>CM036768.1:35554288-36859288 GCA_020796225.1 Arion vulgaris
CATCTAAGTCTTCTACTGCTGAGCATGCTCATGGTGGAAGGCAACATCTAAGTCTTCTACTGCTGAGCATGCACATGATGGATGGCAACATCTAAGTCTTCTACTGCTGAGCATGCCCATGATGGATGGCAACATCTAAGTCTTCTACTGCTGAGTATGCCCATGATGGATGCACGTTTGCATGTTGTAGTACTTCAGAGTTGGTTATCTTGTCGTACCACCTGATGTTCATAATCTTGCCGAGACATCGACGGTGAAAGATGTTAAGTCTTCCCTCGTACTTCAGTAGTCTGTCCATGTTTCTGAGCCATATAGTAAAAGCTAATTACGTAGGCTCGATATATTTGAATCTTCATCTACAATGTTAACTATTTGTTGTCCACGCTCTCTTTGATAGTTTGCCGAATGTAGTAGCCGCACTGCCTATTCGCGCGTTGATCTCTTCATCAAGAGAAAAGCTGGCAGTGACTATGGACCCAAGTTGACAAATGTTTGAACTGGGACCAAATGATTACCATTTAAAGTGATATTTATTTATGTATTATTTCCCTGACATAAAACAATTATTTTGGTGACACATAGTCAGAAAAACAGGTCACGTGCCCTGTCCAAATTATATATATATATATATATATATATATATATATATATATATATTATATATTCATAGAGAGGATATATATATAAGAGAGAAGAGTATGTGTGTCTCTGTATGTATGTGTGTCTCTGTATGTATGTGTGTAACTGTGTATATAACTTCGCTCGCAGTTAAGCAATATTGGATGTTCTCAATCGTTTTAAAAACTCACCAGTCATACCGAAAATTCGAAACTTATTATTCAATATTCACGTTCAATTGTGAAAATATTATCAGTAAAGTTCAGATTACTTAACGCTTACTTACATCAGTAAATACATTCAGCTGCTTAGTCTGAAGAGATTAGTTTGTAAGTGAAATAGTGGAAAGGCGCGCGTTTGCTTTAGAACTCAGATGAGGAGTGTTTTTTTTGCAAGAACCCCAGAGGAAGCAACCGAAGCGAAGAATATGATCAACAAATAAACAATGTACAGGTATTAAGAGCTTCGGAAAAAACAAATAGACAAACACAGGATTTGAACCACTAACCGTTATTTCTTACGACACCCATCGCCTAGCCTAGCAATACGAGCGTTCTTACAAACACAACCAGCCAGTCATTGGAACTCACAGAATTGTTCAGGTAAGGTCTGACGTTATCCTATAGAAATATTTTTATTTCTGCACCTATATTTCCCTCTCTTTTGCTCCGTAATATTTTTTTTAACCTATGGAGACGTTTATATTGCAATGTATACTGAATTAGCCAGTATATTGGCTTTGCGTCGTCATAAAAAATATTGTGAGCCGATGTATCAGCTTAGAAGGACGAAAGTGTTAATCCTGTTTTGCCTCACAGAATTGGGATAAGAATAGGCTTTTATGTACGCTTCATAAATAGTGTTATTTCTTAGATCCAACATTTAGCGTGGACGGCTTTTTAGTTTGTATTCCCTGTATTGGAGTAACATTGTTCTTTGAGGCGCTCTGTCTGTTGGTAGTCTACTTATATGGCCGAACCATTTAGTGGAAAGTCACGAGTTTGCTTTATAACTCACGGAACTGTTAAGGTAAGGTCTGATGTTATCGTATACAAATAATGGTGTGTTTTTTTTTGCACTAAAGCTTTCTTTGTCTCTAATCCTGTTTTGCCTCACATCAATAGGATAAAAATAGATTTTAACGGACTTTTGTTTGCTCTTCACAAATTGTGTGTTTCACGGCATCTGTTACTTTTCAGTTCCACCTTCTGCGTGAACGGCTTTTTACTTTATATTCATTGCATTGGAGTGACATTATTCTTTGAGACGCACCGTCTCTTGGTAATCTAATGTGACCGAAACATGTAATTTGTTGTTTCTTGATGAAGTTCAGTATTGATGTTGTATCTATCATTATATCTGCACCAGTAAAAGAATGGAAAAAACGTAGCTATCAAAGCAAAATGGGAATACAATTTACAAGCACCAGAAGTTCTACTTTGCAGCATACACGAACGTTTAGTTTTGGTTGTATTTTGGTATTTTGTTTTTTATTGATTGAGCGATAGGACCATCATCATTGCACTTCAGTGAGTAACCATGGGTGCTCCGATTTCTTTCTTATACAGAAAGATTGCAGCTGCAATGCACGAACTCCGTAGCACCGGTGTGGGCCCCAGATGTAATTTTGAAGATAGTGAACATACTTTGTAGCATTTTTATTTTTAATCTTTTCTAAGGAATTATGCCAGGGCAGCGGCTTTCCAGCCTGCTCTTCTCGACTTTGAACTGCCACTGTTTCTTTTACGTGCTCAAATTGAACACGGGACCTACGTTTTATCGTCCGTCTCCGATAAGACCAGGAACTCGATCTCACCTACACTGAGATCATGGATCTCTGGAAATATATCCCATGGCTCCACGAGGGAGCAAATCGAGTACTTTTAGTACGAGAGACGAGCACTTAACCTCTACGACAAAGAGATCCCTTTGGTATTTTTATACAATGTTATTGCTATATACAATTATGGATACGACTGTTCCATGGTATTTTTATACAATGTTATTGTTATATACAATTTGGATACGACTGTTCCATGGTATTTTTATCAATGTTATTGAATATACAATTATGGATACAACTGTTCCATGATATTTTTGTACAATGTTATTGTTATATACAATTATAGATACAACTGTTCTAGATTAATTATTCCTAGAGTGGTTGTGGTAATGCTTAGTTTAGTAAACTTATTTCGTGGAATGATTGGTCGTTGTAATTGTGTGACTGATTGGTCGTTGTAATTCTTATACTGATTGGTTGTTGTAATTGTTATACTGATTGGTTGTTGTAATTCTTATACTGATTGGTTGTTGTAATTCTTATACTGATTGGTTGTTGTAATTCTTATACTGATTGGTTGTTGTAATTGTTCGACTGATTGGTTGTTGTAATTGTTTGACTGATTGGTTGTTGTAATTCTTGTAACGTTTTTCTTGTATTTCAGGGAATGACCAAAGAATGAAATAACAATGCTGAAATATCAAAACAGGATTTGCCGTCTGTTGAGAGTGCTGTTGTTAGTCTCGATTCTCTTTGCAGCATTAACCTTATACAGAAAAGTCATGTCATATAATGTGCTTCCGGACTATACATCCAGATTTGTAAGCTTTCTTTCGTCAATGTCTCGTATTTTTTCGTTTCGTACCAGTTGATATATTACTTTAACACTTTTGGTTCACATTTGAGTTACGCTTCATGTATCAAATAAACAAATTTTCAGTTTTTTGTATGACGTATATCATACTGCATCATTGTATAACCTTCCTATTTATCACTTCTAACCTATTTTGAGAAAGGCATTTATATCAAAATGTTGATTTAATCTTTTGTTTTACCGCGCGCATCTCATTATTCTAATCGTGTCACTGTTGACCCATGAGTCTTTCAATGATGGCCGTATGCTGCCTTTATATACATGGTATCCCATGTCAGCTCAAACTTTTTCACTTCTCTTCCCACCACTCTTTTCCAAGTTTCCTTAGGTGTGTCCAGTCTCCTACTTTAGTTTGCTGTCTAGAGAACATACATTTTGTTAAAGTGTCAGATGGCATTCTACAAATGTACCCAAGATATCTCTACCGTCTTCCTCTGAGTGTATCCTGCAAAAATACCTTATTGTTTGTGTGTTATGTAGGGGGTTAACGCATATTAAAACTGAGGCACGCCCTTTCATCTTAATTTTGTTGCTTGATATTGAAATCAGAATACATTGTGAAACGGAGATCGGAACACCTATGGACATGTCCGGAGTGCTATCATTATAGTCCTCATATAAATGATAACTGATGCATTGTGAATCTATTTTCTGTATTTGCATTGTGCTTGTCTTACTGTTTGCCTGTTATGATTTCAGGCGTTGTCATTGGCCGCTGACTCATTTTTGCGTGAAAACATGCTTTTCTAATGACGACTGCCCCTCGCCATTCAGGCGAACCTTATTTCGACTTTAGATGTATTTGTAATATAAATGTAAAACTAAAGTGTCATAGTTTAATATAGTCTAACAGTGTACCGTGTGCAGATCTAGACGTTCTTATCTAATCTTGCCTAGTATGGAAGAAGACATCCCTGTATATAGAAGAGAAAGTCCACGGAGAAGATGGTTCAGGATGTAACTATTGATTTGAGCATAACGACTGCAGCGGCTGGACATCTGACCTACGAGAGAGAGATGTCGAAGAACTGTTAATATGGCAAAGTTCTGCCCAGAAGAAGCTGTTTTATTATGATGACTTCAGTTATTCCCAGAAAAAGCAAAGAAATAGACGGTAGCATTAACCCTTTAGCTGCTAAAGACGTATATATACGTTTTTTTCCATTTACTTCTAAAGACGCATTAGCAAGTCTGTTATCTCTTCTCTGTGGGCTAAAGACGTGTTAACACGTTATACATTTCTACTGTTACCGCTATAGACGTACATAGACGTACTAGTTTGTGACCTAGAAACAAAGAGTAGCTATTTTTAGCTCAGCCTTTGGAAAGTATGTAGCAGCGAAAGGGTTAATGTTCGTGATCTTATACCAGATTCTTCTTGTATTCTTTCTTATGGAAGTAGTGAGGGCACTGATATACACGATCCACATTTCAAATACCTGTTTTTTTTTTCTTATAAATGTCTTATAGAAGCTTACAACCTCCAGAGGCTTACGGGGATCTACTGTCCTGGGCATGCGGGTATTTGCGGCAATGAAAGAGCGGACAGGCTTGAATCAACAGCATCGATTGCTGGGGAATTGATAATGGATGAGGGGAAGTTCTTCGGTCTCTTCGCGACTGCCTGCTGAATGAGAACACTAAAATAGATGTTGAATCGATCAAGCGATTTAATCAGTTCGGAGTTACCCTTTGTAGAACTGGATGCCAGAGGGGCAGAGTAAGGAGTGTATTTAACCAGCGGCGAGCCATGGGAACCATCAGTATGGCCACCCTTCGATAACTAATAGGGGAGACTGAGCACCAATGGGTCTGCCCAGAGTACAATGACGTTAGTTTAGTAACAAATAACTAATAACTATATATGTCGGGAGGGCACTGATGTACAAGATTCCAAAATGAAATTCTTCTCCTCTATGTCCATCTTAGAAATAACTGATGTGTATGTTTCTTTTTTTTCTCTCTCATCTTCATAATTTTTATCCTTTTTGGTTTTTTTCTCCTACACACATTCTCTGACTTAAGCTTGAAAATGCTGATCACCGGAAGATGTTTGTATTACATAAACTAAGATGACTTTTGTGGATGTTTTAAATAGAAAAAAGCCCACCTGTCCAGCGTGTTCGTAGCGCGTTGGACGACGAGTGACAAGCCCCCCTGTGAGTCCGGTTCAATTCCGTGGGCTGGGCAGAAAAGCCATAGGTTCTTCAGGTGTATGGTGTTCCTGGCACCGAAGAGAAGTGTTACGATGTCCATGGCACCGAGCCGAAGAGCTGAAAGCTCAAATGCTTCTAGATCGGGGAAAAAGTGAAAAGTTTTTTTAAATTCAGTCGTTTCATTTTCCTTTTTATGAACGAACAGATCGAAGATTCAGAACAAAACAGAGCGACGACAGCAACAACAAAGAATGATGTCACCATGTCCGAGGATGTGAGAAAGTACACAATTGGTACGCAAGTTACAGATAAGCAGAAGAATTTGGAAGCTGGGTGGCAAAGAAAAGCTGTACCAGGGGAAGTAGGTGAGTACCAGTTGTAGACATGTCAACTTTATCGGACACGACGTCAGTTCAATTCTTAGAGCATTGGTTCCTAATTGTGTTATCATTAGTTCCCATTTCAAGAAAGAAAAGTTGCACACTTCACATCATTTTTAACTCTTTCCTTGCACAGTTATTTCCTCAATTTTTAAGCACTTAATTCAAAGGGAAGTTAAAAAAAAAAAAAAAAACCATCCCAACTACTTGTCAATAAATAGACATATATATATATATATATATATTATTATATACTAAATTGAAGACAACTGGACAACCCAGTAGAATAACAAGATTAAAAAGTAGTAGAAGTAAAATAGTAGAAGTAAAACTAGAAAGACTTCTAAAAGGGAAGCAACTCTATGGCGCAGTGTGCGGCTTAAGGAGTGGAAAAAGTTAATATATAAAAGTATTAGTCAACAAATTTTAGAAGTATTTTATTTTGTAACCATTCAACCATGTAAATATGGTTAGGTCATCTAATGAGAATGGAGACAAATTTACTACCATCACGTGCCTACAATAATCGACACTCACGGCGCAGAGCACGAGGCAGGCCAAGAACACGATGGATAGATACCATCTCAGAGTCGTCCGAAAGCATGGACTGTTAACGCCAAGCGCAACACACCTGGCACAAGATAGAAAACTAAATCTCCCACGTCGCTTCACGGCAAATGTGGTTAAGATAAGATAAAAACCATTCAACTGTCCCCAAACCCCACCCTTTCCTTTTTTCTCTGGAGAAAGCGTCGGCATCTTAATCATACTAATATTACTACTGTAGTATTGCAATCGCCATGTTAGGCCCACTTCTCCACGACCATTAGTCAGAGGCTCCTCGGTATATAAACAAGTTTAGCAGTACTTTTCTGGAGTCTCTGTGGAGTTAAAATGCGGGCTGTCTCTTACTATAATGGTACTAGATTTGCGTTCCTCATTGAGCAACTGCTTATTGATAACGTTTTTTTTGTTTGTTTTTTTAACCTATCCAGAAGCACTTGAGCTTTCAGCTCTTCGGCTCGGTGCCGTGGACATCGTAACCCTTCGGTTCGGTGCCACGAACACCGTGAATCTGGTGAACCTGTGGCTTTTCTGCCAGCCCGCGGAATTGAATCTGCGCTCACAGGGAGCTTGTCACCCGTAGTCCAAAGCGCTACGAACACGCTGGGCAGACGGGCTAGCAGATGGATTATGTTCCAATGATCACTGGTCTCAATGTAGATGAAATCCAGTTTTAAATTTCATTGAAAACGGAAGATAAAAAGGTCTGTCCCATATTCAAGTTAAGTATGTTAAAATCCTTGGCAGTTAAAAAATCAATAAGTGCTTTTGTCGTCATTATCAAAATTACATCTGTGGCCCTCAAATATGCTACGAAGTTTAAACACCGACACAGAAATTGTTCTGTGTAGAAGAAAGAAGATTGGAAGAAAAAATAAACCCAATGGTTATCTATTGACGTCTGAATTAAATGATAGTGGTTTCAATCAATCAATCTACGTCGTACAGATGGCAAAACTTCAACGTGCGAATGTGTATCTAGCTCGTCTGGACAAAGCTCCTCACGTTCAATTCAGAAATGACATTTATAAAGAAATCATTGATGATCACTCGTCTGATGATTATTAGAACAACTACAAGTTAGTGTGAAGCACACATCACTACTGGTGATAATCATATATCTTCTCCGCGTCCTATTTCTTGGAGATGCTTGCAATGGTGTGATATGCTCCAATATCATCAATCAAATTTGGCACCATCGTTCAGTATTAAAAAAAAGGTCTGTATTTTTCATTGACCGTCGGCACACGATGGGTGATGTGGTCCGCATCACGCCGGCCGTCTTTACTTTCCCAGAGCATGTCTGGTACCCAGTTGAGGCTGGGTCGACCTGAGAGCCGTCGTGGTCGGGAAAAATTACCACGCGCATTGCGTGAGCTGAACCCAGACCACCAGCCTTGCGGAGCGAGTTCACTAACAACTACGCTACAGCGGCTCTCATCGTTCAGTATAACCCAGTAGATATGGTACTAAAACAGTGTGTTTTACTCTACGTAAAATCGTACTAGTAACATATATATAAAATATTTGCCCCATTAAATAATATAGATGCACCCTGTTGAGTTTGAAGGAAATCAAATTGATAAACACTAGAGCTGTGGGTAATAAAATAAAAAATAGTTCACTCCTTAGGTTACGAAGTGCCTATCTCATCACTTCACTAAAGCGTAACAGAGAGTATCTGAAGACACAAATCATCCTCTATATAATGCCATAAATGAAAACAAGAGCATTCGTTTGAAGCGAGGCCGATCCTGGATGACCAAGAAAGGGGATGTTATTAAACAGGTCCATACTCGAGACGAGCAAAAGCATGGGGAAGAATGAAAGAATGGAAACCTGTATCAGAGAAAAGGATTGGTTACACCAGGGTTGTCAGTACACTTGGACGCTGCTGTAGGGAATGGGTCAATGGCGTCGGCAATGGAAAGATTCTTGCACTCGTAGATCAGCACTCCCATCCAGGTGATATCACTATTTACACTGATGGATCTGTCAAACGCGGAACCAAATCATCGTGGTCTTATTCAGCGCACATGTAATGGTAGCACACTTCAGGAGAACTGCGGCACTTTCGAGACAACAACATCGAGCATGCATATAGAGATCAACGCTGCCTCCAGGGTTTTTTTCGTTCGTGGCTGAGCAACAGGTAACCCATACAATTATCCTATCAGACTAGATGAATGTGCTTCAAAGGATTGAATCTGAAAGTCTGCGAGTGGACTGGGTGGACAGCATTCGGATTTTCTCATCTCAAGAAAATTAATAGGCTGGACATGCTGGGGTGCAGCATAACGAACGTGCTGACTTTATTACAAACATGCCCGACTCAAGCAGGCAGAAGTATGGAAGAGCCGATGTCATCAATGCGGTACGCTCTCATTTATGTGATTTGGGCGATTATCAGATACTGGAACCGAGTGCGAGAATTAGGATTTAAGTTTGTACATGCTAGACAGTGTCGTCTTCGTCGTAGATAGAGACGGTATATCAACTTCTCATGGGTACGGTGAGCAAGTGGACTTGGGGTTTGCTGCAACAGAGGACAGAGAATGCTTGGGAATATTAATGTGTATGACGTCGATCACATAACACAACTTCACATTTTAAATCCATATCGTGCAGGAGCTAATCCTTTACTTCAAGTGTGAACGTGAAGTATGGGATTGAATCCACAACCCTCTTGTATCGGAGTCGATAGTCGAACTCTTAAGCATTTCGTTAATCCGAGCTGGGGATATAGAATCAATATATTCAGTTTTCTGAAGACTGAAGCCATAACAAAAGCACATTGACCAGGGTTGCCAATTTGGCTTTTTAAAAGCCAGATTTGAGAAATTTGGCTTTTTAAAAGTGGTTGGCTTCAAAAAAATGTTTGGCTTTTAAAAAAGAGGCATCCCTTCACTGTGTGCAGCCCAAGTGTATCTGCCATTCAATCGCATTGTGCATTCAACATGCAGTATATAAACTACCATCAAATATTGGATTTTGACTGTCAGAAATACCACACTGGTGTCGCGACAGCAAGTTGAGAAGAGAAGCTTTCAAAGAGTTGTTTAATGTTATAAACGCATCAGCAGAATTTGACGTTGCTCGAACTGAATAAAGGGGTTAAAAGCCTTTATGGCTATGTTAGAGGAAACTCTCGACCAAATTAAACAACGTCTTCCCCCTGCCATAGATACATTTCAGTGCTTGTCAAAACTGAGCCCTATGATAATTTTAAACCAAGTATCAAGACCTTTATTTACAGAGCTACCATTTATGCACATTGCGGGAGAAAACATCAGTACAAGAGAAGAATAATACAGAAAAATAATCTGTATTCCTTCCTTCCTTTCGTTTGCTTGAAATATGTCTATATATTCAATGTTGTCTCTTGTATGAACTTCACTGTCTTTTGTAGCTCACACAGAGGTCTGTGTAGTTTTCTGTTGAGTGTTGTTTCGTTAGGCCAGTGAGTTTGCCTCAGTGTATCATATTCGGGGTAGTCTTGAAGTATGTGCTCTGCAGTCTGGTTTGCCTGTCCACGTGTACACTTGGCTGAATTGCCAATCTTGAATTTTGTATACATGTGGCTGCGGAGCCGATTGTGTCCTGTTCTAAGGCGCAGAATAACAACTTGTTCCAATCTGCTCATATTATAGTAATCGTCTTGTGTTGGTATTTGTAGAAAGATGCATTTTTAACAGACAGTGAAACTTTTTGGATTGGTGTTCTCCAACACGAGTCACCTAAAGAGCTTGCCACCTTTGCTCTGACTTGCTTAATAACTCCCGATAGTAATGCTGTTATTGAGAGGGTGTTCTCTCTTGATTCATCAATCAAAACAAAAGCTAGAAATAGAACTCAGCTGCAGCTTCTTAAGGATATAGTGAGAATAAGAACAGAACTGCTCTTATCTAACAAATGTTGCAAGGATTTTACTGCATCCCCTAATATAGTAAAGAGCTTATCTACTGATAAAGTGTATGGTGCTGGTTTTAGTAGTGAGGATAGTGATGACCTTGATTTGGAGCACTTATGATGTAGGTATGAAATAGCACTGGTTTTCCTCCTAGCTTTTTGGGGTTTTTTCCGGCTAGTGTTTGGCTTATTTTCTCAATTTTTAGTTGGCAACCCTGACATTGACTCAGTGTGTGATAATTCTGTTGTCATGATTATTTGGGCACGTGTAAAGAGTATAATAGTACTCGGCATGGCCTGTAGACAATCTGGCGTGGAATGAACAGAGTTAAATCTATCTTTATTGTTGTACTATTGTATAGCATAGAGAGACCCATTGCCCTCTAGAACTAGGGCAGTCTATTTATGGCTTATGTTTGCTATAGGTATACAGTTCACAGACTCCCAAGACGTGTACTGCTATGTGTTACATCCTATACTTCGAAGCACATATAGAACAAACGATATCTTTGTTTTTTGCCCGATAATAAGATATACCCAGACTCTGGACGAGTCCAAATATGAATTACACAGTTGACAAGCGGACCTACTTTGTTAGGGAGGTTATACACACCATTTGCAACTACCGCTCTAAAAATATATCGTGTCTCTACTTCTGCCTCTATCATACTCTTTTCCTCTTTTGCATTTATCTACATCTTCGTTCTGTTATAGTTGACACCTAATACATTCACAAGTTTTCGACTGCATTCTACATACTTCTCTCTATCGCCATATATGTTCCATATTTTTCAATCTTTCATTAAATCTCTTTCAATTTCTTTTTCAAATCGTATCTATCATTTTCTCTGATTTAGTTCTGATTTACTGATTTAGTTCTGATTTACTGATTTAGTTCTGATTTACTGATTTTTCTGATTTCTGATTTAGTTCTGATTTACTGATTTAGTTCTGATTTACTCGATTTAGTTCTTATTTACTGATTTAGTTCTGATTTACTGATTTAGTTCTGATTTACTGATTTAGTTCTGATGTTTCTGATTTAGTTCTGATTTACTGATTTCTCTGAATCAGTAACATTAGTAATCATATACACATTATAAGTTCCCACATTCTTCCACAATATATTCCAGGTCACGGAGGAGCTGGCATCAGTATCAACAGAAGTCGTCTAAGTGACAGAGAGAAGAATATCTATGATGTTGGCCTTAAAAACTATCGAGTCAATCAAGTAGCCAGCGACACACTTCCTTTTCGAAGGAACATTTCTCTTGATATGCCAGAGTATGTATTTTGTTATGTCTGTTCTAAAAAAGTTTAAAAACCCGTCATTTTTAACGGTAGGTAATAAAAAATACAGGACCGTATCGTGATATGACACAGAGAGAGGCGTCTGCATCAGACGGAACCGTAGGGTGGCGGGATAAGCAGCAAAATCAATACAATTTGAAACATTCAAGGAGCGACAATTCAAAGACTTGCATCACACTGAGAACATATACTGCATGGCCCTGAAGAAATATATAATAATAGTTTTGTAATTGATGCATTTCGTTTCTCTATCATCTTTAATTTTGGTTTTTTTTAAACGTTCATTTGTCTACGAAACTGTTACACTGATGTTGTTTCTGATGTCAACGTAAGTAGGAGTTTGCACACTTCTCTACCTGTGACGAACATGAAGTCTGGCCTTTCACCTTCAGTCTCTTCGGCTTGGTTAGACCTGCCAGGAGTTAGACTCCCATCGACATAGCCTGAAGGATCGCCAAGGCACACAAACCCTCCAACCACGATAAGGTAGGCTAATGTGGAGGTGGTGTTTCAGTAGTTAGTGCTTGTGTTGTATCTAAGATTATTCATTCATACAGCAACAGAACCAAATGTGGAAATCCGGTGCAATGAAGTCAATACTTCGCCTTTACACCCTTTTAAAAATGTTATCTGTAATAGCAAATATATGTGCTTTTGAATATAAGTGTTACAGAAGAGTCATATGTATATCATGGACAGAGAAGAGAACAAATAGATCTTTACTGAAAGAACTCAAAATCAAAGAAAACTGACTGATGCTATATATAAGAAAGTGAAAATTGAGATATTTTGGACATATAAAAAGACATGAAGGGCTGGAGAAGATTATCATGGAAGGAGGCATACCGGCAAATAGAAGAAGAGGAAGACCACAGAGAAGATGGATTTAGGAAGTAACTGATGATTTGAACATGAGGGCTTCAGATGCGGGACATCTGGCCTATGAGAGAAATTCGGAGGATTCTTGGGGTGGCAAAGTTCTGCTCAGGACAAGCTATTTGATGATAATGATGGTAAAAGAAAAGCTGCAATAAAACTGTAACAACAAAAAAACCAGAAACACATCGTAAAGTAGTTTTACAAAGCACAGAATGGTGCAGTGAGGTTTGGACACCAGAGCCTTTTATCAAACAAAGGATACAAATACAGCATGGAATACAAGATCCCAATCTTAAATAAACACATTAAAGACATGACAAAAACAATAAGTGAATTCAAAGATTGTTTACATTGTATTTTATTTTTAAAATAAATTTTTCTTATCTCTCTCTCTGCGTTCGTTCTTTACGACCAATTTTAATCACTCTTTGTGATATATTTGATCTTTGCCAAGAACGTGTATACGTTGCACATTGGTTTGGTAGGCCCCTAAAAGCATAGATTTCTACAAGTTTAGGACATGTGCATCCGATTTAAGCCAAACCTCCTTAGTCGCCTCTTCGAATGCATGGCATGTAACAGTGGTTCTATTCTTTACACCCCAAATTTGGGCCCGGTAACCACTCGAGCGAAATCAATTTTCAGATTTACAAATCAATTTTCTTTGTGAATTAATGCTGATGAGCAGAATAAGTCCTCACTGTTATCAATTACCTTTCTTTGTGAATTTCTGCTGATGAGCAGAATAAGTTCTCACTGTTGTCAATTACCTTTCTTTGTGAATTAATGCTGATGAGCAGAATAAGTTCTCACTGCTATCAATTACCTTTCTTTGTGAATTAATGCTGATGAGCAGAATAAGTTCTCACTGCTATCAATTACCTTTCTTTGTGAATTTCTGCTGATGAAAAGAAGGAGTTGATGAAAAGGATACATTTTCTCTTCTATGTGAATTTATGGATAGGCTGAGTTCTCACACTTATTGATTGCTTTTCTGTATGAATTTATGCTGGTGGAAGTTTTACTTTTTGATGTGACTTTATGTATGTGATAGATAATACAAGTGAATCATTTTTTGTGTTATTTCATTCTAGATGGGATTAAATGAGTTTTGAAATAATTATATTTTTGCTCAGTCAAAAAGATTATAAAACATTTGTTGCAATAGTGTTTCAAATGTAAGGAATAGATAAACATTATGTGACTGTCATGGTTATATAATTTCGGACTAGACTGACTGCATTCTTCATATAGCTTGTTCTGAGCAGAACTTTGCCACCCCAACAGTCCTTCAGAATTTATCTCTCTCATAGGCCTCTGCAGGCATCATGTTCAAACCACTAGTTACATCCTGAATCCATCTTCTTCATGGTCTTCCTCTTCTCCTCTTTGCGTCCTTCCATCATGGTCTTTTCCAGTCCTTCATGTCTTTTTATGTGTTCAAAACACCTCAATTTTCTCGCTCTTATTTGTAGCATCAGTCAGTTTTCTTTGATATTTTAAGTTCTTTCTGGATAGATCTATTTGTTCTCTTCTCTGTCCAAGATATACGAAGTGACTCTTCTTTTTTCAAAAGCACATATATTTTTTTCCACTACCTTATTAAATGTCCATGCTTCACACCCATATGTTGCCACTGGGAATATGCATACTCTTAGTATTCTGATTTTTTTTTTGATCAGGTCCATTCCATACTGTTTTTAGTTGATTAATTTTTGTAAAGCCATGTTTGTTCTTCTTTTAATTTCCTTCATCTCATAGAACAACTTGATTAATGATATAATGGTTTTTAGAGTGCACCTGGTCTGTTGAAAATGTTAGCAGCTTCTTTTGTCATGGTAAGACTATACCTTCGTTCGGACATGCTAGTGGCAGGATTCTGAATTGCCTTCTGTTATGAACTTCTTCTCTGTTCAATATATTTTTCTCAAACAATCCACATACTTATCTATTATTTTTTTGCTGTTTTAAATTATTATCATTCCGTGACTTTCTTTTCATAAACTCTAACAGCATCTGGTTGAACACTGCATTCTTTAAACATATTCAAGTAAATGTTTGAGAGCTTACAAAACAGAGAAAGAAGAAGTAGTTAATATTCTACTCTTCTTCTTCTTTTGTCGTCACACTGCTACCAGGTTGTTGCCAGTGTCGTGGTTTTCTGTTTTTGTCTTGTGCTGTTCTGGTGGCTTGTGTGATTGTTATCTTTGCTCTTTCACAGGATTCTGCTACGCCATCTAACCATCTTTTCTGTGGTCTTCCCCCTGCCTTTTTCCCGATGTTCTGTTGTAGAAGACTCTGTATACTGTGGAGTTTGGATACATTCTTATTAAGTGGCCAAACCACTTCATTCTTTGTTTATCTATGTAATTCAAGCACGGTTTTGTGCCAACTTTCTTTCTTATGCTGATGTTGGTGATTCTGTCTTTTCTTGTGTTGTTGGTAACTTTTCGCAGGCAACGCATTTCACATGTAGTTATTTTTGTGACTGCGCTTTGCTCAATGTCCATGTTTGGCTATGGTAACACATAGTAGGTATAAAAATGCTGTTGATCATCTGTCATCTCACACACACACAATGATATTCTACTATCATTGTTTATTTCATTCACTTTCAGATGTAAAAATATAACATACAATACGTCAGCACTGCCTACAGCTGGGGTGGTTGTCATCTTCTATGATGAAATGTGGTCATCTCTGATGAGAACTATTTACAGCATTCTGGATGCTGGACCAAAACATCTTATCACTGAGATCATTCTTGTGGATGATAATTCTCAAAGAGGTTAGTTTCTGTATGTACATACTAAACATATAACGTACTGTATTTGTCTTTGTTTTGTCACATGACCAACTTGACATACCCAGAATATGGACAAGTTCAAATCTACAATAGAAAGTTGTCCTGATGAACTAGTTTATTTGGAGCAAAGGGGTGACAATAAATCACACAATGTATAACTACACCAGCTCTAAATACCGCCTCTAAAATGGGAAGATCATGACACTCTGGAAAAAGGTCATATTTTTTAATCTCTTATTTTTAAGGTCTGATAACTTAAGACTTGTCATTCATTTCAATTTGCTAAGACTGTAAACATTAGAGAAATAGTTACAGTTGAGTGTGTTGAAATGTCTACCCCTATGTGTACATTTGTGTGTGTGAGAAAAAAGAGAAAGTTTGTTTGTGTTGCATAAAACTACTCAAGACATCTTTGTAGGTAGTTGGTTGAATTAAGATAACTGAATGTTTCAATGGTAAAACACATACATGGTAGCTCCTCTCACTGTAGTTGACACCTACTATTCGTTCGTTTCATAGCTACACATGTGTGTTTCGTGACCTCTGACGCATTCAGTGTACTGCTAGGGACTCGCTGTGGATGGTGTGTCTATTGTCAGAGTCGTAAATTAACTTGTACTTCTACTGTGTAGTCACGATGACAGACAAGATGATATTCATTGATGCCCCCAGCACTTAGGGCAGCAACAAATGCACATTCTTCTCTATTCTTGATAGTCCTCTGTCTTGTGTTTCAAATGTGTTTCATTTCTATCGTTTTGTTTTACTCTTCTCCTCCAGGTTGTTTTAAGTCTTCCACATTTTTGTCTACCTTCTAGTGTTCATCTCAGTGTAGTTTTTGTGACAGAGTTGATCTCCATGCATATCACATGTCCAATCCATCTCCAGCCTTGCTTTTGAATGATGGTGCTCATATTCTCTTGTTGACACTGTGCATGCAGTTCTTGGTTAGAGATAGTATTTGGCGAAAACACGCGTAAAAATCTCTCGCGGACAAGTTGTATTGAAAGTGGAGAGTTTGGACATAAGTTATTCTGCCAATCTTCAGCATTCTGACTCGTAAAGTTGATAGCACATCGCTGCAGCATATATCAATCTTTGTTTTGATGCTGTATTAGTCGCTTAAGGGTCATGAAAATTCTTTGTGCCTTACTCAGTCTGCTTTAATATCAGATCCAGCCCTCCTTCGTGACTGATAACACTTCAAGATATGTGAAACAGGTTGTATTTAGAAGGATTTTATCTTCTAGTTTGATGCTGAGGGGACCATATTGAGAGCCATTATTTCTACACAAGAAATCTCTGAACACATCAACTGGGGTTGTAATTCTTATTTGAAGAATTTTACCCAGAGATAACAGTTCAGTCTTTGAGACGTTCTTATAACTTAATTCTTCAAAGCATAGACATGATTACTGCTTGTACTCCATGTGAAGAGTGTCACAGTCTAGAGAGAGTGAGCTCAAACAAAATATATGCTGAAATTGGTTATGTTGGGCCTAGTGGTAGACAATTTTGCAACTTAATCTTTGCAAACTACAGCCCTAATGTACTTCGTTCTTTGACACAAAATACAAAATCAATATGAGAGGTTTATATGTAATTTTATTTAGAGCCAACTCAAACAAAAAATTAACTCCAGAACTTTTTTAGAAACACTCTGGCCAACAGCAAGGATATCTTTTCTCTCTCAGATCACGCCCAGACCATGTACCAGATCCCCCCATAAATTCTATTCATGTGGAAATCTGATTCATGCAGCCTTAGCATTGGTGTGTTTTATGTCACATCTTCAGCGCCATTTGGAGCTCTGGTGCTATCCTTGCGATGTGTCCGGTTTCATCCAGCGTTTACTCAGTTTGCTCTCCGTTCTGTAGCCATGTAGTGTTTTTACGGTATGGTATAGCTAGCCCCATGTCCAACCTCCTTAGTTGTCTCTTACGAAATGTGTGGTGGGTAACAGTGGTTCTATTCTTTACACCCCAATTTGGGCCTCGTTAACCACTCGGGCGAGCAAGGATATAATGCATCACAGTAGTCATGGCTACAGAAGAAGACAATTCTAGAATAATTAATAGTTATCTCACTGTATGTAACTTATGTCTTCTCAGAAACCAACCTTGGTAAACCACTTGATGACTACATAAAGATCTTCAATGGAATTGTCAAAGTTGTACGTATGCCAACCAGAAAGGGCCTAATTGCTGCACGTAATTTTGGCTTTCAACATGTGACAGCAGAAGTTGTAGTTTTCCTTGATGCACATGTTGAAGTAAATAAAGGTATGATACATTAGTCTTTCTTTCTTTCAATGAAATAATTTTTGAAGTAAAACTCTCGGCCATAAGATAAAATTATTTGACAAAATTTTTGTGTTTACTAAATTACTTAAGCACCGGTATTCCCAGAGATCTATGGTTCTAGAAAACAAATCATTAAAATTAAAAATTCGATTTTAAAGATAGATGTACCAAATGTGCAAATATGATGAATAAATTATAAAACTATCACAGAAAGTAAATTTCTCTAGTGTTCAGTAAAAACTTTCAGAGAATGAGACTTTAGACATGAAAATATGATGACACATATGTAGGAAATAAATATGATATTGTAGATAGATTTATTGGTGGCATAAGGGATAGTGACTAGGTCTATTAACCCCGACGTTCTGAGTTCAAATCACGCTGTGGACAGTATGGTTGCAAATTGTTTCGCATGGATTTTTACAAAAGGACGATGGCACTACCGTTCAGAAAGCAATGGCAAACTACTGAACGTAATGCCTAGACAAACAGCGTTAAAAAGCTGGGGTTGATTCGCAAAGTCCCGTAAAGGATATGCAATTAACTTTTTTTAATAGATTTATCAGTTAATGAAGTCAAATTTCAGTCATAATGAAACAGTATACATACAAAAATGTTGATAGTTTAGTGAATTCTATGAAAATACTATAGAATAATTTTTAACATCACCTAAAATTGGACTTTTCTGGGAACTAAAAATATATACATTTTAAGAAATTATAAAAATTAATTAACTCACGTTATTTTAATTCCGCTGAAATGTGCAATATACTATTATTTAGTATTTTTTTCTGATCCAGAAGCATGTGAACTTTCAGATCTTTGGCTTGGTGCCTTGGACATCATAACCCTTCGTTTTGAGCCATAACACCGTAAATCTGGAGAACCTGTAGATTTTTCTGCCAGCCCGCGGAACTGAACCTGCACTCACAGAGGGCTTGTCACACCGTCGTCCAATGCGCTACGAACACGCTGGACAGGCGGGCATTATCTTATCTTATCTTACCTTATCTTAACCACATTTGCCGTGAAGCAACGTGGGGAGAGTTAATTTTCTATCTTGTGCCAGGTGTGTTGAGCTTGACGTTGTCAGTCCATGTTTTCGCAGGGACTCTGAGATGTTATATATCCATCGTGTTCTAGGCCTGCCTCGTGCTCTGTGCCCTGAGTGTCGATTATTGTAGGCATATGATGGTAGTAAATGTGGTTCCATTCTCATTAGATGGCCGAACCACTTGATTCTTTGCTTCTCGATGTACTGTATGCATGGTATAGTACCAACGATGCTTGTGATATTCTCGTTTCTCCTCATCTCACCTTGTAACGTTGACAGCTTTTCGAAGACATCTCATTTCACATGTTGTAATCTTTTTTTCTTGAGACGGGCATTATTTAGTCTAAATTCATGCAAAATGATAATTAGTTTGACAAACTTGTGAAGGAAAAGTTGATAGATATTGCTCATTATGGCACAAAAGTATTTTTCAACTCTGAATAAACGTAAAAATGATTGAAATCAATTTCAGATTTCCATTTTTAGTAGTATCATGATAATTATGTGCCCTAGATTGTAACAATATTAAACAGACATGCAGGTTGTCATGCTCATTAGTTAAATTTGATAAAGTTCTGATTAAAATATAACGAATTTGATCACTTGACTTTTCATAATCTTATTCAACATTTAACATAGCATTGTTGGCAGCCAAAGGAATAACTGGGAGACTGGGAGGAAAGTGGCAGCTCCATTAATTAAGGACCAGTGGTGGGCCACCAAATAAGGTGTACGTATTTATTATTTTATACATTAAAATATGTCCTAACCGAAACCATAATTTTTCCGAAAATTTATGTCTGACCCCACTAACAAAAATGATCACGAGCCGCCACTGGGAAGGAATAAGGAATCGTTCATTATAATAGAACTTTACAGGGCAATCGTTGTTGCTGAAAAATATGTGCACGGAAAATTTACCTTTGTTGTACTAAAATATGTTTCTTCTTCTCATGCGAGGAGGGTTGCACTGACTTTGAGACATACTAGGTTTTAATCTACTTAATCAATTCTAAAAATTTAAACAGAAATGTGTGAAATAAGGAATTGTTTTTAATGTAATGCTAATTTGGGCACATATTTTTTTAAACCAATTTTTTTTCAAGAGTTTTTGGTGTTACCAGAGAGTGGACCTACTTGTCCTTGACATGTGGATGTTTCAAACAATGGGAGAGCAAACAGACTTGCATCAACAATATTGATTGTTGGAAGTTGAGGAAGGTTAAGGGGGAATGTTCTGTGATCTCTTGGCAATCAATTGTTAGATAAAAATATTAACATTTATTTTGAATCTATCCAACGAGTTAAGGAGTTTGGATTGACATGTTGTAGAAGTAGATGCCTGAAGGCCAGAGGGATGCAGATGTTTAACTTAAGCCACAGGAGCCATCAGTATACAAACCCTTTGACATCTATTGGGGGACGGACTAAGTACCTATGGGTCTGCCAAGAGTGCTGTGATATCAGTTTAGTGACGCATGCATGCATGCCTGAGCGATTTTTATGGAGTAGCTGAGTTACCCAAGCGTCAACTACCCCTCTCGACCTCGCTGATAGAATCCAGAGGATTGCAAGCGACATCTGGTACCAGTTCGGTTGCAGGAGCTGCTGGTAGGACATCACTTGATGCCTGTCCGCCTTAGGGGCTCCGCTCCGGATTTTCTGTTTGGGTTTACTCCCATAGCCTTTGCCTCTCCCGAGGCTCCACAAGGCAGTGGGGCTATTTGCCCATAGCTGGGGGTCTGGATCTTGGATATCAGGGTAAATCCACTTATATCACAATTCTGGGGGCCCAGACCTCCACCGAGATTTCTTCTCGGGTTAATTCCCAAGGACATAAAAACAGCAAAAAAATCCTGACCTAAGGGAGTCCATCTCTCTAGACGAGCCATTGCCCTGTTAGCCTTTGACCTCACGATCAAAGTTTCCTGGTCTACACCGCTGGGAGGTGGGGTTGACTTGTGTATTCTGAGGGTCATCAGCAGGCTACTAGTTTAGTAAGCAAGTAATAAATTACCTAGAGAGTTAAGATCAAAACTTGAAATTAGTTTCACAAACTACAACAGCAAACTAAGCTGACATTTTGACAGATAAACATTTATTAAGTGAAGGGCAAAGAAAAATACATTAACCTTCATAACATAAGATGTGTGCATTCATTTCCTGTTCTACACAAGTTTCACTAGCTGTGTTAAATTACTTTGACAAAAAATATAAATGTATTGGTTAGAGCTCTAATTATGCAAGATGAATTGTAATTAAAAACATGCAAACCCACAACCCCTCAAATTTAAACTAGAAAAAAAAAATAATCAATTTTTTTAAAAAACTGATGATAGATTTCAAAATGCATGTCCTACTTAAGAAGTGTTTATTGCTGTAAACTTGATTCCAGGCTGGCTTGAACCACTCTTACACAGAATACAACAGAATGATAAAGTTATAGCCGTTCCAGCCACTGATATTCTGGATTGGCAAACATTCAAGGTATTGATTTCAATGTTTTAAATACTAGGTATACAATAGTAGTAAACACAGGGGTTAAGCAAGGACGCATACTATAAAATATTTGTATATTAATCAATATAGCTTAGAACACCACAAATAAAATAGAAACACAATGGACGCTCTATTCTTGAGAAGCTGGACTGAACAGATTGCATTTTATGTTCTATTGGTTTGCAAAGAAAATTTCATCAATATAGATCTGGTATTCTGCTATAGCCTTGTAAGCAAACAATTCCCAGTGATTGAAAGTTATGTTAAAGAAAGTTATGTTCATCTATTACTAGTAATGACAGTCATTATGTTCATCTATTACTAGTAATGAAGGTCATTATGTTCATCTATTACTAGTAATGAAGGTCATTATGTTCATCTATTACTAGTAATGAAGGTCATTATGTTCATCTATTACTAGTAATGAAGGTCATTATGTTCATCTATTACTAGTAATGAAGGTCATTATGTTCATCTATTACTAGTAATGAAGGTCATTATGTTCATCTATTACTAGTAATGAAGGTCATTATGTTCATCTATTAATAGTAATGAAGGTCATTATGTTCATCTATTACTAGTAATGAAGGTCATTATGTTCATCTATTACTAGTAATGAAGGTCATTATGTTCATCTATTACTAGTAATGAAGGTCATTATGATAATCTATTACTAGTAATGAAGATCATTATGTTCACCCATTACTAGTAATGAAGGTCATTATGTTCATCTATTACTAGTAATGAAGATCATTATGTTCACCTATACTAGTAATGAAGGTCATTATGTTCATCATTACTAGTAATGAAGGTCATTATGTTCATCCATTACTAGTAATGACGGTCATTATGTTCATCCATTACTAGTAATATAGGTCATTATGTTCATCCATTACTAGTAATAACGGTCATTATGTTCATCCATTACTAGTAATGAAGGTCATTATGTTAATCTATTACTAGTAATGAAGGTCATTATGTTCATCCATTACTAATAATAGTCATTATGTTAATATATTACTAGTAATATAGGTCATTATGTTCATCCATTACTAGTAATATAGGTCATTATGTTAATACATTACTAGTAATGAAGGTCATTATGTTCATACATTACTAGTAATGAAGGTCATTATGTTAATCTATTACTAGTAATATAGGTCATTATGTTCATCCATTACTAGTAATATAGGTCATTATGTTAATCTATTACTAGTAATGAAGGTCATTATGTTCATCCATTACTAATAATGAAGGTCATTATGTTCACCCATTACTAGTAATGAAGATCATTATGTTCATCTATTACTAGTAATGAAGGTCATTATGTTCACCCATTATTAGTAATGAAGATCATTATGTTCATCTATTACTAGTAATATAGGTCATTATGTTCATCCATTACTAGCAATGAAGGGCATTATGTACAATTATTACTAGTAATGAAGATCATTATGTTCATCCATTAATAGTAATGAAGGTCATTATGTTCATCTATTACTAGTAATGAAGGTCATTATGTTCACCCATTACTAGTAATGAAGATCATTATGTTCATCTATTACTATTAATGAAGGTCATTATGTTCATCTATTACTAGTAATGAAGATCATTATGTTCATCCATTACTAATAATGAAGGGCATTATGTTCAATTATTACTAGTAATGAAGATCATTATGTTCATCCATTAATAGTAATGAAGGTCATTATGTTCATCTATTACTAGTAATGAAGTTCATTATGTTCATCTATTACTAGTAATGAAGTTCATTATGTTCATCTATTACTAGTAATGAAGATCATTATGTTCATCTATTACTAGTAATGAAGGTCATTATGTTCATCTATTACTAGTAATGAAGGTCATTATGTTCATCTATTAATAGTAATGAAGGTCATTATGTTCATCTATTACTAAAAATAACGATTTTTCTGTTTGTCCAATAGTTAAAGAAATATTACTTAGGGTGAGTCAGTCTATGGTGCATAGTTAAATGGTGAGATCAATGATGGCCTTGAATACTCTTGAAAAATTTGAGTAGAGTATGTTTTCCAAATCTGGATTCAAATTTTCGATTTAAAGAATTTTATGTAAAAACTCCAAAATTAATAAGATAATAAAAGCCACATACGGAGATGATTAAGACTGGTACTTCTAGATGCTATGAATTTATTGAAATATATTTATGTCAAGATTGGTGCGTCCTTGCTTCCTTTCGTTCACTTGAAATATTGTCGACATATTCAATGTTGTCTCTTGTATAAATATCCATGTCTTGCAGCTCACACAGAAGTATGTATAATTCTCTTTCCAGTGTTTTTTCATTAAACCAATGAGTTTGCATCAGTTTATCATATTTGGGACAGTCTTAAAGTATGTGCTGTGCATATTCTGGGGTGCCTGTCCCCACATGTACGCATGGCTGAATTGCTAATCTTGAATTTTATTTACATGTGGCTGTGGAGTCTATTGTGTCATGTTTGGAGATGCAGAATGACAACTTCTAATTTTCTCATATTATAGTAGTCGTCCTGTGTTAGCATTGGTGGTTTTCTGATTAATTTAATCATTATCTTCTGTTGGTGATAGGTAACTGGTACATCCGTTTGTTCTCCTGCAGCACTTTCCTTGCCAGTCAATCAGCTGTTTCATGTTTTGGTATTCCATGGTGGATCTTCTTCTTCTTGCGTTCGTTCTTTACGACCAATTTTAATCACTCTTTGTGATATGTTTGATCTTTGCCAAGAACGTGTATACGTTGCACATTGGTTTGGTAGGTCCCTAAGCGCATAAGACTTCTACACGTTTAGGACACATGCATCCGATTTCAGCCAAACTTCCTTAGTCGCCTCTTACGACATGCGTGATAGGTAACAGTGGTTCTATCTTTACATCCCAAATTTGGGCCCCGGTAACCACTCGGGAGATGGTGAGATGATATCCACTATAAGATGACCTTGCTCTGCTTGCACAGTTGAGACAGTAGGTTCTGTAGACCTGGCAATTTTCTGGACTGGAATGCTTGGAGTGCTGAGTTTGTATCTCTAAAAAATACAACAGGTTGTGAATAAAGTCTGATATTCAACAGTTTCTCAGTTGCCACCTTGATTGCCTAAATTTCTGCTTCATAGTTATGATAGAATTTCACAGTTGATGCTTTAATCATACCAGTAATGTTTAGGTATGTACACTTCTGATCCTCCATTCTTTACTGCATTTTCTGCTGTGTATGCCCGGACACACAGATCTTGTGGGTATTCTTCGTCAAGGAAACTTGGTGTTAAACACTTGAAATGATCGTGTTTGCTATTAACATCTTTTTTTTTTTACTCATTCCTTTGTTATTAAGTAATTACATTGGTTACATTATGTTATGTTATCTGTCCGTGTTATGTTATGTTATGCGATCGACGTGACGGCACATTGAGCATTCCCATGCATGCTCTGTCCTCCGCTGCAGCAGCCATCCTAAAGTCCATTTGCTCACCGTACCCATGAGAAGTTTATTACTATATCTTCTCTCTCTACCACGAAGACGACACTGTCTGGCATGTCCACACTTACGCCTAATTCTCGAACTCGTTCCAGTGTCTGAGACCCGCCCATGTCACATAATTGAGAGCGTACCGCATTGATGATATCGGCTCTGTCCATGCTTCTGCCCAATTGAGTCGGGGCACTGTTTGCAAGAGAGTCAGCACGCTCGTTACCCGCACTCCAGCATGTCCAGGCGTGTACAGCCAAGTCATTTTCTTGAGATGTGATCTCCGAATGCTGTCCACCCATTCCACACACATACTTCAGATTCAATCAGTTGAAGCATATTCATCGAGTCTGATATGATGATCGTATGGGTAACCTGTTGCTCAGCCACCCATGACAGAGCCCTGGAGGCAGCAGTGATCTCCATAGTCATTTCTCGATGTCCGTATTATGTTGAACCAGGTCTTAATCTTTCCATTTACATACATAATTATCTCTTAGTAAAATGTTAAATTATATATTGATCCTTCTATCTATATAAAGAATTTTGTTTGATCCATGTTGTACCATGTTTTAATCTTCCATTTGCATATATTAATAATTATCTCTCTATGGGGTATTAAACGATGTGCCAATCCTTTCATTTACTTTAATAATTTTCTCTCTGTGCGAGGTTAACCCACATGTTACTCCGTTCACATTTACATACATAATTATCTGACTGTGCAATGTTGAACCATGTGCTACTCCGTTCATTTACATACATAATTATCTGACTGTGCAATGTTGAACCATGTGTTACTCCATTCATTTACATACATAATTATCTTACTGTGCAATGTTGAACCATGTGTTACTCCATTCATTTACATATATAATTATCTTACTGTGCAATGTTGAACCATGTGCTACTTCGTTCATTTACATACATAATTATCTGACTGTGCAATGTTGAACCATGTGTTACTCCATTCATTTACATACATAATTATCTGACTGTGCAATGTTGAACCATGTGCTACTCCGTTCATTTACATACATAATTATCTGACTGTGCAATGTTGAACCATGTTTACTCATTCATTTACATACATAATTATCTTACTGTGCAATGTTGAACCATGTGTTACTCCATTCATTTACATATATAATTATCTTACTGTGCAATGTTGAACCATGTGTTACTCCATTCATTTACATATAATTATCTGACTTGCAATGTTGAACCATGTGTTACTCCATTCATTTACTCATAATTATCAGTGCAATGTTGAGCCATGCGTTACTCGTTCATTTACATACATAATTATCTGACTGTGCAATGTTGAACCATGTGTTACTCCATTCATTTACATACATAATTATCGACTGTGCAATGTTGAACCATTTTACTTCGTTCATTTACATACATAATTATCTGACTGTGCAATGTTGAACCATGTGTTACTCCATTCATTTACATACATAATTATCTGACTGTGCAATGTTGAACCATGTATTACTCCATTCATTTACATAATATATCTTACTTGCAATGTTGAACCATGTGTTACTCCATTCATTTACATATATAATTATCTTACTGTGCAATGTTGAACCATGTGTTACTCCATTCATTTACATATATAATTATCTGACTGTGCAATGTTGAACCATGTGTTACTCCATTCATTTACATACATAATTATCTGACTGTGCAATGTTGAGCCATGCGTTACTCCGTTCATTTACATACATAATTATCTGACTGTGCAATGTTGAACCATGTGTTACTCCATTCATTTACATACATAATTATCTGACTGTGCAATGTTGAACCATGTGTTACTTCGCTCATTTACATACATAATTATCTGACTGTGCAATGTTGAACCATGTGTTACTCCATTCATTTACATACATAATTATCTGACTGTGCAATGTTGAGCCATGCGTTACTCCGTTAATTTACATACATAATTATCTGACTGTGCAATGTTGAACCATGTGTTACTCCATTCATTTACATATATAATTATCTGACTGTGCAATGTTGAACCATGTGTTACTCCGTTCATTTACATACATAATTATCTGACTGTGCAATGTTGAACCATGTGTTACTTCGTTCATTTACATACATAATTATCTGACTGTGCAATGTTGAACCATGTGTTACTCCATTCATTTACATACATAATTATCTGACTGTGCAATGTTGAACCATGTGCTACTCCGTTCATTTACATATATAATTATCTGACTATGCAATGTTGAACCATGTGTTACTCCGTTCATTTACATACATAATTATCTGACTGTGCAATGTTGAACCATGTGTTACTCCATTCATTTACATATATAATTATCTGTTGTATCTTATTTTTCAGTATAACTTCATCCCAAATAATAAACATCAGAGATGTGGTTTTCAGTTTGACATGAGATATAGCTGGATTGGTATACCAAAACCAGATGGCATTACTCGAAAAACTTGGGCTGACCCTATTGAGTATGTATATTCAGTTTGAATAAGTGGTTCATTTTGCTCTATGCTAATTTTTGCTATTGTAGGTCTCATATATGTAATAAGAGCATTTATATAGTCACTATGATTATAATAATGGATTTGCAAATCAAAGATATAGTGATCCGGCGATGTAGTATTGATTAGTTTATTTAATGAGTGTTGCTTTTCATATGTTCTTTTTTATCTTCATCATTTTACCTTTTTTTTAAAAAAATGTTTTGACCCTTACCCTCGAGTGCTGCAGAGATTGGTACCTGGTCACGTTTTAAATGTGTAAAATCCTGAGCGTTGTCATCCTTTCAACAGAGCTGCTAGGAATTTTTTGTTGTTGGCTTAGTTGCCTATTTTCTGTATGAAGGTTCCCAACCTGTTCCCAATACTCTTGGTGTCCAGCCTAGTTTTATTTTCTTATATGTTTACTGGCTCTCCGATCAATTATTTTGTATTGTAACCTTTTGAATAAATTTGTTCCAGCACTCCAGTTCACATGGGATGCTGTTTGGCAAGTTCCCGGAAGAATTTTGAAAGACTGTGGATATGACCTGACCTAGAAATATGGGGATGTGAAAATTTAGAACTCTCTTTTAAGGTAAAAATCAGAGTAAATAGATGTAGAAAATAGTCGAAAACTGACCATTCGTGGGACAAGCCCATGTTTCCCTAATGGCTGAGAATGTTAGTAATCCAGAAACGACCTCACCTATTCAGAAAGGGCGCAAATTATAGACACACTCTTAGGCGAAGATCATGAAGCCCAAATATACAGCGAAAAAGGATTGTTAAAGAGCAATGCATACACAAAGGAAGGAAAGTGTGGGGAACTGACTGTCAGCGAGACAGGTTCAAAACGTTTCCCATAGGCCAAAATTTTGGATGTCCTGCCCTACATATAGTTTGGTACCATACACGGTAGGCCAATGAACCGAGGTGCAACATATAATTGTTATTGACACAAGATCAATTATACATCACAATAAGAATGATCAAATTTATCATAAAGAACTAACGCAAAGAAACAAGAGCCTTCTAAACCTCACAATTTCTCCCCCACACACACCTCACCTGCAAAGTTAATTAAATGTTATTTCTTTCTCTATAGATTTTGACAGTTATCCCAAAGTGTGTATATTTATCTCATGAAGATGATGAATTTACCTTTTTTCATTCTGGACTGTAGACATGGATGTGTGGTGGTCGTTTGGAAATAATTCCATGTTCTCATATCGCACATATGTATCGGCCCAGCTTTCCATACTCTTGGGGCAAGAGCGCATACATTTACGAAAGAAACTGTCTTAGAGTTGCCGAGGTTTGGATGGACCAGTACAAGATATTCTACCAGGATCGTATTTCAAATTTACAGGTTAGACACCAGTCTAAACTATTGTTGTTATAAAATTAGTTAGAACTGATAACTATTCTACTATACCTTAAATAAAATCGAAACAATAATTTAGAAATGATTGGTATGCTGATCCTGATATGTGTGACATAATAAAGCTTATCCAGTACTGACATTTCAATGATGATAATATGTCTATTTTCATTTTTTATTGAGCAAGCATTGATTGTTCTCATGCACTTCTATTCGATGTCATATTTTATTTATGCAGTACATAACATTGAAGAGTTGGGGTGTCTGGATTTCTCTACCCGTCCATGAACAGGAGCTATAGTTAGAATGTCAATGCACTATGAGACTCTCACATACTGCACTATGGGACTCATACTGCACTATGGACTCTCACATACTGCACTATGGACTCTCACATACTGCTATATGACTCTACATACTGCTTAATGATAAAACAAAGATTGGGGTCTTGTCTTTTGTCCCAATGACATGTAGTATTTACGTTCCACATGTAGTATTTACGTTCCACATGTAGTATTTACGTTCTACATGTAGTATACAAATTTGAAACTCTACATTAAAAACTATTGTTACTGACTGGTATCGCTTTGGGCGGTGTAGGAGAGGTGAAACGACAGCCTGAGAATTTAATGCCACATAGCTGAGTGCAGTCTGAACGAACTGTTCAGATTAGGTTTTTTCTTTATGCACACAACAGAAAAACATATGTTATGTTATGCGATCGACGTCACGGCACATTGGGCATCCCATGCATGCTCTGTCCTCCGCTGCAGCAGCCATCCTTAAGTACATTTGCTCACAGTACCCATGAGAAGTTGATTACTATATCTTCTCTCGCTACCACAAAGACAACACTGTCTGGCATGTCCACACTTAACGCCTAATTCTCGAACTCGTTCCAGTGTCTGAGACGTACCCATGTCACATAATTGAGAGCGTACCGCATTGATGATTGACAGAAAAGCATCCTTGACCTTCCTATGGATTGAACAAGGGTCTCCACAAACTTTACATTATTCTTAAAATTTGAAACTTTTCATTATTCTTAAAATATGACACTTTACATTATTCTTAAAATATGACACTTTACATTATTATTAAAATATGACACTTTACATTAATCTTAAAATATGACACTTTACATTATTCTTAAAATATGGCACTTTACATTATTCTTCAAATTTGAAACTTTTCATTAGTCTTAAAATATGAACTTTTCATTATTCTTAAAATTTGTAACTTTTTATTATTCTTAAAATATGACACTTTACATTATTCTTAAAATTTGAAACTTTACAATATTTAGTAAAATAAAAATCTCAAATATAGTAATCCTACAGATCATTATATTTCGACTAAGTACCGGACACTGCAGACTTAACAAACACTTCTATAGACTAGGAATAAATCAAACAGCTCTCTGCCAGTGTCAGCAGGTGGAACAGACACGGAGCATGTTCTGCAAGACTGTCCTCTCTGTGAACTAGAAGCAACATTTGGCCACATCCAGTCGACCTGAAATTAAGCTTTGAGAACCTGACAGACCTGAAGTGACTGCCAGTTTGTGGTCGACAGTAAATTAAGCGCATGACCAGGGTCGCTGATGAAGAGAATTCTTAAAGATCATGAAGCTTTACAATATTTACTCGCCTAGTGGTTACCTAGGACCAAATTTGGGGTGTAAAGAATAGAACCACTGTTACCTGCCCGCATGTCGTAAGAGGCGACTAAGGAGGTTTGGCTGAAATCGATGCACATGTCCTAAACGTATGAATCTGATGCATTTGGCCTACAAACCAATGTGTAACATATACACGTTCTTGGCAAAGATCAAACATATCACAAAGAGTAATTAAAATTGGTTGTAAGAACGACGAGAAGAAGAAGAAGAAGACAATATTTACTTAAAACCAAAAATGTGTAAACAGTTACTCAAAAAAGCCTCAAATTTTGCTTTAGAATAACCAAAAAAAAATATAATAATTACAAATTTACTGAAAACTTTGATACTTTATTTGTTTATGAAATGTGAGCTCATAATGAATATTCTTTGCCAGCAGAATACAGTTAGTATTGGGGATATCAGTGAGAGAAAAGCTTTACGAGAGAGGCTCAAGTGTCAATCGTTTGACTGGTATATGAAAGTTGTACATACAACTGATATCTATATTCCTATAAACACTACAGCTATAGGGAGAGTAAGTTGCTTGTGTAAGATAGCATTTAGATATTGTAGTAGCTATAGACAGAGTAAGTTGCTTGGGTAAGATAGCATTTAGATATTGTAGTCTCTATGGCTGAGTGGTTAAGCCCTTTGCCTTGCGAGTCGAAGGTCGTGGTTTCGAATCCGGACCGCGCCGTTCTGTTCACAAGTACAAGCGCAGTTTTCCAGAGACCCTATTATTGTTGACAGAGCAACGGAGTTCGTGTTTTGTGCAATACTCTTGGCAGGTTGTGTGCCATTTCTTCTGAGAGGAACCGAGCCATATGGGGTAAAACCTGGTGCAATGAAGTCAATCCTTCAGCCTTAAAACACTTTAAAGAAGCTACGGGCAGAGTAGGTTGCTTGTGTAAGATAGCATTTAGATGATGTACTAGGTGGCGTCTGTGGTCTAGGGGATAGTGACTAGGTCTATTAATCCCGACGTTCTGAGTTCGAATCACGCTGCGACAGTTTGGTTGCAAATTGTTTCGCGTTGACTTTTACAAAAGGATGATGGCACCATCCGTTCAGAAAGCAATGGCAAACTACTGAACGTAATAATGCAAAATCACAAACAGCGTTAAAAAGCTGAGGTTGATTCACAAAGTCCTGTAAAGGATATGCAATTAACTTGTTTTTTTTTAGTAGCTATAGGCAGAGTAAGTTGCAGGTGTAAGATAGCATTTAGATGTTGTAGCTATATGCAATGTAAGTTACATTAGAAGATAACATGAACAGGTTTTAGCTAGAGTAAGTAGCTTATTTTTGTTTGTTTGTGTCGATCGTTCTTTCCTGCCATTTTGATCATTCTTGTTGTGATAATCAGCCTTTGCCAAGAATGCAAAGTTCTGCTCAGGACAAGCCATTTGATGATGATGATATTGTGAATAATGTTTGATTTGATGAAAAATGTCTTTGCACAGAGAAAGTTAATTATCAACATAAGAAAAAGTTAAAATTCATTTTTCGGGCATGCCATGAGAGAAGAAGGATTAGAATACATGGTGGTAAATAGTAAAATCATTGGTGCATGAAAGTGAAGGCAAAAATGTGATACATTTCTGGACAGTCTAATTTCTTGATGCCGAGAAATGGGAAAATTAAATCTGATGGTCGGAGTGCAGAACAGACATTTGTGAAGAACCATTACATCCTGTACAAGTTGGCATGTCACAAAATGATGATGGTAATAACAATGATAATAGATTTACTTTTTCTACTTCTTCTACACTTCGCCCCAAAAGAAGGCATAGGTCCCCAATCAAGGCCTTGCAAGCTCGCATACACTTGGTTGCAGTTTTATAGCTGTGTATTTTTTACTGGTTGGGGTAGCTAATCCTACGCCAAACCTCCACTTTCGCCGTATACGACATGTGATAGGTATTAGTCGTTCTATTATTTACCCCGAATCTTGGCTCCGGAAACCACACAGGCGTTTGATTTGTATGATGAATCATCTTTGACTCATTTTTGGACAGGAGAGACGTGTAGACGCATGTGCTGAGAATCTTATCGTCTATATTGCGATCAGATCTCATGTCAGACATGTATGCACCTACCCTTCTACCAATTCCAAGTAGCTCTCCTTTGATCTCTACCCACTTAGCCAGACAATAGTCTATTACCAAGGGCTACCGCTTCTAGGTGGGATAGGATCTTGATCAGTGCCAGCTCACTGACCCTGGCCCACTGTATATCCTTACATTATTGCGCCTGTGGCCCCAAGATTTACTTTAGTATGTCTAATTTTCTATAGTTAGTTAGTTAGTTTATTCTTTCTGTCCAAAGGCGACATAGGGCAGAGGTTTTAGATCTCCATGTGATACGGTTCTTTGATAGCAGTTGCAGATCTTGTATGGTTTTACATCCCAATAGTTTACTTTCTTGTTGGATGGTTCTTCAAGAGTGGTCTTTGGTCTTCCACGTTTCTTTTCCCAACTGGTGACCACATAAGGACTTGTCGATTTAGTCTCTTTTCGTCTGATCTAAGCACATGACCTAAATATTTCCACCGTCGCTTTCCTTATAATATTTGATATGGGTTGTTGGTGATTCTATCTCTCACTGTGTTGTTAGAAACGAAATCACTCCATTTGACTTTAATAATTTTCGTAGACATTTATTCTCAAAGCTGTCCAGTTTCTTATCAATTTTCTTTGTTGATTTCCAACTTTCACAACCGTAGGTCAGTACAGGAATCACACATGACCTAAATAATTTAACTTTTGTGCATATACTAAAGTCTTGAGATTGCCAGATATTCGTTAAATTTTCTATAGCAGACCATGATTTATAAATTTAGCTTTTAACATTCTTTTTGCATAGATTACCAGCATGCAAGACTCATCCCTGTGTATAAAGGCAAACTTAGAGTCATCCACAAATGATACAATACATGTAGCAAAATGTCATGCTCAGACAGGCTCCCAGGTAACAGATCACCTCTATTATTGTTTGTTGTTTCTGCTGGCACTTATTGCTATTGCTGATGCTATCGTCATATATGTTTGCTGTCAGCATTTACTCGTCTTAATGTGTGATATCTTAATACCCATCAATATTAGATATGACAAAATCAGAGACTAAGATTTATTGTACTATGTAATCAAAGTTTTTGACAGACTCAAACATTGAAATATAATTAAAATCTTTAAAAAACCTTATTAATGGAAAAGATCAGAGACAGAAATCTCTTACAATACGTCACCTGACAAACCATATTATTAGTTCCCCTTTTACCAAATTCCACCTGACAAACCATCACAAACTGTCATAAGCTATAGTTTTCTAACCAGTTGTTAATAAATAAGTTAATAAGCTTTCCTCTACTGTTCAAAATAAGACAGATAACAAATTATGTAAGGATACCCATGCCTTAAAGCTTGGTCCTCAAAAACAGTGCGTAAAAACGCGGTTTTAGTATCGTATTGTAAGAGTTTAGTTTAGTTTAGTCGCCGGATCACCATCACTGCACGTCGAACAAATTAGTCCATAAGTGCTCCGATCTTTCCCTCAGTATGTCCATCAGCGTGTGGCGACTAACGACACCAGTTCTTTGTTGGTTTACAATTCTTCTTTGTCTGCCAGCATAGCGTTCTTGTCGAACTACACCACACTTAACTTTGAGTTCTTGCAGTCTGGTTAGTGTTGTGGATTCACCGCTATTACGTGAATCATGTACACGCCCTCTCTCCCTTTAGGAATTTATAATATCAGCCTGGTCCATTGCTCCTCCGCTTTGGACAGCAGCCATACCTGCAAGCCTATCCACACGTTCATTCCCCTTACATCTGCATGCCCTGGCACAAAAATAAAACTGATCTTTGTCAGCTTAGACCTCCCAGCGATTCTATCCAATGTCTCCTAGCCCATCCTGTTTCAATCTTCCTGAGCATACTCATTGAGTCACTGAGAAAACATGCATGGATAAAAGTCTGTGATTCTAGCCAAATCATCAAATTGTAAGAGTTAAAACCGTGTAATGGCAATGAAATGCAGCTATAAGATCAGAGAGTCAGAATGGAATATTTCAGACGATTCAAATAGAAGTAAGACAGGGATGCATAATTTTACTAGATTTGTTCAACTAATACAGGGAATATCCCTTTTTGCTTCATCATTTAATTGTTATTTGTTTGTTATTGTTCATTCTAGAATATATATATATATATATAGCCTTTTTCGTCTTTACAGACGGTCAATTGGCAAGTGTTTTACTGTGACAACTTCTGAGTTTTCGCTTGTCTCTCCTGTCTTTCAGCTCATCTCTAAGTCTCTTTTCAAAAGAATAATATTTCTAGAACTATAGAATAATCATTTGTTAACCACTCTTTATGATTTGTATGTGAGTTGTATGTGATCTATATGAGAATTGTTAATTTTGAATAAGTCTGACTATGTCACTTACTCATATAAATCTATCTACAATATCATTTGATATTTCGTACATATGTATCATCATATCTCCATGTCAATAGTCTCATTCTCTACATGTATGTACTAAACTCTAGAGACTAGCATGCTGTGATAGTTTAATGATTTGTCTATACTATGTTCACATTTGGGACCACTATCTAACTTTTTTAAATGATTTTATTTCTAAAACTACAAGATATGTTTTTCTTAGATGTACTGCATTCCGCTTCTTAGTTGAGTATATCATTTTTGTTAAATCTGGCTTTCTTTCTTTCTTTCTCGAATCCTGTATGCCTCACAGCGCAGGTCAGGAAGAGATTTCTAAAACGGGCCCTAGTATGCGCTTCGTACATCTGGCTTGCACCTTTTATATAATTATGTGGACTAATTTCAAAATTAAAGTATACTGCTCTTCTTTTTCTTTGTCGAATGCTCTATATCAACCACCTGTTGAACCACTCTGTGATTTGTATGGAATCTGAGCCTAAGAGTGATTGTTTAGTTTAGTTTAGTCGTTGGAACATCATCGCTGCACATTGAACCAATTAGTCACCCGAGTGGTTACCGGGCCCAAATTTGGGGTGTAAAGAATAGAACCATTGCTACCTGCCACGCATATCGTAAGAGGCAATAAGGAGGTTTGGCAATCGGATGCACATGTCCTAAACGTGAAAAGTCTATGCTTTAGGGGCCTCCCTAAACCAATGTGCAACGTATACACGTTCTTGGCAAAGATCAAACATATCACAAAGACTGATTAAAATTGGTCGTAAGAACGAACGCAAAGAAGAAGAAGAAGAACCAATTATTCCATAAGTGCTCCGATCTCCTCCTCAGTATGTCTCTCAGCATGTTGCGACTAAGAGCGATTGTATGCTGTGCCAGTTATGCGGATACAAATACGCCAGCACATCCGATTTCCGCGACGCTTTTTATTTACTACGGTAGCTTCCCTAGACCACTACCTCAGTGACCTCTTACGACATGCCTTGTAGGTCACAGTGTTACTATTTTTTGCTCCCCTTGTAAGCACCGGCAATACACGTGCGGATACTGCTCTGATTGAACATCACACTAAAATATAACGTGCACCATCGACTCATACATTTTGAATATTTAATGAAGTTATCACTTGTTTAATGCTCGCATTGACTTCTTCTTCTTCTCTTCCACCATTTACTTCTTTATAGAGGTGTTGGGGAAGGGAGGGGGTTGAAACATAGTGATCTTGTATGTGCTTGTATTAAGGCACTTTGTAAGCTGATATTCATTTTTGTAAGGCTGTTCTTGATGCCGTTGCTCTATCTTTTAGGTGGTCTTCTCTTGCTTTGTATTCATTATACTTTTCTGTGTTCCTCTCTGTGGTAGGCGATACCAGGACATTCTTGTCAGGTGTCCAAACCATTTAATCTGTTGTTCTTTTATGAATTGCATGACTGGTTTCCCATCCAGTCTTCTTCTGATTTCTTCATTTCTAATTTTGTCTCTTATTGTCACACCTGCAGCTCTTCTAAGACACCTCATCTCTGTCATTATGATTTTCCGCTCATTAGCTGCTGTTATTGGCCATGTTTGACACTGGAAACTTAATGTTGGCCAGAAAATCGTTCTTATGAGATTTGCTTTGATTTTTAGCAGTATCTCTTTATGTGACAACAGTGGTGTTAACTGTCCCAGTACCTGGTTAACTTTTGTGCAACGATTGCTAATTTCGCTATCAATACTTCCACCTGCTGTGAAAATTGCTCCTAAGTATTTGGCCTCAATTGTTTGTTTTATTTCTATGTTCTGGAGTTTTATTGTAAGGTTTTCTGGTTGTCTCATTGACTATAAATATTTAATCTAATATCAATTGTATAATTCTTTCATGAACTATGAATATTTAAAGATATAAACTGGAATCCACAGGGAAAACAGAATAGAAACAGACCAAGGAATATATGGAGAAAAGAACTTGACAAAGACATCAAAGATATAGGTCTCAGGGAGGCATGTCTCAGGGAGGCATGTCGCAGGGAGGCATGTCGCAGGGAGGCATGTAGAGGGTTGCCCAGAAAATGAACAATTAGAGAACTAAACTTGATAGGTTATGTTCTCAAAGGTGGACTAAAGACATAGTATATAACTTAAGTAATCTAAGGGATGTGGGATACATTAGTGTAATGCATAAGCGTTTGCCTATTTACTCGGACACAAGAGGGTTGTGGGTTCAATCTCACACTCGACATTCCACATGACCTTCTACCTCCTGCACTCTAGGGCTTAAAATTATGAAGTGAAGTGACTTCATACCGGAAGGTCTGAAAAAGCTACAGGAAATTTTTTTTTAAATTAAATCTAATGGATAAGATTGCTTGTTTCCAAATTAGAAGAGAATGAATTTGCTTCCATAATTAGGTATACTTCAGTTAACCCAGTCAAACAATTGATAAATGTATTTACCTAGTTTACGAAGTGGGTTGTTAACAAGGAGCATAACATTTTGCATTTCAGATTGCCTGTATGCTTATTATTTAAACAAAGAAATCTTTTCATTTTTCTTTCACAGTATTTCTATTTAACTAAAGAGAATCAGATACGACGAGACAAACATTGTATGTTTTATGATGCTGCCAAAGACATTATTGACAAAGAACATTGCAGGAATGGAAACGACAGTGGAAATATGGAAAGGTAGTTTATCTAGAACAAAGGTTCCCAAACTTTTTAAGCCCACCGTCCACTTTGTACGACATAATCTTTGTAAGGCTTTCCTCCCTCCACCATTATAATACAGGGTGTTCAAGATTAAAGCAGCCCCATTGACAAATCGAAAGTTGCCAGATAATCTATCGCGTTATGTTTATGTACTATTTAAACCGGTTCTGACTAGCTCGTTTTACGTCACATTTGTTCATCGCCCCTTCCCGCACTACCATTACATACCGTCACATAACCTTGACCTATACTACGTCATAACTGAACCTTCTCATTTTCATACATATATGCCAGATTGACTCCATTCACAGGCTGCTATTATCTTGAACACCCTGTAGTTTGCCAATGGCTCCTCTCCACATATATACATGCTCCATTTTCTCTATGACATAGAAAATTAATATATATTTATGTAATACATGGTCAATTTTCAAATGATTATATACACGATATAGAAAATTGATGAAACAATGGATCGTGTAAGATAGGCTAAAGATGAATTAAAATGCAGAATTCAAATTTTAAATAATTGTTCAATTGCAAAATCAAGAAAATAATTTATTTAAAAATATATATGATTAATTTCTTCTTTAGGAGCCACCGTCGCCTGAACGACTCCCCTCTCCCCTCTCTCTCCCCCAAATGCTTCTGAACCCACTATCGCCTCCCTTAGAAGGCTTCAGCCACTGGGGAGGGGGTACTACCCACTTTGGGAACCTGTGATCTAGACTTTGGACTGTAGAAAGCCATGATTGAATTGTGGTTAGTACATTTTGCCATGACTGTACATTTGTTTTGTACAGTCATGGTCCCAGGATAAAATTTGTCAGTGGAAATTGAATTTTTTTAGTTATTTCTCTCAGATTGATAAAGTCTCAGTTGAGTACTAGAAAATACTTGGAAGTGAATTAGACTAGTCTGATGTTATGTTATTTTATGCGCTGAATGTCATGGCACATTTGGGCATTCCCACGCATGCTCATTCCTCTGTTGCAGCAGCTAGGGTCGTGCTGTATATTTTCTCAGTATGATGCAAGTCTTCGAAATGCCGCCCTTAAATGTTTTTTCCTTGAAATAATCTTCAATTGTAATTTTGATTTGACTGCTTATGCTGTCCCCATTACGGTTCCGCCTGATGCGGCCGCCTCTCTGTATCATAGCATAGTACGGCCCGTGGCAGCAGCCTTCCCAAAGTCCATCTGTTCACCGTACCCACGAGAAGCTTATTAGTACATCTACTCTCTCTTTCACTAAAGTTTTTCTGTCTTGCATGTCCAGACTTAACTTCCAATTCTCACAATCTTGGAATGAAATGGTTGGAAAGACTTGGCTGACAAATGAGACTACTACAAGATCATAGCAGAGATCCCGAAATAAACGAGCAAGAAATGTGTGTGAGGTAGCTGAGAAGTCTGCTGTCAATACAAAGCCACTGTTGATTTGAAAGAATTCACCAGGGAAGCAAAGAGGGTTTATGGGAGTCCTTCATAATACAGTTCTATGGTGATAGATCACTTCATCAATTCTAACAGTTTCATCGCAGAATGAACAGGAGGACTACTAGTCAAGTCTTTTCCTAATTTGCATGACTGATCAGGAGCTTTATTGACAACAGATGCAGAAAAGCGCAGTTTCCTTCAGCTTTTTGTGGGACAGAGAGAAAATGGCGATAAAAATGATCATCATGATATTGTGAATGTTTTTTTGTGATATTGCTAACACTACAGAATCGTACACTGATTTCATAACACAGGAGGATGTAGTTAATACACTGAAAGCCAGCCACAGTACTGCTTCAGGGTCTGATGGTGTTCAGTATCACTGCATTACACAGCTAGACGAGATTGGTATAAATGCAGTTGTGATGGATTTAAACAACTCTTTTCTTCACGTCGTTCTTACGACCAATTTTAATCACTCTTGTGACATGTTTGATCTTTGCCAAGAACGTGTATACGTTGCACATTGGTTTGGTAGGCCCCTAAACGCATAGACTTCTATATGCTTAGGACATGTGCATCCGATTTCAGCCAAACCTCCTTAGTCGCCTCTACGACATGCGTGGCAGGTAACAGTGGTTCTATTCTTTACACCCCAAATATGGGCCCAGGTAACCACTCGGGTGGTGGATTTAAACAACAATATGTGGAATGCTATGGTATCTGAGGATTATCTTTATAGCTATTTATGACTACTCCATAAACATGGGAAATATCTTAGACACTACTCAGCATCTGTATATGATTCACAGGCAATGCTTTAGAAGATCTAGAATGGCAGGCTGTGGTTTGAGGGGATGTCTTTTATAGAAGTTTCCAATCTCCAGAGAATCACAAGAGGAAGACCACGCAAAGATGGAGCGACGGCATCAAGAACAGCCTTACAAACATGAATATCAGCTTACAAAGTGCCTTAAAAAAGCACACACAAGATCACTACGTTTCACCCCAACACTTCCATAAAGAAGTAAATGGTGGAAGAGAAGAACAAGCACACACAAGATCACTACGTTTCACCCCCAACACTTCTATAAAGAAGTCAATGGTGGAAGAGAAGAAGAAGAAGAAGAGAATCACATGTATCTACTGTTCTAGGCATGCAGGTGTTACTGGCAGTGAGAGAGTAGACAGTTTTACATCAACAATATCTTCTTCTGTGAGCAACTTCTGCTATACGACTACTCCGTTACGTGGCATAAACAGGGCGGTGTGCTTAAGTTCTTCACCGGTCCCCTATAGTTTGTTTTGTAGGATTGTTTCTGTTGGTCAGATCTCCATTCTCACACTGCACATCGACAACATCAATGGTTGGGGAGCTTAAAATGAATTAGGGGATGTTCTTTGGTCTCTTGATGACCTCCTGTTGATAGAGGACACTAAAATTGATGTTGAATTTATCCAGCGATTTTAGAAGTTGAAAATAACACTTTGTACAAGTAGAACTGGATGCCTGAGAAAGAACATTTTGTTCCTACTTCCAAATTCAGCACATAAAAGTATCCTTGACAGTTGAAAGTCAATAAGATTAGACAGAAAAGCTGCTGTCCATATTAAACAAATAGAAATTAAAGTACAACTCATACACATTTTTATAATTCTTAAAAGTCGGTGACCCTTGCTGGTGCTACATAGTTTGTGTACGGTCACTGAGATCTTCCTATGTAAGAAAGAAATTGGTGTCCACATGGTTATCAACCAAAAGGAAATCATGTAAGGGCAGCCACTCTGTTATATTGCTTATTTGGTGTGCAATACAATCGCAGCACCACTTAAATTGTTATATAATCACTTGGGTAGCTTTCCTTTTGATCCCTATCCTCTTTGTCAGACTACAGTGCTGCAGTGTGTTTCCAGGGCCACCTTAGGATTTTGGAATAGGGTCTTGGTCATTTCTCACTGGCACTGTCTTGGTCACCATGTTTGACTGCATCTATTGCCACTTAAAGGGTTTATCATTATTACTCTTTAAATAATTGTGCACAGAGATCCATGATCTTCTTTGTTTCTTTTATCCATCTGCTTTTTTTTGCCATTAGGCATAGCAGGTTAAGCTGATGATCGGTTTCCGAGATAGTGCCCGCTTGGTCGCTTGATATTCTGTTGTATTGTGGAGTTTTAAGATGTCTATAACTCCATCAACCTATCTTTTTCTTGGTCTGCCCTTTCCTCTTGTTGATTGCATTGTCAGGTTGTATGCTCTTGCAACTGGTGTATTCAAGTTCATTCTCACCAAGGACCAAACCATTGAGTCTCTGTTTTTCAACAAATCTAATAGCAGGTGTTGTTCTGACTGTCCTTCTAATTTCCTCATTTCTTATATGGCCTCTTCTTGTTTTATTTACTGCTTTCCTCAAGCATCTCATTTCACAGGTGGTAATTTTCCTTTCTTGTTCTTTTGTCAGTGCCCATGTTTAGGTATCCATGATGGAGTTAAAAAAATATGAAACTGACAGTCTATGTCTCTACCCAAAGGTCTTCATCAATTATTCTCCCTTTACCTTTGATTCCCTTAGTCTGCAGTTCACCCTATTATCATATTGTAATATGAAAGTGTTATTCAGAAAGAACTCAAAATCAAAGAAGACTGGTTGATGCTACAAATAAGAAAGAGAAAATTGAGATATTTTGGACATATAAAAAGACATGAAAGGCTTGAGAAGACCATCATAGAAGGAGGCATACCGGCAAAGAGAAGAAGAGGAAGACCACGGAGAAGATGGATTCAAGATTTAACTGATGGTTTGAACATGACGGCTGCAGAGACAGAACATCTGACCTTAGAGAGAGAGAAATTCCGGAGGACTGATGGGGTGGCAAAGTTCTGCGCAAGACAAGCTATTTGATGATGATGATGAATATGAAAGTTATGTATATTTTATATTTCTAGGACAATACAATCAGATCTAGTGACACTGACCGCTGCATCTCACTCTCCAATGACAAATTGAAAATCATCATGGCAACCTGTAACAGCACAGACACAAGCCAACAGTGGAGCTGGCCAAGAAAAAGTCTGATCTTAACATAAGGGGACATAACTGTATAAAAGAGAGTATGTATGTATGTGTGTTTGGGAGTGGGGAAGGGTAGGAGAAAGATGATGATATTATTAAATATTGAAGAAAACTATATTTGTAAACAATAGAACTGAATATGATATTTTATTCAGTTATCGTAGATAATAAGTTTCTGCTCATGATTTATAAATATTAAATTTGTTAAATTAATTCTTTATATCTTACCTTCTCTCTCTCTCTCTCTTTAGATATATTTACCATTTTTAATTTTTTAATTTACCAATTTAATAAAGAATTATTGAACAAAATGTCGGACTCTGTATGCTGGTGTACTTTTGTAAGACTGCCATACTTAATTTTTGTTTAAGTTCAAGATATTTTGATAGAATCTCTTACATATGTACAGGAGCAGTATTTCTATCAATCAATCAAGTGCCATGCCTGCCGGCGTAGGCGATCATGTCTCTCCACAACTCTCTTTGCTTGGTGCATGTAATCAGTTCTGACGTCGATATTTTGTCGAACCATGATATCAGGCCATCCAACATCTTCTCCCTCTGTCTTCCACGATCTCTCCTTCCCTGAATTTTACCTGTAGTCACCAAATGTTCTAAACCTTCTCTTCGCATTATATGCCCGAAGAACCTTGATTGTCGGATTCTTATTCTTTTGATAAGGTTTTTTGTGTGCAGACCTGATTTAAAACCTATTTCTATGCTTCTTGAATATCACATTTATTTTAATTCACTGCAATATTTAAATTGTAAGTTTTTGTTAATAATTTTTACATTTATCTTTCAAGAGAAAGTATAATAAGGAATTAAATAAGTTAAATCTTTACATATCAGCTCCCTGTAGAGCATGAGGACCTTCTATCATCTTAGTACAATCCTTCCTGTCCTATGTCTTTATTACCTTGCACATTTTATAATAATTCTTATTATTTGTATCTTGTTTTTTCTTCTCTATATCTTCTAACATTTTCTTCTAGATTTTAGAACTAATGTATTTTATGTTTTTTTCCTTTTGTTTGCTTCAGACATTGTCTATATTGAAATGTTCTCTTGTATAACATCGCTGTCTTTTATAGCTCACACAGGGATCCGTGTAGTTTTATTTACTGTATTGTTTCATTAGGCCAGTGAGTTTGCCTCATTATATCATATTCAGGTTAGTCTTGAAGTATGTGCTCTGTAGTCTGGTGTGCCTGTCAACATTTGTACATGGCTAAATTACTAATCTTGAATTATGTATACATTTGGCTGCAAAGTTGATTGTATCCTGTTCCGAGAAGCATATTAAAAACTTGTTCTAATAAATTCTTATTTTGGTAGTCATCCTGTATTCATATCAGTGGCTTTCTGATTGATTTAATCGTTTTTTGTCTTTTTATGAAAGGTAAATGGTATATCTGGTTGTTCTTCTACAATACCTTTCTTAGACAATTTGTCTACTGTCTCATCGCTGGCATTCTACAGTGTGATCTGTATATGTTGGCATTCTACAGTGTGATCTGTATATGTTGACATTCTACAGTGTAATCTGTATATGTGTATACGTTGGCATTCTACAGTGTGATCTGTATATGTGTATATGTTGGCAGTCTGCAGTGTAATCTGTATATGTTGGCATTCTACAGTGTGATCTGTATATGTGTTTATGTTGACATTCTACAGTGTGATCTGTATATGTTGGCATTCTACAGTGTGATCTGTATATGTGTATATGTTGGCATTCTACAGTGTGATGTATATTTTGTTATCTTCCTATCTAAAACTCAATAATAAAAGTCTAAAATATAATCTTATATTGTTGTTGTATTGGGAAAAATTGTTCAAATGTGATGGGAAAAATTGTTCAAATGTGATTGATGATTCAAATAGCTTGTCCTGAGCAGAACTTTGCCACCACAACAGTCCTCTGGAATTTCTCTCTCTCATAGGCCAGATGCCCTGCCTCTGCAGCCGTCATGTTCAAACCATCAGTTACATCCTGAATCCATATTCTCCGTGGTCTTCCTCTTCTTCTCCTTGCCGGTATACCTCCTTCCATGATGGTCTTCTCCAGCCCTTCATGTCTTTTTTATGTCCAAAATATCTCAATTTTCTCTTTCTTATTTGTAGCATCCGCCAGAAGAGCTTTTACAACTAACAAACTATGAATTATTGGAAACCATCATTAAAATATCAAAATGGAGGAGGATTGAGCTTGTATGTTGTATACCAGTAGGGACATAGGGACACTGGCTAGTGTAGGGACACTGGCTAGAACAGCTCTTTTATGGACAGTGGAAGGGAAAAGAAAACTTGGGCATCAAAAGTAAACATGGAGAAGAACTGTGTAAAGAGAGTTGAAGGACTTGGGGCTTTCTGTGGGAAACAATTAATAGAAAAGCCAGTACAATGGCTGTTGTTACTTAGAGAAAAAGAATGAAGTGGTTTGGCCACTTAATAAGAATGCATCCAAACTCCACAGTATACAGTCTTCTAAAACAGAACATCGGGAAAGAAGGCAAGAGGAAGACCACGGAAAAGATGGTTAGATGGCGTAGCAGAATCCTGTGAAAGAGCAAAGACAACAATCACACAAGCCACCAGAACAGCGAAAGACAAAAACAGAAAACCACGACACTGGGCAACAACCCGGTAGCAGTGTGACGACAAAAGTAGAAGAAGTACAACGGCAACACTGGAAATCTCTTGAAGAAATCTTGTGTCAGACAGGACATGAGGAGGAGATTGTGATTTGAGTCTCTTATTATCTCTAGAAATCTATTCTTATCCTGACGCTGTGAGACAAAACAGGATTTGAGAAATGAAAGAAAACGGAAAGAAATTATCATGAATTATCAAATAAGTAATCAGAAAGTATGTATTGTCTCATGAGTATCATCGCATTGTTGTATTGACACTGGGCAACAACCCTGTAGCAGTGTGATGACAAAAGAACAAGAAGTTGTATTATTCAAGTGAGCAACAACAATTGTGTTAATGTTATCAGTTATATGAGGACTATCATCATAGCATTCCGGACATGTCTATAGCTGCTCCGATATCCTCCTCAGCAAATCCAGCAGCGTCCATCGGTCCAACACGCCAGTTCGATGTTGATTAATCAATCTCTTTGCATATTTAATATGTCGTTCTTTTCATGCTTCACCAATATTGACACACATCTCTCTCAATCTTGTCAGCGAGTGGGATTCACAGCCTTGAAACTACTCTGTTCGGAAAGACTCTCTCAGTGCGTGAAGAATGTTATTTTGATCCATGACAGCTTCCTCTGATATTGTAGCCATTGTGTTATTGTTGTTTAGTATCAAGTAAACACATTCAGTAATAATAAATCAAACTGAAAATATATATAAACAAGAAATTAAACAGATCACCAGAAAGAAAAAAAACAGTAGCAAGTAATAAACAAAACAATATGTTGGGAGTTAATCAATTTATCTAGCACCAGCAAACAACAAAAACAGATGTGGAAAATATTTGACAAAGTCTCTTGTGAACTGGTTAAAAGAAACATTTTTATTTTAAAATGTTAAATGTTTTAGTTCTGAAAAATTGTCTCCTAATTATGTTAAAAATTGTTTCATTTTTATAATAAGATCTAGTCACAAATTTTTAGTAACACTGAACTCCCATTAGACGGCATAATTCATTCAAAGGTGGCATGGCTCCAGACAGATGTTCCCTGGCTCGTTTAGAAGTTAGGACTCGGAAGACTTCATCTTTTCTCTTTTGTCTTGGCGTTGATAACACATTTGTTTTCTCTTGGATTCTGAATGACGGGGACAATAACTTGTCCAGCAATGATGTTAGATCATTAGCTTCTTCTGCTGTTAGTATACTGGCTACAGAAGAAGGGGATGTTTGCTCTGCCAAACTTTCCAGAGTTGGTCTCTTACCTGTAAGTGTGTGTGAATGAGAAAATAAGGAACAGGTTACTTTATGGTTGAATGAATATTTTACAGCTAATCTCATAGTTGAGCATGCATTTTCCCAGTGGCTACTTATGATTGTGAATCATGGACTATTACACAAAAATTAAGAACGAAAATCCAGTCCTTTGAAACTAAATGCTACAGAAAGATCCTACGAATACCATGGACTGAAAAAGAAAGAACACTGATGTTCTGAAAGAACTAAATGAGAATTGGCTGATAAACAACATACTATACAGAAAAATTAGATACTTTGATCACATCAAGCGTCACGATGGCCTGGAAAGAAAAGAACAATACTAGAGGGCAGCGTCCCAGGACGCAGAGGCAGACCAAGAAGAAGATGGCTACAAGATATTAAAGAAACCATGAACATGACCATCGACGAAGTGGGTGAACTGGCTAGAGACAGAGTGAATTTTAGATGTGCTGCAAAGAGAGCAACGTCCTATAAAGGATACGCACCTTGATGATGAATCTCATAGTCAGACGGTAATACCATCATAAGTTGATACATGACATTAGTTGAGATATGAAATCCTCTTCTTTAAACGCTCTATATCGACCACTTGTTAAACAACTCGCTGTGATTTGTATGTTATAGAAGCCTAATAGCGATTGTATGCTGGGACCATTATCCACCTACAAGTAGGCCAGTACATCCGATTTTTGCAACGCTTTTTATTTTTTAAAGGTAGCTTCCAAAGGCCCCTACCTTAGACGCCTCTTACAATCTGCATTGTACATCGCAGTGTTACTATTCTTTGCTCCCCTTGAAGACATTAAAATAGATGTTAAATCGATCCACCAATTTAAGAAGTTTGGGGTTACCGGTTATACGGATATAACTGGATGCCTAAGGGGCAGAGTGAGGAGTGTGTTTAACTAGCGAGCTACAGGAACCATCAGTATGAATACTCTTTGATATCTGTTGTAGGAGACTGAACACCTATGGTATGTCTGGAATGCAATGACGTGAGGTTAGTAACCAAGTTGCTCCCTTCCGAGCCCCTCAACATAGGATGATACGATATCAATAGTTGAAATATCATATAACATGTGAGATGGCGTAACTCTCAACTGTGTTTAATAGTATTTGACGTTTTTTTTCATTCATGATTAGTTATTTGTTAACGCAATCATGATATGAATCTATTAGAAAATCGGAAATACGATAAGCACAGGTAGAAGAGTGTCTGGAAATCGAACTAATGCAGCTTCAGAACCAAGAGTCATATATACCGCAGTTGGACAGTATGGAACTGATAAGAAAACAAAGATCAGAATACTAAGAGCATGCATATTCCCAGTGGCAACGTATGGGTATGAAGCATCAACATTTAATAAAGCAGTGGAAAAACATGTATGTGCTTTTGAATATAAGTGTTACAGAAGAGTCCTTCGTATATCTTGGACAGAGAAGAGAACAAATAGATCTATCCAGAAAGAACTCAAAATCAAAGTAAACTGACTGATGCTACAAATAAGAAAGAGAAAATTTGTATATTTTGGACATATAAAAAGACATGAAGGGCTTTAGAAGACCATCATGGAAGGAGGCTGCAAAGAGAAGATGAGGAAGACCACGGAGAAGATGGATTCAGGATGCAACTGATGGTTTGAACATGACGGCTGCAGAGGCAGGACATCTGTCCTATGAGAGAGAGAAATTCCAGAGGACTGTTGGGGTGACAAAGTTCTGCTCAGGACGAGCTATTTGATGATGATGATGATGATGATGTTGGACAGATAAACGTTTGCCTATCGACTCGGACACAAAAGAGTTGTGTGTTCAATCCCACACTCGACGTCCCACATGCGAGGAAAGAAATAGGCCCATCTACCTCCTGCATACTTGCCCTAGAAATGTGAAGTAGCAGGCACTTCATACCCTAATGCCTGAGAAGGCTACGAAAAATTGTATTGCTATATGTGCTTTCAACTTTACTACAGGGATCAGAATGACAGAGAATGAGATAACAAAATATGTTCAAAGGTTCTAACTTCCATTTTTCTGAAAGATCTTACTTGTGTTCTGGTAAACAAAAGCTATCTCTAAACAAGAACTGCTTACATGCTGTCAGATAGAGCAGCGGTTCCCAAACTTTACGTTACCGTGGTACCTTTTTAAATACATTTTGCTGCCACGGCCCCAAAAGTTTCTATATATGAAAATGGACAGGAATGAATTTTATGTGTGTTACAAAGATAAACAATGTCTGCAAGTTAACATTTTAATAAACAAGAAGATGTTTCATTTTGTCTTGAACAAGACGCGACATCATTATCATCATCATCAGTACATTTGCTTTTCAATTTCAGTCAGCGATCCATCCTGAAGCTCAGCCAAAATGTATTGTAGCAAATTCTAGTGTACTCCAACGTTATTTATCCTATGTTTCCCAAAAGCGTTTCAGCCAATTACTTACTTAAATCAATGTGCAATGTATACACGTTCTTGGCAATGATCAAACATATCACAAAGAGTGATTAAAATTGGTCGTAAAGCACGAACGCAAAGAAGAAGAAGACTTACTTAAATTTCATTCTACTAGAGATGGAGTTATTATTACACCACACCAACAGTCAAGCGAGGTCCAATTTCTCAGACTGCGAGAAACTTCAAATGATGTCCTGTCAGACATTTAGACTCCAGTCTGATTCGGGTCCTTTGATTTCGAAGCGGAACTAGTTTGAAATGAAAATCGTGACATATCCTTTACATAATGTAGCCATCAACCACAGTAAATGAGTGATTGATTTTGAGGTACCACTTATACGTTCACTAGTTTGCCATTGCTTTCTGAACGGTGAGGTATATTTTTACCTTTCGGAAAAATCCCACACAAATGAATTTGCTTCCAAACTTGCCCACCGTGGACTGCATATCTATTCGAACCTGTATGGCTTGGCGTCACGGAACTAGTTTACTCACTATTTTAACATTTTAAAAAATTAATTTCTTTGAAATGTCAGAGATCATAATATTTCGTCACTACTATTAAAACATCCAAGCATTAACATGGCAGTCAAACGACAACTGATAAACTGCATATTTATTCCAACTCTCTGCTATCAGTGCCAAACATGGCAGTCAAACGACAACTGATAAACTGCATATTTATTCCAACTCTCTGCTATCAGGGCCAAACATGGCAGTCAAACGACAACTGATAAACTGCATATCTATTCCAACTCTCTGCTATCAGGGCCAAACATGGCAGTCAAACGACAACTGATAAACTGCATATTTTATTCCAACTCTCTGCTATCAGGGCCAAACATGGCAGTCAAACGACAACTGATAAACTGCATTTTTATTCCAACTCTCTACTATCAGGGCCAAACATGGCAGTCAAACGACAACTGATAAACTGCATATTTATTCCAACTCTCTGCTATCAGTGCCAAACATAGCCCCTGACTAAGACACAAGAAAGAAAGATTACAACATGTGAAATGAGATGTCTACGAAAAGCTGTCAACGTTACAAGGCGAGATAGAGTGAGAAACGAGAATATCAGAAGCATCGTTGGTACTATACCATGCATACAGTACATCGAGAAGCAAAGAATCAAGTGGTTCGGTCATTTAATGAGAATGGAACCACATTTACTACCATTACGTGCCTACAATAATCGACATTCAGGGCGCAGAGCACGAGGCAGGCCAAGAACACGATGGATAGATAACATCTCAGAGTCCCTGTGAAAGCATGGACTGACAACGTCAAGCTCAACACACCTGGCACAAGATAGAAACTAACTCTCCCCACGACGCTTCACGGCAAATGTGGTTAAGATAAGATAAGAAAAATAAATGAAAGGAGAAGAATGTCGCGAATTTTTTACTTCCCAAGTGCGTCACAAACTGGAGAGAGATGATAGGTTGTTTGCTTGATTGGACCATTATAATTGCACTGTGGCAAGTAACCATGTGTGTTACGATCAATTTCGTACACATTAAGATCCCAGCGGCAGTGAACGACCTCCGTAGCACCGGCAAGGTTTCCATATAATTTAGAAGATGGTGAAAACTTTGTGTAGGAATTTTAATTTTCGGATGAGTTTTCTCGGGCAACGGCTTTCATGCCTGCTCTTCTCGATTTTTACTGCTAAGGTTCTTTTATGTGTTCATCTTCAACATGAGACATATGTTCTTGGCTAAAGCGGGGCAAGTCATGGGTTGGCCGTGCCGCAGATACTGTTAAACTGGTATGCGTGCTCAATAATATTGACCATGGGGAAGAATGGATACCGATGCCTCCAATATACTGGAACACTTTTTCAACCATCATTAAATTTGACAAAGGTTGCAGAGAAGGAAATTCCGTGGCCTTGAATGCAGACGTCAAAGCCATTATCGATGAAAACTGCAATGCAGACGACGTTGTAATTTACACGGATGGATCGGTAGTTCGTCACGAAAAGTCTTTCATGGGCCTTCTCTGCAAGCTCATGGGGCAGAATGGTCAAGGAAGCCAGTGGTGCATTTAGTATGACAACAAGCAGCATGACAATGGAGGTACTGGCGGTGACCAATGCACTACTCTGGCTAGAGTCACAAAACTACACTCATGCGTGCATTCTGAGTGACTGATTGAGTATGATCCGAAAGGTGGAGGCCAGTTCGGTGCGCAGGCAATAGACTGAATCACTGCAGGCGTCAACAATTTGCAGAATTACACTTGTCTTTGTTCCGGGGCACATGGGTGTCGTTGGCAATGAGAGAGCAGACAGACTGGCTGGCTCTGCCGCTATTTCAGAGGGCCAGCCAATGGACAGAGCTGACATCGTGAACGCCCTCATAGAGCGTGGCCGCAGAGAAGACCTTCATCTAAACCAATCCACGTCGATTGCGAGAACTGGGTTTGAAGATTGGTGTGGCAAGAAAAGAACGGTACAACAGGTATACGAGTCGGCTCATCAATCAAAATAGAACTGGTACGGTCAGTCGCTGGACGCTTTTGGAGATATTGCGAAGGAGATCGGAGTACCTATGGACATGTCCGGAGTGCAATGAAGATATTCCAAACTGAAACTGAAACCTATGTTTTATCGTCCGTCTCCGATAGGACTAGGAACTCGATCTAACCTACACGGAAATCAGGGTTTTCTGGAAAAATATTCAGATGGCTCCACGAGGGAGCAAACCTGGTACCTTTGGCACAAATATATATGTGTTTCTTTAACTAATACATCTATCTAGTCTTGTAGATTTTGTTCATTTGTAGCCATGAGAATTGTGTCATCGGCGTGTCTTAGATTGTTCATATTTTGTCCACCGACTGTTATTCCTTCCTTTTCTTCTATATGTTGCATGATGTGTTCACTGTATAGACTGAACAGGTCTGGTGAGAGTACACATCCTTGTCTACTCCTAATTGTATCTCCTGATAGATTCCACACTGATTCTCTAGTCTTATGGCTGCGCTTTGTTGCCAGTACATATTCTTGATCAGTCTAAGATCTTTCCCATCAACATTTATACTTTCTAACATCTGAATTATTTCTCCATGTTTTACTTTATCGAAAGCTTTTGAGTAGTCTATGAAACATAGGTATAAGTCCAACTTCATTTCTATTTGATTTTTCCATTATTGTTCTTATCTTATAATATAATCCTTAGTGTCTGATGTGTGTGTCCCTATACACGGCTTCAGTTTACATCCAATATTCACCATTATTTCGTACACATATTTTTCGGGTTAAATTTAGATCAGCTAAAGAAACAGTTTCGAAATCGGATTAATATTAGCTTTACAGTTAATTAAAATCGAATTCTTGATGTCCGATCCGACATATTTGTTACATTCAGACCACGAGGGTGAAGAAAAGGGATATAATCTACAAATTTCCAGATAGCCCTTAATGTGCTGTTTCAACTAGCTATAAAATTGCGTTTTTCTTTGCGTTGATTTGCGCAAACTGTATAATTTAGAATATTGACTCGAAATCGGGTAATATTCATTTAAAAATAAATAAACCCAAACTGATATATCTTATCCCACTAAAATTTTACGTTCCGGTAGTGGTAGTCACCACGTGACCTCTACCAAATATATTTTTATCCAGTTGAAGAAGGGTAACTACCGTAAGATACGCCTTGTCATTTCCTGCGCTAAACTGATTGTTTGACAGCGGAAATTTTCAATGGTCCAAGCTCAATCTAACCTCAATTTTGAAATTGCATCAATATTAGGTTTGCGTGCTAACTTTTGTATGTGTTAACTTTCCATTAAATTGTTTAATACTTATTCTGTTTTGTCAAAATTCTGCAGGTCCTTTTCTATTGTTATCGTTAAAATATTATATACAATGCCGCCAAAGAAAAGATCTCTCTTCAGTAAGACCAGCATTGACAGTAAACGAAGAGCAGCACGTAGTCTAAAAAATTAGTTGAAGGAATACCGAAGATGTGTCTTGTTAACTGTTGTTTGAGTCGAAGTCAGGTTCCCAAGTCCGACCGCTCATTCTGATTCACGACTGCTAGTTTTAGAGACTTTCCTAGATTGTTCTGAGCTACAGAGTTCGTGTTTTGTCAATATTTCGGTAGATCGTACCATTATCATGCCGAGAAAGACCTGTAGCCAGATGAGTAAAACGAAGAGCCAATCCTTCGACTTTTAAACCCTTTTATTTGACGTGCAGCTAATAAACCTGAAGCTGACTGCCCATTTTGTGGTCCACAGTAAATTAAGCGCATGACCAGAGATCGCTGAAGAAGAAGATGACATCTCTTGGAACGGCTTCCCCAACTCCTCATCAAGGATTACTAACAACTTTCATCCGTGCGAAGCCGGGTTAATCATCTAGTTGTATATATTGCGTTGTTTGTTGCTCTGCGTTCAACAAAGTAACACTGTTCTTTCTTAAATCCTGGTGTTATTTTGTTTCTTACCCTTCTCATGATAATGCTGAAAAGTAATTTTGTTACGTGACTCATGAAGCTGATTGTGTGGTGTTCTTCACATTCTATCATTCCTATTTTCTTTGGTATCGCTATAAAAATGGATTGTAGTAAATCTATGGGTATTGATAGATAGATTGATTGATTGATAGAACTATCATCATTGCACTTCGGTGAGTAACCATGTGAGCTCCGATCTATTTCTTACACAGGAAGATCTCAACTGCAGTGCACGAACTCCGTAGCAACAGCAAGGGTCCCCGATATAATTTTAAAGATGGTGAAGATATTTTTGTAGGAATTTATTTTTAATCTTTTCTAATGAATTTTGTCCGGGCAGCGGCTTTCCAGCCTGCTCTTCTCGATTTTGAACTGCCAAGGGTTCTTTTACATGCTCAAAATGAACATGGCACCTACGTTGTATCGTCCGTTTAGTTTAGTTTAGTCGTCGGATCACCATCACTGCACGTCGAACAAATTAGTCCATAAGTGCTCCGATCTCTCCCTCAGTATGTCCATCAGCGTGTGGCGACTAACGACACCGGTTCTTTGTTGGTTTACAATTCTTCTTTGTCTGCCAGCATAGCGTTCTTGTCGAGCTACACCACACTTAACTTTGAGTTCTTGCAGTCTGGTTAGTGTTGTGGATGCACCGCTATTACGTGAATCATGTACACGCCCTCTCTCCTTAAGGAATTTATAATATCAGCCTGGTCCATTGCTCGTCCGCTTTGGACAGCAGCCATACCTGCAAGCCTATCCGCACGTTCATTCCCCTTACACCTGCATGCCCTGGTACAAAAATAAAACTGATCTTTGTCAGCTTAGACCTCCCCAGCGATTCTATCCAATGTCTCCTAGCCCATCCTGTTTCAATCTTCCTGAGCATACTCATTGAGTCACTGAGAAAACATGCATGGATAAAAGTCTGTGATTCTAGCCAAATCATCGCTTTGGTAACCGCCATGATTTCCATAGTGAGACTGCTTGTAGTCACGGCAAAACCACCACTGTCTTCCTTCACAACATCACCTCCGACCTGAGCAGTGAAAGCCCACGAGCTCCGCACATGTCGAATCACCGAACCATCCGTATAAAATAATCGTCCGTCTCTGATAGGACTAGAAGTTCGATCTCACCTACACTGATATCAGGGAGCTCTGGAAAAATATCCAGATGGGATCTTTGGGATATATCCGATGTTGTAGATGTCATTAAATAATTTTTGTTAAAGCGCCAACATCGAATTCACCTGTTGCTTCTATTTCTTCTATTGTTATATTGCCTGGACTTAAAGTTTTGCATTTTTTTTTTTGGTGGAGATTAGTAATCGGTCTATTTAATTCGGAGAAAACAAGAAATTGCCGCTTTAACTACTGCATGAATTCACAAAGTGGGCGTACTGCCCCTCTCCCCAGTGGGCGCTGAAGCTTTCCAGTGGGGCGATAGTAGGTCCTGAAGCATTTGGGGGAGTTTTTTTCGTGATTTTACGATTGAATAATCATTAAAAATTTGAATTCTTCATTTTAATTCATCTTATGCCCATCTTACACAATCCATTTTTTTAATCAATTTTCTATTACATGTATATAATAATTTGAAAACTGACCATGTATGACAGAAATATATATCAATTTTCTATATCAAAGTGAAAATAGAGCATGTATATATATATATATATTTATATATATATGTGGGGGAGGAGGGCGTTGGCAAACTGTTATAATGGGGGAGTTACAAAGTTTATGTCATGCAAAGTGGGTGGTGGGCGGAAAAAGTTAGGGAATCTATGGACTACTGTGTTAGCGTTCATCAGCTGAAACTCTCAGCTAGATTTTAAAAAATACATGGCACCCCCAAAAGCGTATTTAGTACATCTATATCTCTATCGTGTTCCGTTTAACACGTACGATTTCCATAAGAGATTTTCATTGTTGCGTTACTTATGACAGTCTCAATAGATGAACCGTTTGTTCGTTTTAAACAACTCTTTATTGACCATAATATTTGGGAACAAAATTTGCAGGATTCTTCTTGAACATTTATTTTTGAATGTCTGTAGCTTGTGTGAGATCTGTGCTATTTTTCAGCACTCACTACTATCTAATAACACAGAACACTGCTCCTTAATTGCATAGATGCCCGCCTGCCCAGCGTATTCGTAGCACGTTGGACGACGGGTGGCAAGCGCACTGTGAGTGCGGTTCAATTCTGCGGGCTGGCAGAAAAGCCACAAGTTCTCCATAATTACGGTGTTCGTGGCACCGAACTGAAGGGTTACGATGTCCATGGCACCGATCCGAAGAGCTGAAAAGCTCAAGCGCTTCTGGATCGGGGGTGGAAATGCATATATATGTGATACTATTAAGTTTCCCATTCTATCTCCCGCTGGAGTGAAAAATCCCAGGTCAAAATGTGAACTCTTTAAACTAATTAAGTTCTTGTTTATAATTATCGTGTGCCTACTTTGACCATTGGGACAATCTTTTCTAACCCTAAATCTCGTGCATTCTCGGACATCACGGTTTTTGGTGAGTTTTGATGCACTTTAATTATAATTCTAAACAGAAACGGAAGTTTAGGAACTGCACTGAAATATTTCAATGAATACATACCGTTGGTCTCATGGGGACGAAATACAAGAGTTTCATTAAAATTCTTTCGTCATTTTGAAATTAAGAGATGGATAAAGAGATGTGTCTAAAGTAAATATGAAGACGTCGGCTTATTATGGGAATGTATACAGAACAGTTAGCAATGAATGACGTCTTTGTAATGTAGGTATTCAGAAGATAAGGACGTTTTGTGGTAGAAAAAGGGAAGTGAAAAGAGTTTCTTGTTTCAGACGCACCGACTGTCGGTGTGGAATTATTGACGTCCGTAAGACGGATTAACGTAATGCACTTGTAGCGTAACAGTCGTGAGCTCGGTCACAACCCAAGCGTACCTTGTTCAAACTACGCGACATGCAGTTTTTCCAAACCGTAAAAATATACCCCAACGTTCAGAAAGGAATGACAAACTACTGAGCGTATAAGTGGTGCCTAGAAAATCAACAATTCGTTTACTGTGGTTGATAGCTAAGTTCTTAAAGGGTATGTCACGATTTTCATTTGCATAGAGCACTCGCTTATTCAATCGGACACAAGAGGGTTTCGAGTTCAATTACACGCTATACACATGGAAGGAACGTAATTAGCCTTCTTACCCTTCAGCTCCTCAAGAAGACTTCGTCTCCATGTCTGTTTAGAGCGTTCTCTTTTTCGCCTTCTGTGCTGTTCCACTCAAGCGCTTGTCAAGTGACACCGAATACGTCTTCCTGTCATAGTTCCCAGATGGCAGCGGAGGAATGGACAGTTAGCCAGATAGTTAGTGTAGTATGTAATTAGATATTTAATAGTTGAGACTATGTGTTGTACTCTCTATGCAGAAGTGCAACACATAACTACAAGACACGACGTTTTTGTGTAGTAAATAGTGACGTGTTAGTAACGAATTAGTAAACACGGAGAGACGATATATATTTTTGGATCGAATGGACGTGTTCTGTCCAGAGGTCAAATAAAACCCATAAAAGGGAAACCTACCAGTGTTTGTACTTTATATCATCCATGTATATCACTAGTTAACATCAACATCACCAAAATACAACGAGGGTTGAATTACCGCTGCCGGCAAAAATAGAAGGACATGTACTCAGGAATCATGAGTAAACACAAACAAAGGGGTTTAGCAATGACAACCCCGAAGAAGCCATAACTGTAGCAGCATCAGGACCAGAGTAATCCTCGGGTACTGTTACACCACCGCCATCCTGACACCCATCATCAACAGGGGAGTGGCTGAAGAGGACCCCTCCTACTTCATTCCTTAGGGTATGCCCGACCCATCGCCATTTTCACCTTGACCTAAGTCATCATGGGTTCCTGTCCGGTTCTTATCCACAGTTCTGTGTTTGCAATTCTATCATACCATCTCAGTCTGTGTTTGCAACTTTATCATACCATCTCAGTCTGTGTTTGCAACTCTATCATACCATCTCAGTCTGTGTTTGCAATTCTATCATACCATCTCAGTCTGTGTTTGCAATTATATCATACCATCTCAGTCTGTGTTTGCAACTCTATCATACCATCTCAGTCTGATATGACCAAAGGAGATACTAGCAGGCTGTCAATTTTCCACCACTCTTGTCTTCGCAGAATCTTGGGAATCTTTTGGCCAGTAAAAATATCCAATAACCAACTACTCCAAGTCACAAGACAAGAGGCAATGAATGACATACTCAAAAAGAGAAGATGGAAATGGCTCAGACATGTTATGAGAATGAGACAAGAAATGCCTGCAAGGATAGCCCTCACTTGGACACCAGAGGGAAAGAGAAAGAAAGGCAGACCACGGACAACATGGAGGCGCATGATGGAAGAGGAACTGGACATCGCATCTCTGACGTGGGGCTCTGCACTGAAGGTTGCACGGGATAGGAGAGCATGGAAAGTCCTTTCTGAAGCCCCATGTGTCACTAGGCATGACGGGATTAAGTAAGTAAGTAATCTCAGTCTGATAATCCACCGAAGACATCCGTTGATAAAGGTCTGAATCTTATTTGTATTTAGCTTGGTGACTTGCTTGGTATGCTGATTGAATATCGATCAATATTTGTTGATCATAAATGATGATCAATGCTACTACTTACCGTGTCTACCATCTATGAGAAATCCTAACACTCTAAGCAGGTCTGGTAGATTCTTCTCTCTTAAGTCAGAGTCATCGTGATCAAACTTGCCACCTGCTTCTGTTAACGAAATGGATATATCAATATAATTGTAGTAGAAGTGAAGAAAGTCACGGGGAAATGGATAATAAATAATTGGATAAAAAGACGGAGAAAAAAAGGATAAAGACACAAGAAAAAAAAATACTTTTAAACTTCAGCTGGGAAGCCTTAACACTGCATGTGAGTTTGCTGCAGCAGCTTTTCATGATGTTTATAAAACACAGGTGGCGTCTGTGACTTAGGGAATAGTGACTCGGTCTATTAACCCCGACGTTCTGAGTTCGAATCATGCTGCGGACAGCTTGGTTGCAAATTGTTTCGCCTGGATTTTTACAAAGGACGATGGCACCAACCGTTCAGAAAGCAATGGCAAAGTACTGAACGTAATAATGCCTAGAAAAATCACAAAGAGCGTTAAAAACTGGGGTTGATTCGCAAAGTCCTGTAAAGGATATGCAATTAACTTTTTCATAAAACACAATGCAATTCGATACTCCAACGACTTTCGCGGTGTATGCTAACAAATGCTTTTTTGAACTTAATAAAATGACATAGAGTATGCTTTGCAATTGTGCGCATTACTCTATGCCATTTCCTGCAAGGTTGAACCTGCCAGTAACATACGTTCCCGACGTCCTAGCTCACTGTAGCATTAGAGCATGTCAAGAATAAACCACCACTACGAGGTAATGACCTCACGGAAAACATAAAACAGTTTATCAAGATAACAGGTAAAATGATGAAATTAGCAACTAAGGAATACAACAAAATAGTTGAACAATTTCGTTGGTAAGATTATGAATCTAATCATCATCAAGTAGCTTGTCCTTTCCGAAACATAGCTCCCATGACAGCAGTCCAGAAACACTCTCTGTTCTGTGCAAGTTGGCCGGCGTCAGCAGCAGTCATTCTCAGATCGTCAATAACATCTTGCATCCATCGTCTTCTAGGTCCTTCTCTCATTCTTCTTCCAGGCACCATTCCTCCAAAATTATTTCTCTAGGTATCATGTCGTTTGATGTGTTCGAAATATTTAATTTTCCTTGTTTTATGCTCTTTAATAGCCAACTCTCTTTAATATCAAGCTGTTGCAGAACAGAAACATTTGTTCTTTTCTCTGTCCATGATATTCTAAATACTTTTCTGTAGAATTTTTAATTAAATACATTAATGATCTTCTGCGTCGCTCTGTCAATGTCCCATGTCTCACAACCATATGTTGCAAAGGAAAAAGCGCAGGCTCTTAAACACTTAATTTGCCCGTCTGCCCAGCGTGTTCGTAGCGCGTTGGACTACGGGTGACTATCCTCTGTGTGTGCGGGTTCAATTCCGCGGGATGGCAGAAAAAGCCACAGATTCCCCAGATTTACGGTGTTCGTGGCACCGAACCGAAGGGTTACAATGTCCATAGCACCGAGCCGAAGAGCTGAAAAGCTCAAGTGCTTCTGGATCGGAAAAAAAAAACCACTTAATTTTTGTTCTTATGTCAGTACCCTTCCATATGTTAATAAGTTATTTTAGTTTTTGCAAAGCAATGCTCAGGAATATAAAACTAGCTGCAAAGAATTACAACAAAATAATTTATCAAGTTGATCAGTAGAAAAATCAACTAGTGTCTATTGTGTTTCCACAGGTGAATAATGGAATTGGTTGTCCATTACTTTCGTTAAGTGTAGGGGTGGGAGCTTTAATTTGTGTTCCAGGGCCGGATAAGTTTCCCTTCGTCGTTGATTCGAAACCGGACCGCGCCGTTCTGTTCACGGGTATATTTTTTTTCCTGAGAACATTAGGATTGTTGCTGGAGCTACGGAGCTTATACTTTGTGCAATACTCTCTGCAGATAACATGCCATTTATGCGGAGAGGGACCGAGTCATATGGGGTAAGTCCCAGTGCAATGAAGTCAATCTATCGACTTATACCCTATTACTAGTCAGCCAAGAATAGAGGGACTGAGATGGTATGATAGAGTCACAAATGAGGAACTTATGGAGGCGTTCTGTCACGGGCAATGAGAACTAGATTTTTGCTGAGTACGGAGTACACTTGAATACTCTCAAAAACAGCAAGCAGAGACGAGAATAGGGGACTGAGATGTATGATAGAGTCACACTTATGACGTATGGAAGTCAGACAGAATAGAAGGACTGAGATGGTATGATAGAGTCACAAATGAGGAACTTATGGAGAGAGCGAGACAGAATAGAGGGACTGAGATGGTATGATAGAGTCACACATGAGGAACTTATGGAGAGAGCGAGACAGAATAGAGGGACTGAGATGGTATGATAGAGTCACACATGAGCAGCGTATGGAGAGAGCGAGACAGAATAGAGGGACTGAGATGGTATGATAGGATCACAAATGAGCAGCGTATGGAGAGAGCGAGACAGAATAGAATGACTGAGAAGGTATGATAGAGTCACAAATGAGGAGCTTATAGAGAGAGCGAGACAGATCCAAGGAAACAAGAATGTGAAATAAAGACGCTGTATATGAAAACCTTGAGAAAACGTGAAGGGAATACAACACAAAGGGAATTTTTCTGTATTCGACATGGAAAACAAAAAGAGGAAGCATAGAAATACACGGAGAAAAGATTTGGAGACAGAGGTTAACGATAGACGGAAGAGCTGGAAGAAGATACACGAAATAACTAAAGATAGAAAAATTTGACATAAATTGCTTGGGGTCTATTCCTAACCAGAGTTAAATATTTTTTTTAAACAGGTACTAAAGTAGAGAGGAAATCATGACAATATTTAAAGAAAAAGAAAACACTACAGAAATTCTACTTAAATAATCTAATGTTATCTTTGACATCCGAGCATTTCTATTTAAAAGCGCACAATGGCTAGGCACCCTTCCGAGTCCAAATGGGCAACTTTAATTGTATTGGACGGCCTAGCCGTAGCAATACTACCCCTTGCACTAACTGCAATGTTAACTCTAACTTTAGAAAAGCAATCAATAGTGTATTCCAAACAAGAAAAAGAAAGGAATATTGCTTTACTATGGTTGGGTTAATACAAGGTTTAAGCCACGTAGATCGACGCCAAAAAGCAACTCTCCAAGCGTCGTCGGCTTTTTACCTACGATTTATCTGTCAAGAGGTGGAATTTAGATGTCGAAGCATCGAGAAACTTAAAATAACCCTTAGGAAAAAGGGCATAATAATAACTGGAATGCATTGCTCTGAATTCGAAGTGGTCAGCTTCGTCAAAGACGTAAAGACGATTGTCGTCCGAGGAAAGTTAGGCGCAGTGACTATAGTTATCAATTCAGTGGTTCCCTTTCAATACGGGGAGCTTGAAAGGAACACCGCTGAATTGCAACAACGAGTACCTGCTAAAATTGAATCTTTCGGAAAACGAATAACCTATTCGTCATACAGCACCGTACTCAGCTTGGATCGCCAAACTCAAACTGAGGAGGAGGAATTGATCAGTGGCATTGAACTGCCACTTTCCATTCTAAACAAGGAAGGTGGCGGTGAGCCGCTGAATTTCATCGAGCCAACTCTCACGGTAACGCGTGAGGAAGCCGATAAATTGCTCAGCAGTTTTGAACCTTTATTCTCCGTCGTAAATGACGAAGATGTTGGCAAACTGCTGCTAAGTGACGTCGAGCTACCTCACGAGTTGACGTGGGAAGAGGACGATGAGGAAACGGTCGAGCCTCCTCTTCCATTTTATTACGAAGACAGCGATGATTCGGTGAGCATCGAAGCTCCTCTTCCGTTCCTATACGAGGAAGATGATGAGCAAACAAGCGAAATCGAAGTTTCTCCTCTTTCGTTCAGATATGAAGAAGATGGAGAATCGAATCGACCGAAAAGGTCTCTTCAGCAACCAGAAGTCGCCGAAAGCTCTGGCGATTGGATTAGCGAAGAAATTAAGAGCCAGCATGAGATCTAATCCTAGCTGTGCTCTGGCTGATGAAGGAAATACAAAACACTTCGTCAGCCAAATTATTTGTTCGTATCGTCCTTGGAGGTATTTCTCCATTCGACATGTAACCGGGACTACCCTAGTTTGAATCTTGCTGTCCAGGCTCTATATTATCTGTATTTATTTAATTTTTATTTTCTGTAACCTCTCTCTCACTGGACACGGCTTCGAACCTGGGTAGTCTCTGCCATGTGATGGAGAAATATGCTTGAATGTGTCTAAATGTGTATGATTAAAATTACAACTATCTAAATATTTGGTTTTTATTTCAAATCTAACCTTGTTTCAACTGGCATTGTTGGAAATAAAAACATGGACAATGGAAAAGAGAACAAAGAAAAAAAAAACAACTAGTGAAATGTGATGCATTAACCCAGTTGTTCCATGATTCCAACGGTGTAGTAGTAATTCAGTGGATGCCCTCACACTGCAAGCTCAAAGAGAATGAAGATACTGACAAACTGGCTAAAGAGGGAGCAGGAATGCATCAAGATGACAATCTGGTCACGTCAAACTTGTGCACATCATCAATATTTGCACTGACATAGTGCGGTGAAACTGTACATAAATGTCAAAATGAAATGAATCAATATAACGTCGACTAATAAGTACAGACTAAACTTCGAAAGAACACAACTGAGTGCACTGGGAACTGTTTCGTTTATCAATCGATCTGTTGATTGATATTTGTCTCTCTCTTCCATTCTGTCTTAAAACCACCCAGTCTACCTGTCCGAATCGTTGTTAATCATTGCCTGTACATATGTTTATTCACATACCATATATCTATCAAAGTTGAATGACGGTGACCACGAGGAAGACCGAGGGTGTCTCTGTGGTTAAGTGGCTAACCCCTTTGCCTTGTGAGCCGAAGGTCGTGGGTTCGAATCCGGACCGCGCCGTTTTGTTCACGAGTGCAGTTTCTTCCAAAGACCCTTAGGATTGTTGCTGAAGCTACGGAGTTCATGCTTTGTGAAATACTCTTGGCAGGGGGCGTGCCATTTCTGTGGAGATGGACCGAGCCATATGGGGAAAACCCGGTGCATTGAAGTCAATCCGTCGGCTTTAAAATCCTTTAATAGAGAATAAATGAGAAATGTAGAAACACAATTGATAATGACGATTAAAGCGAGGCAAAAAGTGACAATCATGGCATATCTATTACAAGACGTAGCCATCAACCACAGTAAACGAGTCGTTGATTTTCTAGACACCACTTATACGATTAATAGTTTGCCATTGCTTTCTGAACGGTGAGGTCTATTTTTATCGTTCGTAAAAATCCAAGGAACTAATTTGCTTCCAAATTTGCCCGCCGTCGGAGTTTGAACCAGGTACGCTTGGGTTGTGATCAAGCTCACTACTGCTTAAGCTACAGACGCTCACAATACACCGAAGTGCAATGATGATGCTCCAATCAATCAATCAATGAATCAATCAAGATAAAAACGATGACAAACAGTACTGATCAAAATATAGACAAGAGCAAGGGCGGCTGATAATTAAGGGCCAGTAGGGCGGGGCCCCACCAGAAATAATGAGTAACGTGTATTTATTATTTTAGAATTTATATAATATAAAATATAACCTAATCCAAAACCATGATTTTTTCGAAAATGTTTGTCTGGCCCCTCCAACAAAAATGATTACGAGCCGCCACTGGATAAGAGCATACAGTAATCATGAAGATATCAACGAGAACGTATAGTAATGCTGATTAGTGATTGATTGATTGATTGAGTGATTGATAATAAGATCATCATCATTGCACTTTGGTGAGTACACAGGTGTGCTCCGATTTCTTTCTTATACAGGAAGATCTCAGCGGTAGCGCACGAACTTCGTAGCAACGGCGAGGGTCCCCGATGTAAGTTAGAAGACTATGTAAATATTTTAGTCGAAATTTTATGTAGAATGGATGAAGGCTGAAAGGTTGCAGACGGAGTGAGATCTAAACATGTCCTTGAACAGATGTCCAAATGATGACACTTCTTATTCTTCTTTGAACGCTCCATATCGACTACTTGTCAACCATTCTGAGTGATTTGTATGTGATCTGAGCCTAAGAGCGATTGTACGTTGTGTCAGTTTTGCGCTTACAAGTAGGCCAGCACATCCGAATTCTACGATGCTTTTTATTTACTAGGGTTAGGGAATGCTAACCCGAAACAAATGCTTGCCGAAAACGGATGCACCAGGCCGTAAGGCGCATAACATGGTGCAACGACCCTCACAATGAGGAATGGGATAACGGATTCTACGGTCGCCAATCTGCCTCTGAGATTTAGTCTCACATTAAGAATGTCAGACCTACCATCATGAGGGTGGCCAAAACCTACTGTGGGTGGGAAGAGGTCGGCACAAACGGGGACGCAGAAATCATAGGAATTATATCCTACAAACTGCCCCCAGTATGCAGACTTGAGAAGAAAGAGGTGGCCCACCTACACTAGCATCCAAGATAAACTGTATGGCGTGGCTGATAATCTGAGGCAGACAGCTGTCTTATTAGAGAATCCGAAATCCCAATCTAGTGAGAATGCAGAAGAAGAAGAAGAATTTACTAGGGTGGTTTCTCTAGGTCCTACATCAGACGCCTCTTACGACATGCCTTGTAGGTCGTAGTGGTACTATTCTTTGCTTCCTTGCGAGTCCTGGACCACACGAGCGAAATGATGACACAACAGAGGATATTTAGATATTGATACGATATAAACAAGAGCGTATTAAATAAAATATGCACAAACACTGGTGCGAGTCAGTTTGCCTTTTGCCTGATTTCTCGATTTATTTGTACTGTGTTAACAGTTCAGACCTGCAACATTTGTAACAATGGCATGGAGTGTTTGCATCAATATTCATAATATATATTGCAAACATTCTATGAATACTGAGTCCAATCACTACATACCATTGTTACAATTGCTGCAGGTCTTAACTGATACACACAAGTACAAAATTTATAATAGAGTCATATACATACATACATTCTTAGAGATCATTCACAGTACAATAACAATAACTTAGAGCATGCATATAACGTACAAAGTGTACGTTACATACAGATATACACACTACACAGATACACATACTACACAGACACACACAAACACACACATATAGGATGCATGCAGATATATACGAACACCAAACACACAAGCTAACAAGCATGCAGAGAATCGTGCGGCATGTACATATCCACACGTACAGTGCACACTCTACTCTCACGACATCGAAACATAGTTATGTATGTGTTTCTATGTTGTATATGTATTTGTGTTGTATATGTATTTGTGTTGTATATGTATTTGTGTTGTATATGTATTTGTGTTGTAGATGTATTTGTGTTGTATATGTATTTGTGTTGTAGATGTATTTGTGTTGTAGATGTATTTGTGTTGTATATGTATTTGTGTTGTAGATGTATTTGTGTTGTATATGTATTTGTGTTGTAGATGTATTTGTGTTGTAAATGTATTTGTGTTGTAGATGTATTTGTATTGTAGATGTATTTGTGTTGTATATGTATTTGTGTTGATATGTATTTGTGTTGTATATGTATTTGTGTTGTATATGTATTTGTGTTGTATATGTATTTGTGTTGTAGATGTATTTGTGTTGTAGATGTATTTGTTTGTATATGTATTTGTGTTGTATATGTATTTGTGTTGATATGTATTTGTGTTGTATATGTATTTGTGTTGTATATGTATTTGTGTTGTAGATGTATTTGTGTTGTAGATGTATTTGTGTTGTATATGTATTTGTGTTGTAATGATTTGTGTTGTTATGTATTTGTGTTGATATGTATTTGTTTGTATATGTATTTGTGTTGTATATGTATTTGTGTTGTAGATGTATTTGTGTTGTATATGTATTTGTGTTGTATATGTATTTGTGTTGTAGATGTATTTGTGTTGTAGATGTATTTGTGTTGTATATGTATTTGTGTTGTAGATGTATTTGTGTTGTATATGTATTTGTGTTGTATATGTATTTGTGTTGTAATGTATTTGTGTTGTATATGTATTTGTGTTGTAATGTATTTGTGTTGTATATGTATTTGTGTTGAGATGTATTTGTGTGTCGTATATGTATTTGTGTTGTAGATGTATTTGTGTTGTATATGTATTTGTGTTGTATATGTATTTGTGTTGTATATGTATTTGTGTTGATATTTGTGTTGTATATGTATTTGTGTTGTATGTAGGATATGTATTTGTGTTGTATATGTATTTGTATTGTATATGTATTTGTGTTGTAGATGTATTTGTGTTGTAGATGTATTTGTGTTGTATATGTATTTGTGTTGTAGATGTATTTGTGTTGTATATGTATTTGTGTTGTAGATGTATTTGTGTTGTATATGTATTTGTGTTGTATATGTATTTGTGTTGTATATGTATTTGTTTGTATATGTATTTGTGTTGTAGATGTATTTGTTTGTAATGTATTTGTTTGTATATTGTATTTGTGTTGTAGATGTATTTGTGTTGTATATGTATTTGTGTTGTATATGTATTTGTTTTGTATATGTATTTGTGTTGTAGATGTATTTGTGTTGTAGATGTATTTGTGTTGTATATGTATTTGTGTTGAATGTATTTGTGTTGTTGATGTATTTGTGTTGGAGATGTATTTGTGTTGTAGATGTATTTGTGTTGTCGTATATGTATTTGTGTTGTAGATGTATTTGTGTTGTATATGTATTTGTGTTGTATATGTATTTGTGTTGTAGATGTATTTGTGTTGTAGATGTATTTGTGTTGTAGATGTATTTGTGTTGTATATGTATTTGTGTTGGAGATGTATTTGTGTTGTCGTATATGTATTTGTGTTGTAGATGTATTTGTGTTGTATATGTATTTGTGTTGAGATGTATTTGTGTTGTATATGTATTTGTGTTGAGATGTATTTGTGTTGTCGATATGTATTTGTGTTGTAGATGTATTTGTGTTGAATGTATTTGTATTGTATATGTATTTGTGTTGTAGATGTATTTGTGTTGTAGATGTATTTGTATTGTAGATGTATTTGTGTTGTATATGTATTTGTTTGTATATTGTTTGTCGTATATGTATTTGTCTTGTATATGTATTTGTGTTGTATATGTATTTGTGTTGTATATGTATTTGTCTTGTATATGTATTTGTATTGTATATGTATTTGTCTTGTATATATATTTGTCTTGTATATATATTTGTCTTGTATATATATTTGTCTTGTATATGTATTTGTGTTGTATATGTATTTGTATTGTATATGTATTTGTCTTGTATATGTATTTGTGTTGTATATGTATTTGTATTGTATATGTATTTGTCTTGTATATGTATTTGTATTGTATATGTATTTGTATTGTATATGTATTTGTGTTGTATATGTATTTGTCTTGTATATTTATTTGTGTTGTATATGTATTTGTGTTTGCTATTCCTTCGACAAGAATTACAATTCAAGTGATGAACAGTTTTGTGTTGCTACATTAGCGACGGCCATATGCATTTTATGCGGTGCCGGTTTCTTTTTGTGGCGGCACGCAACTGTTTCATTCTGGAATTAGTTCACACAGGAAACATTTTAAATTGTTAGCATTTCGTGTGATTTTCATTGGCACAGGAACGGAGCAATTATGGGGTGACCTGTTGCAGTGAAGTTGGAACCGTACTTATGAATTATGAACTATGTATTTGTGATGTATATGTATTTGTGTTGTAGATGTATTTGTGTTGTAGATGTATTTGTGTTGGAGATGTGTTTGTGTTGTATATGTATTTGTGTTGTATATGTATTTGGTTGTGATGTATTTGTGTTGTGATGTGTTTGTGTATATGTATTGTGTTGAATGTATTGTGTTGTTGTATATGTATTTGTGTTGTATATGTATTTGTGTTGGTATATGTATTTGTGTTATGATTTTGTTGTATATGTATTTGTTTGAGATGTATTTGTGTTGGAGATGTATTTGTATTGGAGATGTATTTGTACTGGAGATGTATTTGTGTTGTATATGTATTTGTCTCGTATATGTATTTGTGTTGGAGATGTATTTATGCTGTTATACGCGTGTGCATTTAGACTTGTTGTGCGTGGCTTGTCACAAATACTAACATTGTTTTATATATTATATTGTGTTCTTTTAACCTCCGGTTGGGACATAGGCAATCAACAAAAGCTAAGTTTTCCTATCTTCATCTACCTCTTCCAACTCTTTCCACTTCTTGCATATATCGTTAATCTTTGCCTCTAAACCTCTTCGCTGCGTATCTTTAGACTTAACTCTCGTCTTTCTGCGGATGCCAGGAAAACATCCTTCTACAAATTATATGTGACCCGATTTAGTCTTCTCCACTCCTCGTGGAGCATAAAGCTTCAACAGTTGCTCGCTACATTTCCCAGTCTCTAGCTTTTTTATATGGTCACCAAGAATAGTTCAGCATCCTTCAGTTCCTCGAGAAGACTCCCTCTCCAGATCTGTTTAGGATGTCCCCTTTTCCGTTTTGTTTGTGGGTTCCACTCAAGTGCTTGTCTTGTGACACTCGACGGTGTGTCTCATAGGGTATTTCCGACCGTGGCCTTCGATAACATACGGCGGCGGGTTCAAGTAAAATTTATAGAAAAAAAAGACCACAAACGTCGCGTGACCTCGTCTTCTAGTATTGTTGCATAAAGACAAATTCATTTTAAAATCGCCACAACAAGCTAAATCAAGGTTATATTATGTAACAAGTTAAGTTTAACAATAAGGAATATCAAAATTATTAACATTTTTCATCAATAAATAACCATAGACTCGTAGAATTGAGTAAAATTACAAAAAGCTTACAGTGTTCTATCAAACATATACAAAAATCATCCCCCATTAAAAAGGAATTTTGGTTGTCCCGTCTGAGCTTGTCGGCCTTATGTTGCCGGGGGTCATGGTCAACCACCATTTTCACCTATTTTAAATAAATAGTTGCTATTAAAATAGAAGGAATTAAGGGGGGATTCTGGTCTTGAAACTTTTTCGTTGCTTTCATATTAAGGTAGAATTTGTATTACAATTTTGAGATATTATGACTTAAAGAGTAGAAAAAGTTTAGTTTTCAAAAATATGTCAACGCGTTGCCATGGAAACAATAAAAATGACCACCAAACACAAAGTTTAATCCTAAGGCTCTGAAAGTAATAAATATAATGAATTATGTTTTCCCTCTAAGGTGAGCAATTGTAATATCTAAAACATTACACATGATTTTAGGATATATTAAACATTACATTTTTAAAGAATTTTGGTTAGACACACCTCACAAAAAAGCTTTTTTGACCGAATTTTGAGGGAATTTTTACCCAAAAATTTATTTTAAAAATTAAATATTTAATATATCCTAAAATCATGTGTAATATTTTAGATATTACAACTGCGCACCTTAGAGTGAAAACAGAATTCATTTACATTCATTAGATTCAGAGCCTTAGGGATTTGAAATTTTGTTCTTGCAGCCATTTTGTATTGTTTCCATGGCAACGCTTTGACATTTTTTTTGTACTAATTTTTTTCTATTATTCTAAGTCATAATATTTCAAAATGGTTATGCAAATTTTAGATTAATGTGAAAACAACGAAAATAGCTTCATGATCCCCATACTACCTAATTTCCCCTTAAATCCTTGTGGTTTTTTTTTGATAGCGAGATATTTATATTCTCTTTTTCTCTCTCTCTCTCTCTCTCTCTCTCTCTCTCTCTCACATATCTCCTTCTTGAATACTGATTTCTAAACGTATTAGCCATGAAAGTACAACTGCTCACCATACAGACCTAACAAGCACTATAACTACAAGACGGACTGAACTAGGGATATGACTGAGATTTATCTCATAAAAGCTATAATGAATTGCTTATTGTCACGCAATTATGTTCTGATGTATGTCTCTTCACCACGTACTTTAAGTGTGCCATAATTTTCATGCTGCCGTTTCGTAGTTGCTTTATGCCCTCCTTTACCTGTAACTTTGAATGAAATAGCAATCGTGGTATATCCTTTACAGAATGTCCCATCACTCACGGTAAACGAGTCGTTGATTTTCTAGCTACCACTTATACGTTCAGTAGTTTGCCATTTCTGAACGGTGAGGTCTATTTTTACCATTCGTAAAAATCAGCGGTAACAAATTTGATTCCAAATTGTCCGCCGCGGTGGTTGATCAATGTACTCAAACACAAAGAAAACTGGCTAATATTATAAATAAGAATGAGAAAATTAAATTATGTTGGACATATAAAGAAACACGAAGGGCTGGAGAAGACCATTAGGGAAGAAGGCATCACAGCAACGAGGAGAAGAGGAAGACCACGGAGAAGATGGATTCAGGATGCAACAGATGGTTTGAGCATGACTGCTGTAGAGGTAGGGCATCTGGCCTATGAGAGAGAGAGAAACTCCGAAGGATTGTTAGAGTGGCAGAGTTCTATTCAGGACAAGCTATTTGATTATGATGAGTTTGTCATTGCTTTCTGAAAGGTGAGGTCTATATCATTCATAATCCCGCGTGCCCAGCGTGTTGGTAGCGCGTTGGACTACGGGTGACTAGTCCTCTATAAGTCCGGGTTCAACTCCGCAGACTGGCAGAAAAGCTACAAGTTCCCCAGATTTACGGTGTTTCGTGGCACCGAGCCGAAGGGTTACGATGTCCATGACACCGAGCCGAAGAGCTTTCAGTTCAAATGATTCTGGATCGGAAAAAAAAAATATCATTCATAAAAATCCACGGTAACAAATTTGCTTCTAAATTGGCGGGCCGCGAAATTTGAGCAAGGTACTCTTGGGTTGTGATTGAGCTCACTGCCGTGAAGCCACAGACACCCACGCAGAATTAGTTTCTTTTTCTTCATTTTCCAGTTTGAAAAATAAGTAAAATTAATCCAATTAACAAATGTTACCAAACTCCCGATCGGATAACCACACAGAAATAAATAGCTTTGTAATAGATAAAGTTCATCATCTATATCTTGCAACCTCATGGACTCAAACCAGAGCCAACTATAAACTTATAGGCCTTCGGACTCATTCCAGTATTGGTGTATATAGACGAATTAATATTAAAATCAACACAAAATGCTGAATCGAAGTTATATTATCCAACAAGTTAAGTTTAACAATAAGGAATATCAGTATTATGATTATTTTTCACCAATAAATAACAGTAGACTCACAGAATTGAATAAAATTGCAAAATAGCTTGCAGTGTTCTATCAAACATCTATATTTTCCGGCCCCCTTTTCTGATCTAGGTCATAAAACACCTAGTCAGATGTCTGGCCCAGTTATCTTGAGTTGGCTGTGACTCAACACACCACATTCCTATGCTTCTTAATAATGTGTATTCTCTTGCTCCGTATTCCATATGTGTGTATATTAAATGTATATAAGTAAATATGAATATATATATTTGATTTTTATTGTTTATATTTTTTCACTTCTAATGTTTTTTCTCATTTATTTCGTTATTCTTTTTAGTCACAGATTTTCATTTTAGGGCCGTTAAAAACTTATTGTTTGATTCTATATGTTGTGTGCTGTGTGAGACGTGCATTTCTCCACTTCTCGTGTATCCTTTGCTTGATAAAGGCCTTTGGTCGAAACGTTGCTGTGTATTATTATTGTTTTTGTATTGTGTAAAACTACAGTATTTTGTTTTAACCCTTTAGCTGCTAAGGACGTATATATACGTTTTTCCCATTCACTTCTAAAGACGCATTAACACGTCTGTTATTATCTCTCCTCTGTGGGCTAAAGACGTGTTAACACGTTATACATTGCTACTGTCACTGCTATAGGCGTACATTCACGTTTGGGACCTAGAAACAAAGAGTAGCTATTTTTAGCTCAACCTTCAGAAAGTATGTAGCAGCGAAAGGGTTAATGTGTTTCGTCATTGCTACATAGTTTTACTACAGTCTTCATTTATATTGATATATAAAATCTGGAAATTGGATCAACATGCGCTGTAAATTTAGCAATAATTTTACATGAAACAATGCTTGGCGCGGTGTGTGGTAATTTTTTCATATTAATAGACGATCTTGACGCACCCTGCGGCAGTTAGTAAACACATAAAAACAAAGTACTACAGTTAGTAAGAAGATTTAAGGGGAAATATTGTATAATATGCAACTGTTTAATTTCTCATTACTTGACAAATAACGATGCAATTTGACATTTTAAAAGATCCTTCTTCTCCTTTTTCAAACTCTCCATATCGACCACTTGTTAACTACTCTGTGTGATCTGTATATGATCTGAGCAAACCTCTTGTTAACTATTCTGTGTGATCTGTATATGATCTGAGCAAACCTCTTGTTAACTACTCTGTGTGATCTGTATATGATCTGAGCAAACCTCTTGTTAACTATTCTGTGTGATCTGTATATGATCTGAGCAAACCTCTTGTTAACTATTCTGTGTGATCTGTATATGATCTGAGCAAACCTCTTGTTAACTACTCTGTGTGATCTGTATATGATCTGAGCAAACCACTTGTTAACTACTCTGTGTGATCTGTATATGATCTGAGCAAAAGAGTGATTGTACGTTGTGCCAGTTATGCTCCTAGAAGTAGACAGGCACATCCGATTTCTGCAACGGTTTTTATTTACTAGGGAAAAAGGTTTTAAAGCCGAAGGATTGACTTCATTGCACCGGGTTTTACCCCATACGGCTCAGTCCCTCTCCGCAGAACTGGCACGCCACCTGCCGAGAGTTTGCACAAAGCACGAACTCCGTAGCTCCAGCAACAATCCTAGTGGTCTCTGGAAAAAACTGCACTCATGAATAGAATGGCGCGGTCCGGACTCGAACCCACGACCTTCGACTCACAAGGTATAGGGCATAACCACTTAGCCACATAACCCCTATTTACTAGGGAAGCTTACCTAGGCTCCTACCTCAGTCGCCTATTACGACATGCCTTGTAGCTCGCAGTGGTACTATTCTTTACTTCCCTTGCTTGTCCCGACAATACATGGGCGATTAAATGGTCTGAAGACGAAAGATTGACCTCATTCACCAGGTTTTATCCAATATTTCTTGGTCCCTATCTACAGAAAAGGCACTCCACCTGTCGTTAGTATTGCACATAACACGAACTCCGTAACTCCAGACTTAGAGATATTTGAAAAAAAGTGCATTAGGGAACAGAACGATGAAGTCCGGATTTGAACCCCAGACCTTCTGCCACTTAGCCAAAGAGACTGATCTTGTCTGTTGTGTTTTCTATACAGTAGCAGATATCACGATGCAGATATACATATATAGCAGATATCACCATGTAGATACATATATAGCAGATATCACGATGCAGATATACATATATAGCAGATATCACGATGCAGATATACATATATAGCAGATATCACGATGCTGGTGTGCTTCAAGACATGTGCATACTCTTCGTATTCTGAACTTTATTTTCCGATCAGTTCCATTCCATACTTTTTTACTTGTCTAAGTTCAGTTCTTTCTTTTCTTTTGACCTTCTCTGCTTTTTTGCCTCTAGGCGTAGCAGGTTTAACTGATGATCGGTTTCCGAGATAATGTACGCTCGGTCGCTTGATATGGTGTGGTATTGTGGAATTTTAAGATGTCTGTAACTCCATCAACCCATCTTTTCTTGGTCTGCCCTTTCCTCTTGATGATTCCATTTTCAGGTTGTACGTTTTTGCAACTGGTGTATTCGGGTTCATTCTCACCAAGTGGCCAAACCATTTGAGTCTCTGTTTTTCAATAAATCTAATAGCAGGTGTTGTTCCGACCGTTCTTCTAATTTCCTCATTTCTTATATGGTCTCTTCTTGTTTTATTTACTGCTTTCCTCAGGCATCTCATTTCGCATGTGGTAATTTTCCTTTCTTGTTCTTTTGTCAGTGCCCATGTTTGGCTCTGGTAACACAGTGTTGGTATAAAGATTGAATTTATAATCTGTCTTTTAGTCACTACTGGAATAGCTTGGTGTTTCAAAATTGGGGTAAGCTGGTATGTAATGTTGTTGGCTTGCTGAATTCTAGTTTCGATCTATCTAATACTCAAAAGTTAAGTAATACTCAAAATTAAAATTCATAATTTAAAGGATCTCTTGAAAAATTAACCCATTTTTAAAAATCCAGAAGGCAGGAAAACGCTAATAACTTTTTTTTAATGTAGAACTTGAAAGTGAATCGTATGTCGTGTTTTAAAATGCGTACTTAATATCGATTGTTACACCTGTTAGAACAACCGAGTTGAACATAATTAATTGTATGAATACAAAGCACGAAATGTTGTGACTAAACCAAATGGACAGATCAGGCAAAGTAAGAAAATGGAATACATTTTGTCAAGTATTTAATTTCTTATTAAACTGAACACATTTACTTGTCTTCGGTGATAAATGACCGCAGACACATTGAGAAATCAATCAGTTTGGAGACTGTTTCAAACTTGGGAGTTTGTATACGATACTTAATTCCAGTGGCGGCTCGTGATTATTTCTGTTGGTGGGGCCAGACAGAAATTTCCGGAAAAATCACGGTTTCGGTTAGGATATATTTTAGTGTATAAAATAATAAATACACGTTACACCTTATTTTTGGTGGGGTCCGGCCCCACTGGCCCTTAATGACCAGCCGTCTATCTTTTTCAGATTACTACGCACTGTAGTTGTCCAAACATTTAACACAGCACTAAAGGCTAAGATCAGAGAAGTAAATCATGATAGAAAACTCCCTACTTCTTTGTAGGTTAGCTCGTAAAGTAGAAGACTAGAGGAGAAAACAAGGAAACATAACAAATAGCCACCGATTTGATTGATTGATTGATTGATTGATATAACCATCATCGTTGCACTTTGGTGAGTGACCATGTGTACTCCGATGTCTTTATCACACAGGAAGATCTCAGTTGCAGTGCACGAACTCCGTAGCACCGGCGATGGTCCCCGATGTTATTTTGAAGATGGTGAAGATATTTTCTGTAGGAATTTTTTATTTTTATTTTTTTCTAATGAATTTTGCCCGGGCAGAAGCTTTCCAGCCTGCTCTTCTCAATTTTGAACTGCCAAGGGTTCTTTTATGTGCTCAAATTGAACGCGCGACCTACGTTTTATCGTTCGTCTCCGATAGGACTATGAACTCGATCTAATCTATAATGAGATCCTTTATCTCTGGAAAAATAGCCAGATGGCCCCACGAGGGATCGAACCTGGTACCTTTGACACGAGAAACGAGCACTTAACCTCTACGCGATGGAGACGCAAGCGACAGTCACGTGTTATAGGTCCTGGCCTCACATTTAACACATTAGCTACCCAACGCAGAAGCCAACGACTATTTGTTTGATTATCTTAAAACAGCTACCCTTGATTGAATGTGAATGTTTATTATATCGCAAAGGCTCTCAGGTTGACCCAACCTCAATTGCGTACCAGAAAAAGCATTGAGAAGTAAAGACATCCTGCCTGATATTGGCCACATCACTCATCGTGTGCCAATGGCAAATGAAGAACCGGGCCTAACACCGTATTATCCTATAACCACGTGGTATAACAAGGATTCTTTACTTAACTTTTAAAACATCCTCAGATCTGGGACGGATTAGTGAAAGGCATAAGTGTTCGCACATAAACTAAGAAACGCAAGGATTGTGCGTTCGATCCCAAACTCGACGTTCAACACGTGAGGAAATAAATTTGCCGTCCTACCTTCTGCACACTAGGGCGTAGAAATGAGTAATGACAGGCACACTTCTAAGGTCTGAAAAAAGGTATGTGACATTTTATGTGATTATTATCAGGTCCTTCTTACATCTTCAACAGAGAATAGAACAAATAGATCTATCCAGAATGAACTCAGAATCAAAGAAAACTAGTTATTTCTACAAATAAGAAAGAGAAAATTGAGATATTTTGGACATATAAAAAGACATGAAGGGCTGGAGAAGAGAATCATGGAGGGTGACATACCGGCAAATAGTACAGGAAGAAGATCGCAGAGAACATGGATTCAGGATGTAACTGATGGTTTGAACAGGACGGCTGTAGGGGACGGACATCTGACCTATGAGAGAGAGAAATTCCGGAGGACTGTTGGGGTGGCAAAGTTCTGCTCAGGACAAGCTATTTAATAATGATGATGATCCTCAGGTCAAGTCATTATCGCCCATGTGGTGTTGAGACCCGTAAAAGAAGCAAAGAATAGTACCACTGCAACCTACAATGCTTTTAGTAAGAGGCGACTAATGTATGCCCTAGGGATGCTACCCTAGTAAATAAAAAGCAGCGCAGAAATCGGATGTGATTGCCTACTTGTAGGCGCATAACTGGCACAACGCACAATCGCTCTTAGGCTCAGATCACATACAAATCACACAGAATGGTTGATATGGAGCGTTCGAAGTAGAAGTAAAGAAGAATGTCTAGTCATTTTTATTCTAACATGCCCGTCTGCCCACGTCTACGTGTTCGTAGCGCGTTGGACTACGGGTGACTATACCTCTGTGTGTGCGGGTTCAATTCCGCGGGATGGCAGAAAAAGCCACAGATTCCCCAGATTTACGGTATTCGTGGCACCGAAGGGTTACGATGTCCATGGCACCGAACCGAATAGCTGAAAAAGCTCAAGTGCTTCTGGATCGGAAAAAAAATCATTCTAACTTATTTCTAACCAAAAACAGTGCCCACATATTGTTCAATAGGACAGAGATTTGTTTAGACAGGCTTCTAGTAAGATTGTCATCATCATCAGAAGCCGTGCCGACTTGCGCAGGCGATCATGGATCTCTACTAAACTATGTCTCCGTGCTTGCTATTATCTCTGATGTTGACGCTCTTCCGTGACATGAAGTCAGGATAAGATTGCACACAACAAAAATAAACCCACTTTATAGTGCAACATCTGCTGCGTTATACTGTAGAATGGTGAAAGATATGATTGGTCAAATTGGAGGATGTTCAAACTTATTCATGTCCAAGAAGCTTATTAAAGACGTATGCAATGTATATAAAGAAGCCTACAGATCTGAACTGGTCAGATCGGATCAGATGAGATCTAGAGAAAACCGTAGGGAGGCGGCGGTACTACTTAGTAGAAGTGCGATATGAATTTTTTTTTCCGATCCAGAAACACTTGAGCTTTCATCTCTTCTGCTCGGTGCCATGGACATCGTAACCCTTCGGTTCGGTGCCACGAACACCGTAAATCTGGATAATCTGTGGCTTTCTGCCAGCCCGCGGAATTGAACACGCACACACAGAGGGCTTATCACCCGTTGTCCAACGCGATACGAATACGCTGGGCAGGCAGGCATGTGTGATATGAATAATAACAGGCATATTACAGTATTACATAAGCAAGGAAAAATTAAAGGATTAAATATGAACAATTACAGCACTCGACGTTTCGACCGTAGGTCTTTATCAAGCCAACATATACGAATACTAAATATTAAGTAGAGACATATCAACTGATATATGAGTATATGAGTGAAACTCAACACTTTTATCTCCAGTTCGTCTCGAGAGCTTCTAAGCGCATCACGACAGTCATCAAATGATTATAAGGCTATCAAGCTAGTGCTATCCTGCCATTACCTGCCATCACATTACATCAAGCTAGTGCTATCGTGTTATGACCTGTCGTCGCATTCGATCAAACTAGTGATATCGTGACATTACCTGCCGTCGCATTAGATCAATCTGTTTTTAAATTAGGGGGTCTCAATGACAAAGTGGTTAAATCGTTTGCCTGTCGTAGTGATAGGTGCGGGTTTGAATCTGGACCGAGACACATGTGCAAGTTTTTCATGAAACCCCCAGGATTGTTGCCGGAGCTAAGGAGTTCGTGTTTTTTAACAATGCTCCCCACAGTTGGCATGTCATCTCTGTTGACAGGGTCGGAGCAATATGGGGAAACTTGGTGCAATGAATACAATCCTTCGGCTTTGAGCCATTCGACATTAGAGCAATCAACTATAATGGTTTTAGCAGTATTTATTATAACCAAAGAAACAAAAGCCAGAGAAATATTTCCACCTTTCTGGAAGATAAACAAAATACGATACAGAAGACACGCCAGAAACGTGCTGACGAGAAACGAAATACTGATCTCATTGTGATAAGTCACATTTGTTGTAATTATTTATCCCACCGCATCACCTATCATTGAAAGAAAGTTGTGGAAAATCTACCCAGTAGCGAAGTGCAAATAGTTGATTTTACTCGAATACCAGCCACTGAGTGCATTTGCTAGTAATGAGTACCACCGAGGAAAACAGACCAGTTACTCGACAAATACTTTTTAAAGTTGTCACTATTATTTTTATTGACCTATCTGTTTATTGATTGTATTCATAGCTTCCGCTGCTTTCCCTGGGATTCTAACACAATCTAATTGTTCTCATCTCACCAGTGGCGGCGCGTGATCATTTTTGTTGGTGGGGACAGACACATATTTTCGAAAAATTATGGTTTTGGGTTAGGTTATATTTCAATATATAAAATAATATATACATGTTACACATTATTTTTGGGGGCCTGGCCCCACTGGCCTCTAATGACGAGCCGCCAATGCATCTCACTGTTAGTTTTATGCTTAGCTATCAACAGCATTCTCTTTCCTTTCTAGATACTCTCTTGTGGCGTTTCAAAATTCTAAGATTTTTTTCTTTGCTAGAAGCGATTATACATTGTGGCTTGTGGCTTGTGGCTTGTGGCTTGTAGGGGGATCTCGTTGAGTAAGTAGTTACGCCTTTATCTTGTGTTCTGAAAGTCGTGGGTTTGAATATGGACCGCGCAGTTTTGTTCGACATAACGACTTTCAGTTGAAATTTATGAATCAGGTCAAATATTTTAGTCGTTACTTTCATGTTTTTTTTTTTGCTTTATTTTAGGAAGAAAGAAAATCGTGGCATATCCTAAAGGACGTAGCCATCAGCCACAGTAAACGAGTCGTTGATTTTCTAGGCACCACTTACACGTTCAGTAGTTTGCCATTGCTTTATGAACAGGTGGTGTCATCGTCCTTTGTTAAAATCAACGGAAACAATTTGCAACCAAACTGTCCGCAGCGTGATTCGAACTCAGAACGTCGGGGTTAATAGACCGAGTCACTAACCCCTAGGCCACAGACGCCACCTTATTTTAGGAAGGTCTCAATATAAGTACTTTCTCAATATCAGTTGCTTGCTTTTCTTTAAAGGGAACTGCAGGGAACTTTTTTTCTGCAGGAACTTTCTTCCAGAGGAACTTTCTTTCAGAGACTGCAGTCAAACTTGGAAAATAGCTAAACACGTAAAAACAAGTACTATAGTTTTACAAAATACAGAAACAGTGACGATTGTGGTCGAAACGTTGCTGTTTATCGTCACTGTTTCTGTATTTTGTAAAACTATAGTACTTTGTTTTTACGTGTTTTGCTTTTCTTTAGGAGGAGCGTCTGACAGAATGGATTAGAGCGTGGCTCCCATGTGGGGGACCTGTGTCCAATCCACGGTAACGTCAAGAATTTTTGTGTGTCGGTCGTGGACATAAAAGAAAATTCCTAACCTGAACAGCTTCCCGGCGACTGCATTAAATCCATCAGGGTCTCATTCCATCTCTCCTACACCGCATTAAAAAGCGGTACTACAGGTAGTAACGACAGATTTACTTTTCTTTCGTTACAAACACACTCGTTACTCTGCCTCTCAGTTATCCAGTTCTTTCGTTACAAACACACTCGTTACTCTGCCTCTCAGTTATCCAGTTCTTTCGTTACCAACACACTCGTTACTCTGCCTCTCAGTTATCCAGTTCTTTCGTTACAAACACACTCGTTACTCTGCCTCTCAGTTATCCAGTTCTACTTTTATAATAATATTTCATGTATCCTTTGCAGACCTAAGGTTATGAAGTGCCTGTCACTCGTTACTCTGCCTCTCAGTTATCCAGTTCTTTCGTTACAAACACACTCGTTACTCTGCCTTTCAGTTATCCAGTTCTACTTTTATAATAATATTTCATATATCCTTTGCAGTCCTACGGTTATGAAGTGCCTGTTACTTTTTTTTCCGATCCAGAAGCACTTGAGCTTTTCAGCTCTTCGGCTCGGTGCCATGGACATTGTAACCCTTCGGTTCGGTGCCACGAACACCGTAAATCTGGGGAATCTGTGGCTTTTTCTGCCATCCCGCGGAATTAAACCCGCACACACAGAGGAATAGTCACCCGTAGTCCAACGTGCTACGAACCACGCTGGGCAGACGGGCGCCTTTCACTTCAATAGCTCCTTGTGTGCAGCAGGTTAAGGGTCAATTCCATTCATCACACGTGGAGCATCGAGTTTGGGATTGAACCCTCGACTCCCTTGATTCTGCGTCAATACGTGAAGGCTTACGCTCTACCCTAACCCCTTCTACTAGTTCTACTTGTCATCATCATCAAATAGCTTGTTCTGAGCAGAACTTTGCCACCCCAACAGTCCTTCGGAATTTCACTCTCTCATAGACCAGATGTCACACCTTTGCAGCTGTCATATTCAAACCATCAGTTACATACCTGAACCATCTTCTCCGTGGTCTTCCTCTTCTTCTCTTTGCCGATATGCCTCCTTACTACATACTTTTACAAAGTTTAATTTTCAACTACGTAAATAGCTAGACAGATTCCAAATCAATGTTAGTGTTCTCATCCAACAGGCGGTCGCCAAGAGACTGAAACATGGCACCAAAATCCATATCATGAAGCTACTTAGTCATAATTCACTGACTTCCATTTCTATTATCTAATTGTGTTGTTTTTCATAATCCAGGTGATAGCTATTAAAACTGCCACTAAAGCTGCTTGTTCGCTGTGGAAATTAGGGCAACAACTGCACCTCCATTAAACAAGTACTAGTAAGCATAGCTTCATCATACTGTATTCTCCCTTATTGTTACGCCCACACTCGTCATTCGCTTCAGATCCTAGCCATCACATTTAATCACTGTGCAGCAAACACAAGCTCTAACCATTTGATAGCTTTATATATTGCCGCCCCAATAAATTTTCAAATCTCTGGTTTATCGTTCTACACGTATCAATAACTTTTAAAGTGTGACTGATTTGCCGCCGTGGAGATAGACAAGTAATTACATCGGATGTTCGTTCCCATTACGATTTGTTTCAATTAGGTCACATTATTAAGTCTGGTAATACTGTCACGTGACGCTTGGTGAAAAACGTTACATATTTCCCGTGTGTACTGTTAAATGTTTAACACTGTATGCTTCACCTAGTGCCTATTAATTAGTTCTGGTCAAGGTAATACACATTTCACTTTAAGCCGCCTCTCACCTGGACGTATTTCTCTTTAAGCCGCCCCTCACCTGAACGCATTTCACGCCAAACTTTCGGACTTTCATTAAATAAAAACGAAACAAAAGCAGAAATGTCAGAACGAAAAGTAAAGTAGTTTTTAAAAGTTAATTGCATATCCTTTACAGGACTTTGGGAATCAACTCCAGCTTTTTAACGATGTTTGTGATTTTTCTAGGCATTATTACGTTCAGTAGTTTGCCATTGCTTTCTGAACTGGTGGTGCCATCGTCCTTTTGTAAAAATCCACGCGAAACAATTTGTAACTAAATTGTACACAGCGTGATTCGAACTCAGAACGTCGGGGTTAATAGACCGAGTCACTATCCTCTAAGCCACAGAAGCCACCAAAAGTAGTTTTTATAAAACATGAAAACCGGACAAGAATTCGTCTCGATTAAAATTATATTAGTAAACAAAGTATACAAGACAAAACAGGATTTTTTAAAACGAGGAGACAAATTTCAAAGCGATTGGACAACACGATACAAGAACGTTAAGGCAATCAGGATTTTAAAAAAAACGATAAGGCAATAAAGGATGATAAAAACGATAAGACAATTAAGGATGATAAAAACGATAAGACAAGATGATAACACTATGAGACAACTCAAGATGATAAAACGATGAGGCAACTCAAGATAATAACACGATGATACAACTCAAGCTGATAACACGATGAGACAACTCAAGATAATAACACGATGATACAACTCAAGATGATAACACGATGAGACAACTCAAGATGATAAAAAAGAATAGAGAAAGATAAGAGATGAAAACACGATGGAAGAACTCAAGATGATAAAACGATGAGCGAACACAGGATGATAAAAAGATGAGAGAACTAAGGATGATAAAACGATGAGAGAACTAAGGATGATAACACAATGAGACAACTCAAGATGATAAAATAATAAAACAGTACAGGATAAAAAAAACGATGTGCAGGTACACTGCATAAATACAATAACATAATTAACTCAACACTCCTCACACATTTGTATTGCAATATATACTGAATTACCCAGTAAACTGGCTTTGCGTCCTCTTAAAAAATACTACATGCCACTATATCGGCTCATAGGCTCGATCGGGTTAATCTACTAAAATACGAATTGAGTGATAGTGACATTTTTATTTATTGTATCGTTCCAAATTTACATACAATTTACAACAGCTGTAAATAACGTTGCTGTGTAAATTTCAGACAAAATTTTAGTGTACAAGTATTAGGAACTTCCGAAAAAATAAATTACCAAATATAGGATTCGAACCACTTATCCTTATTTCTTACGTTGCCCATTATCTAGCCAAACAATACATGCTTTCTCAACACAACAAACGAGTGATTTAAAAAAGTGGCTTTACCGCGGAGCAGTGGCGGTTCGTGATCATTTTTGTTAGTGGGGCCAGACACAAATTTGCGGAAAAATCATGATTTTGGGATAGGTTATATTTTAGTTCATAAAAAAATACACGTTACACATTATTTTTGGTGGGGCCTGGCCCCACTTGCCCCTAATCTGGAGCCGCCACTGCTGCGGAGTATCTTTCACATGCACTTCGTACTTCGTCTTAGCTAGACAAAGAATAATCAATTCGATCGGACATGACAGTGCTTAAACACGTGCTATAAGCTTATTGTGCTTGTATATATGAGACGAGACAAATATCATACATACACACATGTATACACATATAACAAACATGCATACATCATTCAAAGTAGCTTCAAGTTTATTGTATCATATTCCGCCTGAGTGGTTACCGGGGCCCAAATTGGCGTATAAAGAATAGAACCACTGTTACCTCCCATGCATGTCGTAAGAGGCGACTAAGGAAATTGAGCGTGAGGCTAGCTACCCCACACCGCAAAAAAAACACTAGAAGGCTATAGAACGAAGAGCGAACCGAGTAAACGCTGGCTGAAACCGGACACATCGTCGAAGGATAGGCACCAGAGCTTCAAATGGTGCTGAAGATGTGACGTAAAACACACCAATGCTAAAGCTGCATGAATCAGATTTCCACATGAACAGAAGTTATGGGGAGATCTGGTACATCGGTCCGGGCGGTGATCGCGTGAGAGAGAGTATCAGATTCATTGCTTCTGTTGCTTCCCATATGGTTCTTACAAACAAACTCCTTGTTCTCATCAGACACAATTTTAGAACGATTTAACTATCTTCCAATTTCGCATAGCTTTGTGCATGAGCAGCCCGCTTTTTTGCAAAGTGCAACTATAGTAATTGGCTAGCATAATGTTGGACATATTACACATTATTTGCAGTTTGTAAAATAACAGTACTGGTTTTAAACCGTATTGAACAATGTAGATCATGTTATTGGTTATCGATTACGTAACTGACGTCATAGCACTCGATAAGATCCATAGATAGTCTTTCCTGAGGGATGTCGAAGGTTTTAAAGGTTTTTAATACAGATGGTTCAAGTGGATCTCTAATGCTTTTATGATATATTTTTAAAAATAATTTTTGTTTTCTAATTGGACTCTACTCAGAAGTGTCACAACGAGTGGACCCAGTACTTCTTCTTCAAACGCTCCATATCGACCACTTGTTAACCACTCTTTGTAATTTGTATGTGATTCGAGCCTAAGAGCGCTTTTACGTTGTGCCAGTTATGTGCCTACAAGTAGGTCAGCCCATCTGATTTCTGCTATTCTTGTTATCTACCAGGGTAGCTTCCCTAGGCTTCTACCTCAGTCGATTCTTACGACATGCCTGTTAGGTTTCAGTGTTACTATTTTTTGCTCTCCTAGTGAGCCCTGGCAACACACAGGCGTAGCACACAGACATAGACCAATCAAAGAACGCTCTTCGTATCCATCTTCGACTTGTATACGATGTTTTGCTGTTTATATAAACCTGTATACAGCCATATCACATTTTTCTTCCATCTATATAACATTGTCATACTTATAAAATAATTCTTCTCGTACCATTATACATTACAAGTAATTTCTCCATACCACTCTATCCTGGGCAACTCGCTCAATCTCCTTCATGAAACTCTCCTTCTTCTTCTTTGCTTTCATTCTTTACGACCAATTTTAATCACTCTTTGTGATATTTTTGATCTTCGCCAAGAACGTGTATACGTTGCACATTCGTTTGGTAGGCCCCTAAACGCATAGACTTCTACAATTTTAGGATACGTGCATCCGATTTCATCCAAACCTCTTTCGTCGCCCCTTACGACATGCGTGGCAGGTAACAGTGGTTCTATTCTTTACACCCCAAATTTGGGCCCCGGTAATCAGACGGGTGCCTCCATGGAACTAAGACGGGATTTCTTGCCTCTCTCAGTAAAGTTTGTTTCAGGGTCTCCTAAGGCGTCTTCTCTCACCCTCTGCCTCTCACTTCAATGCCTGCTTTGATATTTGTTGATCATTTCTTCTCTAGGTGTGTCCAACATATCTCCATCTTCTCTTTCTTATAACAGTTGTTACTAGTGGTTGACTAGACATTTTTCCGATTTTATCACTTCTCCTGAATTCGTCCCATTTTATGTTCATTATTTTTCAGGCATCTGTTTTCAAATGCATTCAACTTTCTTTCTATATCTTTAGTTCGCTGGCCCGCTGGCATATGTTAGGATTGATACAACATTTGAATTGAAAATTCGTAATTTAGTTCTAATACTATAAAACGTGCAGTTCCATATTTTATTTCGACTTTTAAGAGCTAATGTTGCTTTGACAATTTTTAGCATAATTTATATTTTAAAATTTCCTGTGCCAAAAATCAAAATTGTTACTTAAATAGGTGAACTGTCCTTGTTATTTTTACTATTTTAGATTCCTGGGTGATACACATCATTGTCCTACTTGTCTCCCATATTATACAACATTTTTATACTTATCTCCCATTTATATAACATTGCCAACGTTTCTTGGAGACTTTGAAGAAATGTTTGAACTTCTTCTTCTTCAGCGATCTTTGGTCATGCGCTTAATTTACTGTGGACCACAAACTGGGCAGTCAGCTTCAGGTCTGTCAGGTTTCCCCAAAGCTTAGTTTTCAGGTCGATGGGTGGCCACATGTTGCTTCTCAGTTCACACAGGAGAGGACAGTCTTACAGGATATGCTCTGGTGTCTGTTCCGCCTGCTGACACTGGCAGAGAGCTGTTTGACTTATTCCTAGTCTATATAAGTGTTTGTTGAGTCTGCAGTGTCCGGTGCGTAGTCGAAATATAATGACATGGTCTGTTCTACTTAGGTCTTTGAGGGAGTCTTTTCCATAATCATATCCAGTGTTTGTCTTCCAGTTCCAGTCTACTGCAGATTTTCTCTGAATGAGGGTTTGAACAATACTTGAGCGTCGTATTGTAATACACCCTTGGCAACCACTTGGCAACTATTGACCAGATTTAGCAGCATTTACATTTCGCATTCATGTATGTAGTATGTAAATGCTGGGTTGAGAAGAGTAAGCGAGTCTAGTTACAATAATTGTAACAGCAAGACTAAAAATAACTGCATAGTACTCATAATAATTGATTGATTGAAAGGACCATCATCATTGCACTTCGGTGAGCAACCACGTGTGCTTTGATCTCTTTCTTACACAGGAAGATCTCAACTGCAGTGCAAGAACTCCGTAGCACCGGTGAGAGTCCCCAATATAATTTTGAAGACGGTGAAGATATTTTGTAAGAATTTTACTTTTAATCTTTTCCTAATGAATGTTGCCTGGGCAGCGGATTTTCAGCCTGTTCTTCTCTATTTGAAACTGACACGGGTTCTTCTACGTGCTCAAATTGAAAACGAGACCTACGTTTAATCGTCCGTCTCCGATAGAACTTGGAACTCAATCTCATCTACACTGAGATCATGGACTCTCTGTAAAAATATGCACATAGCCTCACGAGGGTTCAAACCGGTTACCTTTGGCACAAGAGACGAGCACCTAAACCACTACGCTACAGAACCCTCCCCCTCCTCTATAGTAAACAACGAAAGATTAAATGTCTAGACAATTAATGACCATGATCATATATCGTTAGGTCAAATTGGTTTCATTTAATTCTAATATATCAATTAATTTGATGTTAATATATTTCATGACATCATTTGTACAAATGGAAAGTGAACTAACGTGTAGTCTAGTAGATTCTAGAAGTCACATATAAGTTATACATATGGTCATTCTGCTGACAAAATTCTTCTAAAAACATCTTGGACAACAATAAGAAAAAATATAGACACTAAAAATCAAGGAATATTGGCTCATTAAAAGGGTCATTCTGGCGACAAAATTCTTCTAAAAACATCTTGACAACAATAAGAAAAATATAGACATAAAATCAAGAAATATTGGCTCATTAAAGGTCATTCCTGACAAAATCTTCTAAACATCTTGAAACAATGAAAATATAGACACTAAAATCAGGAATATTGGCCATTTAAAGGTCATTCTGCTGACCAAGTTTTCTAAAACATCTTGAACAAAATAAGAAAATAGACACTAAATCAAGAATATTGGCTCATTAAAGGTCATTCTGCTGAAAAATTTCTAAACATCTTGAACAACAATAGAAATATGACATAAATCAAGAATATTGTTAGTCATTCGTGACAATCTTCAAAACATCTGAAAAATAAGAAAATATAGAACTAAATCAGGAATATTGCTCATTAAGGCATTCCTGACAAATTTTCTAAACATCTGAACAACAATAAGAAATATAGCAAAATCAAAAATATTGGCATTAAAGTCTGTGACAAATTTAAACACTTGACACTAAGAAATATAGAACTAAATCAAATATTGCTCATTAAATTCTGCTAATTCTTAACATCTTGAACAATGAAAAAGACACTAAACGGAATATTGGTCATAAGACACTGCCGATGACACCATTTAAAAAGTCTGAAATAATAGAATGGTCCTTCCAAACCGCAGAGGAAAGAGGAGGTGAAACAGGGAGTGATGCTTGTCTGCCCAGCGTTCGTAGCGTTGACTACGGGTGACTATCCTCTGTGTGTGCGGGTTCAATTCCGCGGGATGGCAGAAAAAGCCACAGATTCCCCAGATTTACGGTGTTCGTGGCACCAAACCGAAGGGTTACGATGTCCATGGCACTGAGCCGAAGAGCTGAAAAGCTAAGTGCTTCTGGATCGGAAAAAAAGGAGACATCAACAATATGAATAAGAGTTGGAGGGAGTATGTCCCAATGCGGATTAAAAAGGCAGAGAGAGAGAGAGAGAGAGAGAGAGAGATAAAGCATCTAGTATCGGCGTGGAGCTAAAGTGCTTGTTTCTTGTTCCAAAAGTAAACGGTTCGTTCCTCAAGTGGAGCGATTGTGATATTTTTTAAGATACCTGATCTCAGTGTAGTAGAGATCAAGTTCCTAGTCATATCGGAGATGGACCGTATAAAACGTAGCTCCTTTGTTCAAGTTTTGCAAGTAAGAAAACGCTGATATTTGAAAATCATTAGAGTAGGCTGGAAAGTCGCTGTCCGGGTCGCCCTGTGGTGCCGGGACCCGCAAGGGAAACAAATATTAGTACCACTGCGACCTACAATGCATGTCGTAAGAGGCGACTGATGTAGGCCCTGGGGATGCTACCCTAGTAAATACAAAACAGCACAGAAATCGGATATGCTGGCCTACTTGTAGGTGCATAAATGGCACAACATATAATCACTCTTAGGCTCAGATCACATACAAATCATACAGAGTGGTTGACAAGTCATCGATATGGAACGTTAAAAAAAAACGAAGAAGCTGTCCGGGTAAAATTCATGAAAAAATATAAAATATAATTTTCTAACAAAGACTTCGTCATATTCAAATTGCATCGGACACTCGCCGGTTCTACGTATTTCGTGCACCGTCACTGAGATCTTCCTGTGTAAGAAAGAGATCGGAGAACGCATGATAGTTCACCGAAGTGCACTGATGATTGTATTATGAGTCAATCAATCAAATCTCGGAAACTGAAATATTTGTTTGGTCACGTTAAATGTCACGGTGGTTTTTAGAGAGAGAGAGAGAGAGAGAGAGGAAGAGAGTAATGAAGAGAGAGTAATAATATACAACATGGTTTCTGAAAAACAGGGGGTGTCTGTGGCCTAGGGGATAGTGACTCGGTCTATTAACCCCGACGTTCTGAGTTCGAATCACGCTGCGGACAGTTTGGTTGCAAATTGTTCCGTGTGGATTTTTACAAAAGGACGATGGCACCACCTGTTCAGAAAGCAATGGCAAACTACTGAACGTAATAATGCCTAGAAAAATCACAAACAGCATTTAAAAGTTGGGCTGATTCGCAAAGTCCTGTAAAGGATATGCAATTAACTTTATTTCTGGAAAACTAGACAGGGAACGACCAAGTCATACTTGCAACATGATATTGAGCCTTGAACATGAAGGAGGAGGCAAGAGATCTGGCTATAAGAGTATTTCTTGTAAACTGTGATGTTAGTGACTGTCAACAAAGAACATGCTATATGTATGGAGGACGAGTGAGAACTGACAAGCGAGCTGTGGTGAGAACTAGATTCTACAAGTGTCATACAAGAGTTTTATAAATATTCTTTCTTACATCGTCCATACAATCATTTTTTCTACTCTGATACAAAATCATTTTTCTCCTCTCATTCATTTCATCTACCACACATTCCTTATATCTACACCACACATTCAAGTGTACCTACACCACACAACCATTCTTCTCATCTACCCCACATTCATACTTCACTACACCAGACAACCATTCTTCTCATCTACCCCACATTCATACTTCACTACACCAGACAACCATTCTTCTCATCTACCCCACATTCATACTTCACTACACCAGACAACCATTCTTCTCATCTACCCCACATTCATACTTCACTACACCAGACAACCATTCCTTTCATCTCTCCCACATTCATACTTCACTACACCAGACAACCATTCTTCTCATCTACCCCACATTCATACTTCACTACACCAGACAACCATTCCTTTCATCTCTCCCACATTCATACTTCACTACACCAGACAACCATTCTTCTCATCTACCCCACATTCATACTTCACTACACCAGACAACCATTCCTTTCATCTCTCCCACATTCATACTTCACTACACCAGACAACCATTCTATTCAGCTACCCCACATTCATTTTCCTCATGATGGTTTACTGAAATCACTCATGGACACGATTTGAATATGACATTTTCTCTGCGTTTGGACAACTCTAATAACTGTGCAAGTCTGACAATAACAAATTCTTACGTGACATTCTATTAATAACCGATTCTTACGTGACATTCTATCAATAACTGATTATTATGTGACATTCTATCAATAACTGATTCTTACGTGACATTCTATCATTTACCGATTCTTACGTGCCATTCTATAATTTACCGATTCTTACGTGACATTCTATCATTTACCGATTCTTACGTGACATTCTATCATTTACCGATTCTTACGTGACATTCTATCATTTACCGATTCTTACGTGACATTCTATCAATAATTGATTCTCGGGCATTCTATCATTTACGATCTTACGTGACATTCTATCATTTACTGATTCTTACGTGACATTCTATCATTTACCGATTCTTACGTGACAATCTATCAATAACTGATTCTTACGTGACAATCTATCAATAACTGATTCTTACGAGAGAATCTATCAATAACTGATTCTTACGTGACAATCTATCAATAACTGATTATTACGAGACAATCTATCAATAACTGATTCTTACGTGACATTCTATCAATAACTGATTCTTACGTGACATTCTATCAATAACTGATTCTTACGTGACATTCTATCAATAACTGATTATTACGTGACAATCTATCAATAACTGATTCTTACGTGACAATCTATCAATAACTGATTCTTACGAGACAATCTATCAATAACTGATTCTTACGTGACATTCTATCAATATATTGGTGTCTCAAGGGCATAGAGGTCAGGTCTCGTCTCTCATGCCAAAGGTACCAGGTTCGCTCCCTCGTGGAGCCATCTGGATATTTTTCCCTAAATCCCTGATCTCAGTGTAGGTGAGATCGAGTTCTTAGTCCTATCGGAGACGAACGATAAAATGTAGGCCCAGTGTTTAATTTGAGTCCGTAAAAGAACCATTGACAGTTCAGAAGAGCAGGCCGGAAAGCAGCTGTCAGGGCAAATCTTCATTAGAAAAAAAACAACTTTTTAATTCCTACAAAATTATTTTTACTATCTTCAAAATTACATCGGTGACCCTCGCCGGTGCTACGGAGTTCATGCACTGCAACTGAGATCTTCCTGTGTAAGAAAACGATCAGAGCACACTGGCTACTCACCGAAGTGCAATGATGATGGTCCTATCAATCAATCAATCAATCAATCAATCTGTCTTAATAATAACCAGTTAACACGTATGAACTCTCAATATTCTTCTCATACGACACAGCACGTCGTCACTCTTCTAGAGCATAGATTCCCAAAATTTTTCAGCCCACCATCCACTTTGCACATCATAAACTTTGTAGCGCCCTCCCCATTATAACAGTTTGCCAACGCCCCTCTATATACATGCTCTATTTTCTCTTTGACATAGAAAATTGATATATTTCTGTCATACATGGTCAATTTTCAAATTATTATGTGCGTGAAATAGAAAATTGATGAAAAATGGATCGTGTAAGATGGACATAAGATGAATTAAAATGCAGAATTCAAATTTTAAATGAATATTCAATCTCAAAATCACGAAAATAATTTATTTTAAAATATTTATTACTAATTTGTTCTTTAAAGAGCCACCGACCCCTAATCGCATGAACACCCCTCAAATTCTTCCGAACTCACCTTATCCCCTTCCGTAAGAACACTTCAGCGCCCACTAGGGGGGCAGGTTAGCTAAGCTCACCTTTGGGAGAAACCCCCTGTTCTTTACGTTTCTCTGCATGAGAATCTGCCTAGATCTTCGCGGTTCTAAATTTTCGTTTGAAAATACAATGTTAGTTCTAAGTCATTTCTATTCTCTAATATATTCAGAAGTAAATGCGAACCCGAAATTTCTGATTTACAAGAAATGTTGAAATCATCTGAAAATGAATTATGAAGAAGAAAAGTTTATTAAAAAACAGAACAAATATAAAACTTACCCACGAAAGTCATGTCCGCTACAGCTGATTCAAGGGAAGGAACTTCCAGAAACAGCACCAGAAATGAGGTCATAACAGCAAGGCAGGAAACCAATTCTTTGGGCGCCATATTGTATCTATTTATAAGTTGTTACAGAAACACAGATATTACAAAACTGTTTGTTCACTAAGCTTTTATGTTGATGTTACTGTTTAAACTTTCTTGTTTGTTGACAGTTCTAGAAGTAGAAATGTCCTGAAATGTGAAAGGTGATGAGTTTAGACTGAAAACACTAACATCGTTGTTAATTACTTTTAACTTTTAAAATTGGAATTAACTATTAACATTGTAGATCAGAGTAAATCTCAGTTATGTAATAATTCGAAATATACTGTCTGGATAGCGGGAAAAAATCGAAACTATATCAGACGTTGCTGAAAAGATCCTTCATCCTTCTAAGCGGACATCATTATCAAATAGCTTGTCCTGAGCAGAACTTTGCCATACCAATAGTCCTTCGGAATTTCTCGCTATCGTATGTTAGATGCCTCGCCTCTGCAGCCGTTATAACCATCAGTTACATCCTGAATCCATCTTTTCCGTGGTCTTCCTCTTCTCTTTTTTGGTATAACACCTTCCATGATGGACTTCTTCAGTCCTTCGTGTCTTTTTGCTTGTCAAAAATACCCAAATTTTTCTCTTTCTTATTTGTAGGATTAGCCAGTTTTCTTTGATTTTGAGTTTTTTCTGGATAGATCTAGTATAATGGCTAAATTAGTATATTAATATATTGCGAGGTAAAAGAGTCAGGATGTAAAATGCATAATGAAGTGAAAAGGTTAATAACATTCTTCTTCCACTTTACACTCTCAAAAGTTCATTTTCACGACTGAACCCTGTAGGGTTCGCTAGGCCGAAAAAATACGTCGAGAAATCGGAAATTTCCGTTGGAGTGGGCAGTCTCGTGAATGGTTTGGCCACATAAGCGGATTACCAGCGGATAAGCGAATGCTGCGGTGATACGTAATAAATTGGCGGTTAAGGACAAAGACACTTATGTATGGTATCACATAAGCAAGAAATAATGAATAATAAAGTGATAAAACTTACAAAAAACCAACGTTTCGGTCGTAGACCTTTATCAAGGGACAAACAAAGACAAGGAATACTAAATAAACTAAAACATAGATCTACATGAGAAGGATGACTAGCGATACGGCAAATACTCACCTTTCACCGAGCACACCGTGCAACCACTGAAAGCCTATACGTGGCGATGTCGATACATCGAGTAGCAGAGGCGGATGTGTCAGGCCACCACCGAAACGGGAAGACGATAGTGCAAGTGTGTACAGGGTGAAGATTAAACAGGAGGAGGCAACTCTCTAATATGGAAAGTAGTGCGAGGAGAAGTAATTGGAGCCGTACCAACTCGAAAACAACGCCACTTCCCCCTCTCCCCCTAATCGACCCTATAGTATAAGCCAGAGCAAAAAGGCGGAAAAGGATGATAAGAATGTTTGAGTAGGGACAAGAGGAAACATGGCACCAGATCGTGCAAAGTAGCATACCTGTGGTGGTGGGAATTCGACAAACGTCTGGCCGAAGAGACATAGGCCCCACTAGGCCAATGTTTATAATAAATGGTCAAGGAACGGACAACTCCAGAATACACTGTCAGAGTGCTGGAGCTATAGTCACTAACTACTCACAAAAGATTTTGGGAGTCATCAGTGACCAAAGCTCCGTACAAGTATGCAGAGTATGAAAAGCGGTGTCAAGAGTGGCTGCGTAGGTGCACATACGAGCTGAAAGAGCGAAGCATGACGGTCTAATGGCCAGGGATGCCAAGGAGAGGGAGAGAAGAACGAGGCAAAGAGGTGGGAAGTTTAAAGAAAGGGGGGTTAGGTCGAGTGGAAAGGGAAGGGGTGGGAAGGGAGATAAAAAGAAGACCATTAAGAAACTAAAAACCTCTTTCTTTTCTCTAATCCTGTTTTGTCAAACAGTTTAAGGATACAGATTTCTAGAACTAGCTTCTGTGTCCTTCATAAACAATGTTTTCGTTGCCTCTGTTATCTCTGAGGCTTACCTGTATGGACAGCTTTTCTTTGTATCACTGTATCGTAACATTGCTCTTCAGGCCACTGTCGTTGGTAATCTGCTTATTCTAACTACTTGCTAAACTAACTGACTAAACTAACTAAACTAACTAGCTAAACTAACTGACTAAACTAACTGACTAAACTAACTGACTAAACTAACTGACTAAACTAACTGACTAAACTAACTGACTAAACTAACTGACTAAACTAACTGACTAAACTAACTGCTAAACTAACTGCTAAACTAACTGACTAAAATAACTGACTAAACTAACTGACTAAACTAATTGACTAAACTAACTGACTAAACTAACTGACTAAACTAACTGACTAAACTAACTGACTAAACTAACTGACTAAAATAACTGACTAAACTAACTGACTAAACTAACTGACTAAAATAACTGACTAAACTAACTGACTAAACTAACTGACTAAACTAACTGACTAAACTAACTGACTAAACTAACTGACTAAACTAACTGACTAAACTAACTGACTAAACTAACTGAGCTAGATAATAATACTAGCTAAACAAACTAACTGTGGGGCGGATTAGCGTAATGTGTTAGCGGTCGTCTATCGACTCGGATACAATAGGGTTGTGAGTTCAATCACACACTAGACGTTCCACACGTGAATACAGTAATTGGACCTCCTACCTCCTGCTCACTAGGTGCTAGAAATGTGAAGTGGCAGGCGTTTCATGCACTAAGATCTGAAAGGGCTTGAAGATTGTTGTTTAAAAAATAAAAAATTAGACTAAATAAAACTAACTAGCCCAATCAAACTAAACTAAACAAACTAAATTAGTTAACTAAACTAAGGACCTAAACTAAATTAGTTAACTAAACTAAGGACCTAAACTAAATTAGTTAACTAAACTAAGGACCTAAACTAAATTAGTTAACTAAACTAAGACCTAAACTAAATTAACTAACAAACTAAGAACCTAAACTAAATTAGCTAACCAAAGTAATTAACTTACTTCTTCAAACGCTCACATCGACCACTTGTTAACCACTCTGTGTGATTTGTATGTAATGTGATCCTAAGAGCGATTGTACGTTGTGCGAGTTATGAGTCCACAATCGCAAACACATCCAATTTCTGCGATGCTTTTTATTTACTAGAGTAGCTTCCCTAGATTCTACGAAGATCCTACGAATACCATGGACAGAAAAAGAAAGAACACTGATGTCCTGAAAGAACTAAATGTTAAAGAGAATTGGCTGATAAACAACATACTATACAGAAAAATTAGATACTTTGGTCACATCAAGCGTCACGATGGCCTGGAAAGAACAATACTAGAGGCAGGGTCCCAGGACGCAGAGGCAGACCAAGAAGAAGATGGCTACAAGATATTAAAGAAACCATGAACATGACCATCGACGAAGTGGGTGAACTGGCTAGAGACAGAGTGAATTTCAGATACGCTGCAAAAAGAGCAACGTCCTATAAAGGATACGCACCTTGATGATGATGAGTTTCCCTAGGTCCTACATCAGTCGTAAGGTCGCAGTGGTACTATTATTTGCTCCCCATTCGAGTCCCATCACCACACAGACGAATTAACTAACTAACTAGGTAAGTAAACTAATTAACTGAGCTAAATAAATGACATGACAGATGCAACTCTTTCCCTATCTTATTGTAAGCACTACCCGTTTCTCTTTTCTTTCCGATCCAGAAGCACTTGAGCTTTCAGCTCTTCGGCTCGGTGCCATGGACATCGTAACCCTTCGGTTCGGTGCCACGAACACCGTAAATCTGGGGAATCTGTGGCTTTTTCTGCCATCCCGCGGAATTGAACCCGCACACACAGAGGGATGGTCACCCGTAGTTCAACGCGCTACGAACACGCTGGGCAGACGGGCACCCGTTTCTCTTCTGTACATGCAATAACATCTGCTCGTAAATTGGAGCAAAGTTCACATTTTTAATCAGTTCATGTAAATGTCAAACTCAATGCTGGATCACAGAAAAAAAACCCACTAAAATCATGAATTATTATTATTTATGTAAAGAAATTAAATGCTACAGAAAGATCCTTCGAATAATATGGACAGAAAAGAGGAAAACACTGATGTCTTGAAAGAACTGAATGTTAAAGACAATTCGCTGATAGACAACATACTATACCGAAAAATTAGATACTTTGGTCACATCAAGCGTCACGATCGCCTGGAGAGAACAATATTAGAGTGCTTGGTCCCAGGACGCAGAGGCAGACCAAGAAGAAGATGGTTACAAGATATCATGAATATGACTACCGGCGAAAGTGAGTGAACTAGATAGATACAAATGAATTTCAGATGCGCTGAAGGAGAGCACGTCGTATAAAGGATACGCACCTTGATGATGATGATGATGCTGTAAAGAAATATGAAAACAATATATTTTAGTTACTGTACTTACCTTTCACGTCTGACAATTGCAGAAAATAATCAACAAATATAAATCTATTCTTTGTCTAAATGAAATGTAAATAACTAACTCTCTTTTATCAAACTAGTTTCAAACTGACTAGATGATCTGCAGACTTCTCACGTATCATGTACCAGCTCCCGCTCACGGATTGCACTTTGTGACAATATTCGGGATTGGGTATTTAGCTGCCTTAAATAGCCAATAGCGGAAGGAATGATGGATGACTTGTAATAGTCTTAACAAAATGTAGCATGATTGTTCAAATGTGGGGGCGCGTGACAAAATGCTATCAATGTTTGTTTTTAAGGTACGCAAGATATAGGATGGTATTCATGCTATGGTTATTTCCCCTAATGATCCCTGGTCTCAAAGTAGGTGAGATCAAGTTATAGTCATACCAGAGATGAACGATAAAACGTAGCTTCCGTGTTCAAGTTGAACTGGTTGAAAAAAAAACTTTACAGTTTAACTCTTTCATTCCGCATTATTTTTTTGACTTCCTGACTCAACAGTTGTTCACCCCTTTTCCCAGTTTCTGGCTTTTCTCTTTACGGTCTTCCAACATAGTCCAGTGCTCATCTCGTTCCTCAAGAAGTCTCCGTTTTTAGCTCTGTTTATGACTTCTCTTTTTTGTTCTCCTTTCAGGTTCCACTTAAGTGCTTGTCTAGTGACACTCGGCTGTGTTTTCCGTAGGATATGCCCGACCCATCACAATTTTTTCCTCCTAACTTGGGTCACCATGGGTTCCTGTCTTATTCTTATCCACAGATCTGTGTTTGCAACGCTGTCACACCATCTCAGTCTGAGAATACGTAGTAGTGGGCGCACACTAAATGATCAAATGGTGCGCAGCGTGCTGAAGGCATGTCGGCAGCAGTAAACTCTCAGTATCATCATTATCATCAGTGACGGCTCGTCATTAAGGGCCATTGGGACCGGGCTCCACCAAAAGTAAAGTGTAACGTGTACTTATTACGTTAAAAATTAAAATATAACCTAACCCAAAACCTTGATTTTTCCGAAAATTTTTGTCTGGCCCCACCAAGAAAAATGAGCACGAGCCGCCACTGATTATCATCCTTATCATCATTATGAGATGAAGATACTGTGTACAACATATATATGTCATGACATTGACCAGAAGAACAAGAACCCAAAAATGTCTGAATCGTAGAAGAAAAATGTGAGCATGTAGAGGATGAATTTGCACCAAATTGACGTCCATCCGAAATGGCAAGAGTATTTGTATGAGAGTGAGAGATAGTGGCTGAGGGTAAGTTAATGGAAGTCTGGTAAGTTTCACTTGACGTCACACATACGAGGGCGGTAACAAACAAATGAGACACTTTGTTTAAGGCCCCACATCCAAAACCCCAATATCAATGTTTTTGTTGATAAGACAGACAAACTAGGAAGTAAAAACAGGGAATTGTTGTTTCTTTTCGTTCTAAACCAACCACTAGTTAAATCACTATTTGTTGTTGGTATGTAACTGACATAAGAACACAAATCAAGTGTTTACTAGTCTGCCTTATTTTCCTTGGCAGCGTATGGTTGTAAGACATGGGCCATTGACAAAGCGGCAGAGATGATCATTAATGCATTTGAATGCAAATGCTACAAAAGAGTACTTAGAATATCATGGACAGAGAAAAGAACAAATGCTTCTGTTCTGCAACAGCTTGATATTAAAGAGAGTTTTACTATTAAAGGGCATAACCAAGGATAATTAAACATTTCAGGCACATCAAACGACATGAGTGCTTAGAGAAGATAATTTTGGAGGGAATGGTGCCTGGAAGAAGAATGAGAGGAAGACCTATTAAGCGATGGGGGCAAGATGTCATTGACGATCTAATAATGACCGCTGCTGACGCCGATCAACTTGCACAGAACAGAGTTTTCAGGACTGCTGTCATGGGAGCCAAGTTCAGGAAGGGGCAAGCTACTTTAAGATGATGATGATGTGATTTGCACATTAGAGTTAGAGTTCGTTGTGTCAGTGAGGCAAATGGAGAACTTTTGGTCAGTACTATTAGTTTCTGCATGCTTTTTGTCGGGTTCGCCTCCCTTCGTTTCCATATTTTGCAAGTCACAAACCGATATATTCAAAACTGTTAACATTTGTAAATTGAATTTATATATATATATATATATATATATATATATATATACAGGTGTCTCCATTGCCAATTCGAAAGTTGCCAGGTACAAATTGAGTTGTGTTTATTTACTATTTAAACCAGTTCTGAGTAGCTCATCCTACGTCACATTTGTTCATCGCCCCTTCCCGCACTACAATTACACACCATCACACAACCTTGACCTATACTACGTCATAACTGAACCTTCTCATTTCCATACATATATGCCAGATTAGCTTCATTCACGGGCTGCAATTATCTTGAACACCCTGTATATATATATATATATATATATATATATATATATGGGGGACATATTAGTGTAATGTATCGCATAAGCGTTAGCCTATCGACTCGGACACAAGAGGGATGTGGATTTCACCCCACACTCGACGTTTCCCGCGTAAGAAAAGCGATTGACCCTCCTACCTCCTTCACAGTATAGTGTAGAAATGTGCTTTAAATCGTTTGGCACAGGAGAAACCTTGATCGCTTCTCGGCATTTTGGCTAAGATCAAAGTGTAGTATCTGTATCGCTTGATATCTGTCACGTGGCTCATTATATGGGTTCACAAAGTTATCAGCTTGTGTTACGGAACTAGTGCCCATTTGATCGAAGCCGAAGGTCGGAAGCCTTCATTAAGCCACATGGCTATCCTTGTACAAAACTAGGAGCGCCATCGATCGAAGGATTGATGTGGCTTGATAGTTTATAAACGTTTTCACGTTCCGTTGTACGGGTCCACCTGGTATGGCACATCTGGGACAGGCCCCATAAAAAAAAAAAATGTGAAGTGGCTTCATACTCTAAGGCATAGATTTCCTAACTTTGTCGGCCCACCGCCCACTTTGAAACGACATAAACTTTGTAATGCCCCCCATCTTCCTCATTATAACAGTTTACAACGCCTTCCCTCCTCCCCAAATATATATATATATATATATGAAAACATGGCTTAACAAAAAAATTAAACAACTAAAATAAGTAAGAAATGGAATTGATAGGAAAAGTTCAAAATACTAATAGCATGCATATTCCCAGTGACAACATATGGGTGTGAAGCATGGACATTAAATAAGTTAGTGGAGAAGCATACATGTTCTTTTGAATATAAATGTTACAGAAGAGTCCTCCGTATATCTTGGACAGAGAAGAGAACAAATAGATCTATTTAGAAAGAACTCAAAATCAAAGATAACTGACTGATGCTACAAATAAGAGCGAGAAAATGGAAGTATTTTGAACACATAAAGAAACACGAAGTGCAGAAGAAGACCATTATGGAAGGAGGCATACCGGTAAAGAGGAGCAGAGGAAGACAACGGAGAAGATGGATTCAGGATGTAACTGCTAGTTTGAGCATGACCGCTGCAAAGGCAGGACGCCTGGCCTATGAGAGAGAGAAATTCCGAAGGACTGTTAAAGTGGCAGGCAAAATTGTGTTCAGGCCACTTGATGATGATAATATATGAAAGTACTGGAAGCAAATCTCAAGCGAAACGTGAAAGTATAGCAAAGTTATTGCATATCCTTTACAGCACTTTGCGAATCAATCCCAGCTGTTTGTGATTTCTAGGCACCATTTTTACGTTCAGTAGTTTGCCATTGCTTTCTGAACGGTGATGCCATCATCCTTCTGAAAATTCAGCGAACAATTACAGCAAATTGTCCGAGCGAACTCAGAACGTCAGGTTAAATAGACCGAGTTACTATCCCTAAGCCACAGAGCACGACAATAGTCAATAGCTACGTTTAATATAAAACACACATTATAAAATAAATATAACTATCGCAATCTTGTGGCAGACGCCATTTTATACTGCGAATGTGTTTTCCGAATTTCCTATCAGCACTGAAATATTAGTAAAATAATTTGTTAAGCTGTCTGGAAGAAATATTTGAGTCATAAACGTTTCGGCAAAGTTTTAATTATTCATACCAAATAACGTTCAGGCAATTAGCCAGAAAAGTTAGCTCCTTTCTCATTATAAGAAGCTTCATTGGTTGGTGTTAGCTATGTCTCCATAGCAACGTTTGCACAAAACTGGGCAACGTCCACACTGAGATATTGACATATGTGCATCAAATTTGTCTCTCAGATTGAGCTGTGCAGCTTAATATAAAATTATATGAATTGTTTAAACGCAAATATAATATATTTTATGTTCTATAGTTTTCGGTAGACGTCAAATATAGTATTGAAACATCAAACTTGGCCAAAAATAAGTCTTGATTGCATATCATTGCAGGTCATTGCTGTTCTTAACGTGATGCACGAAGCCTTACAAGCTCTGGGTGGTCAGACCAATCAAATCAGATCTGAAAACAACGTAGAGGCTGTAGTAATACTGAATAACGAGAGGTGGGACGAGAACAGGTACATCGCAGTATTACAAAAGCAAGGAAAATGTTAGTTATAGTCTTCCTCTTGGGCCTGTGGGCGGCGCATAGGGCAGAGGTCATAGCTATCCATGTCTCGCGGTTCGTTGCTATCTGTTTTAGGTCTTTAATGTTTGCTAGGCCCATCGTTGAGCCTTCTCTGATGATGGTTCTACGCAGAGTCTCTCTTGGTCTTCCTCGTTTTCTTTTTCCCTCTGGTGTCCATATGAGGGATTGGTAAGGAGTCTTCTCTCATCCATTCTAAGTGTGGGCCGATGTAGTTCCAGCGGCGCTTTCTTATAAAATTTGATACATTTTCTTGCTTGGTCTCTTGTCTTATTTGTGTATTAGGCCTGAAATCTGACCATTTGAGGTTCAGTATTCTTCTAAGACATTTAGTCTCAAAGTTATCTAATTTTCTTTCTAGAGCTTTTGTTGCTTTTTTTTTTTTTTTTTTTTAGAGCTTTGGAAAGGAAAATGTACAATTTAATTATTTGATGACACATTTTCCCTTGCGTTTGTCTTTCTTTTCTCTAATCATGATTTGCCCTATAGCGTCAGGATAAGAATATACTTCTAGAACGTGCCTTGTTGTGCGCTTCACATTCATGTTTTTCACAATATTTCTGATGTTCACTTTTGCGTGGACGGCCTTTTGCAATAAATGCAACGTGTAGGTGTTTGTCGGATTCGACAGTCTTTTCCATTAACCGCTTGAGTGTGAATATTGCGTTGGTACAGCTCCTATTCTTCAGGAATCCCATATGTGATTCATTAATCTGTGTCTTGATCGTATGGCACTGCCTTTTCCCGAGTATTTGACATACTGAAAATCGTGGCATATCCCAAAGGACGTAGCCATCAACCACAGTAAACAAGTCGTTGATTTTCCAGGCACCACTTATACGTTCAGTAGTTTGCTATTGCTTTCTGAACGAATGGCGCCATCGTCCTTTGTTAAAATCAACGGAAACAATTTGCAAGCAAACTGTCCTCAGCGTGATTCGAACTCAGAACGTCGGGTTAATAGACCGAGTCACTAACCCCTAGGCCACAGACGACATACTATTAGGAAGAAATGCAGACTTACATGGACAAGTTCTCAATGACCTGTGATAATTTTGGCTTACCATTAACACCAAGAAAGCAAGTCATGTTCCAGCCCACCCCTAGAAAGTAGTACTACGATCCAGTCATCAATATTAAACACCAGCGTCTCCTGTCAGCAGACAACTTTGCCTATCTCGACAGCCTAATATCCAGACTGGCAAACATATACTCTGAGGTCAACAATAGGATATCCAAAGCAGTGCTGCGTTCAGAAGGCTACATGTCACTGTGTGGGAGTGGAAGGGGATAAACGTAGTCACAAAGCTAAAAGTTTACCCCGCCATAGTGCTAACCATGCTGATGTACTCAAGCCAGACATGGACAGTGTATAGCAGACACGCAAGAAAACTAAACCACTTCCAGATAAGCTGGCTACGCAGAATACTAAAAATAAACTGGCAGGACAAAATTCAAAATAGCGAAGTCCTCACAGGGGCAAAGATCCCAAGCGTTAATACCCTGTTGCAGAAGGTCCAAGTGAGATGGGCCGGTCATGTTGCTTGAATGCCTAATAAATGCATCCCAAAACAGTTGATGTATGGCGAATTTGAAGGGGGCAGACTTTCTGCTGGTGGATAGAAAAATGCTTTAAAAGCACTCTTAAAGTGTCTCTGAAATGCTTCGATATAGACACCACGTGCTGGGAATCCCATGTGCAAGATCGCCAAATGTGGCGCTGTAACAACAATAGAGGAGCCTGCATAGCTGAGAATCATCATGTTGAAGTACAGAGAAAACGAGCTACACGAAAAGACAGAACACACAACACGCACATGTCTAACCTTGACCTGTGGTAGGGGATTGTGTTCTAGGATTAAACTCTACAGTCACCTCCGCACACCCCAGAGGTGCAGCAGCACACGTCTGAGATTGTTGTCATCATCACTTGCGATGGACAACTATTATTCCTCTATCTTTCTTCTTCCAAATGAAAACTAGTATTGAATTTCTCCATCTTCTGGTGTTTCTTACTTTGTAGTACTGCCATATACCTATTATTGTCCATATCGACTGTTTTTGTAGGCTTCCTTTCATTCTATGTATATTATTGTAGAATATGGAATAAGGGTTACTAAAGATATCTTCTCAAATATGAGAAATAAGTGTAACAAAGTCAGTCTTGTCTTTTTCAGTTGTAAAACTACTATATCTGATATTCTCCACTTCTACATACATGGCTCTGGCAAGTATAGGTCGCCAGTCAAAACACTATCAAGGTTAAACTCTAGACCATAGATTCCCAAACTTTTTCGGCCCACCACCCACTTTGCACAACATAAACTTTGTAACACTCTCCCTCCTCATTATAACAGTTTGCCAAACCCCCTCTGTGAAAGAGATATTTAGTGAAAGAGGTGAATGATAAAAGTAAGAAATATATAATGAAGAGATACCGGGGCCTAAATTTGGGGTGTAAAGAATAGAAGCACTCTTACCTGCCACACATGTTGTAAGAGGCGACTAAGGAGGTTTGGCTGAAATCGGATGCATGTGTCCTAAATGTGTAGAAGTCTATGCATTTAGGGGCCTACTAAACCAATGTGCAACGTATACACGTTCTTGGCAAAGATCAAACATATCACAAAGAGTGATTAAAATTGGTCGTAAAGAACGAATGCAAAGAAGAAGAGGATGAAGAGAGAGATATATATTAAATGCATAACATGAACAGAGCGGGCATCTCCAGCTTAGCAGTCGTGAGCTCAATCCCAGCCCAAGAGTACCTGGTTCAAACTCTGTGGTGGGCAGTTTGGAAGTAAATTTGTTCCCATAGATTTTTACAAACGGGAAAAATAGACCTCACTGCTCAGAAAGTAATGGCAAACTACTGAACATTTTTCAACACCAACAGAACAAATACAAAACTGTACATCGTTAAGTCAACAAACACACATATAAAATAACGTTTCTAATTCAAAATTCTTCATAATGTTTTATTAATTACATCTTTGTTTACAATTTTACATCAGTACAAATATTAACAACACAAGTTTATTACATATATTGCTTACATCTTACATCAATGAAAATAATAACAACCATTATTAATTAGTAGTAATATAAGGAAAAATAACTAAAATAATAAATAACACAACCATTTGTAAGTTGTTACTAAAATAATATATATATATATAATGTGATACATTCCTATGCTTCTTAATACTGTCTCTTCTCATGTTCCATAATATATGTGTATATGTTAAATGTATATACTATGTATATATTTGATTATAATTGTTTATTTTCTTTTTTCCATTCCTAGTTTTTCGCATTTATTTCAATTTTAATCACATATTTTCATTTTATGGCTGTTAGGAATTGATTAATGCATCCAAACTCCACAGTATATAGAGTCTTCTACAACAGAACATCGGAAAGAAGGCAAGAGGAAGACATGGAAAGATGGTTAGATGGCGTGGCAGCATCCTGTGAAAGAGCAAAGATAACAATCACACAAGCCACCAGAACAGCGCAAGACAAAAACAGAAAACCACGACACTGGGCAACAACCCGGTAGCAGTGTGACGACAAAAGAAGAAGAAGAAGGAATTGATTGTCTAATTCTAATGTCTGCCGTATAATAAGTGAATTTCTTCCCTTCTGGTGTATCCTTTCCTTGATAAAGGCCTTTTGGTCGAAACGTTGCTGTGTATTGTTATTGTTTTTGTAAAACTACGGTACTTTGTTTTTACGTGTTTCGCCATTAATCAAATATAACAAAATAATTCAATGATCGGTTCTAAAAACAAGATAAAAAGATCTCTATGCACAGAAAAACTGATTAAAAAGACTAATAAAAAGATATGACTAAAACTAATAATTTAAAAAAAAAAACTATATGAATAAATCCGTTTCAAAACACAGTAAAAAAGGAAAAGAAAACTAACTAATAATCTATCTATACTCTCTTCATGTCCTGTTTAACATATAAGGTTGCATTCCACAAGAGATTTCTATTGTTGCCGTTCTGCCGCCTTTATACTAATTAAAAAGCCGAAGGATTGACTTCATTGCACCGGGTTTTAAGCCATACGGCTTGGTCCCTCTCGCAGAAATGGCACGCCACCTGCCGAGAGTATTGCACAAAGCACGAACTCTATAGCTCCAGCAACAATCCTAGGGGTCTCTGGAAAAACTGCACTCGTGAACAGAATGGCGCGGCTCGGACTCAACCCACGACCTTCGACTCACAAGGCAAAGGGCTTAACCACTTAGACTAATTGTTTTCCATGTCCCGCCACAATCTTTCAACTCTCTTTCCACAGTTCTCTCCATGTTTTTTTTGGATGTCCAGACCATCTTTTCACATTCACTGTCCATCAGGGAGCTGTCCTAGCCAAGTCCCCTACCAATAATAATAATAATAATAATAATAATAATATCGCTTCGTGAGAGTGTAGGCGAGCCATGGGAACCATCAGATAGATCTGACAAACACCTGCAACTAATGGTATTATTAACAGGCTGAATTCATGCTTGAGAAGAGATCAAATTAGAAAAAAAGGCAACACCAGTCCCACAAATGCTATTTTGAAATTGGATGTTGTGGGCTGAAGTAAAGCAACATATAAGTAAACTACAAAACATCTTAACAAATTCATTGTTCAGGTAAAATGAAGATGAATCTGATGACGACATTTAAACAACTGTATGAATGAAAAAGAATCTGATGACAGCTAAACAACTGTATGAATGAAAATGAATCTGATGACAGCTAAACAACTGTATGAATGAAGATGTATCTAATGATGACAGTTGAACAACTGTATGAATGAAGATGAATCTAATGATGACTGTTGAACAAATGTATGAATAAAAATGAATCTGGTGATTATAGATAAACAATTGTACAGAGTTGTCATCATTTTACAATTTTTATTCACCATCCTTTTTTTTCTCTTTCTCATAATTTTGCAGTTTTGTTTCCCTGCTTTTTAAAAGCAGTATCAATATTTTTGAGAGTGGGTGTTTGTATAGTTAAACATGTGGTGGTCTCAGTGGTTAAGCCCTTTGCCTTGTGAGTCGAAGGTCGTGAGTTCGAGTCTGGACCGTGCCATTCTATTCACGAGTGCAGTATTTTTCCAGAGACCCCTAGGATTGTTGTTGGAGCTATGGAGTTTGTGCTTTGTGCAATATTTCGGCAGGTGGCGTGCCATTTCTGGGAGAGGACCGAGCCGATGGGGTAAAACCCGATGCAATGAAGTCAATCCTTCGGCTTTTAAACCCTTTTAAACATGTTGGAGTATTCTGATGGAAACACCCTTTAAACATCATATTTTTCTATTATGGTGAAAATCAAACTGATGACCTCCACATGCGTGGTGACTGCCGAGTTGTCTTACTTTTTCTCTGCCCCATAACATTCCCTAGCGTGCTTTCAGATATCATGAACAAAACGCGGTGAGAAAATATTTTGTTTGAAATATAAATTTTCTTGTTATAATTCTGTTTGGCTACCAATTTTGTAGCACTGTATCATTCTCATCAATGCTCACACTTACTTGCATAGAAACATACATACTTTATATATATATATATATATATAAAAATATACTTGCATAGATATACAAATATATGTATACAAAATGACAGTAATATATCAATAACATAATTATGGTAGAAATATCAACAAATATTTGCAGAATTTATTGCAACTTCAACCGGAATTTATGGTCAGCACCAAATGGTTGTGTTGTGCCCCTAATAACCGGAATGAGTGACGGTATCTTTTGCTTAGACCAAGATTAGCATGTTTGAACTGTAGAAAATGTAGAAATACGACTTAATGTGATTAACAGTTGCAAGAAAGAAGATAACATTTGTGAGAAAGGGATTGGCTAGAGCAGGGTTCTCAAACTTTTTTGAAGTCGGGCTACACTTAAAGTTCCACAAAATACCATAGACGCACTATGAAGAAAAACTTAATAGACAAGATGGAAAAAATACAGAAATAACTGGAAAATACTACGTACGTTTATTCATCATTTAATTTCTGTCTATGAAAAGCATGGGCCTGATGTGTCTTGGCTATTTTTTTACCGGGTGTCTGCTGGCACCGCATTGTCGACCTGATCTGAGATTTCCTAGGGCGCACCTAGGAATGTCACCAGACACACCTTTTGAGAACCACTGGGCTAGAGGGAAGGAAGTGAAAGAAGGAATTTGGGGGGAGATAACAGGCAGAGAATGCTTTCATGTAACATTGAAATCCAATATTGCGTTGATAATTTCGCATTGTACCCGAATGAAGGGAAAACACAGCATTTTATTTTCAATGATAGATTATATTCTCTTGGGCTCCACAGACAAAGGCACTTTTTTGGTTCTCCTTACAATGTTATAAGAATAACAAGATTTTGAACACAATATAAAATATCATTACCATATTCTGCTATATTCAGCAGCTAATACAATATTTCAAAAGAAAATAAAGAAGAGGGAATCTAAAGTTGAAGCCTTTTCACCAAGATCAAAGCCTTCATTAATAACCAAAATAAAACTCCTTAAACAAACTCTGAGCCCTCTCATTTGAAAGAAATATGATGCTCGAAGTTTTAAACATTTTCACGTTCACTAGTGCTGAGTCCCCACCCATTGTGGTACTTCCGAGTCGGGCTTCACAATTAAAAAAAAAAAGAATATCAAAGTGTAGTGCTCACTTGATTGCAGCCAAATGGTGGGAGCCTTCAAGAGTCAATAGGCAACTAAATTAAATTCCGAGCAGCTCTTAATCGAAAGAATGATGACTCTTTTGAGTTTTTACGGGTTTCAAATGCACCTGGGTCCTCTTGCTGCGGCAGTACCGAGTAAGGGCTCAATATTTTTTTTTAATAATAATTTTAAAAAGTAAAGTTGCATCAGAAATAGGGTACTGTATCTTTATTTGAGATTGAGTTGTTCTACTGTAGATGCATGAAGTTAAACGTTTCAATTTAATTTAGTTACAATTCTCTTTCTTTGTAGACTCTCTGAAATGTGAATATGTTCAGGAAATTATTTGGAATGTTCTGGTAACAGCAATGGAAACCACATAATAAGCTGGACACAAATTAGGTACAGAAATAGCAACAAATGAACAAACAGTTTGTTGCTGCGGAAGCATAACATGGGATATATTCATCTTCTAATGGTGCTCCTGTTTACCTAGTCACGCTTAGGTATCAGAATAGCTTTAGTAAGAAAAGATGGCGGGCGTGTTGTTGACACTGTTATCTATTGTGTACTGTGATCTTAGAAAATGATGGACCAAACACTATATTTTCATAAGAATTGCGGTAGCGTAGTGATTAGTGCATTCACTTCTTAGATGCATGGTCTGGGATCAATTTCACAATGGGAGTGGAACATTTTTCTAGATACTTATGACTCAGGCTCAATTGGGTACTATAAAAATGCTGGGATGTAAAGGTGACCGGTGTGATGTTGATCACATCCTCCATCGTGTGCCGATGGTTAATGAAAAATATGGACATATCATATTCCACAACATACCTCATCACGTGAAAAGAGTTTCTTTACTTTTTCCGTTCTTCTGTATTCCTTCCTCATTATAGCACATAGTGTTTTTACTTTTACTACAAAACATCATTATGAGTAACTGCTATTTGCTGTTTTGTCTGCACCTTCTTCTTCTTTGAACGCTCCACATTGGCCACTTGTTAACCAATCTGTGTGATTTGTATGTGATCTGAGCCTAAGAGCCATTATGTGTCGTAGCCAGTTATGCGCCTACAAGTAGACCAGCACATCCGATTTCTGCGATGCTTTTTATTTACTAGGTAGCTTTCCTAGGTCCTACATCAGCCGCCTCTTACGACATGCCTTGTAGGTCGCAGTTTTGGTTCCTTTGGGAGCCTCGGCAATACACGGGCTGCGATCAGGGACGATTTCCACGACAGTTTAGAGGTGGCTATAGTAGATATGCTAGGAAATCGTGAAGTGGGGCAGAGAAATGTATAATAGAGATATATTAATAGATCAGGCATGAATCAACATGAATAATGTCATCATCAATATTTGAGTATAATACAGGGTGTTCAACTTAAAAGCAGCCCATGAATGGAGCTAATCTGGCATATATGTATGGAAATGAAAAGGTTCAGTTATGACGTAGTATAGGTCAAGGTTGTGTGATGGTGTGTAATTGTAGTGCGGAAGGGGCGATGAACAAATGTGACGAGGACAAGCTAGTCAGAACCGGTTTAAATAGTAAATAGATGGAGATGCAATGCGTACCTGGCAAATGTCTATTTATCAATGGGGCTGCTTTTAAGTTGAACACCCTATATAAATCAGAAATATTCAAGAGAAAAATGAAGCACAATATAAACAGTAAAAAATGGTTAGCAGCAGTAGACCACAGGCTGATACAATATAAACAGAGTATACAGACAATGATAACAATTCATTCTTAATACATTAAGGGGACTCTGTCTGAACATTTTCTTGCTTGGTATAATGCTAGAATTTGTATAACACATTTGAAAGATTATGACTTAGAATAGCAGAAAAACTAGAAAAAGTCACGTTGCATGGAACATACAAAATGGCATATGCACAAACTCAAATCCTAAGGCTCTGATTAATGAATATAAATGAATTCTGTTCACTCTAAGTAATTGTAATATCTACAAAATTACGATCCTTTTAGATATATTAATATTACATTTTATGAATTTTGTGTAAATACACCTCCAAAACAGCTTTTTGACCACATTTTGAGAATTTCCAAAATTTATAAAAATTAAATATTTAATATATCCTAAAAATCATGTGTAATATTTAGATATTACAATTGCGCACCTTAGAGTGAAAACAGAATTCATTTACATTCATTGATTCAGAGCCTTAGGATTGAAATGCTGCGCCATTTGATTGTTTCATGCAACACTTGACATTTTATTTACTATTTTTTCTACTATTCTAAGTCATACTTTCAAAATGCTTATAAAATTTTTATTATTGAACAACGAAAATAGATTCTGATTCAAGACCAAATCCCCTTAACAACCATGTCACGCAGTCTGTGTAAGCCTGTCTGCGCCACTTGACCAAGTGCCGCAGTTTGCACCCGCCTGTATGTCCTGTTTGTCATATGCCATGTCATATGCCACAGACTGCGCCATGATTTAATTCACTGTCAAACAGCTCAAAATTTACTGTAGCTCTTTCTGATCTGTACCAGTTCTTAATTTAAATCTACTATATATATCCTCTTCATGTTCTCAGTTATCAGAGGACTATCATCATAGCACTCCGGACATGTCCATATGTGCTCTGATCTCCGCCTCACCAAATCCAGCAGCATCCTAACACGCCAGTTTGATGTTCATTAATCAATCTCTTTGCATATTTGGTATGCTGTTCTTCGTGTTATATTTGACACATAAAGCTTCCACAAAAGATTTCAATTGCTGTCATTCTGCCGACTTTCTACCAATTGTTTCTCACTTCAGGCTACAATTTTCCATGCTTTCTATGAACATTCAGACCAACTTTTCCCACCTCCTTTCCATCAAATAGCTGCCTATCCAAGGTTCGTACTGACATATGAAATACATGTCCAATCCATCTCCATCTTTTAATGATGGTTTCCAATGATGCACAGTTTTGTTCATTTTAAAAACACCTCATTTGCTAACGTATTTGACCAGAAAATTTGACATGAATCTTCTTATTTTGAGCCGCTGTAGCGTAGTTGTTAGTGAACTCGCTTCTCAAGGCTGGTGGTCTGGGTTCAGCTCCTGCAGTGCACGGGGAATTTTCCCGACCACGACGGCTCTCAGGTCGACCCAGCCTCAACTGGGTACCAGACATGCTCTGGGAAAGTAAAGGAGGCCGGCATGATGCTGACCACATCACCCATTGTGTGCCGACGGTCAATGAAAAATACAGGCCTAACACTGTATTGACCTATATACCACAAGGTATGAAAGGGTTCCTTTACTTTTTTTTTTACTTCTTATTTTGGAATGTCTCCAGCTTATGGAATGTTGTTGGTCACTTTCCAGCACTCACTATTGTATAACAATACTTCCAGGAAATTGCTTCTATCAGCACTCACTATTGTATAACAATACTCCCAGGAAATTGCTTCTATCAGCACTCACTATTGTATAACAATACTCCCAGGAAATTGCTTCTATCAGCACTCACTATTGTATAACAATACTCCCAGGAAATTGCTTCTATCAGCACTCACTATTGTATAACAATACTCCCAGGAAATTGCTTCTATCAGCACTCACTATTGTATAACAATACTCCCAGGAAATTGCTTCTATCAGCACTCACTATTGTATAACAATACTCCCAGGAAATTGCTTCTATCAGCACTCACTATTGTATAACAATACTCCCAGGAAATTGCTTCTATCAGCACTCACTATTGTATAACAATACTCCCAGGAAATTGCTTCTATCAGCACTCACTATTGTATAACAATACTCCCAGGAAATTGCTTCTATCAGCACTCACTATTGTATAACAATACTCCCAGGAAATTGCTTCTATCAGCACTCACTATTGTATAACAATACTCCCAGGAAATTGCTTCTATCAGCACTCACTATTGTATAACAATACTCCCAGGAAATTGCTTCTATCAGCACTCACTATTGTATAACAATACTCCCAGGAAATTGCTTCTATCAGCACTCACTATTGTATAACAATACTCCCAGGAAATTGCTTCTATCAGCACTCACTATTGTATAACAATACTCCCAGAAATTGCTTTATCAGCACTCACTATTGTATAACAATACTCCCAGGAAATTGCTTCTATCAGCACTCACTATTGTATAACAATACTCCCAGGAAATTGCTTCTATCAGCACTCACTATTGTATAACAATACTCCCAGGAAATTGCTTCTATCAGCACTCACTATTGTATAACAATACTCCCAGGAAATTGCTTCTATCAGCACTCACTATTGTATAACAATACTCCCAGGAAATTGCTTCTATCAGCACTCACTATTGTATAACAATACTCCCAGGAAATTGCTTCTATCAGCACTCACTATTGTATAACAATACTCCAAGGAAATTGCTTCTATCAGCACTCACTATTGTATAACAATACTCCCAGGAAATTGCTTCTATCAGCACTCACTATTGTATAACAATACTCCCAGGAAATTGCTTCTATCAGCACTCACTATTGTATAACAATATCCCGTGCTTCCCTTTATTAATTGCTTCTATCAGCACTCACTATTGTATAACAATACTCCCAGGAAATTGCTTCTATATATTTAAGTTTTGCTAAAAGATTTAATCCATTGGCTTTCCAGAGTTTGTAGAGAACATGACAAAATGTGACTTATTTTTTAAAATTTATCCCATGGTGTTCTTTTCTAAATCACTGCCCTGCAAACTCTTAGTTTATTATTTCCCATTTGGTTAGCTTGGATAAAGGTACATTAACTCCTTGGGGACTAAACGCCACAATAAAGGTAGTTTTTTATTCTAAATACAAATGGCTTTTAAAAGCATGGCTTTTGCCCTGGTCTACTAAGAGTTAATTTACATGTAAAAGTACATGTGATTCGTATTTTTTCATTAACAAAAATTAAGAAAAATACAGCTTATTTTATATATACAACTGCGGAGTGAAAAAGTGGACCGCAATTATTTGTGTCACAACATGTTTTCCAATGCAGTAGTTAATTTGTTATGTGGTTTACTAGTGTTTCTGTATTTAGTTAGTTAACAGAAGCTTAAAGACTATAGCATGTTACATGGGTCTACTGTTCTGGTTAGAGGTAATGAGAGAGCAGCTTGCAGCAAAAATAGAAATAGTTGTGGTGTTGTAGACCGATCTTTCTCTCTATCTCTCATGCCTTTTTAACCTGATTAGGCATAGGCCCTCAACCAACTCATGTCAAGTCTTCCTATATTTAGTTATGTTGTAGAAGAATAAGGAAGACATACTTCTCTTCTTCTTCTTCTTCTGCAATCAACTTTTGCTATGCAACTACTCCGGTATGTGTCATAAACAGGGCGGTGCGCTTGAGGTCTTCACCAGTTCCCCATAGTTTGTCTTGTAGGGTTGTTTCTGTTGGCCAGATCTCCAATCTCTCACTACTCAGACTAGGGCAGTCTTGCAGGATGTGCTCTGGGGACTGCTTTGGTGCTCCACAGGTGCAGGCTGCCGAGTCCCTGAGACCCATTCTGTGGAGGTGTGCTCTGAGACTGCAGTGTCCCGTTCTAAGTCTGAAGACTAGGGAGACATACTGAAATTGCTTAGAAGTCACCTGTTGAACGAGAACACATCAATTGATGACGAATTTATACAGCGATTGGAGGAATCTGGTATCAAGTGTTGCTAGAGTAGGATTAAGTGTCTATGGGACAGGATAAGCAGTGTGCTGAGCTAGTGGTCTGCAAAAGGTTACAGAATATTTTCATTCATGTATAGGACATAGTAACTTTGTAATTCACAAAACAGAAAGGCAACTAAGGTCAGTTATATATAGGACTTAGAATCCTCATCATTTATATACAAGAAGGCAACTGAGATTTTTTGACAACAAATTATTTGCTGTCAAGGCTACTTCTTCTTCTTCGTCTTTTGCGATCAACTTCTGCTATGCAACTACTCCGGTATGTGTCATAAACAGGATGGTGTGCTTGAGGTCTTCACCGGTCCCCATAGTTTGTCTTGTAGGGTTGTTTCTGTTGGCCAGATCTCCATAATCACACTACTCAGACTGGGGCAGTCTTGCAGGATGTGTTCTGGGGACTGCTTAGGTGCTTAGCAGGTGCAGGCAGCCAAGTCCCTGCGACCCATTCTATGGAGGTATGCTCTGAGATTGCAGTGTCTGTTTCTAAGTCTGAAAACTGTGCTTTTCTGTTTAGTGTATTGGTCAAGTCTACAATAAGGGATATCTGTAACAAATTGGCAAGCTTACACATATCAAATTTTTTTTCCGAAACACATAGATGCAAAACTAAAATAATTTAATAAAAGATGAGCAGGGGTATAAAAATCATTCAAATTTGAATTATAGTGAACTAGCAAGCTTCCATTGCATGTGCAAAGTCCCATTAACCTGAAATAAACAATAAAAACATAAGAGAGCATAATGACACTTGGTTAAGAGAATGAAGAAGATGGACTGTTATCATCTTGTGGTTTGTCCTTATATCGATCCTGTCGAATTCTCATCAAACGTTTCCTGGCATTGGTAAGTTCAACCTCTTTTCTTAGAATCTCTTCCTGAGCTTGGATCTCCTGTAATGAAAAGACACAAAAAAGTAGTAGGACATAAATAATGAGGATGAAGTTATGAAGAAGTTAGATACATACTAACATTTTCTTTCAGTTGAAACAAATGCTAACCAACAGGCAATCATATCAACAACAGAGAAACAGCTACAGCAACACATTAACAGACTCCAGTTAATATGCTACGAATACAATATGAGAATAAGCACTGACAAAACCGAAGTAATGACATTCACTAGAGAGGAAAATGCTACCAAAATCTCCATCGATCAGCATAAATTAAAACAAGTCAAAGAGTTTACATATCTAGGGAGAATTTTTCAGCAAATGGAAGAATAACTAACAAAATCCAACATAGATGCAACAAAGCAAATCAAATCATAGGACAAATGACACAAATTTTGAAATGCAATCATGTCACCATGAACACTAAAAGATTTGAACAACACAATCCTTCTCCCCACATTATGCTTTTAGTGTCAAGCCCGGGAAGCTGACATAAAACGATAGAAGAAAACTAATCGCAACAAAGATAAAGTATCTACGAAGAATACTGGGAATATCAAGAACAGACTGATTTAGAAATGAAGATATCAGGAAAAATAAAATGTGTACTACATCAGTACTGAACTTCATTGAGATACAACAAATTAAATGGTCTGGCCACATAAGCAGATTACTAACAGAAAGTTAGCCTCAAAGAGCAATGCACTACGATACAGTGGATACAAAACAAAAGGCTGCTCCCGCAAAAGGTAGACCTAAGAAATAACAGGCAGTGAAAAACACTATTTATGAGGTGGGCACAAAAACATGTAAAAATGTCTTATCCTGAAGCTGTGAGTAAAAACAGAATTAGAAAAGACAACTGACTTACATACAAGAGCTGAAACATCCACAACTAACTTACGTTTAAAGATTATATTCTACATTTTTCAAAACAACACATCAACAAATAGATGACAAGATACAATATCAGATATCTAATAATCTGAGCACAACTGACCTCCGCAATGCCTTCCACCATTCTCTTGTTGACAGTCAAACTAGACTCATCATCATTGTGTTCCTTGGTTTGCTGAGCGGCTCTCACTAGAGCCTCTGTAGCTCTCTTGACAGCATTGCCTGCCGACTAGAAAAGTTAGTAGATATATTAGCTTAACAAAACAGTTTATATGTCAAGTTCAGGGACTAGAAGGAAAGATAAAATGACAAGCATACAACTACGACAATCTAGAACAGTTTATATGTCAAGTTCAAAAAGCAGATACAAAGCAATTGAGAACAGTTATATGTCAATTCAGGACTAGAGGAAAGATAAATGTCAAGATACTATACAATCTGAGAACAGTTTATATGTCAATTTCAGGGACTAGAAGGAAATATAAAATGACAAGAATCCAACTATGCCAATCTGAGAACAGTTTATATGTCAAGTTCAGGGACTAGAAGGAAAGATAAAATGACAAAGAATCAACTACCCAATCTGAGAACAGTTTATATGTCAAGTTCAGGGACTAGAAGGAAAGATAAAATGACAAGCATACAACTACGACAATCTGAGAGGAGGAAAGAAATAATCATATATTTGGACCAAAAATGTTCAATAATTGTAGAGATGAGATCGATGAAATGCAGGCCATGGGGGTTGCCGATAGTGAAATTGATAACACTCTTAGCTAGTGACAATGTGCCATGGAAACTTCAGGGTTCGAGGCCAGCTTGGTCAAAAATTCTTGGTGTGCACACAATATCTTCTTCTTCTTACGCTCTATATTGACCACTTGTTAACCACTCTGTGTAATTTGTATGTCATCTGAGTCTAAGAGTAATGTATCGTTGTGCCAGTTATGCGCCTAAAAGCAGGCCAGAACATTCAATTTCTGCAATGTTTTTATTTACTAGGGTAGATTCCCTAGGTCCTACATCAGTCGCGACTTGCCTTGTAGGTTGCAGTGGTACTATTATTTGCTCCCTTGTGAGCCCCGACACACAATCGGCGGCACACAACTTTTAACACCATCTCGAGCAACAGAGGATGTGCTCTATTTTTATCATGTTAAACTCAACACTAAAGAGTTTCTGCTGAAGGCAGTGACATCAAGTCTAGTGACTAGTAATGTTTTTAAATATCCAAACATACCTGCAACCTCATCATGGCCTTTGAACCTGGATCAGCCTTAACCTTGCATGCCATTAACAAGTGAGCAGTAGATCCTGCAACCTCCTTGGCTGATGCAATCAGTCTCTCTTCACTGGCGTGCCCTTGGACCATAGCATTGGCTGCCTCACATAAGCTGTGTGTGGCTGCAGCAACCATCCTGGCCTGGACATACAAATAAAAAAGTTGTTACCTACTAAGTATTTTAGCATAAAATGAAGCAAACCTAGCTTGTTGAAAGTTCATAAAATTATGAAAGATTTAAAGTATTCAATATTAGAATACAATAAATGAGATATACTCAAACAAGACCTAGAACATACCATGCGAAACCATTCATCATCAGGTGCCGTGCCGGCTGGCGAGGCGATCATGGATCTCCACAAATCTCTGTCGTTGGTGTTTGCTATCATTTCAGAAGTTGACGATCTTCCATGCCATGAAGTCAGGCTATCCAAAATTTTCTCTCTAGTCTTCCTCTGTCTCGCTTTCCCCGATTTTACCGGTTGTCACAATGTGTTCTAAACCTCCTTCCTCATCACATGCCCGAAAAATGATGACTGCCTCTTTCTTACATTGATAAGCTTTCTCTGTGTCTTGATCTCATTAAAAACTATTACAACAAAATATTGAGAAATATTCTTACAAGAAAATATATATATATATTTTATATTATAAGTGAGATATTAAAATATTATAACAAAACTCAGATAAATTCTCAATTAAGATCCAGAACATAGCAAAAGTAACAAATAAAAATTTGTAATGGGCAGACAAAAGGAATATTTAGGAATATATATATGAGAGATCATGTGTCAGTTACACATAGAAAAATTGATATAATGAGGTCTTATTGACTTACTGTAGCTATTATATCTTGTTTATCTGCATGCTTTTGTGATTTTCTAGCTGGATTCTCTCTCTCTCGATCATTCTTTTTCTGCCATTTTTATCATTCTTATTGTGATATATAAACAACCTTTGCAAAGAACGTTAGTTTTACGCCACAATCTTCAGTACCAATTGGAGTTCTAGTGCTTGTTCTTTGGCGACGTGTCCGATTTCAACCAGCGTTTACTGGGTTCGCTCTCTGCCAGCCTTTGACTGTTCCAAGCCAACCTGCAAGGCAGCAGGTTGCTATTTTCTTTAGGTAGCGCCTTAGACTAAATGTTAAGCATCATCTGCCCAAGTTGCTGGTCTTTTTGTGGACTACTTAGTTTTCCTTTCGTCCAGTTTTGTGTATGGTTTGCTCCGCTAGTCTTTGATTGTCCCCAATCTAACTACAAGACAGTAGTATAGTTGGATTTAATGTTCCTTTAGTCTGTGTGACTCTGTTTGAATTTCTTTATTATTTATTTATGCTAAAAAATATTTTGTTCTTTTGTAAGTCAAATCCTGTACAAAAAGACCAGTCATCAGTTATCAGTTATATGAGGACTATCATTATAGCACTCCGAACACGTCCATATGTGCTCTGATCTCAGCATCAACAAATCCAGCAGTGACCAGCGGCCCAAACATGCCGGTAAAATATTCATTAATCAATCTCTTTGCATATTTGGTATGTTGTTCTTTTCAGGTGACACCAATATCGACACCCATCTCTCTCAATCTGGTCAATGAGTAGGATTCACAGCCCTGAAACTCCTCTGTTCGGTAAGACTCTCTCAATGCGTTAAGAATATCACTTCGGTCCATGGCAACTCCTTCTGATATTGTAGCCATGCCAGCCAATCTAACAACTCGCTCATAACCACCGACTCTGCGTGACCAGGACTAAAATGAAGGTGATGTCTCTGATCAGTCATATGACAGCCTTGACAATGGTCCAGAAAATAGGATGTCTCCTTTTCGATATTTAGGTATCATACTGTAAGTGTTAGTTCTTATTGGGATACTTTAGCCCGCCTGCCCAGCGTGTTCGTAGAGCGTTGGATGACGGGTGACAAGCCCCCTGTAAGTGCGGTTCAATTCAGTGGGTTGGCAGAAAAGTCACAGATTCTCCAGATTTACAGTGTTCATGACACTGAGCCGAAGAGCTGAAAGCGCAAGTGCTTCTGGATTTAAAAAAATTGGAATACTTACTAGAGTAGGAATGATGAAGACAAAATAATGAGCGTATGAGTCAGATCATAAGAATGAAGAAGAAACCCAAAAAATGTAAAACTTGTGAAGATAAGTCAAATAAGAAAAGTTAGACTTTGAAAATTAGAATCATGAAAATAATTCAAGTAGAAAAAGGCTTACAAAATAAGAATGAAGATTACAGACAATGAAGAAAAGTGGGGCTGAGCAGAACAGAATCTGTTAAACAAGATAAAAAGTAATAAAGAAAACAAATTTAAAGAGAATCTGGCAAACTTACAGCTGAGATAAGACCCTGAGACCACTGGCCATCGTCATCTACAGAATGCTGCGTAAATGTTGAGCCCACTTTTCCCTGAGCCACTAGTTCCCTCTGAGCAGCTGATGCTGATTTGACCAAAGCTGCTGTTGCAGCTGCAATAGACTTGGCAGCTTCTAAAATCTGTTCCTCAAAGTCTAAGTTCTCGTCAGCTCTCTGGAAGTACAGAAAGAATTTGTAATAAGTTCTGTAAAAAATAAAATAAATGGGATTTGATCCTTGGACAATGCTTCTACACAGCAAGTGAACTAACCAATGTGCTATAATAGCTCTCAACATCGACAAATATTATAATCAACAAAATATCTACATGTGGTCGCCACTAGCAAAGTTGATAACACTGGTGATCAATGGAGCAGAGGTTGGGTGCTTGCTTCGTGTTGGGTGCTTGCTTCGTGTTCCAAAGATACGGATCGCAGAGTACCAAAGGTACGGTTCACTTCATCGTCGAGCCATGGGATATTTTCCAGAGATCCCTGATTGCAGTGTAGGTGAGATCGAGCTCCTAGCTCTATCGGAGATGGACGATAAAACGTAGGTCCTGTGATCAAGTTGAGCTCATGAAAGAAAGCTTGGCAGTTCAAAATCGAGACAGGAGGTTGGAAAGCTGCTGACTGGCAAAATTTCATTAAAAGATTCAAAATAAAATGACTTCAAAATATTTTCACCATCTTATAAATGAAATGAGTGGCCCTTGCCGGTGCTACAGAGTTTGTCTAAGCCATAGACACCCACATGATGAAGACGATACTTCTTCAAATGCTCCATATCGACCACTTGTTAACCACTCTTTGTGATTTGTAATTATCTGAGCCTAAGAGCGATTGTACATTGGGCAGCTATGCACCTACAAGTAGGCCAGGACATCAGATTTCTGTGAAGCTTTTATTACTAGGTAGATTCCTAGGCTCCTACCTCTGTTGCCTCTTACTACATGCCTTGTAGTTCACAGTGTTATATTTCTTTGCTCCCTTTACAAGCCCCTGCACCACGCAGGCGGGATGAATACAAATAAATAAAACACAATCTAATAAACAACAAAACTCTGCTTCAAGTGTCTAGAAAAATGACTACTGTTATATAAAGTACATTTCAGAAATGCTGTATTGGCTGGTCATGATCAATCTTCTTCTTTGCGTTCGTTCTTTATGACCAATTTTAATCACACTTTGTGATACGTTTGATCTTTGTCAAGAACGTGTATACGTTGCACATTGGTTTGTCATGATCAATAAAAGCTGAGGTGTCAGTACAACATGAATGGTAAACATCAACATCAAATAATAGCAGAATGATATATTGATATTGTGCAATGATGGTGATGGAATAAATGTGTCACAACATTATGGTAGTGACAGTTGATGGCTCGATGATTATAGTGATAATACTGGCTATATCAACGATGGTGGTGGTGAAAATAGATGAACCAAAGATGATTGTGAAGACAATATTTATATCAATAATGATTGTGGTGAAAATAGGTATATATAAAGGAAGATTGTGGTGAAGATTGATTGAGCGATAGGATCATCATCATAGCACTTCGATGAGCAGTTTGTGTGCTCCAATCACATTGTTTATATAAATGATGATTGCAGTGAAAATAGGTATATATAAAGGAAGATTGTGGTGAAGATTGATTGATTGATAGGAACATCATCATAGCACTTAGATGAGCAGCCATGTGTGTACCGATCTATTCCTTACACAGGAAGATCTCAGCAGCAGTGTACAATTCCGTAGCACCGGCAAGGGTCCCAATGTAATTTTGTACATGGTGAAGATATTTTGTACAAATTTATTTTTAATCATTGCCAACTAATTTTGCCACTGCAGCGGCTTTCCAGCCTGTTCTTCTCAATTTTGAACTGCTATGGGTTCTTTTACGTGCTCAACCTGAACACAGAACCAACATTTCATCACCCGCCCCTGATAGCAATATATCAAGAAAATAGGTATATTGGTTATTGGTTACCAAACCAACAACATTGCACTCCGGACAGACCCACAGGTACTCAGTCTACCCTAACAGACATCAAAGAGCATGCATACTGATGGTTCCCGAGGCTCGCTGATCAAACACACCTCTCACTCTGCCGCTCAGGCATCGAGTTCAACTTTTACAACGGGTAACTCCAAACTGTCTAAATCGCTTGATCGATTCAACATCGATTTTAGTGTCCTCATCCAACAGAGACCGAAGAACATCCCCCTATCCATCTTCAACTCCCCAACAATCGATGCTGTTGACACAAGCCTGTCCGCTCCCTCATTACCATAAACACCCACATGCCCAGGACAGTATATCCATGTAAGCCTCTGGAGGTTAGAAACTTCTATAGATGACATCCACTCATGCCGAGACCTGCCCTTCTGGATCTTGTGTATATATCAAGGTATATATCAAGAATGAATGTGGTTATCAGTTATATGAGAATATCATCATAGCACTCCGGACATGTCTGTATGTGCTGTGATCCCGGCCTCAACACATCCAGCAGACCACCAACTTGATGATGATTAATCAATCTTTTTTGCATTTTGTAGGTCATTCGTTTTGGGCTATACCAAGGTCAACACCCATCTCTCTCAATCTGGTCAGGGTGTGAGATTTGTAACCCTGAAACTTCTCTGTTTGGAGAGTGGTCAGTGAGGGTCATCATCATTGTACTCCAGACAGGTCTGTATGTGCTCAGATCTCCTTCTCACAGTCTTAAGTCACTGAACAATCCAATTCTGTGTTGATTAATCAAATATCTTGTCTTTTCTTCTCTTAACTCCCCTTGAAGCATAAAGCATCAACAAATTTTCTTAAACCAGATCTGTCTTGAGCAAGCCAGATTAGTTCATTCCAGGGGGACTGCCTAGAGTAGTTGATAGTAGCTCGGCCTGCTAGCTGTGAGACGCCTCATAGCTCGGGTTCGAACCTACTGTCCGGCATTTGTTCGAGTCCCTGGTCTTACTCAGGACGATAACGTGAGTACCTCTGAAGTCGGAGAAAATCTGCCTTATGGCGAGGGAATACTAATTACGAGTACATTGAGCACACGGCTGCCAGTGTAAAGTAATTTACAATGTGCACGCTGCTGCCATTGTAAGAAATTGGAAAACAGATTTTCACGCAAAAATCAGTTTCAGAGATGAAACTCGTCTGAGTTGAAAGCGGACAAAAGAAAGAAAGAGAGAGAAAGAGTTCATTCCAGGTCTTCCCCACCTCGTCTCTTTCTCTGTCTACAGATTGTCTTCATGTCTAGGTCTTCTTCTACCCCTCCTACGACTAGCATAGTTTCTGTGTCAGGCAGTTCCTGGTTTCAGCTTCATCTCATTTACTTTGGATAGGGATACGGAATCATTTGAGTCTATACAAAAATAATATACTTGATATGCTTCTCTAAGGCAATAATAACGTCTGACCTGTCCATTGTCTGTCTTATTTTCTCCAATCAGGTTTTGCATCGTAGCATCAGGATGAGAAGAGATTTATAGAATGGGCTTTTGTGTGCGATTCATAAACCGTGTCTTTCGGTGCTTCTGTTATCTCTGATGTCCACATTTTGCATGGCCAGTCTTTTGCTCTGCATCTACTGTATCAGAGTAACATTTCTCTTTAGGTTCACTGTCTGGACTTAGTGGACTATCAAAGTTATATCATCATAGCACTCCGGACATGTCCATAGCTGCTCCGATCTCCTCCTAAGCAAATCCAGCAGCCCAACACATCAGTTCAATGTTGATTAATCAATCTCTTTGCATATTTAGTATGTATTTCTTTCGGGCTGCACCAATATTGACACCCATCTCTCTCAATCTGGTCAGCGAGTGGGATTCACAGCCCTGAAACTCCTCTAACTTTGTTTGCAAGAAATTCAGCATGTTCGTTGAACTGCATTCCAGCATGTCCAGGTGTGCATAGTCAAGTCAGTGTCTTGAGATGTGACCTCAGAATACTGTCCACCCATTTTGCACGGAGACTGAGATACAATCCTTTGAAGCATATTCATAGAGTCTGATATCATAATCGCATAGGTGGCTTGCTGCTCAGTCACCCACAAGAGAACCCGAGAGGCAGCAGTGATCTCCATAGTTATGATCAATGTTATTGTCTCTATCACAGGCCTTATTAACCCTTAGTGGACCAGGGAAAAAGCCATGTTGTTACAAGCCATTTGTTTTTAGAATAAAACACATTTTAGTGTGGCTCCTGGTAACAATGCGCTAACCCAAAGCCACATAGTGTGGCGTTTGGTACACAAGGAGTTAAGAATGTATGATTGTGGTGACGATGGTTATATTAATGATGGTGGTGATGACAAAAGATACATCAATGATGATTGTGATAACAATGGCTATACTAATGATGATAGTGACGGTGACAACAGCTGTCACATCTCAATGCAGCAGCAGCAACAACACACACATCACTACAACAACTGCAGGCTGTCTATCCTACCTCTGTAGTGAGATGTCTGATAATTGGTGACTCTGTATATACCACCAAATATATCAAACATATCATACAGTGGCTGGTCTACTCTACGATGACTGAGGATAGGAAGGAAGGGAGGTGCACACCAGGAGGTTGTCTACACACTACATATTTGACAACAAATTTCAGAAATGTGAGGTCTTCGCTAGCACACTTTAAACTAGGTCAATAACATCACACACATTTGGAAAAATCAGACAACTATTCACAGTATTTAGTTAACTGATTTACTACCGGGTTTTTTCGCTCTGGAAGGAATTATTTTTTCAGCTTCAAAAATAGTGCACACATACTTTAGCTAAACTAAAATTTTGTTTATAAATTTTATTTAAAGTTGAACTTATTATATATCAAATTAAAGATAAATAAATGTACTTTCACAAAATATTCATTGTGTTCAAAAATATAATGTTGTGTTTACTATGCATGAAAAATATTAGCATTAATTTTAAAAACTAATTGAAATTGTGAGAACAAAAATCCAACTTGTCAAGGGCCTTGATGAACAATATGTTGTATAAATCAGTCTAACTGCTCTCTTTATATAGGTAATGCATTTATGAATACAGAAACATTGCGAAAATAGTGAAAGAAAGTATGGTTTATTAACTGTTTACAAACTAGCATCATGACCATTCATATAAATCACTAGTCACATAGTATCCTAGAGTGAATGGTAAACTCTATTTCACTTCTACTTCTAGCATAAACCAGTATTGTATGTATTCATTATCGTTTATACTTCACATTTACGTAGTTTCCGGTTAATATAAAGCTCTGATCAGGACGAAAAGTAATAAAAACGCAAAAAATAGTCATCGTCTTTTGAGTGACGCGTGGTCCATATGATAAGATATATTGACACTTGAGTGTCGCTTGGTATGGAATCAGTTAAAGCAACTGTTGATTGTAACACTATTTTTAGGCTGTTCAGTTAGCAAAGCAACTAAATACTCTTGTCTTTCATAGCTAGGCAAAGTCAAAATAGATTGGATTGTGTTCGATTCTAGGTTGCTATATTGAATGAACTTTTCCACTATTGCATGTTTCCAAAGTGCTTTACAATAGTTGGAGTGTCTGGCTGAATGGATTAAAGCATGGCTCCCATGCAGGAGACCCAGGTTGAATTCACGGTAATGCCAAGGAGGTTTTTTTCTGTCAAGGGCATAAAGAAAACATCCCAACCTGAACAGTTTTGCAGCGACTGCACTAGCCATGCGGCCATTACATTCTACAGGCTCATGTCCCTGCTGTCCTACACTGCCCAAAAGCGTATTACAGGCAGTAGCGAGAGTTTTTTAAATTATACAATACCTCTCATAATTATATATAGATTTACGAAATGTTTTATAATATCTCTCATAATTATATATAGATTTACGAAATGCTTTATAATATCTCTCATAATTATATATAGATTTACAAAATGATTTATAATACCTCTCATAATTATATATAGATTTACGAAATGCTTTATAATACCTGTCATAATTATATATAGATTTACAAAGTGCTTTATAATACCTGTCATAATTATATATAGATTTACAAAGTGCTTTATAATACCTGTCATAATTATATATAGATTTACGAAATGCTTTATAATATCTCTCATAATTATATATAGATTTACAAAGTGATTTACAATTCAGGTCTGGTCAACCACTAGTAACAACTGTTATAAAAAGGAGAAGATGGAGATATGCTGAACACACCTTGAGAAAAAATGATCAAAGAATATCAAAACAGGCATTGAAGTGAGATGCAGAGAGTTCAAGAAAGAGAGGATGACCTAAGGAGACCCTGAAACAAACCTTGCTGGGAGAGACAAGAAATATTGGTCTCAGTTCCATGGAAGAGATTGAGGAGTTGCCCAGGATAGAGTGGTATGGAGAAATTGCTTGCAGGCCCTATGTAACGTATAACGGTACAAGAGGAATTATTAATTATTAATATTAAGTGCTTTACAATAACTCTCATAATTATACATAGGTTGACCAAGTGCTTTACAATAACTATCCATTTTATTATATAAATGTTTCACATTTGCTTTACAATATCTGTTATTATTCATTGAACACAATCTCAGAGTGCAAAGTTCACAAGCTGTAAAAACTACAAACGCTTGTGTGATACTATCCAGTAACAACACTTACAAAAACAACATCATGTAGCTGCTCTACAGTCTGAATTATGAGCAATCTGACAAAATCAGACTTATCTAATTAAATATATACATCAAATTAAATTCATTACAAAAATTCACTTTAATATTGATTTTAAAAAAATGTTATTGGGCCCTACATTTTTCAGGAAGTGCCACAATGAGTTATTGTGGCTTAAACCCACAACCCACTTGTGTCAGAGTCAATAGGTAAATGCTTAAGCATTATGCTAATCCACCCACATCTTGGTTATTTTAGAGAGTGTTTTGTCATACTAATAAAACTAATTAAAATAACAGCTTTTGAATGATTCAAATTTCCAGTTTAACACTTTCTGCTTTTGCGCACACTGCGCCACAGCGGAACTCCATTTAACGCCATTTGCCGTACACTGTGCCATAGAGTTGCTCTCCTTATAAGAAGTCTTTCTAGTTTTACTTCTACTATTTTACTTCTACTACTTTTTAATCTTGTTATTCTAATAGATTGTCCCGTTTTCTTAAAATTAGTATATAATAAGATATATAAATGTTTATTTATTAACGAGTAGTTATGATTGTTTTTTAAATTTATTTTTTGCCTGCCTTGAATCAATCTCTTTCCACGCTTTAGCCGCACACTGTGCCATGGCGGAAGTCCTTATGCTTTAGCGCACACTGCGCATAGAGTTGCTTCCTTATAAGAAGTCTTTCTAGTTTTACTTCTACTATTTTACTTATACTACTTTTTAACCTTGTTACTCTATTGGGTTGTCCAGTTTTCTTCAATTTAGTATATAATAAATATATATGTTTATTTATTGACGAGTAGTTGATAGTTATTTTTTTAAATATTTTATTCTTACTTCCTTGAATTAACTGCTTAAAAATTTAGGAAATAATCGTGGAAAGAGTTAACTGTACACAAAAATGGAAGAAATAACATGCTGGAAAGAGTTCCAGAGTGTTTTGTGACCAAAATAAAACTCATTAAAATAACCGCTTGTTAATGATTCTAATTTCCAGTTTATATTTAAAGATTGATATTAGATTATAACCAAGACAGCAAATATTAATTAGCATATTAACTCCTTGTGGACAAAACCACCTACGTGACTTTAGGTCGGATTCCTGTTTAACAGGAGCCACACTATAGGGCATTTTTATACTAAAAACAAATGGCTTGCAAAAACATGGTTTTTACCCTGGTCCACTAAGAGTTAATTACTGCATTGAAAAGTATGCAGTGATCAAGTACAGTTTTCCTTCCTTTTTTTCATTTCACACATATTTGTACAAATTAGGCAAATGTTATAAATGGAATAAGCTGTAGTTTTTTTTATCTTTCATATAATTGGATAAATGATTAGTAATTTTGTTGATAAATTGAATGTACTTTCACCTAAAGCTAATAGAAAGTAATAGAATAAACTAAGGAAAACGATAATGATCAGAGTGCGTTAATGTAATTTTAGAGCTAAATTGACATGGAGGCAAATCATGGCACAATCTGCAGTACATGGTCAATCAGATCAGGCAAACTTGTGGGCTGCAGATTTTGGTAGCTAATGTGTTAATAATGACTTTTACCTGCTACATAAATGATGCCCGATTTTATACATCTATCACAATTCATTCAAAATGTCTTTTTAGCAATATTTTGTCAGATAGTTCATATTATTAAGCTCTAACATGGATTTGTCAAAGTGATTCCAGATTGACATTACCTTTGTTTGCTGCCGAGGTTTGAGCAGTGCTAGTTTCTTGGCTGCTGCTTCTATAGAACTTGCAGCTGTCAGAAGCTCATTCTCTGCTATAACTGTAGGGTCATCAGGGTCAATCCAGTCTGTTCCTGATTGGGCAAAACAAATGATACAAGAATATATACCCAGAATATGTAATTTCCAAAATAAATGACTATACAATTAATCCACATTTGATTTGATTACAAATTTAATGACTGCTAAAAACACACACCATAAATGTTGCATTTGATAAAAATATAATAGCTACTAACTAATTTATTTAGTCTATTTAGTCGTCGGATCACCATCACTGCACGTCGAACAAATTAGTCCATAAGGCTCCGATCTCTCCCTCAGTATGTCCATCAGATTTATGGCACTAACAACCGGTCTTGTTGGTTTACAATTCTTCTTGTCTGCCAGCATAGGTTCTTGTCGAGCTACTAACTAAACACATCATGAAATGTTGGATTGATTAAAGTTTAATGACTGCTAAAAATACCCACCATAAATGTTGCATTTGATTACAAATTTAATAGCTACTAACTATACCCATCATAAATGTTGCATTTGATTACAAATTTAATAGCTACTAACTATACCCATCATAAATGTTGCATTTGATTACAAATTTAATAGCTACTAACTATACCCATCATAAATGTTGCATTTGATTACAAATTTAATAGCTACTAACTATACCCATCATAAATGTTGGATGTGATTAAAGTTTAATGACTGCTAAAAATACCCATCATAAATGTTGCATTTGATTAAAAATTTAATAGCTACTAACTATACCCATCATAAATGTTGGATTTTATTACAATTAAATGGCTGCTAACTATACAAATCATCAATGATGAATTTGATTAAGATTAAATGGCTACAAACTATACAAATCATCAATGATGAATTTGATTAGAATTTAATTGCCAACATCCCCAGTTTTCTAATAATCTCTCAAAAGGTTAAATAATCATTATACACACATTTTTGAAGATGATGGGTTGTGCATGTATGTCATATGCCAGAAAGGACATTGAATAAGAGAGATCTCTGAGGAAAAGTGGATGAGAAAAGAGACCTGGATGTCCAAATTAAATATGGAAAATGGTGGAAAAAGAAATGAAAGATGTCTGCGCTTGTGTCGTGTCACAGCCCGCAAGGGATGCAAAGAATAGTACCACTGCAACCTACAAGGCATGTTGTAAGAGGCGACTAAAGTAGGGGCCTAGGGAAGCTACCCTAGTAGATAAAAAGCATCGTATAAATCAGATGTGCTGGCCTACTTATAGGCGCATAACTGGCACAATGTACAATCGTTCTTAGGCTCAGATCACATACAAATCACACAGAGTGGTTAATATGTGGTTGATATGGAGGGTTCGAAGAAGAAGAAGAAAGAGTCTGTCCTGATGTGGGAAATGATTGGTAGAAAGGTGGCAGATTAGAAAAACTGTAAATCTCTTGCGGAAATCTTGTGTGTCAAATCTGATACAATAAAGATAAAAATAAATCTAGATTTCTGATCTGATGTCAATCTCCACCTAAAATAGCAATAGACAAAACAATGTAGTTTGACGAAAGGACAGCAATAGACAATTAAAAAAAAAAAAAACACACACACACAATATGCATGCAAAGAAATATGAAATCTTCAAATATTGATAGAAGATTTCAAATAGAATGAAGCCACACTTTTTAAGTATAAATATTGTGTGTTACAATAGGGATAGTATACACACACACTAGCATGCAAATATTCATAGGAATTATTCCAAGATACTATTTCATAATGATATTTATTCCCAAGATATATTAAATCATCAGATATTATTCCAAGATACTATTTCATAGATATTATTTCAAGATACTATTTCATAGATATTATTTCAAGATACTATTTCATAGATATTATTTCAAGAACAAATAAACCATCATTTCTATGGATATGTATTATGAGGTACATACATATGATAAATAGATGTTAAAAAAAGGGTGTAAAGCTGAATGATTGGCTTCATCGCACCAGGTTTTATCCCATGTGGCTCAGTCCCTCTCTGCAGAAATGGCACACCACCTGCTGAGAGTATTGCACAAAGCAGAACTCCAGCAACAACCCTATTGGTTTCTAGAAACAAATGCATTTGTGAACAGAAGGGCATGGTCTGGATTCAAACCTCCAACCTTTGGAGGGCAACATAAAAAATATATATATAAAGGAATAGGGACGAAAGAGAGAGAAAGAGAGAGAGAGAGATACAGAGGTTGGACTGCAAATATGGACTATTAAACTGATTGATCTGACCATCATCATTTCACTTTGGTGAACAACAATGTGTTCTTCAATCTTTTTCTTACAAATGAAAATCTCAACGGCTGTGCAACAACTATGTAGCGCTTGCAAGGTTCCCGGTGCAATATTTAAGCATGGTGAAAATTTGTAGGACTTTATAGTTTGCAATGAATTTTACCCTCTCAGTGACTTTCTAGTCTTCTTCACCCCTAGGGAAGCATGGGTCCGCAGCCAAGGCCTTCCAAGCCAGACTATCTAAGGCCATCCTTTCCAGATCTCTCCACTCTCCCCATTTTCTTGCATACCATCTCCAACTCCCATCTCCAGGTGTTCCTGGGTCTTACTTTCTAGTCTACTCTTTCCAGTTTTCATCTGCCAAGGTTTCTTTTACTGTATTAACTTGAACATAGGATCTACATTATATCATGCATACATGATAGGATCAGAAACTTGATCTCACCTACATTTTAATCTGAGACGACTAGAAAAAAAGCCTGACCTCTCCACATGCAACAATAAAACATGAGTCGAGTGTTCAAGATGAGCATGTAAAAGAACACTTGACAGTTAAAATCAGAGCAACTATGAAGTTCGTGCACTGTTGCATAGATCATCCTAGGTAAGAAAGAAATCATGGCACACATGTCTATTCAGCAAAGTTCAATAATGACAGTCTCATCAATCAATCAACCAAAAAGTTAACCCAACTGATGTCCCTGCATTCCAAACAAACTGTAAGTTGCTCAGTATCTCGCAGCAGAATTGAGGTTCTCTATGGCAAAGTGGTTAAGACTGTCAATCTGGAAGTTTTGGGTTCGAATCCATACCGAATCAAATGTGCAATTTTTTCATGAGAACCCTAAGATTGTTGTTGGAGCTACGGGGTACACACTTTGTACATCACTCTCGGCAGATGACGTACCATTTCTTCCTACAGGGGCAGAGTCATACGGGGAAACCTAGTGCAATGGATCCTTCATATTTAGACCATTTTTAAGAGGGTGAAAGATATATTAAAACAGAGAAATGATAACAATGAAATTGAAAGGAAAATGAACAATAGGCAGTGTTAATAAACTTCTAGGTAAACAATTTTCAAACATCAATACCCACAAATCATGCACATGCAATAAATAACTATATTATAATGGAGACTTCCACTAAATTATGTTTCTTTTACATACCAAAACATATAGCATATTACATTTCTACATGTCTAAGAACCATGGTCGACGAGGTCCTCACTAAGGGTGTGTAATCAACCTACCTTGCCCAGAATATAAACCTGTCTAAGTCTGCCTTATATGGTTGTCAAGCTCACTTATTTCTGTTAGGTGTGTGTCATGCAATTTCTATTTTTTAAATCTTCTAGCAACTCTAAAAATAGACTAAATCATGAACTATTGGTCTAAGTGTTTAATTGGTCTGCTAGCAATTTCTTCATACCACTCTATTCGAAGTAATTCATTCAATCAATTCTACATAATTGAGTCCGATAGTTCTCCCTTCCAGTAAAATGTGTATCAGTGTTTCCCTAGATCGTCCATTCTTTCTTGAACCCTTTGCCTCCCACTTCAATGTCTGCTTTGAAACTCTTTGATCATTTCTTCTCAGAGTATGCCCAAAATATCTCAATCTTCTCTTTTTAAAACATTTGTTACTAGTGGTTGACCAGACTGTTATGAATGTATTCTTTATTTCCGTCTTTTGTCATCATATTGTTACTGGGTTGTTGCAAAAGTGTTGTGGTTTTCTATTTTTGTCTTGTGATGCACTAGTGGCTAGGGTGATACCTATTTTTGCTCTTTAACAGGATTCTGCTATTCATTTTTTCTGTGGTCTTCCTGTCGAGTTCTTTCCTGATGTTCTGTTGTAGAAGACTCTGTATACAGTGGAGTTTGGTTGCATTTTTATTAACTCTTTCACTGTGTAATTATTTTAAAAACTGGATGCATTTACTTTGCAATGTATACTAAATTAGCCGGTATAATGTCTTTGAGTGATCTTAAAATACTTGAGCCAATATATCGGCTCGGATGGACAAAAAGGTTAAGTGGCTCTGCCTCTTATGTCTTTGAATGACTGCATGAATGTAACAAGATGGAGTATTCTAAATTAAATTGAAATCTAACAACAACATAAATAAATGCTACCATCAAACAAAACTACTATAAGAATCAAACAATCAAGTGCTATGTCTGCCGGCATATGTGATCATGTCTCTCCACAACTCTCTTTGCTTGGTGCAAGTAATCAGTTCTGACGTCTATCTTGTGTCAAACCATGATGTCAGGCCATTCAACATCTTCCCCTTCTGTCTTTCAAAATTTCTCCTTCCCTGAATTTGACCTGTTGTCACTAAATATTCTAAACCTTATCTTCGCATTATATGCCCGAAGAACCTTGACTGCCAGATTCTTATTCTTTTGATAAGGTTTCTTTGTGTGCAGGCCTGATTTAAAACCTCATTTGTTTTCTTCGCTGTTCATGGAATTTTCAGCATTCTTCTGTAAAACCATATCTCTGTGGCTTCCAATGATCGCAATGATCGTTGTACTATAAAAATAGAATATATAAAAGTGCACAATTTTTTTTGGTAGAGAGTTGTTCTATGCGATTGGGATTAGGACAGATAAGGCATCTAGCAAGGATTACAATCTATATCTACAAGTCTGAGGACCTTCAAAGGCAGACTATAAGTAAGGTATGTGAATTTTCTCTCACATTACTACCATCCAAAACCCTTTCAAATGGTTGTCACACAGTATCTATATATATAATGGTATATCTGCATTCAGTTAAAATCTCGAGAAACAATGCATGTAGCAGTTTAATATACACAGACTAATTTTTTTTCTGTTTGTTTTGCTTGTTATGTAGGGGATTAAAACCTCTTTAAGCCGAGGCACTCTCTTTAAACCTAAGGTGAACTTTTTATTGGTTATATCAGAGTGTGTAGCCCAACAAATATGAAAAATAAGAATTAACTTTCAGAATTAGTGCGGGTTAATTTAAAAGGATAGAAGAATGCTTTTAATTAGCTTTAATTACATTAAGAGACATCCTGGCAATATTTTATAAAATAATTAAAACAATAAAACAATTAGATAATGTTTTCAAATGAATTCTTATCTTTCCTCCCAATAAAATGATAAATTTTTTACCACCCAAAAAATCCACTATTGTTTATATAATATATATACCACTTTAGCAATCCCCAAAGACAATATATTGCTTACTCTACTGATTTCATATATATTTAACTCCATCATTGCCTCATTAAAAATTTGTATTCTGTAGTAGAATTTATATTTTTTTGGCATATGTTTAACTCCTTATTATAATTATTAAATTTGGATTTTTTACAAATTAACTCTCACTATACAGAAAGCTAAATGAAACCGTGTGTTACAAATTCTATGACAAGCCATTTCATGTATCAAAATATTTTATTATAAACATTATACAAAATATCAATTGGATAATATCAAATAAGAATAATTCTTTTAGAGAATACAGTAGACAAATTTATAAAATATAGCTTTCAATTCTACATATTATGATAGTTGAATAGTGCTTGTGTGTGACATATCGCTGGACAGTTTGGTTGCAAATTGTTTCGCGTGGATTTTTACAGAAGGACGATGGCACCACCCGTTCAGCAAGCAAAGGCAAACTACTGAACGTAATGATGCCTAGAAAAATCACAAACAGCGTTAAAAGCTGGGGTTGATTTGCAAAGTCCTGTAAAGGATATGCAATTAACTTTTTACTTTTTGTGTAACATAAGAAATCCCTATTAAATTTTGTTATACAAATTATTTTTAAAAACATTTTAATTTTTTTCAATGTATTTTAATTTTTAAAACTGGGTCATACATATCTAGTGCCACAAGAAATGGACACAGAACGATTGAAAGTGTAAAATCCGAGCATTATCAATCTTTTGAATGAGAATGCACAGAGTATGGTTTAAGTGGGTTTGATTGTGCTATTTAGCGGTTTTTGAAGGTTCCCACCCTTTGGCAGCAATCAAGTGAGCAACTACACTTTGATCTTAGCTAAAAGATAGAGAAGCGAGTTTATTATACTAAGAGTTAAAGGGGTTAGAGATATGACCTAGGTAGAACTGCAATGAAGGTCCCCAACACACACACACACACATATATATCACCAGAGTTACAACATTATGGTATGAGTTACCTGACACAAAATTGGACCACTCAATTTCTAAAGCATCTGCAGGTCATAAGGTCACAAGGGGTTAAAGATGTCAAGGTGAAGGTCAGAAACAAATGTAATATATGATTGAGTTAAAGATGAAAGAAAATATACATTCAAAAATAAGTATATTATCAACTTTCACTGTTTCCATTGGTTAATATACTTTCTTATCCGTACTAATGTTATGTGTTGTATGTGACAAAGTGTGTTGTATCGTGGACAAAGTGTGTTGTATCGTGGACAAAGTGTGTTGTATCGTGGACAAACTGTGTTGTATCGTGGACAAAGTGTATTGTATCGTGGACAAAGTGTGTTGTATCGTGGACAAAGTGTTTGTTGTCGACAAAGTGTGTTGTGTTGTCGACAAAGTGTGTTGTATCGTGGACAAAGTGTATTGTATGTGGACAAAGTGTGTTGTATTGTGGACAAAGTGTGGTATCGTGGAGGTATTGATGGACAAAGTGTGTTGTGTAAAAGAAATGGTTTATTAACTATCAATGTGTCACATACACAACAAACTGAAATAATGCAAATAGAGAGTTTTTGGGGAACCCATATATACACATGACAAAAAGACAAATGACATGGAACTGACGTAGGGATTAGTAAGAATCCCCATCACAGCAATACGGACAGGTCCATTGGTGCTTCGATCTCCTTTCCAATATTTTTACCACTAATCACAGCCATTGTGTGTTGATTAATCATTAGTCTTGTTTCTCTAACAAAGTTTTTGTGTTTGGACGCTCCAATTTTCACTATCTTCTTCACTCTTGATAAGGAAGTTAATTTATAAATGTTTTCAGTATTTCTCTGCAACTCAATTGTGGATGAGTCAACCTGGAAGCTTCTAAAAATTAAAATAAAATTTCCCGTAGCCTTTTCAGACCTTATGGTATGAAGCTACATCACTTCACGTTTCTAGACATTAGTGTGCAGGGGGTATGATGGCCAACTCCTTTCCTCACATGTGGAACTTCGAGTGCAGGATTAAACTGCCAACCCTCTTGTGTCTGAGTCGATAAGTGAACGCTTATGTATTAGTCTAATCCATCCCACTGGGGAGCTGCTATACTGGGGGAAATTCTACTCTAACCGGGGAATTAGATCCTGGAACCATGTGCCTACGAATCAAGTGCACTAACAACTACACTATCACAGTTCTCAAGTATCATGCAATAGTAACAAATTTCCCAGATATCCCTAGGATTGTTGCCAGAGCTACGGAATTTGTGCTTTCTGTAATACTCTTCAGCAGGAGAAATGCTATTTCTGCAGAGAGAGACCAAGCTGTACAGGGAAACCTGGTCTAATGAAGTCAATCCTTAGAGTTTAGACACATTAGTGGGGGACTGCCTAGAGTAGTTGATAGTAGCTCGGCCTACTAGCTGTGAGACGCCTATAGCTCGGGTTCGAACCTACTGTCCGGCATTTGTTCGAGTCCCTGGTCTTACTCAGGACGATAACGTGAGTACCTCTGAAGTCGGAGAAAATCTGCCTGTATGGCGAGGAATACTAATTACGAGTACATTGAGCACACGGCTGCCAGTGTAAAGTAATTTACAATGTGCACGCTGCTGCCATTGTAAGAAATTGGAAAACAGATTTTCACGCAAAAATCAGTTTCAGAGATGAAACTTCGTCTGAGTTGAAAGCGGACGAAAGAAAAAAAAAGAAAAAAAAAAAAAAAGACATTAGTAACAAATTCTCTTCGAATAACCATCCAACAAGAAAGTAAACTATTGGGATGTAAACCATACAAGATCTCCAACTGCTAGCAATGAACCGCATCACATGGAGATCTAAAACCTCTGCCCTATGTGCCGCCTTTGGCACGAAAGGAACAAACTAACTAAATAAGTAACAAATTACTGCTAACCTATTAAACATACATGCAATTTAATTACACATTTTACTTTTGGTAACTAATAAAATGGAACATAAAAATAAGCAGTAAGATAGTTTTCTAAAGTACAACCAACAGACTAAATAGGAGTTTCTTCTAAAACAGCCTTTCTCTGGCAAATAATACAAGATACATTCAAAGTCAAACTGCATGCAAAGATACTAAGCAGAATCAATGTTCAATACAAGAAAATAGGAAAAAAATGGTGAGCTCGAATAATGCCAAAAGACGTAGAAATCAATCACTCATGCCTCTTAAGAAATGTAAAACAAATGTAGAAGACCAGGTTACAACTTATTAGCAGATTGATTGATTAATTAATAGGACCGTCATCATTGCACTTTGGTGAGTAGACATATGTGCTCCGATCTCTTTCTTACACAAGAAGATCTTAGCGTGGGGGCAAAGATCCCGATGTAATTTAGACGATTGTGGAAATATTTTGTAGAAATTTTATTAATTAATCTTTCTAACGAACTTTGCACAGGCAGCAGCTTTCCAGCCTGCTCTTCTTGATTTTTAACTGCCAAGGGTTCCTTTACATGCTCAATTTGAACATGGGACATATGTTTTATCGTCCATCTCCGATAGGACTTGAAGATCAGTGGTCTCTGGAAAAATATCCCAATGGTAGCAGTGAAAAGACAGAAGAATTATTTTGACAATTTCACTGTGTCAAAGGTCAGATGTTCAAGTGACACAGAATGAACAAATTATATAACAAAATGAATCTAGAATAGTGAACTTTCCCAATGTTGAAAACTTAAACTTCCCAAGATGCGTTCTGGCATAAGTAGCAAGACGATATGGGATCAAATCTCTATTAGAGAACATACCAACCACATCATAAAATAATGTTCGAAATAGGTACATGATATGCATATACTGTATGTGTTGCTACTTTTTTGGGGCGGCATGACAGGGGGAGCATGAGCCTAAGGAATTTAATGGTTGCTAGGCTAGTGCGAAACTATTCAGGTTAGGATTTATACCCCCCCACCACCAGAAAAAACTCACTGGCTTTATTGGGGATTAAACCTGGGTTGTTGCAAATAAGATTAACAAATATGAACGACAAAAGCTGCAAACCTATATTAAAAGTCTATACTAAACACAAACTGATCATTCTGTGGAACAGGAGGTAAAGTTGGAGGTAGCAAATGTGCACAGTAAGAAAATTTAATAAAGTTTTAAACAAAGAAAAACAAAATGGAAACAAATAATTCATTCTTTGGAAAAGAAATTTGAAATTTGGAAAAACAATGGTGAAATAAAAGAAGATATAAAAATTAAGACAACAAAATATGCAAAAAAAATTATAGGAAATGAAGGGAAATTAAAGCTAAACAAAAGTTTTTAAAAGAACCTGACAGAAAAATAGATAGAAACAGAGAAAGAAAGGGTGGTTTTTTTATCTTCCGAAAATGAAGTCTTTGGTTTAGCTTGCATATGCAAGAGAAATCTGGTTCAAATATTGTACTCACCACCCACTTGATGGATATTAAGAATCAATGAAAATAACAAACAGAAAAGGTGAATATATTATGAAAGGAACAAAGTTTATCTTAAAGTCAAGATAAGATGCATTTTCCATTTTGTGAGTTTCTAACTTTTCTTACATCAATATCATCATCAAGTGCCATGTTGGCTGAAGTAAATGATCTTATTCTTCTTCTTTTGTGGCTACACTGCTACCGGGTTGTTGCCCAGTGCTGTGGTTATCTTGCTTTTTTTTCTTGCACAGCTCTGGTGGTATGGGTGATTGTTATTTTTACTTTATTGACAGGATTCTGCGATGCCATATATCCATCTTTTTCGAGGATTTCCTCTTGTCTTCTTTCCTGATGTTCTGTTGTAGAAGATTCTGTATACAGTGGAGCTTGATAGCATTCTTATTAATGGGCTGAACCACTTCATTCTTTGTTTCTCAATGTAATTCAAGCATCTTCTATCTTCTGTGAATATGCATCATATGTAAATGATCATGGATCTATAAATATGCCTGTCCTTGTCCTTAGTACTGACTAACAGTTTGAATGTTGACTTTTTTCTGTGCCATGAAGTTAGACTGTCATAACTTCGTCTCTCTGTCATCATCTGTTTGGTCCCCATCGATTTTTTCCATTGCCACCGTGTATTCACGACACTTTACTTATGACATGCCCAACAAATGATGATTGCCTTTTCCTTAGGTTGATAAGATTTCTCTGTCTGTGTGCTGACCTCTTCTTCATCTCATCATCATCATCATCAGACCTTGTCATACTTATAAGTACAAAATGCAGAGACAAAAACTATCCACTAAAATGAGCAGTTAGGGATTTCTGTTTCTGTAGATATTTTGTTGCAGGTCTCATAGCAACCCTTCTTTGTTACATTTTACGATATCTTCTTTTCAGTGATCCTTGGCCATGTGCTTAATTTACTGTGGCCCACAAGTTAGGTAGTCGGCTTCAGATCTGTCAGGTTTCTCCAAAGCTTAGCTTTTAGGCCAACTTGGTTGGCCAGATGCTGCTTTCAGTTCACACAGGGAGGACAGTTTGCAGAACATGCTCCGGTGTCTGTTCCATCTGCTGACATTGGCAGAGAGTTGTTTGACTTATTAATAGTCTATGTAAGTATCTGTAGTTTCCTGATATTGTAGCCATGCAAGCCAATCTATCAGCTCGTTTATTACCACTGACTCCTGTGTGCCCAGGGACAAAAATGTGAACTATATTAAACATCGCCCGTGTGGTTCCGGGGCTCGCAAGGAAGCAAAGAATAGTACCACTGTGACATACAAGGCATGTCATAAGAGGCGACTGATGTAAGACCTAAGGAAGCTACCCTAGTAAATAAAAAGCAATGCAGAAATCGGATGTGCTGGTCTACTTGTAGGCACATAACTAGCACAACGTATAATCACTCTTAGGCTCAGATCACATACACATCACACAGATTGGTTAACAAGTGGTCGATATGGAACGTCAAGAAGAAGAAGATACTAAACATTATAAGTGTTTCTAACTGGACATCTGTTTCACTTAGTACAGCATGTCCAAGGTGTTGCTACTCTGAAAAGTTCATATAAGCAACATAAAACATTTATGTTGCAATATCAAACAACGCAACAATAAATAATATAATCTCATGCAAAGAAATTTACAACATTGAGAATTATATCAGAATAAAATAGATATAATATAAATATATAAACTACAGCAATGCTACTACGATACAATGGGTACAAAACAAAAGCCTGTCCACACACTGTGGAAAAAAAAACCACTATTTATGAAGCGCACACAAACAGCAGTTTTAGAAATATCTCTTTTTATCCAGACGCTGTAAGGCAAACCAGGATTATAGAAATGAAATCTCTTTTATCCAGCGCTGTAAGGCAAAACAGGATTAGAGAAATGAAATCTTTTTATCCTGAAGCTGTAAGGCACACAAACAACAGTTCTAGAAATCTCTTTATTCGAAGTGTAAGGGACAACAACAGTTCTGAAATCTCTTTTATCCTGAAGCTGTAAGGCACACAAACAACAGTTCTAGAAATCTCTTTTTATTCTGACGCTGTAAGGCAAACCAGGATTATAGAAATGAAATCACTTTTGATCCTGTCACCGTAAGGCAAAACAGGATTACAGAAATGAAAAGAAGAAAGATAACATAGATGTGTATATATATATATATATATATATATGTATTCACACATTTGACTTGACAAGTCCATATACACAAGCAACAAATATTGGAATTTAGCTATGTTGCTATACTTATGATTCCCAGAAAAAATAAGTTTTTATTAATTCTCTCATTCTGGATTGGTATCTCTGGAGGTTTCTTTTAAAACCAAAACGACTCAAACTCTCAGTGAAGCGTTAATGACGTCAGGTTGAGGTCTCTACTCTTGTGGATCAATAAAGGTATATGACTGCCGCTGAGATCTTTTTGTGTAAGAAATAGATCGGAGCACACATGTCTACTCACCGAAGTGCGATGATGGTGGTTCTATCAATAGCTCAATCAATAAAATGATAAGAAAAAATTCCACTCATACAGTGGCATTTGATTCTGGGATTATGCGCCTACAATGCATGTGCATTAACTACTACACTATCACAACTTAAACAAAAATTATGTAACATCAATATAATATGATAGGTTATTAGAACACAACAATATTGCTATAAGAAACATCTAAATATCACCATTTGAATATGTCTGATAAACAAATAAACATATATTTCTCAATATGAATAGTTTAATGTATCAAAACTCCACAGTATACAGAGTCTTCTACAACATAACATCGGGAAAGAAGGCAAGAGGAAGACCACGGAAAAGATGGTTAGATGGCGTAGCAGAATCCTGTGAAAGAGCAAAAATAACAATCACAGAACAGCGCAAGACAAAAACAGAAAACCACGACACTGGGCAACAACACGGTAACAGTGTGACGACAAAGAAGAAGAAGAAGAATAGTTTAGAACAGGGATTCTCAAACTGTTTGCAGTGATGCCTCCTCTGTAAGTAAAATGAACTTTATCACTTTAATCTGGTATGTGACAGTTATGACTGCCTGCCTGCGACCAATCAGATCTGATACCATGCAACAGTATAACCCACAAAGTGGTACTTTAAAGTGAGATTTTTCTGTACGTAAAATCTGAAAGTCTGAACAAATTTATATCTTGTTGGATAATATGCATACACTTTGTGTGATATTCTGATGTACCTGTCTTCAGTTAATCAGTTAATGAGGACTATCATCATAGCACTCGACATGTCCATAGGTGTCTGATCCAGTAAATCAGCAGCGCAGCGCACCCAACACGCCAGTTCGATGTTGATTAATCATTCTTTGCTATATCGCTTGGTACGCATGAACACTGCGTCTTTGCTATGACGGGTTCTGGCGCTAGTGCACGATACTCCGTAGCACGGCCAGAAGACCCGTTTCACGTTAGCGACTAATTCTATCCTCAGCCATACAGCTTATCAGCACATGAAAAACTTTAAGCTTGGATGTAGTCATATATTGATGTAGCATAGTACATTATTATTGTAACGGTACGAAATTTAGCCACCATCTTGCCGGAACCGGATATGACCTCTCGTACCTGTCTTATAAGCTGTAATGGTCTAACTTGGGCACAGCACAGAACTCACATAGTAGTTAACTTGGTTGATAAGCTGTAATGGTCTAACTTGGGCACAGCACAGAACTCATATAGTAGTTAACTTGGTTGATAAGTAAGAACTGCCAGTGCAGTGCCAGGTCCACAAGGGAAGCAAAGAATAGTACTACTGCGATCTACAATGCATGTCATAAGAGGCAAATGATGTAGGACCTAGGAAAGCTATCTTAGTAAATAAAAGCATCACAGAAATCAGATGTGCTGGCCTACTTGTAGGTGCATAACTGACACAATGTACAATCACTCTTTGGCTCAGATCACATACAAATTACACAGAGCGGTTAACAAGTACTTGATATGGAGCGTTCAAAGAAGAAGAAGATAAGTAAGAAAGAATGCAAGCAAATGAGGAACACTTCAAGTCCTTCTGTAAATGAAACATAAAAACATGACAAGAATAACAAAAAGACAATAGCCCAACAGAGAGAACAGTTTGAGTTTCAGCTGTTTTGATGACGTCTGTCAAATTAAAGTGGCTTTAGTACATCGCCACGGATGGGAAGACAAGTTAGGGAACTAAACAACAGTGATAGCCAAAATTTTGCATGCAAAGAAACATTTTAAAAATAAAATATTTGGCACATGATGTGACTTGTCTGAAAATTTGTACTTCCAAACAGTTTATCAGGTGGTTGGTGTATTGTATGAGTTAAATGTAATCTCGATATAAACTATCCATTATTTGATTCACTATCGGTTTTTCGTTTCTGGAAGGAATGATTTTTTAGCTTCAAAATATTGCACATACTTTAGTTAAACTAAAATATAGTTTCTAAATATGATTTAAAGTTGAACTTATTATATATCAAATTGAAGATAAATGAATTTACTTTCATAAAATATTTATTGTAACCGAAAATATAATGTTATTTTACTATGAATGAAAAATATTAGCATGATTTAAAAAAACTAATTGAAATTGTGAGGACAAAAATCCAACTTTCCAAGGGCCTTGATGAACAATATGTTGTATAAATCAGTCTAACTGCTCTCTTTATATATGTAATCCATTTGGGAATATACAAACATTAAGAAAATAGTGAAGGAATGTATGGTTTATTAACTGTTCACAAACTAGCATCATTACCATTCATAAAAATTGCTAGTTTTTTATGGTCACATGGTATCCTAGAATGAATGGTAAACTCTGTTTCACTTCTACTTCTAGCATAAGCCACGATACTATGTTTCAATATCGTTTATACTTCACTTTTACGTAGTTTCTGCATAATTTAAAGCTCTAATCGGAACGAAAAGTAATAAAAACAACAAAATAGTAAATGTCTTTTGAGTGACGTGTGGTCCATGCGATAAGATATATTGACACTTGAGTGTCGCTAGTACGAAATCAGTTAAAATATCAAATAAAAACACTCAACATAAAAGCACACAACAAAGATACAATATAAGTTTACAATTTAGAAAACACACAAGACACCAACAATATCAATGTCAACTAACAAAGAAGGGATGTAAAAGAAATTAATAGTAAATAACACACCTCTCCGAAATACCCGAGGCTGGCACTCTTCAATGTCAAAAATAGAAAACAGCAAATGATATGAGTCAACAACATGGTCATCGAATTAATATCAACAAATAAACGCAACTAAAACGGTGAACATTATTTCAGACATGTCAAATATCCCTAAACAAAATTTCTGTAGTTAAAAATTTTTTCATCTTCTAATTCTTTGCTGCAAAGAAATTTCATTTAATATTAAAAATAGAAAAATGTTGGTACCAAATTTGAATGAAAAATCTGCTATGATAAATTGAAAGACAGATATTATGGAGAATTTGGATTGATTACATCTATAACATAATGCTATACATGGTAATTTACAATCTGTTATATAATATTGATAATTGTTACATAATATTGATGTGTGCTATATAATATTAGTATAAGGGGTTAATATTAATATTGATGTGTTATATAATATTGATAAGTGTTATCATAATTATGTTTTCGATTGTATTGTATGATATTAATATTTTTTCAATAAATATTTATAATTGTTACATAATAACAGGTCATTGAGGAAGGGCCAGACTTAATATGGTTTTCTGGTCCTCCAGGTTGGGGTTATGATAATTGCTAAATAATTTTGATATTTGTTACATAATATTGATAATTTTTTCACATAAATATTGATAATTGTTACATAACATTGATTACTGTTACATAATATTGATAATTTTTTCATAATATTGGTAGTTATTATATAATACTGATACTTCTTAATACTATTGACATTTGTTACATAATACTGGTCATACGTTACATAATCTCAAATATTAACTCAAACATGCTCAAAGAACGCTGTGGTCAGCATGAGTATCTTAGTGTTTCCACAGAGTTTTTCCAATAATGATATGTGACATTGTCATATGACATTGCATCTGCAGCCATTTTGTTTGTATGCATAACATCTAGCCTTAAATACATAAGAAAGACAGAAAGTGAAATGGACTGAGTATCTCATGAGAATGAATTTCAATCATCGTCATCAAATAGCTTGTCCTGAGAAGAATTTGCCACCCCAACAGTCCTCTCGAATTTCTCTCTCATAGGCCAGATGTCCTGCCTCTGCAGCCATCATGTTCAAACCATCAGTTATATCCTGAATCCATCTTCTCTGTGGTCTTCCTCGTCTTCTCTGTCCCGGTATGCCTCCTTCCATGATGGTTTTCTCCAGCCCTTCATTTCTTTTTACATGTCCAAAATATCTCAATTTTCTCTTTCTTATGTGTACCATCAGCCAGTTTTCTTTGATTTTGAGTTCCTTCGGATAGGATTTCAACCAGTTATCTCAATTTGCATACAATAGGAGAAGATCTAGCTGAAGAGCAAGACCTAGAAGCAGGTGGTTAGTCAATAACATAGAGATACTTAAACAGCATGGACTCACAATAACAACAACTGCAAAGCATCTAGTCCACAAGAAAAAAAATCAGTTTTTCTATTATTAACTCTTTACAAGCCCATTTATTTTCTCAATTTTTAAGCAGTTAATTCAAGGGAAGTAAAAAAAAATTAAACAATTTTAAATTACGATCCCAACTACTCGTCAATAAATAAACATATATATATATTATTATATACTAAATTGAAGTAAACTGGGCAACCCAATAGAATAACAAGGTTGAAAAGTATATAAGTAAAACAGTAGAAGTAAAACTAGAAAGACTTCTTATAAAGGAAGCAACTCTATGGCGCAGTGTGCGGCTTAAAGCGTGCAACGGACTTCCGCCGAGGCGCAGTGTGCGGCTTAAAGCATGGAAAGAGTTAATGAAAAATATGAACTGAATGAGAGATTTTATTTGTACCAGTCCCATTCATGACAAATTTTTATATTTAGCATATTGAATCACGGAGACACAGGGAAGATGAATTCAGGATGTAACTGATGGTTTGAAAATGACAGCTGCAGAGGCGGGACATCTAGTCTATGAGAGAAAGAAATTCAGAAGGATTGTTGGGGTGGCAAAGTTCTGCTCAGGACAAGCTATTTCATGATGAGTGTATTGAACTGAACTGATGTCATGTCAATCTGAGCTGACTTATCTGAAGTTTCAAGACCCTGACTTGTTCTTGTCTAGTGTTCTGGTAATATTCAACCACTTTCTTGTAGTCTCTTTGTTTCCTACTTGTCAATATCTCTTCCCCAGAAAAACATCTTTGTCTCACCAGCTATTATTCTTGTATTGTACAAAGGTGGGCACCTATCGCTTAGCGGTAGTGAGCTCGATCACAACCCAAGAGTTCCTGGTTCAAACTCCACATCAAGCAGTTTGGAAGCAAATTTGTACCGTGAATTTTTATGAACGTTAAAAATAGATCTCACCCTTCAAAAAGTAATGACAAACTACGGAACGTATAAGTGGTGTCTAGAAAGAAAAAAAACTTGTTTATTGCGGTTGATGGCTATGTCCTATTAAAGGATACACCGATTTTCATCGAATGAGGTAATTTAAGAATCATTCTATGAACACTGCCCATGTTGTTCATATGACTTCCAACAACTCAACAGCTTCAAAATCTATGATTGATATAAGCAACATCATATTACATACAGTCTTAAATCATAAAATGAATATTTAAAAAATGATAAAACTTATAATAAAATGGTGCTTTGATGAGAAAAAAGTAGCAGTGAAAATTAATGTTAAGAAGGTCAACAAATGAATGTAATATCTGTGACCTATTTTTAAAATATATTTGTAAACTCAGCTGAAAGTGATCCCATTAAAAAAATATTTTTGATTAATGAAAATCATTTTACTGCTGCTATGCTTCTCAAGAGGAGCGTCTGGTCAAGTGGGTTAGAGCACTGGCTTCCATTTGGAGGCCGGGCTCGATCCTGTGCGGTCAAAGAGCTTTTTCTGTCAGGGATTGGGGGGGGAGAGAGTTTTAGACCCTTTTAGACTCCTCTAAAGTATTCATGAGGTGCCTTTTTTCAGACAAGAGCCACATAAAATCATAAAATAAATATCTCAAATTTTAACCCCATTGATTACAACTTTTGGGGCATTTCATAAAAGTCAGTTAGAAAGTCTACATAAGAAAATTTGCAACAAGGATTAGATAAGAGAGGGGATAAAACAGGCATAGGATGAACTAGAGCAGCACACAATCGGCAACACCTAAAATTGCAGAATGACACTAATTTTTATTCTGGGGCACATGTGTGTCGTTGGCAATGAGAGAGTGGACAGACTGACTGGCTCTGCCACCATATCAGGAGGTCACAGCCAAAGGATAGATCTGACAATCTGAACGCCGTCATAGAGTGTAGCCACAAAGAAGATTTTCATTTAAACCAATACATGTCAACTACTAGATTGCAAGAGCTGGAATTGAAGATTGAAGTTACCAGAAAATAACAGAACAACAGGTATATGAGTAGGCTCATCAAGCAACATGAAACTGGAACGGTCAGTCGCTGGACGTTGTTGGAGACATTTAAGGGGGGATTCGGTCTTGAAAATCAAGAATCTATTTTCGTTGTTTTCATATTAATATAAAATTTGTATAAGCATTTTGAAAGAGTATGACTTAGAATAGTAGAAAAAATTAGTAAAAAAAAAAAAGTCAAAGTGTTGCCATGGAAACAATACAAAATGGCCGCCTAAAACAAAATTTCAAATCCCTAAGGCTCTGAATCTAATAAATGTAAATGAATTCTGTTTTCACTCTAAAGTGCGCAATTGTAATATCTAAAATATTACACATGATTTTTAGGATATATTAAATATTTAATTTTTATAAATTTTTGGGTAAAATTCCTCAAAATTTGGATAAAAAAGCTGTTTTTGGAGGGTGTGTTTACACAAAATTCATAAAAAATGTAATATTTAATATATCCTAAAAAGAATGTGTTATTTTGTAGATATTACAATTGCTCACCTTAGAGTGAAAACAGAATTCATTTATATTCATTAACTTCAGAGTCTTAGGATTTGAAAATTTGTGCTGCGGCCATTTTGTATTGTTTTCATGGCAACGCTGATTTTTTTTTTTTACTATTTCTACTATTCTAAGTCATAATCTTTCAAAATTGTTATACAAATTCTACATTAATACCAAAGCAACGAAAAAGTTTCAAGACCAGAGTCTCCCCTTAAAAGGATCAGAGCACCTACAGACATGTCTGGAATGCAAGAAGATATTCCATACTGAAAGTGAAACAATCAACTTAATCAGCAAAACTGATGCCCACTGAACATCGATCATTCTTTGGTGGCGGACATTCTGAGCACCAACTGAACATGGCAAAAAATGTAGGTTAACATTTTCTCCCCATCGTCATCAAATTTAATAAAAATCTTATCATTTTCAGCCGAGTTTTCCCATTTACAAAGTAAAATAACAGACAATAGTAATGTTTTAACCCAACACTGATATCAAGCAAAGAATTTAAGAGAAACAAAACAAAATATAAAAACATAAATTTAAAAAACAAAAATGAACCCATTTGATGAAAAAATGTATCCTCGAAATGAAATGAAAAATTTTTTTAAATTAACAGGAAGAACGAAAAATGTATGTGACAATGAGAAACAAAGTGGTAATACAAAGTGTATCAAGTGTAGGAATGCAATGTGTTAAATCTAAAGTGCAAAAATGTAACATAAAGATTGTTGTTGTTGTTGTCGAACTCACAGGTAGTATGAGTTTTCACCTTTTTCCAATAGACATGGGGGAGATTACCCAGCTTTCTTGCAGACCCAGAAACCTCCAACGACTCTAGGCGTGTAGTGCTATGCTTAGTGCTGCGGAGACCTCTTACTCGGGTAGAGTCTATTGGTCATCACTACAGTAGTCTCCCATTTCTAGCACAGTAGAACCTCACTTATTGATCACAGTGGAGATCTGCATGTGATTATAGTCCAGAGAGCCACTTCCGCGACTGCTCTAGAACAACCACTCGCTGTGACTTATGTGTGATTTTTGCCAGGAGGGACAGCCTGCGTGGACAGACGTTTGCGCTCCCTCAAACGATCAATTTTCGTCTGTTTAATTAACGTGTTTAATCTGAGCCTGCGAGTGTGCACATGTTGTGGACGTCATTCTACAAGTGTAGGACGATCACGTCTGAACCAGTACCTCCACCCAGTTTCGTCTCACCATTCCTGTTTCAACTTGGAGTCCTGGAGTCAGTGAGTGTGAAAACACAAGAGTAGTTATGAGATGCCACCCATGTCGCTGCCTCTGTAACCGTCCGTACCTTTATTGTCAAACTACTTGTGGATTTATATTTCTAACCAGGGCTGCGAGTTTTCACTCTTGGGCAGATAAACCTATATAAATTGCTACTACTATCGATTCCTTTTGTATGGATGTGAGAGGAGAACTTGACAATGTGTAAAGAGAAGAATTCAGACTTTTAAATATAAATATCATGGTAGGATGCTGCAGAAGCTTGGTTATTGGTTACTAAACTGACATCATGGCACTCCGGGCAGACCCATAGGTGCTTCAGATGCTTGGTTATTGGTTACTAAACTGACGTCATGGCACTCCGGCAAACTCTCATAGGAAATGATGCTGCAGAAGCTTGGCAAAGAATGAATGAATTTGTTGGGAATAAAACATATATGCCAGGGGTACATCAAGAATAACTTCTGACAGTGGTTAAACATCACAAGTAGGCATGATTCGGACATGTGAACAGACATAACTCTCTAAGAAACAATTCTTCAGGGGATTGCCAAGAAGGCATAGAAAATCATGGACTAATTTCAAGTATTTGCCAGAAAATGAGTTTTTCACACTAGTCCACCTGACAGAGAACTTTGGAGAATACGTCTGTGTTGGTGATTCCATGGTAGCACCGATATGACCCTAAAGGGTTATAAACTTCATAAAAATATTATATATTTTGTTATTGTATGTATGGCCCTCTTCATCATTACGGATGGTCAATTGACAAGTGTTTTACAGTGACAACTTCTGAGTTTTCTCTTTTGTCTTTCAGCGCATACATAACTCTCTTTTCAAAAGATTCTGCAACCGTGTGCAATGTCGCTTTCCACACAAATCTGTCATCAGCTAGTTTTTCCCAATTTGCTGGGACCTATAGAAAAGTTTTTCATTGCGGCCTTGCAGACATCCTTATATCTGAGCAGTGGTCTGCCCTGGTGCCTCTTCCCCTCCAAAAGTTCACACAGCAACATTTGTTTTGGTATGCAGCAATTGTCCATCCTTCTCACAAGCCCTAGCCATCTTAGTCGTCTACTACTGAGCATGCCCATGATGGAAGGCAAGTTTGCATGTTTCAGGTTCAGTTTGGAATATCGTCATTGCACTTCAGACATGTCCATAGGTGCTCCGATCTCCTTCGCAATATCTCCAACAGCGTCCAGCGACTGACCATACCAGTTCGATTATGATTGATGAGCCTACTCGTATACCTGTCGTGCTGTTCTTTTTTTGTCTTTGTTCTTTTCTGTGTTAGCACGTTGCAGTTCTTCAGAGTTGATTATCTTGTCATACTACCTAATGTTCATAATCTTGCAGAGACATCAAAGGTATTTCCTATGAATACTGCATTATTCCAATAACCCTTTTTCTGCTTCTATTATGATATAAATTATTTAGGTCATAGTTTGAACAAATATTATCCCAAATAAAAATAAAAAATACAAATTTGATAAGACACGTAAATAAAATATCTGCACCTTTGAACATAATTAGTAATCATACTATTTCGACCAAACATGAAAAAGAACAAAAACCACACCAAAAAAATATGTGTGTTTGTGTGTTAAATATGAAGACATTGAATAAAACTTAAGAACATTAAGCTTAAAAAAATGAGCTTTTCTTCAACACTTTTATCAGTCACAACAATCACACAAGATTGGTGCTATGTTTTGTGATCAGCCTCTTTGACTCGACTGCAGCAAACAATAAACAACTACAATAAAAGCTGACAAAGCAGAAAGAAAACAACTTTTGATATACCATCCCGATATATTAACAAATGAAATAAAACATGATATTAAACAGAAGCAGCTTAGTAGACGAACACATTAGTACAGGAATGATAATAAAACGATGAACAGCAAGTAACCGAACAGATGTTTTGTATCAAGTATGCTACTCACATATTTCTTTTCAAATGAATAATTACACTTGTAATTAAGAATACTATCGATACACCTAGAGCTATGTGGTTAAGCTTTTGCACTGCGTTTTGAAGGTAGTAGGATCGAATCCGGACTGTGCAGTTCTGTTTGCGATGCATTTTTTCCAGTGACCTCTAGGATTGTTGTTGGAGTTACAGAGGTCATGCTTTGTGCAATACTCTCGGCAAGTGGCGTGACACTTCTGCGGAGAGGGACCTAGCCATAAGGGGTACAACCCAGTACAATGAAGTCAATACTTCGACTTCAGACACACAGAGCACTCCAATATGTGCTGAGTCCCTTTGATACAACCAGCTCAAAGTTAGGTCAAAATACCATTCATCAAGAGAACAATGCGACAGCAAGGGATTCAAATTTTCTCTGTATATCAGCTCAGAAGAGTTAACTCAGAAAGTTTATTCATCCATTTTTGAACGGGTGTAGTCAATCGAACAAGCTTCTTTTCCCATAAACTTAACACTAGTAAATAAAATAGTTAGAAAGTGTATACATCTGCTATTTAATTAATTTGAAAATGCCCCTTAGCCATAAAATAATTAAAATTAACAAATTTAATTAGAATATTTGTCTCCAACAAATAAAATAACTCACTAAAAAATTAAATTCTAGAAATTAAAATAATTGATTTCAGAATTTTTACACCGAGATATGATTTTAAAACAAAATGAATTCTCAAAATGTACATCTTGCGACCACTTAAAGAAAACACTGCATCAAAATGATACAAAAGCAAAATTTAATTTTTTTTTTTAAAAAGGCACACATACACAATAAGATAAAGAGATGTCCAGGTGAGAGCACTTCCCAAAGAGAAGTGTTCCAGTGAGAGCACTTTCCCAAAAAAAAGTTCCATTGAGAGCACTTCCCAAAGAAAAGTGTTCCAGTGAGAGCACTTCCCAAAGAAAAGTGTTCCATTGAGAGCACTTCCCAAAGAAAAGTGTTCCAGTGAGAGCACTTCCCAAAGAAAAGGTAGTAGTTCCAAGTGCAGGAGCACTTCCCAAAGAAAAGTGTTCCTGTGAGAGCACTTCCCAAAGAAATGTGTTCCATTGAGAGCACTTCCTAAAGAAAAGTGTTCAGTGCTCGGACAACAAAAAGAAGCAACTTACTTGCTTTCTTAACAAAATACAAACAGACATTGATTTGATCTGAAACATAAAGCAAGTTGTGGGTGAAGGTCAGAGATAGTTAAGTCAATGAATACATGTTCCCGTGTTTCACTCATTCATATTTCATACAACAAATATATTGCATACAAGATGTTGCATACAACATATTTCATCCATTCATATAAAAATTATATATATCATACAACATACTATCCTACTCAACACAGCAGAATTGTATTTATTCATCAACAATGTCTCATTCCACCATTAATTTGTTTCTGGGGTATCAAAAATATAACCACTGTCTATTTTTCTCATGTTGTAAAAAGTAACTGTGGTAACACAACAAATTTTTAAAGATATATATATATATATATATATATATATATATATAAATGGCCTTTTCGTCTTTACAGACGGTCAATTGGCAAGTGTTTTACTGTGACAACTTCTGAGTTTTCGCTTTTCTCTCTTGTCGTTCAGCTCATACATAAGTCTCTTCTCAAAAGATTCTGCGCCCTTTCGTAATTTGGCTTTCCACACAACTCTGTCATCAGCTAGTCCTTCCCATGTGTTGGGACCTATAGAAAGTTTTTCATTGAGGTTTTGCAGACATCTTTATATCTGAGTAGTGGTCTGCCCTGGTGCCTCTTCCTCCGAAAGTTCACAGAACAACATTTGTTTTGGTATGCGATAAGTTTCCATTCTTCTCACATGCCCCAACCATCTTAGTCGTCTACTGCTGAGCATGCCCATGATGGAAGGCAGGTTTGCACGTTGCAGTACTTCAGAGTTGGTTATCTTGTCGTACCACCTGATGTTCATAATCTTGCGGAGACATCGAAGGTGAAAGATGTTAAGTCTCCTCGTGTCTTGAGTAGGCTGTCCATGTTTCTGAGCCATATAGTAAAGAACTAATTACACAGGCTCGATATATTTGAATCTTCGTCTGCAATGCTAGTTTTGTGTTGTACCATGCTCGCTTTGATAGTTTGCCGAATGTAGTAGCCGCACTCCCTACACGAGACATGTATATATATATATATGAGACTAATGCTGATGTGCTGAAACAGGCAATCAAGGTACAGAGAAAATTCATTATCATTATAAAAAAGAGGCAATCATCGTTTTTAAGGCATGTAATGAAAAAGGGAAATAACAATACAGGACTCTTCCGCTGGCCCCGTAATTGGAATGAGTACACTTTAAACCCTTTAACAAGGATCTATTGGAGGGCAAGTCTGGTGCCATCAGCCGTGGTAATTCCAGCTCTAATAGCGTATATTAAAGTTGTTGCAGTTAAAAAGCTGGCACAAATTCGGAGTAAAGAATAGAACCACTAATACCTACCACATGTCATATACGGAGAAAGTGAAGGTTTGACATGGGATTAGCTACCCCATCCCGTAAAAAACAATGAGCTATAAAACCGCAACCATGCGCATGAGAGCTTGCAAGGCCTTGGTTGGTGACCTATGCCTCCTTTGGGGCGAAGGGTAGAAGAAGAATGAGAAAGGGAGGTTTAAAAGACATAGTGATAACAGGTAAAGTTGATGGGAGATGAAACAGAGGACAACAGAGAGAGAAAAAATTGCCTGGATTCATGGGCAACTTATAGTCAGCATTAAGGACAGACGCTTGTGAAGATACATGATCGTCAAGGCCAGCTGAAATGGTACATGATCATGATGACATATATATATATTTATAGGAAAATATGTCAATAATTTTCTAATTATGTATCTATATATGTTACCATATATGTACAACTAGCTTGTATGTTGTGTTAACTGATTAGCTACCGAATTGAAAAACTGGTTGTGGCTGAATTAAATTTAGGTTCTATTTTTCCATTGCAGGTGTATGTAAATTCAGCAGCAGTTTTCTTAATTATTAACAGATGAGTAATATACCATTGTGTAGGAAAATGAATTTTCTTTAAGATCGTTCTAAAACAAATAAATAGAGGTGGTCCCAGCGGCTTATAGGAGCCAATCAGTGAATTATTGATGTAGCTGCATACCTAATTTATAATTCAAATCTAACAAAATAACATATTTTACGCCCGAGTGGTTACCTGGGCCCAAATTTGGGGTGTAAAGAATAGAACCACTGCTACCTGCCACGCATGTAGTAAGAGGCGACTAAGGAGGTTTGGCTGAAATCGGATGCAAGTGTCCTAAACGTGTAGAAGTCTATGCATTTAGGGGCCTAAAACCATTGTGCAATGTATACACATTCTTGGCAAAAATCAAACATATCACAAAGGAGCGATTAAAATTAGTCGTAAAGAACGAACGCAAAGAAGAAGAAGAACATATTTTAAAACAAATAAGCATTGCAATAGTGATGCAACAAATAAAGAGTTGACCTGGCAGTAGTTAAAGAAAAATATATGCAACATAATCATGAGAAATATGTTAATCCCATGCTTTGTATTTATTAACAAAATTAGTGATAAAATATTCAGCGATATAGTAAATAGCAGGCAAATCATTGTTATATTGTTAACATGCTGACTCAATTAGTTTAACCATTTCTGCTGATTTTGATACAATTCTCCGTGTATAATCAGGGCCTGCAAGGGTAGTAAATAATAGTAGCACTGCGATCTACAAGGCATATCGTAAGAGTCGACTGAGGTAGGGGCCATGGGAAGCTGCCCTAGTAAGTAAAAATTGTCGCAGAAATCGGATGTGCTGGCTTACTTGTAGGCGCATAACTAGCACAATGTACAATCGCTCTTAGGTTCGGATCACATACAAATCACAAGGAGTGGTTAGCAAGTAATCAATGTGGAGCACTCAAAGAAGAAGATGATACAATTCTGAAAAAATAATCATGTCTAACTTTTGTAGAAGAATTATCCAATCCCACTTTTCTAGTATATGAGTAAAATGTATTTTGTTTATGATTCTGCCTTCACCGTCTAGTACTGTATATTTAATCCTGCAAGAACATGTCTTAAAATAAATGAACAGACTTAAGAAATAAGTATATCTAACAGGTGGACATGTAGACACTATATTACCTTTAATGGCTTCTGCTGATTGAACAAGTTCTGTAACTGCATTAGCCACTTTACGAGAAATAACTGCAAGGTATTGTTTACCTTCCGGGCTGGGTCTTAGAACAACCTAAGGAGATAAATAAGGATAATCTGGTTTACTAGCCAACGGATTACATCTTAAAACTAAAACTTAAATAATATAAAAGCAGTGTTCTGGGATGGTGTGGATGATGGTCTGGATGAGAGTGTGCATAATAATGATGAAGTGGACAATGATGGTGATGTTAATAGTGATGCTGTGGTTGATGGTCTAAATGAGAGTGTTCATAATGATGGTGATGAGGACCTTGATGACAATGATGATGAAAATAATGATGGTGATGTGCACCTTGATGACAATGATGATGAAAATAAAGATGGTGATGTGCACCTTCATGACAATGATGAAAATAATGATGGTGATGTGCACCTTGATGACAATGATGATGAAAATAATGATGGTGATGTGACCTTCATGACAATGATGATGAAAGCAATGATGGTGATGAGGCCGATATGTATGACAATGATGATGAAATAATGTGTGGATAATAAGAATGATGACAGTGAATGAAAATAATGATGGATCACAGACAAACCTGATGAACATGTTCCAAGAGTTCCTTGTACGTCATCGCAGCTGTACGTCCAGCATTCAGTGCTCTAAGTCTGATTTCTGACGTCTCAGCTGTTGCTGCTGCACCCTATGAACATATATAACACACATAAGCAACTGATATGTTGTATACATTTGCTGCCATTTGCATTCATCCATCTTATCTTATCTTATCTTATCTTAACCACATTTGCCGTGAAGCGTCGTGGGGAGAGTTAGTTTCTATCTTGTGCCAGGTGTGTTGCGCTTGACGTTGTCAGTCCATACTTTCGCAGGGATTCTGAGATGTTATCTATCCATCATGTTCTTGGTCTGCATCGTGCTCTGCGCCCTGAGTGTCGATTATTATAGGCATGTGATGGTAGTAAATGTGGTTCCATTCTCATTAGATGGCCGAACCACTTGAGTCTTTGCTTCTCGATGTACTGTATGCATGGTATAGTACCAACGATGCTTCTGATATTCTCGTTTCTCACTCTATCTCTCCTTGTAACGTTGACAGCTTTTCGTAGACATCTCATTTCACATGTTGTAATCTTTCTTTCTTGTGTCTTAGTCAGGGGCCATGTTTGGCACTGATAGCAGAGAGTTGGAATAAATATACAGTTTATCAGTTGTCGTTTGACTACCATGTTAATGCTTGGATGTTTTAATAGTGGAGACGGTATGTCACTGCATTTGCCTTCTGGCATCTAGTCTCAATTTCTCTGTCCATCTTTCCATCTGCTGTGAATATACTCCGAGATATTTGAATTCTGGAGTCTGTTGTATTTTGACATTATTCACATGTACATTTAGTTGACCTGTTGACCTACTTATTGTCATGACTTCTGTTTTGGAGATGTTAATTTTCATGTCATATTTTTCGCATGTCGCTTGCAGTTCATTTATGTGTTGTTGAAGTTTGTGTTCGTTGTTGTAAATTATACTCTGATCATTCATCCATCACAGAGTCTTAAGTGTCTACAGATGAAGGATTGACTTCAATGCAACAGGTTTTACCCCATATGGCTCGGTCTCTTTCCGTAGAAATAGCACACCATCTTGCAGAGACCATTGCACAATGCAAGAACTCCATAGCTTGGCAACAATACTAGGGGTCAATGGGAAAAAATGCATCCGTGAACACAACAGCATGGTCCAGATTCGAACCCACAAGCTTCAGAACGCAAGGCAAAGGTTTAACCACTTAGCCACAGAGACCCATCACAGGTAAAGAAGAATACTCTATTCATCCAATACATGGAAATTAAGTAGCAGACTGACTGACATAGGAAGGTGCTGCAGGAGAGCAGTAAGATGTACTAGTTATCTACCACCATGAGAAAAAAAACCCAAAACACTGTCGTTACTGCTGCCTGTTGTATCACTTTTTAATGCGGTGTAGGACAGGTGGGAACAAGAACCTGAGGAATTTAATCATCACATAGCTAGAGCAGTTGCCACAAAGCTGTTCGGGTTAGAATTTTTCATTTATGCAAACAGAAAAAAATTCTTGGCCTTACTGTGAATTGACATGGGTCTCCCGCATGGAAGCTGTGCTCTAATCCATTTGACCAGATGCTCCTCCACCAAAAGAAAAGGATGCTTAAATCAATCAAAAGCCACTACCAAAATATGAACTTAGAAGTTAGAAGTTGTCCTTCTACACCTCTAAATAGGGCACAATCAACTCTGCAGCTAAATGTGTCAAGGTTGGCAATTCAGTCATGTATACATGGCGACAGGATCCCCAAACTCCAGAGCACACACTCCAAGACTGCTCTGAATATGATATGTTATGTGATCAACGTCATGGTGCATTGGGCATTCCCATGCATGCTCTGTCCTCCGCTGCAGTAGCCATCCCAAAGTCCATTTGCTCACTGTACCCATGAGAAGTTGATTACTATATCTTCTCTCTCTACAATGAAGACGACACTGTCTGGCATGTCCAAACTTAACGCCTAATTCTCGAACTTGTTCCAGTGTCTGAGACTTGCCCGTGTCACATAATTGAGAGCGTACCGCATTGATGATATCGGCTCTGTCCATACTTCTGCCGTTTGAGTCAGGGCATTGTTTGAAAGAAAGTCAGCATGCTCGTTACCCTGCACTCCAGAATGTCCAGGTGTGTACAGCCAAGTCATTTTCTTGAGATGTGATATCCGAATACTGTCCACCCATTCCACACACATACTTCCAGATTCAATCATTTGAAGCATATTCATCGAGTCTGATACGATAAATGTATCATATACTGAGGCACAGTGAAATATCAATGGAAAAAAAAATACACACTTTTGTTTTCTCTAATCATGCTTTGCCTCACAGCGTCAGGATAATAGGAGATGACTAAAACTAGCTTTTGTGTGCACTTCATAAATAGGGGCATGTGAGAAGAATGGAAACTTGTTGCAAACCAAAACAAATGTTGTTCTGTGAACTTTCGGAGGGGAAGAGACACCAAAGGCAGACTACTACTCAGATATAAAGATGTCTGCAAAGTCTCAATGAAAACTTTTCTATAGGTCCCAGCACATGGGAAGGACTAGCTGATGACAGAGTTGTGTGGAAAGTCAAATTGCGAAAGGGCGCAGTCTTTTTAGAAGAGACTTATTTATGAGCTGAACGACAAGAGAGAAAAGCGAAACCTTAGAAGTTGTCAGAGTAAAACACTTGCCAATTGACCAACTGTAAAAATGAAAAAGGCCATACATAAATAGTGTTTTGAGCTGCCTCTGATATTCCCCAGACTTCTGTGTGAGCTACAAAAGACAGTAAAGTTTATACAAAAGAGACCATTGAATATATAGACAATATTTCAGGGGTCTCTGTGGTGAAGGGGTTAGGCGCTCATCTTTCATGTCAAAGGTACAGGCTCGCTTCCTTGTGGAGCCATCTGGATATTTTTTCAGAGATTCCTGATCTCAGTGTAGGTGAAATCGAGTTCCTAGTCCTATCAGAGATGGATGATAAAACGTAGGTTTTGTGTTCAATTTGAGCACGTAAAGGAATCTTTGGCAGTTCAAAATCGAGAAGAGCAGGCTGGAAAACCGCTGCCCTGGCAAAATTCATTAGAAAAGATTAAAAATATAATTCCTATATAAATATCTACTACTACTAGAGGGAAAGTTGAGGGGGGGAAGAGCAAGAGGAAGACCGAGAGACAGAGGGTGCTGGAGATTCATTGCAGCCAACCTTCGATGTGGAGACGGCACCTGATGATGATGATGATATAAATATCTTCACCATCTTCAAAATTACATCGGGACCCTCGCTGGTGCTACAGAGTTCACGCACTGCAGCTGAGATCTTCATGTATAAGAAAGAGATCGGAGCACACATGGTTACTTACCGAAGTGCAATGATGATGGTCCTTTCAATCAATCATTTCAAGTGAACAATAGAAATATAACAAAATGCATAGTCACCTTAACTACACTCAATAAGTCAAATATAGCTTTCCGTCCCATGTTGGCAGTGCTAATAACATCCTCTTGTCTACAAGAATTTCCTGCTGCCACAGCTTTGGCTGTTGCTGTTGTAATTGGTTTAGCATAGCGAATTAAATCTTCCGCCGAAGCTTTCTTGACCACATCATCTGAACTGTCAAAGGCCTGAAATATACATCACTTTATTGTTACAAAAAATGAAACTACATCTAAACACCTAATTTTTAACTGTTACGTATCTTCTACTTCTGCTTCTACTTCTGCATTTTCACTAGATTAGGATTTCAGATTCTCTAATAAAGGCAGCCGTCTGCCTCAGATTAACAGCCACACCATACAGTTTGTCTTGGACGCTAGTGTAAGTGGGCTACCTCTTTCTTCTCAAGTCTGCATACTGGGGGCAGTTCTGTAGGATATAATTCCTATGATTTCTGCTTTCCCGTTTGTGCAGACCTCTTCCTGCAGTAAGTTTTGGCCACCCTCGTGATGGTGGGTCTGTCATTCTTACTGCATGGCTAAATCTCCGAGGCAGATTGGCGACCATAGAATCCGTTATCCCATTCCTCATTGTGAGGGGCTGTTGCACCATGTTATGCACCTTACGGCCTGGTGCATCCACTTTCTGCAAGCATTTGTTTCGGGTTAGCATTCCCTAGAAAACACATGCATCCAATTTCATCCAAACCTCTTTAGTCGCCTCTTACGACATGCGCGGCAGGTAACAGCGGGTCTATTCTTTACACCCCAAATCTGGACCCCGGCAACCATTTGGGCGGTTACATATCTGAAGGAACATCTGACTGAATGAATTGGAGTGCAGGCTTCCATTCGGGAGACTCAAGTTCAATCCCCGGTAAGACTAAGGAGTTTTTTGTCTGTCGAGGAATACAGAAAAATCCTAACCGGAACAGTTTTATGGCAACTGCACTAGCCATTAAATTCCACAGATTTATGTTCCCTTCTGACGTACGCCATCTTAAAAAGTGGTATTACGGGCAGTAAAAACAGTTTAAATATCGGAAATATATATCACATTATTGTTATAAAACATGAAACTACCAATACCTAAATTTAACAAATGTCCGGAAAATCCATCATAAAATTAAAATCAGCACAATACAGCATCAGAACCAAGATTAATATATACCGCAGCTGTGTGCTATCAACTTTATTATACGGATCAGTATTCTGGAGAATGACAGAACAAGATATGTGAGAACTCTTCACCTTCCATACAACCTGACTGAAAGATCTTACGTGTGTTCTGACCATATACTATATCTGACCAAGAACTGCATGCAAAGTGTCGACAAGTGAATATCTCCTTTCTTTGAGTTCGTTCTTTACGACAAATTTTAATCACTCTTTGTGATATGTTTGATCTTTGCCAAGAACATGTATACGTTGCACATTAGTTTGGTAGGCCCCTAAACGCATAGACTTCTACACGTTTAGGACACATGCATCCGATTTCAGCCAAACCTCCTTAGTCGCCTCTTACGACATGCATGGCAGGCAACAGTGGTTCTATTCTTTACACCCCAAATTTGGGCCCAGGTAACCACTCAGGCGACAAATGAATATAAGCAGCATCATCCAAAAGAGACGTTGGAAATGGATTGGACATATGATATGCATGGAGACTAAATCTGTCACTTAAACTGCACTAAGATCTTTCCTTCCAGATTGGTTTTCAGCAGAGTACTCTACAGAAATATATCAAAAACAGGTACAGAAACAGAACTGACCTTAATTTCTTGACCAATTGCTTCGATGGTCGACTCCAATGCCCTGGTTCCTCGAACAGCTTCGTCTTCAACAGTCTTTACTGTCTTCAGTAAAGATGTTACATTAGTGACCATCACCTGGACAAATTGTAGAACTTAATGAGCATGAACCATAGATCTATAAAATATTCTGTAATAATATTTTGTTATTTCAACTAATGTTCTTTTAATATAAGAAGCAATAAATATGATAACATTTAAAATGAAATAAAAGTAGTCCTTAGATTATGAGAAGCTTCATTATGTAGCCTATCCTTTGAATAATGTTGCTCCCATCCTTTGAATAACGTTGCTCCCATCCTTTGAATAATGTTGCTCCCATTCTTTAAATAACGTTGCTCTCATCCCAACTCGCCTGAAAGTCACTCGGTTTCTTGTAGGTTGCTCCACCTTCTACAGTTTCAGTTTCCGTTTGGAATATCTTCGTTGCACTCTGGGCATGTCCATATGTGCTCTGATTTCCTTTGTAATATCTTCAACAACTCCCAGCGACTTACCGTACCAACTCGATGTTGATTGATGAGCTTACTCACATACCTGCTGTCATTTTCTTTTCTGCCCAGCTCCTGCAATCTAACAGTTGATGTGAATTGGTTTAGATAAAACATTCTCTTTGCTGCCACACTCTATGAGGATCAGGCCTTCTCCAATGTAATGTTCAAGGTTTCTTAAATGTTCTGTTGCCACCATCTTCTTGATCCTCACCTGATTTGTTTTTTGAAAGTCCTGCAAAGGATAAGCCACGATTTTCATTTTTCATGCAGGAGGTAGAAGGTTATTTCATTTCCTCACTTGTGGGACAGAAATGAACTCACAACCCTTTAGTGTCGGATTCAACAAGTGAACGCTCTATACATTATGCTAATCTGTTCCACTATTTCATCCTTGTTATTACTTTTTATATTTTGCGTTCATAGATGTTATCATAGAGATGGAGAAGCATCTGCGAATGTTAGGCTCTATGCAGGCCAGTTAAACTGATGGAGGATTCAACAAGTGAACGCTCTATACATTATGCTAATCTGTTCCACTATTTCATCCTTGTTATTACTATTTTATATTTTGCAGATTCATAAAGATGTTATCTATATGATAGATGGAGAAGCATCTGCCGAATGGATTAGAGCATGGCTCCCATGCAGGAGACCCAAGTTCAATTCCTGTTAAAGCCAAGGAATTTTGTTGTTAAGCATAATGAAATTAACCTGAATAGTTTGCAACTGCACTAGCAATGAGGCCATTAAATTTCAGCTCCTCCGCCTGTCACACTGCCTAGCGTACTGCAGTAACAACAGTTTTTGTTTTATCGACAGTTATTTTATTATTTTTGTTTGTTGTCATCCAGCACTGAGCTAAAAGCTCTTGCTCAGTTATGGACATCGTAACTTCGCTCGGTGCCGACACGATCTGAACCTGTAGCTTCTGCCAGTCACGATTGAACCCTTACAGAGGACTAGTCACGTAGTCAAGGCATGAACACGTTGGTGCTGGTTATCGACAGTTATCAGTTATTGAGGACTATCATCATAGCACTCGGACATGTTCATATGTGCTCCGATCTCCGTCCCAGCGATCCAGCGACCCAACACGCCAGTTCAATGTTGATTAATCAATCTCTTTGCATATTTAGTATGTCGCTCTTTTCGGGCTGCACCAATATTGACACCCATCTCTTTCAATCGGATCAGCGAGTGGGATTCACAGCCCTGAAATTCCTCTGTTCGGAAAGACTCTCTATCGACAGTTATCTCTATGAGAGTGTTAACTGTTCGTATGAGTCAAAATATTACTTGATTGTGAAATGTTAACTATGTGACCCAGATAATTTGTTTAAGTTACCACCTGTAACCATATGAATGAAAATCATGGCATATCCTTTAAAGGACATCATCATCAACCACAGTAAATGAATCATCGATTTTCTAGGCACCACTTATATGTTCAGTAGTTTGACATTGCTTTCTGAACAGTAAGGTCTATTTTTACATTTCGTAAAAATCCACTGGAACAAATTTTTTCCAAACTGCCCGCTGTAGAGTTTGAACCAGGTACTATTCCGTTGTGATTGAGTTCACTACCGCTAAGTGACAAACGCCCACATTAGTAACCATAATGTATGCATAAAAGCACAAGCAAGTAAGGGGAGAACAGTACAACAGAGTTCACATAACCAACAGACATAGTAACATAATACTAAAAACATGTACTGATGACACAAGCATACAACAGACATTATACAAAACAACAATGTGTGTACACATAATAGAAAAATGACAATACTAAAGAGCTATCTTATGGGAAGCTAGTGTTGGATAGAATTAACATACGCATACTATCACAAGATATGAATGAAATGTGGCATATCATTTACATAACATCACCATCAACCACAGTAAATGAGTCGCTGATTTTCTATGCACCACTTATACATACAGTAGTTTGCCATTGCTTTCTGAACAGTGAAGTCTATTTTAAAAATTAGTTAGCAAAGGAACACATTTGCTTCCAAATAGCCTGCAGTGTAGATGAAGCAGGTACACTTGGTTTATGATTGAGCTCACTTCTACTTAAGCTATAGACTCCCACACCTGGATATAGGGGTTCAATTTCCTAGTATGGTCGAGTCCACAGTCAGCTTAACTGAAAATGGGTACAGACCTTTCAAGTCAAGAGTAAATTAAAAATCATAGTTCTGTGTTTTTAAAAACGCTTGTCTGTATGTCTAGGCAATGGGTGCCGCAAGAAGAAATGGTTTGTGGTTGGAATCCTATATTTGAAAATTTTTTTCCAGAAGTCCTAATACTTGTTCATTGTCTATTTATTCTTCTTCGAAATAGCTCCATAACCACTCTGTGTGATTTGTATGTGATCTGAGCCTAAGAGATATTGTACGTTGTGCCAGTTATGTGCCTACGAGTAGGCCAGCACATCCAATTTCTGCACTGCTTTTTATTTACTAGGGTAGCATCCCTAGGGCCTACATCAGTCGCCTTGCAGGTTGCAGTGGTACTATTCTTTGCTTCCCTTGTGAGCCCCGACATCACATGGGCGACTGTCTATTTATTGATTAGAATCATAGATGGAGCTTCTCATCTCTTCTTAAGTTCAGTTCATGTGAAGTATCGCTGGGAAATATATAAGCATATAAATAATAATAATTCCTATCATACTGTTATACGTTACATAGGGCCTGCAAGTAATTTCTCCATACCGCTCTATCCTGGGCAACTTGCTTAATCTCCTCCATGGAACTGAGATCGATATTTCTTGCTTCTCTCAGGAAAGTTCGTTTCAGGTTCTCCTTAGGTCATCTTCTCTTTCTTGAACCCTTTGCATCCCACTTCAATGCCTGCTTTGATATTCATTGACAATTTCTTCTCAAGATGTGTCCAACATATCTCCATCTTCTCTTTCTTATAACAGTTGTCACTAGTGGTTGACCAGACATTTCTCAGATTTCATCATTTCTCCTGAATTCGTTCCATTAATTATTTTTCGCAGACATCTATTTTCAAATGTATTCAACTTGCTTTCTATATCTTTAGTCATTTTCCAACTCTCGCTGCCCTATGTTAGGATTGGATATAAGGATATATTGTGTGCTTTATCCAATACAAATTTCAAACTGATGCTGATTTCTCTAATGTTGGTCTTGAAGTCATTGGTGAAACATAAAAAAACAAAGTACTGTAGTTTTACAAAGTACAAAAACAAAGTACAGCAACATTTTGGACCAAAATGTCTTTATCAAGTTAACATCACTGTGTATTGTTTTTGTACTGTGTAAACCTACAGTACTCTGTTTTTACTTGTTTCACCATTTCTACATAGTTTTATTGCAGTTTTCCATTATATCGATAATCCTGAAGTAATTGCAAAATATTTTTCTAAACAAAAAATGCACACAAAAATTAAAAGTTGTGAATACTTGCCTGTAAGTTCAACTTATCTTATGTACAAGATGTGAGTACTTACCTGTATAAACAGTTCAATTTATCTTAAACAATACAGAGGTATGTACAAGATGTGAGTACTTACCTGTATAAACAGTTCAATTTATCTTAAACAATACAGAGGTATGTACAAGATGTGAGTACTTACCTGTATAAACAATTCAATTTATCTTAAATAATACCCTTCTTCTTCTTACGCTTCCCATCAACCACTTGTTAGCCACTCTGTGATTTCAGTTATGCGCCTACAAGTAGGCCAGCACATCCGATCTCTGCGATGCTTTTATTTACTAGGGTAGCTTCCCTAGGTCCTACATCAGTTACCTCCTTTATCGACATTTGCATTGTAGGGTCGTCATGTGCTTAGGCAGTGCTATTCTTTGCTTCCCGGCATCACATGGGCGACACAATGTACAAACACGTACAAGACATTGAGTACTTACCTGTATAAACAGTTCAATTAATTCTAAACAATACACAGAAATGTAGTTATCTTCAATTTTTATTCAATTTTTGTAAAACTACAGTACTTTATTTTTACGTGTTTCGCCACTGCTTCATAGTTTTACTGCAGTTTTCCTTTATTTTGATAATTTTTATACAAACTATAATAAGACATAGAATAAACACTAAATATTTGTATAATCAATCATTATTTCTGTGATCTTAAAAATAACTAAATATTTCTGCCTGTGTCATCCACTGTCGTCAAATGTTGTCAAAGAAGTAACGTTTAATATAGAAATAAAGGTACAAAGAAATATTGCAGTATGGAAGACAAAAGAATGGAAAAGGGACTCGGTAAAATGAAAAATGTGTTTCTTTTCCCACTTTTTTTTGTCTTCCACACAGCAGCTATATTTTTTTTTCCCAGTAGTAAACAAAGCTGACCAGGAAGTTACCTGTCTGTGATGCAGGCTTGGAAATTTGTATGGAGTAGCTGAGTTGCGGTTATAGCAAAAAAATACACTCAGTGAAAGGAAAAGTACAAGCACTTAAGTTGAACCCATTACAAAAACAAAGATGTCTCAAATAGTCCTGAAGACAGATTCTTCTTGAGGAACTGCAGGATGATTGACTAACCTGAGAAGCCATAAAGAAAACAACCAGAGACCAGAATAAGTGGAGAATAATTGTTGAGGTCCTATGCTCCACAGGGAATAGGAAAATAGGTACTAAATAAAAGGAATATATAAATTATTGCATGGGGTCAACTACCATCGTAAATAGTAGTGAAAGGAGTAAAGTTTGACAATACTATGAATCTACAAGAATAAATAGATGCATTTAGATGGAAGGTGACAGAAGATAAGCCACAGAGACAGTATGTACTACTTTCAAATCTGAGGAACTTTATGAAAGACATGAGCCGAGTCATACAATTCATTGAGGCAACTAGTGTTGAAATCTGAAGAAAGAGAGAGAATAATGACAACGTAAAAAACAGACAACCAGAACATGAGCCGAGTAGTACTATTCACTGAGGCAACTAGTATTGGAATTACTAACAAGGTATTCAAATTTCTCTGATAAATATCCTCTACTCTACTCCATGCGCCAGGTTGCAGTTTTATCATCAAACCAAAATATATATAATGACAATGAGTGTTACTGTTAACCACAATAGAAAATGTGCTAGAAACCTGTAAAAATCCAAACACTAAAAAACACTGGTATGCTATCAAATTAAGTTTTATTGCCACAAGCACTAAAAAAAGACAGCACAATATTCACAAATACTACTAGAAAAATTGAAAACTAAAATACAAAATTAGCACCAAAAATTTAAAAATGGAGCAATGACTAAAAATTAAAAAAAACAGTTATAATAAATAGTATATAAAAATCAGTGTCAATTTGTACATGAAAACAGTTAGAAACAGAGTATTTTCATAGAGAGTAAAGGCAATCTAACAAATAAAGTAATTGCATTTAATAAAGTATCATCATCATCGAGAGCCGCTGTAGCGTAGTTGTTAGTGAACTCGCTTCTCAAGGCTGGTGGTCTGGGTTCAGCTCCCGCAATGCGTGTGGAATTTTCCCGACCGCGACGGCTCTCAGGTCGACCCAGCCTCAACTGGGTACCAGACATGCGCTGGGAAAGTAAAGGCGGCCGGCGTGATGCTGACCACATCACCCATCGTGTGCTGACGGTCAATGAAAAATACAGGCCTGACACTGTATTGACCTATATACCACGAGGTATGAAAGGGTTCCTTTACTTTTTTTTTATCATCACCATCAGATGCTGTGCCGGCAGGCGTGGGCGATCATGGATCTCCACAAATCTTTGTCTCTTGTGTATGCTATTATCTCAGATGTTGACACTCTTCCCCCGTGCCATGAAGTCAGTTCATCTAAAAATGTCTCTTTATGTCTTCCTCTGTCCCGTCTTCCTTCGAATTTACCAGTTGTCACAATGGGCTCTAAACCTTCTCTTCTAATCACATGTTCGAAAAATGATGACTGTCTCTTTCTTATATTGATAATAAGTTTTCTGTGTCTTGACTTCATTCAACGCCTCCACATTCATCATTTTAGCAGTCCTTGGTATCATCATCATTTTTCTGTTAAAACCATATCTCTGTGGCTTCTAGAGATTATACTATCTGCTTATTTAACACTGTATATAAAACATTAAATAATTAGACTATTTAGAGATTAATTAAGTGCCTTTAAGCAGGTTTGTTTTAAACCCAGCTATAAAGTAGCTTTAGAATGTATTACCACTTGGTGCATTCGGAGATCATGTCTTCTCAGATTCAAGTCAGCAAATGTTCCAAGCGTTCATATCATGTTTATAGACATCCTTGAACCTATGTTACAGCCCCAAAGAAAATTTATTCCCAATCACTGGCTGTTCTTAGAGGTCATCCTTAATGGATATGGCCCACATGCTTTTGACTAAACTATCTCATCTTGTGTTGACTAATCAGTTTTAGTTTTAAATATCTTCATTGCACTCCGGACATGTCCATAGGTGCTCCGATCACCTTCACAATACCTTCAACATTGTCCAGCGAATAACCGTACCAGTTCGATGTTGATTGTTGGCCTACTATATAACTGTTGTTCTGTTCTTTTCTGGCCAATCCAATCTTCAATCCAAACTTTTGCTATCCAGTAATTGATGTGGATCGGTTTGAATGAAAATTCTCTTTGCGGCCACACTTTATGAGGGTGTTCAAAATGTCAGCTCTATCCACTGACTGACCCCCTGATATGGTGGCAGATCCAGCCAGCATGTCTGCTCTCTATTTTTCAACGACAATGTGTACCGGAACGAAGATGAGTGTAATTCTGCAAATTGTTGACACTTGTAGTGATTCAGTCCATTGCCCACGCTCGAACTAACCTCCACCTTTCGAATATCATAGTTCACAAGTCTGACAAGCAGAATGTCTGACTGAAAACTTACATCAGCAGCAAACAACAAATATAGACAAGGTTAAGATTTCCCAATGCTCTCTTTTTCCCCTCTGCAAGTTGTCCACAAAGTATATCCTTAAGCTTGTGACCATCTTTCAGGTGACATATATTGCTGAGATATCTCAACCTGTTCCTCTATATCAATTTCTAACTTCTCTCTCTCTCGATCGTTCTTAAGCCGTTTTTATCATTCTATTGTGATATATAAACAGCCAAACATCAGAACGTGATGTACGCACATGCCTTCGGTACCAATTGGAGCTCAGGAGCTTATCCTTCGGTGGTGTGTTCGATTTCAACCAGGGTATGTGTGCGGTTCACTCTCCGCTCAATTTCTAACTGAATTACTCCATCAGTATTTAGGATCGTTGCATAAGTAGCATCTACAAGGACATATACAACTTTAGAATTACATGTATGTACATAAGGCACCAGGTTTTCATTTATAGTTTGACAATATGAAATCACAAATTGAACACTAAAGAAAACTAGGACCATAAACTGAAAATGAAGATTTAAGAAACATGGTAAGCGATTCGGTGCATAAGTAATGAACAATTTAGTGCACAAAGTGAATAGAGATATAAAACTAAAGATATTTTTCTGAAATAAAACATTATTAGTTTATTATTACTTTTTAGTGATCATCATCATCATCATGGGTCCTACCAGCCGGTGTGGACTATCATGGAAAGTTAACCAATATTTGTGATCTCTGTAGTTTATGTCGAGAACAAGAATATATTGCGCTCCCGTTCATAGGCACCTATAGAGTGTAAGACAGGTGCATCAAGCAAAATGTTGGTCTAACAAGCAAGGGACATAACACTAGGACAGCTCTCCAATGAAAAGCAGATGGGAAAAAGATGGCCTGGATGTCTAAAGAAAACATGGAGAAAAAATGTGTAATGAGAGTTGAAAGTTTGTGGCCTGACATGGGAAATACTCAGTAAAAAGGGGGCAGAATGGCGACAAATCTTTTATGGAAGCATTGAGTCAACTGAGAGAGCCGCTGTAGCGTAGTTGTTAGTGAACTCGCTCGCAAGGCTGGTGGTCTGGTTCAGCTCCCGCAATGCGCGTGGAATTTTTCCCGACCGCGGCGGTCTCAGGTCGACCCAGCCTCAACTGGGTACCAGACATGCTCTGGGAAGGTAAAGGCGGCCAGCGTGATGCTAACCACATCACCCATCGTGTGCCGACGGTCAATGAAAAATACAGGCCTAAAACTGTATTGACCTATATACCACGAGGTATGAAAGGGTTCCTTTACTTTACTTTTTTATTGAGTCAACTGGGACACAAATAGGATATATATAGAAGCTAGGTTGTCCAGAATTTTCTCTCTGTTGTACTCTGACTCATCTCCCATTTGTTTTACCAGTGTTCACTATGTGTTCTTTTTTGGTGATCTCTAATCATGAGCTTAACCCTTTCGCTGCTACATACTTTCTCAAGGCTAAGCTAAAAATAGCTACTCTTTGTTTCTAGGTCACAAACGTGAATGTACGCCTATAGCAGTGACAGTAGCAATGTAGAACGTGTTAACACGTCTTTAGCCCACAGAGGAGAGATAATAACAGACGTGTTAATGCGACTTTAGAAGTAAATGCGGAAAACGTATATATACGTCCTTAGCAGCTAAAGGGTTAATTTACTGTGGACCACAACCTGGGCAGTCAGCTTCATGTCTGTTAGGTTTATACAAAAACTTAGTTTTCAATTCAACTAGTTGTGGCCACATGTTGCTTCTCAGCTTACACATGAGATTACAGTCTTGCAGGACTCGCTTCAGTGAGCACCTTACAGAGACGCTCATTGTTTTTACTATAGACTTGTTTATAAAAACTCTCTATTCAGTTCTTTATCTTTCTTCTTTTCCTTTTGGCTTTATTTCCATTATTTTTTTGCCGTTAGGCGTCGCAGGTTTAACTGATGATCGGTTTCCGAGATAGTGCAATGCTGTGCAGCTTGATATGCTGTGGTATTGTGGAGTTTTGAAATGTCTGTAACTCCTTCATTTTTTCTTGGTCTGCCCCTTCCTCTTGATGATTTCATTTTTAGGTTGTACACTCTTGCAACTGGTGTAGTTGGGTTCATTCTCACCAAGTGGTCAAACCATTTGAATATCTGTTTTTTTATAAATCTAACAGCAGGTGTTGTTCCAATTGTTCTTCGAATTTCTTCATTTCTTATATGGTCTCTTCTTGTTTTATTTACTGCTTTCCTCAAGCATCACATTTCACATGTGGTAATTTTCCTTTCTTGTTCCTTAGTCAGTGCCCATGTTTGGAACTGGTAGCACAGTGTTGGTATGAAGATTGAACTTATAATATGTCTTTTAGTCATTCTTGATAACAAAAGAAAATATAAATATTTACAATATTTCAATCTTTTCTTGTCACTAAAATATTTTTTCAGTTACTTGCAGCATACAGCTACTTGTTTATATAATATAATAATACTATTCCTCTTGTACCGTTATACGTACAAGTAACTTCTCCATACCGCTCCATACTGGAGACAAGAACACTATGCTGATAACCAAAGAAGAATAGTAAACCAACAAAGAACCGGTGTCGTTAGTCGCCACACACTGGGAGACATACTAAACTAAGCTCTGTCCTGGGTAACTTGCTCAATCTCTTCAAGGGAATTGATTCCAATATTTCTTGCCTTTCTCAGCAATTGATAACTCACCAATAAGATAAGCACAATGATATTTAGAAAACAAGATAACAATAACACAGAAAGAAACTAGATTCTAGTTCAAGCAAATAGACATTAACTCCTAGTGGACCAGGGAAAAAGCCATGTTTTTACAAGCCATTTGTTTTTAGAATAAAAAAGGCCCTTTAGTGTGGCTCCTGGTAACGGGCGTCAATCCAAAGCCATATAGTGTGGCATTTGGTCCACAATGAGTTAAGTTATGAATTTATAGTGAATAATGATAAAAATGTCCTATTGCTCTTGCAATGACTTGCCAAAATAATGAGCATAAAATAATTACATTATCTGGTATATAAATTGTCACAATAATCACAAAGAAAACAAATTTATCATTTTTATAAATTAATAATTTTAGGATTCTAAAGTTTATAAATGTGTTGTCACATTCATGTATTTAGTAGGACCTGACATCAGGTTATGCCAATTTGTCAAGTTGTGTATGCTGGAGTTACATTAGCCAAGTACAAGGCAGGAAGTGATTAGGTACAAGCTGTTATAGCACATAAGTGTCGTACTTCTGCTGGATTGAACTTGGACCTCATCTGAAAAATGGTGACCAATAAAAGACATGCAACATCATTTTAAATTGTAGTATTATATAATAATAATAATAATAATAATTCCTCTTGTACTGTTATACGTTACATAGGGCCTGCAAGTAATTTCTCCATACTGCTCTATCCTGGGCAACTCGCTCAATCTCCTCCATGGAACTGAGACCGATATTTCCTGCCTCTCTCAGCAAAATTCGTTTCAGGGTCTCTTTAAGTCGACCTTTCTTTCTTGAACCCTTTGCATCCCACTTCAATGCCTGCTTTGATATTCGTTGATCATTTCTCCTCAAGGTGTGCTCAACATATCTCCATCGATCTCTTTCTTATAACAGTTGTCACTAGTGGTTGACCAGACATGTATTATATAATGCTAAGGCTAAATTTTAGTATTATAGTCAGACAGTCAGTGTGTCTTAGAAGAGCTGCAGGTGTGACAATAAGAGACAAAATTAGAAATGAAGAAATCAGAAGAAGACTGGATGCAAAACCAGTCATTCAATTCATAAAATAACAACAAATTAAATGGTTTGGACACCTGACAAGGATGTCCTGGTATTGCCTACCATAGAGAGCCACACAGAAAAAAGTATAATGAGTACAAAGCAAGAGGAAGACCACGCAAAAGATGGAGCAACGGCATCAAGAAGAGCATTATGATGACATTTGACAAGTACGAGTAGTTATAAGATGTAACCATGACATGACATTTGACAAGATGCGAGTAGTTATAAGATGTAACATGACATGATATATGACAAGTATGAGTAGTTATGAGATGTAACCATGAGATGTTATTTGACAAGTACGAGTAGCTATGAGATGTAACCGTGACATAACATATGACAAGTATGAGTAGTTATGAGATGTAACCATGAGATGACATTTGACAAGTATGAGTAGTTATGAGATGTAACCATGAGATGACATTTGACAAGTATGAGTAGTTATGAGATGTAACCATGAGATGACATTTGACAAGTATGAGTAGTTATGAGATATAACCATGAGATGTCATAGACAAGTATGAGTAGTTATGAGATGTAACCATGAGATGTCATTTGACACGTAAGAGTAACTATGAGATGTAACCATGACATATGACAAGTATGAGTAATTATGAGATGTAACCATGACATATGACAAGTATGAGTAATTATGAGATGTAACCATGAGATGTCATATGACAAGTACAAGTAGTTATGAGACACCACCATGAAATGTTCATTAATTAACACATTTATTAATTTGACAGAAATAATATAGATTGATGTTAAACCACACACATTGACTGCTGAATCTGGACAATTGTTAGTTCATGCTAAATACAGGTAGACAATCAATGCTAATCATTAACAGCACACTAGCTATATCATATACATATACGTGTGCATGTGGTGTGTATATATAGACATACATACACACACATATGGTTTATTAACTGTGCAACCTTCTTCATGCTATTATTATTTTCAAATTCAAAATTTGTAAAAGTGCACAATTTTTTTTAATTTCGTGTGCGTCATGCTCCGATGCCAATTTGCAAATATTACAAGAAAGCAAAAATCTGTCTGAGGCTGTTAGCAGTATTAAATCATTTCTAAAATTGTTGCTATCAACTTTCTTTTTTTTTTTTTTTTGGTTTTTTATTAACCCTTGACATTAACTAATATTGATTATTTTTTTTCCTGGATTTCATATGTGTGAACATAAGGAATTCTTTTGTTTGTTTTTTCTGTTGGGCCAGCGGGTGGGCCCAGTTACGCTTAAAATGTGTAAAAACTCACGAGTGTCGTCATTCTTTTGAATAAGAGCTGCTTGGAATTTTTTTAATACATTTAATTGAAAATTGGTTCTATGAAAGCTTCCAGTTTTTGGCCTTGATCACGTGGGTAGTACACTTTGATCTTAGCCAAAATGCAGAGAAGGAGGTTCTGAAGTAATGATGCATGGTTTCTTTAAAATAAAATTGTTTCTTGGTAAAACTTTAATTATTACTTTTTGCATAGTTTCCCTGAAGAAGACATTTTGTTTACTATGCTGTTTTCATTAATTATGAACATGTTTTTGTCTTAGAAATCTACATGTAATATATATTTTCATATTTATTCTGTTTATAATCAAGACACAAGTAATTACATGACATACGAGTATAATGAAGGAGTAGGAAGTATTAGAGCCTTTGGAGGTGAGGTGGTCAGTTCCATTTCTAATTACACTTCCTGAACTGATCGAGCTATGATCCCATTTTAATCTGGATTGACTCTTCTTCTGTACCTGGACCTGACCAACAAAGCAGTCAACGGTAGACATGCTGGTTCCCTCTAAATAAATGTTGAGCCCGCCTGCCCAGCGTGTTCGTAGCGCGGTGGACTGCAGGTGACTAGCCCTCTGTGTGTGCGGGTTCAATTTTCTGCTGGCAGAAAAGCCACAGGTTCCCCAGATTCACGGTGTTCATGGCACCAAACCGAAGGGTACAATGTCAATGGTACCGGCGAAGAGCTGAAAGCTCAAGTGCTTCTGGATCGGAAAAAAAATATATAAATGTTAAAGATATCTTTATTTCCTATAATCGTTGCTGCCAGGGATGTATAATTAGTTTGATTCCGCAGCTCCGTCCTCATTCGTGAACTTTTCTGGAGAATATATTCTCATCTCTTCTCTTCACCCTTCACCCCTAGGGAAGCATAGGTCCGCAACCAAGGCCTTCCAAGCCCGCCTATCCAAGGCCATCCTTTCCAGATCTCGCCACTCTCTCCCCGTCCTCTTGCATTCCATCTCTAACTCCCGTCACCAGGTGTTTCTGGGTCTTCCCTTACTTCTATTGCCCTGGGGTTCCATCGGAGAGCCTGTCTCACGATGCTGTCAAGGGTTTCCTCAGTGTGTGTCCTATCCATCTCCACCTTCTGCTCATTATCTCTTGTTCCACCTGCCGTTGTCCTGCCCTATCCCACAGTTCTCTGTTTGTGGTCCTGTCGTACCATCTCAGATGGAGTATCCTGTGTAGGCATCTATTGATGAATGAATATATTCTCATAATTCTCTTAAAAAAAAATCTATTGTCAAAGGTCTGTAGTTCATATGTAATGTCTGCTTTTCTTTTCCAGCATTTGTTATTGTATAGCAATATTTTACGAATGTTACTTTGGTATATATGATTACATTGGAGGTATTGCAAAGGAGAATGTGCCTGTGTGGTGTTGGGGCTTGCAAGGGAAGAAAAGAATAGTACCACTGCAACCTACAAGGCATGTCGTAAGAGGTGACTGTTGTAGGAGCCTAGGGAAGCTACCCTAGTAAATAAAAAGCATTGCAGAAAACGGATGTGCGGGCCTACTGGTAGACACATAACTAGCACAATGTACAATCGCTCTTAGGCTCAGACAACATACAAATCACACAGAGTGGTTAACAAGTGGTCGATATGGAGCGTTCGAAAAAGAAGAATAAGCTAAGGAGATTGGAGCACCTATGGACATGTCTGGAGTGCAAAGAAGATGTTCCAAACTGAAATTGAATTCTGAGTTTGGTTCTCAAGCCAAGGTCTCTTAATTTTCATCTTTCCTTTCTTTTTTTTTTCATCACACTGTAACCGGGTTGCTGCCCAGTTTTGTGGTTTTCTGTTTCTGTCTTTCACTGCTCTAGTAGCTTGGGTGATAATTATATTTGCTTTTGGAAAGGATTCTGTTATGTCCTCTAACAATTATTTTCTTGGTCTTCCTTTCACCTTCTTTCCTGATGTCCTGTTGTAGAAGACTCTGTTAACAATGGAGTTTTGTTTCATTCTTATTTATGCAAGTTCTTTTAATTTTCAAATGTTTTTAAGCATAACTGGCTTGGTTTGTTTTTATTTTTCTTGCTATTAATACGTATTCACAAACAATTCACAAAACAAGGGGTCTCTGTGGCTGAGTGGTTAAGTCCTTTGCCTTGCGAGTCGAAGGTCGTAGGTTCGAATCCGGGCCGCGGCCTTCTGTTCACGAGTGCAGTTTTTTCCAGAGACCCTAGGATTGTTGCCGTAGCTACGGAGTTCGTGATTTGTGCAATACTCTCGGCAGGTGGCGTGCCATTTCTGCGGAGAGGACCGAGCCATATGGGGTAAAACCCGTGCAATGAAGTCAATCCTTCGGCTTTAAAACCCTTTAAACACAAACAAATCTTGAAACATATTTATGTTACATTTAATTCAGAAATTCTACATTAGATTGTTCAATAATTGAACAATGTTGTTGCTAAGAGAAAGCCCAAACATTTGTTCATGTGCTGTAACAGTGGAATAATAGTATTGCTGATCCGCTGAGGTTAGACAAGTCTACTTACGATTGATCAAAATTGGTGCTTGTATTGTATTATCAATATAAGGTAAGACTGCAGTAAATCTGAGGGGGAGGGGGATTAATTGTTCAACTTTATATGTTATATCTTGCGTAAGACAAATCCTTATGTGGTCACCAGTTGGGAAAAGAAAACGTGGAAGACCAAAGACCACGCTCAAGAACCATCCAACAAGAAAGTAAACTATTGGGATGTAAAACCATACAAGATCTCCAACTGCTAGCAAAGAACCACATCACATGGAGATCTAAAATCTCTGCCCTATATGCCGCCTTTGGCACGAAAGGAACAAACTAACTAACTAACTAACTTGCGTAAGAAGTTATGTTATGCGGTTAATGTCATGACACACTGGACATTCCCAAGCATCATCCATCCTCCGCTGCAGTAGCCATCCCTAAGTCCACTTGCTCACTGTATCCATGAAAAGTTGATGAGCATATTTTTATATATATATGAGTATAGGAAGTCTGAGTTTTACATTTATATATATGAGTATAGGAAGTCTGAGTTTCTACATTTCTTTTGTATCCTTTGCTTGATAGAGGCCTTTTGGTTGAAACATCACAGTAGATTGTTTTTGTACTTTGTAAAACTATATTGCTTTGTTGTTACATGTTTTGCCTACGCTAGTATGGTATCTGTTTAACTTTGGTAACTCAAAATCATGGAATAAATAAACAATTATTGTGAATTGAAATTGCTAAACAAATGTGCAAACCTATTACTTCTGTACATTATAGTATGTCTAAGTGTAAGTCTTGTCTCTTACACCCAACCCCCCCCCTTATCTTAATACTGTAGCCATGACCAAACTAATATGCAGATAAGCAATATATGAACTAAGTAGGTATGTTACTTACCATGCATAAAGAAGTGCAACATGCTATTAGCAAGCATCCAACATCAGCAACTGTTTTGCTGTCAGGCAGTCATTAGAAAAGTTGGTTTCGACCAGAACGACGGCTTGAAAAAACAAATCTCATAGGCTGACAGCGGTCGTTGATGTTATAAATGATAAAACGTTGTCATATTTGAAAGATAATCTTTATCATAGACTTGAGTCGTATGTTATAAATGATAACCTGTTCATTTTGAGGTCTTTAAATTCCAGAATGATCCATATATATATATATATATATATATATATAATATATATGAATCTTGCTGTAGCTCAATCTACTTCTTATAGTGACTGCAACATATATTTTAATTGTAGATTTGATGTAACTAGTGTATAGCATATGTTAAGCTGTGGTTTACACATCTACAGATGTATAGACAGCTAGATATATGTCTACACAGCTACAGATGTCTTCACATCTACATATGTCTACACATTCACAGATGTCTACACAGATTTCAAGCAGATTATACTATTATACTAGTGAATGGTTATTGTAGTCATGTCAGCCCATGTAAAGTTAAAGTTAATTGCATATCCTTTACAGGACTTTGTGAATCAACCCCAGCTTTTAACGCTGTTTGTGTTTTTTCTAGGCATTATTACGTTCAGTAGTTTGCCATTGCTTTCTGAATGGGTGGTGTCATCGTCCTTTTGTAAAAATCCACCCGAAACAATTTGCAACCAAACTGTCCGCAGTGTGATTCGAACTCAGAACGTCGGGGTTAATAGACAGAGTCACTATCCCCTAGGCCACAGACGCCACCAGCCATGTAAAGTCCTTCTTAATAGACATGTTTGTGACAGGTTATACCAGAGGGTGGAGCATCCGGTCTAATGGATTAAAACATGGGCTTCCATGAGTGGGACCCAGGTTTAATACCTGGTATGGCCAAGGAGTGAGAGCCGCTGTAGCGTAGTTGTTAGTGAACTTGCTTCTCAAGGCTGGTGGTCTGGGTTCAGCTCCGCAATGCGCATGGAATTTTCCCGACCGCGACGGCTCTCAGGTCAACCAGCCTCAACTGGGTACCAGACATGCTCTGGGAAAGTAAAGGCGTGATGCTGACCACATCACCCATCATGTGCCGACGGACAATGAAAAATACAGGCCTAACACTGTATTGACCTATATACCACGAGGTATGAAAGGGTTCCTTTTTTTTTTCTTTTATGGCCAAGGAGTATCTTTCTGTCAGGGGCATAAAGAAAAATCCGAACCTAAACAGTTTCGCTATGTCTGCAATTGTCATGCGGCCATTAAATTCGACAGGCACATGTCCCCCTGTCTATACGCTCTAACAATTGGTATCACAGGCAGTAACAACAGCTTATTTATTTATATCAGAGGATGATAACTGTAGCTAAACTACTAATCAACAAAAATCCCTTGCTAACAGACACTAATAAGCTTAATTGGGTGATGTCTCAAGCAGATTATAGAAGAAAACAATTATGTTAGCCATAAACCTGGCCCATACAACATTTTAACATGTTCTTGTATGATGCAAAACTATAAAAAATATTCACTGTCCAACCAGCAAACACTAACAAACAGTGAGAATATATAATAAATAAAATAAAATATGATCACACAAACGGTTCATAAAACTACAACTAAAACAAGAGGAGACATTCAAGCAAATTACAACAAAAACATCCAAACATAAAAGGGAAGAAACTATGCTTGTGCTTTTATGTAATCCATGCAGAACATCAAAGAGTTCTCAAATTAACTCTTTCCACGCCAATCTCAGCACAGTGCGCCACAACGTATTCTGATGAACACCATTCACTGTACACTGCGTCATTCAAGTTGTTCCCCTTATACAAGTCTAGTTTACTCTATTTTTACTTCTACTACTTTTTAACCTTGTTATTCTAATAGGTTGTCCAGTTTTCTTCAAATTAATAATTAATCAGATAAATGTATATATGTTTATTTATTGACGAGTAGTTATGGATTAGAAAGAAAATAATCAATTTTTTTGCCTCCCTTGAATTATCGTTTGCCGAGCTACTGAGTTAGTGCTTGAGCAACGCTGTGAGCTATGACTGTTACATGGAATGCTTTTGCTGTGTCAACCGTGCGTTTGTTGTGTGTATTCAGAAAATGGCGGACACCGGTTATGACGAACAAGCTCCATCTGCTGTATGCAGTTATTTTGCAAGTGCAGAAAGCTGGATTTTGTCATGATTGATGTTCCCTTCGACAAGAATTGCAATTCAAGTGATGAACAGTTTGGTGTTGCTACATTAGCGACGGCCATATGCATTTTATGCAGCTGTTTCATTCTGGAATTAGTTCACACAGAAAACATTTCAGTTGTTAGCATTTCGTGTGATTTTCATTGGCACAGGAACGAGCAATTATGGGGTGACCCGTTGCAGTGAAGTTGGAACCGTACTTATGAACTATGAGTTAACTGTGTACAACTAAGGAAATAACTGAGTACGGAAAGAGCTACCCTTTCTTCTTCTTTTGCTTTCATCTGCTATGAATTCAGGTGTAGTCAGGACGCCTGGTATTGTGCTTCTGACGGATTTTTGTGTGAAGGCATGCTTTCCTTATTAACACTGTCCCCCACCATACAGGCATGCCTTCTCAAACTTCAAAGGTTAATTAATTCTTTCACTCCGTAATTCTTTTTCTATTATGGACACATTTATTTTGTAATTTTTACTGAACTGACCAGTAGGCTGTCTTTACGTTTTCTTAAAAAAAAAAAAATTAGCCAGTATATCGGCTCAGAAGGATGAAAGGGTTAATGTTGAGGAATTAACTACAAGTAACATTGACAACCAAACAACAACAATAACTATATAAGGGAACAATGTAAGCTGATTATGTATTATAAGCTTCTCATGCTTGTTGTCAGAATATCTCTTTTACAACCATTTAATTTATATAAATATTCAAATTATGCAACTCTAAACTTGTAGTTCCTCTTTGGTGCATTAGATATATATTTTTCATTTTCTTTTCATTGGAAACAGAAACGTCAGACTAGAAAGGCAGTAAAATTCCCCACAAGTGCAAATATTCATTGTCCACATTGCAAAAGAACATTTCAAGCCAGCATCAGGCTCATTAATCATCTACGCACACACACAGACAAACATAATGCAACTACATTCTCTTGGATGAAAAATGGTGGTCATTATCACCCGTGATGGACGAGCATCAGCTAGATATATATTTTAACAATTTGTTACGAAGAACATTCTTACTGAAGTTACCGCAGCATCCATTTTAATGGACATAAATGAGAGAAGAATGAAGACATACTAAAATATTTGTAAAATGAAAATTTTATCCAAATCATAGTAACAATTTTATTCAAATGTTATTTAAGTTCTTGAAGTCTTAGGCTTCTAGATAAGATAGAAAATCAATTTTTGATAATAAATTGTCTAAATGTTTCATTAAAAAAAGAATTTGGAGATTGATGGGACATTCTGGATTAGAGCGCAGCTCCTATCCGGGAGGCCTGCGTTCAATTCATGGTAAGGCCAAGGAGTATTTTCTGTTTGGGACATAAAGAAAAATCCTAACCTGAGCAGTTGTGCAGTGACTGCACTAGCCATGCGGACATTAAATTCCATAGGCATATGTCCCTCCTGTCCTACACTGCTTAAAATGTGGTACAACAGGAAGTAACAACAGTTTTTTTTAGATGGAGCATTAACAGATGTGCATTGGTGTGAACGCCAACAAGGATAGAGAAGAGTGGGGAAGCCTTGACTGGACCCAGTGAAGGAAGAATAAGGAGGTCATGACTGAACTTTGGAGTCAGGAGGCCATTGACTGGACTCAGCAAAGGAAGAATGAAGCAGGGGTCGAGGTTAAAATCACACAAGAGAGAGGGCAGATAGAGAGCGTGAAAGTTTAAAAACATAACCTTAGCTGTAGTGAAATAAGCTTGAGTGGAATATTGGGTGAATATATATATATATATATATATATATATATGAATGCTTTGTGCCACTAAAATAAGCATAAAAAATACGTGTATACATTAAATATAAGTGGGTTTAGAAAACTATGATCAGGTACTTACCTTTGCAGAGTCTTTCAAAGTCAGCATAGTTGGATCACTGACACTCTTTCCAGATGCATTCTTTGTAGCACAGATCAACTCTGACAGAGCTGAGGCTACATCTTTCACAGCATTGATAAGAAGGACCTGGAGGAGGAAGAAATTCAGGAGATACATAATGCCAGTTTGAAGGTTATTACTTTTTTTTAAGTTGTTATTGGTTACTAAACTGACGTCATTGCACTTTGGGCAGACCCATAGGTGCTCAGTCTTCCCTAACAGATATCAAAGAGTATGCATACTGATGGTTCCCGTGGCTAGCTGATTAAACACACTCCTCACTCTGCCACTCAGGCATCCAGTTCTACTTGTATGAGTAACTCCAAACTGCTTAAATTTCTGGATCGATTCAACATCTATTTTAGTGTCTCATCCAACAAAAAAATCGTAAAGAGACTGAAGAACATCTCCCTTATCCATCTTCAACTCCCCAACAATCGATGCTGTTGATGTAAGCCTGCTTTCTCTTTACCATAAACACTCACATGCCCAGGACAGTATATCCACGTAAGCCTCTGGAGGCTAGAAACTTCTATAGACGACATCCACTCATACCGAAACCTGTCCTTTTGAATCTTGTGAAGCATCGACTGAGAGTCAGATACAATAACGGACCAGTATATGAAGTCCCAGAGAACCAATTGAGGGCAGCAGTAATGGCCTCAACGTCCAACCTCATCCTCAACATCCATCCATCCCTCTTCTAAGTTCACATTTTCTAAGTTCTTTTTTGTTGAACTGTTTTACACCCGCTGGATTAAATGCAAGCACCCTATGTTGAAGTGACTGCAGTGATGGTTTTTAACCTGGATCACTATACCAGAGACTGACAAAAATATGTTTTATTTTTGTGCCTGAGAATGTAGGTGTAAGAGGAAATGAATGCACCGATATGCTTGTTGGTATGGCTGTGTAAAATGCGAGCAATGGACCAGTCTGATATTCTGAATTCTCTAAGGGAGGAAGGGTAGATGATTCAAGTAATAGTGGGGAATCTACAACCCTAACCAGACTGCGAGAATACCTAGTCAAATGTGATGTAGCTAGACAAGAGCACTATACTGGTAGCCAAAGAAGAATAGTAAACCAACCGAGGAACTTGTGCTGTTTGTTGCCACATACTGAGGGAGACTCTGAGCACTTATGAACTTAATGGTTTGATGTGCAGTGATGAAGATTCAACGACTAAACTAAATTATACCTGAGAAAGCGGCTCAGTGCCCGTGGACTGCAGTGGTGATCCTACTAAATGACTGGTTTTTTGGGGTTTTTTCCGATCCAGAAGCACTTGAGCTTTTCAGCTCTTCGGCTCGTGCCATGGACATCGTAACCCTTCGGTTCGGTGCCACAACACCGTAAATCTGGGGAATCTGTGGCTTTTTCAGCCATCCCGTGGAATTGAACCTGCACACACAGAGGGATAGTCACCCATAGTCCAACGCGCTACGAACATGTAGGGCAGACGGACTTAATGACTGTTTACCTGAGATCTACGAAAGTTTACCTGGATTGTTGTTAACCAGACACAAGTGACATGAGTCCTGACAACTGTGGAGGTGTTCCACATGCTGGAGTGCATTCCTAGAGAGAATGGATCAGTGTCTGGGCAGGGCTACATACCATGACTATCAAAAAGAACTGTAGGTGATGCCATACAGTCAACATGTTACAGGTTAGGGAGTAATCATGTTACAGGTTAGGGAGTAACATCTGAACAAATGCGTGCTACAGTCGTATGTGCTCCAATCACCGTTGCAATATTTCCAACAGCATCCAGCGACTAACCGCAAACTGTACCAGCTCGTTGTTGATTGATGAGCCTACTCATATACGTTTTGTGCTGTTCTTTTCTGTCCACTCCAATCTTCAATCCAAGCTCTTGTAATCTAGTTGTTGATGTGGATTGGTTTAAGTGACAATCTTCTGTGCGGTCACACTCTATGAGGGCATTCAAAATGTCAGCTCTATTCATTGGCTAACCCCCCAATATGGTGGCTATTTGACTGAGTTAAGCATCATTTTCTTTACATTCTTATTGCACGAAATTATGTGCATGAACTGCACAGTAGTTCTTTAACCAGACCCACCCACCTGAGCTTCAGGCTGATCTGATCCAATAGAAGCAGCACCAAGTTTCACTACATCTGCCAATCTTGTAATGGTCTTGACAGCACATTGCGCTGCTACAGCTAATTGTTCCTGGTTAGAAGCAGCTCCAGCAACAAGTGTTTTTGTATCTTCCACTAGAGCCTTTGCTGTTTTTAGAATATTCTCCCTATTCAATGGAAACCAACAAAATATTATTAAAACAAAAATAAGAAAAAAATTTTGAAACACATTATAAGCTAGTCCAACTTTAAATCCATTGTAAAGTAAGAATCCATTTTATGTTATTAGCTTTGCCCGTCTGTCCAGCGTGTATGTAGCATGTTGGACTACGGGTGACTATCCCTCTGTGTGTGCGGGTTCAATTCCGCGGGATAGCAGAAAAAGCCACAAATTCCCCAGATTTACGGTGTTTGTGGCACCAAACCGAAGGGTTACGATGTACATGGCACCGAGCCGAAGAGCTGACAAGTTCAAGTGCTTCTGGATCGGAAAATAAAACTAAAAAAAAATGTTATTAGCTAATTAAACTGACGTCACACTACTCAGAGCAGACCCACAACTGCTTATCTACCATGTATGCTGACTTTTCCTGTAGCTTGCTGGTTACACACACTCCTAATGTTCATGTAGTCTTACCCATACAATGTTTGATTTCAAACTTCATAAATTTACAGTACAGGATTGATTGATGGATAGGATCACCATCATTGCACATTGGTGAATAACTATGTGTGCTCTGATCTCTTTCTTACAACGGAAGATCACAACAACATTGCATAAACTCTGTAACACTAACAAGGATCCCCAATGTAATTTTAAAGGTTGTGAAAACCATTGTATAAATTTTGTTCTAACTTTCCAAATTACTTTTGCTCAGACGGCAACTTTTCAGCTTACATTTATCAATTGTCATCTTCAAGGAATATTTTACATGCTGCAAGTGAATCTGTGGTTAAGCCCTTGTCTTGCGATCCAAGGATCGCGGGTTCCAATCTGAACCGCGCTGTTCTGTTCCCAGGTGCATTTGTTTCCAGAGAATCCTAGGATTGTTGCCGAAGCTACAGAGTTTGTGCTTTGCGCATTTCTCTCGGCAGGTGTCATGCCATTTCTGTGAAGAGGGGCCAAGTCATATGGGGTAAAATCTGGTGCAATGAAGTCAATCCTTCGGCTTTAAAACAGGACCTCTGTTACAACATACCTCTCCAACAGGGTTAGGAACTCAATCTAACCTACATCAAGATCAGGAAGTTCTGGAAAAATATTCCAACTGCTCAACAAGGAAACAAACCAAGTAATTATAAAACGAGAGCCGAGAACCCCCCTCTCCCTACCCCAATTATGATATGGATAAGTCATCAGTTGTAGTGTCATCCCCTAACAGGTAGTCCTCATCTATCTTTTTTTTTTTTTTTTTTTATCCAGAAGTACTTAAGCTTTTCAGCTCTTCGGCTCGGTGCCATGGACATCGTAACCCTTCGGTTGGTGCCACGAACACCGTGAATCTAGGGAACCTGTGGCTTTTCTGCCAGCCGCGGAATTGAACCCGCAATCACAGAGGGCTAGTCACCCGCGGTCTCATCTATCAGGGAATGTTAGCTGCAGTATGTTCTCTCTATCTACCTGTCTGCTCTTTCACTACAACCGACGATGTCGCAGATAGTGAAGTTGATAACACATTATACTAGTGACCCTGGGCCATGGTACTTTCAGGGGGAACAAGGCCGGCTTGTGATAAAATTTCTCGGTATACACTCAGTATATGGTTGAACTATAGGAAACCATGATCCTTTACTTGGGAATCTAAATACAAGTACCTCTGATGTCAGAGTATGGTTTGCCTGAATGGTGATGGACACCGAGAAGAAAGAAAGCAAGCCTTTATGCAAAAATTAGAGGTGCCAAATTAGATGCCATAACTACGCCTGAATTCATAAGTAAATGTGGTTAAAAAATTTGTTTAAATAAAATGATGATAATTAGACTCCTCACCTCTGGTCAGCAAAAGAATCAGATCCCTCATCATTGAGTGTACCAGCAGAAGCAAACATGATAGTTGTGTCTAAATCTCCAATAATACCACTGACAGTGCTGGCTGCATTTATGCACGCCTGGGTACCTCTGGCACCAGCTTGTAAAGCTGCTAGTACATAAGAGACCTAGAGACAGGAGAAACAGAAGCACAAACAAATTATGCTATTAAATAGTAAATCTTCTTGAAAATTTGTAAAAGAAATGTTAGAACTGGAAATTAATTATATTTTCAGTCTATATAATTCTGTTTTCTGTCTATATAATTCTGTTTTCTGTCTATATAATTCTGTTTTCTGTCTATATAATTCTGTTTTCTGTCTATATAATTCTGTTTTCTGTCAATATAATTGGTTTGTTTTTTGTCTATATAATTGTTTTCTGTATATATTCTTCTGTTTTCCGTCTATATAATTCTGTTTTCTGTCAATATAATTATGTTTTCTGTCTATATAATTATTTTTTCTGTCTCTATGATTCTGTTTTATGTCCTTAAATTTGTCTATCTTTCCTATTCTGTTTTCTGTCAGTACCATTATGTAAACTATCTCAGCAATTATCTGCTTTATATCTATATAGTTTGCTATGCATCAGAAGACTGCTCAGTTCAGAGTATGACATTCTTCTTGGATTCAATTTCAGCTTGGAATATCTTCATAGCACTCCGGATATGTCCATAGGTGCTACGATCTCCTTCACTATATCTCCAACAGTGTCCAATGACTAACCGCACCAGTTTGATGTTGATTGATAAGCCTACTATTACCCCTGTTGTGCTGTTCTTTACATGTGTAACTTGAACACAGTACCTAAGTTTTATAGTGGGTTCATAGGACTAGGGACTTAATCTCAATTACACTGAGATCAGGGATTTCCAGCAAAATAATCTAACTACTCCCCACGGGAAACAGACCCGGTAGCTTTGGAGCGAGAGGCAATTGAGCCCATAAAAAGACCAAGTGTGTTTGGAGCGAGGGCAAGTAGCTTTTCTCAATGCCCCAGAGCCCCCAAAGGAACAGAGTGTGTTTGCAGCAAGAAGCAAGTACCTTACATCCTATTCCTGAGCCCCCTCTCCCTCCCTCCCCATAGGAATTATCTTATTTCAACACAACTACATATTTTACATCAGATGTAATACAGTACCTTTTCCTGAACACTCTTGGCATGGTCATTCAAATCCTCAAGTGTGTATTGATCTGTTGGATTGCCTTGAAGGTTTCCTGCATCCTGTATCAGTTCAATACAAGACTTACCAAGATCTTGTACTGTAGTACGGATTCTGTTACCGATCTACCAATGAAAAGACAGGTCAAAGGTTATCTAGACAAATACATAAATGGATGCATGAAAACTGATAATATAACTAATGAACTGGTGGAAATGGAAGAATAACTAATGAAATCCAATATATATGCAATAAAGCAAACCAAATTTTAGAACAAATGTCACTAATTTTAAAATGCAAACATGTCACCATGAACACTAAAGGAACATTTACAACACAATCTTTCTCCCATCATTATGCTATTAGTACCAAACCTGGACACTGACATTAAATGACAACAGAAAACTAGTCATGACAGAGATGAAGTGTCTACACAGAATGCTGGGAGTATCAAGAAGATACCAGTTTAGAAATCAGGAAAAAAGTGGATACAACATCAGTACTGAAATTCATCACAAAACAACAATTTAAGTGGTCCGAACACATAAGCAGATTACCAACAGACAGTGTGCCTCAAAGAACAATGCTACTTCGATACAGTGGATACAAAGGCAATGTACCAACGGGGAACAAGAGCATGCCTCCATAAGGAACAAGTGCTACTTCGATACAGTGGATACAAAGCAGATTACCAACAGACAGTGTGCCTCAAAGAACAATGCTACTTCGATACAGTGGATACAAAGAGAATTTTACCAACAGACAGTGTGCTCTCATGACAGAACAATGCTACTTCGATACAGTGGATACAAAGAGATTACCCATACAGTGGATCAAAGAGCAATGTACTCCCATACAGTGGATACAAAGAGCAATGCTACTCCCATACAGTGGATACAAAGAGCAATGCTACTCCCATACAGTGGATACAAAGAGCAATGCTACTCCCATACAGTGGATACAAAGAAGGCAATGCTACTGAAAGTGGATCAGACAACACTATAAGTGGATAAAGAGCAATGCTATAAAGTGTTACAAAAGCAATGCTCTAAGTGATAATCCATCTATCCTGACAGTGGATACAAAAGCAATGTAATCAGTGATGACAAAAAAAGACTGATGGAAAAGACAATCCATACAGTGATACAAACAATGCTTCCCTAGATAAAAGAGCATCTTGATTCATTGGTTTAGAAAGAAATTTTTCATGGTAGAATAAATTTTCTCCCATACAGTGGATACAAAGAGCAATGCTACTCCCATACAGTGGATACAAAGAACAATGCTACTTCGATACAGTGGATACAAAGAGCAATGTTACTCCCATACAGTGGATACAAAGAGCAATGCTACTCCCATACAGTGGATACAAAGAGCAATGCTACTTCGATACAGTGGATACAAAGAGCAATGCTACTTCGATACAGTGGATACAAAGAGCAATGCTACTTCGATACAGTGGATACAAAGAGCAATGCTACTTCGATACAGTGGATACAAAGAGCAATGCTACTCCCATACAGTGGATACAAAGAGCAATGCTACTCCCATACAGTGGATACAAAGCAAAAGGCAGACCACGCAAAAGGTGGACCTCAGAAACAACTAAGGCGGTGAAAAACACTATTTATAAAGCGTTCACAAAAGCTTATTCTAGAAATCTCTTCTTATCCTGACGCTGTAAGGCAAAATTGAATTAGAGAAGAAAAAAAAGACTGATGGAGAGACAAGGCAGCACAGTTGCTAGTAAACTAGCTTCCTAGACCGATGATCTTGATTCATTCCCGTTAGAAAAGGATTTTCTGGTAGAATAAATCTCAATTGGATTCAGTAACAGGTAAACACTGAAAACTATAGTACTTGTTTACGTGTTTAGCTATTGTTCCAAGTGTTACTGAGTTAACACCTTTTCTTACCCTCAAGTATCAGCTGCACTTGTATGATGAGTAATTCTAAACTTTTTAAATCGATGGATTGATTTAATATCAATTTTAGTGTCTTTATTGAAGACACCAAGAGACCAAAGAACATCCCTCTTATACATCCTAAACTCCCAGACAATCGATGCAAGCTTGTCCATTCTCTTGTTACTGCAAACACCCTTGTGCCCAGGACTGTTGATCCATGTGAATCTCTGGAGGTTGGACACTTCTATTGACAGCATCCACTCATACCGCAACCAGCCATTCTGGATCTCTGGAGGTTGGACACTTCTATTGACAGCATCCACTCATACCGCAACCTGCCATTCTAGATCTCTGGAGGCTGGAAACTTCTATTGACAGCATCCACTCATACCACAACCAGCCAAATTCTGAATCTCTGGAGAGTTGAATGTCCTAATGACAAGCATCCATAACCCATATGCACACTTATGATTCTCTGAAGTTGAAACGATGCATTGAACAGCATCCATAGCATAGCAAACCCAGTTTCTGGCATTCTGCTAAGACTTGACTGAGAAGCAATTCAAGAAGTCCATAAAATCTCAAGTATAAGGTGTCCAAGTAATAGCCCCAGTGATGTCTTAACTCTATATTGTAGAAATGGAAGGTTCTGACGTAGAAGCATTATGCATAAAGGGCATGCAAAGTCTACTAGTGGTAGACGGTTGAATAGCTAAAAACCAAGTTATCCACATTTCGATTGTCTGGATGCTAATCTGAAGAAAACATATCAAAGACACAATATAAAACATCATAATAATAATAATTCTCTCATCCGTTATCGTTACATAGGGCCTGCAAGTAATTTCTCCATACCGCTCTATCCTGGGCAACTCGCTCAATCTCCTCCATGGAACTGAGACCGATATTTCCTGCCTCTCTCAGCAAAGTTCGCTTCAGGGTCTCCTTAGGTCGACCTCTCTTTCTTGAACCCTTTGCATTCCACTTCAATGCCTGCTTTAATATTCGTTGATCATTTCTCCTCAAGGTGTGCCTAACATATCTCCATCTTCTCTTTCTTATAACAGTTGTCACTAGTGGTTGACCAGACATGTCCCTGATTTCATCACTTCTCCTGAATTCGTTCCATTTTATATTCATTATTTTTCGCAGACATCTATTTTCAAATGCATTCAACTTGCTTTCTATATCTTTAGTCATTTTCCAACTCTCGCTGGCATATGTTAGGATTGATACAACATTTGAATTGAAAATTCGTAATTTAGTTTTAATACTATATAACTTGCAGTTCCATATTTTATTTAGACTTTTAAAAGCTGATGTTGCTTTGCCAGTTCATATCATAATTTCTTTTTAACATTTCCTGTGCAATCAAAATTGCTACCCAAATAGGTGAACTGCTCTGTTATTTTTATCATTTTAGATTCCAGTATAAAACTACATAGTAATATATTATTTGTTAAGGTGTAGCAACAGACTATATTAATGTTTCAGTCTTCTTTTTCTGCATTCGCCCGCTGTAAATTCAGGCGTAGGACATGATGTCTGGTATCACGTTTCCGATTTTTGCGTGAAGACCTGCTTCTACCGTTTGACTGGTGTCCACCGCCATGCAGGTGAACCTTCGCCGACTTCAGAGGTACTTGAAGATTAGATCATTCAAGTGTGATCTTTGAAGGAAACCTGTAGTCAAACCACTTGCCACGAGTCATGTTTCAGTCTAAAGTCTTAACAATTATCAGCACAAAATCTTCAGTGACAAATCATGAGATCAAGTTTAACATTTATTCTTTCTAATTTTAACTTAGTGCGCGTGGAATTTTTCCCAACCACGATGGCTCTCAGGTCGACCCAGTCTCAAATGGGTACCAGACATGCTCTGGGAAAGTAAAGGCGGCCGGCGTGATGCTGACCACATCACCCATCGTGTGCCGACGGTCAATGAAAAATACAGGCCTAACACTGTATTGACCTATATACCACAAGGTATGAAAGGGTTCCTTTACCTTTTTTTTTTTTTTTTATTTCTAACTTAGTTAGGTTATGTGATCGATGTCATGGTACGAGGTTATGTTATGAGATCGATGTCATGGCACATTGGGCATTCCAATAAATGCTCTGTCCTCCACTGCAGGAGCTATCCCAACGTCCACTTGCTCACCAAACGCATGAGAAGTTGATTAGTATATCTTCTCTCTCTACCACGAAGACAACACTGTCTGGCATGTCCAAACTTAACTCCAAATTCTCACACTTGTTCCAGTGCCTGAGACTCACCAATATCACATAACTGAACACATACCACATTGATGACATTGGCTTCGTTCATACTTCTGCCCACTTGAGTTGGGGCATTGTTTGCAAAAAAGTCAGCATGCTCGTTACCCAGCACTCCAGCGTGTCCAGGAATGTACAGCCAAGTCAGTTTCTTGAGATATGATATCTGAATATTGTCCATCCATTCTGCGTGCAGACATTTCTAACTTAGTAGGGGTCTATGTGGCTAAGCTCTTGTCTTGTGTGTGAAGGTGGTGAGTTTGAATAAGGGTTGCACAGTTCTATTCATGGGTGTATTTTTAGAGATCTCTATATTTAGTGGCCAAAGCAACATAGCTTGTGCTTTGTGCAATACTCTCAACAGGAGGCTGTTATTTCTGCATAGAGGACCAAGCGATATGGCACAATGTTGTCCTTTTGGGCGGTACCAATATCGACACCATCTTTCTCCATCTGATCAGTGAGAGGTTCACAACCCTATAGCTCTCGTTTGGAAAGACTCTTTCTTTGTCTAACCAATAACATGATGCTCGTCCGTCACGGGTGATGATGACCACACAAATTTTCATCCAAGGGAATGTAGTTGCGTTATGTTTGTCTGTGTGTGCGTAGATGACTAGTTAGTCCGATACGGGCTTGAAATGTTCTTGTACAGTGTGTGCAAGGTATACTTGCACTTATGGGAAGTTTTACTGCCTTTCTACTTTGACGTTTTGTTCCATCCGTGCTGTTCTACCTGCCTCGGGGCCGAGGAACAGTGTCGAAGAATGTGCGCCAGGCTGATCTGTCTTGAGCAACATTCTCCCAGTTGTTGACATCTATGCCAAAGGATTTCATCGAGTTCTTGAATGCAAATAACCAATAACATACAATTATGACAGCCAACATAAAAGAAGAAATATATTTAAATTCAAGATGATTATCTATCTATATACTCACCATATCTTGTGCTGTCCTGGCTATCTGTTTAGCCAAGCGAACCATATTTGTCTGATGATCCACAAAAGATAAGTTCTCTATAATGGTCATTCTGTCTATCTGTCTTTCATCAGTCTGGGAGATATGAAAATAAACAAAATTAGAATATGAAATGTATTATTAAATTGTGTCTCAAACTGTATTTCCTGGTTATTGGTTACTAAACTGACATCATTGTATTCCGGAACCCATAGGTGCTCAGTCTCCAACAAAACGATATCAAATAGTATGCATATTGATGATTCCCATGGCTCGCTAGTTAAACACACTCTTCACTCTGCCCCTCAGACATCCAGTTCTACTTGTAAGATGGTTAAATCCAAACTGCTTAAATCAGTGGATTGATTACACATATCTTTTAGAATTCCCTGGAACTTTTCTCAAGTTGAAAGCTTATTTCAAAGGTATGAAATGTTCTATATAATTTGAAGCTATTACAAATTATTAATCTTAGTAGATCGGATCTTCTTGTTCTATGGCACTTGGGAACTGACATACTGATGACCCCATTACTATTCATCAGCATCATCAATCAAGTAGCTTGTCCCTTTCGGAACATGGCTCCCATGACAGCAGTCCTGAAAAACTCTGTTCTGTGCAAGTTGACGCGCACGTCTGCAAGTGACGCGTCAGCAGCAGTCATTTTCAGATCATCAATGACACCTTGCACACATCGTCTTCTATGTCTTCCTCTCATTCTTCTTCCAGGCACCATTCCCTCCAAAATTATTCTCTACAGGTACTCATGTCATTTGATGTGTCCGAAATAATTAATTTTTCTTGATGTTATGCTCTTTAATGGCCAACACTCTTTGATATCAAGCTGCAGCAGAACAGAAGTGTTTGTAAATTACTATTACATATAAATACAACAGGAATAAAATTAACTATCTTACCCGTGCAATAGACTTTGTTATTGTGTCAATCATACTGTTAACCACGCCTGCTTGTGAAGCAGCCTCTTCCATAGTCTGAAGCAGGTCCTGAAGGACATCTTTCATGTCATCAGCAGCATTATCAATTGGACCATGAGTATGTGAGGCCTGTTAAAATACACCTTCTGATGTCAATATTTCAGTTCACTATAAAATATACTATACAAAATGAATAGTGATTAACAAGGATCATTTTCGTTGCACTCCAGACAGGTCCATAGGTGCTCAGATCTCCTCAACATTTCCATCAGTGTTAAGTCACCGATCATTCCAGTTCTTAGGGAATACTAACCCGAAACAAATGTTTGCAGAAAATGGATGCACCAGGCCGTAAGGTGCATAACATGGTGCAACGGCACCTCACAATGAGGAATGGGATAACGGATTCTACGGTTGCCAATCTGCCTCAGAGGTTTAGCCACGCAGTAAGAATGTCAGATCTACCATCATGAGGGTGACCAAAACTTACTGCGGGAAGAGGTCGGCACAAACGGGGAAGCGAAATCATAGGAATTATATCCTACAGAGCTGCCCCCAGTATGCAGACTTAAGAAAGAGGTGACCCACTTACGTCCAAGACAAACTGTATGGCATGGCTGATAATCTGAGGTAGACTGCTGCCTTTATTAGAGCACCCGAGGGGACTGCCTAGAGTAGTTGATAGTAGCTCGGCCTGCTAGCTGTGAGACGCCTCATAGCTCGGGTTCGAACCTACTGTCCGGCATTTGTTCGAGTCCCCTGGTCTTACTCAGGACGATAACGTGAGTACCTCTGAAGTCGGAGAAAATCTGCCTGTATGGCGAGGAATACTAATTACGAGTACATTGAGCACACGGCTGCCAGTGTAAAGTAATTTACAATGTGCATGCTGCTGCCATTGTAAGAAATTGGAAAAACAGATTTTCACGCAAAAATCAGTTTCAGAGATGGAACTTCGTCTGAGTTGAAGCGGACGAAAGAAAAAAAAGAAAAAAAAAAAAAAAAAAAAAAAAAGCACCCAAATCCCAATCTAGTGAGATGCAGAAGAAGAAGAATTCCAGTTCTGTGTTGATTAGTAAAACTTCTATTACCCTTAGCAAGTGTTTATGTCTGGCAGTGCAGTTCTCAGTTTTATTCTCAGCTCCATCACTCTGTACTATCAGAAAATGAATGTCCGAGTGGAGCTGGAAGACTGACTGCTAATCATATACTATTGTAAGACTGTCAAGTGTATGCTAGGACTGCGATGGAGCTGGAAGACTGGCTGATAATCATATACTACAGTAAGACTGTCAAGTGTATGCTAGGACTGGATGGACTGGAAGACTGACTGCTAATCATATACTATTGTAAGCCTGTCAGGTGTATGCTAGGACTGTGATGGAACTGGAAGACTGACTGCTAATCATATACTATTGTAAGCCTGTCAGGTGTATGCTAGACTGTGATGGACTGGAAGACTGACTGCTAATCATATACTATTGTAAGACTGTCAGGTGTATGCTAGGACTGTGATGGAGCTGGAAGACTGACTGCTAATCATATACTAGTAAGCTGTCAGGTGTATGCTAGGACTGTGATGGAGCTGGAAGACTGACTGCTAATCATATACTATTGTAAGACTGTCAGGTGTATGCTAGGACTGTGATGGAGCTGGAAGACTGACTGCTAATCATATACTACAGTAAGACTGTCAGGTGTATGCTAGGACTGTGATGGAGCTGGAAGACTGACTGCTAATCATATACTACAGTAAGACTATCAGGTGTATGCTAGGACTGTGATGGAGCTGGAAGACTGACTGCTAATCATATACTACAGTAAGACTGTCAGGTGTATGCTAGGACTGTGATGGAGCTGGAAGACTTGACTGCTAATCATATACTACAGTAAGACTGTCAGGTGTATGCTAGGACTGTGATGGAGCTGGAAGACTGACTGCTAATCATATACTATTGTAAGACTATCAGGTGTATGCTAGGACTGGACTGAAGACTGACTGCAATCAATACTACAGTAGCGTCTGGTGTAGTAGACGATGAGCTGAAGACTGACTGCTAATCATATACTACATGTAAGACTGTCAGGTGTATGCTAGGACTGTGATGGACTGGAAGACTGACTGCTAATCATATACATGTAAGACTGTCAGGTGTATGCTAGGACTGTGATGGAGCTGGAAGACTGACTGCTAATCATATACTACAGTAAGACTGTCAGGTGTATGCTAGGACTGTGATGGAACTGGAAGACTGACTGCTAATCATATACTACAGTAAGACTGTCAGGTGTATGCTAGGACTGTGATGGAGCTGGATGACTGACTGCTAATCATATACTACAGTAAGACTCAGGTGAGCAGGACTGCGATGGATGCAGAAGACTGACGCAATCATATACACAGAAGACTTCAGGTGATGCTAGACGGATGGAGCTGGAAGACTGACTGCTAATCATATACTACAGTAAGACTTCAGTGTATGCTAGGACTGCGATGGAGCTGAAGACTGACTGTAATCATATACAGTAAGACTGTCAGGTGTATGCTAGGACTGTGATGGAGCTGGAAGACCGACTGCTAATCATATACTACAGTAAGACTGTCAGGTGTATGCTAGGCATGTGATATTACAACCTAAAAAAGGGGTATCAGAGAGGATGAACAAGTCAAAGAGGAAGAACTACAAGAAGAGGATAAGGAAGCGGCAGAAGAAAAACAAGAAAAAGAAAACAATACAGTGAGGTAGAAAGAGGAAGAAAGGGGGAGGGGAGAAACAAACAAGAGAAGAAAGTATAAGAAAAAAATAAGGGCAGGAAGAAGTAGAAGAGAAGGAAGAAAACAAAGACAATGAAGACGAGGAAGAGAAGAACAAGCAAAAGAGTAAGAAAATCTAGAATAAAAAAGAAAAGAGGAGGGTAAAGAAAAAGAAAGAGGATTAGAAAGAAGATGCCCATAAACTATATAACAGCTACCAAATCCAGGAAAAGACACACACATAATTGAACAATGGTAACATTGAGAAAACTTGACTCCTAAACATGTCTCAAAAATTGAAATATTTAAGTCACATTATACATCACAGAGATAATGAGCAGAAGGTGGTAATGGATAGGACACACACTGAGGAAACCCCTAACAGCATCACAAGACAGGCTCTCTGATGGAACCCCCAGGGCAATAGAGGTAAGGGGAAAACCCAGGAACACCTGGAGACGGGAGCTGGAAACGAAATGCAAAAAATGTGGAGAAAGTGGAGAGATCTTAAAAAATGGTCTTGTATACTCGGCTTGGGAGGCCTTGGTTGCAGACCTATGCTTCCTGGGGACAAAGGTGAAGAAGAATACATTACAATGTATTAGAGAGTGTGCTTTTTCTTCTTCTTTGCGTCGTTCTTACGACCAACTTAATAATCACTCTTTGTGATATGTTTGATCTTTGCCAAGAATGTGTATACGTTACACATTGGTTTAGTAGGCCCCTAAACGCATATACTTCTACACATTTAGGACACATGCATCCGATTTCAGCCAAACCTCCTTAGTCGCCTCTTACGACATGCGTGGCAGGTAACAGTGGTTCTATTGTTTACACCCCAAATTTGGGCCCCTGTAACCACTCGGGCGAGAGAGTGTGCTAACAGTAGGCATAGTGCCTGGTAAAGGAGGCAGGGGGTGACCAAGATGACATTAAAGCAACTTTGAATAATATAATTACCTATGTGTTGCGGGATCTCAAGGGAGCAAAGAATAGTACCACTGCGACCTACAAGGCATCTCATAAGAGACGACTGAGGTAGGGGCCTAGGGAAGCTATCCTAGTAAATAAAAATAGTAAATAAAAAGTGTCGCAGAAATCGGATGTGCTGGTCTAATTATAGGCGCATAACTGGTACAATGTACAATCGCTCTTAGGTTCGGATCACATACAAATAACAAAGAGTGGTTAACAAGTGGTCGATACGGAGTGTTCAAAGATGAAGAAGGATAAAATAATAGAGGAGGTGGAAGAACTGGCTAGATATTGACAGTCTTTTACTTGGACTGCGACGAGAGCGATGTTCTGCAAGGACATGTTACATGATAAATTGAAACTTACCTTAGGGTTACCACCTCCCTCTTTACAAGCATATGTAAACTGAAGGGCTGACTCTGTAACTGTTTTGGTCAGATCTAGGATATTCATCTGCTGTTTAGAGTTGACTGTTCTGCTGGCACTTCCAATGGCTGACCTTGCCAAAGGTTCAAAGTATGATGACACAGTGGATATCTGTCAAAGAATGACCAAGGTTATAGACTTGGCTTTCACAGGTACATAGATTGTTAAGGCATCCAAAGATCTCACTGAAAGCTAAACAACAGATGATCAACAGCATTTTCATACCTACTTTATATTACCAGAGACAAACATGGACAATGAGCAAAGCACAGTCGTAAAAGATAACTACATCTGAAATGCGCTGCCTGCGAAAAGTTACCAACAACACCAGAAAAGAAGAGTTACCAACCTCAGCATAAGAAAGAACCTTGCTTGAATTACATTGAGAAAAACAAAGAATTAAGTGATTTGGCTACTTAATAAGAATGCACCAAACTCCAACGTATACAGAGTCTTCTACAACAGAACATCAGGAAAGAAGTTGAGAGGAAAGCCATGAAAAAGATGGTTAGATGGCATAGCAGAATTCTGTCAAAGAACAAAAATAACAATCACCCAAGCCACCAGAACAGAGCAAGACAAAAACAGAAAACCACGAAAACCCAGTAACAGTGTGATGATAAAAGAAGAAGATAGATTAGAAATAACACATACTCTATTTATCTGTTTTCTAGGCTATTCTTGTCATTAGTTCCAGAATAGCCTATGATTGTATCTATTTTTTTAGTTGTTTAAGAAGTAGCATATCCCTTGTGGAAAGTCTCATCACAGCCCGCTTGAAAAACTCTGTCTCTAGAAAGTTCTCCCGGCTTCTTCCAGCATCATGTTCAAGGTTTTTTTTATTTCCTTCTGCTTTAGTTGTCCCCCGTCTTGTACTATAGGAACCATGCTTTCGTTTACCATTCTCTCCAAACCACTGTGACATATAACGTGGCCAAAATATTTCATCTTCCAGAACATGATGTTATTTATGAGCCAATACTTGTCGATATGCAAGTCTTTGTTTTTTCTCTTCTCTGTCCAGGATGTTCTAAGAACCTTTCTGTTACACCTTGTTTCTAAAGTTTCAATTTTGTTCTTTAACTCTTTCCACGCCCATTTATTTCCTCAATTTTTAAGCAATTAATTCAAGGGAAGTAAAAAAAAAAATTTTTTTAAATTACGATCCCAACTACTCGTCAATAAATAAACATATATATATTATTATATACTAAATTGAAGAAAACTGGACAACCTAATAGAATAACAAGGTTAAAAAGTAGTATAAGTAAAATAGTAGAAGTAAAACTATAAAGAATTCTTACAAGGAAGCAACTCTATGGCGCAGTGTGCGGCTTAAAGCGTGGAAAGAGTTAATGTTTGTGTTATGGTCCACGATTCACACTCATATGTTGGCACAAGGAATGCACAGCTGTTACTTTGTTGTTTTAGTTGTTACTGTGGCTAAATCTCTTCATTAGTTCAAGTGTATCCTCTCTTTGTTCACTAACCCAGCATCTCTCATTCATGTCTCCTCTCTGTTTACTGAGTTCCTCCACTTTATTCTCACTGCCATGAACATCTGCATATCCAGGAAAGTATATCCAAGAAAACCACTGGAGGATGTTGGAAACCTTGACAGACAATATCCACCCATACCACAACCTGAACCTTCTGAAGCATCGATAGACAGTCTCACAAAATAACGACCCCAGCAGTGTCTCAGATAGTCACTGAAGAGTATCACTGTATGTGAAGACAACTAGCAAGAATATTGTCATGACTGATTTTCCTTATAAACCACTTACCAAATGTCCTAAGTTTTGTGGTTCCTCTTTAGCTGCCTGCCTGATAAGGTCTATTCTGTCTAATATTTCTCTTGCGCTGTTAATCATCTGTTCCTGGTATGCCTATCAACAAAAGACAATTTAATAATAATATTAATTTTAAAGCATAATTGTCATATTTTTCAGCTGTGGTATCAAGATTATACTAGAGGGCAGGGTCCCAGGGAGCAGAGGCAGACCAAGAAGAAGATGGCTACAAGATATTAAAGAAACCATGAACATGACCATCGACAAGTGGGTGAACTGGCAAGAGACAGAGTGAATTTCAGATGTGCTGCAAAGAGAGCAACGTCCTGTAAAGGATACGCACCTTGATGATGATGGTATCAAGATTATTAAGATCGTCTGTGGCTTAAACAGTAGTGAGCTCGAACACAACCTAAGCGTATCTGGTTCAAACTCCGTGAGGAGGGGTGGGTGGGGTGGGGAGGGGGGGTAAGTTTGGAAGCAAATTAGTTCACTTGAAATTTTACGAATGATAAATAATAGATCTCACCGTTCAGAAAGCAATGGCAAACCACTCAACGTATAAGCGGTGGCTAGAAAATTGATGACTCGTTTACTGTTTTTGATGGCTAAGTTCTGTAAAGGATATGCCATGATTTTCATTTCATTATCAAGATAACTTCAAGAGTTTATTGATTTACAAAAATGAAAATATTAACAGTATGGTATAGATAAAAGAGAAGTGATGAAATCAGAGACATGTCTGGTCAACCACTAGTGACAACTGTTATAAGAAAGAGAAGATGGAGATATGTTGGGCACACCTTGAGGAGAAATGATCAAAGAATATCAAAGCAGGCATTGAAGTGGGATGCAAAGGGTTCAAGAAAGAGAGGTCGACCTAAGGAGACCCTGAAGCGAACTTTGCTGAGAGAGGCAGGAAATATCGGTCTCAGTTCCATGGAGGAGATTGAGCGGGTTGCCCAGGATAGAGCGGTATGGAGAAATTACCAGCAGGCCCTATGTAACGTACAACGGTACGAGACGAATTATTATTATTATTATTATAGATAAAAGCCCATTCAAGACGCTTTATTAAGTTAACAGTACCTCCATGTTTATTAGTTCAAACAACACAACCAAGTCAAAAGTTCAAACAATACTATAAAATCAGTATTCCGCTCAGCGTAAACAAAGTTCATCTCAATCACACAGCAGCACCAAGTTCACAGCTCATTTAAACATCACATTACTGTTCACAGCCTGACCATCTGGCTGAATAGGTTAGAGCATGGCTTCCATGCGGGGGACCTGTGTTCAATCAACGGTAAGGACATGGATTTTTTGTTGGGGCATAAAAAATAATCCTAACCTGAACAGTTTCGCTGCGACTGCACTGGCATGCGGCCATTAAATTCCTCAGGCTCGTCCCTTGTCCTGCACCACCCTAAAAGCTTACTACAGGCAGTAACGAATGTTCACGACCCATTGAAACTGCAAAGTCCACAACTCATTCAAACATTACCACCAAGTCCAAAGGCCTATAAACAACACCATCGCCTGTCTGCCCAGCGTGTTCATAGCGCGTTGGACTACGGGTGACTATCCCTCTGTGTGTGCGGGTTCAATTCCGCGGGATGGCAGAAAAAGCCATAGATTTCCCAGATTTACGGTGTTCATGGCACTGAACCGAAGGGTTACGATGTCCATGCCACCGAGCCGAAGAGCTGAAAAGCTCAAGTGCTTCTGGAGAAAAAAAAAAAAAAAACACCATCAAGACACAATAAAAGTTTTTAAAAAGCCTATGTTCGGGTCAACACTATTTCATAGATACCAACAATTCTCTTACTTTCAGTGACTTCTCATCTCTAGGTTTGAGATTTTGACTGACAGCAGCAAGGGAGGCTTGGTCAAGATCTCTGATGATCAAGTTGAGATGCTCTATAGCATTATCACATTCTTGTTGACCTGGTGCACTGTCTCTGGAAAGAGAAACAAAGTATGTGATAACATTTAATTTCTATGACAACAATAATACAATAACATCTTCTTCGAACGCTCCATATTGACCACATGTTAAGCCCCTCTTTGTGATCTGTATATGATCTGAGCCTAAGAGCAATTGTACATTGTGCCAGTTATGCGTCTACAAGTAGGCCAGCACATTCAATTTCTGTGATGCTGTTTATTTACTAGAGTATCTTCCCTAGACCCCTATCTCAGCCGGCTCTTACGACATGCCCTGTAGGTTGCAGTGTGTAACAAACTGTGTGTAACCCCCAATATAAATATGTCAGCTTGGAAACTGTGCAGTGCAGATTTGGACATGTCTAGTTTCTAGAAATGTGATTTTGGTCATGCAAAAACAAAATTTATTTCAAATATAACAAATAGAAGGATAATGTTAGTCACTTACTTGATGTTAGCCACAAGTCTCTTGATAGACTCTGAGACACTCTTAGAATGGTGGGAGTACAGCTGGTAGGTGGATGGGTCTTTAGGATTGGCCGCTAACTGTTTAGCTACTTGGAGCATGTTGCAGGCACCCTCTATCATTGCTTTGCCAGACTGTGTGATTGGTTCTTGAGCTAGACGAGCCTGATAACAGAGACATGATGTATCAGCAATAACAATAGAGTAAATAGGGAATACTTAAAGGTAATACTTAAAGAAAATATTTAAAGAGAATACTTAAAGAGAATACTTAAAAACCTTTTAGAGAATACTTATTGTCATTGCTAGTTATTGAATAAAGATCAGAATACTAAGAGCATGCATATTCCAAGTGGCATCGTATGAGTGTGAAGCATGGACATTTAATAGAGCAGTGGAAAAACATATATGTGCTTTTGAATATAAGTGTTACAGAAGAGTCCTTCGTATATCTTGGACAGAGAAGAGTCCTTCATATATCTTGAACAGAGAAGAGAACAAATAGATCTATCCAGAAAGAACTCAAAATCAAAGAAAACTGGCTGATGCTAGAAATAAGAAAGAGAAAATTGAGATATTTTGAACATATAAAAGACATGAAGGGCTGGAGAAGACCATCATGGAAGGAGGCATACCAGGAAAGAGAAGAGGAAGACCACAGAGAAGATGGATTCAGGATGTAACTGATGGTTTGAACATGACGGCTGCAAAGGCAGGACATCTGGTCTATGAGAGAGAGAAATTCAAGGACTGTTGGGGTGGCAAAGTTCTGCTCAGGACAAGCTATTTGATGATGATGACGAGTTATTGAACTGACCTCAAAGTACTCTGATCAGACCTAATAATAATAATCATCATCATAATCAAAGACGTCCATCACAATTGATGATATATATCTTCTTTTCACCTTTCAACTCCCAACGGAGCACAGGTCTTCAACAAACTCCTTCCAGCTCTTCCTCTTTCTTTGCCATCCCTTCCAATTCTTTCCATATTTTACCTATCCTTTTAATATCAGCCTCCAGCTCTCTTCTCCAGGTCTGTCTAGGCCTTCCCTACTCCTTTTCCCTGCGGGTTCTAAAACAGTGCATGTCTTGTAATGCTTCCGGTCGGTCTTCTCAATGTATATCCTATCCATCACCAGTGTCTCTTCCTGATGATATATATATATATACATATCTAGAGAGAGAGAGATGGCGAAGGGCAGCAGAGATATGGGTCGAAGTCCCTAGAGACTTAACAACTGTTTTGAATACACCTATGGACATGTCCGGAGTGCAATGAAGATATTCCAAGATGAAACTGAAACTGAATAAAGTTTATAAAACTAAATGTTCATATAGTGTAGTGTCTGTCTGTTTCTATGTGTTGTGTGTTGCCCGCCTGCCCAGCGTGTTCGTAGCGTGTTGGACTGCGGGTGACTAGCCCTCTGTGAGTGCGGGTTTAATTCCGCTGAAAGCTGAAGTGCTTCTGGATCTGAAAAATTTTTTTTTAAATAAATGTGTTGTGTATATACCTGAGCACTAATTTTAGCAGGCTTGCTGGCAAATTCTGGAGAGGATGCAAATGTGGTAAGCTCGTCCACAGCATTGATAAGTGGTTTGGCAGCCTCTGCACATTTCTGTCTATTCTCTTCTGTAAAGTCACTGTCTAATGCCTGGAATAAGCAAAGTATAAATTTTACAGACTAGTGTTAGACTGGACACATTTTCTTGCATGTAAGTAGAATATATAGCTCTTATATGTATATATTAACAAAAAGTAACAACAAAGGACTCAGTTTGAATATTAAGAAGACAGAAGTTATGAAAATATCAAAAAAGCAGACTCTGACAAAATGAACCATCAGAGTAAATGGGACGGATCTAAGACAAGTACAGCAATTTAAAAACCTCAGAGCTCTGGTAACATCAGATGGCAGATCAGAAATAGAAAACAGAATAGGGCAGGCGAAAACAACGTTTCATAAAATGAGATGCATTATGTGCAACAAGTCATTGTCAGTTGAGATCAGAATGAGAGTTCTACAGTGCTACATAGAACCAATACTGACATACGGATGCGAGTCTGAGAGTTCTACAGTGCTACATAGAACCAATACTGACATATGGATGTGAGTCATGGACAATGAACAATCAGATTGAAAAATCTATGAGGGCCAGAGAGATATGGTTTTACAGAAGAATGATGCGAATCCCATAGACTGCTTAGATAACTAATGTTGAGGTGTTGAATGAGATCAAGACATAGAGAAAGCTTATCATCAATATCAGAAAGAGGCAGTCATCATTTTTCGGGCATGTGATGAGGAGGAGGTTTAGAACACATTGTGACAAACCGGGAAAATCAAGGGGAGATGAGACAGAGGAAGTCAGAGAGAGAAAATTTTGGATAGCCTGACTTCATGGCACTGTAGAGCGTCAACATCTGAGATGATAGCAAACAGCAGAGACAGAGATTTGTGGAGATCCATGATCATCTAGACCAGCTGGCATGGCACCTGATGATGATGATAGCTGGTGATTGGAAATCAAAGCTGGACGGCGTCATAAATGTGTAAAACAATGCCCAACTTCTTTACATAGCTCTGTCATCCGTAATTTGTACATGAATTGTTTACTTTTAATACCATGAATCGATTGATTGATTGATTGATTGATTGATAGGACCATCATCACTGAACTTCAATGTGTAACCATGTGTGCTCCGACCTCTTTCTTACACATGAAGATCTCAACGGCAGTGCACAAACTCTGTAGCACAGGCAAGGGTCTCCCATGTAATTTAGAAGATGGTAAAAATATTTTGTAGGAATTTAATGTTTTTTAACATTTCTAGTTAATTTTGCCTGGGCAGCAGCTTTCCAGACTGCTCTTCTCGATTGTGAATTGCCAAGGGTTATTTTACTTGCTCAGCTTGAATATGCGACCCACTTTTAACGCTCGTCTCAGAGAGGACTAGGAACCCAATCTCACCTACACTGAGATATGGAATCCCTAGAGAAATATCCTGATGGCTCCATGAAAGAGCGAAGAGAGTACCTTTGCAATGAGAAGCGAACACCTAACCTCTAGACCACAGACTCCTATGAACTATGTCACACTTACATCACCCATAATTCGATCATGACCTCTTTGCATGTTTTACTAAACTATGCTACACATTTCTTCCTATCAATAAGCCTTGCATAAGAATTAGTATGCTCAGAAAGATTGAAAAAAGCTGGACTTGGATACAATGGTAGTAGTCATTGAAGAAATCTAGGCTGACAAAAATCAGTTTATTTTTGTGCCAGGACATGCAGGTGTAAGAGGAAATGAATATGTCGATAGGCTGGCAGGTATGGTTGCTATAAAAGTGGCGAGCAATGGACCATATCCTTATGTGGTCACCACTTGGGAAAAGAAACCATGGAAGACCTAAGACCACTCTTCGAAGAACAATCCAACAAGAAAGTAAACTATTGGGATGTAAAACCATACAAGATCTCCAACTACTAGCAATGAACCGCATCACATCTGCCCTATGTGTCGCCTTTGGCACTAAAGGAACAAACTAACTAACTAAATAACCATGCTGATATTGTGAATTCCATAAGGGAGAGAGGATGTGTAAATGATTCAAGTAATAGTGGTGAATCTACAACACTAACCAGAATGCAAGAATACCAAGACAAATGTGGTATAGACAAGAGCACTATACTGGTAGCCAAAGAAGAATAGTAGACCAACAAAGAACCGGTGTCGTTAGTACTGAGATAATACTGAGGAGCAGATCAGAGTACTTACTTATGGACTAATTAGTTTTGATATGCAGTGAAGATGCCTGAAGACTAAACTAATCAGCCCTGCATTTCTATCAGCTCATTTACCTTAATAGCTTTAACTAAGTTAGCTGTACTATTGGCAACATCCTTCGCGCTTTGTACAAAATGTCTCTTGGCTACAGGGTTTGCAGTTTTTGATGATGCTAGCCTGCATGAGTTACATAGCGAGGATGTGTGCTTTGCTACAACTGTTGCAGCTGACAGGACCTGCAATCAGAGAAAATAGAACAAATTAATTTGACATAGATGTCTGAAGTACAAGTACATGAAAATAAACCGCTGCAAAAATGTGTAATTAAACATGCATAACGTATATTTAAAATTAAATATTTTGGACACATCAAACATTAGAAGTGCTTAGTAAGAATAATTTTAGAGAGAATAGTGCCTGGAAGAATAACGAGAGGAAGACCTAGAAGATGATGGGTGCAAGATGTCATTGATGATCTGAGAATGACTGCTGCTGACGCCACCCAACTTACACAGAACAGAGAGTTTCTGTCATGGGAGCCAAGTTCTGGAATAGACAAGCTACTTGATGATGATGGATATTAAACATGTATAACGTTGATATTAACATGTAATAAACACAATAGGTGAGCCATAGAAATAACAGAGGTTGTGAAAGACACCATGTATGAAGCACATACAAGAGCACATTCTAGGAATCTCTTCTAATCCTGATGCGGTGTAGAAAAACTAGATTCAGAGAAAATATAAAATGAGAAATATTAGCAAGTAATAAATACAACTGGTGATGTCTGTGGCCTAGGGGATAGCGATTCGGTCTATTAACCCGACGTTCTGAGTTTGAATCACGCCATGGACAGTTTGGTTGCAACTTGTTCCGCATGGATTTTTACAAAGGACGATGGCACCACCCATTCAGAAAGCAATGGCAAACTACTGAACGTAATAATGCCTAGAAAAATCACAAACAGCGTAAAAAGCTGGGGTTGATGGCACCACCCATTCAGAAAGCAATGGCAAACTACTGAACATAATAATGCCTAGAAAATCACAAACAGCGTTAAAAAGCTGGGGTTGATGGCACCACCCATTCAGAAAGTAATGGCAAACTACTGAACATAATAATGCCTAGAAAATCACAAACAGCGTTAAAAGCTGGGGTTGATTCGCAAAGTCCTGTAAAGGATATGCAATTAACTTTTTTTTTTTTTAAATAAATACAATGAGTGAAGGGGCAATGAGAGAGCGGATGCGCTGTAGAGCAATGCTGCGATCGAGAATGGACCTTCTGTGGACAAAAGCGAAACATCAATGCTCTAAGAGAAAACATATGCTCTGAAGATTTCAACAAAGAAGATAAAGGGTATTCTCTATCTCGGTTGCGCACCCGTCTGCCCAGCGTGTTCGTAGCGTGGACTACGGGTGACTATCCCTCTGTGTGTGCGGGTTCAATTCCGCGGGATGGCAGAAAAAGCCACAGATTCCCCAGATTTACGATGTTCATGGCACCGAACCGAAGGGTTACGATGTCCATGGCACCGAGCTGAATAGCTCAAGTGCTTCTGGATTGGAAAAAAAAAAAAAATCTCGGTTGCGCAAGTTATGCATACCAATGGGTGCCGCAAGATGGGAAAATCATGAGAGAAATCCCAGTAGATACATAAACCAACACAGAACGGGAGTTGTTAGTCTAAACACACTGAAATACATGCTTGGGAGGAGATTGGATCAATTATGGATATGTCCGATGTGCAATGAAGATGATCCTCAAATGAACAATGAGCATATACATTGAGTAAACATTCTCCTTCTTTTTTTGTCATCACACTGCTACTGGGTTTTTGCCCGGTGTCGTGGTTTTCTGTTTTTGTCTTGCACTGTTCTGGTGCCTTGGGTAATTGTTATTTTTGCTCTTCGACATGATTCTGCTATGTCATCTAACCATCTTTTCCCTTGTCTTCCTCTCGCCTTCTTTCCTGATGTTCTGTTGTAGAAGACTCTGTATACTGTGGAATTTGGATGCAATCTTATTGTGGCTAAACCACTTCATTCTTTGTTTCTCAACGTAATTCAAGCAAAGTGCAAGGATATTAAACATAAAAATGATAAATATTAATGTGGAATAAACAAATCATGTTGAAGGAAATTTGCTGGTGTCTTATGCTTTAAGGGGAGTTAAGAGAAGAAGTAGAAGAACCTTATAATGTATTCCAACTTTGTCTGATCTTTGTACCCCTAACATACACCAACAATGCCCTAAAACACAAACCTCCTTTCCCTATGAAATATAAGCAATACTAACAGGATAAATTCAAATAATAAGATAAACATAGTAATAAGCTTTCAGAATAGATACAAATTAAATCATTCAAATTGTGTTGAAACAAATTACAGAAAATAAAGAAACTAAAAGAAACCAACATAAAACCTCATTCTACTGGATTCTCCGAAAGGAGTTAATTCTTATTTTTCATGTTTGTTGGCCTACACGCTCTGATATAACCAATAAAAGGTTCGCCTTAGGTTGAAAGGGGCGTGCCTCGCCTTAAAGAGGCTTTAATCCCCTACTAAACAAACAAACAAACCAACATAAAACTATGTTTATAAAAGACTTTTGAACATGAAGGGAACAAAATTAAAAGGGAGATAATAAAACACAAATGGAACGTGATTAAATGTACAAATGTGAAAGAAAAAAGTAAAAGAAATGGGAGGGAAAAAAAGAAAGTGAATTAAAGATGAGAAATTGAAAGAAATGTTCAGAAATATGAGAAAATTAGAAGGAAAGAAGTGATAAGAAAGTTGAGAGAATGAATGGAATACAATTTTTGGAAATAGAAAAATTAATGGAACAGTAAAAAAAACATGAATAGAATAGAATAACAGAAATGGAAAATATGAATAGAAAAGAACAGAATAAAAGATAGAGAAAATATGAATAGAATAGAATAAAAGATAAAGAAAATATAAATGGAATAGAACAGAATAAAGATAATAGAAAATATGAATAGAATAAAAGAAACAGAAAATGTGAATAGAATAGAATAAAAAGAAACCGAAAATATGAATGGAATAGAATAGAATAAAAAGAAACAGAAAATATGAATGGAATAGAATAAAAGAAACAGAAAATGTGAATAGAATAGAATAAAAAGAAACAGAAAATGTGAATAGAATAGAATAAAAAGAAACAGAAAATGTGAATAGAATAGAATAAAAAGAAACAGAAAATGTGAATAGAATAGAATAAAAGATAGAGAAAATATAAATAGAATGGAGTAGAATAAAAAGAAACAGAAAATATGAATGGAATAGAACAGAATAAAAGAAACAGAAAATGTGAATAGAATAGAATAAAAGATAGAGAAAATATGAATAGAATAGAATAAAAAGAAACAGAACATATGAATAGAACAGAATAAAAGATAGAGAAAAAATGAATAGAATAGAACAGAATAAAAGATAGAGAAAAAATGAATAGAATAGAATAGAATAACAGAAACAGAAAATATTAAAGGAATAGAATAAAAATTTAAAAAGAGGAAGGGAAGAGGGGTGGGGGGAGAGAAGGAGTGAGAGGGTGAAGGAAATACAATAAAAGAAAGAAGGACCAAAAAAAAAAAAGAACTTACTTGAAAACAGATCTGAAAATTAGGAATTTAAAGTTTGAAAAGTATTGGTTGTATAACTTGGAATTTAATATTAGATGTTAAATGATCATTTTGACTTGTCAAGAAATATTGCAGTTGTTGTCTCCTGATACTCCTAGGAAGTAATATATTAACTATAGTAAGAATATAATTACAATAAGAATAGCGGAATCACAAACTCTGTATCACAAATGAGGGTCCTAAATGTATTGTTGAATTCGGTTTAAATTTGTCGGAATTTTATTTTAATTGCCAATCATTATTATTTTTTTTAAACATCATGTTTGTGCATAATATTGTTCTCAGGGTAAAACGGTGCACATTATCACTAAGTTAATGCACTTGGTAAATAAGAACAACAACAATTGTGTCACTTAACGCCTAAATAAAATTCACAAATACACACACATATATACATATGTTTATATATATGCTCACATGTAATACATATAGCATCACATTTTATTGCAAACAAAATTACAAACCAGTTGAAGGGGGGAACAATTAAAACACAGGTATAAACGTATCGATATAAGGGAAGACTGCAGTAAAACTATGTAGCAATTGCAAAATATGTAGAAACAAAGTACAGTAGTTTTTAGAAAGTACAAAAGCAATATACAGTGGCATTTGAATTTCATCACTTCTGTTGTATACTTTGCTTGATAAAGACCTTTTGATCGAAATGTTATTGTATTTTGTTTTTGTACTTTGGCTTCTTCTTCTTCTTCTTTCAACGCTATATACTGATTACTTGTTAACCACTCTTTGTGATTTGTATGTGATCTGAACCTAAGAGCGATTGTACGTTGTGCCAATTATGCACCTATAAGTAGGCCATCACATCCGATTTATACGACACTTTTTATTTACTATTGTAGCTTCCTTGGACCTATCAGTCCTCTCTCACGACATGCCTTGTAGGTTGCAGTGTTATTATTCTTAGCTCCCATTGAAAGTTCCGGCACCACACAGGCGTTTGTACTTTGTAAAACTACAGTACTTTGTTTTGATATGTTTCGCTGCAAAGTATATTTCTTGTATGCTACCTGAATGACAAAAATTGACTTTATAAAGGTATGAGTGCTAGCTGACTGAACAATAGCAACAAAGCAGGTGAACAATTGAGATTTTCATAAGCTTGTGCTCTACAATAAGTGTATAACATTTAGTGTGTCTAAATTTTGGATGTCTGTAATAAGGACTAGGGTTGGATGGAATAGCGTGATGAAATAAAGACGGCCGGCATGATATCAACCAGATCGCATAGCGCGTGATGCTCATCAAAGAAAATACAAACTAATCAATGTATTCCTCAATACACCATACGGTATAATAATGGATTCTTTGAATGACAGATTGATTGTTGATAGGACCATCAACATTGCACTCGTAAATAACTATGTGTGTTCTGATCTCTTTCTTATAAAAGAAGATCTCAGCTGCAGTGCCCGAACTTTGTAGCACCAGCGAAAGTCCCCAGTGTAATTTTGAAGATGGTGAAGATAGTTATGTCGGAATTTTAATCTTTTCTTATGAATTTTGCCCACCCGGTGGCATCTGTAGCTTAGGGGATAGTGACTTGGTCTATTAACCCTGATGTTCTGAGTTCGAATCACGCATGGACAGTTTGGTTGCAAATTGTTTAGTGTGGATTTTTACAAAAGGACGATGGCACCACCCGCTCAGAAAGCAATGGCAAACTACTGAACGTAATAATGACTAGAAAAATCACAACAGCGTTAAAAGCTGGGGTTGATTCGCAAAGTCCTGTAAAGGATATGCAATTAACTTTTAACTTTTAGTGGCTTTCCAACCTGCTCTTCTAGATTTTGCACTGTCAAGGGTTAGTTTACGTGCATGTATTTAACAGTGGACTTATGTTTTATCTACCGTCTCCGATAGGACTAGGAACTCGATCTCACCTACACCAAATCAGGGATCTCTGGGAAAATACCCAGATGAATACGCGGGAACAAACATGGTAACTTTGGCACAAGAGACGAGCACCTAACCTCTACATGACATAGACCCCTTTGCTGCTAACTACTGATACACAAATCAACTTCTACATCAACTTCAGTTCTACATAGAACATTGCAAATCTGAAATTGTGAACAAATTCAAGCACACATATGATAATGTTACAAAGCTCAACAGTTTGCTCTGATGTGATGGTTAGTTTTAGCTTACCATAGAACGTAAACTCCATGAAGCATAATACTTGATGATACAAAACGGAAGATTGAGTCAGATGAGGTATGAAGTCAGACCGTATTCATATGTTTTACTAACAATATGTGGCTCTATGTGGTCTTTGCCTTCGCTCTATAGCTAGTGAGTTCAAATATGGACCACATCGTTCTGTTCACAAGTGTTGTCAAGAATATTATTTAACCCTTTCGCTGCTACATAATTTCCGAAGGCTGAGCTAAAAATAGATACTCTTTGTTTCTAGGTCACAAACGTGAACGCACGCCTATAGCAGTGACAGTAGAAATGTATAACTTGTTAACACATCTTTAGTTCACAGAGAAGAGATAATAACAGACGTGTTACGCGTCTTTAGAAGTGAATGGGGAAACGTATATATACGTCCTTAGCAGCTAAAGGGTTCAAAGGTTTTAAAACCGAAGGATTGACTTCATTGCACCAAGATTTACACCATATGGCTTGGTCCCTCTCCGAAAGAGGTGGCAAGACAAAAACTAAGAGTATTGCATAAAGAACAAACTCCATAGCTCCAGCAACGATCCTAGGATCTCTGGAAAAAATGCACTCATGAACAGAAAAGTGCAGTTCGAATTCGAACCCACGTCCTTTGGCACTTAGCCAGAGATACTCCCAAAATATTGTACAAAGCATGAACTTCATAGTTCAAGAAACAATCCTAGAGAACTCTGGAAAAACTACTCTGGTGAACTGAATGAAGCAATCCAGATTCAAACACACAACTTTTAGAGCGCAAGGCAAACATCTTAACCATTTCCCCAGACCTCCAACTTCTTTGTTATCACACCACTACCGGGTTGTTGCCCAGTGTTGTGGTTTCTGTTTTTGTCTTGCGCTGTTCTAGTGGCTTCAATAATAATAATTTTTCCTTTTTTGACAGGATTCTACTATGTCATCTACCCATCTTTTTGTGGTCTTCTCTCGTGTTATGTCCTGATGTTCTGTTGTAGAAGACTGTATACAGTGGAGTTTGGTTGCATTCTTATTAAGTTGCTGAACCACTTCATTCTTTGTTTCTCTCAACAATATCAATGGAAGAACAAGACAGAGGATGACAGAGAGAGAAAATACTAGACAGCTTTACTTCATGGCATGGACAAATATCAACAATGGAACTTAAATAGTCAGTGTTATGTATATACATGTATGGAGATCCATGGTCACTTACGTTATTCAGCATACAGCATGATGATGATGAAGATGATGATATTATGACAGATATGAAGTAAACAAGTAATAAAATGTAGATGATAATATGTATTCAAATGTAGATATACATATGTATTCAACAATAGATGTAAATATGTATTCAAAATTAGATGTTAATATGTATTTTTTTAAAAGAAGGTGATAATATTTATTCAAAATTAGATGTTAATATTTATTCAAAAAAAATAATAGATAATATTATTCAAAATAGATGTAAAATTGTATTTAAAATTAAAAATGTTATGTCGAGTAAGAAAAAAATTCAAAAAAAATGTTAATGAGTAAGAAAATTAAAATGTTAATGTAACAGAATTGAGTAACAGAATTTAGATGGTAATATGTGTATTTAAATTAAGATGTTAATTAAAGAGTAACAGAATTTAGATGTCAGAAAGAAACAAAAGCTGTTAAAACTATCTAGTAATTATAATTATAATGGCCAGAAGATAGAAATAAATGGAAGACCAAAAAAAAAAAGCCTACCTCGGCTTGTTTGTTGGTACCCTACACAATTTAATAGGCAAAAACAAAAGCAAGAGACAGAATGTTAAAATTTGAAATTAATCACTCAGATATTGAACAATTCTGTGTGGTGTGAGTACAGGTGTGTGTGTGTGTGCTCATCTGCCATATTATATAGACAAGCTACTACCTAATTTTCTTGCTTCCAGTAAAACATGTGACTGCATCCTACCCACATGTGGCTGCATCTACCACTACCACTAACTTTTTGCTTCCAGTAAAACATGTGGCTGCATCTACTACCACTGTGGCTGCATCTACCACATGGGCTGCATCTACCACTACACTAATTTTTCTTGCTCCAGTAAAACATGTGACTGCATCTACCACTAATTTTTCTTGCTTCCAGTAAAACATGGGGCTACATCTACCACTACCACTAGCTTTTTTGCTCCCAGTAAAACATGTGGCTCATCTACCACATGTGGCTGCATCTACCACTAACTTTTTCTTGCTCCAGTAAAACATGGGGCTGCATCTACCACTACCACTAATTTTTTTGCTCCCAGTAAAACATGTGACTGCATCTACCACTAACTTTTTTTGCTCCAGTAAAACATGTGGCTGCATCTACCACTACCACTAACTTTTCTTGCTCCCAGTAAAACATGTGGCTGCATCTACCACATGTGACTGCATCTACCACTACCACTAACTTTTCTTGCTCCCAGTAAAACATGTGGCTGCATCTACCACATGTGACTGCATCTACCACTACCACTAACTTTTCTTGCTCCCAGTAAAACATGTGGCTGCATCTACCACTATCACTAACTTTTCTTGCTTCCAGTAAAACATGTGACTGCATCTACCACTACCACTAACTTTTCTTGCTCCCAGTAAAACATGTGGCTGCATCTACCACTATCACTAACTTTTCTTGCTCCCAGTAAAACATGTGGCTGCATCTACCACTATCACTAACTTTTCTTGCTTCCAGTAAAACATGTGGCTGCATCTACCACTATCACTAACTTTTCTTGCTTCCAGTAAAACATGTGGCTGCATCTACCACTACCACTAACTTTTCTTGCTCCCAGTAAAACATGGGGCTGCATCTACCACATGTGACTACATCTACCACTACCACTAACTTTTCTTGCTCCCAGTAAAACATGTGGCTGCATCTACCACTACCACTAACTTTTCTTGCTCCCAGTAAAACATGTGGCTGCATCTACCACATGTGGCTGCATCTACCACTACCACTAACTTTTCTTGCTCCCAGTAAAACATAAGATTGCATCTACCTATCTCCTACTGCCACTAACTTTTATAATAGTACTTCAGACATGTTCATCGGGCTCCGATCTTCGCCTCAACAAACCCAGCATTGTCTAGCAACCCAATACACAGTTCGATGTTGATTAATCAATCTTTGTGCATATTTGGTATGTCATTCACATTAGGTAATCTTTGATCTTCAAAAATCATTTTTTTCTTCAATTGGTTCAAAAGTAGTACATATCTGGTTCTGCGATGCAGTTGTTTCTTGAGGATGTGTCCACTACATCATCAGTTTTCCTCTATAACCATCAGCTTTGTTGGTTTTTGTCTTGTTCTCTTAATTCTATATTTATCACTTCTGGTTATCTGATACGGGATGTGTGACTAATACATTTTTGTGTGACTGTCTGCAATTTAGATGTCATATTGTCATATATGTCATATGATTTTTGCATGATGAAAAAGTGTAAAACTAAATTTGGCTTCTTTGTTGTGCCTGTGTGTTGTGTCAGGGCTTGCAATGGGAGCAAAGAATAGTATCACTGCAACCAACAAGACACGTCATAAGAGGTGACTGCGGTAGGGGCCTAGAAAAGCTACACTAGTAAATAAAAAGCATCACAGAAATAAGATGTCCTGGCCTACTTGTAGGTGCAAGGGCTACAACGTACAATCACTATTAGACTCGAATCACATACAAATCACAAAGAGTGGTTTGACATGTGGTCAATGTTGAGCGTTCAAAGAAAAAGAAGTAGTCTTGTGTATTTTGATAAGCAGAGAATTGTTCAATTCAGATTTTCCAATAACAAATGGGGCAACTACATTTTCCCCAATTTACCACTGCACATGATCAATGACATAGTATAATAGCTGACTTAACAAGTTGTTCCTGTGACACACAAATAGACAATCAGTTTTATAATTAAGATGTAGTTTCATTAAGATGCATCTTGCATGAGTGATTAGCTTCATTCCTCAAGTCATGAACACACACATGCACCAAGACAAGACTACAAAACAAGACTACAGATGTCATAAATGAAATATGCTCTCATTTATGTGATATGGGTGAGTCTCAGACACTGGAACGAGTCCGAGAATTAGGAGTTAAGTTTGGACATGCCAGATGGTTTCGTCTTCGTGGTAGAGAGAGAAGGTATACTTATCAACTTCTCATGGGTACGGTGAGCGACTTTAGGATGGCTGCTGCAGTGGAGGAAAAAGCATGCGTGGGATGCGTAATGTGCCATGACTACAAATACTTTACTGACCTGCTGTTGAGAACTTGCTGGATTAGTCAAATTCTGGCACGCCATCTGTATAGCTTGATTGGCCCGAGAAAACTGAGTTTGATCAACAACCCCTGGACGGCCAGGTTCAGAAGCTGGGTCAGATATACCCACAAGATATGCAGACTATAACAAAAAAAGTAAAATCATATTATTATTTTTAGTATATTTCTCTTGCACGTTATATGTTACATAGGACCTGCAAGCAATTTCTCCATACCGCACTATCCTTGGCAACTCACTCAGTCTCTTTTCTGTAATTGAGTTCGATATTTCTCTCCTCTCTCAGTAAAGTTCGTTTTAGGGTTTCTCCATGGCATTCTTTCTTTCTTGAACCATTTGCCTTCCTCCCTCTTCAATGCCTGCTTTGTATTCTTTAATAATTTCTTCTCAGAGTATGCCCAACATATTTCCATCTTTTCTTCTTAACAGTTGTTAATAGCGATTGACCAGACTTTTTTTTAAATTTCATCACTTCTCCTGAATTCATCCCATTTTATGTTCATTATTTTTCGCAGACATCTATTTTCAAATGCATTCAACTTGCTTTCTATATCTTTAGTCATTTTCCAACTCTCGCTGGCATATGTTAGGATCGATATAACATTGGAATTAAAAATTTGTAATTTAGTTTCAAAACTATATAACTTGTAGTTCTATATTTTATTTATACTTTAAAAGATGATGTTGCTTTGACAAGTCGTAGCATAATTTCTTTTTTAGCATTTCTAGTGCAATAAAAATTGCTATCCAAATTCTATTATAAATTTGCAGAACCAGATCTCTTTCTCTCTTATTTAACTGTTCTTCTTCTACCCTTGGGTGCAGAGATCATCCAGGAAGAATATCATAAGATTCTATCTGCTGCCATTCTTCTGGCAAAGTTCCAAGTTCAAACCCCAGTCCGTCAGGGACTACCTGCTGTTGTTCCTCAATCATACTTTGAGTATTCCTGGAACACTATCTCTCACTTTTTCTTATGTGCCATGTAGACTGGGATAGGAATTCATGAATCTCTTCAACTTTATATCCCTAGTATTGTTAACCACTTCTGTTGCTTGTTGTATTTCATGCATTAGATTCAACTGTTCAACACACTTTCTGTTTTTCAACTGCATCGATTATTGGGGAGTTGAAGATGAATAAGGGGAATGTTCTATAGTCTCTTCTCGACTGTCTGGTGGATGAGGACACTAAAATAGATTTTGAATTGATCAATCGATTTTGGCAGTGTGGAGTTACCTGTTGTACAGGTCGAACTGGATGCTTGAAAGTCAGAGGTGTGTTTAATCAGCGAGCCACAGGAACCATCAGTATGCATACTCTTCGATATATGTTGGGGGAGACCGAGTACCTATGGGTCTGCCCGGAGTGCAATGACGTCAGTTTAGTAACCAATAACCAATCTGTTTTTCATTCTAGTTGGTTTCTTCTCAAATTCCTTAAGTCAAACTGTTTGAACCATTCATTTCTATTTTGATACTTACTGTCATGACACAAGGTCAAGTTGATTATTATGCTTCTTGTTTTTATCTCTAGTTGACTTTTTCCAAGCATGAATTCTTGCTTAATATCAAGATAACACCAAGTAGAACAGAAATATGACCAAGAGCAACAAGGAGAAGAGCAAAATAAACAAGAAGGTCACCAATAAGAACAAGAGATACAATTTTTACTAACAAACTGAACAAGAATAACAAAACAAACAGGTAGAAGACATATAAATACTTCTGTATGGCAACGAATTATGGACAATGAACAAACAATCAATACAATCATTGGAAGCTACAGAGATGTGGTTTTACAGAAGAATGCTGAAAACTCCATGGACAGCTGAAGAAAACATATGAGGTTTTAAATCAGCCTCACACACAGAAACCTTATAAAAAGAATGAGAATCCGACAATCAAGGTTCTTCGGGCATATAATGTGAAGAGAATGTTTAGAACATTTGGTGACAACAGGTAAAATTCAGGGAAGGAGAGATCGTGGAAGACAGAGGGAGACAATGTTGGATGGCCTGACATCATGGTTCGACACAAGATCGACATCAGAACTGATTACATGCACCAAGCAGAGAGAGTTGTGGAGAGACATGATTTCCTACGCTGGCAGGTATGGTACTTGATTGATTGAGAAGACAAAGAGGGAACAAGATGAACATCAAGAAGAACAAGAAGATGACCAGGAACAAAGAAGAAAGGCCTACAAAAAAACAAAAAAAATGAAAATCAACAAGAGAAAACAAAACAACATCACAATTTCTCACACTAACAAAAAAAAAACAAAAATAACATCAAAACAAGCAATAAGTCCAAGAACAAAAAAAAATACAACAAAAAGCAAGGATGCAATGTGCAATAAGAAGAAGACCAAGAAAACACCAAGAAAAACAAGAAAAAAGCCAAGAACAACACCAAGAAGTACACCAACAGGAAACAACCCCAAAAAAGAACAAAACAATTAACTCTTTCGCTGCTACATACTTTCCGAAGGCTAAAAATAGCTACTCTTTGTTTCTAGGTCACAAACATGAATGTACGCCTATAGCAGTGACAGTAAAAATGTATAGCGTGTTAACACGTCTTTAGCCCACAGAGGAGAGATAATAACAGACATGTTAATGCGTCTTTAAAAGTGAATGGGAAAAACGTATATATACGTCAGCAGCTAATGGGTTAAAACAGGATCCAGAACAGTAAGAAAAACAAGACTATGAGCAAAGAACAAGGAGAAAAATATTAAAAATAAAGCAAAACAAAAAGTAGAAGAATATTATACAAACAAAATGAAAGTTTAGATTACCTGTACAGAAGCTTCAGTCAAGCCACAGACTGAGTTGGCAAAGTTTCTCACAGAGTTACAGAATTCATCAATATCTCCCTTCTTGGCATGGTTAGAGATACCAGTCATAGCATCACCAAGGTCCTAGATAACAGAAACAACAAATAATATTTCTCAGCATATTTAAATATTTTTCTCTTTTCTCTAATCCTGTTTTGTCGTGTCACCATGGCAGGATAAGAAGAGATTTATAGAACGGGTTTTTGTGTGTGCTTCATAAATTATTACGTGTTTCACAAGGGACATGCTACATGATAAACTTCTATACTTCTTGTTATTTTTGTTGTTTTTTTAAACCGATCCAGAAGTACTTAAGCTTTCAGCTCTTCCCATCGGTGCCATGGACATCGTAACCCTTCGGTTCGGTGCCATGAACACCATGAATCTGGAGAACCTGTGGCTTTTCTGCCAGCCCGTGGAATTGAACCCGCCTCAGAGGAGTTTGTCACCCGTAGTCCAACACGCTACGAACACGCTGGGCAGACGGGCACTTCTCGTTATTAAGGGGGGATTCGGTAGTATGGGGATCAAGAAGCTATTTTCGTTGTTTTCATGTTAATGTAAAATATGTATAAACAATTTTGAAAGATTATGACTTAGAGGAGTACAAAAAAATTAATTTTAAAAAAAATGTCAAATGCCATGGAAACAATACAAAATTACACCGAAAACTAAATTTCAAATCCCTAAGGCTCTGAATCTAATGAATGTAAATGAATTCTATTTTCCCTCTAAGGTGCACAATTGTAATATCTAAAATATTACACATGCTTTTAGGATATATTAAATATTACATTTTTTTAAATGTTTGGATAAACATGCCTCAAAATTCATCAAAAAGAGCTGTTTGGGGAGGGGTGTGTACCCAAAAATTCACTTCATTCTTCTGTACATTTTAAAGGAATACGCAAATGCTCTCGGAGATCACATCTCAAGAAAATGACTTGGCTGTACACACCTGGACATGCTGGAGTGCAGGGTAACGAGCGTGCTGACTTTCTTGCAAACAATGCCCTGACTCAAACGGGCAGAAGTATGGACAGAGCCGATATCATCAATGCGTTACGCTCTCAATTATGTGACATGGGCAAGTTTCAGACACTGGAACGAGTTAGAGAATTAGGCGTTAAGTTTGGACATGCCAGACAGTGTCATCTTCGTGGTAGAGAGAAGATATAGTAATCAACTTCTCATGGGTACGGTGAGCAAATGGACTTTCGGATGGCTGCTGCAGCAGAGGACAGAGCATGCATGGGAATGCCCAATGTGCCATGACGTTGATCGCATAACATAACATAACATAAAGAAAGAGATATCACAGGCAATAACGACAGGTTTATCGTCTGATTGTATCTGTGATGCCTAGTGTATAGGAAGTCATAATTTTTGTACTGCTTTTGTATCCTTTGCTTGATAAAGGCCTTTTGGTTGAAAATTTGCTGTGTCTCATTTTTGTATTTTGTAAAACTACATTATTTTGCCTTTATGTTTTAAAGACTTCAATTTAATCTTTTGTTTCTTCACTGTTCATTTATCTGCATACATAAACTATAACATTCTAATCACAGTTCCATTACCTTTGATTTCTCCATAACAGCCTGTAGAGAGTCAAAATAGGACAAGTCATTGACTGGTTCATTAGGGTTGTCTAGCATGCTTGCCATCATCTGGAACATACAACAATTGGGCATATTACATAATACAACTTTCTACTTCTTTCTACTTTACAAATACAACAATGTTCTTACTGCTTTACAAATACAATAATGTTCTTCATCATCATCATCACCATCATCATCATCAAGTATCTTGTCCCTTCCGAAACTTCGCAACCATGAAAGCAGTCCTGAAAAACTCTATTCTGTGCAAGTTAACCGGCATCAGCAGCAGTCATACTCTAATCATCAATACATCTTATACCCATGTCTTCTAGGTTTCCTCTCATTCTTCTTCCAGACATCATTCCCACCAAAATTATCTTCTCTAGGCACTCATGTCCTTTGATATCGGACAAAAAATGTAGGTCCAGTGTTCAATTTAAACATGTAAAAACCTAGAAATCCCTCCTGACCTGTGTAGAGGGTTCAGAAAGAATGAAGAAGAGAAGAAAGCTGTAGTTCAAATTGAACAGTGATAAGCACTGCCTGAGCAAATTATTAGATTAGAAATAAAATTCTACAAAATATCGTCACCATCTTCAAAATTACATCGGGGGACCCTCGCTGGTGCTATGGAGTTTGTATACTACAACTGAGATCTTCCTGTGTAAGAAAGTGATCAGAACACATATGGTTACTCACCGAACTGCAATGATGATGGTCCTATCAATCAATCGTATAACAGTGTGAGAGGAATATTACAAAAAATACTGTCTTTACCTGGATTTGTCTGAGGGCATTGTCACATTCTTTCTGTCCTGGAGCAGACTGGGTACAGATACTGAATAAGTGATTGATACTCTCTGTCACAGCTCTGTTGAGAGAGATATGGTGATAAGAACAGATAGAGTGGGTATGATTATATAGAATAGAATATGTAGCGGACATAATAATAAAATGGATAGAATACTGTAGCTTAAGCGGTACTGAACAAGAAGAAGAACAAGACAATAAATAGAACAAATAAGAATATAACGAACAAGACAAGGAAAACAATAAATAGAACAAATAAGAATATAAAGAACAAGACAAGGAAGACAATAAATAGAACAAATAATAATATAAAGAACAAGACAAGGAAGACAATAAATAGAACAAATAAGAATATAAAGAACAAGACAAGGAAGACAATAAATAGAACAAATAAGAATATAAAGAACAAAGACAATAAATAGAAAATAAGAATATAAAGAACAAGAAGGCAATTAAAAAATAAATGAAGAGCAATGAGAAGAAATAAGAATATAAAGAAAAGAAGATGAATAAGAAGCTGTAAATAAATGACATTGGGCCTGCCATAGGAAACAATTGGAAGAAAGGATGAGAAACAGCAGTAATGGAAATCTCTTGTGGAAGTCGTATGTGTTAAACAGGATACAAGAGGATAGAGAGATTCAGCAGAATTAAAGTCTGTCCTGTTCTGTGGCTTTGTCTCATGATGTGTGACTAAGAATATTACATATAAGTTGAAGGCTGAATAATAAAGTCAAGTATGCATTTAACTGAAACCCACATGGGAAGAGAAGAGTGAGAAGATCAAAAACTATTGTAAAATAGAAGATTAGAGAGATCGAAGTCTCAGAGTGAAACTAAAGAAAACAGCCACATCTTCTTGAACGCTCAATATTGACCACATGGTAAACCACTCTTTGTTTATCTGAGCCTAAGAGCGTTTTACATTTGGGGAGGGAGTTCAGGGGTTGTTCAGGCGTTAGGGGTCATTTGGTTGCAAATTGTTACGCGTGACTTTTACAAAAAGGGCAATGGCACCATCCGTTCAGAAAGCAATGGCAAACTACTGAACGTAATATGCCTAGAAAAATCACAAACAGCGTTAAAAGCTGGGGTTGATTCACAAAGTCCTGTAAAGAATATACAATTAACTTTTAACTTACGGCAGAATAACATACAATTAGACAATAAATCCTAAAAACCCCGGCCTTTATATCATAATACTTATGCTAGAAGACTTACCTGGCAGCTTGGGCAAGCAGGTTCCTTGAGTTGGGAGCATTAGGGTCAGCTGATACTGACTTTGATGCAAGGAGAAGTTTGCTGGACACCATTGAGACACTCTTCAATCCACCAACAATTTGGTTCTGAGTTTCTGCATCCTTGGATATTCCAGCCAGAGTAAGGCCGGTGTGGACAAAATCTTCATAATGTTGGCTGTGGAAACAGGAGAAAGTTCATATATTCTAATTTTGGATTCTCTGCAAGGAATTCATTCTTATTTTGCATGTTTGTTGGTGAAAACCAACCACCAATAACAGCATACAATAAAAAGAGATCGGGTACTAGAGCTAAGAGAAGACCAAAAAAAAGATGGATAGACAATATCAAGACCACACTACATAAACACGGATACAACACAACAAGGAAGACTCATCTAGCCCTAGAACGCAAATTAAAGCTCCCATCCCTACGCTTAACAGCAAGAGTGGACAACCAACTACATCTTCCACCTGGGAATAGACAATAGTTGGTGAAAATGGAATCTTCAAGAGGAAGGGGCAGACCAAGAAAAAGATGGATTGATGGAGTTACCAACATCTTAAAACTCCACAGTACCACAGCATGTACTATCTCAGTAACATTTATCCAGTTAAGAACTCCTGTAACTACGTTCCTATATGGCAAAAAAAAAGACAGCAGAAAGGACAAAAAGGGAAAAAGAAGAAGAGATTGGCTTACACACTATGATATATCTAAAAGAAAGGTTTGTTCTTAGGTTGAAAGGGTATACTTTAGTTTAAAGCGGCTTTGATTCCCTATATAACAAACAAAACTAAAAAATTGAGAGATTTTTCATGTCAATAAGCTTGTCAGTGTGATTTGTGTGCAAAAAATAACAAACAGACACTAGAATTTTATCTGGAATATTCTAAGAAAATATAGTGGCTCCATCATCAGATTTGCCATGTCATTAACTGTATTTGTTCATTGCTGTTGTTTGTGTAATTTCCAGTAGCCTTTTCCGACCTTACAGTATGAAGTCGCTCAAGGCGCAGAGCACGAGGCAGGCCAAGAACACGATGGATAGATAACATCTCAGAATCCCAGCAAAAGCATGGAATGACAGTCAAGCAACACACCTGGCACAAGATAGAAACTAACTCTCCCCACGACGCTTCACGGCAAATGTGGTCAAGATAAGATAAGACAGTATGAAGTGCCTGTTACTTCATATTTCTAGTCCTAATGTGCAGGAGGAAGGAGGTCTAATTCCTTTCCTCACATGTGGAACGTCGAGTGTGGGATGTTTAATGCGTACACAGAGTTGATTACTCCCATAAAGTATAGTAATTATAGTGCTCACACAAAGTTCAATGCTCATATAACAAAGCATAAATGCGTTCAATATACCTGTATCTGGTGGAAGACTCTGAAAGATGTTGAGTTGTGACTCTGGAGGATGTCACAATGTCACTGGCAGCTTGGTTTAGATTGGCTGTTGCATTGCTCATGTCATTCTGAACCTCCTGATAGGATCTGTCTGTTTGTGGAAACTGAGGAAGAATTTCAGCAATAATTGGTTATTGGATATTGGTTACTGGACTAATGTTACAGCACTCCGGACAGACTCATAGGTGCGGAGTAGATGTTAAAGAATATACATACTGATGGTTTCTGCAGTTCATTGGTTAAACCGCCCAAGTGGTTACCGGGGCCCAAATTTGGGGTGTAAATAGAACCACTGTTCCTGCCACACATGTTGTAAGAGGTGACTGGGGTTTGGCTGAAATCGGATGCATGTGTCCTAAACGTGTCTATGTGTTTAGAGACCTACCAAACCAATGTATACATATCACAAAGAGTGATTAAAATTGGTCGTAAAGAACGAATGCAAAGAATAAGAGGTATTGGTTAAATGCACTCTGCAGAGGAGGGAGGGAGGGGTCAATATGGCCAAGAGGTTACACCCTTGCCTTGCGTTCCGGGGAAGCTGTGGGTTCAAATCTAGACTGTTGTTCTGTTCACAAATGCATTTTTTTCAAAACCCCCTAGGATTGTTACAGAGTTCACTTTGTGCAATACTCTTGGCAGATGCTGTGCCATTTCTGCGGAGAAGGACCGAGTCATATGGGGTAAATCCTGGTTGCTATGAAGTCAATCCCTCGGTATTAGATCCTTCAGACACACTCTTCATTTTGCTTCTCAGGCAACTAGGTCTATGTGAACAACTAATAATTTCAAACCCTTTAAATCATTAAATAAATTTAATACCAATTTCAGTGTCTTCATGGAACTGGCTGTCAAAAAACTGAAGTACCGTATTGATACACAGCCTGTTGTATTTTTAACAGATGCAAAATCAGCACTCAAGCATTTCAGCCCTGAAATTTGCTTGGTCTACATGCCCTACTGAGAGCCGATGTAGCGTAGTTGTTAGTGAACTCGCTTCGCAAGACTGGTGGTCTGGGTTCAGCTACCGCAATGCGCGTGGAATTTTCCCGACCGCGACGGCTCTCAGGTCGACCCAGCCTCAACTGGGTACCAGACATGCTCTGGAAAGGTAAAGGCGGCCGGCGTGATGCTGACCACATCACCCATTGTGTGCCGATGGTCAATGAAAATACAGGCCTAACACTGTATTGACCTATATACCACGAGGTATGAAAGGGTTCCTTTACTTTTTACTTACATGTCCTACTGTCTAATCAGTACAAAATGACTGGTCAAGGAAGATGCTGCAGGAAATTAACCAGATGAATCAGTTACATATCATTATAGAAAAGGAGGAATAAATTAATTAGACAGCCACCAATACTAACACAGGATGATTACCAAAATATGAGCAGATGGGAATAGGTTGCCTTTCTGCTCCTCAAAACAGGAAACAATCTACTCTTCAGCCACATGTATACAAAATTGTCAATTCAGCCATGTGTACATACACCCCAGACTGCAGAGCACTACTTCCAAATTGTTTAAAAAATGATAAACTGAGTCAAACTTGTTGAAAAAGCAAAACAACACTGAAAAAACAAGTACAGTGACATCTGTGAGTGAGCTGCAAAAGACAATGTAGCTTATACAAGAGATATCACTGAAAATATTGACAATCAGTTTAAAGCCGAAGGATTGACTTCATTGCACTGGGTTTTACCTCATTTGACTCGGTCCCTCTCCGCAGAAATGGCACGCCACCTGCCGAGAGTATTGCACAAAACACAAACTCCGTAGCTCCGGCAACAATCCTAGGATCTCTGGAAAAAACTGCACTCGTGAACAGAAGGCAAGGCAAAGGGCTGAACCACTCAGCCACAGAGACCCAACCAATCAGTTGTCAGGGACTATCATCATAGCACTCCGGACACATCCACAGGTGCTCTAATCTCCACCTCAACAAATTCAGCAGTGTCCAGCGGCCCAACATGCCAGTTCGATGTTGATTAATTAATATCTTTGCATATTTGGTAATTTGGTTATGCATACCGATAGGTGTGGCAAGATGGGAAAAACCAAGAGAGAAACCCCATTAGATATATCAATCAGCACAGAATGGGAGTTGTTAGACTTAACACACTGAAATACATCCTTGGGAGGAGATTGGAGCAATTACGGATATGTCCGATGTGCCATGATCCTCAAATGAACAAAGAAGGAACAAAGAATCCCTTTCTTACCGTATTGATATGCACTGGTCAGTTTCTCGTCCTTGTTATCTTTCTTTCTTATCTCAGGCATAATACTCATTTACAATTTGAGAGTACCTGAACCAGTAGCTGTTCCTATTATCTTTAAATAACATCGGCACATTATTACCCACTAAACATCCCTAACCATTACATATTGTAAAAACTCACCCTAGGATTGGCAAGACTTTGCGAGATTTGTGCAATCAGTCTGATTGCATTGTCTATATCTCTCTGTCCAGGAAGACTACTGACACAGTTGTTTAAAGCATTAGAGACTGATTTTGCCACCTGGGAGTAAAGAATACACTAGTAAGACAAACAAAATACATATTATTCTTCTTCTTCTAACCAGGGCTGCGAGTTTTCATTCTTCGGCAGCCAATGACAAATTGTAGAATCTGCATGTGTGCTGTAATTGTGGAAGGCTAGTGTAAAGGGTATTATGAACAGATGGGTGTGGTGGGAGGAGTTCTTATCTAGTTTTATGTAGTCCAGGGCATTCAAGCAAGATATGCTGTACTGTCTCACATGAATGACTGCACTTTTTACAGTGTGTTACAAAATACATATATAACTATAGTTTAGTTGTCAGGTCATAATCACTACACATAGAACCGATTAGCCCATAAGTGCTCCGATCAGCATATATCACTCTCAGTATGTAGCAACTAACAACACCAGTCCATTGTTGGTATACTGTTCTTCTTTGGCTAGCAGTATAACATTCTTGTCTACCTACCCCCATTTGACTTGGTATTCTTGCAGTCTGGTTAGGGTTGTATATTTGTGGCATTAAAACTATCCACAGTTGCAAGTATTTCTTGCCTACATTGCAAAGGAATATTTCAGACCCGCATCAGGCTCACTAGTCATCTACGCGCACACAGACAAACATAATGCAACTATATTCTCTTGGATGACAAATGGTGGTCATCATCACCTGGGATGGACAAGCATCATCATCATCATCACTTGAAACATTTGCATGTCTTCTCTCCCTTAGGGAATTCAGAATGTAACCAAAATCAGATCTACCACCTCAGACTATGAAACAATTATACATCATTATTTCCATTATTATCAGTCAACAGCTTATCCTGAGCCAAAATTGTGTCCCCCCTACTAATCTCATATACCTGTGAGAGTCTCTGCTGGTTATCAGGATTGCCAGGATCATTCATAGCATATTTAGCTTCCTCCAGTAAGTAGATGGACTGACTGATAACATCTCTGGCATTATCTATGATGGCTTGTTGCACCTGAAAAAACAAATGGATTAATCCTTTAATATATTTTAGGTGAGTCTCTCTCACTCTTCTCTCTCCCCCTATGCAGTTTTGACCCCAATTGATGCAAAGGCCCTCAAACAACTTATTTCAAGTCTTTCTGTCTTTAGCTATCTTCTTGAGCTGCCTCCAGTTTTTCTGTATATTGTTAATCACTGCCTCCAAATATCTTCTCTATGTATTTCTAGGCACCCCTCTCTTTCCCTTTCCCTGTGGGTTCCAGTAAACGGCTCTTCTTATTATATTTCTTATTATTATGAGTGTTGAAACTAATCTACATAAATGATATACAAATATAGCCAGAGAAAAATCAAAGAAATTACCCTTTTATCATCAGTAGTAGCAGCAACACCACGGACAGAGCTGACCAATACTTTGAGTGCATTCACTGTATCTCTTGCAGCAATGCCAACATAGTCCTCATTACCCTGGAATGGAGACAACAACACTACAGTCAAATTTAATCAACTAATCATATTATGAACATGCATTTTCCCTGTGTCAACATATGGATGTTAATCGCGGACCATAACGCAAATATTAAAGAACAAAATTGAAGTTTTTTTTAAACAAGATGTTAAAGAAACATCCTGGACAGAGAAGAGAAACAAACAAAGACCCCCTTACTCCAATTTCTGAGGTTCTTGTAATTTAAATCCCCAAGTAAAAGATCAGAAATTATGATAAGAATTAGCAAAGCAACATCAGCTTTTAAAAGTCTAAATAAAATATGGAACTGCAAGTTATATAGTATTAAAACTAAATTACAAATTTTCAATTCAAATGTTGTATCAATCCTAACATATGCCAGCGAGAGTTGGAAAAATACTAAAGATATAGAAAGCAAATTGAATGCATTTGAAAATAGATGTCTGCAAAAATAATGAATATAAAATGGAACGAATTCAGAAGAAGTGATGAAATCAGAGACATGTCTGGTCAACCACTAATGACAACTGTTATAAGAAAGAGAAGATGGAGATATGTTGGGCACACCTTGAGGAGAAATGATCAACGAATATTAAAGCAGGCATTGAAGTGGGATGCAAAAGGTTCAAGAAAGAGAGGTCGACCTAAAGAGACCCTGAAACGAACTTTGCTGAGAGAGGCAGGAAATATCGGTCTCAGTTCCATGGAGGAGATTGAGCGAGTTGCCCAAGATAGAGCGGTATGGAGAAATTACCTGCAGGCCCTATGTAACGATATGACGGTACGAGCAAAATTATTATTATAAGTAAAAGATCAGAAAACTTGTAGCCCAACCGCACACTGTGTGCACATCAAAATATTTTTTGGCCCAAACTGGCCATGAACCTCGGAATTAGCATGACTTGGTTTCTAGCAAAAATATTATCGACTTTGTTATCGCAGACACTCCCTCTCTACAATAAGTTTCTCCTTTTTCCTAATTCCACTCTTAATCTTCACTCTCCAGGAACTGTAATCCATATCTTCCTGTTCCCAGGAATCACCTTCAACACTGGTATCATAAATATCCCCCTGCCTGATGCAAAGTGAGCTTCAGCACCAACAAGAACAATGCTGCTGTCTGCTGGGGGAAGAAGATATGTCAATCAGCATCACTTGGTACTTGTGTGTTGCCGGGGCCCAAAATGGGGGCAAAGAATAGTAACACTGCAACCTACAAGGCATGTCATAAGAGGCGACTGAAGTAGGGGCCTAGTACAGATACCTTATTAAGTAAAATGTTTTGCAGTAATCGAATGTACTGGCCTACTTGGAGGCGCATAACTGACACAATATACATTCACTCTTAGGCTCAGATCACATATAAATCACAAAGAGTGGTTTAACAGGTGGTCAATATGGAGTGTTATAAGCTCAAGAAGAAGATCACATGGACGCAGTAAGCATGAGAATATTGATATGGCTGTTGTTGATGTGGATCAAGAGAAGTAAACTGAACTATCATTTGTGTGAAATGTTCATTTGTTTGTTAGATTTTGTAAAGATATTTAACTGCAGAATTTGTTTCATCATCATTTATACATAGTTTAATTAAAATCTACAATTTTTTGGGCATGTGATGAGAACGGGAGGCTTACAACACATTGTACCAACTGGTAAAATTGATGGGAGACGACACAGAGGAAGACAGAGAAAATTTGGATAGCCTGACTTCATGGCACGGAAGCGTGTCAACATCTGAGATGATAGCAAACACCAGAGACGACAGAGATTTGTGGAGATCCATAATCGTCTATGCCAGCATGTACAGCACTTGATGGCCCGCGTGCCCAGCGTGTTCGTAGCGCGTTGGACTACAGTGACTAGTCCTCTGTAAGTGCGGGTTCAACTCCGCGGACTGGAAGAAAAGCTACAGGTTCCCCAGATTTACGGTGTTCGTGGCACCGAGCCGAAGGGTTACGATGTCTATGACACGGCAAGAGCTTTCAGTTCAAGTGCTTCTGGATCGAAAAAACCAAAAAAAAACAGCACTTGATGATGATGACCGTATACCTCTTTTCCTTCTTATTCACCTTGCAACTCCCAACGGAGCCAAGGTCTTCAACAAGCTTCCAGTTCTTCTCTCTCTTACCATAACCACCAGTTTTTTTAGTTTTTACCGATCCAGAGCACTTGAGCTTTCAGCTCTTCGGTTCGTGCCATGGACATCGTAACCTTCGGTGCCACGAATACCATGAATCTGGTGACCCTGTGGCTTTTCTGTCAGCCTGCGGAATTGAACCCGCACTCACAGGGAGCTTGTCCACCGTAATCCAATGCGCTGCGAACATGCTGGGCAGCAAGTCCACCAGTTCTTTACATATCTTGCCTAGCTTTTTAATATCAGTCTCCAGCTCTCTTCTCTAGGTATTTCTAGGTCTTCCTCTACTCCACTTTCCCTACTGGTTCAAAAACATTCCATGTCTTTCAATGCATCCCGTCAGTCTTCTCAATGTGTGTCATATACCTTATAACTCTACTCTAGATGATGGTGATTGTGATCAATAAAGCAAACAAATTAATTAATCTGTGTCTTCTTACCTGAGCAGCAGCTGTCAGTAGCTGGGCCATAGATGATCCTACTGTCTTAGATGTGGTTCCTAATTGAGAGGAGCACAGCTCAGCCTGTCAAACAGAAGGAACGAGTATTCAAAATATGTACAGAAGTTTAAAACTTACATATTCTCAAAGATGTGCACATTGTTATGATATCAGCATAAAATAAGAAGCAAAGAGATTTGTCACAATGCGATACATGATGGAATAGGAATCTGAACATCAAGGCCACTAAGGAGTGGTTAAATAAACAAGGCCTTTTTAGAAAGTGGTTAAATACTGTATTCCTCTCCTACTCTGACAGGCTAAAAAAGAGACGGTTGAGAAATGAAGACATTAGGAAAAAAGTGGGTACAACATCAGTACTAGACTTCATCAAGAAACAACAAATTAAATGGTTCAACCACATAAGCTGAAATTCTTATTAAGTGGCCAAACCACTTCATAGAGAAACAAAGAATGAAGTGGTTTGGCCACTTAATAAGAATGCATCCAAACTCCACAGTATACGAGTCTTCTACAACAGAACATCGGGAAAGAAGGCAAGAGGAAGACCACGGAAAAGATGGTTAGATGGCGAGCAGAATCCTGTGAAAGAGCAAAGATAACAATCACACAAGCCACCAGAACAGCGCAAGACAAAAACAGAAAACCACGATACTGGGCAACAACCCGGTAGCAATGTGACGACAAAAGAAGAAGAAGAAGAAGCCACACAAGCAGATTACCAACAGACAGTGCACCTCAAAGAGCAATGCTGCTTCAATACAATGGGTAAAAAGCAAAAGGCCGGCCATGCAAAAGATGGACATCAGAGATAACAGAGGCGACGAAAGACACTTATCTACGAAGTGCATACAAGGGATCGCTTTAGAAATGTCTTCTTGACCTGACGCTGTGAGGCAAACAGGATTCGAGAAAAAAAAGAAGACTCTGACAGGCTAGCATTGAAAGCATTGATTGTTGGAGAGTTTAGGATAGATACGGGGCATGTTTCTTCGGTCTCTTGTCTTGGTGACTTACTGTTGGATGAGGACACCAGAATTGACATTGAATCGATTCAGCTATTTAAGGAGTTTGGAATTACACATTGTACAAGTAGAACTGGATCCCTGAGACGCAGAGTAAGGAGTGTGTTTAACGAGCGAGCCACATTAATCATTAGTAATCATACCCTTACACATCTGTTGGGGGAGACTGAACACCTATGGACCTACCCAGAGAACAATGATGTCAGTTCAGTAACCAGTACCCAATAACAGAATAAAGAAATGTATGTATAGTTTCAACTTAGTTGACAAGTTATATTTGACTGGTTGACTTATAATAGCGGAAGAAATAGTGTACTGCTAATACTAACCGTTTCTCCTGGGAGCCGGGTGAGACTATCTGTTACAGCTGCTTGTTTGATGTCTGTTAAATCTTGGTCTAAGTCTCTCAGCTGATCAAGGGCACTGTCAATCTCCAGGGAAGTGCTGGCTTCTTGAGCCTGAAGGAAGATTATATGTTATTAAAGTACTCTGAATCAAAAGTGGAATTATATGTTACAGAAGTATTCTTGAGTCTCAAAGGAGATTGTATGTTACAGAAGTATTCTTGAGTCTCAAGGGAGATTATATGTTACAGAAGTATTCTTGAGTCTCAAAGGAGATTGTATGTTACAGAAGTATTCTTGAGTCTCAAGGGAGATTACATATTACAGAAATGCTCTTGCATCTTAAGGGAGATTACTTGCTTCTAAAGTATTCTCGAGTCTCAATGGAGAATATATACAGAATTATATACTATAAAACCGTGTATTCTCTCTAACGCTTCACATTTCGAAAGCTCTGTACTCCAAGGACTATCTTTACATTTAATGTGAGCTATAACCAGCAGTAGGGGTCTGTGGCTTTACATTTAATGTGAGCTATAACCAGCAGAGGGGGTCTGTGGTTTTACATTTAATGTGAGCTATAACCAGCAGTGGGGGTCTGTGGCTTTACATTTAATATGAGCTATAACCAGCAGTAGGGGTCTGTGGCTTTACATTTAATGTGAGCTATAACCAGCAGTAGGGGTCTGTGGCTTTACATTTAATGTGAGCTATAACCAGCAGTGGGGTCTGTCTTATTAAGTGGCTTTTAACACAGGGGTCTGTGGCTTTACATTTAATGTGAGCTATAACCAACAGTGGGGGTCTGTGGCTTTACAGTAGTAAGCTCAATCACAACCCAAGAGGCTTATCTTATCTTAACCACATTTGCCCTGAAGGCGTGGGAGAGTTAGTTTCCTATCTTGTGCCAGATGTGTTGCACACAAGATAGGAAACCCAAGAGTACCTGGTTTAAACTCCCATGTGGGTAATTTGGAAGCAAATTTGTCCCCATTAATTTGTACGTATTGTTAAAATAGACCTCACCGTTAAGAAAGCAATGGCAAATTACTGAACATATAAGTAGTGTCTAGAAAATCAACAACTTGTTTACTGTGGTTAATGGTGAGGTCCTGTAAAGGATATGCCATGATTTTCACTTTTTCTTAGCCAGTATAACTTATAAAATATTACAATTGTATTTATGATGGTAAAGAATCCAGTAGATGTTCTCACCCGACTAGCAGCCGATCGCAGTTCTGCGATAGCATTTGACATGTTCTTGACAGCATTATGTAGATTCAGAGCAGCCGATTGATCAGACACTGTAGGAGCGGCAGCATTTGAAGAAGCAATGAGTCTGCTAGCAGGCTGAATAAAATCTTGGCATGCATTGATAAGAGCCAGCTGTGCTGTTGCGCTGTCAGGATGCCGTTGGTACGCACGCAAAGATTTTCTACAGCTTGAAAGTCGTTGGGATTTGTTGGTCAAGACCTGAGAAGGATATCATTGCAGAAAATTAAACTAGAAATCTTCAACATTTTCTACAACTAAACTAGAAAATTTCACAATTTTCTGCAGTCAAACTAAACAAATTTCACAACTTTCTACAGCTAAACTAAAGAACACAATTTTTTACAGCTAAGCTAGAAAACTTCAAACATTCTTACAACTAAACTTCACAATTTTCTACAACTAAACTAGAAAACTTCACAATTTTCTACAACTACACTAGAAAACTTCACAATTTTCTACAACTACACTAGAAAACTTCACAATTTTCTACAACTACACTAGAAAACTTCACAATTTTCTACAACTACACTAGAAAACTTTACAATTTTCTACAGCTAAACTAGAAAACTTCACAATTTTCTACAGCTAAACTAGAAAACTTCACAATTTTCTACAGCTAAACTAGAAAACTTCACGATTTTCTACAGCTAAACTAGAAAACTTCACAATTTTCTACAACTAAACTAGAAAATTTCACAATTTCCTACATGTAAAAAGTTTGAGGAAAAGTTTTCAAATTTTCAACAGGTTAACTATACAATTTCATAATACTCTATAAAGTAAATGTCAGGAAAATTGTCTAACTTTCTACAGCTAAACTAGATAGTTTTATAGTTCTGTACATACAAACAGAAGACGACAGAAAAGGAACATTTTGGATAGCATGACAACATGGTATGGAAGAGCATCAACATCTGAGATGATAGCAGACACCAAGGACAGAGAATTGTAGAGATCCATGATCGTCTACACCAGCCGGCAGTGCATTTAGTGATAATGATGATGATGACATACAAACAAGAAAGATTCATAATTTACTAATGTTTACTTAAAAATGATAACAAAACAATGAATATTTACCGTTGCTGCAGTAGACATCTGCTGGTTGGAGGATGGGTTGCAATTAGTTTTGTAAGCTTGATTAGAAGCATTGATAAGCTGAGTAGCCGATGCAGCAGCTTGAGTGGCAGCACTCTGAAATGAAAACAACTCATGGATATCAGATTTATTGCAATAAAACTGCATGTTATTAGTTATTGGTTACTAAACTGACATCATTGCACTCCGGGCTGATACATAGGTGCTTAGTTCCCCCCCACTAGATATCAAAGACTATGTATACTGATGGTTCCGCGACTGCTGATTAAACACACTCCTTACTCTGCCCCTTAGACATCCAGTTCTGCTTGTACAACGAGTAACTCAAACTGCATCAATCACTAGATCGATTCAACATCTATTTTAGTGTCCTCATCCAACAAGCAGTCGCAAAGAGGTTAAGATATCGTAGATCATTCCCCTTATCCATTTTCAACTCCCCAACAATCGATGCCAGCCTGTCAGCTCTCTCATTACCGCAAATACCTGCATGTCCAGGACAGCAGATCCACGTAAACTGAATGTAAACAATCATAGTAATAAATAAGAGTACACAACAGTAATGCACATGTAGTAAACACAACACAGCAATTCTTTATCTATTTATGTTTAACAATCGTAATCTTTCTAGGTGCCTAGGTGGCTAAGTGGTCTCTGTGCTAAGTGAGTCTCTGTGGCTAAGTGGGTCTCTGTGGCTAAGTGGGTCTCTGGCTAAGTGGGTCTCTGTTGCTAGGGGTCTCTTTGGCTAAGTGGTTATGCCCTTTGCCTTGCGGATCAAAGGTCGGGGTTTAAATCGGGACCACGCCATTCTGTTCAGAGTGCCATTTTTTCTGAGACCACTAGGATTGTTGCTGAGCTACAAGTTTGTGCTTTGTGTAATACTCTGGCAGGTGATGTACCATTTCTGCGAGAGGACCGAGCCATATGGGGTAAAACCGGTGCAATGAAGTCAATCCTTTGGCTTTAAAACCCTTTAATCTTCTGTTATTGTGTTGAAATTAATCTCCTACAATTGTTTGCAAATTTTTGTTTACCCTCTTCATCCTTCGGAGCCGATATATTGGCTTTCAGTATTTTTATGATTGATGGATTGATGGCTGATTGATAGGACCATCATCATTGCACTTCGGAGTAACCATGTATGTGACCGATCTCTTCTTACACAGGAAGATCTCAGCTGCAGTGCACAAACTCGTAGCACCGTGAGGGTCCCGATGTAATTTAAAGATGGAAGATATTTTGTAGAATTTTTTTTATTTTTCTAATGAATTTGCCAGAAGGGTTTCCAGCCTATCTTCTTGAATTTGAACTACCAAGGGTTTAACATGCTCAAATTGAACATAGGACCTATGATTTATCATTCGTCTTGTAGGAATAAGAGCTGATCCACCTACACTGAGATCAGGGATCTCTGGAAAAATATCCAGATGGTTGATATTCTGAATATTATGCCAATTTAATCCAACTTAATCAGAAAAACAGTCCTCACATAAGACACCAAAGAAGAAAGAAAGAAGGAAGATCTAGAACAACATGGAACGAAAATAGAAGAACTGCCTACAGTATCTCTGAGTAGAATAATGAAAGTTAGATACAAGAGAGCATTGGAAAACCCTTACTGAAGCCACATGTTCTACAAGATATATAATTTTTGATAAAGTAAAAGCCCTGGACATATATGTTTACGAACATATTGGAGAGAACAAATGAGACAAAAAGTGATGGCAGTAGAACACGGAGATACATATTGAGATAAAGAGCAATATGCAAAAAGTGTAATAGGCAGGGGAAGGGGGCCTGTTAGAGTATATGAGTACTAACAGGGCAAAGGAAAGAATTTGCTGGAAACCCATTGCAACTAACAATTAATGTGGGCATGGCACAAGTCAAGACCTGGGCAACAACCTGGTAACAGTGTGAAACAAATGAAGAAAGAAGAAGATGGCACATGATATGATGAATATAAATGATATCAATAAATTACCTCTAGTCGAGTCATCAACCTTCGCTTCAGAGCATTACTAGCAGCAGTGTTGGTGGCTGACCTCAGTTCTTCAGCAGCAGTTCTCAACATCTGTTGTTGGTTGGAGTCATTGGGGCTGTATGTTCAGAGAGAGAAAATCAATTGTAGGATTTTATATTTTGTTCTTCTTTCTTTCTCGCACTTTCTCTAAATCGTACTCTTCTCTTTGATATAACAACAAACAAAATATTACTGTCCTGGTCATGTGGGTGTTTATGGAAATGAGAGAGTGGACATGCTTGCATCAAAAACATGGATTGTTGAGGAGTTAAACTATTTCCAAATGAATCGCCTCACACTGCGCCACCGCTTATTCCATCATTCGAGTACACTGCGCATTCGAGTTGTTTCCCTTATAAAAGCCGGTCTAGTTTTACTTCTACTATTTTATGTCTACTACTTTTTAACCTTGTTATTCTAATAGGTTGTCCAGTATTCTTCAAATTAGTATATAATCAGATATATACACTTTTATTTATTGATGAGTAGTTGCGATTTTTTAAAAAAATTGATTATTTTTGCCTTCCTTGAACTAAATGTGTAAAAATGGGATGTTCTTTGGTCTCTTGGCGACCTACTGTTGGATGAGGACACATGTTGATTTACAGAGTTTGGAATTATATGTTGCACAAGAAGAGTTGGATGATTGAGGGGTAGAGAGAGAAGTGAGCCACGGAACCATAAGTATGCATACCCTTTGATATCTGTTGGGGAGACTGAGCACCTATGGGTCTGTCCAGAGTGCTGTGACATCAATTCAGTAACCAATAACCAATTGTACGTACACATAATCAAGATAAGACAAGATTTGACAGATTATGCTTTAACTCTTTGAACCCTGACCACCTGTACCTTAAAAAACTCCTTTCCCGGAGCCCTGGGCAAAAACAGCCCACTTCAGAGTTATATTAAAACACAATAACTTAGCACACTTAAGTGCTCTATAATTTGTTATTGACTTACCCATTATCATCTCCGTGATTTCTGTTTATTATATATTTGAAGAATACTAAACTTTAAAATTTATTTGATTTAATATGTGGGCATGGCCGCAAATACTTCTGTATATGTAGATTTTTCTCCATACTGAAGATATATAGCATGAATATTAATCGATTAAAACAATTCTTTGTCGTCTAAATGATCATCTAACTCACTTCCTATATCTTTAACAGAATAATCATATTCTAAGTCTAATTTATTTTCAGATTCATTCAAAACAAGTTCAACAGCTTGCTCTGTTATACTTTTAGAATGACCATTTCCGAAAATTATCTTTTTAACATGAAAATACTTAGGGGTGATTCGGTGGTATAGGATCATGAAGATATTTTCGTTGTTTTCATATTAATGTAAAATTTGGATAACCATTTTGAAAGATTATGACTTAGAATAGTAGAAAAATTAGTAAAAAAAAATGTCAAAGTGCCAAGGAAACAATACAAAATGGCTGCCAAAACAAAATTTCAAATCTCTAAGACTCTGAATCTAATGAATGTAATGAATTGTTTTCACTCTAAGGGTGCAATTGTAATATCTAACATTTTACACATGATTTTTAGGATATATTAAATATTAAATTTTTATAAATTTTTGGGTAAAAATTCCCTCAAAATTAGGTCAAATAAAGATGTTTTTGGGGGGTGTGTTTCCCCAAAAATTCATAAAAAATGTAATATTTAATATATCCTAAAAATCACGTGTAATTTTTAGATAATACAATTGTTCACCTTAGAGTGAAAACAGAATTCATTTATATTCATTAGATTCAGAGCATTAGGGATTTGAAATTTTGTGTTTGGCGTCATTTTTATAGTTTCCATGGCCATGCGTTGACATTTTTTTTTTTACTAATTTTTTTATACTTTTCTAAGTCGTAATCTTTCAAAATTGTTATACTAATTCTACATTAATAGCAAAGCAACAAAGAATTTCAAGACCAGAATCCCCCCCTTAACTAATTACCGTATCAGTACAATAAAATCACACAACAGCATCCGCCATCTCGCAAAACCATGTAGAACAGGTTTTTGTGTTTTATGTCATATTTGTACACAATTTATTTTAAAATACCGAAAATATGTGAAAAATATTTTCAGACCGATATATCGGGAGCTCGGGATATGCAGCGCTTACATTCAATCCCGAAATATCAGTAGCCTGGGTTCTAAGGGTTAACAGTTCATACCTTGAAGCACATCCCTTGGCTGCTTCCACAAGTTTAGCTGTAGCATCAGCAAGTTGTTTAGCTGCAGCTAGAAGACGTCTCTGTGCTTCCGAGTCAGTGTGTTCTTCTGCCTGACTTCTGATGGCACTCACTAAAGTAGAAGTTGCCTGGAAATATAACATTTCATCTGAATCTTCTATCTCTTGGGTACATGTTCAGAAAATGAAAGAAAATATAAATTTGTGGCAAGTTAACAGATGCAAGTGGGACGAATTAGCATAATGCATAAGTGTTTGAACTTTGCTGAGAGAGGCAGGAGATATCGGTCTCAGTTCCATGGAGGAGATTGAGCGAGTTGCCCAAGATAGAGTGGTATGGAGAAATTACTTGCAGGCCCTATGTAACGTATAACGGTACAAGAGGAATTATTATTATTATTATTATTATTTATAAGTGTTGACATATCAACTCTGACACAATGTGGGTTTAATCTTACACTAGAATTTCCCACATGTGAAGAAATGAATTAGCACTCCTAACTCCAGAACCCAGGGGGTACAGCAGTGACCACCAAAAGATCCCACCTGCAAAGAAGCCTCCGCAACTCATGGTACAGCACTACATGCTGAGAAACTCTTGGAACCTTATGGGTCTTCAAAAAAACGTTATGTAACTTCCACTGTTCTCATCATCATCAGGTGCCGTCTCCACATCGAAGGTTGGCTGCAATGAATCTCCAGCATCCTCTGTCATTCGCCTTGGTGGTGCACTCTGCCAGACTGTAACCTGTCCATTTCTTAAAGTTTCCTCCCACTTATCTCTCGGTCTTCTCTTGCTCTTCTCCCCTCAACTTTCCCCTCTAGTAAAGATTTCATCATGGTGCCGTGTCTTTTTATGTGCCCAAAATACTTTACTTGTCTCAATTTTATTTCTCTTAATAATTGTTTCTTCGTGCCTAGTTTTCCTAAAACTTGTTTAGTTGTCTGTTTTTCTGTCCATGAAACTCTGCCTATTCTTCTATATATCCACATCTCAAATGCATCAATTCTGTCTTCTAACTGCTTGTTCATTGTCCATGTTTCCTAGCCATACATTAGTATAGGATATATAGCTAAACACGTAAACACAAAGTACTACAGTTTTACAAAATACATAAACAGTGACGATAAACAGCAACGTTTCGACCAAAGGCCTTTATCAAGCAAACAACACAGGCCTTTGGTCGAAACGTGCTGTTTATCGTCACTGTTTATGTATTTTGTAAAACTGAGACTTTGTGTTTAACGTGTTAGCTATTTTCAGTTTACTGCAGCCTCCACCTTTTATAGGATATATATAGCATTTTGGCTGAAATCGGATTCATGTGTCCTAAACGTGTAGAAGTCTATGCGTTTAGGGGCCTACCAAACCAATGTGCAACGTATACACGTTCTTGGTTAAGATCAAACATCACAAAGAGTGATTAAAATTGGTCAGAAGAACAACGCAAAGAAGAAGATATAGCATTTGTTCATTCTCATTTTTAACCTGTTCCCCTGCTCTAAATAGAAGAAAAAATTGAAAACTTATAAATCTTAGAGGCTCCACGAAGAAGAAGCTTAGCTAAGGTAAGGTCTAGCCACATCATTGTCTTCCGTATGTGTATCTCCCCATCATATGTTGGTTGCAATGAATTTCTAGCAAATACAAACTCCATGGCCTGATGGTATACTCTGACAGGAAGCTGTCTTTTCACCTCTTGTCATTTTGTTTACCACATACCTGTCTTCTTCTTGTCTTCCAACATTTACTTCTTTATAGAAGTGTTGGGAGGGAAATGTAGTGATCTTGTGTGTGCTTGTTTTTCTTCTCTCCACCATTTAATTCTTTGAAGGTGAGAAAGTGATTTGTGTGGCTTGTTTTCTCTTCCACCATTACTTGAAGTGTAGAAATGTAGTGATCTTGTGTGTGCTTGTTCTAACGCACTTTGTAAGCTGTTATTCGTTTTCTTAAGGCTATTCTTGATGCAGTCGCTCCATCTCTTCCTCTTGCTCTGTACTTGTTATAATTTCTGTGTGGCTCTCTATTGTAGACGATACCAGGGCATTCTTGTCAGGTGTCCAAACCATTTAATCTGTTGTTCTTTTATGAATTGCGTGACTGGTTTCACATTCAGTCTTCTGATTTCTTCATTTCTAATTTTGTCTCTTATTGTCACGCTTGCAGCTCTTCTAAGACACCTCATCTCCATCATACATACCTGTCTACTATAATGTTTTCCCATTATTTCTACAGCTCTTTGTTGGTTTTCATGATATGTCCTTTCTGTGTGGTTCATTGTCAGTTTTGGTGATGTACAGCCATACACCATTTATTTGCATGTCACATCCCCCCACTACATCAATAACCTGAATAGTAGATTCACATGAGTTCCTGGAGAGCTAAACTCTTATATGTGTCATACATTTCAGCGTGGAATGGGTGGACAGCATTTGGAGATCACATCTCAAGAAAATGACTTGGCTGTACACACCTGGACATGCTGGAGTGCAGGGTAACGAGCGTGCTGACTTTCTTGCAAACAATGCCCGACTCAAGCGGGCAAAAGTATGGACAGAGCCGATGTCATCAATGCTGTACATTCTCATTTATGTGATATGGGCGAGTCTCAGACACTGGAACAAGTTCAAGAATTAGGTGTTAAGTTTGGACATGCCAGACACTGTTGTCTTCGTGGTAGAGAGAGAAGGTATACTAATCAACTTCTCATGGGTACAGTGACCAAATGGACTTTAGAATGTCTGCTGCAGCGGAGGACGGAGCACGCATGGGAATGCCCAATGTGCCATGATGTCAATCGCATAACATAAAATAACATTTCAGCCAAAGCCATCCGCTTTGGACATTCCGAACCATGGACAGTGACTCCCTCAGTTGCAGTGTTACTATTCTTTGCTCCCCTTGTCAGCCCCAGCAACACATGAGCGAAGATACTGTATTAATCTGAACAGACAAAGGTGCTAAAACTATTATGTGTTATTACCAGTGCCAGTTGTTTTGCTTGCTTGACCATCTCATGAGCATCCCCTACAGAGCTAAACAGTCGGTCTGTGACGTTGATAATTGTGTCCACTGCATCCTCATGCTGTTCACTGGCCTGTCGAATCAAACAAATATAACAGTACAAATCAAATGTGCAAATCAAATAGTAGGCAAATGGCACTAATTGTGAAATGTGAAATGTTTCACGTTGAACACTAAAAGAACATTGTTCGATGTTTCTAGTGTTTGCAATGTGACTGATGCAGTTTCCTGTTAAGTTAAGCAAATAAACTGGGATATGTGTGTCTGCATTTATGTGTGTGCGGCCAGAGTAAACGCTGACTGTACCTTTGGCCAGTGAGTGTCAGCGTCGTATCACTGCTGCCGTATAGATTGACAGATAACAGTCAAAGAATAAGGAGAGCAGTCTGACAGAAAAGCCAGTCTGACAGAACATATGCTTGATTGTACCTTTTGGTCAGTGAGCATGTCAGACCCTGCAGCCTTGTAGATTGACTGGTGACTGTCGAAGGCTCAGGTAAGCAGTCTGACAGAAAAGCTGCAGCAGATGGATGCACAATTTGCAGCACAAATCATTTTATAATTATGTTGGCTTAAAGATAAAATACAACCAGAAATAATTTTCGGGCATGTGATAAGGAAGTAAGGTTTAGAACACCGGTAAAATTGAAGGTAGGCGAGACACAGAAAGATAGGAAGAGAAAATTTTGGATAGCCTGACTTCATGGCGCGGAAATGCATCAACATCTGAGATGCTAGCAAACACCAGAGACAGAGATTTGTGGAGATCCATGATCGCCTACGCCAGCCAGCATGGCATCTAATGATAATGACAACCAGAACTGCCAGTAACATAAGATTCCTAGATTAGACAATCAAGAAAAAATGAGGAGTGTGTAGAGGAGGAGTATGTAGAGAAGAAGTGGATTGTGGAGTTGTAACTTCCAATATAAATGATCAAGTCACTCACTTGTTCTTAGCTAAACATGTACAATGAGCAAAGCGCAGTCACAAAAATAATTACATGTTAAATGTGCTGCTTGCAAAAGTTACCAACAACACCAGAAAAGACAGTTACCAACATCAGCATAAGAAAGAAAGTTGGCACAGAACCTTGCTTGAATTACATTGAGAAACAAAGAATGAAATGATCTGGCCACTTAATAAGAATTCACCCAAACTCCACAGTATACAAAGTCTTCTACAACAGAACATTGGGAAAGAAGGCAAGAGGAAGAATACGAAAAGATGGTTAGATGGCGTAGCAGAATCCTGTGAAAGAGCAAAAATAACAATCACCCAAGCCACCAGAACAGCGCAAGACAAAAACAGAAAACCACGACACTGTGCAACAACCCGGTAGCAGAGTGACGACAAAAGAAGAAAGAAGAAGAAGTCCCTCAAGGTATTCCCAACATAACAAAGAAAGTCATATAATCTCTATTTTATACAAAACAGCAACATCTAGATACTTTCAATTTAAGAAAAAAAAACAATACATTTGGTTTTTGCTAGATCTTCAAGTTCATGTGTGGTTATCTTACATCATGGCGGAACAACCTCACCATAAGCAGAAAGCAGTAGGAAATCCAATAGAGAAGTCACACTTCACTAATTGTCACTGGTCGTAAAAGTCCCAAGGGTACAAGGACTCACGGCAAGTGGTTCGGACTACAGGTTTCCTGAAAGGATCACACTTGAAGAATCTAAACTTCAAGTACCTCTGAAGTCGGCAAGGCCCCCCTGCATGGCGAGGGACACCAGCCAAATGGTAAAGCAGGCTTTCCCTCAAAAATCAGTCAGAAGCGTCATATTAGGTGTCATGACTAACGCCCGAATTCACAGCTGGCAAATGCAGAAGATGAAGATCTTACATTGTCATCAGGTTCAATTGTGGTTATGTTAGATATTCAAAAAATACTTACATGTGTTTGGTGTGCAGCTTTCTTAACATGCAGCAACAAATCATTCAGAGCTTTAGTAACTGCAGTAGCTGCCGAGCCCAAGTCCTGTAGGAGATAGTCATCTCTACAACCTGTCTGGGAAGATTCCACTATTACTTCTACAGATTTAGCAACCAATTTGGCTGCCTCTATTAGCTGTTCCTGGCAAGCGGGGTGTCCAATTGTTGGTGCTACCACCTATAGAGAAACAAGTACAGTATCAATATACCTGGTTTGCATATACATGCAGTTTCTCTATTTTATTGTTGTTCTTTTCAGTGTAGAAACGTTAGAAATAAAATAAATCCGTTAGATAAGTTAGCAAGTGAGAGAGCAACACACACACACAAAATAAGTAATCATCTTTCGGGCAAATAAGACCTGTATCAAGGCAAATAAGACCTGTATCAAGGCAAATAAGACCTGTATCAAGGCAAATAAGACCTGTATCAAGGCAAATAAGACCTGTATCAAGGCAAATAAGACCTGTATCAAGGCAAATAAGACCTGTATCAAGGCAAATAAGACCTGTATCAAGGCAAATAAGACCTGTATCAAGGCAAATAAGACCTGTATCAAGGCAAATAAGACCTGTATCAAGGCAAATAAGACCTGTATCAAGGCAAATAAGACCTGTATCAAGGCAAATAAGACCTGTATCAAGGCAAATAAGACCTGTATCAAGGCAAATAAGACCTGTATCAAGGCAAATAAGACCTGTATCAAGGCAAATAAGACCTGTATCAAGGCAAATAAGACCTGTATCAAGGCAAATAAGACCTGTATCAAGGCAAATAAGACCTGTATCAAGGCACATAAGACCTGTATCAAGGCAAATAAGACCTGTATCAAGGCAAATAAGACCTGTATCAAGGCAAATAAGACCTGTATCAAGGCAAATAAGACCTGTATCAAGGCAAATAAGACCTGTATCAAGGCAAATAAGACCTGTATCAAGGCAAATAAGACCTGTATCAAGGCAAATAAGACCTGTATCAAGGCAAATAAGACCTGTATCAAGGCAAATAAGACCTGTATCAAGGCAAATAAGACCTGTATCAAGGCAAATAAGACCTGTATCAAGGCAAATAAGACCTGTATCAAGGCAAATAAGACCTGTATCAAGGCAAATAAGACCTGTATCAAGGCAAATAAGACCTGTATCAAGGCAAATAAGACCTGTATCAAGGCAAATAAGACCTGTATCAAGGCAAATAAGACCTGTATCAATAAGCCGTATCAGGCAAATAAGACCTGTATCAAGGCAAATAAGACCTGTATCAAGGCAAATAAGACCTGTATCAAGGCAAATAAGACCTGTATCAAGGCAAATAAGACCTGTATCAAGGCAAATAAGACCTGTATCAAGGCAAATAAGACCTGTATCAAGGCAAATAAGACCTGTATCAAGGCAAATAAGACCTGTATCAAGGCAAATAAGACCTGTATCAAGGCAAATAAGACCTGTATCAAGGCAAATAAGACCTGTATCAAGGCAAATAAGACCTGTATCAAGGCAAATAAGACCTGTATCAAGGCAAATAAGACCTGTATCAAGGCAAATAAGACCTGTATCAAGGCAAATAAGACCTGTATCAAGGCAAATAAGACCTGTATCAAGGCAAATAAGACCTGTATCAAGGCAAATAAGACCTGTATCAAGGCAAATAAGACCTGTATCAAGGCAAATAAGACCTGTATCAAGGCAAATAAGACCTGTATCAAGGCAAATAAGACCTGTATCAAGGCAAATAAGACCTGTATCAAGGCAAATAAGACCTGTATCAAGGCAAATAAGACCTGTATCAAGGCAAATAAGACCTGTATCAAGGCAAATAAGACCTGTATCAAGGCAAATAAGACCTGTATCAAGGCAAAGACTGATCAGGCATAAGACCTGTATCAAGGCAAATAAGACCTGTATCAAGGCAAATAAGACCTGTATCAAGGCAAATAAGACCTGTATCAAGGCAAATAAGACCTGTATCAAGGCAAATAAGACCTGTATCAAGGCAAATAAGACCTGTATCAAGGCAAATAAGACCTGTATCAAGGCAAATTAGGAAACATATTCATCATCATCAAATAGCTTGTCCTGAGCAGAACTTTGCCACCCCAACAGTCCTCCGGAATTTATCTCTCTCATAGGCCAGATGTCCTGCCTCTGCAGCCGTCATGTTCAAACCGTCAGTTACATCCTGAATCCATCTTCTCCGTGGTTTTCCTCTTCTTCTCTTTGCTGGTATGCCTCCTTCCATGATGGTCTTCTCCAGCCCTTCATGTCTTTTTATATGTCCAAAATATCTCCATTTTCTCTTTCTTATTTGTAGCATCAATCAGTTTTCTTTGATTTTGAGTTCTTTCTGGATAGATCTATTTGTTCTCTTCTTTGTCCAAGATATACGAAGGACTCTTCTGTAACACTTATATTCAAAAGCACATATATGTTTTTCCACTGCTTTATTAAATGCCAAACATATTACTCCTTATAGATACTCTCAGGTGGCTGTACTGACTTATGCCATGTTTGATAACAAATAAGCAAATATTAGCTCCAACTAAATGTGTACAGTATCAATTGATAACTGACCTTAGTGCAGGCTACCAGTTGTGAAGTTGCCAGAGCACACTGCGTGGCAGATGAGATAACCCTATCCTGATGCACTGGTTCTTCACTTGTGCTGGCCACAGATTTTGCTTTGAGAACCAGAGATGCTGTGGCATTTGCAACTGCTTTAGCTAGTGCTAAAAGTGTTTCCTGCCAGATAAGAAAAATATTAACCAACATAAGTTAATAAATGAAGACATATATGAAGTTTCATAACAGATAAAATAATTAAAATTAGTTAATAAAAAGCCTTCACACAAAAATCAGAAGTGCCATGCCAGGGCACCCTGACTATGCCTGAATTCATAGCGGGCGAACGCAAGAAGAAATTAATAAAACAAGTGTTAGAAGTAGCTGATGAAACATGAGACATACCAAATATGCATGATTAACTTTCCAAGCATATGTGGAAATAGTAGTGTGTTTAACCAGCAAGCGACAGGAACCATCAATATCCATACCCCTTTGAACTCTGTTGTGGGAGACTGAGCACCTATGGGTCTGCCCAGAGTTCTGTGACATCAATAACCAATATAATCCAAGGTGTACATACCTGATAAATCCTGTCCAGATCATCCACTGTTTCCCCAAGCTCAGTTATCACTTCCTGTGAAGCTTCCCCAATTCTGCCAGCGGCAGCGAGCAGATTCTGACGAGGCTGAAAAATAAGGAAACAAATACAGAACGTGTTTTCAAATCATGAGTTATATTGGGAATATGGTGTGTGTGTCAAAATATATATAAAAACCGTAACGGTATGAGAGAAATATATTAATATATATATTTCTCTTGTACTGTTATACGTTACATAGATCCTGCAAGTAATTTCTTCATACCACTCTGTCCTGGGCAACTCAATCTCTTCCATGAATTTGAGTCTAAAATTTCTTGCCTCTCTCAGCAAAGTTCATTTCAGGGTTTCCATAGGGCGTCCTCTCTTATGAAATGGGGAATACGGTGTATGCTTTGGTTCGGTTGTTTTTTTTCAAACGAGGCAGTTCCTGATCTCAGTGTTATCTCTGGTTGGAGTCTGATTTTTCCTACTACAAAAGTTTCTTGGGTTGACCCAGCATCAATTTAGTACCAGAGTAACTATGGAAAGTAAAGGATCATATCGACGTAATGATGTTGGCCATATCACTCATGTTGTGTCATTGGTCAAAATGTTTATGGACTCAACGCAGTCTTTTTTTTCTTTTAACATATTTGGCCTCACTGCATCAGGATAAGAAGAGCTTTCTAGAACAAGACTTTTATTGAAAGTAAAGAGTAATGAAAAGTTGTGGTATACAAAAGGCTGGCCATGCAAATGGTGGACCTCAGAGATAACGGAGACAACAAAAGACACTATTTATGAAGCAACCACAAGGGCTCGTTCTAGAAATCTCTTCTTATCCTGGCGCTGTGAGGCAAAACAAGATTAGAGAAAAGAAAGAACAGAAAGTGATATACAATCAAGCAAAGAACTGCTGAGAGAGAAATTAGCAGAAGATTGAGATGGAAAGGACAAGCATTGAAGAAATCCCCCCAAAAAATTGCAAGGCATGCAATGAACTGGAACCCACAAGACAAACAAAGGATAGGCAGATCAATGAACACACAGAAAAAAGAACTTGACAAAGACATAACAAATGGCTCTCAGCTGGGGAAGCATAAAGAGAGCGGCATAGAACATGAATATCTAAAATTAAGAATGAAGAGAGGAGTGTGGGGGTGGTCAATGCATACTATATATTAGTATTTTCCTCTCACCTCTGTAGTGCCTGGTTCAGCAATTCGCAGCAAGTCTGAAAATGCTCCTATCAGCCCCCGGGCGGCATCCAGAAGTCTTTGACCTGAATTATCCTCCTCCTGCAGTGTAGCCAGCATCTCGACATCAGACAATCCACTGATGGCTACATTAGATGAGCTGAATTATGAATAATATGACAATTAGCAAGAAATCTTCAAGAGTGGCACATTAGATGATCTGAATTATGAATAATACGACAATTAGCAAGAAATCTTCAAGAGTGGCACATATGAAAGCTGTTCAGGCTTTCTGATATCATAGCCATGCCAGCCAATCTATCAGCTTGTACATCACTCCTGACTCCGGCGTACCCAGTACGGCAACTACAGGCCTAACATAAAACTGTGTTTCCCAATATATATCTTGGTAGGAAAACAGTTACTTTACTTTTTCCTAAAAAAGGAAAAGGCAATCATTCAATAAAGTGCCTTGTCTGCCGGCGTAGACGATCATGTCTCTCTACAACTCTCTATCCTTGTAGAAACATGTAATAACAAAGTAACACTACAGTGCTTTGTTATTACGTGTTTTGCCATTCTACATAGTTTTACTGCATCTCCATCTATATTGACATTATCCTTGGTACAGTTAATCAGTTCTGACGTCAATCGTTTGCCAAACTATGATGTCAGACCATCCAACATCGTCTCCTTGTCTGCCACAATCTCTCCTTCTCTGAATTTTACCTGTTGTCACCAAATGTTTTCTAGGCCTTCTCTTTGCATTATATGAACTAAGACACTCAACTGTCTGATTCTTATTCTTTTGATTAGTTTTCTTTAAAAAAAAGGCAATACCATAGCATATAATGTCACAGGAAAGTGAAGTGTTAGATATCTCGCAATACTTGGCTGCAGCTGTTGGAGATGAATTGGCTAGATGAGGGGATCAATAGCTGAGAATGGAAACAAATACTGATGTTTTAACTGATTGGCTCCTATAAGCTGCTGGTAGCACCACTATTTATTTGTTTTAGGACGATCTTAAAGAAAATTCATTTACCAACAAAATGGTATATTACTCATAAAAATATGTTAATAACTAAGAAAATTGCAGCTGAATTTGTACATACACCTGCAATGGGAAAATAGGACCTAAATTTAATTCAGTCACAACCCGTTTCTCAATTCAGTATATAATCAGTTGCAAGGCCTCTTGTGTGTTTCAGTATTAACTTATGGATGCGAGAGTTGGAAAGCAACAAAAGCTCTAGAAAGAAAATTAGATAACTTTGAGAATAAATGTCTTAGAAGAATACTGAACCTCAAATGGCCAGATTTCAGACCCAATACACAAATAAGACAAGAGACCAAGCAAGAAAATGTATCAAATTTTATAAGAAAGTGCCGCTGGAACTACATCGGCCACACACTTAGAATGGATGAGAGAAGACTCCTTACCAATCCCTCATATGGACACCAGAGGGAAAAAGAAAACGAGGAAGACCAAGAGAGACTCTGCGTAGAACCATCACCAGAGAAGGCTCAACGATGGGCCTAGTAAACATTAAAGACTTAAAACAAATAGCAACGAACCGCGAGACATGGAGAGCTATGACCTCTGCCCTATGCGCCGCCCACAGGCCCAAGAGGAAAGACTAACTACTAACTAAGGCCTCAATGAAGAACTTTCTATAGCTCCCAGCACATGGGAAAAACTAGCTGCTGACAGATTTGTGTGGAAAGCAATGTTGCACAAGGGTGCTGAGTCTTTTGAGAAGAGCTGAAAGACAAGAGAGGAAGGCAAAAACTCAGATGTTGTCACAGTATCACACTTGTCAATTGACCGTCTGTAAAGACGAAAAGGTCATACAAATAATCAGTCAAATTACAAATAACGCTCACTACACTCTTGACTACATTAAATCGTAAATCCTCTTATAGCACTGAAAAATGGTACACATTTGTATCAGGAAATACCTACATTTGATTTACAGCAGCGCCAACAGCTGTGTAATCCACATCATCCTGGTCTCCTGATGTTAGAGTGACCAACTGGGCAGTAGCTGCATTCATGGCCGATAGCTGGGACCCCACTTTTTGTCTGGACAGGTCCAACTGATTCTCTCTCCATTTCTTAGAGGCCTGGAAAAGAAAATAGTTTACAGTTATTGATATATAGATGAAAGAAGTTATTGATATATAGATGAAAGAAGATATTGATATATAGATGAAAGAAGATATTGATATATAGATGAAAGAAGATTACATACCAGTCTCAACAAATTTTTTTTAAAGCCATGGATTATGACAACAGATCACAAAGGTGAACTACAAACTTTGGAATTGATGTCGTTGTTTCTCAATAGAGAAATAGAGACAAGGTGTCAAAAAGCAAATGCACTGACCTACCAGCTGGCAAAAGGCCTTTTGCTTGATAAAGGCCTTTTGGTCGAAACGTTGCTGTTTATCGTAACTGTTTCTGTATTTTGTAAAACTATAGTACTTTGTACGTGTTTCGCTATGTACCAGCTAGCACCATTACTACAACACCCAAAGATCAAGATGGAAGTGAAAAGACAGATGATAAAAAGTATTTTCCTACCAACACTTTGTTACCAGTGCTAAACTTGGTCTCTTACAGCAAAACACCACAGAAAGCTCACCATGTGTGAAATGAAATGCTTGAGGAAGGCAGTGGGAGTCACCAGGAAAGCTTGACTACGAAATGTGGACATCAGAAGCAGAGTGGGCATAACTTCATGCACCAAATACATCGAAAACAACAAATGCAGTGGTTTGGACATTTAATGAGAATGAAATACAACCAATTACCAATAACAGCATACAATAAAAGGAGATCGGGTACTAGAGCTAAGGGAAGACCAAGAAAAGATGGATAGACAATATCAAGACCACACTAAACAAACACGGATATAACACAACAAGGGTGACTCATCTGGCCCTAGAACACAAATTAAAGCTCCTATCCCTATGCTTAACGGCAAGAGTGGCCAGTCAACTCCATCTTCCACCTGGGAATAGACAATAGACAATGGATAGTTTCTCAACACCGCTCTGTGTTTAAGTTTGAAGACAATGCTTGAAGTTGTTGGAGAGGTCTAGGCGAAAAAATAAGTTTTATTTTGTGCTAGGGTATGCAGGTGTAAGAAAAAATGAACGCACCGATAGGCTTGCAGTTATAACTGCTGTAAAAATCAGACGAGCAATGGACCAGGCTGATATCCTGAATGCCCTAAGGGATAGATGATGTGTAAATGATTAAAGTAATAGTGGTGAATCTGCAATCTTAGCGAGACTGCAAAAATGCCAAGTCAAATGTGGTGTAGCTTTACAAGAGCACTATACTGGAAGTCAAAGAAGAACAGTAAACCAACAAAGAACCGGTGTAGTTAGTTGTCCCACGCTGAGAGACATACTGAGGAGTAGATCCGAGCACTAATGAACTGAATGGTTCGATGAGCAATGACGTTGGTTCGATGACTAAACTAAAACTAATCTGGGTTATGAAAGCATCACATATACCTCATCCCATTATAAACAAACTAGAAAATTATAAATATATTTGGAGAATCCTGTGAGTATTTTGATCAAAAATGCTAACAAATGGAGAGCTGATATAAAGAAGAATTAATTGTACATCACTGGAAACTATAATCAGAGGAAGAAGATGGAGATCATTTTGATTAATCACATTTAAAAATAGGTTTAACATTGGTTGAACATTATCCAACATCACATTTAAAAATATGTTCAACGTTGATTAAACATATCCAACATCACATTTAAAAATATATCCAATATCACATTTAAAAATAGGTTCAACATTGGTTGAACAAATTCAATATCACATTTCTTCTTCTTCGAATGCTCCATATCGACCACTTGTTAACTACACTTTGTGATTTGTATGTGATCCGAGCGATTGTATGTTGTGTCAGTTATATGCCTACAAATAGGCTAGCACATCCGATTTCGGCGATGCTTTTATTTACTAGGGTAGCTTACCTAGGTCCAACATCAGTCGCCTCTTATGACATGCCTTGTAGGTCGCAGTGGTACTATTCTTTCTTACCTTGCGGCCCGGCAACACATGGGCGGAAAGTGGGTTTAACATTGGTTAAACAAATCCAACATCACATTTGAAAATAAGTTAAACATTGATTGAACATAACCAACATCACATTTAAGAACATACTGGATCATGGCCAAGACTAGGCAGATCTGACTTTCTGTTGAGGTTGTCCTGGGCTGTATCTATTGCATCCAAACCCTCAGTGATTGTGACTATAAATGCTCTCTGAGCTTGTGTCAACTCCTTTGTCTGAATGGTCTTTCCCTATTGTTCAGATCAAAAGAGATAAACATTTTAAAAGTGTACATATTACAACAGACATATATGGATTGAAATTACAGGTTACAACAGACATGAAAATAAATTGAATATGTAAACATTAAGGGGGACTCTGGTCTGGAAACTTTTTTCGTTGCTTTCATATTAATGTAGAATTTGTATTACAATTTTGAAATATTATGACTTAAAAGAGTAGAAACAGTTTAGTTTTCAAAAATATGTCAACGCATTGCCATGGAAACAATAAAAAATGACCACCAAACACAAAATTTCAAATCCCTAAGGCTCTGAAGTAATGAATATAAATGAATTCTGTTTTCACTCTAAGGTGAGCAATTGTAATATCTAATATATTACACATGCTTTTAAGGATATATTAAATATTACATTTTTAAAGAATTTTAAGTAAACACATCCCCCCAAAAACAGCTTTTTTTGACTGAATTTTGAGTGGGTGTATTGTTTATTAACTGTTTACGAACTAGCATCATGACCATTAACAAAAAATCTCTAGTTTGTTTTGGTCCTAGAATGAATGGTAAACTCTGTTTCACTTCTATTTCTAGCATTAGCACCGATGATATGTATTAATTATCGTTTACACTTCACTTTTAAGTAGTTTTTAGTTAATATAAAAGTCGAATAGGAATGGAAAGTAATGGAAAAAGCAACAATATATTTAGAATCTTGCAAATGGCGATACGTCCCAGCAAATCGCATCTTTATAACGCTGGTACGTATGTACGCACCCATATGTAAATATAAATAAAAGACTTGTTTTAAATGTAAATATTAGTCTTTCAAGAGGGTTTCATGTATGAAAATAAAATGCAGGTGCTCCCAAACTCAGATCAGTATTTATTTATTTATCAGTATAATCTATTTAAATCTAATCTATCCTATCTAATATGTTGGTCTAATCTGTCTGTTGGTCTCCATCTCCAGCTCTAAACATTTTTGTTGTGTGCATGTGTGTACATTGTCTAATATGTTTGTCTGTCTGTGTCTCTGTCTTCACATGCGGAAGCACATGCACATACCTGCGTGGAGGTGAGATTGAAACAAGATAGACAGATAGATTAGACAGAAATAAATATATACATTCATAAATATATACACACACAGTTGTATAAAATGTACACTCAATATCTTTTTTTTTAATTAATATGTTTAAAAATGTTTATGTCACCTATTTAGGTAGCAATTTTGATTGCACAGGAAATGTTAAAAAGAAATTATGATTCGAATTGGCAAAGCAACATCAGCTTTTAAAAGTCTAAATAAAATATGGAACTGCAAGTTATATAGTATTAAAACTAAATTACAAATTTTCAATTCAAATGTTGTATCAATCCTAACATATGCCAGCGAGAGTTGGAAAATGACTAAAGATATAGAAAGCAAGTTGAATGCATTTGAAAATAGATGTCTGCGAAAAATAATGAATATAAAATGGAACAAATTCAGAAGAAATGATGAAATCAGACACATGTCTGGTCAACCACTAGTGACAACTGTTATAAGAAAGAGAAAATGGAGATATGTTGGCCACACCTTGAGGAGAAATGATCAACGAATATCAAAGCAGGCATTGAAGTGGAATGCAGAGTGTTCAAGAAAACGCGGACAACCTAAGGAGACCCTGAAACAAACCTTACTGAGAGAGGCAGGAAATATCGGTCTCAGTTCCATGGAGGAGATTGAACGAGTTGCCCAGGATAGAGCGGTATGGAGAAATTACTTGCAGGCCCTATGTAACGTATAACGGTATGAGAGGATTTATTATTATTATGTTTAAAAAAGATTCGGTTGAAAATAAGTGCAAATTATTCAATCATTGGAAACATGAACCATATGAAAATAAAAACGTGATTAAAAAACCATAAAGCAATGAAAATAAAAAAAAGCTGTTATGTGAAATATTCAAGGAAAACCATTATTATATAAAGATAAACTACAAAGCAAAAATGTGAATGGTTTTGAGGCGTGCTTCACTGTTAACAAGATATGGAAATAAGATGAAGGAAATCAAAAAAGAATAAACATGGCTTTATAGAAACATATAGAAAGTAAGTTGAATACATTTGAAAATAGATGTCTTCGAAAAATAATGAATATAAAATGAGATGAATTCAGGCGAAATTTTGAATCAGAGAAATGTCTGGTCAACCACTAGTAACAAATGTTATATGAAGGAGAAGATGAAGATATATTGGGCACACCTTGAGGAGAAATGATCAAAGAATATCAAAGCAGGCATTGAAGTGGGATGCAAAGGTTCAAGAAAGAAAGGATGCACTAGGGAGACCTGGAAATGAATATTACAGAGAGAGGCAAGATATTTTGGTCTCAGTTCAAAGGAGAAGATTGAACGAGTTGCCAGGAGAGAGCGGTATAGAGAAATTGCTTGCATACCCTATATAGCATATAATGGTACGAGAGGAATTATTATTATTATTATAGAAACCTAAGTAAAAACGGTTTAGAATGGAACAGATAAGACAACAAATATCAGAATACTAACAACATCCATATTCCCGGAAGCAATGCATCGATGTAAACATGGACGTTTAATAAGGGAGTGGAAAAATGTATATGTGCTTTTGAAGGTTACAGAAGAGTTCTCCATATACCATGGACAATGAAGAAAACAAACATATCTATCCAGAATAAACTCAAAATTAAAGAAAACTCACAATATCAAGATCACAATGCCGCCTATGTGTTGCCGGGCCTTGCTAGGGGAGCAGAGAATAGTAACACTGCGAACTGCAAGGTATGTTGTAAGAGGCGACTTAGGGGCTAGGGAAGCTGCCCTTGTAAATAAAAAGTGTGGCAGAAATCGGATGTGCTAGCCTACTTGTAGGTGCATAACTGGCGCATCATACAATTGTTCTTAGGCAGAGGTCACATACACATCACAAAGAGTGGTTTAACAAGTGGTCGATATGGAGCATTCAAAAAAGAAGATCACAGTGTGAAGACTCAAGCGTATTCAGAATAAAGGCATGCATATGGTCCTGGACTGCACTAGAGCTACAAAATCCCACCAACCATGAACTGGAAGAGATAGGTAAAGATAGAATGACTTTGTAAATACAAATAAGATTCAGACCTTTGTCAATGGATGTCTTCGGCGAATTCTCAGACTGAGATGGTATGATAGTTACAAACACAGACCTGTGGATAAGAACCGGACAGCAACCCATGATGACCCAGGTCAAGAGAAGAAAATGGCGATGGGTCGGTCATACTCTACGGAAGACACAGTCGAGTGTCACTAGACAAGCACTTGAGTGGAACCTGCAAGGAAAACAAAAAAGAGGATGCCCTAAACAGACCTGAAGATGAAATCTTCTCGGGGAACTGAAGAGTGCTCAAATGTCCTGGGAGACTATAGAGGGAGCAGCCAGAGACCGAGAAGAGTGGAAAACAACTGTTGAGACCCTATACTCCACGAGGAGCAGAGATGAACAAGTAAGTCAAGTTAAAATCACTTGGCATGAGCTGGTTGAGAGCATGTGTCCCAACTGGGGATTAAAAGGCACAAGAGGGAGAGAGAGAGAGAGAGAGAGAGAGAGAGAGAGAGAGAGAGAGAGAGAGAGAGAGAGAGAGAGAGAGAGATAGAGAGAAAGATTAATGATGATGGTCCTATCACTCAATAAACCAATTACAAGTATGAACAGAGCCAATGTCATCAATCAGGTACGCGCTCATTTATGTTATATAGGCAAGTCTCAGACACTGGAACAAGTGCCAGAATTAGGAGTTAAGTTATCAAGGAAATTACTGATAATAAGGAAAGCAGGCCTTCATGCAAAAATCAATCAGAATCGCCATACAAAGCACCATGACTAAGTCTGAATTCATAGCAGACTAACACAAGAAGAAGGAGTTAAGTTTGGACATACCAGACAGTGTTGTCATGGTGATAGAGAGAGAAGATATACTAATCAGGTTGTGCCATGACATTGGTCGCATTCTTCTTCATCTTTTAACTGCACACAGAGCACAGGTCTTCAACAAACTTCTTCCATCTCTTCCTCTCTCCTGCCATCCCTTTCAATTCTTTCCATGTTTTACCCATCCTGTTCATATCAGTCTCCAGATGCTCTTCTTCAGGTATGACTAGGCCTCCTCCATCTCTTTTTTCAATTTGGGCTCCAAAACATTGCCTTGTGTTTGTAAAGATTTTTTAGCTTATTTTTTCTATGGTGTCAAGTAGCCAGCCCCGCCTCAAATCCTCCTTCGTCATCTCTTACAGCATGCCTGGCAGATACAAAATGCTGCATAATCTTTCCTCCCCTTTCGAGGCCCGGCAACACAAGGGTGGCTTTGATCCTATAACATAATTACATGTCAACATATAACAAAGCTGTGATATACTAGATGCTGCATACAAAGATAAACAGAAAATAGGAATTATCAGAATCTGTTAATATTCACAAACAAGCAAGCAAATCAACGCAGTTATATATATAGCAAACAAAAGAAGGCATCTCAGAAAAGCTAATTTTCTAAGATCAACAAAAAAAGTATTCAAACAAAAAAATGGTCAAAATCCATTCTCTAATGGTTAGCACACATACACTGGATCCAGACTGCATTCCACTAGAGGGTGGCCTATCTAGAAGGTCAAACGTTGAGGAACTTTGAATAGAGCCATTGACTTCCCCTAGTTCACCTGAACCTCCCTGTATCGTTATGACAACAAGATGGGATGGGAAAGTAAGCATAAATTGGTTGGCAATGTTATATCAAACACATAGCATGCATATCAGTAAGATTGTGTATCATCTTGTGATCTGTCAGCTCTCCTAGCTACATACAACAATTTCTAAACCAACATTTGTATATACAAATTACAACATAATCACATTAAAGTGCAATGCAATATATGGGAGAAAGAGGGTACTAGGTGTTAACTTTGAAATGGCCCGTCTGCCCAGCGTGTTCGTAGCGTTGGACTACGGGTGACTATCCCTCTGTGTGTGCGGGTTCAATTCGCGGGATGGCAGAAAAAGCCACAGATTCTCCCAGACTTACTGTGTTCGTGGCACCAAACTGAAGGGTTACGATGTCCATGGCACCGAGCCAAGAGCTGAAAAGCTCAAGTGCTTCTGGATCGGAAAAAAAACAAACAAACATTTGAAATGAATGAAAATCGTTGCATATCCTTTACAGAATGTCGCCATCAACCACAGTAAACTAGTAGTAAATTTTCTAGGCAAAACTTATACATTCAGAAGTTTGCCATTGCTTTCTGAACGGTGAAGTCAGTGTGCCTGAGTGGTTACGGGGCCCAAATTGGGGTTTAAAGAATAGAACCACTGTTACCTGCCATATATGTCGTATGAGGTGACTAAGGAGGTTGGGCGAGAGGCTAGCTACCCCACACCATAAAAAACACTAGATGGCTACAGAACAGAGAGCGAACCGAGTAAACTCTGGCTGAAACCGGACACATCGTCGAAAGATAAGCACCAGAGCTCCAAATGGTGCTGAAGATGTGATGTAAAATACACCAATGCTAAGGCTGCATGAATCAGATTTCCACATGAATAGAATTTATGGGAGATCTGGTACATCGGTCTGGGTGGTGATCGCAAGAGAGAGAGGAGAACGGTGAAGTCTATTTTAACCGCTTGTAAAATCAAATTAATTTATTTCCAAACTTGCCCACCATGGAGTTTGAACCAGGTACGTTTGGGTTGTGATCGAGTACACTACCGCTTAAGCTACAGACACTCACTAGGTGTATTAACATTTAGGTGTGAAATATTGGAGACTTGACAATACTAGGTGTATTAACATTGAAGTGTGAAGTGTTAAGATACCTCACAGGTTATTGGTTATTGGTTACTAAACTGACGTCATTGCACTCCGGCAAACCCATAGGTGCTCAGTCTCCCCAACAGATATCGAAGAGTATGCATACTGATGGTTCCTGTGGCTCGCTGATTAAACACACCTCTCACTCTGCCTCTCAGGCATCCAGTTCGACTTGAACAAAGGGTAATTCCAAACTGCTTAAATCGCTTGATCGATTCAACATCGATTTTAGTGTCCTCATCCAACAGAGAGTCTCAAAGAGACCGAAGAATATCCCCTTATCCATCTTCAACTCCCCAACAATCGATGCTGTTGATGCAAGCCTGTCCGCTCTCTCATTACCGTAAACACCCGCATGCCCAGGACAGTATATCCACGTAAGCCGCTGGAGGTTAGAAACTTCTATAGACGACATCCACTCATACCAAAACCTGCCCTTCTGGATCTTGTGAAGCATCGACTGAGAGTCAGATACAACAACTGCCCCAGTAAATGAAGTCCCAGAAATCCAATGGAGGGCAGCAGTAACGGCCTCAACCTCCATCCTCATACTAGAAGTAGTTGTCCTGTATGCCCCACTTCGCTCTGCAACAACCCTACCATGCGCATTAGCCAAGAAACCCCAGCCGGATTTCTCACCACGTTGAACCGACCCATCGGTATATACAACAACATCATCACCCCTTGCATTATCTTCTATCAGCTGCTTAACTGCGAGATCAGCCTTCATGTTGCCCCAATCTCTACATTCTCTTCCAAGAGTAATGATAACGTTGAGATAGTTCATCATGCTTCCATCTGTTGGGATCCATTCTTCCCCTTTGGTAGAGTCGCAACCGTAGTCACCTGGCCAATTGTCTCTCAGCCTGGGCCATCCACGACATGCCACGCTTGATTCTCGTGCCCTTAACATCATTAGTGTTCCTGTGAAGTGGATGTCTCTTATCCGAAGTAACCCGCATATATGCCTTGGTTTGGGCGATTGCATGACGGGAGCGTAGTGACAGAAGGCCAAGCATATATCTCATCTTCACAATGGGGTATCTCTAGTGCAGCCCAGAACTATACGCATACCTTCATTCTGAACCCGTTCAAGCGTTCACATTGTGATCTTGATATCGTAAGAATTCCGAGTCCGTAATCTACCACTGACATTACCAGTCGATCGAACAAAAGGGCAAGTAGTCTCTGCTCAAGGTGTGCGGCCACCATAACATTAACATTTGGGGGAGAAGTGCTAGAGGCCTCATAGTCTGAAGGGTCTAAAGAAAAATGATTGACTTCATTGTACCAGGTTTTACCCCATATAGCTTGGTCCCTCTCCGCAGAAATGGCATGCCACATGCTGAGAGTATTACACAAAGTATGAAGTCTGTAGCTCCTGCAACAATCCTGGGAGACTCTGGAAAATATGCACTCGTGAACAGAACTGCATGGTCCGGATTCGAAGCCACGATCTTCGAACGCAGGGCGAAGTCTTAACCACTTAGCTACGAATACCACCACCATAGAGACTCTATAGTACTAAATATTAACATTTGGGTGCACCCGTCTGCCCAGCGTGTTCGTAGCGAGTTGGACTACGGGTGATAAGCTCCTGTGAGCGCGGTTCAATTCCGCAGGCTGGCAGAAAAGCTACAGGTTCACCAGATTCACGGTGTTCGTGGCATCGAACCGAAGGGTTACGATGTCTATGGCACCGAGCCGAAGAGTTGAAAGTTCAAGTGCTTCTGGATCGGTTAAAAAAACAAAAACATTTGGGCGTGAAGTGAATTAAAGGAATTTCTGAAACAATTCATGAAAACAGAATGGAAGAAAGTAAACAAAAAACAGAAGACAGTATTAATGAGCTCATTCGAAATGAACAAGTTCCGCAGTCGCAAGTAGTGGAATCTCTTAAGCCCATTTTGTGCAGATTTGCTCTGAGACTGCAATGACATGTACAGAGCCTGAACATCTTTGTTCCTTTCTAATTAACTCTTGCAAGAATGCTCTTTCTTCTCCGGTCAAAGAACAGAAGCTCGGTCAAAAGTAGCAAGACTTTGAGATCAATTGTGAAGGATTGATGAATACCTCATCAGGTACACAGTCCTGTTTGCAACCCATGCTGGAATAAATTCTTAAGGTCTACAGATGAAGGATTGACTTCACTGCACAAGTTTTCCACGTTATTTGTTATCCATGATTCACATCCATAGCTTCTTCTTCTTTGAATGCTCCATATCAACCACTTGTTAACCACTCTTTGTGATCTGTATGTAATCCGAGCCTATGAGCGATTGTACATTGTGCCAGTTATGCGCTTACAAGTAGGCCAGACCATCCTATTTCTGCTACGCTTTTTATTTACTAGACTAGCTTCTTTATGCTCCTCTTGAGAGCCGCAGCAACACACGGGGGACATCCATATAAAAATGATAGTTCTATTTATCACTACTGTGCAACAACTAAATATACAACATTAAGTCACATCAAGACCAAAATGACTTAAATAATTAGTAAATAATCAAGTCAATCTATGGTTGTTTTAGTTTTTTTTAAAACAAAAACTCAGGCAAGGATTCTATGGTAAACACACAGACAGTGGCATTAACGATTCACAATGGATAAGAAACCAGTGATACACATTGTATATCTTCTCCATCAATCCTATGTACATATTGTATGCAAACAAATTATAAACAATGGATATGAAACTAATGATACGCAATAGATTTAAAACCAATGATAAACAATTGCTACATAGTTGATGGTACGAAGATAAAGGGTATTCTCTATTTCGTGGCAAGTTATGCATACCGATAGGTGCTGCATGACGAGAAAAACTACCAGAGAAACCCCAGTAGATACATCAACCAGCACAGAATGGGAGTTGCTAGTTTAAACACACTGAAATACATGCATGGGAGGAGATCGGATCAATTATGGACATGTCCGATGTGTGATGAAGATGATCCTCAAATGAACAATGATGGTACAAATTGAATACGGAAAGAATGATACACAACGCATGTGTAACCAATGATACATAATGACCATGGAACCAATGATATAAATTGAATGTCAAACAAATGATGCACTGGCTAAGAAATCATTGATACACATTGCATATGCAAGGATTTGTTTTCATACCATCAGATATATTGGGGAAAACTGGAAAAATAAAAGTGAACACTTCCTATGAAGACCTTCAAATGGTCTAGTCTATAGACACAGTCCTTTGAGCTTACTGAACGTCCAAGCATCAGACCACCTCTAACAGCAGCCAGGTGAATAGTGTAAATAAATTGTATTAGATGTAGTGACAACTGTTATAAAAGAGAGAAGATGGAGATATATTGGACACACCTTGAGGAGAAATGATCAACGAATATCAAAGCAGGCATTGAAGTGGGATACAAAGGGTTCAAGAAAGAAAGGTCGACCTAAGGAGACCCTGAAACGAACTTTGCTGAGAGAGGCAAGAGGTATCGGTCTCAGTTCCATGGATGAGATTGAGCGAGTTTCCCAGGATAGAGCGGTATGGAGAAGTTACTTGCAGGCCCTATGTAACGTATAACGTACGAGAGGAATTATTATTATTTATATTAGATGTGTTAGGGAATTGAACTTAAATATGCACCTCCCCCCCACATCTTATCCAAACCGAATATATCCACAATTGGTACTTCAGACTGTCATTACTGCCTGTAATACCACTTTGTGGGTGCTCTAGGACAAGGAGAACACATGCTTGAGGAATTTAATGGCAGCATGGCTAGTGTAGTCATTGTGAAACTGTTCAGGTTAGGATTTCACTTTATGCCCTGACAGAAAAAAACTCCTTGGGTGTACCGTGGATTGAACCCAGGTCTCCCGCAAGGTAGCAGCGCTCTAATCCATTCGGCGAGATGCTTCACTTCACAAACAAGATCGTTTCAAATAAAACTTCAATATACAAATTTGCAATATCAGTTTTAAAATATCTATATTAGATTTCACTAAAAAAAATGTTCTACTATGTAACTGCAAGAGATAGGACAACATATAATAAGAATGTACACATCAATCAACTATGTAAGTTCACACATCAACTTCAAACAAGAACTACAGCAAAAGTCCAAGACACACAAGAATAAATATTACAGAAAGATGAAGCAGTCTGGCAAATTAGTGAACTAACGGAGAACTAATAAGTACTGCGATCTTCTCCTTATTAAGTCGCTCGGCATGTGGCGACTAATGACACCAGTTCTTTGTTGGTTTACTGTTCTTCTTTGGCTACCAGTATAGTGTTCTTGTCTAGCTACACCCCATTTGACTTTGAATTCTTGCAGGCTGATCAAGGTTGAAGATTCAACATTAATACTTTAAGCATTTACACATCCTCTCTCCTTTAGGGAATTCAGAATAAAAGCCTGCCTGGTCCATTGCTCGCCTGCTTTTTACAGCAGTCATACCTGTAACCTATCTGCGTGTTCATTTTCCCTTACACTGCATACCCTGGCACAAAAATAAACTGATTTTTGGACTCCAACCATTGACTTAAACATAATGTAAAGTATTTTTATTTTTGTTTGAAGGTAAACTATCTTACTTTGTGAGTTAAGTATTTTTATTCTCATATTTAGACAATCCCTCAAATTTCTGTAGATTTATTCAGAATCCTTTGATAGCAAAGAAGAAAGAGAGGGAGAAAAAACAAAAGTGAGTGCAGAACAATGAAAGAAACAAAACAGAAAAATGGAGATAAGAATGGGATGACTAACATGCTGGGCAGAGAAGCCACTCTGTACTTGGTTAGACTGGGATGAGACCTGGCCATGAAGGGAGCCCACAGAGATCTTGTTCTCTCCTTGGTAGCCATCCCTCAGCAGTCCAGGCATGGATACATTGCCAGAGCTTGGATGTTTGATGTTGCCCATATTGTGTTGGATGATGGTAGCCCTAGGGAAGAAGAGCCACAATATCACACAATATGAAATTATTCTACACAAACTGGAAGATTTACACAACTGTGATTTATAAGGCAAAACGTAGAACATACATAGAATAGAAAAACTAGAAAGTAACATACATACGTGGTTATAGATTAGAGAGTTATATAGTAACAATATATAACATCAGCATCAGGTGCCGTGCCGGCTGACGTAGGCGATCATGGATCTCCACAACTCTCTGTCTTTGATGTTTGCCATCATCTCAGATGTTGACACTCTTCCGTGCCATGACGTCAGGCTATCCATAATTTTCTTTCTTTCTCTGTCTCATCTAGCCTCAATTTTACCAGTTGTCACAATGTGTTCTAAACCTCCCTTTCTCATCACATGTCCAAAAATGATGACTGCCTCTTTCTTATTCAGTGTGTTTCAGTTTGGAATACCTTCATTGCACTGACATGTCCATAGGTGCTCCGATCTCCTTTGCAATATCTCCAGCAGCGTCCAGCGACTGACCGTACCAGATCGATTTTGATTGATGAGCCTACTCACGTACTTGTTATGCTGTTCTTTTCTTGCTACTCCAATCTTCAAACCCAGCTCCTGCAATCTAGTAGTTGACGTGGATTGGTTTAAATGAAAATCTTCTTTGCGGCCACACTCTATGAGGGCGTTCAAAATATATTGATAAGCTTTCTCTGTGTCTTGCCCTCATTCAACACCTCAACATTAGTCATTTTAGCAGTCCATGGGATTCTCATCATTCTTCTGTAAAACCATATCTCTGTGGCCCTCAGATATTTTTCGATCTGATTGTTTATTGTCCATGACTCGCATCCGTATGTCAGTATTGGTTCTATGTAGCACTGAATAACTCATTCTGATCCCAACTGACAATGACTTGTTGCATATAATGCTTCTCATTTTCTGGAACGATGTTTTCGCTTGCCCTATTCTGCTCTTTATTTCTGATTATATAACATACTGCACACATATAAAGACTATGCAGTTTCAAAATACAGCAATCTGATGACATACAGTGAAGTAGAAAACATGAATTCAAGCAATGAAACATTGAAATCAGACAGAACATAGATGTACATACTGTCCTGCCTGTACGTTCTCTTCATACATTGTTGAGTTCTCATCTCCTTCAATACCGAGATGATCTTTGGCTTTTTTCTGAATGATGAGTACATGCAAATCAATAATCAATATCTTATATCATTGAAGTTATCTGTATATAACACAATTGTATAGACATATTTAACACAGAACATACATTGATAAAGGTTCATTAGTAAAGTTGTTTTTGGGAGGTGCACATTACAGATTTCATTCTCTCAATCTTCTTCTTCTTCTTTTGTCAGCACACTGTTACTGGGTTGTTAACCTAGTGTCGTGGTTTTATGTATTTGTCTTGTGCTTCTCTGGTGACTTGTGTGATGGTTTTCTTAGTCCCCTGGTCACAGCATAATGAAACATCTATAAATGTTATGTTATGTTACACCATTCGTTATGATTTGTATGTGATCAGAGCAGATACTATTTCTGCGAGGCTTTTTATTTACTAGGGTAGCTTCCCTAAGTCCCTACCTCAATAGCCTCCTACGCCATGCAGTGTAGGTCGCAGTGTTACTATTCTTTGCTACCCTTGCAGGCCCTGGCAACCCATGGGTAAGTTGATTAGTATATCTTTTCTCTCTACATCGAATACGATAATGCCTAGCATATCTAAATTTAACTAATAATTCTCACAATCGTTCGAGTGTATGAGACTCGCACATATAACATAAATAAGCATGCACCACGTTGATGACACTAGCTGTGTCCATACTTCTGTCAGCATGAGTCGGGGCATTGTTTGCAAAAATGTCAGGAGACTCGTTACCCTGCACTCCAGTATGTCCTGGTGTGTACAGCCAAGCACTTTTCTTTAGATGTGATTTCCGAATGATGGCCACCCATTCCACATGCAGACTTCCAGATTCAATCCTTTGAAGCATATTCATCGAGTCTGATATGATAATCGTATGGGTTACCTGTTGTACCGCCACCCATGAGAGAGCCATGGAGGCAGCGTTGATCTCCATAGTGATGCTCGATGTTGTAGTCTTGAAATCTAGCAGTTGACATGGATTGGTGTAAATGAAAACCCTCTTAGCGGCCACACTCTGAGGGCTTCAGAATGTCACCTTTATCCTATATATTCTATCTTATATCTATTCAATATGTAAAATTGCTTAACCAACATTCTATTAGCTCATCATCAAATAGCTTTTTCTGAGCAGAACTTTGCCACCCCAACAGTCCTTCAGAATTTCTGTTTCTCAGAGGCCAGATATCTCGCCTATATTATGTTCAAACCATAATTTACATCCTGAATCCATCTTCTCCGTGGTCTTCCTCTTCTTCTCTTTGCGGGTACGTCTCTTTCCATGTTGGTCTTCTCCAGCCTTTTGTGTCTTTTTATATGTTCAAATTACCTCAATTTTCTCTTTCTTATTTGTAGCATCAGACAGTGCTCTTTGATTTTGAGTTCTTTCTGGATAGATCTATTTGTTCTCTTCTCTGTCCATGAGATACAGACACACTTCTGAAACACATATTCAAAATCACATATATATTTTTCCACTGCTTTATTAAATGTCCATGCTTCACAACCATATGTTACAACTAGGAATATGCAAGCTCTTAGTACTCAGACCTTTGTTTTCCTACCAGTTCCGTTTCATACTGTTTATAGTTGTTTAATTTTGTGTAAAGTCATGTTTGTTGTTCTTTTAATTTCCTTCATCCAATTTCCATCTGCTGTTAGCAGTGAACTATATTAGCTAAGACAGAAATATAAGATATGTTATGTGATAAGCATTACAATCATGTATAGTTCTGTATATAGCTCACCTTTCTAAGTATGATATCAATGTAGCCAGCTATTAGTTGAGATATCTGTTCTCCTTCTGTTGTTTGCACTGAGTAGTAAGTGTCAGAATAGTCACCAAAATCCTGCAAGGAACAAGTTAGAAAAAAATAGGTTTAAGTCCTACTGTTATTGTTGCAGCATCATCTAGCTGAATGGATTAGAATGCTGGCTCCCATTCGAGAGAACCAGGTTCCATCCCCGGTATGGCCAAGGAGTTTCTTTTCTGTCAGGGACATAAATAAGTCCTTCTTCTTCAAATGCTCCATATTGACCACTTGTTAACCCCTCTGTGTGATTTGTATGTGATCTGAGCCTAAAAGCATTTGTACGTTGTGAGAATTATACACCTACAAGTAGGCCAGCACATCTGATTTCTGCTATGCTTTTTATTTACTAGGGTAGCTCCCTAGGTCCTAGATCAGTCGCCTCTTACGACATGCCTTGTAGGTTGCAGTGGTACTATTCTTTGCTTCCTTGCGGGCCCGGCACCACACAGGCAGCTGTGCGGCCATTAAATTCCTCAGGCTCATGCCCTCCCCGTCCTACACTCCTAATAAGGCGGTAGTACAGGCAGTAAGAAGACCAAGAAGAAGATGGCTAAAAGATATTAAAGAAACCATGAATATGACCATTGACGAAGTGAATTTCAGATGTGCTGCTAAGAGAGCAACGTCCTATAAAGGATACGTACCTTGATGATGACAGGCAGTAAAAGCAGTTATTGTTGCTATGACATTTGACTAGTTCATTAAATCAATTTTACAACAGAAACAAAGTGCTGCAAATTCGAAGAAAGTTCTGGACAGAGAAGAGAAAAAATATAGACATCCTACTATAAGTTAACATAGAGGAAATTTAACTTATGGACAACATCAAGGCTGGAAACTGAAATTCTGTGATCCCATTAAACGTCATGGTTTGGAGAGACGCCTGTGTGTTGCCGGGGCCTGCAAGGGAAGCAAAGAATGGTAACACCGCGACCTACAAGGCATGTCATAAGAGGCGCCTAAGGAAAGATACCCTAGTTTTTTAAAAAGCGCTGCAGAAATCGGATGTTCTGGCATACTTGTAGGCGCATAGCTGGGACAACCTACAATCGCTCTTATGCTCAGATCACATACAAATGACAAAGAATGGTTTAGCAAATGATTGATATGGAGCGTTCGAAGAAGAAATAGAAAAAGTTTGGAGAGAGCAGTAATGGAGGGCATTATTACTGATAAATGCCCGTCTGCCCAGCGTGTTCAGTAGCGCTTGGACTATGGGTGACTATCCCTCTGTGTGTGCGGGTTCAATTCCGTGGATGGCAGAAAGCCAGATTCCCAGATTTACGGTGTTCGTGGCACTGAACCGAAGGGTTACTATGTCCATGGCACCGGGCCGAAGAGCTGAAAAGCTTAAGTGCTTCTGGATCGGGGAAAAAAAAAATTACTGATAAATAAGGTAGAGGCTAACCAAGATGACTAATATCAAAGTTTGGACATGCCAGACGGTGTCATCTTCATAGTAGAGAGAGAGTATACTAATGAAGTTCTCATGGGTACGGTGAGCAAATGGACTTTAGGATGGCTGCTACAGCGGAACACAGAGCAAGCAAAGGAATACCCAATGTACCATGATGTCGAAAGCACAATAAAACATAACTAACATCAAATACCTCTTAGGGCCGGCCTGTGGGACAGGTACATCCAAATTTTAGCCAAAGAAAAACAGCTCAAATGGGACTGATAAAATATTTTCTAGATAACCACCAAATTAGATTGAATAAACAATGATAACTTACTAAAGTGAAGCTGTTTGGAGAGGCAGCCCATCTTCTCACTGTAGTCAAAGGCCAGGTCTTCATTATCTGAAAAAGAAGAGCAACATTTTGTGAACAACGATACATCAAGATATTACAACAGTAATGAGAAATGGAACGAATTCAGGAGAAGTGATGAAATCAGAGACATGTCTGGTCAACCACTAGTGACAACTGTTATAAGAAAGAGAAGATGGAGATATGTTGGACACACCTTGAGGAGAAATGATCAACGAATATCAAAGCAGGCATTGAAGTGGGATGCAAAGGGTTCAAGAAAGAGAGGCCGACCTAAGGAGACCTTGAAGCGAACGTTGCTGAGAGAGGCAGGAAATATCGGTCTCAGTTCCATGGAGGAGATTGAGCGAGTTGCACAGGATAGAGCGGTATGGAGAAATTACTTGCAGGCCCTATGTAACGTATAACGGACGAGAGAAATTATTATTATTATTGTTAATGAGAAATGTGGAATTTAACAAGTCATGGAAAAAACATACATGTGCTTTAGAATATAAGTGTTACAGAAAAGTATTCTGTATATTATGGACAGAAGAGAACAAATAGATCTATCCAGAAAGAACTCAGTCACATAAAACTGACTGATGCTGCAAGTAAGAATGCAAAACAAAGTATTTTGAACATATAATGAGAAATAAAGTGTTGGAGAAGACCATTATAGAAGGAAGCATCCCGGAAAAGAGGAGAAGAGGAAGACCACAGAGAAGATGGATAAATAGCATTGCAGAATACTGTCAAATAGTACGCAAAAATACAGAAAATGACGACACTGGGCAACAATCCGGCAACAGTGTGCTGACAAAAAATAGAAGAAAGATCAGACAAAACAAATTTAGAACAATAATCAGTCAACTACCTCTTTTGTCTTTTCATCCACTCTGACAACACTCTCTTTAGTAATGCCCAGAAGACGAGGGACTAGCTTGTTCTTGCCTTTCATTTTTTCCTGAAAATACACAAACATCAATAAAAACATATAATACAACGGTCATATTCACTTTCTTCTCTGTTATTGTACATTTCCAGTTAATTTCTAGGTAGAATGTAAGCCTCATGTGCATGTCACTTTAACTCATTGTGGACCAAACGCCACACTACATGGCATTGGGTTGGATGCCTTTCTACCAGGAGCCACACTAAAGGGTGTTTTTATTCTAAAAATGACTTGTAAAAACATGACTTTTACCTGGTCTAGTTAACTGCATATCCTTTAGAGGATTTTGCAAATCAACTCCAGCTTTTAACGCTGTTTGTGATTTTCTAGGCATTATTACGTTCAGTAGTTTGCCATTGCTTTCTAAACAGGTGGTGCCATCGTCCTTTGTAAAAATCCATGCGAAACAATTTGCAAACAAACCGTTCGCAGCATGATTCGAACTCAGAACGTCGGAGTTAATAGATCGAGTCACTATCCCCTAAGCCACACAAGCCACCTTGGTCTACTAGGAGTTAATGTAGTGTGCAATTAAAAAAAAAGGTAAAGAAGTTGTTTTAATACCATGTGGTCTATTGGGAAATATGGTGTTACAGAATGTAGCAATGGCAAAACATGTAAAAATAAGGTACTGTAGTTTTACAAAGTATATAAACAATATACAAAGACATTTCTACCAAAAGGCCTTTATCAAGCAAATGATACACCAGAAGCGAAGAAACTCTGACTTATTTTATGGAAGAGAAGAAGAGAAAGACCACGGAGAAGATGGATTCAGGAAGTAACTGACGGTTTGAACATGACGGCTGCAGAGGCGGGACATCTGGCCTATGAGAGAGAGAAATTACGAAGGACTGTTGGGGTGGCAAAGTTCTGCTCAGGACACGCTATTTGATGATGATAGCATACACAATGAGACAATAAATTCCTAAAATTTTATATAATTATTTTTATCATCAGATCTACATGTCTGGAATACAAAACACACATTCAAATGTTGTCACCAACCTTTACAAGGAAGAATGTAATACCATATGTCTTCAAGGACCTACAGAACTGAGTGTATTTCACTTTAGCTTCCACTTCTGAGAGTCCCACAAACTTTTGATGCTCCTGTTAAAAAAACCCAGAAGGTTAAGTTGATCACATTCAGTGGAAACAAAATTATTCAATAAGTCATGAATGGAAAAAGTTATATTAACAAAAAGAGATAGATAGAGATACTATAGAAACTACAACACTATGTTCCAAAAGTAATATCGATATAATGGAATACTGCAGTAAAACTATGTAGCAATGGTGAAACATATAAAAACAAAGATAAAGGCCTTTTGGTCGAGGCGTTGCTGTGTATTCATTTTGTATTCGTAAAACTACAGTACTTTATTTTTATGTGTTTCCCCATTGTTCCATAAGTGTTTCATTTCATTTTCTCAAATTCTGTTGTGCCACACAGCGTCAGGATAAGAAGAGATTTCAATAACAGGCTTTTGTGTGTGCTTCATAAATAGTGTTTTTCACCACCTCTACTATTTTTGAAGTCCACCTTTTGTGTGGACAGCCTTTTGATTTGTATCCACTGTGTCGAAGTAGCATTGCTGTTTGAGGTGCACTGTCTGTTGGTAATCCTCTTATGTACAGTATATCTATAAGTGAGAAGGTGATAAAAACAGGACAGGAAGAGATAGATAACGAAACTACAACAGTATGTTCCATGAGTGAAAAGATGATATAGACAGGAACAAAGGGATATAGAAATTTCTGTAATCTGCTTCATTGTTTGTATATATATATATATATATATATATATATATATGTACGGTTCCAACTTCACTGCAACAGATCACCCCATAAATGCTCCGTTCCTGTGCCAACGAAAATCATACAAAATGCTAACAACTGTCTCCTGACTGTGTGAACTAATTCCAGAATGAAACAGATGTACCGCCACAAAAAGCAGCCTGCACTGCATAAATGCATATGGCCGTCGCTAAAGTGTCAACAAAAAACTGTTCATCACTTGAATTGCAATTCATGTCGATGTAATCTACTTGTGCGACTAAAGCATATCCACTTTATCCATTATCCAAAACCCTAACTATATATGTGTACTTAATGTCAGATGACATGTATGACAGTAGATGGTACCATCCAAAACTGTTGAACCCACTGTCATGTGGAAGGGAGCTAGGGAGAGCTTAAGGCTAGTGAAGTAAACCCTGATAGAAAATCCTCACTGCCTTGTGGGTCAACACGGTTATGCAGAAGGCTAGAGGAGTAAACCTTGACCACAAATCCGGAGGGAGGGAACCTAAAGCAGTTGATGGTTATGCGTGTGTATTCCATTCCGCGTGTGTATTCCATTCCATCTTCTGGCATTCCCTGCAAACCTCGCTCGATTCTAAACATATGGACTTTTTCTTTTAAATGAAACAGTAGGGTAGGAATAGGGTTTGTGCAAAATGGGCAAAGCACATTCTCCATATCAGCTGCGCAGGTTAGGCACAAAGAGAGACGACGCTTCATCTTTACAGAGTTGTGTGGAAAGCCGAATTGCGAAAGGGCGCAGAGTCTTTTGAGAAGAGATTTATGTATGAGCTGAACGACAAGAGAGAAAAGCGAAAACTCAGAAGTTGTCACAGTAAAACACTTGTCAATTGACCGTCTGTAAAGACGAAAAGGCCATATATATATATATAAATTAAAACAATCATGTTTGCTCTCTCAGTACCATGATATTAACTCCTTGTAGACAAACGCCAAACTAATGTGGCTCTGGGTTGACACCTTTTTCCAGGAGCCACACTTAAGGGTGTTGTTTATTATAAAGTTAAAGGGTTTGTAAAAACATGCCTTTTGCCCTGTTCCACTAAAAGTTCAGATGTTACCATAAACTTACCCCGAAAATTTTCTTCTCTATTCCTTTCAATTTGATATACTCCTTCGGAAGAAATTCCTTCAAACTGAAACAAAGATTTTAGATAGTTAAAGCAAATGCTTTTATTTTGGGGATGGGGGTGGGGGAGAGTATATGCAGGTATAAGGCATATTAAATATATTCCTCTCGTACTGTTTTATGTTAAATAGGACATGTAAGTAATTTCTCGGTGGTGTCTGTGGCTTAACTCTTTCCACTCTTTAAGCCGCACACTGCGCCACGGCGGAAGTCCGTTGCACGCTTTAAGCCGCACACTGCGCCATAGAGTTGCTTCCCTTATAAGAAGTCTTTCTAGTTTTACTTCTACTGTTTTACTTATAGTACTTTTTAACCTTATTATTCTATTGAGTTGTCCAGTTTTCTTTAATTTAGTATATAATAATATATATATGTTTATTTATTGACGAGTAGTTGGGATCGTAATTTTTAAAAACATTTTTATTTTTACTTCCCTTGAATTAACTGCTTAAAAATTGAGAAAATAAATGGCGGGAAAGAGTTAAGGGTTAGTGACTCGGTCTATTAACCCGATGTTCTGAGTTCGAATCACGCTGCAGACAGTTTGGTTGCAAATTGTTTGCGTGGATTTTAACAAAAGGACGATGGCACCATCCGTTCAGAAAGCAATGGCAAACTACTGAACATAATAATGCCTAGAAAAATCACAAACAGCGTTAAAAGCTGGGGTTGATTCGCAAAGTCCTGTAAAGGATATGCAATTAACTTAAGTAATTTCTCTATACCACTCTGTCCTGAGCAACTCGCTCATTCTCTAGCATGGAATGGAGTCCAATATTTCTTGCCACTCTCAGTAAAGTTTGTTTCATGGTTTCCCTAGGTCGTCCTCTCTTTCTTGAACCCTTTTGTCTCCCACTTCAATACCTACTTTTATCATTACTTCTTAAGGTATGCCCAACATATCTCCATCTTCTACTTCTTTTTATAACAGTTGTTACTAGTATTTGACCAGGCATTTCTCTGATTTCATCACTTCTGAATTCGTCTGATATTACCATCTTTTTCGGGGAGATACGCAATTTCCCACCGTTTTTCAAACAATCAACATTCTTCAGGCATGTATTGCGAAGAGAAGGTTTAGAACATTTCGTGACAACAGGTAAAATTCAGGGAAGAAGAGATTGTGAAAGACAGATGGAGAAAATGTTGGATGATCTGATATTGTAGTTCAACAAATGTTCGATGACAGAACTGATTAATTACAGCAAAAAGAGAGAGTTGTGGAGAGACATGATTGCCTACGCAGGTAGGCATGGCACTTGATTGATTGAGTTAGATTGTTAGTTACTTCTTCTTCTTCGAACACTTCAATTAGATCCCGTGTTAACCACTCAGTGTGATTTGTATGTAATCTGAGTCTAAGAACAATTGTACATTGTACCAGTTATGCACACCCAATTTCTGCTACGCTTTTTATTTACTAGGGTAGCTTCCCTATGCCCCTACCTCAGTCACCTCTTATGATATGCCTTGTAGGTCACAGTTGTACTATTCTTTGCTTCCCTTGCAAGCCCCTGCACCACACGGATGGATGATTGTTAGTTACAGTCAATATCAACAGTAAAAAGTATTTGTTATACAACTGTAGAATGTTTAAACTCACTCTAGGAATCCTGGCTTGTGTTTGGAGTCAACATGGTCACCAAATTGAACTTGACATTGCAGACCACCAAACTGGATAGCTTTTTCCATGGACACAGGGTGGGTGCCATTTAGGATAGCATCTCGAGACTGAAGAGTAGATTAAGGGATCAATGGCATTAATGTATTCAAACACATCTAATAAAACTAACAGCTGCAAACATAGAATAAACATACTCAGAGTTTCAACTTATTTAATTCAGTTATCAGTTATTTGAAGACTATCATCATAGCACTCTGGACATGTTCATAGTTGCTCTGATCTCCACCTCAACAAATCCAGCGCGTTCAGCGCCCAACATGCCCGCTTTATGTTGATTAATTAATTTTTTTGCATATTTTGTATGTCATTCTTTTCAGGCTGTACCAATATTGACATCCATCTCTCTCAATCTGATCAGTGACTGGGATTCACAACCATGAAACTCCTCTGTTCGGAACGACTCTCTCAATGTGTTACGAATGTCATTTCGATCCATATCTCCATTTCCGTTTTGTAACAGTTGTTACTAGTGGTTGATCAGACATTTCTTTGATTTTATCCTGAATTTGTCTCATTTTATGTTAATTATTTTCGCAGACATAATTTCAAATACCTCTATACCAATATTTCAACTTACTTTCTATATCTTTAGTCATTTTCCAACTCTCGCTGACATATGTTAATACTTCAGAAGTTACAGCAGGACTATTTTGCCTAAAGGTTTATTAGCTTATAGGTGAAAGGTTACATGTCATAACCTTTGTTATGCATTGTGTAGACTGTGTTTTATTTTAGCCACACAAGAGCATTAACCTGACTTTACTAGAGTTAGAATCTGTTTTCTCAAGTCGTAGGCAAATGATCTAACCACTTGACCCACTAAAAATACAACTTCCTGCAGCCCTTTCAGACCTTAGGGTATCTCTCTCTCTCACCGCCCAGATCGATCTACCAGATCTCCCCATAAATTTTATATATGGGGAAATCTGATTGATGCAGCTTTAGCATTGGTGTGTTTTACTTCACATCTTCAGTACTATTTTGGAGCTCTGGTGCTTATCCTTTGGTGATGTGTCCGGTTTCAGCCAGCATTTACTCGGTTCGCTCTCCGTTCAGTAGCCATCTAGTGTTTTTTACGGTGTGGGGTAGCTAGCTCCACAACCAACCTCCTTAGTCGACTCTTACGACATGCATAGCAGGTAACAGTGGTTCTATTCCTTACACCCCAATTTGGGCCCCTGTAACCACTCGGGCACCTTAGGGTATGAAGTCACTTCCCCTTTCTAGTCCCTAGTGTGCAGGAGACAGGAGTGTCTATTTCTTTCCTCATGTGTGGACCATCGAGTGTGTGATTGAATCCACAACCCTTTTCTGTCTGAGTTGATAGCGAACGTTTATGCATTAAGCTAATCTGTCCCGTGGCCCACTACATCTTTAAATAGCTTTTACTAGCTCATAATAATGATTTCAAGAATTCTGTTTGAAATATCTTCATTGCACTCTGGACATGCCTATAGGTTGCTCCAATCTCCTTCACAATATCTCAAATATCCAGTGACTAACCATACCAGTTTGATGTTGAATGATGACCCTACTCATGTACCTGTAGTGCTGTTCTTTTCAGGCCATTCCAATCTTCAATCCAAGCTCTTGTAAATTAGCAGTTGATGTGGATTGGTTTAAATTAAAATCCTTTTTGCTGTCGCACTATATGAGGGCGTTCAAAATGTCAGCTCTCTCCATTGGTTGACCATCTGATATGGTGACAAGGTCTGCTCTCTCATTGCCATCTATGGCCCATGTGTTGCGGGACTCGCAAGGGAGCAATGAATAGTAACACTGCGACCTACAAAGCATGTCGTAAGAGGCGACTGAGGTAGGGCCTAGGGAAGCTACCCTAGTAAATAAAAGTGTCACAGAAATTGCATGTGCTGCCTACTTGTAGGCACATAACTGGCACAATGTACAATCGCTCTTAGTCTGAGATCCCACACAAATCACAAAGAGTGGTTTAACAAGTGGTCGATATAGAGCATTCGAAGAAGAAAAAGAAGAATTGACATCCATTTTAGAAGTTTGTGTCTACTAACTTAACATAACTTAATGTAAGTTTAGTCTGACCAGGTCTCTTGTACCCACATTCTGACTGCAATTTAGAAACCTGTGTCAACTAACTTAACTCACCTGGACATAGAGTAAGTTTAGCTGGACCGGGTCTCTTGCATCTACATTCTGGTCAGAATAGAAGAATTTCCGTCTCAGAAGCAAAACTTCATTTGGGTCAATGTCCTGTTCCCTAAGTGTCTTGGAGTGGTCAAGCCAGTTCACTGCCAATAAAAATAGATTCATCTTAGTTCAGTACAGGTAGAAATTTTCTTATTTTATTTCAGAATATAGAAACTATATATAGAATATATATTAAGAGGGAAACTACAGCACTACACAAACAAAGAAACAAAAGTAAGACTTCTGAGAACATGCATATTCCCGTGACAACATATGGATGTGAATTGTGGACCATAAAACAAACATTAAAGAACAAAATAGAAGCTTTTGAAACAAGGTGTTACAAAAAGTTCTTAGAACATCCTGGGAAAAAGAATAAAAACAAAGACATCCTACAAGACCTGCATATTGAGAAGCATTGGCTCATAAATAATGTCATGCCCCAGACGATGAAATATTTTGGCCACGTTAAAAGTCACAGTGGTTTAGAGAGAGTGATAATGGGGGTCTCTGTGGCTGAGTGGTTAAGCCTTTGCCTTGTGAGTCAAAGGTCGTGGGTTCGAATCTGGATCGCGCCATTCTGTTCACGAGTGCAGTTTTTCCAGAGACCCTAGGATTGTTGCTGGAGCTACGGAGTTCATGCTTGTGCAATACTCGGCAAAGTGGCTTGCCATTTCTGCGGAGGGACCGAGCCATATGGGGTAAAACCCGGTGCAATGAAGTCAATCCTTCGGCTTTAAACCCTTTAGATAATGGAAGGCTTGGTGGTTCCTGGAGAATGAAAGAGGGGGCGACCTAGAAGATGGCAGCAGGACATCACAGAAACCTTGACATGACAGGTAGTGTTATAATGGAAATACAACTAATAATAGGGGTTTTCAATGGTGAAGTGGTTAAGATGTTTGTCTGTCATTCTAAAGGTAGTGGGTTAGACCCCTATAATTGTTGCAGGAGTTATGAAGTTTATACTTTGTGCAACACTCTCAGCGTGACATCTCTGCTGACAGGGATGAAGCCATATGGGGAAATCCAGTGGAATGAAGTCAATCCTTCGCCTCTATACTGTTTTTTTAGACAACTAATTACCCCAACCACAGCCCCCAACAGCATATGGTTGAAAAAATAGCTTAGCCGACAAATCGGAAATTTCTGTTAGATGGGGGCTGATTTGTGTATATGTTTGATAGAACACTGTATGCTTTTTTGCAATTTTACTCAATTCTATGCATTCATGGTTATTTAAAAGGTTTTAAAGCCAAGGATTGACTTCATTGCACCGGGTTTTACCCCATACGGCTCTGTCCTTCTCCGCAGAAATGGCACGTCACCTGCCAAGAGTATTGCACAAAGCACAAACTCCGTAGCTCCAGCAACAATACTAGGGGTCTCTGGAAAAAACTGCACTCATGAACAGAATGACGCAGTCTGGACTCAAACCCACGACCTTCGACTCACAAGGCAAAGGGCTTAACCACAGAGAATTTATATATGAAAAATGTTAATAATACTGATATTCATTAGCTTTAAACTTCACTTTAAACATAATACAGGGTGTTCAACTTAAAAGCAGTCTATGAATGGAGCTAATCTGGCATATATGTATGGAAATGAGAAGGTTCAGTTATGAGGTAGTATAGGTCAAGGTTGTGTGATGGTGTGTAATTGTAGTGCGGGAAGGGCGATGAACAAATGTGACGTAGGGACAGCTAGTCAGAACCAGTTTAAATAGTAAATAAACACAACGCGATAGGTTATCTGGCAGCTTTCGATTTGTCAATGGGGCTGCAATTATCTTGAACACCTTGTATAACTTTGATTTTGCATGCTATGTTGTTTTAAAATGAATTAGTCTATATACAACACAATGGAATGTGAGGATCACACGACAGTTGTGGACTTATTTCCTAGAATTTTTACCTGAACCCGTCGGCCGTATGCCAAACCAAGTCAAGAAACTGATATAAAGAAAACGAGTACTTACATTCATCATCTGTATGCAGCTTCTTCTTCATCTCTTCAAGTCTTTTCTGGTCTTTAGCGATGGATTTGTCTCTCTTGAGGGTTAGGGTCTTCTCCTTTTCATCCTCTGGGAGATCTCTAACCAAGGAGTATTCTTCATGATTGGTGATACCTATGATTTTGTATAGAGATATAAATTATATATCTTACGTATGTGTGTGTATATATCGAAAAAGGGGAAGACTGCAGTAAAACTTGGTAAATAGCAAAACACGTACAAAGTACTATAGTTTTACAAAATACAGAAACAGTGACGATAAACAGCAACGTTTAGCCAAAAGGCCTTTATCAAGCAAACGACACAACAGGAGTGACGAATTATAGAGAACACTTACAAATGGACGATAACGAAACATGCAAATTTATCTAATGAAAATCTGGGAATAAAAACGAATAACGAAATGAGTGCAACACAAAACTAGAAGTGGAAAAGAAGAGAAACAATATACAATCAAGTGAAAATATAAATTATATATATGAAGCAAATACACATATAGATTACAAGGCATGAGATGAGAAAGTACTAAGAAGCATAGGAATGTAATGCGTTGAGTCCAAGAGGCCGCAAGGTACCATATAACGAAATAAACGGTTCTCCAGAGCAAATCGACTACGATCATCAGAGGAACATGATCGGATGGCTGTGACCTGGACATCGCAAGCTCCTGAATGGCCAGTATCATTGAAATGGGTAGCTACAGGGTCACAGAGCATTGGCGTATATCGCGCAAGTGTTGGGCGAATCGGTTACTGAGTCTCCTGCTGGTTTCCCCAATATAGGCCTTGTTGCACCGCTTGCAGATAATGGCATAGATAATATTACGGGACTCGCACATGAAACTGTCTTCGATAACGAACGTGGCTTTGGAAAAGACACAGTGCGGGTCTGTATTACATAAGCACATGTGTTACAGCGCCAACGGCCACACTGGATGGTGCCAAAATGACTCTGGATATTAGGCTTGAGGCGACTGTGAACCAACATATCCTTAAGACTTCTGTCCCGTCTGTACGCCACCAAAGGATAGTGTTGAAAGATTGAACGTGTCTCAGGATCAGACTGAAGAATGGAGAGATGACGGAATAAGACTTTCTTCACAAAGGAACTATGAGGTGGAAAGTTAAGACAAGTTTCACCCTGTCAGAATTGGAAGTTCTATGCTGGTTAGAGAGAGCCTCCTGGCAGAAATTTGCTGAAGCGCGCATAGCAGATGCAAGCACCTTATCCGGGTAAAAGCGCTACGAAGAAATCAAGCATCTCGTGAGCTCTATCAAGAAAATCATCGTCTCGCTACAGAGGCGAAGGCAAGAGTTGAGAGAATGGTGAAGAGTCACGACAAGCCTGGGAATGGGAAGAGGTATAAAGAAGAAAACTATGTGCATCAGTAGGCTTGTAGTATACAGATGTAGTGATGGTAGAAAGTTGACACAAGAGGTAGAGATGTGAGATGTAAACCAAATAGCCGGATTGAAGACATTAATGAAATTAATGAAGCGTCACAAATCGGCTTCAGGCACAGGCATATCGGTAATGCCAATACAATCATCAATTTATCTTCATTCATTATTGATCATTTTTCAGCCTGCGCTAACGAGCATGTTCATGCTTTGCAACATTGCTGACTCAGTGAGATCATTCCAGTTTAGGACCATTCTCAACTGGTCACGGTCACTTATCGTTTTGTCATCACAGGACAATTTCAAGTGTCACCTCTGCCCATTCTGATACATGAAATAATGATTTAGTGTTAAACAAATATGACATACCCATTCTGGTACAGATTGTAATCATAAGAGAACCAACAGTATGTGAGTCATCCACTTGCAGTGTTTTCAGAACTCCATCCAATGTTCTCACTTTCAGTATCCGATGTTTTCTCTTGTACTCAAGCAAATCCTAAATGATGAAAATGAGAACATTACAATTGTGATTACAAATGAGATTAGATATTTAACCCTTTAGCTGCTAAGGACGTATATATACGTTTTCCCATTCACTTCTAAAGACGCATTAACACGTCTGTTATTATCTCTCCTCTGTGGGCTAAAGACGTGTTAACACGTTATACATTGCTACTGTCACTGTCATAGGCGTACATTCACGTTTGCGATCTAGAAACAAAGAGTAGCTATTTTTAGCTCAGCCTTCAGAAAGTATGTAGCAGTGAAAGGGTTAAGAAAAGCTATCAATGTTACAAGATGCGATATATTGAGAAATGAGAACATTAGAAATGTGGTTGGAATTGTTGTTTTTTCCCGATCCAGAAGCACTTGAGCTGAAAGCTCTTCGGCTCGGTGTCATGGACATCGTAGCCCTTCGGTTCGGTGCCACAAACACCGTAAATCTGGGGAACCTGTAGCTTTTCTGCCAGTCCACGGAGTTGAACCCGCACTTAAGAGGACTAGTCACCCGTAGTCCAATGCGCTACGAACACGCTGGGCACGCGGGCATGTGGTTGGAATAACTACCATATATCCAACGTATTCAAAGACAACAAATAAAATGGTTTGGTCAACTAATGAGAATGAAGCTAGTGACCTCTCTGTGACACATGCCTGAGCAATGTTATAGAGTAGCTGAGTCAGGGCGGCTGGTCATTAGGGCCAGTGGGGCCCAACCCCACCAAAACCGAAAGGGGAATAACTAATAAAATAGAATAGACAAATAATAGTATATACTCCAAAAACTTTGATTTTTCCGAAAATTTGTGTCCGGCCCCACCAAGTAAAATGACCACGAGCCGCCACTGAGCTGAGTTGCCCAAGCGTCAACTACCCCCTCTCGACTACGCTGATAAGAGTCCAGAAGAGTCTAAGCACGACATCTGGTATAAGTTGCAGGAGCTGTTGGTAGAGCATCACATGATGCCTGCTCGCCTTAGAGGCTCCACTCCAGATTTTCTGTTTTGGTCTATTCCCATAACCTTTGCCACTCCCGAGGCTCCCACAAAACATGAAAACATAAAATGAAATCACATAAAAGAATTAAATTTAATACAAACCCCATTTCTCAACAAGTAGTATTCAAGACTCCTGCCTTGCTCAAGCCACACCCCCTTCTTTGGATCTTCATCAGCAAGAAACAGACCATACTCTGTTGCTGAAACAGGTTAAAGGTTACTTTGTTAAAACCGACCTCACTGTATTCATGTTGAAACTAAAGACACTCAAGATATCAACATAAAGATAGCAAAAGGAAGATACCACCAATAGAAAGAAGAGAGATAGAAAGACAGTTGCAGAATCCTAAGAGGAAAATGAAATAAAAAGACAACAGACACATAACAAGAGATAGATAACAAGAGGATGATAACATAATGAATATGACACAGGTGGAAGGAGACAGTAGAATAAAAGATAAAGACAACAGAAAGAACTTAAAATGAAGATAATCAGAAGGTTACTTGAATAAGTAGAAAACAAAATCACATACTTTGAAGAAGAAAAAAGAGAGCTATTGTGAACATTAGAAAAGAATCTAAACCACCCAACGATGACTACCACACACTTGACAGACAAGGACAGACTATCATCTTCCGACTCAGGATAGAACATAACAGACTGAACAAACACCGACATAGGCTATGATTGTCCCCATCCCCTCTGTGTCTGTGGCACCGTTGATCAAACCACAGAATGTCCTGCAAGACTGTCCCCTGTATATCCTCCCTAGAAATGAATGCTGGCCCCACAACCCAACACTACATTCAAAACTACATGGCACCAGAGATGAGCTCCAGACAACAGTTGACTTCATCATAAGAACGCATCTAACGGTATAATTATCAAAATAGCGATTGCAAAGAAGAAGAAGGTTAATGAGAAAAATAACAGAAAGATAATAAGAGAAATATAAAAATTTATTAATTTGTCTCAGGAGACAATAGGTTTTGCGTCATGTAGTTTGTTCTGAGCTGAAACACAACGTCTGTTGTGGCTGTAATGTCCTAGAGTAGCAATCCTTGCCACAGTTGCAGCAGGTGAAACTGGAGATTGGAGCTGATACATAGGATGATCTCTCTGTCCTCTGCACTCTCTTTTGCCTGCATATGTGACTTTTTCTTCTTTTCTTTTCAGCCAACCCTCACTGCCGCTCGCCATGCGTGCCTGTCTTTGGCCAACCGCTCCCAATTTTTTTTGTCTATGCAGCATGAAGTTAGATCACGCTTGCAGGTGTCAATGAAGAGTAGTAATTGATGCCAATGCCGTCTAGTACCAGTTGCTAGTTGGCCATATAGAATGTCCTTTGGGATTCTACCATCGTTCATATGATGCACATGTCTAGTACCAGTTGCTAGTTGGTCATATAGAATGTCCTTTGGGATTCTACCATCGTTCATATGATACACATGTCTAGTACCAGTTGTGAGTTGGCCATATAGAATGTCTTTTGGGATTCTACCATCGTTCATATGATACACATGTTCCAGTCATCTCTGATGTCGCTGACTCAGCAAGGTGTAAATAGGAAGATATTAATATGAAAACTAAACAAGGATAACTTGATGATAACAAATGGAAGGTGTAAAGAAGACAGACAAAGATGAACGGAAGATCAGAAGTGAAGGATTACAAGAGAAAGAAGACAAAGAATATGAAGATCATCATCATCATCATCATCATCATCATCATCATCATCATTAGGGGCTGTGTTGGATGGCATCGGCGATCATGGATCTCCACAAATCTCTGTCCCTGATGTTTGCTATCATCTCAGATGTTGACGCTTTTCTGTGCCATGAAAGCAGGCTAATATTTTCTCTCTGTGTCTTCCTCTGTTTGGTCTTCCTTCAATTTTACCGGTTGTCACAATGTGTTCATATGAAGATCATACTAGAAGAAAATAGATAGAAAGAAGGAGGAAGAAAGAGGAAGAATACAGCATGAAGCATGGTTTTCCAAAGTGGGCAGTACAGCCCTCCCCCCCCTCCCAGTGGGCACTGAAGCCTTCCAGGAAGGAGGGGCGCGAGTAAGCATATGAAGAAGACAAAAGTAATAAAGGAAAAGAATGGAAGCAATATAAAAGACAAGAAATTATAAAATTATATAGCTTTATAGTTTTAGATTTACCGAAAGGAGTTAATTCTTATTTTTCTTGTTTATTGATCTATACACTCTGATATAACCAAAATAAGGTTTGCCCTTAGCTTGAAAGGAGCATCCACATCTTCTTCTTTTGTCGTCAGACTACTATCAGGTTGCTGCCCAGTTTTGCAGTTTTCTATTTTTGTCTTGCACTGTTCTGGTGGCTTGGATGATTGTTATTTTTGCTCTTTGACAGGATTCTGCTATTCCATCTAACCATCTTTTTTGTACTCTTCCTCTCGCCTTTTTTCCTGATGTTCTGTTATAGAAGCTCTGTATACTGTTAAGTTTGGATATATTCTTATTAAGTAGTCAAACCACTTCACTCTTTGTTTTTCAATGTAATTCAATCAAGGTTCTGTGCCAACTTTCTTTCTTATACTGATGTTGGTGACCCTGTCTTTTCTGGTGCTGTTAGTAACTTTTGGTAGGCATCGCATTTCACATGTAGTTATCAGTTATATGAGGACTATCATCATAGCACTCTGGACACATCCATAGGTGCTCCGATCTCCACCTCAACAAATCCAGCAGTGCCCAACCTCCCAAAACTCCAACATGTGTAGATATTTTTTGCGACTGTGCTTTCCTCTTTGACAGGAGCATGCCTCATCTTAACTCCTTGTAGACCAAACGTCACACTAAAGGGCGTTTTGTACTCTAATAACAAATTTGCCCTGGTCCACTAAGAGTTAAAGAAGCTTTAATCCTCTACATAAGAATGAAAATGAAAATCGTTGCATATCCTTTACAGGACGTAACCATCAACCACAGTAAATTAGTTGATTTTCTAGGCACCACTTTTACGTTCAGTACTTTGCCATTGCTTTCTGAACGGTGAGGTCTATTTTTACATTTTGTAAAATTCCCACGGAAACAAATTTGCTTTCAAACTTGTCCACCATGGGGTTTGAGCCAGGTACGCTTTGGTTTGTGATCAAGCTCACTACCGCTTGAGTTACAGACGCTCGACCTACATAAGAAACAAAACAAATAATACAATTATATTACTTACGATTGCCAGGATTCTCATCTGGAATTCTCTCCCTTATTACCCTACATGCATCGTAGACAATTGTGGATGGCTCAAACTGCATCGTTTTGATGACATTGAGGTCCACCGCACTGATCTTCAACGAAAGAGTCATGGTGGCAGTTAGCTTGCCCCCTTGACAACCACAGTGAAAATGTTTACAACTGTGTGATTTCCAGTTGCTTGAGAATGTTCTCAGAAACAATGGTACAAATGTCAGCTTATGTTACACCTGAGCGTATCAAACAGTTGTTACACCTGAAGGCTTGAATGTTGAGTTCTTTGATTTCAATGTGTTGTTGTTGTTGTTTACTGGAGTGGTCTGAAACAAAACAAATATAGATAAAAATAGAACACACACATTATAATAGTTTGATTGATCAATAGGACCATCATCATTGCACTTTGGTGAGTAGCCATGTGTGCTCCAATCTCTTTCTTAAACAGGAAGATCTCAGCTGCAGTACACAAACTTTGTAGCACCTTTGAGGGCCTAACTAACCTAATTTAACTTTAAAGATGATGAAGACATTTATGTAGGAATTTTATTTTTTATATGTTATTATGAATTGTTGCCCAGGCAGTGGCTTTCCAGCCTGCTCTTCTCGATTTGAGCTGACAGGGGTTCTTTTACATGCTCAAATTGAACACCTACATTTTATTGTCCATCTCCGATAGGACTAGGTACTTGATCTCACCTACACCAGAGATCGAAGATCTCTAGAAAAATATTCGGATGGCTCCACAAGAATACGAACCTGGTACCTTTGGCACGAGAGAAGAGCGCCTAACTTCTACGTCACAGACTCCCACATATTATACTAAAACAGAGTAAGATTGAAAGAACAACATTTCAGAAATAATATAGCAATAGTTTGATTTTTAATTTCCGTAGTCTTTTCAGAGCTTAGGGTAGGAAGTCACTTAACTTTTCTAGATCCTAGTGAGCAGGAGGTAGGAGTGCCAATTCATTTGCTAACATGTGGAACGTTGAGTGTGGGATTGAACCTACAACCCTCTTGTGGCCGAGTCGATAGGTGATCGCTTATGCATTACGCGAATCCATTACACATTAGTTATAGTTGAATGAAAATTGTGGCATATCGTTTACAGGATGTCGCAGTGTTACTATTCTTTGCTCCCCTTGCGAGCCCCGGTAACACACAGGTGTACACACCCGTGTAGTGCCAGGGCCTTCAAGGGAAGCATAAAATAGCACCACTGATACCTACAAGGCATGTCGTAAAGGCAACTGATGACCTAGGAAGCTACCTAATAAGTAAAAGCGTCGCAGACATCGGCTGTTCTGGCCTACTTATAAGTGCATAACTAGCACAACGTACAATCGCTCTTCGGCTCAGGTCACATACAAATCACACAGAGTGGTTAACAAGTGGTCGATATGGAGCGTTCGAAGAAGAAGAAATTTACTAGGGTAACATCACTACACCCCTATCTTAGTCGCCTCTTACGACATCATGCCTTGTAGTTCGCAGTGTTAATACTCTTTGCTGCCCTTGCAAGCCCTGGCAACACACAGGTGTACAGATATTCAAAACCACCAAACTTAGTTTAGTCATTCCTACACAGCACAAAACTAATCCTTCCCCCCACATATAGCATCTTGCTCATTGATTCTAGTTTAGCCCAGTCCATTCATAAGCAAAACATCTGCTGTTCTACCACACGATATATATATATATACTTAATTTATGTTCGGTATTTTAAATAATCACTCACAAAAAAGCACTATTAGCTAAAGGAGATCACAGCAGGTGTTATTACCTGCCCGTATGAATAGAGCTTACAGATGGGTAGTCTACTTTTAAAGGTAGACACAGGTGGGACCAATGCGGAAGAGAAATTTATCATAGCATTTTGAACAAGTGAGAAATTATGTAGCTTTACTTCTTCTTCAGGCGCTCCATATTAATCAATTGTTAACCACTCTTTGTAGTGTGTATGTGATCTGAGCCTAAGAGCGATTGTACGTTGTGCCAGTTATTCGCCTACAAGTAGGTCAGCACATCCGATTTCTGCGACGCTTTTTATTTACTAGGGTAGCTTCCTAGGCCCCTACCTCAGTCGCCTCTTATGACATGCCTTGTAGGTAGCAGAGTTACTATTATGTTCTCCCTTTACTATCCCGGCAACACACGGGGATAGCTTTACCAAAATCCTAGACGAACAAATTTTGAGCACGTTTAAATAATAATGCGGGGCTGTAAGGGACAAAGAATAGTAGCACATCGACCTACAAGGCATGCCGTAAGAGACTACTGAGGTAGAAGCCAAGGAAGCTACCTAGTAAATAAAAAGCGTTGCAGAAATCGGATGTAAATACCGTTCGAAATATCATTTTCAAAATTCCACGGGAACGAATTTGTTTCCAAACTGCCCGCCGCGGAGTTCGAACCAGGCATACTTGGATTGTGATCGTGTTCACTGCCGCTAAAGCTATATCTGGACATCCAAGGGAAACCCTGATACGAACTTTGCTGAAAGAGGCAAGAAATATCGGACTCAATTCCATAGGAAGAGACTGTGCGAGCTGCCCAGGACAGAGAGGTATGGAGAAATTACTTGCAGGCCCTATGTAACCTATAACGGTACAAGAGAAATATATTACGTGTGTGTGTATGTATGCACGCACGCGCAAACACACAAATGTGGGATAGATGGGGGAGAATATGCGGAAACTAAACCCAGCAGCTCATCGTCAAATTTAGTAACAGTTGTGATGTCGCAAGCTGCCACATATACCTCACCATTATCGCTACTCATCTGCACAGACAGTGGCGGATATATCTATTTTTTTTTTTTAAACGATCCGCATTTTACTGTCGTTTGTGTCATGAATCATACTCCTGCAGTCCATTCAACCTGTTTCCCATACTGCATTATATGGTATGCAATTTTTTTTAAATGGACACCAAAAAAAAACTATAAACGGAGTGGGTGAGGGTTGTGGAGAGAGATTCATTCAAAATGCATTCATACTTTTACTGTCTAAAGTAGCGTATGGTCGAATGAATTAGAGCGCGGCTCTCATGCGGAGTGAGCGTCTGTAGCTCAAGCGGTAGTGAGCTCGATCACAGACCCAAGAGTACCTGGTTCAAACCCCACGGTGGGCAAGTTTGGAAGCAAATTCGTTTCCGTGGGATTTTTACAAAGGTAAAAATAGACCTCACCGTTCAGAAAGCAATGGCAAACTACTGAACGTATAAGTGGTGCCTAGAAAATCAACGACTCGTTTACTGTGGTTGATGGCTACGTCCTTTGGGATATGCCACGATTTTCGATTTTCATTTCTCATGCGGGAGACCCGTGTTCAGTTCACGGTAAAGACAAAGGATTTTTTTCTGTTGTGGGCATAAATGAAAAATCCTAACCTAAACAGCTTCACGGCGACTGTCCTAGCTCTGCAGCCATTAAATTCCTCAGGCTCTCGTCCCATCTGTCCTACACTGCCCTAAAAATAGCTGTACTACAGGAAGTATTGACAGTCTTAAAGGATCTAGAACATAAATCCTAAACTTTTTCGGCTCACCGCCCACTTTGCACAACATAAACTTTGAACCTTCCCCCTCTCCCCTCCCCATATTATATATAGTTGAATGCATTTGAAAATAGATGTCTGCGAAAAATAATGAATATAAAATGGAACGAATTCAGGAGAAGTGATGAAATCAGAGATATGTCTGTCAACCACTAGTGACAACTGTTTTAAGAAAGAGAAGATGGAGATATGTTGGGCACGCCTTGAGGAGAAATGATCAACGAATATCAAAGCAGGCATTGAAGTGGGATGCAAAGGGTTCAAGAAAGAGGTCGACCTAAGGAGACCCTGAAGCGAACTTGTGAGTTGCCCAAGATAGAGCGGTATGGAGAAATTACTTGCAGGCCCTATGTAACGTATAACGGTACGAGAGGAATTATTATTATTATTATATATATATATATATATATTTATATATACATGCTCTATTTTCTCTTTGACATAGAAAATTGATATATATTTATGTCATACATGGTCAACTTTCAAATGATTATATACATGAAATAGAAAATTGATGAAAACATGGATCGTGTAAGACGGACATATGATGAATTTAAATGTAGAATTCAAATTTAAAATAATTATTCAATCGCAAAATAAACAAAATAATTTTATTTAAAATAGTTATTATTAATTTCTTCTTCAAGGAGCCACCGACACCTAATCGCCTGAACATCCCCAAAATTCTTCTGAACCCACTATCGCCCCACTAGAACGCTTCAGCGCCACCGGAGGTCGGTACCGCCCACTTTGGGAAACGCTGATCTAGAGAATAAGAATTGACTTCATTGCATCGGGTTTTTCCCATACGGCTCATGTCTCTCACCGTAGAAATTGCACGCCACGCGCCGAGAGTGATGCACAAAACATGAACTCTGCAGTCTCGGTAACTCGTCTTCTTCAAACGCTCCACATCGACCACTAGTTAACCACTCTGTGTGATCTGAGCCTACGAGCGATTGTGCGTTATACCAGTTATGCAAAGTAGATCAGCACATCTGATTTCTGCGACGCTTTTTATTTCCTATGGTAGCTTTCCTAGGTCCTGCATTATTCGCTTCTTACGACATGCCTTGTAGGTTGCAGTGTTACTATTCAATGCTTCTCTCGCGGGTCACGGCACTACACAGATGGTCTCAGAAATAATCCTAGGGATCTGCGGGAAAATTTGCGCTTGTGAACAGAACAGGATGGCTCCAATTCGAAACGCAAGACATCGGTTTAATCACTTCACCACCTCCTTTACTGTTTACTCATTTACTTATCTTATCATAGCCACATGTGATGTGAAGCATCGTGGGGAGTTGCACATGTAGTTGTCATTTAAATGTATAGACATATAAACAAATAGATTTAAACGTTTAATCAGCGAGCCACAGGAACCATCAGTATGTATATTCTTCGATATCTGTTGGGGAGACTGAGCACCTATGGGTCTGCCCCGAGTGCAATGACGTCAGTTTAGTAACCAATAACCAAGATTTAAACGTACGTTAACTCTTTCGATTGTTTGAGCCGATGTACTGGTTAACAGTATTTTTCAAGATGATGCAAGGCCAGTAGACTGGCTATTTCATTATACATTGCAATATAAGTGTGTCTAGGCACAGCCAACTCGAGATAACTAGGCCAGACAACTGACTGGGGGTTCCCTGACCTAGATCAGAAAAGGGGCCGGAAAATATAGATGTTTGATAGAACACTGCAAGCTTTTTTACAATTTTACCCAATTCTGTGAGTCTATGGTTATTTATTGGTGAAAAATATTCATAATATTGATATTCCTTATTGTTAAACTTAACTTGTTGCATAATATAACTTCGATTTAGCATTTTATGTTGATTTTAAAATGAATTCGTCTATATACAGCAATACTGGAATGCGAGATCACGTGATGTAGTTGTGGTCTGATTTCCCATAATTCTTACTTGAGTCCGAAGGCCCATAAGTTTATAGTTGGCTCTGGTCTAGGGGTAAAAAAAAAATTACGGACGAAAAGGGTTAATATAATTCGATCTTTACCTGCTCTTAACTTATTGTTTCGAACTCCGTAAGCTTGTGATAAATCTACGGTACCTATTTGCAAGAGAAGATGTGCCTTAGAAGAGCTGCAGGTGTGACAATAAGAGACGAAAATTAGAAATGAAGAAATCAGAAAAAGACTGGATGTGAAACCAGTCATGCAATTCATAAATGAACAATAGATTAAATAGCTTGGACACCTGACAAGAATGTCATGGTATCGCCTACCACAGAGAGCCACACTGAAAAAGTATAACGAGTACAGAGTGTGAATTGCATATCCTTTACAGAACTTTGCGAATCAACCCCAGCTTTTTAACGCTGTTTGTGATTTTTCTAGGCATTATTACGTTCAGTAGTTTGCCATTGCTTTCTGAACGGGTGGTGATATCGTCCTTTGTAAAAATCCACACGAAACAATTTGCAACCAAACTGTCCGCAGCGTGGTTCGAACTCAGAACGTTGGAGTTAATAGACTGAGTCACTAACGCCTAAGCCACAGACGCCACAGAGGAAAACCCCGCAGAAAGGTGCATCGACAGAATCAAGAACAGCCTTAAGATAATGAATAAAAGCTTACAAAGTGCATTAGAACAAGCAGACACAAGATCCCTTCTACAACACCCCCCTTCCTATCCCGCACTCCAACACTTCTATAAATACGAAATGGTGGAAGAGAAGAAGAAGAAGACATATTTGCAAAATGACATGTCCTTCAGAAAATCTCGTTAAAAAAATACGAGAATTACAGTTAGATTTGTGCAAACACCTGCATGATTAAAAAAATGAACGCAAGTTAATTAGGCCATGTTATGTTTTTTTAACGCGGAAGTTTATATATTACGGCCAAACAACGATGAGACTAGAGATAAACAACAGAAGTAATTGTATACAAAGCGATGATGTCGAAGGAGAAGGAGACATAAGGAACATGGAAAATATATCAAGAATCTATTCTAATATTAGTGGATTGGTATCTTCCCTGACAAAACGTTAGCAAAGATCATTAATGATGTGAATGCAAATGCTACAGAAGAGTATTTATAATATCATGGACACAGAAAAGAACAAATGCTTCTGTTCTGCAACAGTTTGATATTAAAGAGAGTTGGTTATTAAAGAGCATAAAATCAAGGAAAATTAAATGTTTTGGATACATCAAACGACATGAGTGCCTAGAGAAAATAATTTTGGAGAGAATGGTGTATAGAATAAGAATGAGAGGAAGACATAGAAGACGATGGGTGCAAAGATGTCATTGGCGATATGAAAATGACTGCTGCTGACGCCGGTCAACTTGCACAGAATAGGGAGTATTTCATGACTGCTGTCATGGGAGCCAAGTTGTGGAAGGGACAAGCTACTTGATGTTGATGATGACCTTCCCAGATCGGTCACCGGACTCAAATTGCTATCCACTCAGCGAGTATCTGTAGTACTGGGGTACGATGTTCGGTTCACGTTGTTAACGTACTCGATTCTGCGTCGCATGTAGCGCGATACAGGTATATTATAGTGATCCTATAGTTTCACTTTATAATAAACGAAAAAAAGACAACTAGTCACGACATAGAATGAGTTATTATTGGTTATTGGTTACTAAACTGACGTCATTGCACTTCGGGCAGACCAATAGATGCTCAGTCTCCCCAACAGATATCGAAGAGTATGCATACTGATGGTTCCTGTGGCTCGCTGATTAAACACACCTCTCACTCTGCCTCTCAGACATCCAGTTCGACTTGAACAACGGGTAACTCCAAACTGCTTAAATCGCTTGATCGATTCAACATCGATTTTAGTGTCCTCATCCTACAGAGCGTCGCGAAGAGACCGAAGAATATCCCCTTATCCATCTTCAACTCCCCAACAATCGATGCTGTTGATGCAAGCCTATCCGTTCTCTCATTACCGTAAACACCTGCAACATCAGAATGAGTGTTTACGCAGAATGCTGGCAGTATCAAGAAAAGACCGATTTAAAAATTAAAACATCTGGGGGAAAAGTGGGTACAACATCAGTACTGGAACAAGAAACTACAAATTAAATCGTTCTCCAATAAGCAGATTACCAACAGACAGTGCCCCTCAAAGATACGGTGGATACAAAGAAAGGCCGTATACGCAAAAAAGTGGACATCAGAAGCAACAGAGGCGATGAAAACATTATTTATGAAGCGCAAACAAAAGCCCGTTCTGGAAATCTCTTCTTATACTGATGCTGTGAGGCAAAACAGGATTAGAGAAAAGAGAGAAAGTGATCCTTGATCTCATGGTATGTGACATCAAATGTCTAGTCCTATTGGCGATGAATGCTAAAACGTTGGTGCCCAAGTTGAATAAGATAAAAACCCATGGCAGTTGAAAATCGCTTTAGAAAACATCATGTAAAGCCGCTTCTCGTGCAAAGTTTGAGATATACAATGAAATATACCTCCTACCAAGCAAGCTATCAAAAATCAAACGGGAGAACAAACGCAAACAAACGCGCATGACGAAATTGGATGTGCTGCGATGATAAAGAAAGGATATCACAATTTTGCTGAAAATATGACACACAACATACTTACACTCAAACTGCTCACATCACCAAAAAACCATCCTTACAATGAAAGACTTTTTTTTACGATCAAGAAGAACTTGAGCTTTCAGCTCGTCGGCTCGGTGCCATGGACATCGTAACCCTTCGGGTCGGTGCACGAACACCGTAAATCTGGGGAGCCTGTAGCTTTTTATGCCAGCCCGAGGAATTGAACCCGCACTCACAAAGGGCTTGTCACCCGCAGTCCAACGCGCTACGAACACGCTGGGCACATGAAAGACTTACAGCACAAGAAATGAGTGGTTTATAACAAAGTAAGAGTTTATAACACAAAAAGAGGTTTATAACAGACAAAATAAGAGGTTTATAACACAAATGACTTAATGGTTTATAACACAAAAATAAGGGTTTATAACACAAAAAGAGGTTTATAACAGACAAAATAAGAGGTTTATAACACAAAAATAAGAGTTTATAACACAAAAGTAAGAGGTTTATAACACAAAAAATAAGAGGTTTATAACACAAAAAGTAAGAGGTTTATAACACAAAAAGGGAGGAGACTTATAACCCAAAAAAAATGAATGATTAACACAAAAATTAGAGATTTTTCTTTCAATTATGAGATTTATAACACAAAAATAAGGAATGATTTATAACAACACAAGGAGTGATTTATAACTCAAAAAAAGAATGAATAGTTTACAAATGGCTATACTAAAGTAAACGAATAAGTAAAAAAAAAACTTACCAGCTCAGACTCACAAATTACTATTTTTTTTAAAATAGGCTATACTATAAACGTATCCTCGTCGGAAATGTAACAACTAGTAATAATATATAAACAATGATGAAGAAATAACAGGATCGTGTGTTTCTATAGACGAATGGAAAGAATGAAGTAAATAGTAAACCTGTAGGTACTGAGTGAGTGAGTGAGTGAAGAGCAAAAATACGTTCAGGAAGTTAAATATAACAATTCAGGAAGAGGATGTAATCTGATTACGAAAGTCTATGAACAAGTGGAAAAACTGTCAATGGATTGTTACGAAACAGAAAGTGTATGACACATTTCTGGATTACATCAAGTCAGTGTACCATAACAGCACATCGTAAGTTGTATGTGGTATCATCATCATCATCATCATCATCATCATCATCTGGTGGTCTATGTCTTCTTCTTATTTGCGTTCGTTCTTTACAACCAATTTTAATCACTCTTTGTGATATGTTTGATCTTTGCCAAGAACGTGTATACGTTGCACATTGGTTTGGTAGGCCTCTAAACGCATAAGACTTCTGCACGTTTAGGACACATGCATCCGATTTCAGCCAAACCTCCAGTCGCTTACGATGCGTGGCAGGTAAGTGGTTCTATTCTTTACACCCCAAATTTGGGCCCCGTAACCACTCGGGCGTGGTGGTCTCTGTGACGTAGAGGTTAGGCATCCGTGTGTTGCCGGTAGCTTCAATGGAACTGACCATTTGGGTGCTCACGACGTCCAGGTCACTGCCATCCGATCATGTTCATCTGATGATCGTAGTCGATTTGCTTGAGAATCGCTTTATTTCTTTTTATGGTACCTTGCAACCTCATGGACTCAACACCTACTTTTCTATGCTTCTTAATACTTTCTCGTCTCATGCTTTATATTTTATATGTGTATATGTTAAATGTATATGAGTCATATATTTACTTGATTTTTTAAATTGTTTCTCTTATTTTCACTTCTAGTTTTCTGTATTTATTTCGTTATTCGTTTTAGTCACATATTTTCATTCGTTTTTAACCGTTGCCATATCTTAGTCAAAGTCTACATATGTGTTTGAGTTATGTAGTTTTTAGTTTAGTCGTCGGATCACCATTTGGTCGAACGTCGAATTGCCCATTGTTTCCGATCTTTCACTCAGTATTTGTCCTTTACGTTTTTCGTGGCGACTAACAGCCACCGGTTTCCTTTGTGGTGTTAAAATTACTCTTTCTGCCAGCATAGCGTTCTTGTCGAGCTACACCACACTTAACTGTAGGAAAGTCTATATATTGTGTTCTGAGTTATCCGTCAGGTTTGTTGTATCGTTCTGCTTGATAAAGGCCTTTCTGGTCGAAACGTTGCTGTGTATTGTCATTGTTGTTGTATTTTGTAAAACTACAGTATTTTGTTATTACGTGTTTCGCTTCAAGGGGAGCAAGGAATTGTAACACTGCCCGCCCGAGTGGTTACCGGGGCCCAAATTTGGGGTGTAAAGAATAGAACCACTGTTACCTGCCACGCATGTCGTAAGAGGCGACAAAAGAGGTTTGGCTGAAATCGGATGCACATGTCCTAAAGTGTAGAAGTCTATGCGTTTAGGGGCCTACCAAACCAATGTGCAACGTATACACGTTCTTGGCAAAGATCAAACATATCACAAAGAGTGATTAAAATTGGTCGTAAAGAACGAAAGCAAAGAAGTAACACCGCGACCCACAAGACATGTTGTAAGAGGCCATTGAGGTAGGGGGTAGGAAACTACCTTGCTAAATAAAAAGTGTCGTAGAAATTTGATGTGCTGGCCTACTTGTAGGCGCATAACTGGCACAACGTACAATCGCTCTTATGCTCAGATCACATACAAATCACAAGAGTGGTTAACAAGTGGTCGATATAGAGCGTCGAAGAAACAGTAGAAGTTAGGAGTTCGGATCTCATTCCAAAAGTGCTGAGTTCGGTCGCTCGTAGAGAGTGGAATATTTTTAGACAGAACCCTGATCTCAGTGTAGGTGAGACAGAGTATCTAGTCCTATCGGAGACAGACAATAAAACGTAGGAACAGTATTCAGGTTGAACACGTAAAATAACCCTCAGCAGTTCAAAATCGAGAAGAGCAGGCTGGAAAGCCACTGCCAGGCAAAATATTCATTAGAAAAATAAAAAAATTAGAACTCCTATACAATATTTTCACCACCTTTTAAATTAAATTAGGACCCTCGCCGGTGCTACGGAATTCGTGCACTGTCGCTGAAATCGTCCTGTATAAAAAAAGAGATCGGAGCACACATGGTTGCTCACCTAAGTGCATTGAGTCTGGTCCTATCAATCAATCATCATCATCGAGTGCCATACCGGTTGGGGTAGGCGATTATGAATCTCAACAAAGTTTATCCTTGGTGTTGATTAACACTCTTTCGTCCATTGAAGCTAGATTGTCCAGAATGCCCTCTCCATCTCTCTCTCCGTCTTCCTCAGTCACATCTCCCATTAATTTTTACCGGTTGTCACAATTGTATGTGAATATGTGTAAGAGACAAGAAATATCGGTCTCAGTTCCATGGAGGAGATTTAGCGAGTTGCCCAGGATAGAGCGGTATGGAGAAATTGCTTGCAGGTGTAACGTATAACGGTAACGGTACGGGTGGAACTATTATTATCTATAAAAGAAAAAAGGCCTGCACACAAAGAATCCTTATCAAAAGAATAAGAATCCAACAATCAAGGTTCTTCGGGCATATAATGCGAAGAGAAGGTTTAGAACATTTGGTGACTACAGGTAAAATTCAGGGAAGGAGAAATCGTGGAAGACAGAGGGAGAGGATTTGGATGGCCTGACATCATGGTTCGACAAAAGATCGACGTCATAACTGATTACATGCACCATGAAAAGAGAGTTGTGGAGAGACATGATCGCCTACGCCGGCAGGCACGGCACTTGATTGATTGATAAAACTACACTAGTCATGACAGAGATGAAGTGTCTACACAGGATGCTGTATCAAAAGAGACCGGTTTAGAAATGAAGACATCAGGAGGGTAAAAAGTGGGTACAACATCAATACTAAACTTCACCAAGAAACAACAAATTAAATCGTTCGGCCACATCGGATTACCAACAGGCTGTGCATACAAGTGCAATGTTACTCCGATACACTGGATACAAAGCAAAAGGCCGTTCACGCAAAATGTAGACCTCAGAGATAACAGAGGCGGTGAAAAACACTATTTATGAAGCGCACACAAACGCACGTTCTCTCTCTCTCGCGATCACCGTCCAGACCGATGTACCAGATCTCCTCATAAATTCTATTCATGTGGAAATCTGATTCATGCAGCCTTAGCATTGGTGTGTTTACGTCACATCTTCAGCAACATTTGGAGCTCTGGTGCTTGTCCTTCGGCGATGTGTCCAGTTTCAGCCAGCGTTTACTCGGTTCGCTTTCCATTCTGTAGCCATCTGGTGTTTTTTTACGACGTGGGGTAGCTAGCCCCCACGTCCAACCCACTTAGCCACCTCTTACGACATGCATGGCAGGTAACATTGGTCTATTCATTACACCCCAAATTTGGGCCCCTTCCACTCGGGCGTTTAAAAAAACGCACGTTCTAAAAATCTCTTCATATCCTGACGTTGTGAAACAAAACAGGACTAGAGAGAAGAAGGCGGCAGCACTTTTCTTGAATTGTATATGTATAGAACACACTTCTTTCCCCTGCAAAATTCACTTCTGCCTTTTATTCTGTCACGCTAGCATGTTTATACATTTTCTTTCGTTCCATTATTTTTTTTCCTTCAATTCTAATGATTTCTTTCGTGTGGGAGGGATGGTGTCAATGTTTACTCTTCACCATCATTTTTTTTTTGGAAAGTCTGAGAAAATCATGCCTACAGTCCCACGGTGCTTGCATACCAAACATGATGGAAGAGAAACTAATAGCCTGGTTTCTGTAGACTTGAGATGGAAACTATAAACCAGGTTTTACTGAACAATGTGTGTATATGTTATAAGGATTGCAGACTGTTGAGAAAGTTGTCTGATCATGTCGTTATAAGGATTGCAGACTGTGAGAAAGTTGTCTGATCATGTCGTTATAAGGATTGAGACTGTGAGAAAGTCGTCTGATCATGTCGTTATAAGGATTGCAGACTGTTGAGAAAGTCGTCTGATCATGTCGTTATAAGGATTGCAGACTGTTGAGAAAGTTGTCTGATCATGTCGTTATAAGGATTGCAGACTGTGAGAAAGTCTCTGATCATGTCGTTATAAGGATTGCAGACTGTTGAGAAAGTTGTCTGATCATGTCGTTATAAGGATTGCAGACTGTTGAGAAAGTCGTCTGATCATGTCGTTATAAGGATTGTAGACTGTTGAGAAAGTTGTCTGATCATGTCGTTATAAGGATTGTAGACTGTTGAGAAAGTCGTCTGATCATGTCGTTATAAGGATTGCAGACTGATGAGAAAGTCGTATGATCATGTCGTTATAAGGATTGCAGACTGTTGAGAAAGTCGTCTGATCATGTCGTTATAAGGATTGCAGACTGTTGAGAAAGTTGTCTGATCATGTCGTTATAAGGATTGCAGACTGATGAGAAAGTCGTCTGATCATGTCGTTATAAGGATTGCAGACTGTTGAGAAAGTCGTCTGATCATGTCGTTATAAGGATTGCAGACTGTTGAGAAAGTTGTCTGATCATGTCGTTATAAGGATTGAGACCTGTGAAACCGTCATCATCATCGTCGTTAGACCTAGATTCCTCAAAGTTGGTCCGATCTGTTACGAAATAGTTGAGACTCTGTTAAAAGTTGTACCCGATATTATTATAAGGATTTTCAGACATGTTGATAATAGTTGTCTGATCATGTCTTATATTAGTTGCATGATTTAAATGATGAAAAAAGTCGTCTGATCATGTCGTTATAAGGATTGCAGACTGTTGAGAAAGTCGTATGATCATGTCGTTATAAGGAGTGCAGACTGTTGAGAAAGTTGTCTGATCATGTCGTTATACACTATACCCTGTCATCATCATCATGTCGTTATACACTATACCCTGTCATCATCATCATGTCGTTATACACTATACCCTGTCATCATCATCATGTCGTTAGACCATAGATTCCCAAACTTTTTCGGTCCACCGCCCACTTTTCACGACATAAACTTTGTAACGCCCCCTCTCTATTATAACAGTTTGCCAACGCCCCCTCGTTATATATATATATATATATATATATATATATAAACATGCTCTATTTTCACTTTGACATAGAAAATTTATATATATTTCTGTCATACATGGTCAATTTTCAAATCATTATATACATGAAATAGAAAATTGATGAGAAAATGGATCGTGTAAGATGGGCATAAGATGAATTAAAATGCAGAATTAAAATTTTTAATGATTATTCACAAGAAAAATCAAGAAAAAAACTCCCGCCAAATCCTTCTGAACCCACCATCACCCACCTGGAAGGCTTCAGCGCCCAAAGGAGGGGGACGGAACCACCCACTTTGGGAAATGTTGGGTTAGACATGCCAAATACTGGTGATAACTTCGTCTGATTATCTCTCGTCTATGTGTACCATGCTATCATCATCATCATGTGCTTAGACAGTCCAAATACTGGTGATAAAATCGTCTGATCATCTCCCGTCTCTGTGTACCATGTTAACATCATAATCATCATCATCATAATCGAAATTTCAAGGGTGACTTTAAAGCATTTTTACAAGCCCCCTGTGAGTGCGGTTCAATTCCGCGGGTGGGCAGAAAAGCCACAGGTTCTCTAGATTTACGGTGTTTGTGGCACCAAACCGAAGGGCTACGATGTCCATGGCACTGAGCCGAAGAGCTAAAAGCTCAAGTGCTTCTGGATCTGGAAAAAAAACATTCTTTCTGTCCACCAACATATCGTCTGCCCCTATCAGGTTCGCCATAACACTACGTATATACACACACAGGCACGCAATATTCCCATATGACACACAACTACACACACGAGCACACTCACACATACGCACCACACACATGCACACAATACTCAAGCATGCAGGTGAATAGAGCAGGATACAGAACAGGATACAATAGACTGGGCGGACACGTATAAAAATTCAAGAATGTTAGTTCAGTCATGGGGACGGACACGGACTTAGACTGCAGAGCTCATATTTCAATACTACCAATTATATGATATAAGAATGCTATATATATATGTATATGCATCATATAATAATAATAATTCCTCTCGTACCGTTGTACGTTACATAGGGCCTGCAAGTAATTTCTCCATACCGCTCTATCCTGGGCAACTCGCTCAATGTTCTCCATGGAACTGAGACCGATATTTCATGCCTCTCAGCAAAGTTCGCTTCCAGGGTCTCCCTAGTCATGTCTGAAGTTGGCATCAATTTAAATGCCCGATTAATTGTTGATCATTTTCCAAGGCGAGCAAAACTCCATCATCTCTTCTTAACACATCATCGGCTGAGCTTGAACCAGACATTTCTCTGATTTCATCACTTCTCCTGAATTCGTTCCATTTTATATTCATTATTTTTCGCAGATATCTATTTTCAAATGTATTCAACTTGCTTTCTATATCTTTAGATCATTTTTCCTTTGAACAACTCGCTGGCATATGTTAGGATATGCATCATATACGTATGTATAATTATATCAGGACCCTCTCGGTCCTACGATGTTCGTGGATCTTCCTGTGTCAGAAAGATCGGAGCACACACGGTTACTCACTGAAGTGTAATGATTAAAAAGGGTTTTAAACTGAAGGATTGAGTTCATTGCACCGGGTTTTACCCCATATGGCTCGATCCTTCTCCGCAGAAATGGCACGCCACCTGCCGAGAGTATTCCACAAAGCTGGAACTCCGTAGCTCCAGCAACAATCCTAGGAAGTGTAATGATATGGTTCTATCAATCAATCAAAATGTGTTCTGTGTTTGTGTGTGGTGGGTGTGTGTGCATGCGCGCACATGAAATATAGAACAAGTACGCAAGAATGATCATGAAAAATGTGACACATTTTCTTGTTCATAATTTTGTGAACAGGAAGGGATATATTAAATATGAACAGATCAATAGACTAGGCGAGAATATGCAGCCCTAATCTGCCATATCTGTATTGATAAACAGATTTGGTGGTAGGGCATTCCACACATAGAAATGTGAAGCGTCGTATACCGGCTTGTTAGCAATCAATTGTTGTCCATTTGTGACAGAAGTGGATCATACACTGTGGTTAGTTAATGTCATACAATTGTGTGTGAGCGTGCTTGTGCGTTTTATGTCTGTATGACATGCTTGTGTGTGTATGTGGGGATGGTGGTGTGTATAGCTAGCGTGTGTGAGTGGTGTATGCGTTTTGTGTATGTAGATGGTGTAGACCCACGGTATGTAGTTTCGTGTGCTGTGTATGGCCTGCATGTGTGAGTAGTGTGTGTGGTTTTGCGTAGTGTGTGGTGTGTATGTTGTTGTGCGTATGAGTACTGTGTGTGTGGTCCGTATATTGTTGTCCGTATATAGATGTGCGTGCTGTGTATGTGGTGCAAGTATGAGTAGTGTGTGCATATATATGTGTGTGTGGTTATGGTTATGTGTGGTGTGTATGCAGTTGTGCGTGCTGTGTATGGCCTGCATGTGTGAGTAGTGAGTAGTGTGTGTGTGATTTTGCGTAGTGTGTGATATATATGTTGTTGTGCGTATGAGTAGTGTGTGTGTGTGTGTGTGTAGAGAGATGTGTGGTCCGTATATTGTTGTGCGTATATAGATATGCGTGCTGTGTATGTGGTGCATGTATGAGTAGTGTGTGCGTGTGTACATATATGTGTGTGGTTATGGTTGTGTGTGGTGTGTATGTAGTTGTGCGTGCTGTGTATGTAGTTGTGCGTGCTGTGTATGTAGTTGTGCGTGCTGTGTATGTAGTTGTGCGTGCTGTGTATGTAGTTGTGCGTGCTGTGTATGTAGTTGTGCGTGCTGTGTATGTGGGAGCGTAGTAGTTGTGCGTGCTGTGTATGTAGTTGTGCGTGCTGTGTATGTAGTTGTGCGTGCTGTGTATGTAGTTGTGCGTGCTGTGTATGTAGTTGTGCGTGCTGTGTATGTAGTTGTGCGTGCTGTGTATGTAGTTGTGCGTGCTGTGTATGGCCTGCATGTATGAGTATTGTGTGCGTATGCATGTCTGTATGAGTAATATATATATATATATATTTATATATATATATATATATATATATATATATATATATATATATATATAGTTTACTGTTGTGTGAAATGAATACTTGTCTGCGTAAGTGTTGCATGTGTATAACGGTCCACATCTCTCTCTCTCTCTCTTTCTTTCTTTAATCAAATATTTTTTATTTTTTGTCCAATCAAGAAGCAATTGAGCTTTTCAACTATTCGGCTCGGTGCCATGGACATCGTAACCCTTCGGTTCGGTGCCACAAACACCGTAAATCTGGGGAATATGTGGCTTTTTCTGCCATCCCGCGAAATTGAACCCGCACACACAGAGGGATAGTCACCGTAGTCCAACGCGCTACGAACACGCTGGGCAGACGGGCAATCAAATATTTTAACAAGGGACCACCTATAAATTCTGTCTTTTGAGTTATTTGGAAATCGTATAGAGACAGATGGTGGCGTCTGTGGCCTAGGGGTTAGTGACTTGGTCTATTAACCCCGACGTTCTGAGTTCGAATCACGCTGCGGACAGTTTGCTTGCAAATTATTTTCCGTTGATTTTAACAAAGGACGATGGCGCCACCCGTTCAGAAAGCAATGGCAAACTACTGAACGTATAAGTGGTGCCTAGAAAATCAACGACTTGTTTACTGTGGTTGATGGCTACGTCCTTTGGGATATGCCACGATTTTCATTTCATAGAGACAGATAAAGCGGTAGGGAGCTCGATCACAATCCATGCGTACCTGGTTCAAACTCCCCCGCAAGCAATTTAGAAGTAAATTCGTTCCCGTGGATTTTTACGAACGGTAAAAATGGTACTGAGCATTCAGAAAGCAATGGCAAACTACTGAACATATAAGTGATGTCTCGACCACTCGTTTACTGTGGGTGATGGCAAAGTCCTGTAAGGATATGCCACGATTTCTATTGTTCGTTATATGTTAGACATGCTTGCAGGATGTGAGTCTCTACAACCTTGATGGTACAATAAGTGCATACCTCAGTATGGTCTACCTCGTAGGTTTCCGCTTCCGTCTTGAGAGACCTGGCTCTTCATGTAGGCGTGAGAATCGTGACAGACACGCTGAAGCATCAGACGTTACGCTCACTAAAGAAGTTGCTAAGTACATATTTAGCAGTATGATTATCAGATAAACGGATGATATCCCCAACTGGACTAAAAACGTACAAGCAGTACGCACAGCACAGCTACAACTACAACTACAGCTACAACTACAGCTACAGCTACAGCTACAACTACAACTACAACTACAACTACAACTACAACTACAACTACAGCTACAACTACAACTACAACTACAACTACTACCACAACCACTTATTCTTCTCCCTTCCCCTTCGCCCCCTAGAGAGGCATAAGCCCGCAACTAAGGCCTTCCAAGACCGCCTATCCAAGGTCATATTTTCCAGATCTCTCCTCTCCCCCCATTTTCTTGCATTCTGTTTCCATCCTTGCGGGATTCTTCTTCTTCCTTGGGTGGTGAGCTATGAATTTCCTTGCTAGTGTTTTCTGTAGCTATATAGTGTTTTTACGGTGTGGGGCACCTATCCCTTCCCTCCCTAGTCGCCTCTTACGACATGCGTGGCAGGTAACATTGATTCTTTACACCCTAATTTGGTCCCGGTAACCATTCGGACGATCACAACTACTACCACAACTACTACCACAATCACTACCACAATTACAACCATTACCCCAACCCTATCACACCACGCCCATTACTGCAACTACAACCACAACAATTAGTCCACACTACACCACTGCCACAATCACTACCACAACTACAATCCTTACCACAACCACTACCACAATCATTACCACAACTACAACCATTTTACAAACCACTATCACAACCACATCCATTACTACAACCACAACTGTATGTAAACAACTGAAAGGTAAAAACACTCAGTTCATGAACGCTCAGGGGCGACTACGGGCAAAAAGACAGCAACGTAGTGGGTGCCATGTTATTTGAAATTAAACCTGATCTTAGAACACATTTTTTTTTACTTCAAGACTAATCTCAGTAACATTGTTTTTGCTGCTATGCTGCATACTCGCTTCATTCCTTGCTATAAGAAAGGTAGAATACAAAAGAAGTAAAATGTGGGAAAGAAACACAAAAGTTTCGGGTTTTTTTAAATTGTATATCCACTACTGGTTTTTATTTTATTTTCCAGAGAAAGTGAAATCGAGAAGAGGGTGTGGTTAGTCTAGACGTAACTAAGGCAAGTTCGACAAGGCTTGGGTTGCCATGTTAGTGCTTACATTCGTTGGCGTCTGCTCGCTCACACGCAGTCAAGCTCTTTCAAATATACACCGCAACCCAGGGTGAGCAACCCCAGGCCAGCATGCCAGATCTGGCCCGCAATGTGTTTCTGTCAGGCCTCCGACGATGTTCAAAATTTAACACACTCAGACGAGGGAACTAATTTATCGTTATCTTCTATACATGTTGTGTTATGTTATGTTATGCGATCGACGTCCTGGCACATTGGGCATTCCCATTCGTGCTCTGTCCTCCGTTGCAGCACCCATCCCAAAGTCCATTTTCTCACAGTACCCATGAGAAGTTGATTACTATATCTTCTCTCTACCACGAAGACGACATTGTCTGGCACGTCCAAACTTAACGCCTAATTCTAGAACTCGTTCCAGTGTCTAAGACTCGCCCATGTTACATATCTTCTATACATGTCAACAACATTGATTGATAGATAGATTCCATCATCATTGCACTTAGGTGAGTAACCGTGTGTGCTCCAGTCTCTTTCTTATACAGGAAGATCTCAGCTGCAGTGCACGAACTCCGTAGCACCGGCGAGGACTCATCTAAATTTTAAGATGGTGACGATACTTTGTATTAATTGTACTTTAAATCATTTTTTCTAATGAATTTTGCACAGGCAGCTGCTTTCCAGCCTGCTCTTTTCAATTTAAACTGCCAATGGTTCTTTTAGTGCTCAAATCGAACACAGGATTTACGTCTTATCGTCCGTCTCCGATAGGACTATGAACTCAATATCACCTGCACTGAGATCAGGGATCTGGAAAAATATCCAGATGACTCCACGCGGAAGCGAACACTTAACCTCCACGTCCCATGTAAGCAATAACAAAAAATGATCACATCGACACCAAAATTATTTGAAACGAAACTTTCGAAATAGTTCTTTAAATTTATAAATTAACAAACATAATAAACTGAACTACAAACTATCTCAAAACTTCGTTCGATGCAATCTATGTATATTCGTGGCCTCCGATAAACATGCGGCCGGCGGGCTCATATAAAAATTCTAGGAAATTAAATCATAACTGTCGCGTGACCTCACATTCTAGTAATGTTGTATGTTTGTTTTTACCGATCCAGAAGCACTTGAGCTTTCAGCTCTTCGGCTCGGTGCCGTGGACATCGTAACCCTTCGGTTCGGTGCCACGAACACCGTAAATCTGGTGAACCTGTGGCTTTTCCGCCAGCCCGCGGAATTGAGCCCGCACTCACAGGGAGCTTGTCACCCGTAGTCCAACGCGCTACTAACACGCTGGGCAGACGGGCAAGTATTGTTGTATAAAGGCTAATTCATTTTAAAAACACAACATGTTAAATCAAAGTTATATTATGTTACAAATTAAGTTGAACAATAAGGGTATCAATACTAATAACATATCTCATCAATAAATAACTATGAACGCATAGAATTGAGTAAAATTGCAAAAACAGCGTAGTGTTCTATCAAACATATACAAAAACCAGCCCCTATCTAAAAGGAATTTCCGATCTGTCGGCTAAGCTATTCGGCCTTATGTTAACGGTGGCTTCGGTATATTCAACACAAAACAACACTGCCTGTCCTATTTTTGTTATATTTGATGGCAGTTATTAAAACAAGCCAACGGAAGAAATGCCTAAAGGTGACTGAGTGAAAGTAGGAGGAGTCATTTATAATGGCCTACAATTTAAACATTGGTTGATGGAAAGAAGGGGCGTACCTATAATACGCCCACTGTTAACACAGTATTCAATTTTGCATTTATATTTTGTTTTACTAATAATTTTCTGGTATTTTTCTAACCAGAATACTCATTTTTGAAGAGAGAGGAATGAGCTGAAAGACAAGAGAGACATGCGAAAACTCAGAAGTTGTCACAGTAAAACATTTGCCAATTGACCGTCTGTAAATACGAAAAAGGCCATTTATTCTCATTTACAAATTCGGAAATTAATTATATGCCAAACGATGAACTATTCAAACCATAGGTTCTACTTTTATCCAATCAGACAACATACAAGGAGCGCATAAAAGAGCCCTTTGTGTGACTATCTTCTTATCCTGACGACATAAAACCAAACAGAACTAGAGAAAGAAGAAGAAGAAGCCAGTTATTAATCTCTTTACTTGTGTACCTTCCCACTTACTACGCTGGTTTCATCTGTCTCATGTCTTCAATGTCAGAAATTGACTGATTCTTCTTCTTCTTCTTCTCTGCGTTCGTTCTTTACGACCAATTTGAATCACTCTTTGTGATATGTTTGATCTTTGCCAAGAACGTGTATACGTTGCACATTGGTTTGGTAGGCCCCTAAACGCATAGACTTTTACACGTTTAGGACACATGCATCCGATTTCAGCCAAACCTCCTTTGCCGCCTCTTACGACATGCATGGCAGGTAACAGTGGTTCTATTCTTTACACCCCAAATTTCGGCCCCGGTAACCACTCGGGCGAATTTATTGATTGATTGTTAGGACAATATCATTGCACTTCGGTGCGTAACCATATGTGCTCCGATCTCTTTCTTAAACATGAAGATCTCAGTGGCAGTGTACGAACCCGTAGCACCGGCGAGTCCTGATGTAATTTTGTAGATGGTGAAAATATTTTATAGGAATTTTATTTTTAATCTTTTTCTTTCTTGATGAGATATGTCTTTCTTTCTCTCAACATTTCCCTCTAGCGATATTTTCATTTGTTTGTGTTTGTTTGTGTGTTTAATCACAGCCAACTCTAGAAAAGTTTATAGTTGGCTCTGTTTTAATCCACAATTGAAACAAGGAAGTGAAATAGCTATATATCAGTAATGTCAATGATAATCCATTACATTTTTTTTCCCGATCCAGAGGCACTTGAGCTTTCAGCTCTTCGGCTCGGTGCCATGGACATCGTAACCCTTCGGTTCGGTCCCAACGAGCACCGTGAATGTGGGGAATCTGTGGCTTTTTCTGCCATCCCGCGGAACTGAACCCGCACACACAGAGGGATAGTCACCCGTAGTCCAACGCGCTACGAACATGCTTGGCAGACGGACGTGTGTGTGTTTAATCACAGCCAACTCTAAAAACTTTTATAGTTGGCTCTGTTTTAATCCACAATTGAAACAAGGAAGTGAAATAGCTATATGTCAGCCATGTCAATGATAATCCCTTACATCTGGACTAGCACATTACCGATGTCGGTGGCTTATCTCATCACCTTACTATACACGATCAGAACATGAACACAAATCCAACAGAGACCCCAGCGGCTAAGAAAAATATACACAGTAGAACGGGATGCTAGTAGTTCTTGCTTGACTTTAAGCTTGCATTTAGATTAGTAATGCAGTGTTATTATCTGCTTATTTATATTATTTGTTTCCTTGTGATGTTCTTTCTATTACTTATTCTCTTTTTGTTCTTGGTATTTTCTTTTCTTGTTTTTCATTCAATTTTCGTGCGGTTTTTATTTTTTCTGCTTACGAATTCATCACGAACCTGGATTGCATTTTCATTATCTTTCCTTTTTCGTCTTTTTTAAAATTCTTTCTATTTTGTGATCTGTTTTTTTTCTTTGTATCTAATGTTTTGTTCCTTCTTTAGTTTTGTTTCTTTTCATATTTTCTTTCTTTGTTTCCTTTCCACTGTTTTGTTGTTGTTTTTCATATTATTCATATTTTCGCCGTGTGTTGCCGAGTCTCTCAAGGGGAGCAAAGAATAGTAACAATGCGACCTACAAGTTAATAGCGAAGTGGTTAAGACGTTTGCCTGTCGTTCTGAAAGTTGTGAGTTCGAACCTGGATCGATTCACACGCGCAATTTGTTTATGAGATCATTAGGACTGTTGCTGGAACTACGGAGTCTGTGCTTTATGCAACACTTTCGACAGATGGCATGAAATTTATGCCGACATGGACAGAGCCATAAGTGTAAACCCAGTGCAATGAAGCTAATCCTTCGGCTTTCTACATTTGCATTTGTATTTTATTCATTTTTACTTATACAAGAAAATCTCATATAAAATATGTATATTATATATATGATTGTGTGTTGTATATACGTGTTCTATATTCCTCTCATACCGTTACACGTTACATGGGGACTGCAAGCAATTTTTGCAAACAGTTATATCCTTGGCAACTCACTCAATCTCTTTTATGGAATTGTGTTCGATATTTCTTGCGTTTCTCAGCAAAGTCCATTTCAGAGATAGAAAGAGAGGAGAGAGAGAGTGAGAGAGCAGCTGTGGGCATATATATATATATATATATATATACCAACGAATATCAAAGCAGGCATTGAAGTGGGATGCATATATATACCAACGAATATCAAAGCAGGCATTGAAGTGGGATGCATATATATATATAGACCAACGAATATCAAAGCAGGTCATTAGGAGGGATGCATATATATATAAGCAAATATCAAAGCAGGCATTGAAGTGGGATGCATATATATATACCAACGAATATCAAAGGAGGCATTGAAGTGGGATGCAAAGTGTTCAAGAAAGAGAGAACAACCTAAGGAAACTCTGAAATGAACTTTGCTGAGAAAGGCAAAAAATATCGGTCTCAGTTTCATGGAGAAGATTGAGAAAGTTACCCAGGATAGAGCGGTAAGGAGAAATTGCTTGCAGGCCCTATGTAACGTATAACGATACAAGAGGAATTATTATTATCATATATATATATATAGTATGGGTGGAAGATGGACATTTAATAAAGCAGTGGAAAAACATATATGTGCTATTGAATATAAGTGTTACAGAAGAGTCCTTCGTATATCATGGACAGAGAAGAGAACAAATAGATCTATCCAGAAAGAACTCAAAATCAAAGAAAACTGGCTGATGCTACAAATAAGAAAGAGAAAATTGAGGTAATTTTGGACATATAAAAGACACGAAGGGCTGGAGAAGACCATCATGGAAGGAGACATACCGGCAAAGAGAAGAAGAGGAAGACCACGGAGTAGATATATATACATGTTAATAAATATATATAAATATATTGTAGGTTATTGTTTTGTAAAGGATGGAGCGTGCAACAAAAGAGACAGCCACGAAATCAGGTCATTTAAACAGACAAGTAATTAGGTTCTGCGACAGATAAACAGACAGATTATCCGTGAACAAAAAGATACAAGCAACAACCAGATCTATAGAAAGAAAGTGAGACGATAGAGCAGCAACGTGATAGTCTTAATGCATCAACAAGTAAGGTCACCAAGCCTCTTAGCTTATCTCTCTCTTTCTCTTCCTTCCTCTTCCTCTCTCTCTCTCTCTCTGTCTCTGTCTCTCACCCACCAGTACACACAAGCAGATATTATATGAAGATGTTCAAAACCTGACAGATATGAATATGTTATCAACATTTATGAACGTAGAGATATGTAATTTGATTGCCTAGCGACATAACGTTGAATGACGGCGCATCATTTGATGAATCGTCTATATAGCCATTGAAGGAATTCGGTATTAAACATTGGACGTGTAGGAGTGGGGGTAAATAAGTGGTCGAATGAGCAGTGAATTTAATAAGCGAGTCACAGGAACCAACAGCATTCATACTTTTCGATATCCCCATGTATTGGGGGTGCTAAGAGTGCGCGGACTGGTATGAAATCCGACCAATAACAAATAATTAACAATAAACAGTTAAATAAGGGGGAACCAAGTTCTTTCGAATAGAGGGGTGAATAAGGCGGCTTGAATAGGACTGAAAAGATTAACAATAAAGTTAAATAAGGGTTGAATAAGGGGTTGAATAAGGGGTTGAATAAGGAGTGTGTTTAACAAGCGAGTCTCGAGAACCAACAGCTTTCATACTCTTCGACACATTCTTGTATAAGGGGGCGCTACTGAGCCGGGACGCTATAAGTCTGCACGAAGTGGTATGACATCACACCAATAGCAAACAACAAGGGTCGAATAAGGAGTAGGTTAAACAAACGAGCAGATCAACATTGTGTAGTGAGTTGGGACGCTGTGGGTCAACGTGGAGTTGTATGAGATCAAATTAATAATCAATTTAACACATTCCAAATAAAAATCTATATTTAAATATATAAAACGACAATATGAGAATAAATGCAATAGATAGATGGTTGATTGTGATGAATACTGCGGCAATACAACAACTGCACAGAACTAACCTGTTTGTGAGATCACAAAACAAGCATTTATAAGTCTCCTTCTTTACTCGTATCCTGTTTTACCTCACAGCATCAGGATAAAAAGAGATTTATAGAACGGGTTTTTTATGTGCGCTTCATAAACAGTGTTTTTCGTCTCCTCCGTTATTTCTGATCTCCAACTTTTACGTGGACGGCCTTTTGCTTTGTATTCACTGTATCGGAGTAGCATTGATTTCTGATGCGCAATGTCTGTTCCTAAGTATTACTTACAAGAGAAACATTCATCTTCACCTTTCAACTCCCAACGGAGCACAGGTCTTCAACTAACTTCTTCCAGCTCTTCCTCTCTCTTGCCATCCTTTCCAATTCTTTCCATATTTTACCTATCCTTTTAATATCAGCCTCCAGCTCTCTTCTCCAGGTCTGTCTAGACCTTCCCTACTCCTCTTTCCATGCGGGTTCCAAAACAGTGCCTATCTTGCAATGCTTCCGGTCTGTCTTCTCAATGTATGTCCTATCCATCGTCAGCGTCTCTTCCGTAGCTCTTTCTCAACTGGTATCTGCTTAGTCCTTTCTCTGAGTTCCTCGTAAGAGAAACATTACTGATCTTTAAATAAAACACTCCCAAACGTATAAGAAACTAGAGAAGTTATGAGCGCATGACTGTCACGTGTACCATTCTAGAACTAGATTTATCAGAGATGTAGAAGGTCTGGGACGGGACACTGTGTTTTATTTCAACATAATCAAGTTGAAAGATGTCATAGAATGTACAAAGAAGAAAAAGAAGAAAAAGAAGATACTGGAAAAAGAAGCAGGACGCGAGAGAAAGCAGTGGAGAAGAAGAAGTAGAAAACGATAAAGAAAATTAAGAAGACAGGAAAAGAAGTAGATAGTGAGTAGATGTCCAAAGAAAGCAGTAGAATAAGAAGATAGATAAGGAAACAGAGAAGAAGTTGCTGAGGATGGTGAGAAAAAGAGAGGGGGAAAAATAAGCACAAGTGGAGGAGTAGAAGTAGTGGATGAATAACAGAATGGAAAGAAGAACGATGATGATGATAAAGGTAATGATGAATGGAGAGCGTAGATGCACACAAAATAATGAACAAACGCACAAATTAACATAATATTGTTCATTTGTTACGTAAGTGACTAAAACCTCTTTAAGCCGAGGCACGTACTTTCAACCTAAGAACGAACCTTGTTTTTGTTATATTAGAGTGTGTAGGCCAACAAACAAGAAAAATCAGAATTAACTACTCTCGGGGAATAAAACATAATAACAGTTATATTGTCCGTTTGCTCTGTAGAGAATTAAAACTTCGTTACGCCGAGGCACGCACTTTTTACCTAAGAACGAACCTTGTTTTGGTTATATTAGAGCGTGTAGGCCAACAAGTATGAAAAATAGAAATTGACTCATTTCGGAGAATAAAACATCTTTTATCCTTTTGCTTGATAAAGGCCTTTTGGTCGAAACGTTGCTGTGTATTGTCATTGTTTTTGTATTTTGTAAAACTACAGTACTTTGTTATTACGTGTTTGCCATTGCTATATAGTTTTACTGCAGTCTTCCTTTATATTAAGAATAAAACAAAATAAATAGTTGGTACTAAAATCTCTATACATATTTACAAGTACTTACACATCAAGGCTGCGCATATGAGGCAACACTGCTCAACAGCCTGGTGGTAGAAACACTGATTGGTGTGATCACAGGCACCACCGGCACCACCGAGCATGGCAACCTTTTGCTGAACAAATGCATAGCACTGGAACTGTTACCCCCAGAACTTAGCGTCAAGGAAAGATCTGAATATGCACAAGTTTGAGTCACCAGTGAGAACAGCTTGGAGATGCAGGTTGTTCTAGTATGCGCCCTATGCACGTACCACCCTTATCCCAACTTCCATCCTCCACACATACAGAACGCACGTACCACCTCAATCACAACACGTGCCGTGAAGGCTATTCGCTCTGGCTGAACAAGTGAGCAGCTGTCACGAGGTCGAGGTTCGTAGCGAGCTAGATGTACCAGCACAGAACATGGATCGTGTGGTTGAGCTTTCTTGAAGTTATAACTAGCATATTTTTGGCGCCACATGACTGAAATATTCGCGCTGTGTCAATAGTTTTTCTTCGTATACGATATCTTGTATCTTCTTTTCGAACTTTCCGTATCGATTACTTGTTAAACAACTCTTGTGATAGTATGTGATCTGAGCCTAATAGCGATTGTAGTTGTGCAGATACGTCTGACAAGTATAAGCCAGCATACGGTTTCTAGATGCTTTTTTTTTACTAGATTAGCTCTTTTTTTTTTTTTTCGAGTCCTAGAACACTGCTTGTTCACTCTTGGCTGAGTGCCAATGGCATGTACGTTCGGTTCGGTGCCACGAACACCTATAATCTGGATCTTTTTATCCCACGGAATTGAACGCCACAGAGGGATAGTCACCCGTAGTCAACGTACGAAACGCTGTGCAGATGGCAGAGAGTTAGCTCATTAGGTCCCCACCTAAGTCGCCTCTTACGACATGCCTTGTAGGTCGCAGTATTACTATTCTTTGCTCCTTGCGGTCCGACCACAAGAAGTGTCTTCTTCTTCTCCTTCGAATGCTCCGTATCGAACACTTGCCTTGTTAAATCACTTTTTGTGACCTGTATGTGATCTGAGCCTAAGTGTGATTGTACGTTGTAACAGTTATGCGCCTACAAGTAGAACAGCACATCAGATTTCTACAACGCTTTTTTATTGATTAGGTTAGCTTCCATAGGCTCCTACCTCAATCGCCTCTTACGATACGCCTTTGTAGGTCGCAGTGTTACTATTCTTTACTTTCCTTGTGGGCTCCGGCAACACATGGGCGGATACCGTGTATGCATAGTATGCTGTTGTTCTGAAGTTTATATTGTATGCATAGTATGATGTTGTTCTGAAGTTTATATTGTATGCATAGTATGCTGTTGTTATAAAGTTTATATTGTATGCATAGTATGATGTTGTTATGAAGTTTATATTGTATGCATAGTATGCTGTTGTTATGAAGTTTATATTGTATGCATAGTATGATGTTGTTATGAAGTTTATATTGTATGCTGTTGTTATGAAGTTTATATTGTATGCATAGTATGATGTTGTTATGAAGTTTATATTGTATGCATTGTATGCTGTTGTTATAAAGTTTATATTGTATGCATAGTATGATTGTTATGGTTTATATTGTATCATAGTATGCTTGTTCTGAAGTTTATATTGTATGCATAGTATGCTGTTGTTAAAGTTTTATTGTATGTATAGTATGAGCTTGTTATGAAGTTTATATGTATGCATTGTATGCTGTTGTTATGAAGTTTATATTGTATGCATAGTATGCTGTTGTTATGAAATTTATATTGTATGCATAGTATGCTGTTGTTATGAAGTTTATATTGTATGCATAGTATGATGTTGTTATGAAGTTTATATTGTATGCATAGTATGCTGTTGTTATAAAGTTTATATTGTATGCATAGTATGATGTTGTTATGAAGTTTATATTGTATGCATAGTATGCTGTTGTTATGAAGTTTATATCGTAAATTAATAATAAATAAAAAATTCATGTAGCCTTTTCAGACCTTCGGGTATGAAGTCACTTCCCATTTCTATGTCCTATTGTGGAGGCAGGAGTGCTAATTCCTTTTCTCAAGCGTGGAACGTGGAATGTGGGATTGAACCTGCAACCCATTTGTGTCAGAGTCGATAGGCGAACGCGCTTATGCATTTTATTAATCCGTCCCACTATTGTAGATTACCTTTGATAAATTGATTGATTGATTGATTGATTGATTGATCATTGAATTTTGTTGAATAACCATGTATGGTTCTATATTAATCTTATACAGAAGCCCGTCTGCCCAACGTGTTCGTAGCGCGTTGGACTACGGTGACTATCCTCTGTGTGTGCGGGTTCAATTCCGCGGGATGGCAGAAAAAGCCACAGATTCCCCAGATTTACGGTGTTCGTGGCACCGAACCGAAGTGTTACGATGTCCATGGCACCGAGCCGAAGAGCTCAAGTGCTTCTGGGTCGGGAAAAAAAAAATCTTATACAGAAAGATCTCAACTGCAGTGCACTAACTCTGTAGCACCAGCGAGGGTCCGCAGTATAATTTTAATGATGGTGAAATGTTTCGCATCAATTTTTAGTTTTATTTATAAATAATGTTGAAGGGGCAGTAGCTTTGTAGCCTACACTTAACGATATTCAACTACCAATATCTCTTTTACGTGTTCAACTTGAACACGAGATCTGCGTTTTATCGTCCGTCTCCGACAGGACTAGGAACTCGATCTCACCTACAATGAGATCAGGGATCTCTGGAAAATATCCTGATGGCTCCACGAGGGACCGAACCCCGTACATTTGGATCGAGAGGTGAGCAACTAACCTCTAAGCCACAGAGAGCCATGTGTTTAGTTAATTTCAACAAGTTGAAGGAGTCAGCATACTATCAGTTATTTTTTTATTTATTTTTTCCGATCCAGAAGCACTTGAGCTGAAAGCTCTTCGGCTCGGTGTCATGGACATCGTAACCCTTCGGCTCGGTGCCACGAACACCGTAAATCTGGGTAACCTGTAGCTTTTCTGCCAGTCCGCGGAGTTGAACCCGCACTTACAGAGGACTAGTCACCCGTAGTCCAACGTGCTACGAACACGCTGGGTACGCGGGCACTATCAGTTATATGAGGACTATCATCATAGCACTCCGGACACGTCCATATGTGCTCCGATATCCACCTCAACAAATCCAGCAGCGTCCAGCGGTCCAACACGCAAGTTCGATGTTGATTAATCAATCTATTTGAATAGTTGGTGTGTCGTTCTTTTCGGGCTGTACCAATATCTACACGCATTTCTCTCAATCTGACCAGCAAGTGCGATTCACAACCCTGAAACTCCTCTATTCATAAAGACCCTCAATGCATTAAGAATGTTCTCAGTAGCTCCACACCAGGATCTTGGAACAACTTATGCAGGTTCACTGCGAGTCCTGACCGAATAATTTGATTCGTGTTTTGGAATGTGCATAAACAATTTTTTTGCTTTCGTTTTACTGCCGTTCTGTGTGCGTGTGAAATTTCAAAATAAAAAGATGCACACACAAAAAAAAAAAACTTAAAAGGTAGTAAAATGCAAAATAAAATCCAAGAACGAGAACATTTACGTTACATAACTTTGTTGTCTATTTCTTCGTTCGTTTCAATATAACAACTTTTTAAACAACTCTTTACTCTTATTTTTTTTTTTTTTTAGTCATCTGAGCCACAGCCAACTCTAGATTACTAGCCCAGACAACTGACTAGGTCGAACAACCCTGACCTAGATCAGAAAAAGGGGCTGGAATATATAGATGTTTGATAGAAGACTGCAAGCTTATTTTACTCCATTCTGTGAGTTTATGGTTATTTATTTGTGAAAAATATTCATAATATTGATATTCCTTATTGTTAAACTTAACTTGTTGGATAATATAACTTCGATTTAGCATTTTGTGTTGATTTTAAAATGAATTCGTCTATATACAACAATACTGGAATGCGAGGTCACGTGGTGTAGTTGTGGTCTGATTTCCTATAATTCTTACCCGAGTCCGAAGGCCCATAAGTTTATAGTTGGCTCTGTCTAAGCGTAAGTATGTTGTAGTATGTCTATAAGGCGGTGTACAGAAATCTGCAAATCTAAGGTGGTCAGGGCAGACCAGATCTAAAGACAACCGTGGGAAGGCTGCGGTGATACTAAGTAAATTGGCGTTTATGGAAAAAGAGACCTGTGTATAGCATCACACAAGTAAGCAAAATTTAATTAAATATAAAGTAAAGTAAATTGCATATCTTTTTACAGGACTTTCCGAATCAATCCCAGCTTTTAACGCTGTTTGTGATTTTTCTAGGCATTATTACGTTCAGTAGTTTGTCATTGCTTTCTAACCGGGTGGTGTCATCGTCCTTTTGTAAAAACCACGCGAAACAATTTGCAACCAAACTGTACGCAGCCTGATTCGAACTCAGAACGTCAGAGTTAATAGACTGAGTCACTATCCCCTAACCCACAGACGTCACTAATTAAATATAAATCTAAATATAATCCCACGTTTCAATGTTTATAACAAAAACGCAATATCTGGATCTTTCAAACTAGCGCATGCTATTTCTTTATGCATTTTTTCGGATTCGTGCTTAGATTGTTTCGTGGTGATAACGTGCTGAAGGTACTAAATTTAACTTTATAAAGCTTAGATTTGACGGGAGGAGATGGGTTTACAATCTGATTTTTACAATTTTCTACTGACAATTGCATTTTTATGTGCTCGATTAATATTTTCAGTGGAACTGTGATCTCCATTGCACTTTTTTGGCATATTGATTAAAAGGGTTTTAAAGCCGAAGGATTGACTTCATTGCACCGGGTTTTACCCCATATGGCTCGGTCCCTCCCCGCAAAAATGACACACCACCTGCCGAGAGTATTGCACAAAGCATGAACTCCGTAGCTCCGGTAACAATCCTAGGGTCTCTGGAAAAAACTGCACTCGTGAACAGAAGGTCACGACCTTCGACTCGCAAGGCAAAGGGCTTAACCACTCAGCCACAGAGACCCCCAAATGGCATGTTGATGAGGAGAATCACTGTCGTCAATGCAAAAATCCTCATTAAAATAACTGATTAATCTACTGAATCGACAAGGCCAATACATTTTAGTTTTTATTTTAGTTTTGTCGTCGGATTAGAGAAGCGTCTGGCAGAATGGGTTAGAACGCGGCTCTCATGCGGAAGACCCGTATTCAATTCACGGTAAATGCAAGGATTTTGTTCTGTTGAAGGCATAAATGAATAATCCTAACCTGAACAGCTTGGTGGCGATGCAATAGCTATGCGGTCATTAAATTCCTCAGGTTCTTGTCACACCTGTGATATGTTTGATCTTTGCCAAGAACGTGTATACGTTGCACATTGGTTTGGTAGGCCCCTAAACGCATAGATTTCTACACTTTTAGGATGTGCAACCGATTTCAGCCAAACATCCTCAGTCGCCTCTTACGACATGCGTGGCAGGTAACAGTGGTTCTATTCTTTACACCCCAAATTTGGGCCCCGGTAACCACTCGGGCGTTCTCTTAAATGAGCTGTGGTTTATTTTTTTTTTTTTTTTTTTGGCTCTTACCCTTTAGTGCCACAGAGGGTGGTCGCGGTCCTGTTTTTAAACGTGTAAAATCCCGAGCGTCTGCATCCTTTCGAACGAAAGCTGCTCGGAATTTGTTAATTTGGTTTAGTTGTCTATTGGCTCTATGAATGCCTCTACTTCTTGGCCGCGACCAAGTGGACACTAGCACTTTGATCTTAGTCAAAAGGCCGAGAAGCGATAAGCTGTTGCTTTACAGGTCTAACAGGTCTCATCTATTCGAAGCTTGAGGATTTGAGACGTCAAAGATTCGCCTGCCACGATTCTCCTGTAAGTTTAAACCAACGTTTCCCAAAGTGGGAGGTACTGCCCCCCAGTGGGCGCTGAAGCGTTCTAGGGCGGCGATAGTTTGCTCAGAAGAATTTGGGGGATGTTCAGGCGATTATGATCGGTGGCTTCTAAAGAGAAAAAATAATAATAAATATTTTAAAATAAATTATTTTCGTGATCTTGCGATTGAATAATCATTTAAAATTTGAATTCTGCATTTAAATTCATCTTATGCCCATCTTACACGATCCATTTTGTCATCAATTTTCTTTTTCATGCATATAATCATTTGAAAATTGACCATGTATGACAGAAATATATATCAATTTTCTATATCAAAGAGAAAATAGAGCATGTATATAGGGTGGGGGAGCGTTGGCAATCTGTTATAATGTAGAGGGAGGCGTTATAAAGTTTATGTTGTGCAAAATGGGCGGTGGGCCGAAAGAGTTTGGGAATCTATGGTTTAAACAATACCGCTACATGAAGGTCTGGCTGGACCTGCCTTCATGTACACATTGACTCATAAACAATATCACGTCTCGAAAAAGTGTATATCTTTGCCACATTACGCGCATCAGTGGTGTAAGAAAACAAACATAGCCTTATAAAAACTTAAACAACTAAATACAGCACAGAACGGAACGGATAAGAAAAGAAGAATACTAATAGCATGCATATTTTCAATAGCAACGTATGGGTGTGAAACATGGATATTTAACAGGACAGTAGAAAAGCATGCATGTAATTTTAAATATGTGTTACAGAGAAATCCACTATATACCATGGAAAGAGAAGAGAACAAATAGATATATTCAGAAGGTACTCAAAATAAAAGTAAACTGGCTGATGTTACAAAATAAGAATGAGAAAATTAAAGTATTTTAAACATATACAAGGACATGTAAAGTTGGAACAGGACATTATCGAAGACGATATCGGCAAAGAAGAGAAGAGGAAGACCGCGCAAAAATATGGCGTCAGTGTGTGACTGATGATTTCAGCATGGCGGCAGCAGAATCTAGACATCTGGTCTATGAGAGAGAGTAATTCCGAGGGACTGTTAAGGTGGCGAATTTCTGCGCAAGGCATTCCAATGGAGGATGCGTTTAGAGAGAGCTATATTGGAGGGCATGGTTCCTGGAAGAAGAGGTGGAGAACGACCAAGACGACGGTGGCAATATGAAACTAAAGAAACCCTGAACATTATAATGGGGAAGGAGGGACAAATTACGGGAGATCAAGTGTCTTTCAATCTGGTTGTGATGACAGGATGTTCTGGAAAGAACATAGTTCATAAAACAAAAACAAGAAAACTACAAAGAAAAAGAAGAACGTGCTCTGTCTCGCTTGAATATGTACAATAACCAATGATATCATCCCTACCTCCAGTATCATCATGACCGAACTCACACTATGCGCTTGTGTTTGCTATCAGTTTCAGTGACCGAATTCACACTATTCTCATGTGTTTGCTATCAGTTTCAGTGAACGAATTCACACTATACTCATGCATTTGCCTTCAGTTTCAGTTGAATATCGTCATTGCACTCTTGACATGTCCATAGTGCTCCGTTTCCTCTCGCAATATCTCCAACAGCGTCCAGCGACTCACTGTACCAGTGCGATTTTCATTACTCTTTTTCTTCTTTCTTTGCGTTCGTTCTTTACGACCACATTTTAATCACTCTTTGTGATATGTTTGATCTTTGCCAAGAACTGTATACGTTGCACATTGGTTTCAGGCCCAAACGTATAGACTTTTCACATTAGGACACATGCATCCGATTTCATCCAAACCTCCTTAGACGCCTCTTACGACATGTGGCAGGTAACAGTGGCTCCATTCTCACCCCAAACTTGGCCCCGATAACCACTGGCGTGATTTTCATTACTCATAGGAGTTTGTCGAGGCCCGGTTGTCTCTGCTTCACGCCGGCACAATTCCAGTACATGATGCGTACGTTTTTTCGACCCAGCCGCTCGTATTTCAACATATTATTTTCCTCTTTTACACCGCATACCTTGCTGTAGACCGTGTCTATGCGTTTGCCATATTACAGGTCGACATCCCTGTACGTAAGCCAGAAAGAATTTACTTACTCAAGCCGCGATGACCCTGACTGCACGTGTTTGTGAGAGATGTCATACCAGGGAGGGTCGGAGGCTTGCTTAAAGAGCTGTTGGTTAGCAAGTGCTTGCGGGTTCAAAACTGTCTTCACAGAGTTTCAAACAATTCACTGTACTTCTTCCCAATTTGCTTCAAATTACACTTGATAAATGAGATATTTCTTTCTTTTCGATCTTTCTTTGTTTTTCGATGAGAAATGTCGATCTTTCTTTGTTTTTCTTTCTTCTACTCTCATCATTTCATCTCATTTATTTCTCATTATACCTATTTCTTCCGCTTAATTTTTTTTAATTCCTCTTTTACTTTAATTTATTTCTCATTCTACCTTTCTCATCCTCTTCCTGTTTTTTCTTCTTCCTTTTTTATTTGTCTTGTGGTTTCTCTATTTTCTATCTCAGTGAGAAACATTCTTACACGAGTGGGCGGTGTTATTTTCACAGTACGGTTGTTATTTTCCGCGAATTCTTAACCGAAGCTACAAAGTATTCTGACTGACGCCTTTAATTAGTTGGACAGTACCAAGCACTAAGGAAAGAATGGAGGAAGAGAGATAGCGAGAAGAAATGGAACACCCTGAATACATATAGTCGTATGCTCACATTCGCAACCACTGGCTTTGAACATTACCCCCGATTGTTATGTAGAAACAGTCGTTATATACTAAAATTCTAAAGAGCAATCAACCTGTCATACCTAAAATCTGAACCAGTCTAAATCTGCATTACAACCTTGTCAGTGTGACGTATTTCACTTAGGGGTGGTTATCACGTAAATTGTATCTTCCAATACGCTAGAAAAATAACAATGGAATATGTTGCGAAATAAAGTTCTAATTTTTAATCAGCGAAGCAAGTAATCACAAAGTACTGTAGCTTTACAAATTACAAAAACAATGACAATATATAACAACGTTTCGACAACAAGACCTTTATCAAGCAAACGAACAATAAAATAAAAACATATGGACGACTACAGACGGAGACATTCAAACGTTTCCAATGAAAATCTGGGAATCCATTGGAAACGTTTGATTGTCTACGTCTGTAGTTGTCCATATGTTTTTTTTTTAATTCGTCACTCCTATTGTTCGTTTGCTTGATAAAGGCCTTAAGTACTTTGTGATTACGTGTTTCGCCAATCAATTAGTTTTACTGCAGTCTCATCTATAATGTTTAATGAGGACAGTACTAGATTACGTTAAATGTTTACTCACTAAATATAGTTCTCATCTAGCTCTCCAAAAAAAAGAGCTTTACCGATGAGTGTCTTTCACAAACGCGTCTTTTGTTGAACACAGAATAATCAGGTCGATTCGATGAACAGTCAGTCAGTATTGTATGTAGTGTGTTTGAAACGAATATCATGCTACCTGCATATATCTGCCTTTGATTTTAGATGTTTTTAACACTAGATAGAATTCCAGTAGTTTACTCCACTGGAAAGCTGAATTGAAAACTATGGTAGTCTAAAGCATAATCTCTCCAAAGCTTTCTGGCTCACACGCTCTTTGCACAAATAAACTATTGTAAGCTTTCGAAACAATTTATCAGCTACCAACGCATATCCCTTATATATTAATGTATTTTAACATAGATAGATATATATTTATATATAAAACTAATTAAATATATATATATTAAAATATAGATTCTAAATTGTTACATATTTATAACATATATATATGTAAAATCCATATATATACATGCTCTATTTTCTCTTTGACATAGAAATTGATATATATTTCTGTCATACATGGTCAATTTTCAAAATATTATATGCATGAAATAGAAAATTTATGAAAAAATGGATCGTGTAAGACGGGCATAAGATGAATTTAAATGCAGAATTCAAACTTTAAATGATTATTCAATTGTAAAATCACGAAAATAATTTATTATAAAATATTTATTATTAATTCTCTCTTTAATTATCCACCGATCCCTAATCGCTTGAGCACCCCCAAATTCTTCTGAACCCAATATCGCCCTTCCCCTGCCCCCTAGAACGCTTCAGCGCTCACTGGGGCGGTACGCCCACTTTGGAAAACGCTGGTCTAAAGCGTCTAAAACCGAAGGATTTACTTTATTGTATTGGGTCTTACCCCATATAGTTCAGTCCCTCTTCACAGAAAAGACACACCATCTGCCGCGAGTAATGCACAAAGCACGAACTCCGTAGCTATCGCATTAATCCTTGAGATCTCTGGGGAAAAAAATAATGTATGAAAAGAAAGACGCGGTCCGGATTCGAACCACGACCTTCAGAACGCAAGACAACGGTTTAACCACTTCGCCACAGAGAACCACAGATGGTAATGATAAGTTGCAGCTGTATAATTTCATTATGAAAACGGACATGAATAAGGGAGAGAGAGAGAGAGAGAAGAGAGAGAAGAGAGAGAGAGAGGGGCAGACAGAAATACATTAAACGTTTCTCCTTGCCTGGAATGTCGATTCCAATAAACAAAAGATATGTTTAATTAAGTAATTCAAAAACTATGTTACCAAGACTTGAATTATTAAGTGAAGAACACTATTACTAGTAGTTTTCCAATTATAAATGGTAAACTTGTCAGAATGCCCATTATGTAGTCGATCAATGGCCTGACTTGTACATTCAAACTTTAGCAAATGTGAAGCAAATATGGCGCATACATTGATGTTTCCTCAGATTAGAGTACCTGCATAACTCAAGTAGGGATACAATGGCAAGTCTTTCTATATACAAGTGTCTATAGAAGATACGGGTAATTAATACCATATGCTACATCTACAGTAGGGTTGTCACTTGACTGATACATCGGTCTCCGCTGTTTGTTCATCTTTCTCGGTACTTACTATTTGTTCATCTCTCTCAATGCTTCTAGTTATGCATATATTCTCTCTCTCTTCTCTCTCTTGTTACTATGTGTTCATCTCTCTCAATGCTTCTATTTATGTATATATATCTCTCTCTTCCTCTTGTTACTATTTGTTCATCTCTCTCAATGCTTCTAGTTATGCATATATCTCTCTCTTTCTCTCTCTTGTTACTATTTGTTCATCTCTCTCAATTCTTCTATTTATGATCTATTCTCTCTCTCTCTCTCTCATCTTTTACTATTGTTCATCTCTCTCAATCACTTCTAGTTAGTCATATACTATCTCTTTCTTTCTCTCTCTTGTTTCAGTTTCGTTTGAAATATCTCTTCTAAATGCTTCTATTTTCGTATATATCTATCATAGCGATATATATATCTCTTTCTCTCTTGTTACTATTTGTTCATATCTCTCAATGCTTCTAGTTATGCATATATCTCTCTCTTTCTCTCTCTTGTTACTATTTGTTCATCTCTCTCAATTCTTAATATTTATGCATCTCTCTCGTCTATCTCTCTCTCTCTCTCACACTCTTCTTACTATGTCTTCATCTCTTTCTCTATCTACTTACTATTTGTTAGTCTATCAGTTCTTACTATTTATTCATCTCTCTCTCTCTCTCTGTTTCAGTTTCAGTTTGGAATATCTTCATTGCACCCCGGACATGTCCATAGGTGCTCCGATCTCCTTCGCAATATCTCCAACAGCGTCCAGCGACTGATCGTACCAGTTCGATTTTGATTGATGAGCCTATTCACGTACCTGTTATGCTGTTCTTTTCTTGCTACTCCAATCTTCAAACCCAACTCCTGCAATCTAGTAGTTGATGTGATTGGTTTAAATGAAAATCTTCTTTGCGGCCACACTCTATGAGGGCGTTCAAAATATCAGCTCTATCCATTGACTGACCCTCTGAAATGGTGGCAGAGCCAGCCAGCCTGTCTGCTCTCTCATTGCCAACGACATCCATGTGACCCGGAACGAAGATAAGTGTGATTCTGCAAATTGTTGACGCTTGTAGTGATTCAGTCCATTGTCTGCGCACCGAACCAGCCTCTACCTTGCGGATCACACTCAATGAATCACTCAGAATGCACACATGAGTATAACTTTGTGACTCCAGCCAACGCAAAGCATTAGTCACCGCTAGTACCTCCATTGTTATACTGCTTGTTGTCATACGAAATGCACCACTGGCCTCATGGACCATTCTGTCACATGAGCTTGCAGAGAAGGCCCATGCGGACTTTTCGTGACGAGCTACCGATCCATTCGTGTAAATTACAACGGCACCTTCATTGCAGTTTTCATCAATGATAGCCTTAACATCTTCATACAACGCCACGGGATTCCTCTCTTTACAACTTTTGTCAAATTTAATGATGGTGGAAAAAGTGTTCCTGTCATATTGAAGGCATCTTGCTCTCTTTTCTGCTTACTATGTGTTCATCTCTCTCTCTCTCTCTCTCTCTCTCTCTCTCTCTACTTACTATTTGTTCATCTCTCTTTTCTTACTTCTTCTTCTTTGCGTTCGTTCTTTACGACCAATTTTAGTCACTCTTTGTGATATGTTTGATCTTTGCCAAGAACTGTATACGTTGCACATTGGTTTGTAGGCCCCTAAACGCATAGACTTCTACACGTTTAGGACACATGCATCCGATTCTTTTCTTACTATTTGTTCATCTCTCTTTTCTTACTATTTGTTCATCTCTCTTTTCTTACTATTTGTTCATCTCTCTTTTCTTACTATTTGTTCATCTCTCTTTTCTTACTATTTATTCATCTCTCTTTTCTTACTATTTGTTCATCTCTCTTTTCTTACTATTTATTCATCTCTCTTTTCTTACTATTTATTATCATCTCTTTTCTTACTATTTATTCATCTCTCTTTTCTTACTATTTATTCATCTCTCTTTTCTTACTATTTGTTCATCTCTCTTTTCTTACTATTTGTTCATCTCTCTTTCTTACTATTTGTTCATCTCTCTTTCTTACTATTTGTTCATCTCTCTTTCTTACTATTTGTTCATCTCTCTTTCTTACTATTTATTCATTCTCTTTTCTACTATTTATTCATCTCTTCTTACTATTTATTCCTCTTTTATATTATTCATCTCTCTTTTCTTACTATTTGTTCATCTCTCTTTCTCACTATTTGTTCATCTTCTTTCTTACTATTTGTTCATCTCTCTTTTCTTACTATTTGTTCATCTCTTTCTACTATTTATTCATCTCTTTCTTACTATTTGTTCATCTCTTTCTACTATTTATTCATCTCTTTCTTACTATTTATTCATCTCTCTTTCTTACTATTTGTTCATCTCTTTCTTACATTTGTTCATCTCTCTTTTCTTACTATTTGTTCATCTCTCTTTTCTTACTATTTGTTCATCTCTCTTTTCTTACTATTTGTTCATCTCTCTTTTCTTACTATTTGTTCATCTCTCTTTTCTTACTATTTGTTCATCTCTTTCTTCTACCTGTTCATTTTCTCTCTTCCTACTATCTGTTCATATGTCTTGCCCTTTTCTTACTACAGGGTGTTCAACTTAAAAGCAGCCTATGAATGGAGCTAATCTGGCATATATGTATGGAAATGAGAAGGTTCAGTTATGACGTAGTATAGGTCAAGATTGTGTGATGGTGTGTAATTGTAGTGCGGAAGGGGCGATGAACAAATGTGACGTAGGACGAGCTAGTCAGAACCGGTTTAAATAGTAAATAAACACAACACGATAGATTATCTGGCAACTTTCGATTTGTCAATGGGGCTGCAATTATCATGAACACCCTGTATTTGTGCATCTCTATCAATTCTTACTATTTATGCATCTATCTATCTCTCTTCTTACTATGTGTTCATCTCTCTCTTTCTCTCTCTCTCTCCTTACTATTTGTTAGTCTATCAGTTCTTACTATCTGTTCCTCACTCAGTTCTTACCATTTATTCATCTCTCTCTTTACTTACCGTTTGTTCATCTCTTTCGTCTAACTACTTACACCTTATCTTTATCTCTCTATCTTTCTCTCTCCTTGATATCTGTTCATTTCTCTCTCTTCCTAATATATGTTCATCTCTCAGTACCTGTTTTTTATTTGTTCACACAGTCCGTTACACTAATCTCTACGTAACTCCTCTATATTAAATCATTTCTGTGTTGCTTCTATTTGCTCTTCTTTCAGTCCTTCTATTTTCTTCATCAGTCCCCTGTGTTAGCTTCTACCCGCCACATCTATTTATTCCTTCATAAGTCCCATCTATAAATTCTGTTATCGGTCATTTCTATTTGCGCTTCCCTCAGTCCCTTCTAATTATTTCTCCTTCAAACCCCTTTCATTTTTGTGTTCACTCCCATGCAGGCGTAGTCATGCCGTTTAATATGACGCCTTTGTCTAATTTTTGCGTGAAGACTTGTTTTTCTTATCACTAATGTCCCTCGCTATTCAGGTGAGCATTACTGCGGATTCAGAGGTAATTGTAATTTAGATTCCCAAGTAAAGGATCAATTCTTCAGTCCAGGTGCGTACCGAGTGACACCGAAATTTTTGCCTCAACCTGGCCTCAAACCACGGAATTTCCAAATCACTTTCTTACTAGCGCAGCGTTATCAACTTTGCAAACGTAAACCTCGAAACCCCTTCTATTTGCTATTCCCTCAGTTCTGTTTTCCTTTTCATTTGGTGCCTTTTATTTGCACTTCACTCGGTCCCATCTTTTTCCCCTCAGTTCCTTCTCTCTTCCCTCTGTACCTTTTTATTTGCACTTCACTTAGTGTATTTTTCCCCCAGGTGGTGCCGGAGCCCGTAAGGAAAGTAAAAAATAGTACCACTGCAACCTACAAGGCTTGTCGTAAGAGGCGACTGAGGTAGGGGCCTAGGAAAGCTACTTTAGTAAATAAAAATGTCGCAGAAATCGGATGTGCTGGCCTACTTGTAGGAGCATAACTGGTGTGACGTACAATCGCTCTAAGGCTCAGATCACAGAGAGTTGTTAACAAGTGGTCGATATGGAGCATTCGAAGAAGAAGATATGCCTTTTATTTGCACTTCCCTGTCCCATCTTTTAGCATTTCCTCAGTCCTGTTTGCTCTTCCTTAGCCCCTTCTATTTGGGCTACCTTAGCTTCTATTTGGCCTACCCTTCTATTTTATATTTGTTGCTACATCTGTCCACCTCTCGTATTTGGCCTACCCTTCTATTTTATATTTGTTGCTACATCTGTCCACCTCTCGTATTTGGCCTACCCTTCTATTTTATATTTGTTGCTACATCTGTCCACCTCTCGTATTTGGCCTACCCTTCTATTTTATATTTGTTGCTACATCTGTCCACCTCTCGTATTTGGCCTACCCTTCTATTTTATATTTGTTGCTACATCTGTCCACCTCTCGTATTTGGCCTACCCTTCTATTTTATATTTGTTGCTACATCTGTCCACCTCTCGTATTTGGTCTACCCTTCTATTTTATATTTGTTGCTACATCTGTCCACCTCTCGTATTTGGCCTACCCTTCTATTTTATATTTGTTGCTACATCTGTCCACCTCTCGTATTTGGCCTACCCTTCTATTTTATATTTGTTGCTACATCTGTCCACCTCTCGTATTTGGCCTACCCTTCTATTTTATTTTTGTTGCTACATCTGTCCACCTCTCGTATTTGGCCTACCCTTCTATTTTATATTTGTTGCTACATCTGTCCACCTCTCGTATTTGGCCTACCCTTCTATTTTATATTTGTTGCTACATCTGTCCACCTCTCGTATTTCTTCCCCATCATTAATAACATATATTCATAGTTAATTTCTACCACACACCCCCTTCCCAACCTAGTTAAACTCGAGTACAGCCACTACTTGAATCAACAGTTGACGGTTGCGTCGACCATAATTCATTACTGTGTATCTATTCTGGTTCGCTGGGAACATATGTTCGGAACTTGTTCTACTTCGTCAATTGAGTCCACCAGGAGCAGAAAGCCTCCGTCGACATAGCTTACAGGGCAGCATTTTTTTTTTCGATCCAGAAGCACTTGAGCTTTGAACTCTTCCGGCTCGGTGTCATGTACATTGTAACCCTTCGGTTCGGTGCCACGAACACCGTGAATCTGGAGAACCTGTGGTTTTTCTGCAAGCCCGCAGAATTGAATCCGCACTCACAGGGAGCGTCGTCCAACGCGCTACGAACACAGGGCTGAATAAAACGCGCAAGTTGGTCCCGACTTGAAGATGAAACAGACATGGCAGAGACTATACTTTTGATGTTTGTAATTCAAAAAAGTATTAGAATAATAAGCAGGTTGTGTAAATAAATTAACCATGGATTTCCTACGGCTTCTTCTGTGTTGATTACACTACGGCGCTAAAAGCTCTAGAACACATTGTGACAACCGCTAAATTCTAGGGGAGGCGAAAAGAGGAAGACAAGATAGAGATAATTGTGAGCAGCCTGACTACATAGCACAGAAAAGAGTCAAGCTATGAGATGATAGCAAACACCAGGGACAGAGATTTGTGGAGATTCATGATCGCCTACGTCAACCGGCGTGGCACCTGATGCTGATGCTGATGACTGAAAGCTCACACAAAAACCAACTACTTAATAACTAAACTTGGGGTAGTGAAATCCGCGATAGCGTAGTGATTAGTGCACAACTCCGTATGTGCGTTGTCACAGGATCTTCTTCATCTTCCTCGTTCGTTCTCATACTCCCACTGGGAATAACAGGATAAAAACCCGGAGTATGGAATGCGTTGTATCGCAGTTTTTAGCGTGAACTGTGGTATCTGCACTTTTCTTTACATACCAAGGGGGCATTTTTTTTTTTGGCAAATGGAAGAACAACTAACGAGATAGAACCCAGATGCAGTAAAAGAAAATCAAATCATAGGACATGTGCTGGCCTACTTGTAGGCGCATAACTGGCACAACGTACAATCGCTCTTAGGCTCAGAATACATACAAATCGCACATAGTGAGTAACAAGTGGTCGATATGGAGCGTTTGAAGAAGAAATCATAGACAGATGGCACCAATTTTGAAATGCAAACATGTCACCATCAACACTAAAAGAGAGAGCACCGTACGACACAGTCTTTCTTCAAACATTATGCTATCAGTGCCAAACTTGGGCGCTGACATGAATCGACAGAATACGACTAGTTAGGACAGAGGTAAATTTATACGCAAAATGCTGAGAGAATCGAGAAAAGTTCGGTTTAGAAATGAAGATAATGGGGGAGAGAGAGAACCTGAGCACAACATCAGTACTAAACTTCATCAAGAAACCGCAAATTAAATGGCGCGACCACATCAGCAGATTACAAACTGTCAGTGCACTTCAAAGACCAATTCTACTCCGATTCAGTGGATACAAAGCTAGTGGTTGACCACGCTAATAGTAGACCACAGACATAACAAAGGCAGTGAAAGACACTGCTTATGACGCACCCACAAAAACCCGTTCTATAAATATATTCTTATCAAAAAGCTGTGAAGAAAACAGAATGGAGAAAAAAGAACAAGACAGACATTCGACTTCCAGATAGTCTTACAGACTTAGAACGGGACACTGTAGTCTCACAGCACACTTCCATAGAATGGGTCTCATGGACTCATCTTCCTGCACCTGTTTAGCACCAAAGCAGTCCCCAGGGCACATCCTGCAAGAGTGCCCCAGTTTGAGCAGCGTGAGAATGACAATCTGGCCAACAGAAATAATCCTTCAGAAAAGGCTATGGGGGTCCGGTGAATACCTTAAGCTCATCGCTCTGTTTATGACACATTCCGGAGATGATACATAGCAGAAGTTGATCGCAGCAGAAGAGAAAGCTCCCTTGATGGTGCTGGATGATGTTGAGTTGTTCATATGTGAAAGAAATGAGGGAAGGGGGGCGTGAAAGAGAAAGTAAACAAAAGAAGGAAAGTGACGAAAACTCAAGATTATTTTTAATGTATAACTTACTTCCCTTGTGAGCGTGGGATTTGATAAGGAAAACCAGGTGAATGGGTGGGTAGTGGAGAGAGAGGTGGGGAAGGGGCGTATACGCACTGTATATGTTAATGCAACTTCATGGTGGCCATGACCTACAAAAGGTTGAGAACTGCTACCTTAGAGTATCGTTTCTACTGTCCTCGTGCAAGCTGTACAGAAACGGAGAAAGATCTACACACACGCGCATACGATGCAAGAGAAAATGGCAGTGGTGTAACCGCGCGCGTGCGTGTATATTCGTGCGTATATGTCTAGTCTATTTTGTATACATCCAACCGGAGAGATGAACAAATGATATGCATTGAGAGATGAACAAATGATATGCATTGAGATGAACAAATATATGCATGAGATGAACAAATGGTATGCATTGAGAGATGAACAAATGGTATGCATTGAGAGATGAACAAATGGTCTGTATTGAGAGATGAACAAAGTCTGTATTGGAGATACAAATTGCATTGAGACATGAACAAATGGTATGCATCGAGAGATGAGGAAATGGTAAGCAATGAGAGATGAACAGATGGTAAGCACTGAGACGTGTACAAATTGTGACTTCAATGAACAAGTGGTGACTTCGAATCAATTTTTGTTTTAAATAATTTTATATTGGGCAATATTCGAAAATGTCACAACGGGTGGACCCAGTACAAGTGACAGTGAAAACGTGTAAAATTCCGAGCGTCGTCATTCCTTCGAATAAGAGCGCTCGGAGTTTGTTTAAGTGGTTTTATTTTGCCATTTGGCATCTTATTATATACTAATTTGAAGAAAACTGAACAGCGTATTAGAATAACAAGGTTAAAAAGTAGTAGAAGTAAAATAGTAGAAGTAAAACTAGAAAACTTGTATAAGGGGAAACAACTCGAATAATGCAGTGAACGGCGAAAGGCGTTCAAAGGAATACATTGTGGTGCAGTTTGCGGCGATTGGCGTGGAAAGAGTTAATGAAAGCTCCCACCCTTTGGCCCCGATCAAGTGGGCACTACATTTTGATCTTAGCCAAAAGGCCGAGAAGCAAAGGGACTTTTAGTGAATGAACAAGCAGTGAAGCCCGAGTCAATGAGCTAGTGATTGCTTTCTAGTCAATGAACAAGTGATAACTTAAAGTGCATAATGAAGGGATTTTAGTGAGTAAGCATGTGCACCTGAGCGAACTAATATAAAATTAAATATACAGCGGGGACAAATGATACACAAGCAACAAAGATATATCAATGAAATTAATACTATATTAACCTTGTTCGAATAATAAAACTGCTGATGAAGGTTTTTTTTTTTTTAAATTATAAAAAAAGACGCGCGATACAGACTTGGTGTATTTATCTCCCCTTGGGGTATAGTTCATTTATCTCCCTTGGCTGAAATATTCAAATTTCGGATCGATTATACGAATATCGTTCGCTATCTGATAGCAACCTGGCGAGCTTATGGATTTTTGTCAGCATTTTGAGCATAGTTAACCTTACACGCAGGCTAGAGCACATTTCATCCACTGTGTACAACACACACTACTGCTTGTTATAGAAGAGAACGAATCAATATCATGTAAAATTATTACCTTCTCGGACAGCGTCTGGTCAATAATGAGCCCCTAACTGAGATGTGATATAATAATGAGAACATATGCTTTCAGTACATGCTTGACACCATGATAGAACCTTTACTAGATGGGAAAGTTGAGGGAGGAAGAGCAAGAGGAAGACCGAGAGATAAGTGGGAGGAAACTTTAAGAAATGGACAGGTTACAGTCTGGCAGTGTGCAACACCAAGGCGAAAGACAAGAGGATGCTGGAAATTCATTGCAGCCAATCTTCGATGTGGAGACGGAACCTGATGATGATGATGATGATTTCAGTGCAAGAATACCTCCCATAACCTTGTCATTATTCTTGGAAGGAACGTGAGAGATTGATTGATTGATTGATTGGAACATCATCATTGCACTTCGGTGAGTAACCAATAAGTGTTTAAATGAAATGATTTTCATTTAAACCAATCCACGTCAACTACTAGATTGCAGGAGCTGAGTTTGAAGATTAGAGTAGCAAGAAAATAACAGCATAACAGGTACGTGAGTAGGCTCATCAATCAAAATCGAACTGGTACGGTCAGTCTCTGGACACTGTTGGAGATATTGCGAAGGGATCGGAGCACCTATGGACATGTCCGGAGTGCAATGAAGATATTCCAAACTGAAACTGAAACTTAGTTTGCTCTCATCTCTTTCTTACACAGGAAGATCTCATCTCCAGTGCACGAACTCTGTAGCACCGGCGAGGTCCCCGATGTAATTTTTAATATGGTGAAAACATTTTGCAGGACTTTTATTTTTAATCTTTTCTAATGAATTTTACCCAGGTAGCGGCTTTCCATCCTGCTATTCTCGATTTTGAACTGACAATGATTCTTTGAACGTACTCAAATCGAACAAGTTGTATCGTCCGTCTCCGATATGACTTTGAACTTGACCTCCCCTACACTGAGATCAGGGATCTCTGGTAAAATATCCCGATGGCTCCACGAGGAAGCGAACCGAGTACCTTTGGAACTAGAGGTGAGCATCTAACCTCTATGCCAGTGATATTACAACAACGACATAGGAAAGAAAACAAAAGGAAAGAAAACAAAAGGAAAGAAAACAAAAGGAAAGAAAACAAAAGGAAAGAAAACAAAAGGAAAGAAAACAAAAGGAAAGAAAACAAAAGGAAAGAAAACAGAAGGAAAGAAAACAAAAGGAAAGAAAACAAAAGGAAAGAAAACAAAAGGAAAGAAAACAAAAGGAAAGAAAACAAAAGGAAAGAAAACAAAAGGAAAGAAAACAAAAGGAAAGAAAACAAAAGGAAAGAAAACAAAAGGAAAGAAAACAAAAGGAAAGAAAACAAAAGGAAAGAAAACAAAAGGAAAGAAAACAGAAGGAAAGAAAACAAAAGGAAAGAAAAGAAAACAAAAGGAAAGAAAACAGAAGGAAAGAAAACAAAAGGAAAGAAAACAAAAGGAAAGAAAACAAAAGGAAAGAAAACAAAAGAAAAGAAAACAAAAGGAAAGAAAACAAAAGGAAAGAAAAGAAAACAAAAGGAAAGAAAACAGAAGGAAAGAAAACAAAAGGAAAGAAAACAAAAGGAAAGAAAACAGAAGGAAAGAAAAGAAAGTCTCAGTCATTCTTAAAAACTTGTTTGGATTTTGTTTAACATTCAAACTCAAAATACACAAAAGTAACAATCTAGGAATATTGCTACATAATAATTAGTGCTACCTTTGTGTTACCAGAGCTAAACATGGACAATGAGCAAAGCGCAGTAACAAAAAATGACTACATGTGAAATGTGCTGCCTGCGAAAAGTTACCAACAACACCAGAAAAGACAGAGTCACCAACATCAGCATAAGAAAGAAAGTTGGCACAGAATCTTGCTTGAATTACATTGAGAAACAAAGAATGAAGTGGTTTGGGCTCTTAGTAAGAATGCACTCCAAACTCTGCTACAACAGAACATCAGGAAAGAAGACGAAGGTAAACAACGAAAAAGATGGTTAGATTGCATAACAGAATCATGTCAAAGAGCAAAGATAACAATCACTCAAACCACCAGAACAGCGCAAGACAAAAACAGAACACCACAACACTGGACAACAACAACCCGGTAGCAGTGTGAAAGACACTGCAGGCAACAACAACCCGGTAGCAGTGTGACGACACTGGACAACAAACAACGCCTGGTAACAAGTGCGTGACGACAAAAGTAGAAAAAGAATAATTAGTGCTGTATTATGACCAATAGATGTACGCCTGGCTAGTAATACGTTTTGTCGGCTTGCATATTTGATCGCCCATGCGTTGCAATAGAACCACGGAAGTAGTTTGACAATGGAGGTTCGGGCGATTACGGAGGCGATGAACTGGTTGGCATCACACAACTACTCTCGTGTTTTCATACTCAGTGACTCCATGAGCATGATTCGTAAATTCGAATCAGGAATGGTGAGACGCAACTGGGTGGAGGTACTGGTACAGACAATAATCAGATATATCACTTCATTTTTGTCCCTGGGCACGCAGGAGTTAGGGGTAATGAACGAGCTGATAGATTGTCTGGCTTGTCTACAATATCAGAGGGAGCTGCCATTGATAGAAATGACATTCTTCACGCATTGAGAGGGTATTTCCGAACAGAGGAGTTTCAGGGCTGTGAATCCCACTCGCTGACCAGATTGAAAGAGATGGGTGTCAATATTGGTGCAGCTGAAAAGAACGACATACTAAATATGCAAAGAGATTGATTAATCAACATCTAACTGGCGTATTGGGTCGCTGGACGCTGCTGGATTTGTTGAGGCGGAGATCGGAGCACCTATGGACATGTCCGGAGTGCTATGATGATAGTTCTCATATAACTGATAACTGATAACAATGCGAACTACACAACACGTCATAGGAGTTGACTATAGTAGTATTCGGTTTGGATCTTGTTACCACATCAGGTAGAAAATTTTATCTGCAAAATTCAATCAACTATGAACAAGTAAAACACAGGGGAAATAATAGATGTGCTTGTGAAGAGAAAATGAGCTGCAAGAGATATCTATTGCTATTTAAAAATTGACATGAGTTGGTTGAGGGCCTACACATCTATCTGGGCTAAAATGGCACAAGAAAGAAAGAGGAAGCAGCATATTTAAGATTCAAAATCCCCCATTTAGGATCTGATTATTTTGTTAGACTGTTACCTGCCCATGTCGTAAGAGCCCAGCTAAGGGGAGGTTGGGCGTGGGGCTAGCTACCTCACACCTTAAAAAATACTAGATGCCTACAGAAAAATACAGAACGGAGAGCGAACCGAGTAAACGATGGCTGAAACCGGACACATCACCGAAGGATAAGCACCAGAGCTCCAAATGGTGCTGAAGATGTGAAGTAAAACACACCAATGCTAAGGCTGCATGAATCAGATTTCCAAATGAACAGAATTTATGGGGAGGGCTGGTACATCGGTCTGGGCGGTGATAGAGAGAGAGACCCAGATTCAAAATGTAAACATTGGGAATTGGAGCAGGGAGATCAACAATATAAAGAAGTGCTGGAGGGAGCTGCAGGAGATAGCTAGAGATAGGAAGATTTGGCATTAGTTGGTTGAGGGCCTATCCGGGCTTAAAAGGCAGATAGCGAGAGAGAGAGAGAGAGGGAGAGAGAGAGAGAAAATGGAGCAGGGGATATAACCTACCAATGTAAAGTAAAACAAAAACGAATTTAAATGGTTCTCTCCCCTCAAAAGCTTTCAAATATATGAACGCCTGGCCTGTGAGAATTGTGACTGGTTATCGTATTAATTAGATTCGAACCTTCAATCAATGTTGAGTTTAATCCGACCTCAGCGGTTCTCAGTTAAACCCAACCAATGGTGCCAGTGAAACACGGAGAAGTAAAGGCGTCCAGCGTGATCTTGATCGCATTATTCATTGTGTGTGTGTCTTTGATCAAAGAATAATATGTGTCTAACACTGGATTCCCCAATATATCACTTGTTACGAAAAGTATACATTGCTTGCTTTTTTTTGCCTTCATTCTTTGGTTAAAACATGACTGTATTTTGTTTAGGTGCTTGAGTGGAACCCGCAGGGAAAACGAAAAGAGGACGCCCTAAGCAGACTTGGAGACGAGGTCTTACTGAGGAGCTGAAGAGTGCTCAATTGACCTGGGAGAACATAAAAGAACAGCCAGAGACCGAGAAGAGTGGCGAACAACTGTTGAGGCCCTATGCTCCACGAGGAGCGGAGAGGATTAATGATGATGATGATGATGATGTATTTTGTTTATTGTCTTTCCCCAGGTGGATGAAAGAATTGGTTGTCCACTCTTGTCGTTAAGCGTAGGGGTGGGAGCTTTAATTTGCGTTCTATGGTCAGATGAATCGCTCTCGTCGTGCTATATCCGTGTTTATTTAGTGTGGTCTTGATATTGTCTATCTATCTTTTCTTGGTCTTCCCTTGGCTCTAGTACCTGATCTCTTTTTATTATATACTGTTATTTTGTGGTTGGTTGTATTCCATTCTCATTAAATGTCCAAACCACTGCATTTGATGTATTTATTTAAATAACTAAAAACACCAGTGAATGTGCCTCGTGCGTGACGGTTTAACATTTACGTTTTCCACATTGTTTAAATATTAATAATGGATCATTGAAATATTTAAATAGATATACAATTGACAAATAATATTAAGCAGACCTGTCCAACGCGGCGACTGAGGGTTTTGATAAATAACTAGTAATTGCATAGACAAATGACTGCACTTTTATCAAAATCTAACAGAATAAGAAGACCAAAAAAGTTAAAACCAGTAACAATCAAAATACATTACGGTGCATTTTCATCTAATTTGACAATAAAATAAATTGTGGCGCAGTCTGCGGCACTTGGTCAAATGTGATCGATAAACGGGCGCAGTCTGCGGCACTTGGTCAAATGTAATCGATAAACGGGCACAGACTGCGGCACTTGGTCAAATGGGATCGATAAAGGGGCACAGTCTGCGGCACTTGGTCAAATGTGATCGATAAACGGGCACAGTCTGCGGCAATTGGTCAAATGTGATCCATAAACGGGCGCAGTATGCGGCACTTGGTCAAATGTGATCGATAAACGGGCACAGTCTGCGGCACTTGGTCAAATGTGATCGATAAACGGGCACAGTCTGCGGCACTTGGTCAAATGTGATCGATAAACGGGTACAGTCTGCGGCGCTTGGTAGCTAATGTAAAGATTATCCATAAGATACATTTGAAGCTAGCTGTATATAATTATGTGTAGAATATTACAGATGAATGTCTAAAATACAACTTTCAACTCTGAACATTCTGATATACATGAAATAGTAATCTAGTTTTGTCATTAAAAATAGTATTCTAATAATCAGCGCGTAAAAACGTGGTTTTAGCGGTGCTCATACTAATCTTATTGAGAACAGTAGAACAGGAAGTGAAAGACATGAATCACAGCTGGAATACAAAACAGGTTAAGCTAAGGGCAAGTGAAGAATGCCGTCTATTTGTCGTACTTTGATTGTATTGAATTGTTTGTTAGCAGGCCTGTCTTAGTGTAAATATTGCGCCTGTGCATCTCTTTAAAAAAGTTAATTCCATATCCTTTACAGGACTTTGCGAATCAACCCCAGCTTTTTAACGCTGTTTGTGATTTTTCTAGGCATTATTACGTTCAGTAGTTTGCCATTGCTTTCTGAACGGGTGGTCCCATCGTCCTTTTGTTAAAATTCACGCGAAACAATTTGCAACCAAACTGTCCACAGCGTGAATCGAACTCAGAACGTCGAGGTTAATAGACCGAGTCACTAACCCCTAGGCCACAGACGCTTATCCCTCCAAAACCCAAACAGGCTATTGCTTAACTGGGGCTCTAATATCTGTTAATTTAACTACATCCCCCAAATACGATCATCTTATGTGTGTGCGTACGTACAACTGACCTAAATTACAGAGTTACTTCAGCCGGCCTCACCTGTATCTGGTGCATCGATCCTAGTTATATATCTACCTTTACAGTTATTACCTGGAGATGAGTCAGACAGTCTAGTGAACACCACCAACACACGGACTTCAGCATTGCTCATAACGGGGTCACGGGGAAAGCGCATGATAAAATTAGCGGCTGAGATAAGACTATTCAGACATATAAAGAAAGATGAACCAGCATCAGAGAAAAGGTTGGAACAAGACCGTGCTTGAATTATATAGCAAAACAGAGAATGAAGTGGTTTGGCCACTTAGTAAGAATGCGAACAGACCAAACTGCCTAATGAAGCTTTCCACAACAGAATATCAGGAAGGAAGGCGAGAGGAAGACCGAGGAAAAGGTGGCTAGATAATGTAGTTGAATTCTGCCAGGGGACTAATAAAACCATCACACAAGTCACCAGAGAAGCGCAAGACAAATACATAAAACCACGACACTGGGTTAACAACCCGACAGTAAAAAGGAAATGTAAGATTGACAACAGAAAGAAGAAAGAAACCATGTAAAAACAAAAAATATGAGATAAACAGTTGATAAATTTGAAATCAATAATTTAACATTGCTTTTATTTTATTCTTAAAGCTTGTTTTAGTCGAACTTTGTCATCTCAGCAGTCTTTGAAATTATGCACTTTTAACCATTTCACCTACTAAAAATAGATAGTTTAGCAGACTTGTTTAGAAAGAACTCAAGACAACAACAAAAATTGTAAGATACGATATAGCATAACAGTAAGAAAGACAATGGCTGTCCCTTTCTCTCTCTCTCTCTCTCTCTCTCTCTCTCTCTCTCTCTCTCTCTCTCTCTGCCTTTTTAACCCGTATTAGGCATATGACCTCAACCATATCTTTTGTGCAACGATTGCTGATTTTGTTATCGATACTTCCATCTGCTGTGAAAAGTGCTCCTAAGTATTTGGCCTGAATTGTTTGTTTTATGTCTACGTTCTGGAGTTTTATTGTAAGGCTTTCTGGTTGTCTACTTATTGCCATTGTCTCTGTCTTTATTATCTTTATTTTCATGTTGTACTCCTCACCCTTGATGTTAACTAAACTCAAATGGTTCTGGAGAGATTCTTCGTTTTCTGCAATCAGTACTTGGTCATCTGCAAATAAAAGTTCTGAAATATTATTTTCTTCCTCTATTCCTGCTTCTCTACTTATGTTGTTCGTGTATGTTATAAACAGCAGTGGGGAGATCGCACACCCTGTCTAACTCCTGAGTTTACTGTGAATGTTTTTGATGTTCCGGCTTTTGTTCTTATGTAACTTTTATTTGAAATGTATAAACTCTTGCAGACCTTGATGAGATGTTTGCTGATTCCATATTTTCTTAGACAACCCCATAGTTTGTTTCTATCGACTCTGTCGAAGGCCTTTTCCTGATCTATGAATGCCTCACTACAGGTCTTGTTATGTTCTATTGCGCTTTTCATCAGTTGTCTATTGCATCCCGTACAGCTTCTATTTCATCTGAAACCCATCTGTGCTTCTGAGAGTTGTTCTTCAATTGTTGGTCTTAGTCTTCTTTCAATTATCTTACCATACATTTTTCCTATGCGCTAAGATAATTGCATAAGTGGTGTCTAGAAAATCTACGACTCGTTTACTGTGGTTGAAGGTGAAGTTTTGTAAAGAACATGCTATGTCCGCCTGCTCAGCGTGTTCGTAGCGCGTTGGACCGCGGGTTACAAGCCCTCTGTGAGTGCGGGTTCAATTTCGCGGGCTGGAAGAAAAAGCCACAGATTCCCTAGATTCACGGTGTTCGTGGCACCGATACGAAGGGTTACGATGTCCATGGCACCGAGCCGAAGAGCTGAAAGCTCAAGTGCTTCTGGATCGAAAAAAAGGATACGCCACGATTTTCATTTTTTCATTGCTATTAGCAGTAGGAATCAATAAAGTTCCAAAAAATGTTGACAGTCATAAATATTCTAAAGAAAACCCTAGATGGTGCTACGGAGTCCGTGCACTGCAGCTGAGACCTCTCTTTGTAAGTAAAAAATGGGAGCACACATGGTTACTCACCAAAGTTAAATGATAATATCGAACAGTGACAAGGAGCACAACTATACAGTACACGAAATGGGACCAACACAGCGTTGTGTCAAAAATCAATAATACTATACAATAGAGCCACATCTGTCTGTTGGAGGGAACTTCAAATAGAATTTAAACCGTACACCATAGGTTCCCAAAGTGGGCGGAACCGCGGCCATCGTAATTAATATATATAACTATAGAGAAGGCCGTGGCGGAACCGCCCCCCGCCAGTTGACGCCGAAGCTTTTTAGTGAGGTGGTAAGGTCGGTGGCTCCTTATAGAAGAAATTAATAATATATATTTTTAAATAAATTATTTTCGTGATTACGCAATTTAATAATCGTTTAAAATTTAAATTCTGCATTTTAATTCATCTTATGCTCGTCTTAGACAGAGCCAACTATAAACTACTATAGCCTGGGCTAGAGCCTGGCTGTGTCTTAGACGATCGATTTTTTAATCAATTTTCTATATCAATTATATAATCATTTGAAAACTGACCATGTTTTACAGTACTATATATCAATGTTTTACAGTACTATATATCAATTTTCTATGTCAAAGAGAAAATAGAGCATGTATATATGTGTGAGGAAGGGAAACTTTATAATATGGACTGAAAGGGGGGTGTTACATAAATTATGTTGTGCAAAGTGGGCGGTGGCCCGAAAAAGTTTTGGAACCTATGACGTACACAAACAAAGCAAATGCTACACAGATAGAGAGAGAAAAAGAGAGAGATAGAAGCTAAAAATATGAAAACATATGTTACACCACATCATGGTATAACGAACCGATTATAAATGAGCTATTTAGTAAAGCAATAATCAATTAACAAGCTGTGTTATACACGAGAAATTGACACACCGTTGAAGGCCGTATTCGAGACGATAGTTGAGGGCAGAAGAACAAGAGAGAGCAGTAGCAGTGTAGTTGTTAGTGAGCTCGCTTCGTATGCTAGTGGTCCGGGTGCAATTTTACAGTGGGCTTGGAATTGTTTCCGACCGTCTTTGTTCTTAGGTTAACTAAACCTCAATTGGGTACCAGGAAAAGCACTTGGAAGTAAAGGCGACCGACGTGATGTTGACCACATCACCCATTTAAAGGAAGACTATATCCTTTGCTTGATAAAGGCCTTTTGGTAGAAACGTTGCTGTGTATTGTTGTTTTAATATTTTGTAAAACTATAAAACTTTGTTTTACGTGTTTCCCGCATCACCCACTGTGTACCGATGGTAAATTAAAAAAATACGGGCATAACACTGTAGTATAAAAAATTTTAAGTGCTTTTTTAAAGAAAATATGAACAGGGTGAAGTAGGAGAAGTAAGTGAAAGGGATGAAACAATGGGTGAGCAAGCAGTAGTCTGTCATAGTGTACCATCTGGGTAAGGAGCCGAATTTACTGAAAACACATTGCTGCCAAGGTACGATGTTGTGACTGTGCATGCAGATGATGATGATGTCACACTAGCACGTTATTTCTCTTTGTCTCAAATACTCAAAGTTTAGTATGCGTGTTGGTGGATGGATGTGTTTACCGATGGATGGATATAAATATTTAGTGGGTGTTTTTTTTAACCTCTATGTATTCAGGCGCAGTATGAGCGTGTATTATATAGCCCCATATGACTGATTTTTTTCGTAAGTTCTTTCTTCCCTTACCACCAGTCTCCCTCACTTTTCAGGCGGCCCTTAAGCTGTCTTCAGAGGTACTTGCAATTTAAATCCCCAAGTAAAGTATAAGGGTTTCCTGTAGTTCAACCGCGTAGTTCAACTTTAGGTTAGTCATTTCACTTCCCATTTCTAGACCTTAGTGAGCAGGGGGTAAGATTTCACTTCACATTTCTAGACCTTAGTGAGCAGGGATAGATTTCACTTTTTCATTTCTCAACCTTATAGTGAGCAGGGGGTAGTTTACGATGATATAAATATTTGTGTGAACCTTAGTGATGCAGGCGCAGTAATTTCACTCATTTTAGCCCATTATGACTGATTTCGTAAGATTTCACTTCACATTTCTCAGGGGCCTTAGTGCTTCAGGGTAGATTTCCTCAATTATAGGTTTCCTTAGTTCAAGCAGGTACTATAGATTTCACTTCCATTTCTAGACCTTAGTGAGCAGGGGTAAGATTTCACTTCACATTTCTAGACCTTAGTGACCAGGGGGTAGGATAGTCAATTCCTTTCCTTGCGTGTGAAACGTCGATTGTAAAATTCAACCCGCAACCAATCTTGCGTCCGAGTCGATAGGTGAACACTTATGCATTACGCTAATCTGACCCCACAAAATGGCAGTCACAGAACCCAAATCATAATCATCAAATAACTTGTCCCTTCTTGGTTCCAATGACAGCAGTTCTGAAAAACTATATTCTGTGTAAGTTGACCGGCGTCAGCAGCAGTCATTCTCAGATCGTCAATGATATCTTGCACCCATAGTCTTCTAGGTCTTCATCTTATTCTTCTTCCAGACACCATTCCCTCCAAACGTATTTTATCTAGGCACTCATGTCGTTTCATGTGTCCGAATTATTTAATTTCCCTTGATATTCTTTAATAGCCAACTCTCTTTAATATTAAGCTGTTTCAGAACAGAAGCATTTGTTCTTTTCTCTATCCATGAAACTCATGAGAAACAGAACCCAAATAATTATACATAAACCATTTAACAACTTGACGGTATACCACAAACTTACCGTCGTTATGAAACACATAGGAAGAAGATAATCCAATATCAGATAGAAAGCAACCAATGTCAGATATTGATGTAAAGGAAATGTTCAAATCCGGATAAGAAAACTGTTATGTTCAGTAGCGGGTGTGTGAGACCAGGTAGGATAGGTACAGAGTGGTTGGTGTATACCTAAAGTAACTTACGAATTCAACCAACGCCTACAGTTTTCGTTTAATGTAAGCGACCTGGCGTCCTATTCCTTACTCACGTAACACGCACGTGCGGCTATTTTTAGCTGCGTGTGTGCTTGATTTTAAGGGATGAACATGCATGTAGGAAGAGTTCATATTTAAAGAAATGCATTTGACGGTGTTGAGTCTCTTATATTGATATGTCTTCTTCTTTTTCTTCTTCTTCTTCGAAGGCTCCATATCGACGACCACTTGTACACCCGAGTGGTTACCGGGGCCCAAATTTGGGGTGTAAAGAATAGAACCACTGTTACCTACCACACTTGTCGTAAGAGACGACTTACTGAAATCGGATGCACATGTCCTTTTTTTTTTTTCCTTTTTCTTTCGTCCGCTTTCAACTCAGACGAAGTTTCATCTCTGAAACTGAATTTTGCGTGAAAATCCGTTTTTCCAATTTCTTACAATGGCAGCAGCGTGACATTGTAAATTACTACACTGGCAGCCGTGTGCTCAATGTACTCGTAATTAGTATTCCTCGCCATACAGGCAGATTTTCTCCGACTTCAGGAAAGGGACTCACGTTATCGTCCTGAGTAAGACCAGGGACTCGAACAAATGCCGGACAGTGGGTTCGAACCCGAGCTATGAGGTGTCTCACAGCTAGCAGGCCGAGCTACTATCAACTACTCTAGGCAGTCCCCCGCACATGTCCTAAATGTGTAGAAGTCTATGCATTTAGGGACCTACCAAACCAATGTGCACGTTTGTATACACGTTCTTGGCAAAGATCAAACATATCACAAAGAGTGATTAAAATTGGTCGTAAAGAACGAACGCAAAGAAGAAGAAGAAGAATCAGTCAATTTCTGACATTGAAGACATGAGACAGATGAAACCAGCATAGTATATGGGAAGGTACAAAAGTAAAGAGATGAATAACTGGCTTCTTCTTCTTCTTCTTTCTCTAGTTCTGTTTTGCTTTACGTCGTCAACCCTAGCTCCTACATCAGTCGCCTCTTACGGCGTGCCTTGTAGGTCGCGGTGGTACTATTCTTTGCTTCCATTGCGGGCCCCGGCACCATAGGGGGCGATATCGAAGGGTGTCATCAAAGTCATGTCTTCACATCTCACTTACGTGTTCTCTTGCATGCATATACATCTTACAACAAATGATGACATATTCAACTTACAACAAATGATGACATATTCAACTAACAACAAATGATGACATATTCAACTTACAACAACAGATGATATGTTTAACTAATAACACCAGACCAACAACAGCAAGAGTTAGTGGTAATGAACGAGCTGATGGCTGGCATGGCTACGGTTGGCTTGGCTACAATATCAGCGGGAGCTGCAATGGACCGAAATGACATTATTAACGCACTGAGAGAGTCTTTCCGAATAGAGGAGTTTCAGGGTTGTGAGTTCCACTCGCTGGCCACAATGAGAGAGATGGGTGTCGATATTGGTGCAGCCGAAAAGAACGGCATACCAAATATGCAAAGATATTGATTAATCACTATCGAACTGGCGTGTTGGGCCGCTGGACGCTGCCGGATTTGTTGAGACGGAGATCGGAGCACATATGGACGTGTCCGGAGTGTTGTGATGATAGTCCTCATATAACTGATAACAAACCAACAGAGTCACCAACATAAGCATATGAAAGAAAGTTGACCCTTGCTAGAATTACATTGAAAAACAAAAGATGAAGTGGTACGGTCGCTTAAATTTTTTTTCCAATCCAGAAGCACTTGGGCTTTCAGCTCTTCGGCTCGGTGCCATGGATATCGTAACCCTTCGGTTCGGTGCCACGAACACCGTAAATCTGGGGAACCTGTGGCTTTTCTGCCAGGCCGGGGAAATGAACCCGCACTCACAGAAGGCTAGTCACCCGTAGTCCAATGCCCTACGAACACGCTGGACAAGCGGGCCATGGTCGCTAAATAAGGATGCATTAATAAAAACAGTATACAGAGTCTGCTACAACAGAACATAAGGAAAGAAGGCGAGAGGAATATATGTGTAAATCGAAAAGCACTATTTATAAAACGAAAATCGTGGCATATCCTAAAGGACGTAGCCATCAACCACAGTAAACGAGTCGTTGATTTTCTAGGCACCACTTATACGTTCAGTAGTTTGCCATTGCTTTCTGAACGGGTGGCGAAATCGTCCTTTTGTTAAAATCAACGGAAACAATTTGCAAGCAAACTGTCCGCAGCGTGATTCGTACTCAGAACGTCGGGGTTAATAGACCGAGTCACTAACCCCTAGGCCACAGACGCCACTCTATGTATAAAACGAACACAAAAGCCCGTTCTAGAAATATCTTTCTATCCTAGTCGCTGTGCGACAAAACAGGATAAGATAAAAGAAGAAAAATATGCATAATCATTATCTGAATACGAAAAAACTCCCATCAGGTAATATTCATCGCAAACAGGTTTAACTAAATAAATCACTTAATAAGAATGCATACAAACTCCACAGTATACAAAGTCTTCTACAACAGAACATCAGGAAAGAAGGCGAGAGGAAGACCACGAAAAGATGGTTAGATTGCATAGCAGAATCCTGTGAAAGAGCAAAAATAACAATCACCCAAGCTACCAAAACAGCGCAAGACAAAAACAGAAAACCACAACACTGGGCAACAACCCGGTAGCAGTGTGACGACAAAAGAAGAAGAAGATTCGCCCGTATGTTACCGAGCTCGCAAGGGAGCAAAGAATAGTAACACTGCGACCTACAAGGCATGGCGTAAGAGGCGACTGAGATAGTGGCCTAGGGAAGCAGCTACCCTAGTAAATAAAAAGCATCGCATAAATCGGATGTGCTAGTCTACTTGTAGTCGCAAAACTGGCACAGCGTACAACCGCTTTTAGGCTCAGATCACATACAAATCACACAGATCGGTTTAACAAGTTGTCGATACGGATCACTTGAAGAAGAAAATAACTAAATAAATGCATGTACACAAATCACTTCAAAACCTTTTAACCGTTCTTGCAACTCTGAAGCAAACACTTTTTTTCCAGCAAGCATGAAAAATTGAAGTCGACCCTAATCGTTTTATCAGCTTCACGGTATCAGCATTAAGAAATGTCTAGAGGTTCGTGTCATGTTTGTATGTACATGCCTCGTTTTTTTATGTGTAAACAGTTAATATTATTTGTTCAAGTACTCAAAATAGGTCAGATGATGACTAATGTGACGAACATGGTGATCCCATGTTCGAAACTGATAACAATGGTTTTAAAACTGATGATTATGGTCATAACACTGATGATGATGGTTATAAAACTGATGATGATGTTTTATAAAACAACGGATAACGATGGTTATAAAACGGATAAGATGTTATAAAACGGATAACGATGGTTATAAAACGGATAACGATGGTTAAAACGATAATGATGTTATAAAACGGATAACGATGGCGGTTATAAAACTGATGATGATGGTCATAAAACGGATAACAATGGTCATAAAACAGATGATAATGGTCATAAAACTGATAACAATGGTCATAAAACAGATGATAATGGTCATAAAACTGATAACAATGGTCAAGAAAGTGACGACGATGGTCATGCAGCTGATGAAAATGATCAAGAAACGAATGCAATTGTGATTAAACTGTTAACAATTTGTCAACAGAGTGAAGACAATAGCCATGATGTTGTATAATTAAGTAAACAAGTAAGTAAACAAGAAACCAGCTTTCGCATAATGGGACATAATGGGGATCACGGTGCTAGTCCCTAATTTTTCTTTAAGAAACGACACGCTATGGATGATGTGGTCAACATCCCGGTGGCGTCTATGGCCTAGGAGATAGTGAATCGGTCTATTAACCCTGACGTTCTGAGTTCGAAACACGCTGCGGACAATTTGGTTGCAAATTGTTTCGCGTGGATTTTTACAAAGGACGATGGCGCCACCCGTTCAGAAAGCAATGGCAAGCTACTGAACGTAATAATGCCTAGAAAAATCACAAACAGCGTTAAAAACTAGGGTTGATTCGCAAAGTCCTGTAAAGGATATGCAATCAACTAGGTCAACATCCCACCAGCCTCCTTTACTTGCTATTATATCTCTGATACTGGAGGGTGGGTCGAACTGGTAGTCTTCAAAGTAAAAAAATAAAAAATAAAGTAAAGAAACCCTTTTTTCATACCTCGAGGTAAATTGGGTAATAAGTGTTAGGTTCGTATATTTCATTTCACACGATGGGTTATGTGGTCAACATCACGTCGGCAGCCTTTACTTCCTGGGATTTTCTTTGTACCCAATTGAGGCTGGGTCGACATGAGAGCAGTTACGTGACATCCGCCCGCCCGTGAATGAAAATTCACGCCTCCTACAAGCGGTTCACTAACAACTACGCTACTGCGCCTATCTAGATTATTTAGACTAGAAAACTCCTCCAACTCTGCGATTTGAACCTATGAACACTGGCCTACAATGCAACTGACTTAACACTACCTCAGCTACCCATGACGATGTATGGGTGTAAAACTAACTATGCAGCATGTACGTTTGATACATAAGAAAAGCGGATCACAGAAAGAGTTGGGGTGTGTTAAGTGCAGTTTCTGGTTCAACTCTAATGTTCTGACAGAGAACACCAAAGTAAAAGGTAAGCTTTCTCTATAATAAAAAAAAAACGTGCTATCTAGCATATTAGGATCAATGTGATTGATTCTCAGTGTCGGTTACGTCTTACTTTGTGTTGTAAGTATTTTGTCTTGTTCAATTACTTCAATCTGCTTTGTTATTCTTGTTTATGTACATTTGATCACTAAGGAAGACATCACTAGTAAACACATCCAGCTGTTTCCTTATTTAGACAGTAACAAACTTAATTGAAACCGTTTTGATTGAATTAATTATTATGCAAATATTTGACCTTGATATTCCTCTTACAATGGGGGTCACTATGGTGAAGTGGTTAAGACGTTTGTCTGTCGTTCTGAAAGCTGTGGGTTCGAATCCGGACCGAGTCGTGTGTGCTATATTTTTTCATGAGATTCTTAGCATTATTTCTGGAACTACGGAGTTCGTGCTTGGTGCAAAACTCTCAGTAAATGGCGTGCCATTTCTGCCGACAGAGACGGAGCCATATGGGGACACTATGTGCAATGAAGTAAATCCTTCGCATTGAGACCCTTGTTTACCTCTGAATTCAGAGAAGGTACGCCTGTATATCTGGAGACACTGATAAAAAGGAAAGCATCCATTCACGATAGAATCAGTTAGAAGCGCTATACTAGTCGTCCTGGCTACGCCTGAATTAATAGCGGACAAACGTAAGAAGAAGGCCGCTTTTTAAATTCCTCTTACTAGATCGAGTCTACCTCTTTCCCGCTCTTCTCTGTGAGACTTTGCGTAAATGTTAGTATTAAAACAAAGAAAAAGTAGAGTTCATTCAACAAAATCCTTGAAGTGTAAATGTACTAATATAGAGGAATCGATCCTATTTACCCTGCGTTAACAAACAAACACTTCAACTGGTCAATGAGGTCAAATAATGTGACCTTATTTAGCGAAACCAATGAAGGTCGACTTACTCAGTGATTAGTGAATTGGTGACTTGTATATCAACTACAGCATAACATCAAGGTAAATTAAATATTTCGGACATATCAAACGACATGAGTGGGAAGAGAAGATAAGTTTAGAGGGAATGGTGCCTGAAAGAAGAAAGAGAGGAAGACCTAGAAGACGATGGGTGCAGGATGTCATTGACGATCTGAGAATGACTGCAGCTGTCGCCGATCAACTTACAAACGAGTTTTTCAGGACTGCTGTCATGGGAGCCAAGTTCCGGAAGGGACAACCACTTGATGATGTGATATCAAATAGAACAGGCTCAAATCCCGTAACAGTCCATTACATAGCCCAGCTAGCTGGAAAACAAATACTGACTCTGAGAGTATGGAGACATTTTGAAATCGCTGTCAGGGTTACTAGATAAGTGATCCGTCGTCGCAACTTTTAAATAGCTGGAGTTGACTGAGAACTTATGAGGAAGACCATATCGTTGTGGTATCGATATTTTTAAAAGATTTTAGGACACAAATCATAACAAATTACATCCAATGTTGGGCGTCCCCAACAGGGAAGTTGGTAACAACATGCACTAGTGATACCCTGGCACAACTGCACCAGAGGGAGTTGTGGAGAGACAGGAACGACTATGCCGACAGCCGCATGGCCCTTGCTTGATTGAATGAGAAAGGAAATTTTAGAACACATAGTCACAACCGGTCAAATTAATGGGAGATGAGACACAGGAAGACAGGAAAGAAAATTATGTAAAATCTAACTTCATGGCGGAAGAACGCAAATCGTTGATAGTAGAACTGAAGGCTGGTGGTCCGGGTTCAACTCCCGCAGTGGGCGTGGAGTTTTTCCCGACCGCGACGGCTTTCAGGTCGACCCAGCCTTAAATGGTTACCAGACATGCTCTGGGAAAGTAAAGGCGGCCGACGTGATGCTGACCACATCACCCATCGTGTGCCGACAGTCAATGAACGATACAGGCCTAACACTGTATTGCCCTATATACAACGAGGTATGAAAGGGTTCCTTAAAAAAATTAAAAAAACGTCATAGCACGAAGAATGTCAACATCCGACCTGATAGTCAGCACCACCGACAGACGTTGTGAAGACCCATGATCGCCTACACCTGCTGACATGTGCCCATGATGATGACTATATTAAGCTCAAGTAGTAGATGTCCCTTGCAGAACGTCGCATTCTCACAGACGTCTGAAAAGCTCTCTGTCTCTTGCAAGTTCTCCTGCCTCTTCTAGCGTCATGTTCAAGATTTCTTTGATGTCCTGCTGCCATCTTCATCTTGGTCGTCCCTGTCTCGTATTTCAGGACCATGCCTTCATTACCTTTCTTCCAAACCACTGTGACGTTTAATGTGGCCAAAATATGTCATCTTCTGGGACATTTTTGAGCCAAGATCCTTGATATGCAGGTCTTGTAGACATCCTCTATATGTATATACGAGGATATCGTATATATATATATATATAGTAGCTAACGGTAATTAGCTCAATCACAACGCAAGTGTACCAGGTTCAAACACCACGGCGGTCAGTTTGGAAGCAAATTAGTTCCGTGGATTTTTACGAACTGTAAAAATAGACCTCACCGTTCAGAATGCGATGGTAAAGTACTGAACATAGAAAAGGAACCCGTATTATATCACGTGATATATTGGGTAATACGGTAGGCATGTATTTTTCATTGACCGTCGTCCCACGATGAGTGATGTGGTCAACATCACGCCGGGAACGTATAAGTGGTGCCTAGAAAATCGACATTGTTTACTGTGTTTATGGCGACGTCCAGTAAACGATATGCCACGATTTTCATTTCATTCTAATATATATATATACAGGGACAAAATCGGTCGTTTATTCGGTCATAGGCTCTTTTCTGAAGTGTCAACTTCAAATAAAGAAAATTTCAATAAACTCCGCAGCTATTCAACATAGAATGTATAATAACCAATACTAATACATAATATATATATATATCACGTATATCAGTCACATCAAAAAAGTCAACACAGTAATTTAAAGGCTCACCTTCGTGATATTCACTTCTCCTGTCGTTCACTCATCACAAATTCTTTGAAAAGGATTCTAGCCACTTTGCATGAATGAGTGGCTTGACAAATTTCAACTAGCTTACCCATGTGCTGGAATATGAAAAGTTTTCATTAGGCTTTACTACACACCATAAAATCGAGGCAGAAATGGTCTGCACTACTGGCGCACTCCCCTTCCCTCGAAAAGTTCACAGTGAACAAATATTTTTTTTGGATCGACATTGAGATTTCATCTCTCTACATGGCCCAAACCATCTAGTCGTCTACTGCTGGCATGCCCATGATGGAAGGCAGGTTTGCACGTTGCAGTACTTCAAAGTTGGTTATCTTGTCGTACCATCTGATGTTCATAATGTTGCGGAGACATCGAAGGTGAAAGATGTTAAGTCTCTCTCGTGTCTTGAGTAGGATGTCCATGTTTCTGAGCCATATAGTAAAGAACTAAATATATATATATATATACACACACACACACGTATATGCAGGTACACACACACACACCCACAGCTCAACACAGTAATAAATGGCTCACCTTCAGCTGATATCTACACACAAACGGCGCACTATAAACACTCATCACACAATTCGCTAATGAGAAAAGCGACATAACTAGCCACTTGTTGAAGCAATGAATGGATGAATGAAGCATTGAAATTTCAACCTACGCAAAACAAGCCTGTGCGATGATGAATGGTGGAAGAAGCTATCCAAGCTGATATTACTACACCACCACACATACAAACATACAACAAAACAGGAGTGGCAGAAAATAGTAGTCGACACGGTATGACGGCACAAGCAATGCGTCTCAAACTGTAATGTTTACGAGGGCCAGGTAGAAAATCAGTTCAAGAGCCAGATGATGCATAAGGGCAAGATGTTTTATTTTTATTTTCCGATCCAGAAGCATTTGAGATTTTCAGCTCTTCGGCTCGGTGACATGGACATCGTAACCCTTCAGTTCGGTGACATGGACATCGTAACCCTTCGGCTCGGTGACATGGACATCGTAACCCTTCAGTTCGGTGACATGGACATCGTAACCCTTCAGTTCGGTGACATGGACATCGTAACCCTTCGGCTCGGTGACATGGACATCGTAACCCTTCGGCTCGGTGACATGGACATCGTAACCCTTCAGTTCGGTGACATGGACATCGTAACCCTTCAGTTCGGTGACATGGACATCGTAACCCTTCAGTTCGGTGACATGGACATCGTAACTCTTCGGCTCGGTGACATGGACATCGTAACCCTTCAGTTCGGTGACATGGACATCGTAACTCTTCAGTTCGGTGACATGGACATCGTAACTCTTCAGTTCGGTGACATGGACATCGTAACTCTTCGGCTCGGTGACATGGACATCGTAACCCTTCAGTTCGGTGACATGGACATCGTAACCCTTCGGCTCGGTGACATGGACATCGTAACCCTTCAGTTCGGTGACATGGACATCGTCAACCCTTCAGTTCGGTGACATGGACATGAACCCTTCAGTTCTGACATGACATCGAACCTTCAGTTCGGTGACATGGACATCGTAACCCTTGGTTCGGTGACATGGACATCGTAACCCTTCAGTTCGGTGACATGGACATCGTAACCCTTCAGTTCGGTGACATGGACATCGTAACCCTTCAGTTCGGTGACATGGACATCGTAACCCTTCGGCTCGGTGACATGGACATCGTAACCCTTGGTTCGGTATCACGAACACCGTAAATCTGGATAAACTGTCTTTTTGTGTCAGCCCACGGAATTGAACCCGTACTCACAGAGGGCTTGTCACCCGCAGTAAAACACGCTACGAACACGCTGGGCAGGCGGGATAAGGACTAGATAGTGCAGCACATCCGATTTCTGCGACGACTTTTATTTACTAGGGTAGCTTCCCTATGCCCTTACCTCAGCCGCCTCTTACGACATGTCTTGAAGGTCGCAGTAGTACAATTCTTTGCTCCCCATGTGAGCACCTACAACAGACGGGCGGGATGCGGAGATAGTGACAGAAATATTGATTGAGAAACCTGGTGGAATGAAGTCAACTCTTCAAACATATTTCTATATGAGAAAACCCTCGATTATCTATGACCCGACCCGTTTATTCACACTAGTTTAAGATTCTGTCGCATATCGTGTTTTGAAACTCAAACACCGGAACGATACGCTATTTGAACACAAGAATGCGTAGAATGCAACTTATGCTTAGTACTTCCTGTACACATGGCATGTACGGATTTTGTTATATAACCATTTCGTATAGACTGTATTTTTAAAAATATATAAAATGGGACGAATTCAGGATAACTGATCTTCTTCTTCTTCTTTGCGTTCGTTCTTTACGACCAATTTTAATCACTCTTTGTGATATGTTTGGTCTTTGCCAAGAACGTGTATACGTTTTGCACATTGGTTTGGTAGGCCCCTAAACGCAGACTTCAACACGTTTAGGACACATGCATCCGATTTCATCCAAACCTCCTTAGTCATGCATGGCAGGTAACAGCGGTTCTATTCTTTACACCTCAAATTTGGGCCCCGGTAAACACTCGGACGAGGATAATTGATGAAATCAAACGTCTTGTCAACCGCTAGTAACAACTGTTCCAAGAAGGAGGAGATGGAGATATGTTGGACATACCTTCAGAAGAAATGGTCAAAGAATACCAAAGCAGGCATTGAAGCGAGAGGAAAGGCGTTAAAAACTGGATACCTTAACGAAACCCTGAAATTAACTTATTGAGAGAAGTATGAAATATCGGATTCAATTCCATGGAAGAGATTGAGCGAATTGCCCAGGACAGAGAGGTATGGATAAATTACCTGCAGTCTCTATGTAACTTACAACGGTACGCGAGGAATATAAATAAATATATATATGCATTCTATGGTGTTTATGTGGTATTGAGGTATGGTGTTAGTCTCACGATTCAAACGTTCGCGTCCCGTGTGGAACGATCAGGTTATTTTTCAATGAGGTACACTGAACAATTCAATATTATTCCAAATTGAACACTTGCTTGCTGGTGCGCAAAACCGCTTCTATACCACAGTGCTAACTTAGTTTCCCTAAACACACTGTGAGCGTCTGTAGCTCAAGCGGTAGTGAGCTCGATCACAAACCCAAGCGTACCTGGTTCAAACCCCACGGTGGGCAAGTTTTGAAAGCAAATTTGAGTCCGTGTGATTTTTACAAAAAGTAAAACTAGACCTCACTGTTCAGAAAGCAATGGCAAACTACTGAACGTATAAGTGGTATCTAGAAAATCAACGGCTCGTTTACTTTGGTTGATGGCTACGTCCTTTAGGATATGCCACGATTTTCATTTCATTTCCAACACACTGTTCTACTTCGTTTGCTTTCTACTTTCATGCTGTTTCACGTAGAGCTATTTGGGATATTTCTCCAGATATCCATGACCTCAATGTAGGTGAGATTGCGAATGTAGGTGAGATTGCAGAATGTAGGTGAGATTGCGAATGTAGGTGAGATTGCAGATGTAGGTGAGATTGCGAATGTAGGTGAGATTGCGAATGTAGGTGAGATTGCGAATGTAGGTGAGATTGCGAATGTAGGTGAGATTGCAATGTAGGTGAGATTGCGAATGTAGGTGAGATTGCGAATGTAGGTGAGATTGCAGAATGTAGGTGAGATTGCGAATGTAGGTGAGATTGCAATGTAGGTGAGATTGCGAATGTAGGTGAGATTGCGAATGTAGGTGAGATTGCGAATGTAGGTGAGATTGCGAATGTAGGTGAGATTGCGAATGTAGGTGAGATTGCGAATGTAGGTGAGATTGAGTAACTAATCTTGCCGGAGAAAGACGAAAAAAGGTAAGTCCTGTGTTTAAGCTGATCATGTAAAAACACTCGCCAATCAAAAATGGATAAGAATAAGCTACAAAACCATTACCCTGGGACTAAAGCATAGTGGGCTCATGAATAGTATGCCAAAGTGGGCTCAAGAAGATCCTACCATAGTGGGTTCATGAATGTCCTACTATAGTGGGTTCATGAATGTCCTACCATAGTGGGTTCATGAATATCATACCTTAGTGGGTTCATGAATATCCTACTTTAGTGGGTTCATGAATATCCTACCTTAGTGGGTTCATGAATATCCTACCATAGTGGGTTCATGAATATCATACCTTAGTGGGTTCATGAATATCCTACCTTAGTGGGTTCATGAATATCATACCATAGTGGGTTCATGAATGTCCTACCATAGTGGGTTCATGAATATCCTACCTTAGTGGGTTCATGAATGTCCTACCATAGTGGGTTCATGAATGTCCTACCATAGTGGGTTCATGAATGTCCTACCATAGTGGGTTCATGAATGTCCTACCATAGTCGGTTCATGAATGTCCTACCATAGTGGGTTCATGAATATCCTACCATAGTGGGTTCATGAATGTCCTACCATAGTGGGTTCATGAATGTCCTACCATAGTGGGTTCATGAATGTCCTACCATAGTGGGTTCATGAATATCATACCATAGTGGGTTCATGAATGTCCTACCATAGTGGGTTCATGAATATCCTACCATAGTGGGTTCATGAATATCATACCATAGTGGGTTCATGAATATCCTACCATAGTGGGTTCATGAATGTCCTACCTTAGTGGGTTCATGAATATCCTACCATAGTGGGTTCATGAATATCCTACCATAGTGGGTTCATGAATGTCCTACCATAGTGGGTTCATGAATATCATACCATAGTGGGTTCATGAATGTCCTACCATAGTGGGTTCATGAATATCCTACCATAGTGGGTTCATGAATATCATACCATAGTCGGTTCATGAATATCCTACCATAGTCGGTTCATGAATATCCTACCTTAGTGGGTTCATGAATATCCTACCATAGTCGGTTCATGAATGTCCTACCATAGTGGGTTCATGAATATCATACCATAGTGGGTTCATGAATATCCTACCATAGTGGGTTCATGAATATCATACCAAGTGGGTTACATGATATCCTACTTAGAGGTACTGAATATCTACTTAGGGTCATGAATATCACATATCGTTCATGAAGATCTATTAGCGTTGAGGCAGAATATTACCATATCTGCAGTTCTAATGTCTACCTTGTACATGAGATATATAAATATAGTTATGAATGCAAGTGTCTATGAATATTACCTGTGTGGGTCATGATGTCGTGGGTTCATGAATTCAAACGTCCCAGTTCATGAATGTCCAACGGGTTCAGATTTATTGTTCAATGAATACCTGACTTCATATTGTTCATTGAATTCCTCTGAGTGCGCAGAATTCTACCAAGTGGGCTGAATATCCTACACATAGTGGCGTTCATGAATATCCTCAAGCGGTATGATATCATACCAAGGTCTGGTTCAAACCTCCACGGTGGGTTCATAAAATCAATTCCTTAGTCCGGTGTTTAAAAAAAGTGTTAATAATGTCCTACTTTCAGAAGCATGCAAACACTGAACTATAGTGGTTCTAGAATTCACGTCTTATATCGGTTATGCTACTCCTAGCATATGCGTTTTCATTATCATCCACTAATGGTTCATGATGCTTCTACTTTCATGCTGAATTCACTGAGTAGTTCATGGATATCCTCCAGATGAGTCCATGAATGCCTACCATAGTGGGTTCAGAATGATAATTCATAGTGGGTTCATGAATATCCTACATAGTGGTTCATGAATATCTAATGTAGGTTCATGAATGTACCTGACATGGTTCAGCAATGTGGGTTGAGATTCGACCATAGTGGTGATTCAGAATATTACGTGGGTTCTGAATATATAGTGGTCTGATATTACAATAGTGAGTTCAATGAAATCCACATAGTGGTTCATGAAATTGAGTAAGTTCATGAATCTCTAGCCAAAGAGGTTCAAAGTAAGTCCTATTTCAAGTGATCATTAAGAATGTACCTGCAATATGGATATGAATATCTACAAACTATTCCCTGATACTAAAGCATAGTGGGCTCATGAATAGTCATGCCAAAGTGGGTCATGAAATCATACCATAGTGGGTTCATGAATATCCTACTATAGTGGGTTCATGAATATCCTACCATAGTGGGTTAATGAATATCCTACCATAGTGGCTCATGAATATCCACTTAGTGGGTTCATGAATATCCTACCATAGTGGGTTCATGAATATCCTACTTAGTGGTTCATGAATTCCTACCTTAGTGGGTTCATGAATACTCCATAGTAGGTTCAAGAATATCCTACCTAGTGGGTTCATGAATATCCTACCATAGAGGGTTCATGAATTCACTACCATAGTGGGTTCATGAATGTCCTACCATAGTGGTCTAACAATGTCCTACCATAGTGGGTTCATGAATATCATACCATAGTGGGTTCATGAATGTCCTACCTTAGTGGGTTCATGAATATCCTACCATAGTGGGTTCATGAATGTCCTACCTTAGTGGGTTCATGAATATCTACCTAGTGGGTTCATGAATATCCTACCATAGTGGGTTCATGAATATCCTACCATAGTGGGTTCATGAATATCTACCTAGTGGGTTCATGAATGTCCTACCTAGTGGGTTCATGAATATCCTACTAGTGGGTTCATGAAGATCCTACCATAGTGGGTTCATGAATATCCTACCATAGAGGGTTCATGAATTCTACCATAGTGGGTTCATGAATATCATACCATAGTGGGTTCATGAATAACCTATCATTGAGGGCTCATGAATATCCTACCATAGAGGGTTCATGAATATCCTAAAATAGTGGGCTTATGAAGATCCTTCTTCTTCTTCTGCGTTCTCACTAGATTGGGATTTCGGGCTCTCTAATAAAGGCAGCCGTCTGCCTCAGATTATCAGCCACGCCATACAGTTTGTCTTGGACGCTGGTGTAAGTGGGCCACCTCTTTCTTCTCGGGTCTGCACACTGGGGGCAGTTCTGTAGGATATGTTCTGTTGTCATACTTGCCAAGCCACAGAGGCACAGGTCATTGGTGCCTATCTTGAATTTAGTGTACAGGTGGTGTCTCATTCTGTTGTGACCCGTCCGGAGACAAAGTATGGCTGTCTGGTCCCTTGTGGACAGTTGGTAATATCCATCGTTCTTGTTGTTTTTTGGGTGTTCTTTATCCCATTTGCTTTGTAGTGCCATTTGACGAGGGTTTTTTGCTTCTTCATACCTAACCAGGTTGTCATCTTGGGGCATTCCTGTTCCCTCTTTAGCAAGTCTGTCAGCATCTTCATTCCCCATTAATTTTTTCAATTTTTCTCGATCCAGAAGACTTGAGCTTTCACCCTCTCGGCTCGGTGCCATGGACATCGTAACCCTTCGGTTCGGTGCCACAAAAACCGTAAATCTGGGGAATCTGTGGCTTTTTCTGCCATCCCGCGAATTGAACCCGCACACACGGGAGGATAGTCCCCCGTAGTCCAACGCGCTACGAACACGCTGGGCAGACGGGCATCCCCATTAAAGACCCTACCATGTTTATTGTTGGTTTTTTAAACTCTTTTATATCACGTGGTATATAGGTAATACGGTGTTAGCCTGTATTTTTATTGACCGTTGTCACCGATGGCGATGTGTCAACAGCACGTCGGGTGCCTGTACTTTCTAGTACTTCCTGTTGCCCAATTGAGGCTGGGTCGACCTAAGAGCGGTTACGGCTGGAAAAACATTTTACTCCCACTGTAGAATTGCCCCCGGGACCACTAGTCTAAGAAGTGAGTTCACTAACAGCTACGCTGCTGCGGCTCTCCCTACCATAGTGGCAGAATCGAATTGAGAAGAAATTGTTGTTGTATCTGACTTGAGTGCCTCTTCCCCGACGAGTACTGATGACGATTCCATTACTTCCGCGTGAGCAAACATCTGATGTATGTTTGAGCTCGAAAGATCGCGCCGACCTTAGATAGATTGCACACAGTCTTGACTCACACTCGTGGGAACATTCCCACTATACTCAAACATATACAAGATGACGCAACGCAGATACAGGGATACTTACTATATAGAATGCCTGTCTGCCCATCAAGTTCATGCGCGTTGGACGACGGGTGACAAGCGCTACGTGAGTGCGGGTTCAAGTCCGCGGGCTGGCAGAAAAAACCATAGGATCTCCAGATTTACGGTGTTCGTGGCACCGAACCGACGGGTTACGATGTCCATGGCACTGGCCGAAACCCTCAAGTGCTTCGGATCGGAGAAAACCAAAAAAAACTATATAAGAGATGGGTTTGGAAGAAGCAGAAAATCTTCTTTCTTCCTTTCGTCCTTCTCTGCTTGTTTGCCGTTAGGTGTAGCAGGTTTAACTTATGATCAGTTTCCAAGATAGTGCACGCTTGGTCGCTTAATATGATGTGGTACTGTGGAGTTTTAATATATCTAACTCCATCAATCTATCTTTTTCTTGGTCTGCCCCTTCCTCTTGATGATTTCATGTTTCAGGTGCAGAAATAACGATACATTATATATACAGGGTGTTCAACTTAAAAGCAGCCTATGAATGGAGCTAATCTGGTATATATGTATGGAAATGAGAAGGTTCAGTTATGACGTAGTATAGGTCAAGGTTGTGTGATGGTGTAATTGTAGTGCGGGAAGGGGCGATGAACAAATGTGCCGTAGGACGAGCTAGTCAGAATCGGTTTAAATAGTAAATAAACACAACGCGATAGGTTATCTGGCAACTTTCGATTTGTCAATGGGGCTGCAATTATCTTGAACACCCTGTATAATAACTAAGATTCTCCGACATTAGTTAATTGTTCATGTTTGTTAGTCTACACGCCCTGATATAGCCAAAACAAGGTTCGTTCTTATGTTAAAAAGGGCGTGACTGGGCTTAAAGAGGCTTTAATCTCACTCTACAGCCCGCCTGCCCAAAGTGTTAGTAAATGTTGGACGACGGTGACAAGTCTCATGTGAATGCGGTTCAAAACCGCAGACTGGCAGAAAAGCCACAGCTTCCAGATTTACGGTGTTCGTGGCATCGAACCGAAGGGTTACGATGTCCATAGCACAGAGCCGAAGAACTGAAAGCTCAAGTGCTTCTGGATCGAAAAAAACTCCCACCTACATAACCAACAAATAAACAGGAATAAAATAGTTCTGTGTTGTAAAGATTGGAAGTTGTGATAGCGTAGTGGTTAGTTTACTTGCTTCATACGCGCGATCCATGTCTTTGCAGTGGTCATGTTCAAACCATCCGTTACATCCTGAATCCATCTTCCCGTGGTCTTCCTCTTCTCCTCTTTGCCAGGATGTATCCTTCCATGATGGTCTTCTTCAGCTCTTCGTGTCGCTTTATATGTCCAAAATACTTTAATTTTATCATTCTTATTTGTAGCAACAGCCAGTTTTCTTTCATGCTTACACTGAGACCTGCTTACACTGGGACCTGCTTACACTGGGACATGTTTACACTGGGACATGTTTACACTGGGACATGTTTACACTGGGACATGTTTACACTGGGACATGTTTACACTGGGACGTGTTTACACTGGGACATGTTTACACTGAAACATGTTTACACTGGGATATGTTTACACTGGGACATGTTTACACTGGGACATGTTTACACTTGGACATGTTTACACTGAGACATAATTACACTTCTAAATGTTTACATTCAGTGAAGACATGCTTACACTGAGACATGCTTACACTGAGACATACTTACACTGGAACAAGCATGCACAACATGTACACACAAATCACAGAAAATATGCAGCATGATAGGGTGTTCGTTAAAAGTAGCCCGATTGGAAGTTTTGATTTGTCAACCGGGCTCCCTTTATCTTGAACACCCTATATAATCCAGATGTGTTAAAGTTTCTAACCTGATGTTTTCCTTTCTTCCCCTTCCTCCCCATCGGCTGACATATATACATACATACACCACAGACATATATACATACATACACCGGGACATATATACATACATACACACACCACAAACACATGATATGCGCAGGTTGTATATATCTATTCGTTCTACGACTGTATCGCTTCCATGTTGTACACGTCAAAGTTTCGTCAGATAACACAAGTAAACTGAACTAAACTTGTGAACATGTGCTGAGTCGACAGAAAAGTAGGAATAACACTAAATTGTAGAGAAGGTAGTAGAGGTAGGATGACCAATTCCTTATTGTAAGAGAAGGTAGTAGGTAGTAGGAGGTAGGATGACCAATTCCTTTCCTCACGTATGAAACGTCGAGTTTGAAGTCATTAACCTCTTGTGCCAGCAGAGTCAATAGATGAACGTTTACCCTTTACGCTAATTCTTGCACACACAAAATCAAACACACAAAATGTCATTAGTGTTTACTTTTAGTGATTGATTGATTGATTGATTTATCAATCAATCAGATGCTAAGGATAGATGCTAATTTTTAAAAATGTTCCAAATAATAAATATGGAATATGAAATCATGGTCGGATCGACTGGTATCTGGTGTTGGTTGTCGTGTACCTACCTATCACTTCTTCTTCAAGCGCTCCATATCGACCCACTTGGTAAACCACTCTTTGTGATTTCTATGTGGCCTGAGGCTAAGAGCTATTGTACGTTGTGCCAGTTACGTCCCTACAAGTAGGACAGCACATACGATTTCTGCGACGCTTTTTATTTACTAAGGTGCACATACCTCAGTCGTCTTTTTATTTAAATTAGAAGCACTTGAGCTTTCAGCTCTTCGGCTCGGTGCCATGGACATCGTAACCCCTTCGGTTCGGTGCCACGAGCACCGTAAATCTGGAAAACCTGTGGTTGTTTCTGCCAGCCCGCGGATGAGCCCGCACTCACAGAGGGCTTGTCACACCGTCGTCCAACGCGCTACAGACACGCTAAGCAGGCGGTCAGTCGTCTTTACGACATGCCTTGTAGGTGGCAGTGTTTCTACTCCTTGCTCCTCCTGCGAGCCTCGACATCACACGGGCGTTCTTCTACAGCGATCTCTGGTTATGCGCTTAATTTACTGTGGACTACAAACTGGTAGCCGCGGTAGCGTAGTTGTTAGTGAACTCGCTCCGCCAGGCTGGTGTGGTCCGGGTTCAGCTCCCGCAGTGTGCGTGGAATTTTTCCGACCGCGACGGCTCTCAGGTCGACCCAGCCTCAACTGGGTACCAGACATGCTCTGGGAAAGTAAAGGCGGCCGGCGTGATGCTGACAACATCATCCATAGTGTGCCGACGGTCAATGAATAATACAGGCCTAACACTGTATTTCCCTATAAACCACAAGGTATGAAAGGGTTCCTTTACTTTTTTTTTTTTTTTACAAACTGGGCAATCTTCTTCTTCTGAATGCTCCATATCGACCACTTGTTAAACCACTCTTTGTGATTTGTATGTGATCTGATCCTAAGAGCAACTGTACGTTGTGCCAGTTATGTGCCTACAAGTAAGCCAGCACATACAATTTCTGCGAAGCTTTATATTTACTAGAGTAACTCCTACCTCGTCGCCTTTACGACATGCATTGTCGGTCGCAGTTTTACTATTTTTTTCTCCCATTGCGATCCGAGCAAAAAAACGAGCGGTGTAGCTATTTTAAATCACACTAATTTACATCACAAAGTCGTTTTCTGGGGAGTTTTGTTGCTCCATTCTCAGGTTTTTATGTACGGAAACACCCTCGACAAGGAATAATCTCTGGCTTAAAGTGCTCAGACCAGCAACGCCAATGAGTTAGAGATACAGAGAAACGAATAAAATATATATAGGTTATCTGGATACGGTGGCTGTCTGAGTACAACTTTCTGGACTGTCAAGATCCAGAGGCGTGTACAAAATAAATAGCAGCTAACTGAAACAACAAACTTACATCCCAGGCACATATGCATAAATTAGCCACTTATTCCGTCCGTTATCAATGCCACATCTCGACATATTTGCAAATGTATATATCCTGATACGTTGCACAATAGTATTCTCTTTGTTTCATTATTTTGCTTTCGGAGCATGCGAACTTGACATCGTGTTTCTATTACAGTTATATTGTTTCACTTTTCAGGATTAACTAGCTCGGGGGTTCTTTACCTGCTCAATTTGAACACAGGACCCACGTTTTATTGTCCGTTTTCGATAGGACTGGAAACACGATCTCACCTACATTGTGATCAGTAAAAGTAAAAAGTAAAGGAACCCTTTCATACCTCGTGGTATGTATCTCGTAGTATACCTCGTAGGTCAATACAGTGTTAGGCCTGTATTTTTCATTGACCGTCGGCCACAATGTGATGTGGTCAGCTTCACGCCGGCCCCCTTTTACTTCCAGAGCATGTCTGGTACCCAGTTGAGGCTGGGTCGACCTGAGAGCCGTCGTGGTCGGAAAAATTCCACGCGCATTGCAGGAGCTGAACCCAGACCACCAGCCTTGCGAAGCGGTTCACTAACAACTACGCTACAGCGGTTTCCACATTGTGATCAAGTGATCACTGGGAAAATATCCTGATTGCTTTAAGCGGAAATAAATCGTTTCTTTGGATCGAGAGGCAAACATATTATCTCCCTGCCCGATAAATATATATTCTGGATTACTGTGGTGATTGCCTCTTGTTTTCCCCCACATTCAGTACTTCTATATCTCACTAAAATTTATAGTTGTACCTTGAGAATTATCAAAGAAAACCAACGCAGTCATTGAAGCGGGAGGAAAGGGTTTAAGAAAGAGAGGACACCTAGGAAAAGTGAAACGAACTTTGATGAGAGAGGCAAAATATCGGATTCAATTATATGGAAAAAATTTCATGAGTTGCCAGGACAGAGAGGTATGAAGAAATTACTTGCAGGTCCTGTAATGTATAACGGTTCGAGAGGAATATATACATATATATAGGGTATATATCGGAAAATGTAAAGGAACTTTATTTTACCATGCGGTATATTGGGGTATATGATGTTAAGCATGTATTTTTCAATGATCATCTGCACACATGATGAATAATATGACCAACACACAGCAAATTTTTTTTTTCCATGCTTTCTGGTACCCAATTGAACCTGTACCATGTGTTTAAGAAGCGAATGCACTAACCACTACACTCAAGCCCTTTTAAATATCTTTTAGTGGAGAGTCCTAATCTTCTTCTTCCAACGCTTCATATCAACCACTCTGTGTGATTTGTATGTGACCTGAGTCTAAGAGCGATTGTACGTTGTGAAAGTTATGCGCCTACATGTAGGCCAGCACATCCGATTTCATGATTCTTTTAGTTACTAGGTAGCTTCCCTAGGTCCTACATCAGTCGCCTCTTACGACATGCCTTGAGGCTGCAGTGGTACTATTCTTTGCTTCCTTGTGGCCCTGGCACCACACGAGCGGTGTCCTAACTGACCAACTTCTAGAAATTCCTTATACCGGTAGATACTCTGTCTCTATAGCAATGCTGGCAGTACAAATGCCTAGCCTAAACTAAAAACGTGGAGTTTATAAATGGAAAACAGATATACAAACAGAAAGTTGATCAAACTTGAGAAAATACAGCAAAAGTACATGGGATGAAGAAATTAAAGAAGAATAAACATGGCCTTACAATAAATTAAACAACTAAAAACAGTATTGTCATTGCTTTTGTAAAACTACAGTACTTTGACTGCAGTCTTCCATCTCATGAAAACAGTACGGAACGGAACTGATAGGAAAACAAAGATCAGAATACTAAGAGCATGTACTCGTATATTTCATGTGACAATGTATGGTGTGAAGCATGGACATTTTAAAAAAGCAGTGGAAAAACATATATGTGGTTTTGAATATAAAGGTTACAAACGAGTCCTCCGTATATAATGGACAGAGAATAAAACAAATAGATCTATCAAGAAAGAACTCAAAATCCAATTAAAATTGGTTGATGCTACAAAAAAGTATTCGAAAATTAAAGTATTTTGGACATATAAAAAGACACGAAGGGTTGGAGAAGACCATCATGGAATGAAGCATCCCGGAAGAGATGAGGAAGACCAGGAGAAGATGGATTCAGGAAGTAAATGATGATTTGAGCATGACGGCTGCAGAAGTGGGGCACCTGGCTTATGAAAGAGAGAAATTCCGAAGGACTGTTAGAGTGGCAAAGTTCTGCTCAGGACAAGTTATATGATGATGATGATGATGATATAATACTTAATTTTCATTAATCATTAACAACATCACTTTACTATTTTATATTACTTTTAAAAAACATTAAAAAATGAACTGGCAACACTTACGGAAAAGACAAACAGCTTCTGACATCACTTGCCACATCAGGATAAGTTCACTGTGCTAGAAACAGTGTCTCTTAATCTCTTCTGTGTCGATCATCTTCTAGCAAAGGTTCACTGACGACAACGGTCGTGGAAATAGCTGAAAGTTTGTTATTGTCTTCGTGCTAGAAGCACACACGAGAATCGTGAATCTAATTTAGTTATTAATATTATCGTTACAAACACTGTTTGAAGAATTGTGAGAAACTATTGTCACTGCAAAATGTTCGTTGTACTAGAACTCTGAATATATAAACTAATAACAAAAGAGGGAAACCGTTTACATATTGAGGGTTTCTCTGTGCGTAGAGGTGGGTGTCTGTCTATCGTGCAAGGTACCAGGTTGCTCCTCGTGGAGCCATCTGGTTATTTTTCCAGAGATCCCTAATCTCAGTGTAGGTAGATCGAGTTCCTTGTCCTATCGGAGACGGACAATAAAACGTAGGTCCGTGTTCAATTTGAGAACGTAAAAAAACAATTGTCAGTTCAAAATCGAGAAGAGCAGGCTGAAACCACACCTGGCCAAATTATTAGGAAAAAATTAAATTCTAAAAAAAAACACCATCTTCAAAATTACATAGGGATCCTGGCCATTGCGAGTTTGTGACCGCAGCTGAGATCTTCCTTGGGAGAAAGAGGTCGAAGCACACATGATTACTCACCGAAGTGCAATGACGGTTCTATTAATCAATCAATTAAATCAGGTCTATTAGGATAATTGTATACTACAGTACTTTGTGATTACGTGTTTTGCCAATCAAAATAGTTTTACTGCAGTCTCATATATTTTGTGAATATTGTGATATACGAATATACACAGAATTTTGTCGTTGGCCATCAGAACACGATGGGCGATGTGGTCAATATCATACTAGCCACGTTACTTTCCCGTATTTCTATGTTCAATATCACACTAGCCACCGTTACTTTCCAGTATTTCTATGCTCAATATCACGCTAGCCACAGTTACTTTCCAGTATTGCTATGTTCAATATCACACTAGCCACCGTTACTTTCCAGTATTTCTATGTTCAATATCACACTAGCCACAGTTACTTTCCAGTATTTCTATGCTCAATATCACACTAGCCACCGTTACTTTCCAGTATTTCTATGTTCAATATCACGCTAGCCACAGTTACTTTCCAGTATGTCTATGCTCAATATCACACTAGCCACCGTTACTTTCCAGTATTTCTATGTTCAATATCACACTAGCCACCGTTACTTTCCAGTATTTCTATGTTCAATATCACACTAGCCACAGTTACTTTCCCAGTATTTCATGCTCAATATCACACTAGCCACCGTTACTTTCCAGTATTTCTATGCTCAATATCACACTAGCCACCGTTACTTTCAGTATTTCTATGCTCAATATCACACAGCCACAGTTACTTTTCCCGTATTTCTATGCTCAATATCACACTAGCCATCGTTACTTTCCAGTATTTCTATGCTCAATATCACACTAGCCACAGTTACTTTCCAGTATTTCTATGCTCAATATCACACTAGCCACAGTTACTTTCCAGTATTTCTATGCTCAATATCACACTAGCCACAGTTACTTTCCAGTATTTCTATGCTCAATATCACACTAGCCACCGTTACTTTCCAGTATTTCTATGCTCAATATCACACTAGCCACCGTTACTTTCCAGTATTTCTATGCTCAAATCACGCTAGCCACAGTTACTTTCCCGTATTTCTATGCTCAATATCACACTAGCCACCGTTACTCTTCAGCATTTCTATGCTCAATATCACGCTAGCCACATTACTTTCAGTATTTCTATGCTCAATATCACACTAGCCACCGTTACTTTCCAGTATTTATATGCTCAATATCACACTAGCCACCGTTACTTTCCAGTATTTCTATGTTCAATATCACACTAGCCACAGTTACTTTCAGCATTTCTATGCTCAATATCACACTAGCCACAGTTACTTTCCAGTATTTCTATGCTCAATATCACGCTAGCCACCGTTACTTTCCAGTATTTCTATGCTCAATATCACGCTAGCCACCGTTACTCCAGTTTTCTGTCTCAATATCCCCTAGCCACCGTTACTTTCCAGTATTTCTATGCTCAATAAATAGACAGTAAAAGTATTGGGGCTCTGGGAAAAACAAATTACCATACACAGGATTGAACCACAACCCTTACTTCTTACTTTACTTTTTACTTCTTACTTTACTTTTACTTCTTACTTTACTTTTTACTTTACTTACTTTACTTTACGTCTTACTTCTTACGCCTTTACTTTTTACTTTACTTTACGTCTTTACTTACGTCTTTACTTCTACGTCTTTACTTTTACTTTACTTTTACGTCTTTACTTCTTACGTCTTTACTTTTACTTCTACTTACCTTACTTTACTTACTTTACTTTTTTCTTTACTTTTTACTTCTTTCTTCTTACTTACTTTACTTTACTTTTACTTTACTTTATTTCTTCTTTACTTTACTTTACTTTTACTTTACTTTTTACCTTTACTTCTTACTTTACTTCTTCTCTTACTTTACTTTACTTTACTTACTTTTCTTTCTTTTACTTTACTTTTACTTTACTTTTCTTTATACTTCACTTTTATTTTACTTCTTCTCTTTACTTTCTTTTCTTCTTTACTTTTTACTTTACTTCTTTCTTTACTTTTCTTTACTTCCTTACTTTACTTCTTTTCTTTACTTCTTACCTTCTTTCATTTACTTACTTCTTACGTCTTTACTTTTTACTTACTTACGTCTTTACTTACTTTACTTTTACGTCTTACTTCTACTTTACTGTGCTAAGTGTTAAGCCTTTGCCTTGCGAGTCAACGGTCGTGGTTCGAATCCGACCGCGCCGTTCTGTTCACGGGTGCAGTTTTTTTCCAGAGACCCTAGGATTGTTGCCGGAGCTACGGAGTTCGTGCTTGAGCAATACTCGATAGGTAGCGTGCCATTTCTGCGGAGAGGGGCTGAGCCATGGGGTAAAACCCGGTGCAATGAAGTCAATCCTTCGGCTTTAAAACTCTTTAAACTTTACTAACACTAAAGTGTGATTTACGTCAATTTCGAGCATGTATTCATGAGCGAAGCGCACAGATATGGGAACCCCGAGGAACCCCAACTGACATGCAGCTTCACAGAGGCAACCGATCTCATGGTTTAGACGAGCATACGAAACCGGACGCAAAGAAATAGAGGAAGAAACTCGCAAAAACGACTTGCTACACATTGACACGTCACGCAATGACTGACTACACAGCACAAGGTTGTTTATTACTATCAAATCAATAACGTATTATAAAATAGCTGGGAAAATTTCACACAAATAAACCAATTTTTTACAACTGGTACCTAGAATCTACTCCAAAATTAAATTGTTTATTTTATTTTAAGAAATCTTTCAAATTAAATTACATCTGCCTTAAACAGAACAAGTGGTTAATTTTCTAGTTTCGTGTGGTTATTGTTGAAAAACTGAAACCATGTTCATGAATATCATACCATAGTGGGTTCATGAATATCCTACCATAGTGGGTTCATGAATATCCTACCATAGTGGGTTCATGAATATCCTACCTTAGTGGGTTCATGAATATCCTACCATAGTGGGTTCATGAATATCCTACCTTAGTGGGTTCATGAATATCCTACTTTAGTGGGTTCATGAATATCCTACTTTAGTGGGTTCATGAATATCCTACTTTAGTGGGTTCATGAATATCCTACCATAGAGGGTTCATGAATATCATACCATAGTGGGTTCATGAATATCCTGCCATAGAGGGTTCATGAATGTCCTACCATAGTGGGTTCATGAATATCATACCATAGTGGGTTCATGAAGATCCTACCATAGTGGGTTCATGAATATCATACCATAGTGGGTTCATGAATGTCCTACCTTAGTGGGTTCATGAATATCATACCATAGTGGGTTCATGAAGATCCTACCATAGTGGGTTCATGAATATCATACCAAGTGGGTTCAGAATATCATACCATAGTGGGTTCATGAATGTCCTACCTTAGTGGGTTCATGAATATCATACCATAGTGGGTTCATGAAGATCCTACCATAGTGGTTCATGAATATCCTACCATAGAGGGTCTCATGAATGTCCTCCATAGTGGGTTCATGAATATCATACCATAGTGGTTCATGAATAACTTATCATTGAGGCTCATGAATATCCTACCATAGAGGGTTCATGAATATCCTAAAATAGTGGGCTTATGAAGATCCTTCTTCTTCTTCTGCGTTCTCACTAGATTGGGATTTCGGGCTTCTAATAAAGGCAGCCGTCTGCCTCAGATTATCAGCCACGCCATACAGTTTGTCTTGGACGCTGGTGTAAGTGGGCCACCTCTTTCTTCTCAGGTCTGCATACTGGGGCAGTTCTGTAGGATATGTTCTGTTGTCATACTTGCCAAGCCACAGAGGCACAGGTCATTGGTGCCTATCTTGAATTTAGTGTACAGGTGGTGTCTCATTCTGTTGTGACCCGTCCGGAGACAAAGTATGGCTGTCTGGTCCCTTGTGGACAGTTGGTAATATCCATCGTTCTTGTTGTGTTTTGGTGTTCTTTATCCCATTTTGCTTTGTAGTGCCATTTGACGATGGTTTTTGCTTCTTCATACCTAACCAGGTTGTCATCTTGGGGCATTCCTGTTCCTCTTTTACAAGTCTGTCAGCATCTTCATTCCCATTAATTTTTCAATTTTTTCTCGATCCAGAAGCACTTGAGCTTTTCAGCTCTTCGGCTCCGGTGCCATGGACATCGTAACTCTTCGGTTCGGTGCCACGAAAACCGTAAATCTGGGGAATCTGTGGCTTTTTCTGCCATCCCGCGGAATTGAACCTGCACACACAGAGGGATAGTCACCGTAGTCCAACGCGCTACGAACACGCTGGGCAGACGGGCGCATCCCCATAAAGATCCTACCATAGTTTATTGTTGGTTTTTTTAAACTCTTTTATATCACGTGGTATATAGGGTAATACGGTGTTAGCCCGTATTTTTATTGACCGTTGTCACACGATGGGCGATGTGTCAACAGCACGTCGGGTGCCTGTACTTTCTAGTACTTCCTGTTGCCAATTGAGGCTGGGTCGACCTAAGAGCGGTTATGGCTGGAAAACATTTTACTCCCACTGTAGAATTGCACCCGGACCACTAGTCTAAGAAGTGAGTTCACTAACAGCTACGCTGCTGCGGCTCTCCCTACCATAGTGGCAGAATCGAATTGAGAAGAAATTGTTGTTGTATCTGACTTGAGTGCCTCTTCGCGCGACGAGTACTGATGACGATTCCCATTACTCCGCGTGAGCAAACATCTGATGTATGTTTGAGCTGGCAAAGATCGCGCCGACCTTAGATGAGATTGCTACACAGTCTTGACTCACACTCGTGGGAACATTCCCACTATACTCAAACATATACAAGATGACGCAACGCAGATACACGGATACTTACTATATAAGAATGCCCGTCTGCCCATCAAGTTCGTAGCGCGTTGGACGACGGGTGACAAGCGCTACGTGAGTGCGGGTTCAAGTCCGCGGGCTGGCAGAAAAAACCATAGGATCTCCAGATTTACGGTGTTCGTGGCACCGAACCGACGGGTTACGATGTCCATGGCACTGAGCCGAAAGCTCAAGTGCTTCTGGATCGGAGAAAAAAAAACAAAAAAAAACTATATAAGAGATGGGTTTGGAAGAAGCAGAAAATCTTCTTTCTTCCTTTCGTCCTTCTCTGCTTGTTTGCCGTTAGGTGTAGCAGGTTTAACTTATGATCAGTTTCCAAGATAGTGCACGCTTGGTCGCTTAATATGATGTGGTACTGTGGAGTTTTAATATATCTAACTCCATCAATCTATCTTTTTCTTGGTCTGCCCCTTCCTCTTGATGATTTCATGTTTCAGGTGCAGAAATAACGATACATTATATATACAGGGTGTTCAACTTAAAAGCAGCCTATGAATGGAGCTAATCTGGTATATATGTATGGAAATGAGAAGGTTCAGTTATGACGTAGTATAGGTCAAGGTTGTGTGATGGTGTGTAATTGTAGTGCGGGAAGGGGCGATGAACAAATGTGCCGTAGGACGAGCTAGTCAGAATCGGTTTAAATAGTAAATAAACACAACGCGATAGGTTATCTGGCAACTTTCGATTTGTCAATGGGGCTGCAATTATCTTGAACACCCTGTATAATAACTAAGATTCTCCGACATTAGTTAATTGTTCATGTTTGTTAGTCTACACGCCCTGATATAGCCAAAACAAGGTTCGTTCTTATGTTAAAAAGGGCGTGACTGGGCTTAAAGAGGCTTTAATCTCACCTACACAGCCCGCCTGCCCAAAGTGTTAGTAGTGCGTTGGACGACGGGTGACAAGTCTCATGTGAATGCGGTTCAAAACCGCAGACTGGCAGAAAAGCCACAGCTTCTCCAGATTTACGGTGTTCGTGGCATCGAACCGAAGGGTTACGATGTCCATAGCACAGAGCCGAAGAACTGAAAGCTCAGGCTTCTGGATCGAAAAAACTCCCACCACATAACCAACAAATAAACAGGAATAAAATAGTTCTGTTGTAAGATTGGAAGTTGTGATAGCGTAGTGGTTAGTTTACTTGCTTCATACGCGCGATCCATGTCTTTGCAGTGGTCATGTTCAAACCATCCGTTACATCCTGAATCCATCTTCTCCGTGGTCTTCCTCTTCTCCTCTTTGCCAGGATGTATCCTTCCATGATGGTCTTCTTCAGCTCTTCGTGTCGCTTTATATGTCCAAAATACTTTAATTTTATCATTCTTATTTGTAGCAACAGCCAGTTTCTTCATGTTACACTGAGACCTGCTTACACTGGGACCTGCTTACACTGGGACATGTTTACACTGGGACATGTTTACACTGGGACATGTTTACACTGGGACATGTTTACACTGGGACATGTTTACACTGGGACGTGTTTACACTGGGACATGTTTACACTGAAACATGTTTACACTGGGATATGTTTACACTGGGACATGTTTACACTGGGACATGTTTACACTTGGACATGTTTACACTGAGACATAATTACACTTCTAAATGTTTACATTCAGTGAAGACATGCTTACACTGAGACATGCTTACACTGAGACATACTTACACTGGAACAAGCATGCACAACATGTACACACAAATCACAGAAAATATGCAGCAATGATACAGGGTGTTCAAGTTAAAAGTAGCCCGATTGGCAAGTTTTGATTTGTCAACCGGGCTACTTTTATCTTGAACACCCTATATAATCCAGATGTGTTGAAGTTCTAACCGATGTTTTCTCTTTTCTTCCCCTTCCTCCCCATCGGCTGACATATATACATACATACACCACAGACATATATACATACATACACCACAGACATATATACATACATACACACACCACAAACACATGATATGCGCAGGTTGTATATATCTATTCGTTCTACGACTGTATCGCTTCCATGTTGTACACGTCAAAGTTTCGTCAGATAACACAAGTAAACTGAACTCAAATTTTGGTAACATTGCTGAGTCGACAGAAAAGTAGGAATAACACTCAAATTGTAGAGAAGGTAGTAGGAGGTAGGATGACCAATTCCTTTATTGTAGAGAAGGTAGTAGGTAGTAGGAGGTAGGATGACCAATTCCTTTCCTCACGTATGAAACGTCGAGTTTGAAGTCATTAACCTCTTGTGCCAGCAGAGTCAATAGATGAACGTTTACCCTTTACGCTAATTCGTTGCACACACAAAATCAAAACACACAAAAATGTCATTAGTGTTTACTTTTAGTGATTGATTGATTGATTGATTTATCAATCAATCAGATGCTAAGGATAGATGCTAATTTTTAAAAATGTTCCAAATAATAAATATGGAATATGAAATCATGGTCGGATCGCACGGTATCTGGTGTTGGTTGTCGTACCTACCTATCACTTCTTCTTCGAGCGCTCCATATCGACCACTTGGTAAACCACTCTTTGTGATTTCTATGTGGCCTGAGGCTAAGAGCTATTGTACGTTGTGCCAGTTACGTCCCTACAAGTAGGACAGCACATACGATTTCTGCGACGCTTTTTATTTACTAAGGTAGCACATACCTCAGTCGTCTTTTTATTTAAATCTAGAAGCACTTGAGCTTTCAGCTCTTCGGCCGGTGCCATGGACATCGTAACCCTTCGGTTCGGTGCCACGAGCACCGTAAATCTGGAAAACCTGTGGTTGTTTCTGCCAGCCCGCGGATGAGCCCGCACTCACAGAGGGCTTGTCACACCGTCGTCCAACGCGCTACAGACACGCTAAGCAGGCGGGTCAGTCGTCTTTTACGACATGCCTTGTAGGTGGCAGTGTTTCTACTCCTTGCTCCTCCTGCGAGCCTCGACATCACACGGGCGTTCTTCTACAGCGATCTCTGGTTATGCGCTTAATTTACTGTGGACTACAAACTGGTAGCCGCGGTAGCGTAGTTGTTAGTGAACTCGCTCCGCCAGGCTGGTGTGGTCCGGGTTCAGCTCCGCAGTGTGCGTGGAATTTTTCCCGACCGCGACGGCTCTCAGGTCGACCCAGCCTCAACTGGGTACCAGACATGCTCTGGGAAGTAAAGGCGGCCGGCGTGATGCTGACAACATCATCCATAGTTGCCGACGGTCAATGAATAATACAGGCCTAACACTGTATTTCCCTATAAACCACAAGGTATGAAAGGGTTCCTTTATTTCTTTTTTTTTTTTACAAACAGGCAATCTTCTTTTCTTCGATGTCATATCGACCACTTGTTAAACCACTCTTTGTGATTTGTATGTGATCTGATCCTAAGAGCAACTGTACGTTGTGCCAGTTATGTGCCTACAAGTAAGCCAGCACATACAATTTCTGCGAAGCTTTATATTTACTAGAGTAACTCCTACCTCGTCGCCTTTTACGACATGCATTGTCGGTCGCAGTTTTACTATTCTTTTCTCCCATTGCGATCCCGAGCAAAAAAAAACGAGCGGTGTAGCTATTTTAAATCACACTAATTTACATCACAAAGTCGTTTTCTGGGGAGTTTATTGCTCCATTCTCAGGTTTTTATGTACGGAAACACCCTCGACAAGGAATAATCTCTGGCTTAAAGTGCTCAGACCAGCAACGCCAATGAGTTAGAGATACAGAGAAACGAATAAAATATATATAGGTTATCTGGATACGGTGGCTGTCTGAGTACAACTTTCTGGACTGTCAAGATCCAGAGGCGTGTACAAAATAAATAGCAGCTGGGCTGAAACAACAAACTTACATCCCAGGCACATATGCATAAATTAGCCACTTATTCCGTCCGTTATCAATGCCAAACATCTCGACATATTTCTTGCAAATGTATATATCCTGATCACGTTGCAACAATAGTATTCTCTTTGTTTTCAATTATTTTGCTCCCTGCGGAGCATGCGAACTTGACATCGTGTTTCTATTACAGTTATATTGTTTCACTTTTCAGGATTAACTAGCTCGAGGGTTCTTTTACCTGCTCAATTTGAACACAGGACCCACGTTTTATTGTCCGTTTTCGATAGGACTGGAAACACGATCTCACCTACATTGTGATCAGTAAAAGTAAAAAGTAAAGGAACCCTTTCATACCTCGTGGTATGTATCTCGTAGTATACCTCGTAGGTCAATACAGTGTTAGGCCTGTATTTTCATTGACCGTCGGCACACAATGTGTGATGTGGTCAGCTTCACGCCGCGCCTTTACTTCCCAGAGCATGTCTGGTACCCAGTTGAGGCTGGGTCGACCTGAGCCGTCGTGGTCGGGAAAATTCCACGCGCATTGCGGGAGCTGAACCCAGACCACCAGCCTTGCAAGCGAGTTCACTAACAACTACGCTACGAGCGGCTCTCCATTGTGATCAGTGATCACTGGGAAAATATCCTGATTGCTTTAAGCGGGAAATAAATCGTGTTCTTTTGGATCGAGAGGCAAACATATTATCTCCCTGCCCGATAAATATATATTCTGGATTACTGTGGTGATTGCCTCTTGTTTTCCCCCACATTCAGTACTTCTATATCTCACTAAAATTTATAGTTGTACCTTGAGAATTATCAAAGAAACCAACGCAGTCATTGAAGGGAGGAAAAGGGTTTAAGAAAGAGAGGACACCTAGGAAAACTGTGAAACGAACTTTGATGAGAGAGGCAAGAAATATCGGATTCAATTATATGGAAAAGATTTACGGAGTTGCCAGGACAGAGGTATGAAGAAATTACTTGCAGGTCCTGTAATGTATAACGGTTCGAGAGGAATATATACATATATATAGATATATATCGGGAAAATGTAAAGGAACTTTATTTTACCATGCGGTATATTGGGGTATATGATGTTAAGCATGTATTTTTCAATGATCATCTGCACACATGATGAATAATATGACCAACACTACGCAGCACTTTTTTATTTCCCAGTGCTTTTCTGGTACCCAATTGAACCTGTACCATGTGTTTAAGAAGCGAATGCACTAACCACTACACTCTAAGCCCTTTTAAATATCTATATAGTGAGAGTCCTAATCTTCTTCTTCCAACGCTTCATATCAACCACTCTGTGTGATTTGTATGTGACCTGAGTCTAAGAGCGATTGTACGTTGTGAAAGTTATGCGCCTACATGTAGGCCAGCACATCGATTTCTGCGATTCTTTTTAGTTACTAGGTAGCTTCCTAGGTCCTACATCAGTCGCCTCTTACGACATGCCTTGTAGGCGCAGTGGTACTATTCTTTGCTTCCCTTGCGGGCCCCGGCACCACACGAGCGGTGTCCTAATCTGACCAACTTCATAGAAATTCCCTTATACCGGTAGATACTCTGTCTCTATAGCAATGCTGGCAGTACAAGTGCCTAGCTCGTAAACTAAAAACGTGGAGTTTATAAATGGAAAATAGATATACAACAGAAAGTTGATCAAACTTGAGAAAATACAGCAATGTACATGGGATGAAGGAAATTAAAAGAAGAATAAACATGGCCTTACAATAAATTAAACAACTAAAAACAGTATTGTCATTGCTTTTGTAAAACTACAGTACTTTGACTGCAGTCTTCCCCCATCTCGATGAAAACAGTACGGAACGGAACTGATAGGAAAACAAAGATCAGAATACTAAGAGCATGTACTCGTATATTTCATGTGACAATGTATGGTGTGAAGCATGGACATTTTAAAAAGCAGAGAAAAACATATATGTGGTTTTGAATATAAAGGTTACAAACGAGTCCTCCGTATATAATGGACAGAGAATAAAACAAATAGATCTATCAAGAAAGAACTCAAATCAATTAAATTGGTTGATGCTACAAAAAAGTATTCGAAAATTAAAGTATTTTGGACATATAAAAAGACACGAAGGGTTGGAGAAGACCATCATGGAATGAAGCATCCCGGAAGAGATGAGGAAGACCAGGAGAAGATGGATTCAGGAAGTAAATGATGATTTGAGCATGACGGCTGCAGAAGTGGGGCACCTGGCTTATGAAAGAGAGAAATTCCGAAGGACTGTTAGAGTGGCAAAGTTCTGCTCAGGACAAGTTATATGATGATGATGATGATGATATAATACTTAATTTTCATTAATCATTAACAACATCACTTTACTATTTTATATTACTTTAAAAACATTAAAAATGAACTGGCAACACTTACGGAAAAGACAAACAGCTTCTGACATCACTTAGCACATCAGGATAAGTTCATGTTGCTGGAAACAGTGTCTTCATTACCTCTTCTGTAATCGATCATCTTCAGCAAAGTTGTCATTGACGACAACGGTCGTGGAAATAGCTGAAAGTTTGTTATTGTCTTCGTGCTAGAAGCACACACGAGAATCGTGAATCTAATTTAGTTATTATTGTTACTATTATCGTTACAAACACTGTTTGAAGAATTGTGAGAAACTATTGCTCACTGCAAAATGTTCGGTTGTACTAGAACTCTGGAATATATAAACTAATAAACAAAAGAGGGAACCCGTTTACATATTGAGGGTTCTCTGTTGCGTAGAGGTGAGGTGCTCGTCTATCGTGCTAAAGGTACAGGTTCGCTCCTCGTGGAGCCATCTGTTATTTTCCAGAGATCCCTAATCTCAGTGTAGGTAGATCGAGTTCCTTGTCCTATCGGAGACGGACAATAAAACGTAGGTCCCGTGTTCAATTTGAGAACGTAAAAGAACAATTGTCAGTTCAAAATCGAGAAGAGCAGGCTGGAAAACCGCTACCCGGGCCAAATTCATTAGGAAAAAATTAAATTCTAAAAAAATCACCATCTTCAAAATTACATAGGGATCCTAGCCATTGCTCGGAGTTTGTGCACCGCAGCTGAGATCTTCCTGTGTTGAAAGAGGTCGAAGCACACATGATTACTCACCGAAGTGCAATGACGGTTCTATTAATCAATCAATTAAATCAGGGTCTATTGGGATAATTTGTAATACTACAGTACTTTGTGATTACGTGTTTTGCCAATCAAAATAGTTTTACTGCAGTCTCATATATTTTGTGAATATTGTGATATACGAATAATACAGAATTTTGTCGTTGGCCATCAGAACACGATGGGCGATGTGGTCAATATCATACTAGCCACCGTTACTTTCCAGTATTTCTATGTTCAATATCACACTAGCCACCGTTACTTTCCAGTATTTCTATGCTCAATATCACGCTAGCCACAGTTACTTTCCAGTATTGCTATGTTCAATATCACACTAGCCACCGTTACTTTCCAGTATTTCTATGTTCAATATCACACTAGCCACAGTTACTTTCCAGTATTTCTATGCTCAATATCACACTAGCCACCGTTACTTTCCAGTATTTCTATGTTCAATATCACGCTAGCCACAGTTACTTTCCAGTATGTCTATGCTCAATATCACACTAGCCACCGTTACTTTCCAGTATTTCTATGTTCAATATCACACTAGCCACCGTTACTTTCCAGTATTTCTATGTTCAATATCACACTAGCCACAGTTACTTTCAGTATTTCATGCTCATATGCACTAAACCGTTACTTTCCAGTATTTCATGCTCAATATACACTAGCCACCGTTACTTTCCAGTATTTCTATGCTCAATATCACACTAGCCACAGTTACTTTCCAGTATTTCTATGCTCAATATCACACTAGCCATCGTTACTTTCCAGTATTTCTATGCTCAATATCACACTAGCCACAGTTACTTTCCAGTATTTCTATGCTCAATATCACACTAGCCACAGTTACTTTCCAGTATTTCTATGCTCAATATCACGCTAGCCACAGTTACTTTCCAGTATTTCTATGCTCAATATCACACTAGCCACCGTTACTTTCCAGTATTTCTATGCTCAATATCACACTAGCCACCGTTACTTTCCAGTATTTCTATGCTCAATATCACGCTAGCCACAGTTACTTTCCAGTATTTCTATGCTCAATATCACACTAGCCACCGTTACTTTCCAGTATTTCTATGCTCAATATCACGCTAGCCACAGTTACTTTCCAGTATTTCTATGCTCAATATCACACTAGCCACCGTTACTTTCCAGTATTTATATGCTCAATATCACACTAGCCACCGTTACTTTCCAGTATTTCTATGTTCAATATCACACTAGCCACAGTTACTTTCCAGTATTTCTATGCTCAATATCACACTAGCCACAGTTACTTTCCAGTATTTCTATGCTCAATATCACGCTAGCCACCGTTACTTTCCAGTATTTCTATGCTCAATATCACGCTAGCCACCGTTACTTTCCAGTATTTCTATGCTCAATATCACACTAGCCACCGTTACTTTCCAGTATTTCTATGCTCAATAAATAGACAGTAAAAAGTATTGGGGCTGGAAAAACAAATTACCATACACAGGATTCGAACCACAACCCTTTACTTCTACTTTACCTTTACTTCTTACTTTACTTTTTACTTACTTTACTTTTACTTCTTTATTCTTACTTTACTTACGTCTTTACTTCTACGCCTTTACTTTTTACTTTACTTTACGTCTTTACTTCTTACGTCTTTACTTTACGTCTTTACTTTTACTTTACCTACGTCTTTGTTCTACGTCTTTACTTTTACTTACTTTACTTCTTACTTTACTTCTTACTTTACTTTACTTTACTTTTTACTTCTTTACCTTTTGCTTCTTACTTTACTTTTACTCTACTTATTTCATTTACTTCTTACTTACTTTTACTTTACTTTTTACTTCTTTACTTACTTTACTTCACTTCTTACTTTCCTTTACTTCTACTTTACTTCTTACTTTACTTTTACTTTACTTTACTTTACTTTTTACTTTACTACTTCACTTTTTTTTTTACTTTACGTCTTTACTTCTTTTCTTTACTTCTTACTTTACTTTTCTTTACTTCTTTCTTTACTTCTACTTTACTTCTTTTCTTTACTTTTCTTTACTTCTACTTACTTCTTTTCTTTACTTCTTACTTTACTTCTTACTTTATCTTACGTCTTTACTTTTACTTTACTTCTTACGTCTTTACTTTACTTTACTTTTACGTCTTTATTCTTACTTTACTGTGGCTATAGTGGTTAAGCCCTTTGCCTTGGAGTCAACGGTCGTGGGTTCGAATCCGGACTGCGCCGTTCTGTTCACGGTGCAGTTTTTTTCCAGAGACCCCTAGGATTGTTGCCGGAGCTACGGAGTTCGTGCTTTGAGCAATACTCTCGATAGGTAGCGTGCCATTTCTGCGGAGAGGGACGAGCCATATGGGGTAAAACCCGGTGCAATGAAGTCAATCCTTCGGCTTTAAAACTCTTTAAACTTTACTAACACTAAAGTGTGATTTACGTCAATTTCGAGCATGTATTCATGAGCGAAGCGTACAGATATGGGGAACTCTCGAGGAACCCCAACTGACATGCAGCTTCACAGAGGCAACCGATCTCATGGTTTAGACGAGCATACGAAACCGGACGCAAAGAAATAGAGGAAGAAACTCGCAAAAACGACTTGCTACACATTGACACGTCACGCAATGACTGACTACACAGCACAAGGTTGTTTATTACTATCAAATCAATAACGTATTATAAAATAAGCTGGAAATTACACACAAATAAACCCAATTTTATACAACTGGTACCTAGAATCTACTCCAAAATTAAATTGTTTATTTTATTTTAAGAAATCTTTCAAATTAAATTACATCCGTACCTTAAACAGAACAAGTGGTTAATTTTCTAGTTTCGTGTGGTTATTGTTGAAAAACTGAAACCGGTCCTAACCACAGATCCGGTCTAGTAATGTGAGGGTTAGAGAATATTTCTACCATTCATGTACGACGGTGCCACCACTACCATTAGCGCGTGAGGTTGAGTCAAACCCTGCACGCCTACTCTCCAGCTTTAACAGTGCTAGCCCTTGCTGTTCCTGTCTCCTCGCGCTCACAGACAGACCTGACATTCTCACGCAAATACGTACAATTGCACGGCCAGCAAGTAATGATATCAGTTATCAGGAGACACCGCCCCCTTCCCAAAAGCATTTTGTTCCAAGCTTGCTTTATCAGATATCCTTTAAAACTAATCATTCTCTAATCTTGCTGACAGTACTCTTTCACTTATCTTCGTCCCTCTATCTTTTTCTTCCTATATTTCAACTCTTCTATCGTGTTCCACGTTGTGACATAATTCCTCCCACTCCCCAGTCTATTTCAACCTGGTACTCGAACTTACCAACCCTCTCAAACTATTTCTACTCTACCTCCCTTCACCACATCAATCCATTTTCTATTATTTCTCACGACAATTTATATTGCTATATCCTGTGCTCCATGTGGCAGTGGATCTCAAACAGTTGCTAGTGGTGACCTTAAACATACACAACGTATCTATGCTGAATGTGAAATGCCTATTTTGCACAAACCTCCTCTCTACCCTATTGTTTTATCCAAAGGAAAGACAAAGCCCATACGTTTGGAACCATGTAGGGTATGCCAGAAGATGGAATGGAATACATAATAATAATAATAATTCCTCTCGTACTGTTATACGTTACATAGGCCTGCAAGTAATTTCCATACTGCTCTATCCTGGGCAACTTGCTCAATCTCCTCCATGGAACTAAGACTGATATTTCTTGCCTCTCTCAGCAAAGTTCGTTTCAGGGTCTCCTTAGGTCGACCTCTTTCTTGAACCCTTGCATCCCGCTTCCAATGCCTGCTTTGATATTCGTTGATCATTTCTCCTCAAGGTGTCCCAACATATCTCCATCTTCTCCTTCTTATAACAATTGTCACTAGTGGTTGACCAGACATATCTCTGATTTCATCACTTCTCCGAGTCATTCCATTTTATATTCATTATTTTTCGCAGACATCTATTTTCAAATGGAATACACACATAACCATTAACTGACTTAGCCCTCCCCGGATGTATCCAGACTTGATAACCTAGTCTCGTCAAAAACAAAAGACATCAGATAATCTGCTGTCATTGACAGAGAACTCAAAATAATGCAGTTAGATATAGCTGCAAACAGAAACCAATATATATATATATATACAAAAACACTATTTATGAAGCGCACACAAAAGCCCATTCTTTACGACCAATTTTAATCACTCTTTGTGATAAGTTTTTATCTTTGCCAAGAACGTGTATACGTTGCACATTGGTTTTGTAGGCCCTAAACGCATAGACTTCTACACGTTTAGGACACATGCATCCGATTTCAGCTAAACCTCCTTAGTCGCCTCTTACGACATTCGTGGCAGGTAACAGTGGTTCTATTCTTTACACCAAAATTTGGGCCCAAATTTTTAAATAGATGAATGATGAGAATCACATGGACTGATACAATGACGAATGTGAAGGTGGTGAATGAGGTCAAGACACAGAGAAAACTTATTATCAATGTAAGAAAGAGGTAGTCATCATTTTTCGGACATGTAATGAGAAGGGAGGGGAGGGGTTTAGAATACATAATAACGACCGGTAAAATCGAAGGAAGAGGAAGACAGAGAGAACATATTAGACAGCCTGAGCTTCCTGGCACGAAGACGTGTTTACATATATGAAATAATAGCACATGCCAGGGACAAAGAATTGTGGAGATACATGATCGCCTATGCCAGCCGGCACCTGATTATATATCTCAACAGAAGTGTGATGTCACTCTTCTTCTTCTGTAAACACTCCATATCGACCACTTGTTAACCACTCTTTGTGATTTTTATGTGATAAAAGTGATTGTATGTTGTGCCAGTTATGCGCCTACAAGTATGTGATTTCTGCGATGCCTTTTATTTACTAGCGTAGCTTCCCTAGGTCCTACATCACTCGCCTATTACGACATGCATTGTAGGTCACAGTGGTACTATTCTGTTTCTCTTGCGGCTCCGTACACACGGGCGGGGTGTGCAGTCATAAAAATTGTGCCATGGATACCAATTTAAGAACCATTGCTATATGGTATTTAATTACAACTTGATCCTTTCCATAACGTTCTTAATCTTTACTCAGACGCTCTATTTGTCAGTTTCGTGTCATCAAATCCTTAACTAATTTTTCATTTATGACACTATCGGAGCACGTAAATTGTTGCCAGATTTTACCAGAATGTCTAGTCTGAAACTTTGTTTTTTATCATTTATCTGATGTATATATATATTATGTACACATAAAGGAAATTCTTCTACCAAATGTTAGCTTCACAGATAGCTTAGTCATGTCTCTATCCCACGATCACCAGTCTGTTCATGAACAGAGAATTCCATCAAGATGCAAGTAACGAAACCTCTATTTAATTAACAATAACTAGACACTTCTCATACTGTCTTACAACCTCACTTTCTCCATCTTTATAATGTATTATAGTCATACACCGATTTATGATTTGTCGATTTACGAAAAAAGCATTTATGAACATTCTCTAATTAAATGTTCTTTTTTTCTTCTTTTGTCCTTCTCTGCTCTTTTTGTCGTTAGGCGTATCAGGTTTAACTGATGATTGGTTTCCGAGATAATGCACGCTCGGTCGCTTGATATGGTGTGGTATTGTGGAGTTTTAAGATGTCTGTAACTCCATCAACCAATCTTTTCTGGTCTGTCCCTTCCTCTTGATGATTTCATTTCAGGTTGTACGCTCTTGCAATTGGTGTATTCGGGTTCATTCTCACCAAGTGGTCAAACCATTTAGTCTCTATTTTTCAATGAATCTAAAAGCAGCAGTTGTTCCGACTGTTCTTCTAATTTCCTCATTTCTTATATGGTCTCTTCTTGTTTTATTTACTCCTTTCCTCAAGCATCTCATTTCACATGTGGTAATTTTCCTTTCTTGTTATTTTGTCAGTGTCCATGTTTGGCACTTGTAGCACAGTGTTGGTATGAAGATTGCATTTATAATCTGTCTTTTAGTCTCTACTGGAATTGCTGGGTGTTTCAAGATTGGGATAAGTTGGTATCTAATGTTGTTGGCTTGCTGGATTCTAGTTTCGATCACTCTGTCCAGTCTACTATCAGATGTGTAGATACTCTCCTCACTCTGCCCCTCAGTTCTACTTGTACAGCGGTAACTCCAAACTGTTGAAATCGACACCCTCACTCTGCCCCTCAGGCCTCAGTTCTACTTGTACAGCGGGTAACTCCAAACTGTTGAAATCGACACTTCTCACTCTGCCCCTCAGGCCTCCAGTTCTACTTGTACAGTGGTAACTCTAAACTGTTGAAATCGACACTCCTCACTCTGCCGGCCTCTCAGTTCTACTTGTACAGCGGGTAACTCCAAACTGCTGAAATCGACACTCCTCACTCTGCCCCTCAGTTCTACTTGTACAGCGGGTAACTCCAAACTGTTGAAATCGACACTCCTCACTCTGCCCCTCAGGTGTCTACTTGTACAGCAGGTAACTCCAAACTGCTGAAATTGACACTCTCACTCTGCCCTCAGCCTCCAGTTCTACTTGTACAGCGGTAACTCCAAACTGTTGAAATCGACACCTCCTCTGCCCTCAGGTTCTACTTGTACAGCGGGTAACTCCAAACTGCTGAAATCGCTGGAACAGCTCAACATCTATCCAGAAGTGAATCTATCCAAAGTGAATCTATCCAGAAGTGAATCTATCCAAAGTGAATCTATCCAGAAGTGAATCTATCCAAAATAATCTATCCAAGTGAATCTATCAGAAGTGAATCTATCCAAAGTGAATCTATTCGAGTGAATCTATCCAAAAGAATTCAAAATCAAAGAAATCTTGCTGATGTTGGAGGCATTGCGGCAAAGAGGAGAAGAATAAGATCACGGAGAAGATGGATTCAGAATGTAACTGGTGATTTTGAGCATAACGGCTACAGACACTTATCTATCTATACCCTTTTCGTGTCCCGATTGACACATAAGGCTTTCACAAGTGACTTCCACTGTTGCCGTTCTGCTGCCTTTCTACCAACCGTCTCCCACGTCAGGCCACACTCCTTCAACTCTCTCTACACCTTTCTTCTCAATGTTTCCTTTAGACGTCCAGGCCTTCTCTTCTCATCCGCTGTCCATCTGAGAGCTGTCCTAGTATACAACATACATGTCCAAACCACCTCCATCTTCGTCTCTTAATGATGGTCTCCAAGGATGCACAGTCTGTTCGTTTGAAAGGCTTCTCATTTGTTATGGTATTTGGCCAGAAAATGCGCAGGATTCTTCTTAAACATTTATTCTGAAATGTCTCCAACTTGTGTATTATGTGTTGGGTTGGGTCATTTTCCAGCATTCACTACCGTATAATAGCACTCCCAGTATATTACATACACCTATGAGAGGGAGAAATTCAGGACTGCTAAGGTTCTCGGGACAAGCTATTTCATGATGACATTTTCACTAAACGATTTGGTCTTAATAAGATGACCGTTTAACCAACAAGCCCCAGAAAGCGACGTTATGCATACCCTTCAATATATTTTGGGAAGCAGTGGCGGCTCGTGATCATTATTGTTGGTGGGGCCAGACAGAAATTTTAGGAAAAATCATGGTTTCGGTTAGGTTATATTTTAATGTATAAAATAATAAATACACATTACACCTTATTTTTGGTGGGGCACGGCCAAATTTGCCCTTAATGGTGAGCCGCCACTGTTGGGAAGACTGAACATATAAGAGTCTGCTCGGCTCGGAGTGGTGTCATGTCAGTTCAATAACCAATAACCACTAAAAGAAGGGAAACTAACGCACAAAATAATGTCAGTATTAGCTATAGTGTTTGTAATGGCAAAACATGTCAAAACAAAGTACTGTTGGGGGACTGCCTAGAGTAGTTGATAGTAGCTCGGCCAGCTAGCTGTGAGACGTCTCATAGCTCGGGTTCGAACCTACTGTCCGGCATTTGTTCGAATCCCCTGGTCTTACCGAGGACGATAACGTGAGTACCTCTGAAGACGGAGAAAATCTGCCTGTATGGCGAGGGAATACTAATTACGAGTACATTGAGCACACGGCTGCAAGTGTAAAGTAATTTACAATGTGCACGCTGCTGCCATTGTAAGAAATTGGGAAAAAACGGATTTTCACGCAAAAATCAGTTTCAGAGATGAAACTTCGTCTGAGTTAAAAGCGGACGGAAAAAAAAAGTACTGTTATTTTACCAAATACAAAAACAATACACACCTTTCCAGCCTTCTCTTCTCGATTTGGAACTGCCAAAGACTCTATAACGTGCTCAAATTGAACACGGGGGCCTACGTTTTATCGTCCGTCTCTGATAGGACAAGGAACTCGATCTTACCTACACTGAGACCAAGGATCTCTGGGAAAAATGTGATGTATCAGGATCAATCATCAATCAGGAACCCTTTCATACCTCCTCGTGGTTTATAGGGCAATACAGTTTTAGGACTGTGTCGTTCATTGACCGTCGGCACAAATTTGATGTATAGTGTTTGTAAAACAACTCAACGATTTGGAGGAAGTGTGTACTGCGAAATGATCATCAGGCGTTATTAATCACTTTCCGTTCTGTTCCAGCCCCCTAACCTTCCCCCCTCGTGTGTGTGTGTGTGTGTATGTGAAGCCTAGTTATCTAGCCATCTCCATGATTATTTCCCAACATCCCTGGTTCACAGAACGTGTAGCACTGCTCACTCACATAGTACACTCTACAGCAATGCAAATTATGGATATGGCGGTTCACATTATTTATTTCCCACAGGGGTACCCATATGAAACTTCGACATTTTCGTCCCGTCATTCTTGGCATTTTGCCGCATTCGGTTTCGGAAATGTCATTGCACGGGAACCGTGACATTATCATGGCGGGTGACGCCGTGGACACATGAAAAGACTAGCACCTTTTGCCACGCCAAATTGGCAATTATTTCAAGTGGGCTAGATTGTGACTAAACACCGAAAAGTTGCCGGGTAATAGTGGAAAATTGGGCCAAATGATGGAGAATTGCTGCTGGAAATGCAGCAATTTAGGATGACCACATTTTAGCCATTATTTTCAATCCATTGGTAGTCAGGGTTTGAAATGTTATCTCGTACATTTAAGACATGTGTGGAAGTAATTTGGCGGCAACTCGAGCATACGTTAGATCTACACGTTTGCGGCCATGTTTAAGTGGCACTCATTTGTAAATATGTTTCTGCATAATGTTATCACACTCAAATTGGATGTGTTTTTGCCAAAATGAGCAAAATAACGAAACTTAACAGTTGTTACATACAAAATCTTATACCTTTCTAGATATAAATAGACATCTTAGAAGATCTGAACATCGAAGAATATTGGTTCATTAACGACAGCACGTCGCGGAAGATGAACAATATTGGTCACAATGGTTTAGAGAGAGTGAGAGAGACAAAGACGACGATGAAGAGATCTGAGCCTAAGAGCGATTGTACGTTGTGCCAGTTATGCACCTACAAGTAGGCCAGCACATCCGATTTCTGTGATGCTTTTTATTTACTAGGGCAGCTTCCCTAGGTCCTACATCAAACACCTCTTACGACATGCCTTGTAGGTCGCAGCGGTACTATTCTTTGCTTCCTTGAGGGCCCCAGCACCACACGGGCGAAATCTCATAGTATTAAAAGCGGTCCTTTGCTTCACCTTTTATTACATGGCGTCAAAGAGTGTGATAACCATTGTATTCTTCCTCAGACTCTAGCAAAGGAAACAACGGAGGAAAACGTGAGGTCTAATATGAACTCATCATCATCATCAGGTGCCGTCTCCACATCGAAGATTGGCTGCAATGAATCTCCAGCATACTCTGTCTTTCGCCTTGGTGTTGCACACTGCCAGACTGTAACCTGTCCATTTCTTAAAGTTTCCTCCCACTTATCTCTCGGTCTTCATCTTGCTCTTCTCCCCTCAACTTTCCCCTCCAGTAAATGTTTTATCATGGTGTCATGTCTTTTTATGTGCCCAAAATGCTTTACTTGTCTGAATTTTATTTCTCTTAATAATTGTTTCTTCATGCCTAAAGTTTTCCTAAAACTTGTTTATTTGTCAGTTTTTCTGTCCATGAAACTCTGCCTATTCTTCTATATATCCACATCTCAAATGCATCAATTCTGTCTTCTAACTCTTGTTCATTGTCCATGTTCCGAGCCATACATTAATATAGGATATATATAGCATTTGAACATTCTCATTTTTAGCCTGTTTGTAATTTATGAACTAAAGTGAGTCTAACATCTATTGTATTGACTGTCACATCTATATAGCATGAACGAGCACTCTTGAATCTGCAGTATCCCATTTATAACAAAGCAAACCAATCTCCAAATATGTCAGGCGCCGGTGTAAAACAACAAACATAAAATATTCACAACTTCCGTGTGTCCATTCTATTTAAAACACATAAAACATATCGTTCTAAAAGACCACGGTTAAAGCTCTCTGCCCTTTAGATGTAGTTTCCTTATTCATTATTTCTATATCGATATGGAGTGGGCAAAGCACACAAGCATTCTAGTGGATTTGCGCACCAATGTAGGGGTGTTCATTGTCCAGTTATCGATTCCAGTGGTTACCCGTACTCAAATGGATCTCAATGGTGAATTGGTTAAGTCGTTTGCTTGCCGCACTGAAGGTTCTGGGTTCGAATCGGGACCGAGACACATTTTTTCATGAGATCCCTAGGATTTTTGCCGGGGCTACGGAGTTCGTGCTTTGTGCAATGCTCTCGGTAGATGGCATACCATCTCTGCCGACAGGGACGGAGCCATATGGGGAAAACCCGGTTCAATGAAGTCTATCCTTCGCTTTTGGACCCTTTGGACTAAAATGGATGACCAGAATTTCAGGGAGGTGGGGTTCGAAATCGTCGTCGGAACTTCTGCGTAAGTGTACTGTCGCTGATGCTTCAGTTAGCTTAAAAAAAAAGGATAGAGTACCTATGGGTGACACAATTACACCAATGTTGTTGATTCTAAGCAGTTTTCCATGTGTTTTTTACCATATTCAAACTAGTGATAAAATAACAGTATTGACATATCAACGAGCCTTATACAATACGATCTTGATTCCAACGGTTTGCTATCTGTGTAAAATTGGACACAAGCTCGTGTGTTGCCGAGGAGCAAAGAATAGTAACACTGCTACCTACAATGCATGTCGTAAGAGGCGACTAACATAGATGCTTAGAGAAGCTACACTAGTAAATAAAAAGCGTTGTAGAAATCGGTAGAAACAACACTAGTGCTAGAGTATTTTTTTCCTCGATCCAGAAGCACTTGAGCTTTTCAGCTCTTCGGCTCGGTGCCATGGCCATCGTAACCCTTCAGTTCGGTGCCACGAATACCGTAAATCTGGGGAACCTGTGGCTTTTCTGCCAGGCCGCGGAATTGAACCCGCACACAAGAGGATAGTCACCCGCAGTTTAACGCGTTACGAATACTCTGGGCAGGCGGGCAACATAGAAGCTTAGGAAAGCTACACTAGTAAATAAAAAGCGTGGTGAAATGGTAGAAACTTGGTAGGAACAACACTATTGCTAGAGTATATTAAAGCCCGTCTGCCCAGCGTGTTCGTAGCGCGTTGGACTACGGGTGACTATCCCTCTGTGTGTGCGGGTTCAATTCCGCGGGATGGCAGAAAAAGCCCCAGATTCCCAGATTTACGGTGTTCGTGGCACCGAACCGAAGGGTTACGATGTCCATGACACCGAGCCGAAGAGCTGAAAAGCTCAAGTGCTTCTGGATCGGAAAAAATAAAAAATATTAAGAAACAACACACCAAATGGTTTGGTCATGTAACATTGATTACCGTCCAACAATAAACCCCAACGAGCACTACTATTTAGATGCAACGGTTTCACGGTCAAAGATCGCCAATGCAAACTTCATCTTCAAACACTATATACCCGAGGGAACTTGCCAGAACTCCTCGCATACCCTGAACGCTGAGAGGCAGAACAGGAATATAGACGATATAATGAACAAATCAAGTTTAGAACTTGCAGGAAAACAAATGCGACTTGAGTAATCAGAAATCGATACTAGGTTTGGTTTTCATATTACAGTTATCAAGATTGAAATGAAAATGATCCGTGGTATTTGCAAACAATATGATGTGAAATACTTGTAACTGCACAAACGAAAGTTGAAATATGGAGGAGGAAGGCGGGCCAGTTCCTTTTCTCGCTTGTAGAACGCCATTTGAGGAGGGGATACCAAGAATACCAAGTCAAATAGTTAACCAACATAGAATTGGTGTCGTTAGTTGAGGAACATAATGAGGAGATCGGAGCAGTTATGATCTAGTTCATTCGATGTGCAGTGATGATAATCCGACGACTAAACTATACACGGTGAGAGACATACTGAGGAGGAGCTCGGAGCACTTGTGAGCTAATTCATTCAATGTGCAGTGATGATGATCCGATGACTAAAATATACACGGTGAGAGACATACTGAGGAGGAGCTCGGAGCAGTTATGATCTAGTTCATTCGATGTGCAGTGATGATGATCCGACGACTAAAATATACACGCTGAGAGACATACTGAGGAGGAGACCGGAGCACTTATGAACTAGTTCATTTGATGTGCAGTGATGATGATCCGACGACTAAACTATACATGCTGACAGACATACTGAGGAGGAGATCGGAACACTTATGAACTAGATCAGCGTTTCCCAAACTTTGCATTACCGTCGACCCCCTTTTAAATACATATTGCTGCCGCAGATCCCCAAAAGTGTATATATATGAAAATCTTCTAGCGATTGAGTTATTATTACACCACACCAACAGTCAAGCTGGCTCAAATTTTTCAGACTGCAAGGAAACTTCAAATGATCTTTTTTTTCCGATCCAGAAGCATTTCAGCTCTTCGGCTCGGTGCCATGACATCGTAACCCTTCGGTTCGGTGCCACGAACACCGTAAATCTGGGGAATCTGTGGCTTTTTCTGCCATCCCGCGGAATTGAACCCGCACACACAGAGGATAGTCACCCGTAGTCCAACGCACTACGAATACGCTGGGCAGACGGGCTCAAATGACCTTTCATTTTGTCCTGTCAGATATTTAGACTCCGGTCTGATCCGGATCCCTTTATTTCGCAGCGGAACTAGTTTACCACTGTTTTCAAATTAGTTTTTCTGTTTGAAATGACAAAAGTATCATATTTCTTCTAGTTCTTGAGAACCCCCTGCAATTACCCCACAGACCCCCAGTTTGGGAAACGCTGAACTACATGATGGTCCGACGACTAAACTTTAAACAAATCTTTCAATATGCCCTAGCCACCGTATTCTATTAATTTTAATGACGATTTTAATTAATGATGATTTAAACAAATTATAAATATCTTTATTGTTTCTCATTTTCCATCGACCACTATTTTCATTGTTGTTTGGCCCACAAATTCATCTCTCAACATCTATAAACTGCTTCTGTTATAGGAAGATTTTGTACATTCCTTATCTCAAAAGTTCTTTTTCGTTCCAGTGCCGTTGTTAATTTTTGTCCCCCTGATTTTCAGTAGTTATTTGTTTCCTAATACGCCCGTGTGGTGCTGGGGCCCGCAAGGGAAGCAAAGAATAGCACCACTGCGACCTACAATGCAAGTCGTAAGAGGCGGCTGATGTAGGCCCTAGGGATGCTACCCTAGTAAATAAAAAGCAGGGCAGAAATCGGATGTGCTGGTCTACTTGTAGACGCATAACTGGCGAAACATGCAATCGCTCTTAGGCTCAGATCACATACAAATCACACAGAGTGGTTGACAAGTGGTCGATATGGATCGTTCGAAGAATAAGTTTCCTAACAAAAATAACTGAAAGACAAAAAATGCAGCGATTTAGACATTTAACGACAATGGAATACAACCAGTGGCGGCTCGTCATTAAGGGCCAGTGGGGTCAGGCCCCACAAAAATAATGTATAACGTGTATTTATTATTTTATAAATTAAAATATAGTAACCAAAAACCATGATCTATCCGGAAAAAATGTCTGGCCCCACCAACAAAAATGATCACGAGCCGCCACTGACTACAACCAATAACTGCATACAATAAAAAGAGATCAGGTACTAGAGCCAAGGGAAGATCAAGAAAAAAATGGATAGACAATATCAAGACCACACTAAATAAACACAGATATAGCACAACTAGGGCGATTAATCTGGCCCTGGAAAGCAAATTAAAGCTCCCACCCCTACACTTAACGGCAAGAGTGGACAACCAATTCCATCTCCACCTGGGGAAAGACAATAGACAATAAAAATATATAATTGTTTCCCGAAGGTTGAGTCATTAACATTAACCTCATGGTTCAAACCTCAATCTGGTGGACCAGGGAGTCTATCTTAGTCTGTTCCCTACACTTTGACTTGGGTAGTCATTTTGGTAATACTACCGTCATCATGTCTCTTAGTGTCATTGGAAAAATCAAGCTTTTCCAGCGTAACAAAGTGAGGACACATTCAGAAGGTAACTGGTTCTAGAAAAGTCAAACGCTATCTTCTGGACGGAGTAGGTAGAAATATCCACATACAACCCAGTTCTTTGATGCCATGTTTACATGTCATTAGACATAAGTGCAAGGACCCAAGCACCCTTGGATCTTTGAAGAAGAGGAATGTTGACCACTCTGGGTTAATGTATACCACCACTATATATCTATATCCTCTTTGTGTTTCATTTGACACATAAGGCTTCATTCCACAAGAGATTTCCATTGTTGTCGTACTGCCACCTTTCTACAAACTGTTTTCCATGTCAGGCCACAATCTTACAACTCTCTTTTCACAGTTTTACTCTATGGTAGCTTTGGACGTCCCCGTCTGGGCATCCTGGAAAAAGGCAACTTATTTAAATTTACCTTGTCAATGTCTAGGTATCAAGTAACCACTACACAGAGTGGCCAAATTTTACAATTTCTCTCGTGGTACAACATGTGAGCTGAGGGGAATAACCTAAGCTTAGAGAATAATCCAGACTTCTATCTTCAAGGATGTGGTACAGAGGGATCATAAACTAAATTTAGAATACATAAATGGAATTTACCCGAGTGGTTACCAGGGCCCAATTTAGGGGTGCAAAGAATAGAACCACTATTACATGCCATGTATGTCGTAAGAGGTGACAAAGGAAGTTGGTCGTGGGGCTAGCTATCCCACCCAGTAAAAAACACTAGATAGCTACTGAAACCGAAACCAAAGAAATTCATAGCTCGCCACAAAAGAAAGAATGACTCATGAAGCGACCTGATGAAATCCGAAAGGAAATCGGCTACTGGAAATTAAATGCAAGAAAATGTGGAGATCTGGAAAATATGGTTTTGGATAGGAGAGCTTGGAAGACCTTGGTTGCAGACCTATGCCTCCCTAGGGGTGAAGAAGATGGAATTAAAAGGAAACCTTATTCAGCATATGACAAATCCTTATTAGAGCACAGAACCAAGACACATATTATTTACATTGCATATTTGTAGAACGAGAGCCGCAGTAGCGCAGTTGTTAGTAAACTCGCTTCTTAGGCTAGTGGTCCGGGTTCAATCCCACTGTGGGCGTGGAATATTTTTTAGACTTTAACTCTCAACTCGACCCAGCCTCAATTGGGAACCAGAAAAAGCACTGGGAAGTAAACATGGCTGGTATGATGTTATGTGATCGACGTCACAGCACATTGGGCATTCCCATGCATGCTCTGTTCTCCACTGCAGCAGCCATCCTAAAGTCCACTTGCTCACCGTGCCCATGAGAAGTTGATTACTATATCTTCTCTCTACCACGAAGATGACACTGTCTGGCATGTTCACACTTAATGCCTAATTCTCGAACTCGTTCCAATGTCTGAGACGTGCCCATGTCACATAATTGAGAGCGTACCCCATTGATGATATCGGCTCTGTCCATACTTCTGCCCGTTTGAGTTGGGGCATTGTTTGCAAGAAAGTCTACACGCTCGTTCATGATGTTCACTATATCACCAATCGTGTGTCCACAGTCAATGAAAAATATGTGCCTAACATTGTAACGACCAGTATACATTGAGGTATGAAAAAGTGTTATCTTTTTTCTTTTATATTTGTAAAACGCCTAAGGCTGGTTGGGAATGTACATTATGTCTCACTCTTTCCTTCATCTGACTGAGAACCAGAGGTCTTCTAGATATATACAACAAGCCACGATCAAATACCAGGGAAAGAGTCTGATTTTTATGACTCCATAAGTGAATATTTATGAATGTCAGAAAAGCTACCAATAAATAATTCAAGATTTACACTATGCCCAGTTCACTGTTGTTGTTTCGATACCCAAGGAAGAATAGCATGGCCCTTGAGTCCTTCGTATGTGCTGATTCCTTTCCACCAATAATGTCATCTGACACATTCTGTTTCTGAGGACATTTTATTTTAGTTTGTTCTCTAGACAGTTCAGTTCGCTGCTGGCAGGAGCTGTTTTCCCGGTTTTTCTGGAGCTGTTCTACTCTAGGTGCTACTTCTGCCATCAGTTACTAACTACAGGCTTTCATGCAGGGTGTGGTCCCTGGACACTTTGTTTTTATTTTTTCTGATCCAGAAGCACTTGAGCTGAAAGCTCTTCGGCTCGGTGTCATAGACATCATAACACTTCGGTCAGTGCCACAAACACCGTAACTCTGGGGAACCTGTGGCTTTTCTGTCAATTCGCGGAGTTGAACCCGTACTCACAGAGGACTTGTCACCCGTAGTCCAACGCACTATGAACACATTCATATACTTGGGAAAAGTGTCATAGACGTAAAAGATAAGAAAAAGGATGTCCTCCTCAATCGAGAGAGGATGACTACTATTTGTCCCATAGTTTGGGGATGGGTTGGTTGCAGACAACGTATTTAACACTCCCCAGTGGGTTCTGTGCTGTCACCTTATGAGGCCTCATCCTCCTCCCAGAGCTGTAGCTTCCCTAGGTCCTACATTAGTCACCTCTTACAACATGCCTTGTAGGTTGAGGGTACTATTCTTTGTTCCCTTGTGTGCCCTGGCATCACAATAGTGTTATAATGAAGTAAGAAGCATCAATCATTTCCTGTGCTAAGCAAGCTTCAATTGTTGTACTAAATAACTTTGACAAAAGACAGTAACAGAAGCAGATCATTTATAAGTAACACAGCTGCAAGCATTAGGGAATAAGATAGTATGTTCTAAACGCCTTTCTTTCATACAATACTACAGTGATGTCCCACCTTTTTAAATATTGGGGCTCATCTGACTTATGGTTGTGGAGGCTCGAGCGACGATGGCATTACTTCTTCCTCTTCTTTTGTCGTCACACTGCTACCGGGTTGTTGCCCAGTGTCATGGTTTTCTGTTTTTGTCTTGCACTGTTCTGGTGGCTTGTGTGATTGTTATTTTTTCTCTTTCACAGGATTACTACTTCCGCCCGCTTTGTTATTGTGTGTTTGTTTTGAACGCCGTTGTAACCACGTTTCTTCCTAAGTATTCCCCACAATTCCTGAGCAATGGGGTTTGAACTACTACTACTGATAATAATAATAGTAATGTTAATATGGCAAAAATGTTGACGTTTCCTCAGGTGAAAAACAAAAAGGGTTGTGTTAGGGAGCAGTAGAATGGTTACAAAATAAAACAAGATTGCTAAACGGGAAGATCGTGTTCATGGAGTGCTACAAAAAACTAAAAATTATGTTTTCTTGAAATATGATCAGAGTAAATAAAGTGCCATGAATGTACGACACAGCATAGCGCCAAAATGGACAGTGTTGCTCGTTAACATTAATTCTTATTTTTTTCAAATTTCAAACATCTAAAGAGTAAAAATTAACAGACAAAAATAGACAAAAGTATTGTGCGCGATTTGTTTATACATTTCAGCTTCGTTAGAAAACAATATACATGTGCAGGAATAAATATCAATAAGGGAATTAAGATACAATAAGACTTCATCATCATCATCAGTCCTCGCTGATCTCAACAGCACATAAGGCAAACAAAATATTTCCACTCAAATGCGCAGTTTGAATTTTTTTTTGCTCTATTTCTTGAGGTACTTGCTTTTTTACAGTGCAGAGTTACTGACCCCACTCCTGAATCCCTCCTAGTTGTCTTTTATGACATGCAAGAGGAGACAGTGGATATATTCTTCGCTACTCTGGAAATCACATGGGGTCACTATAAGACTTCGATTAAAAAGAAATTTTGATATTACTAAATCTTCTTCTTTGCGTTTGTTCTTTACGATCAATTTTAATCACTTTTTGTGATATGTTTGATCTTTGCCAAGAACGTGTATGCGTTGCACATTGGTTTGGTAGGTCCCTAAACGCATAGACTTCTACATGTTTAGGACATGTGCATCCGATTTCAGCCAATATTACTAAATAAACAATCTGATCGATTGATAGGACCATCAACATTGGACTTTGATGAAAAGCCATGTGTGCTCCTTTCTATTTCTTGCACAGAAAGATCTCAGTGGAAGTGCACAAACTCTGTAGCACGCGAGGGACCCCAAATCTCTCTTGCGTTTGTTCTTTGTAGCCATTTTTAACATTCTTATTGTGATATATAAACAACCTTAGCCAAGACTGCTTTTACGTCACATCTTGAGTACCATTTGGAGCTCTAGTGCTTGTCCTTCGCGACGTGTCCGATTTCAACCAGCGTTACTGGCTCGCTCTCCGTTAGCCTTTCGCTGTCCCCAGCCAACCTACAAGGCAGCAGGTTGCTATTTTCTTTCAGGATAGCGACCCTTAGACAACCTGCCCTCCCGGGTTGTTGAGCGTCATCTACCCAGCTAACCCGTCTTTATTTGATATTATAGATATTTTAGACTCCCTAAGGGAGAGAGGCATGTATATGATTCCAGTAATAGTAGTGAATCTACAACACTAACTAGACTGCAAGAATTCCAAGTCAAATGTGGTGTAGCTAGACAAGAACACTATGCTGGTAACCAAAGAAGAATAGTAAACCAACAAAGAACTGGGGTCGTTAGTTGCCACATGCTGAGAAACATACTGAGGCAGAGATCGGAGCACTTATGGACTGATTGGTTTGACATGCAGTGATGATGATCCGACAACTAAACTAGACTTCCAGAAACTGATATATTTTAGTTGCATTAAAAGTTAGTGATTCGGAGAGAACAGTAATGAAGGGCATAGTACCTGAAAGATGAGGTAGGGTGTAACTAAGATGATGATAGCAACAAAGCATCAAAGAAACCTTGAACATGACGTTGGAAGAAGCAGGAGAACTAGTAAAATACCAAGAGTTTTGTTGGGCACGTTATGAGAGTGATGTTCTGCAATAGACATGCGACATGTTGATGAACATTTTACTTCATAAATTAATGTCAGTTTTTATGTTCTGTTAGTCTCTGTAAGACACACTGTTGTTGTTTATAATATTAATCCTTTATTTTAATAAGCAGAGCATATACAAAAAATACTACTCCAAAGATAGTGAGGGATGAAAATTGAAAGAAGAATTGCAACATAAACTACATTAAAATGTAAACAAATAGTGGTGTACTTTGTTGTTTTTGCTTTCCCTCCTCCCTGATTTACTGTCGTTTTCATTACAGTCACAGTCCTGATTAAATCTATCAGGATAATCATAATATCACCTTGAAAATTCAAGCAATCTGGACCAATTGAACAGCTTAGTTTGTTTTGTTTATTCAGTCATCGTTGATTGATTCTTTATCGTATATTTGCACTTAGCAGACGTTTATATTAGTACTATAGTGCACTACTATACTGTAAGTTGTAAATAAACACAGTATGTAAAAATGAATAGCAGACAAGCTCGCAGGATACTGAGGATAGAAGAACAACTAATTGAATATTAGTTATACACACACTAAATCTCAGGTGATACGTTCATCTGTGAGTAACGAAGACAGAAACAGTTATAAGTCACTACTCCACTACTTAAACTTATAACAATGCTTTTAAAACAATAAAAACAATTAATTTTCTGGTTAAAACCTTCGTTTTATTAAACTTGCAAAACGCGCAGCGCAGAAATATGTCATGACCATAACGGGAAATACGGGAGATACCTCCATCATAAACTTCCTTCTCACTTTTAATACTTTGTTGATAGAGCATAGAGAAAGGTGCATAACTCGGACAACAAAGTTGGCACCTGCAATACTAATACTTCACGTCAGTACTAATGAGGGTTTATTTTTCTAGCTTCTAAAATATTGACATAAATCACACTTGTGAACACTGTATAACATGCAACAGATAATTATTAAAATGTAATTGCAAAAAAATACTCACCAAATTGTGAGAAGAAGTGTATACCTTCCTTTACCTGGTAGTCCCTCGTTTTCGATATAGGCACAGTGTTGCCAGATTAGTATTCTGAACAATGCCAAAAAAAGGCCAAATAATTTAATTTTTAACTTGTATTTTATTCCTCTCTAAAAAATTAATCTGCAGGTGCATTTTCATAGAAATATCAGTTATTAGATAACAGAGCATAAATGTTACTACTCTCGGGATGATGGCTGAAACGTGATTGAAAGTTTTCAGAAAATTGTAAACAATATGACTACTTATGTTTCAACCAATTGTTATACAAACGTCCTATTTTCTGTCATCGTCTATAGAATAGACACCAATAACACGGGATCAAAGTGACAACTTGGAACGCATCCAGTATTAGAGCATGTCATGTGAATAGCTATCGATTATACAGTGTGATTCATTAAATGCTTGTACTACATTCTATAATATGACAACATTCACCGACATAGATACAATCCATGTGTTATAAATGCTTCAGTGGGAGAAATGAGGCGTTTACTATTGCTTCCAATGACTCACTGGGATTTAGATTCATCAAATATCTTGTCCTGGGCAGAACTTTGCCACCTCAACAGTCCTCCGGAATTTCTCTCTCATAGGCCAGATGTCCCGCCTCTGCAGCCGTCATGTTCAAACCATCCGTTACATCCTGAATCCATCTTCTCCGTGGTCTTCCTCTTCTTATCTTTGCCGGTGTGCTTCCTTCCATGATTGTCTTCTACAGCTCTTCATGTCTTTTTGGAAAAGACCTCAATTTTCTCTTTCTTATTTGTAGCATCAGTCAGTTTTCTTTGATTTTGAGCTCTTTCTGTATATATCTATTTGTTCTCTTATCTGTCCATGATATACACAGGACTCTTCTGTAACACATATTCAAAAGCAAATATATGTTTTTACACTGCCTTATTAAATGTCTATGCTTCACACCCATAGGTTGCCACTGGGAATAAGCATACACTTAGTATTATGATCTTCGTTTTCCTTTCAGTTACGTTCCATAATGTTTTTAGCTTTTGTTTTTTTATAAGGTCATGTTTGTTCTTTGGGATTTAGATTACTGTGGCAATGTATCCCCCTGTGTCCGACTATCAGACTATGCTTTGGAATGTCCAAAATGGCAGACTGTGGCATGAATGGGTATCTTCTATTGAAGCTTCTAACCTCCAGAGGATTCAATTGATCTACTGTCCTGGACATACGTGTGTTTGCGACAATGGGAGAATGTATAGTTGCATCAGCAGACCCGATAGTGGGAAAGTTGAAGATGGATAAGACGCCCTCATGTTTCCTAGCGACCGCCAGTTGGATGGAGACACTAAATTGATATTGAATATATCTATCGATTTAAAGGGTTAGGGTTATATCTATCGATTTAAATTTAGCAGTTGAGTTAGCATCTTAACATATGTCACCGATAGTTGGAAAATGACTAAAGATATAGAAAGCAAGTTGAATGCATTTGAAAATAGATGTCTGCGAAAAATAATGAATATAAAATGGAACGAATTCAGGAGAAGTGATGAAATCAGAGACATGACTGGTCAACCACTAGTGACAACTGTTATAAGAAAGAGAAGATGGAGATATGTTGGACACAACTTGAGGAGAAATGATCAACGAATAGCAAAGCAGGCATTGAGGTGGGATGCAAAGGTTCAAGAAAGAGAGGACGACCTAAGGAGACCCTGAAACGAACTTTGCTGATAGAGGCAAGAAATATCGGTCTCATTTCCATGGAGGAGATTGAGCGTGTTGCCCAGGATAGAGCGGTATGGAGAAATTACTTGCAGGCCCTATGTAACGTGTAATGGTACGAGAGGAATTATTATTATTATTAGTTGAACAAGCATAACTGGATGCCTAATGGTCAACATTATGGTTGTGTTTTAACTGTCAGTTTCAGATTGGAATATTTTCATTGCACTCCGGACATATCCATAGGTGCACCGATTTCCTTCGTTATATCTCCAACAGCGTCCAGCGACTGACCGTACCAGTTTGATTTTTATGGTATTTTGGCCACTCCAGTCTTCAATCCAAGCTTTTGAAATCTATCAGTTGGCGTGGATTGGTTTTAATGAAAATCATCTTTGCAACCAAACTCTATAAGGGCATTCAGGATGTCAGCTCTATCCATTTTAACCATCGATCTCCGGAAACAATCAGTATGCATACCCTTCGACATCTGCTGGTGGAGACTGAGTACCGTTGGGTATGCCCGTAGTCAGTGGTGGCTCGTGATTAAAGGCATGTGGGGCGGGCCCCACCAACAATAATGACGTAAGTGTATTTATTATTTTATTAATTAAAATATAATAAAATCTGAAACCTTGATTTTTCCGAATATCTATGGTTGGCCCCACCAGCAAATGTGATCACAAGCCGCCACTGCCCGTAGTGCTGCAACATCGTTTCAGTAACCAATAACCAATTAAGTATATAGTCTTTATTAGAGGGCAGGATCCCAGGACACAGAGGTAGAAGCAGAACAAGAAGAGGATGGCTACAATATATTAAAGAAACCATGAATATGACCATCGACGAGTGGGTTAACTGGCTAGAGACAGCGTGAATTTCAGATGTGCTGCAAAGAGAGCAACGTCCTATAAATAGGATTCGCACCTTGATGATGATGATTGTCTTTCCCCAGGTGGATGATAGAATTGGTTGTCCACTTGTGCCGCTAAGCGTAAGGGTCGGAGTTTTAATTTGCGTTCCAGTGTCAAATGAGTCGCTATTGTTGTGTTATATCCGTGTTTATTTAGTGTGTTCTTGATATTGTCTATCCATCTTTTTCTTGGTCTTCCCTTGGCTCTAGTATCTTATTTCTTTTATTATATGCTGTTATTGGTGGCTGGTTGTATTCAATTCTCATTAAATGTCCAAACCACTGCATGTGTTGCCTTTCAATGTATTCGGTGCATGCAGTTATGCCCAATCTGCTTCTGATGTCCTCATTTCGTAGTATATCTTTCCTGGTGACCCTCACTGCCTTCCACAAGCATTTCATTTCACACATGGTGAGCTTTCTGTTGTGTGTTGCTGTAAGAGACCAAGTTTGGCACTGGTAGCAAAGTATTGATAGAAAACTACTTTTTATCATATGTCTTTTCACTTCCATCTTGATCTTTGGGTATTGTAGTAATGGTACCAGCTGGTAGATAAATGCATTTGCTTTTTGGCAGCTTGTCTCTATATCTCTATCGAGTTTTCCATCCTCTGTGAAAATACTGCCTAAATATTAGAATTCAGAAACGTATTTCCAATTACACAATTAACCAATTTAACCAATTAAACCAATTAAGTTATTTTTGAAAATGTTCTTACACACTGCAACTGACAACTCTCAGTGTGTACAATTGCGCATGTTGAATAATATGACACCTCTACCTGTTCTGTTTCTTGTTCATCTGTTTCCGTCGCTCCTAATTAAATGTTTGGCTAGTATTTTTAGAGTTTTTGCACTTCTTTGTGTTTTATTTTATCACTATTTTTTCTGTGCTAGAAATACATATTGTTGTGTATAAAAGTTATATTGTTTCTGAGTAGAGTGATTGTTAGCTGTATAGATAGTTTTAGTTGTTAATTAATGTAAAATTTGTAATGATATATTGTGCTACCATAACTTATGTTCCTGGCAGTGTCACCCAGGCCGGACAGGTCAGTGAGGTGAAGCCATACTAAATGTGACTTCCTGTCCCCATTGAAGGGTTTGCCTTGGTACTAACAATTCTATCCTGTAAAACACTTTATGTTACAGAAACAGCAACAAAGATATTACCTATTCACGGACACGAAATGCTATCAGAGTCATCGATTCCTTCCATCCTTTCGTTCGCTTGAAATATTGTCTATATATTTAATGTTGTCTCTTACATAAATTTCTGTCTTTTGTTGCTCACACAGAGGTCCGTGTAGTTTTCTGTCGAGTGTTGTTTCGTTAGGCCAGTGAGTTTGCCTCGTATATCATATTCGGGGCAGTCTTGAAGTATGGGCTCTGCAGTCTGATATGCATGTCCACGTGTACACATTGCTGAATTGTCAATCTTGAATTTTGTATACATGTAGCTGCGGAGTCGATTGTGTCCTGTTCTAAGGCACAGAATGACAACTTGTTCAAATCTGCTCATATTATAGTAATTGTCTTGTGTTGGTATTTGTGGAGTCGACGATTCATTTAGCTGAATGTGTTGAACGTTCAAATGACGCTATTTTCATGAGGACAGAAGTCAAGAATGCCAAAATCAAAATTATGAACATCATCATCTGAAAGAGACACTGGATATGAATCAGACATGTGATGAGGACATGGAGTCTAACTTGGTCACGAAAACAGCAATAAGATGGACACCAGAGTGTAAAAGAAAACGTGGAAAAACCAAAACTACCTGGAGGAGAAAAATAGAACACGGACTGAAAGAAATGAATCACATATGGAACACAATACAGAGGAAGGTCAAGAATAGAGAAAAATAGCATGCATTTGTTGCTGTCTTAACCCTTTCGACCTTATGAGTGTCGCCTTCGATATATCGGCTAGGGGTATTTTGAAGACGACGCAAAACCACATACTGGGTAATTCAGTTTACATCGCAAAATAAAAGCGCCCTGAAGACAAAACTATTATGAAGTGTAATGGTTGAGAATTGGCTGATAAACAACATACTATACAGAAAAATTGCATACTTTTGTCACATCAAGCGTCATGATGGCCTGGAGAGAACAATATTAGAGGGAGGGTCCCAGGACGCAGAGGCAGACCAAGACGAAGATGGCTACAAGATATTAAAGAAACCATGAATATGACCATCGACGAAGTGGGTGAACTGGCTATAGACAGAGTGAATTTCAGATGTGCTGCAAAGAGAGCAACGTCCTATAAAGGATACGCACCTTGATGATGATGAAGGGTTGAGAGGCAAGGGCGTAAGTGTGTGTGTGTCTGTGAGAGAGAGAGAGAGAGAGAGAGAGAGAGAGAGAGAGAGATCATTTTTAGTATATAATGTATTTGCTTCTGAGAATTCTACTAAAATATGTTACGTGTCTAAATGTTCCAATTACGATGACATCTATTAACTAGAACAAGGGATGATTGGTCTGGTCAACCTTCTCATTAGAGTTTGTTTCTGAGTTCAATCTTATTTTTCGATTGGTGACATTTTCCCCCCTGTAATTGACTAATGGGTGATGCGAAAATGTTGCAGAGGCGAAACTAGCATCGATTGGGTAGAAAATAGTTAACTAGAAGATTTGGATTTTGCAGATGATATTGCCTTGTTAAGTAGAAACAACCAAGATATGCAAGAAAAACAGACAACTTGTCATCTATAGCATCAAAAGTTGGACTGCAGATAAGCTATGAAAAAACAAATATAATGAAGACACCTATGGCAAGTAATGCAGATATCACACTGGAATCTAAAATGATAAAAATAACAGAACAGTTCACCTATTTGGGTAGCAATTTTGATTGCACAGGAAATGTTAAAAAAAAAATTATGATACGAATTGGTAAAGCAACATCAGCTTTTAAAAGTCTAAATAAAATATGGAACTGCAAGTTATATAGTATTAAAACTAAATTACGAATTTTCAATTCAAATGTTAGTATCAATCCTAACATATGCCAGCGAGAGTTGGAAAATGACTAAAGGTATAGAAAGCAAGTTGAATGCATTTGAAAATAGATGTCTGCGAAAAATAATGAATATAAAATGGAACGAATTCAGAAGAAGTGATGAAATCAGAGACATGTCTGGACAACCACTAGTGACAACTGTTATAAGAAAGAGAAGATGGAGATATGTTGGGCACACCTTGAGGAGAAATGATCAACGAATATCAAAGCAGGCATTGAAGTGGGATGCAAAGGGTTCAAGAAAGAGAGGTCGACCTAAGGAGATCCTGAAGCGAACTTTGTGAGAGAGGCAGGAAATATCGGTCTCAGTTCCATGGAGGAGATTGAGCGAGTTGCCCAGGATAGAGCGGTATGGAGAAATTACTTGCAGGCCCTATGTAACGTATAACGGTACGAGAGGAATTATTATTATTATTAATTGACTAATGTTGTTATACTTTCCGTTAGGATTTTTATTGCTGTGTTTTTGTTTGTGTAGATTTTCTTGAAGTTTGACTTTGTTGTTGTTTATACTGCAATGGACTGGTTTCACTCGTACAGTGTATAACTTTGCACTTTTAACTGTTTCTCCCAATGTGCCGGCAAGAATGATTGTCATCGTTTGTCTAATTCGTAGTCGATTTCTTAATATCTAAAATATTTGCTTAATTTATTTCAATGTTTTTTAAGTTAAGCACGCAAAAGAACACGTGGAAGTTAAAAATTAAGAAGAGCAGGCTGGAAAACTGTTGCTCAGGCAAAATTCATTCCTCATCATCTGGTGCCGTTTCCACATCGAAGGTTGGCTGCAATGAATCTCCAGCATCCTCTGTCTTTCGCTTTGGTGTTGCACTGCCAGACTGTAACTTGTCCATTTCTTAAAGTTTCACCCACACTTATCTCTCGGTCTTCCTCTTGCTCTTTCCTCTCAACTTTCCCCTCTAGTAAATATTTTATCATGGTGTCATTTCTTTTATAGAAGAGTATATATCAAAATTATGGGAAATTAAGCGCCACAGAAGTTTGGAGTGAAAGGTAATGGAAGGCATGGTCCCCGGAGTACGAGACAGGGACGACCAAGACGGAGGTGGCAGCAGGACATCAAAGAAACCTTGAGCATGACGCTGGAGGAGGCCGGAATACTGGCAAGAGACAGAGAGCTTATCGTGCGGACTGTGATGAATGCGACGTTCCGCAATGGACATTCTGCTACTTGATATATCACAACGTGCAGTCCGTACTGAAGATGGTCAACACAACTGTTTTATAGTTGGAACCGGAGTAAAGCAAGGTTGTATTTCACCTCCACCAATGTCCGATGCGGTAATTGACTGGGAGATGAGAAAATGTTGCAGGGGCGAAACTGACAATGATTGGGCGGAAAACAGACAAAATGAAGATCTAGTTTTTGCAGATGATATTGCTTAGTTAAATAAAAACAACTAAAATATCAAAATAAAAACAGACAACTTATCATCCCCAGCGTCAATAGCCAATGTGCTGCAGATAAGCTACGATAAGATACAGACTGACTATCGGTCCCAGCAAGTGGAAAAAAAAACTATCTGACGACAGATTTGTGTGGAAAACGACTACGCAAAAGCGCAGTCTTTTGAAAAGAGACGTAGGGATGAGCTGAAAGACAAGGTAGAAAAGTGAAAACTTGGAGATTGTCACAGTAAAACACTTGCCAATTGACTGTCTGTAAAGACGAAAAATGCCATATATCCTCCGACTATTAACTGATCCTTGTTTTTAAAACGTTTGCTATTTGTCTTGGTCGTCTTGTTTACAAATGGCGTCCTACGCGATTTAAAGACTTCAGGTTGTGTAGTATAATATATAGACTAGATCTGTCATCAGTGTTAGATGACAAGATTTAAGAAGATTATATTTGCTTTTAAACATTAATGAAGTTTAGTTTTTTTTTCAGAGCGTAGCAAATAGTTGTTTGTGTAATGTGTATAACTGAGAGATATTAAATTAGCGAGTTGAAGAACAAAAAACCGCTATGAAAGGTGAAATTTAGTGGATAGTCACTAATTAAGAGTGTCACTATCATACTAATCATAGTGATAGTGGGACTAAAAGTAATGAAAGAAAGAAATGAATTTAAGAACTACAAAGATGATACGCTATCTATCTATCCAACCTTTCTTAGTTTTGCATTCACAAACCAACGTGAGACTTCTACTATCAGTTAATCATGTAATTTTCATAACTTTTACCAGAAAAAATTAATGATTCTCACACCGGGTTTATTTATACATATAATACAGTAGTCCTAAGTCAAAGGACATTAAGCTGCATTATCCCTTTAATTAGCGAGTGAAATTATTAATATATTTAATGTTTGGTTTCGCCACGCATAGAAATACATTTAAATACATGAGTACACTCCAGCTGAAGAGTTGGAAGAATAAGGTGCGCAGCTTCATAATCTGAGTAGAGTTCACAAATTATAGTAGTTATTCTTTCAATCATTTTCATTTCAATGTTCTATTATGCATAGCAAACGTGATGTTCACAATATATGAAGGATGAAAAACAGTGTTTATGTCTATGACATATGCATGAAGATATATTATAAACAAATGCATTATAAACAGCAGTAGTATAAAATTTAATGTAACACTGTAAAACGAAAGTACAATGCAAAGTTCATGTGAAAATCACTTGCAAAAACGCAAGTTTAAGTAATTTGTTGATAATTCGCATCATGTCAGTTAACAAAGTTTATTGACATTTACCGATCTTGTTATACATAATGAAGTATATTACGTGAAACCCATGAATACTATAATCAAACCCTGACTATTAACATGTAAGAATAGTAATATGTATTGTCTATTCTTTTATGACAAAGTAAGTTTGTTGCTATTGGTTACTGAACTGACACCATAACACTCTCGATAGTCCCATAGGTGCTCATTCTCCCCTAACAGGTATCGAAGGGTATACATACTTATGATTCCTTGAAAATGACTTGACTGGACATGCTGAAGTGCAGGGTAATATGCGTGCTGACTTTCTTGCAAACAATGCCCCGACTCAAGAGAAGTATGGACAGAGCCGATATCATCAATGCGGTACGCTCTCAATTATGTGACATGGGCAAGTCTCAGACACTGGAGCGAGTTTGAGAATTAGGTGTTAAGTTTGGACATGCCAGACAGTGTCGTCTTTGTAGTAGAGAGAAGATATAGTCATCAACTTCTCATGGGTACGGTGAGCAAATGGACTTTGGGATGGCTGCTGCAGCAGAGGAAAGAGCATGAATGGGAATGCCAAATGTGCCATGACAGCGATCGCATAACGTAACATAACTGATGGTTCCTGTGTTTTTGCTGACTAAACACACTCCTCACTCCACCCCTCAGGCATCTTTTTTGTACTTGTAAAACATGTAATTTCAAATTTAAATCGATGATTGGATGCAGCATCGTTTTCAATGTGCTCATCTAAGAGGTCACCAATTGACAGAACAACATCCTCTTTATCCATCCTCAACTCCCCAACGATCAATATTGTTAATGAAAACCTGTCCCCTTTCTATTTTCTACAAACACCTGCATACCCAGGACAGTAGTACTTGTTTGTGGTTAGTTGTCTTTTGTTGAAACTGTTTCAATTATGATAACCTTCATAAATTCAACGTTAAATTTCTCTTTGGTTAAATCTTTCACCTTTCTTTTAATTGTGTAAATGTATCATATTATTTTATACTAAAGGTGTTTGGGTAGCTCAGTGTTAACAGAGTTTACTATAATAGATGCAAAAACATACATACAGTAAAAATGGCATCTGTTAATAACATGGGTTGTGAGGAAATTCAAGATGAAAGTGAAATTATTGTTCCTGTGATACCAGTAGTGGAAATTTCTCGTAATGGACACTCACGAATGAGGAGGGCCTGGGAATCTTCAGCTCACCATGAGTAAGTTTCTATGTATCTTTTGTGTTTTTTCTTGTTTATTTTCTCTAACTGCTTATAATTATTATGTTAATGTGACTATGGCTTTGTCTTTTGCTTCATTTGCTTTAAGATGTATGTTCAAAGGAGGAAGTGGTCTACATTAGGTTGTTACCATCCCCAAAGTGCTTGTCTGACAATGGCACTGGTGAATGCTGTATCATTGTCCTCTGCTATTCATAAACTAGAAACATTTGTAAAAGAGCAATTATACTCGTACTTCTTCAGCAATCTCTGGTCATGCGTTTAGTTTACTGTGAACCACAAACTGGGCAGGTCTGTGAGGTTTCTCCAAAGCTTAGTTTTTAGGTTGACTGGGTGTGGCCACATGCTGCTTCTCATCTCACCCAGAAGAGCACAGTCTTGCAGAACATGCTTCAGTGTCTGTCCACCTGCTGACACTGGGAGAGAGCTTTTTCACTTATTCCTAGTCTATGTAAGTGTCTGTTGAGTCTGCAGTGTTTGGTATGTATACAAAATATAATGACCAGGACTGTTCTGCTTAGCTATTTGAGGAAGTATTTTCTATAATCATATCCAGGTTTTGTCTTCCAGTCTACTGCAACTTGTCTCTGTATGAGGGTTTTGATCTCTTGAAAGGACAGTGGTTGATAAATTTGCTCGTTGACACAGTCTTTCTTAGTCAAGACATCTGCACTCTCATTGCCTGCAATACCACAGTGAAATGGAATCCACTGCAAGTGAATTCCACCTCTTTTGACAGTTGAGCAAGTTCTCTTTCTAGTTTCTGTACTGTACTGTCAGCAGATTTAGCCTCCAGCGATTGAACAACGAGTCTGTAAGAAATACCATTTTGCCTGCAATAGTTTGTAGCTTAATCTTGTGCTGTGCTGCCATCAGGAAGGCTAAGATTTCTGCTGTTTAGCAACACTTATACAATTGTAATTACAATTTCTTACATATTTTATGATTCTCAGTTCTGATGATGACATAAACAATGTCAATGAATCTTATGAGAATGGTAATGATGATGAAACTGTAGCAACATCTGCAAGACCTCATCCTGTATCTCCACTTCGTCACAAATCTGTTAATGGTAAACACCAAATTGATATGACTCCCCCAGATCAGAAGTTAATTAGAGCTGAGAATAATGCTAGGAAACTTGCTTCTGATGGAAAGGTAATATTTGGCTTCATTCTTCTTCTACTTTGTTGTTCTGCTACCTGATTTAAAAAAATTTAATTCCTTTAATATATTTTCACAATCGTCTAAATCACATCAGGAACCCTTGCTGGTGCTACAAAGTTTGTGCACTACTGCTGAGATCTTCCTTTGTAATAAAGAAATTGGTGCACACATGGTTACTCGCCAAAGTGCAATGATGATGAACCTATCAATCAATCATTCAATCTACACAATTATATGCCATTCACAAAATTGTGTTGAAAAAATTTCAAAAACTACAACTTAAATTGTACATAAACATTTATAGGGAAAAAGTCAACAAAAATTCATTTGTGTGTGCATTTTGAAATGTGGTGGTTAATAAAAAGCTGTAATTGTTAAAATTCAGGCAGATAAAGCAATAGAGGAGTACATCAAATGTCTGGCTTACTCAAGAATTGTTTTTGGAGTCTCTCACTGGAAGCATGCTCAGAGTGTCATAAATCTTGGTGAAGCCTACCTGAATTTGAAAGGTATGATCAAATAATATTAGAAACAGTGTGAACTGCATGGATACACATTCACAGTCAAGTGGCTATACCAGTAGTTTCAATAAAATTATGTAGCATCTCAGCATCGAAGGCTGGTTACAATGGATCTCCTTCACTGATTGTCTTCACACTTCTAGGTACTTAGTTCATAGTTCATAAGCACGGTTCCAACTTCACTGCAACGGGTCACCCCATAATTGCTCCGTTCCTCTGCCAATGAAAATCACATGAAATACTAACAACTGTGAAATGTTTCCTGTGTGAACTAATTCCAGAATGAAACAGCTGTGTACCGCCACAATAAGAAACCTGCACAGCATAAAATGCATATGGCCATCACTAATGTAGCAACACAAAACTGTTCATCACTTGAATTGCAATTTTGTCGAAGGAACATCAATCATTACAAAATCCAGCTTTCTGCACTCGCAATATAACTGCATACGGCAGATTGAGCTTGTTCATAACCGCTGTCCGCCATTTTCTAGGGTACTTGTTTGTTTGCTATATTAAAGCCTCTTTGAGCTGAGGCACACCTCTTTCAACCTAAGGATAAACTTTGTTATGGTTATATCAGAGTGTATAGGCCAACTTCTTCTTCTTCTTTTGTTGTCACACTGCTACCGGGTTGTTGCCCAGTGTCGTGGTTTTCTGTTTTTGTCTTGCGTTGTTCTGGTGGCTTGTGTGATTGTTATCTTTGCTCTTTCACATGATTCTGCTACGCCATCTAACCATCTTTTCCGTGGTCTTCCCTTTGCCTTCTTTCCCAATGTTCTGTTGTAGAAGACTCTGTATACTGTGGAGTTTGGATGCATCCTTATTAAGTGGCCAAACCACTTCATTCTTTGTTTATCTATGTAATTCAAGCACGGTTTTGTGCCAACTTTCTTTCTTATGCTGATGTTGGTGATTATGTCTTTTCTTGTGTTGTTGGTAACTTTTCGCAGGCAACGCATTTCACATGTAGTTATTTTTGTGACTGCGCTTTGCTCAATGTCCATGTTTGGCTCTGGTAACACAATGTAGGTATAAAAATAGGCCAACAAACATTAAAAATAAGTATTAACTCTTTTTGGAGAATCCAAGGGTACTCTCTTGCAGGCTGCTATTTATCTATATCTTGACATCATCTCATTTTTAGCGATGTCTTCCTCTTTAATTTATTATTTTAAGTATGGTCCTTTTCTGAATATGGTTACTTTGCTATTGTTCTATCTATTATGTGATCAAATATTAAACTTGTCGTTGCTTTATTTCATGCACGCCCGTCTGCCCAGCGTGTTTGTAGCGTGTTGGACTATGGGTGACTATCCCTCTGTGTGTGGGTTCAATTCGCGGATGGCAGAAAAATCCACAGATTCCCCAGATTTACGGTGTTCGTGGCACCGAACCGAAGGGTTACGATGTCCATGGCACCGAGCGAAGAGCTGAAAAGCTCAAGTGCTTTCTGGATCAGGAGAAAAAAAATTTCATGCACCAATTCTTTAATTCTTTTTTTTTTTTTTGAAAGACCTCAGAGATGGTGAAAAACACTATTTATGAAGCACACACAAAAGCCTGTACTAGAACTCTCTTCTTATCCTGATGCTGTGAGGAAAATCAGAATTAAAGAAAAGAAAGAACAAGGAAAGGTAACACTCTGGAAAATGAAAGGCATACTATGCAATAAATGTATTGTGTGTCAATTCTCTTATAATGGGCAGCAGTGTATACACTACCACCATAACGTGTGAGTGACATCCCCCTTGATCCCTATCCACTTTGCCAGACTCAGTCGGTTACCAGGGACACCGCATTGAGGTCATGGAGGTTGGGATAGAGACTTGGTCAGTGCCAGGAGGTGGGATAGGGACTTGGTCAATGCCAGCTTACTGACTCTGGTACTGTCTTTCCCTTTATCTAATGTGTCTTTGGCCCCACATCTAGAGTGATTGAAGTAAAAGAATGTCGATTAAAAATTCTTCTTTATGATTTTTCTTTTATGCCAAGTTTCATATTCAATCTTGCCATCTACATTTGTTTCTTGTGTGATATAACATTTTTATAGGGTATTATACACAAGCGGAGTACCATGCAGAAAATGCTCGCTCTCTTATGCTTCATGGGAGCCACACTGCATCCTCAGTGGAAGAAAAATCTGATCTGTTTGCAGTTCTGATCAAGATATATCGTGTGATTGGACAAGCTGCCACTGCCTTGAAGAAGTATCCTTTGTCTTTATTGTTTTAGTTTAAACTTCAAGCTGCATAAGGCTAGGTTTGATGCAAGAGAAAACACAAGATAGATTTGTATGTCAAAGTCATGCATAAGACTAGGTTTGATGTAGAGAGAACAGCACAAGATCAGATTTAGATGTCAAAGTCATGCATAAAAATTAGGTTTGATGTAGAGAGAAAAGATCAGATTTAGATGTCAAAGTCATGCATAAGACTAGGTTTGATGTAGAGAGAAAAGATCAGATTTAGATGTCAAAGCCATGCATAAGACTAGGTTTGATGTAGAGAGAAAACACAAGATAAGATATTAAGTAGAATTTAGCCTCAGATTTATATCTCATGTTGCATAGTCTGGTTTGATGTGAGAGCAAAAGCAAAGATCAGATTTAGATGTCAAAGTCATGTATAAGACTAGGTTTGATGTAGAGAGAAAAACACAAGATCAGATTTAGATATCAAAGTCATGTATAAGACTAGGTTTGATGTAGAGAGAAAAACACAAGATCAGATTTAGATGTCAAAGTCATGCATAAGACTAGGTTTGATGTAGAGAGAAAAGATCAGATTTAGATGTCAAAGCCATGCATAAGACTAGGTTTGATGTAGAGAGAAAAGCACAAGATCAGATTTAGATGTCAAAGTCATGTATAAGACTAGGTTTGATGTAGAGAGAAAACTACAAGATAAGATTTAGTAGACATTTTTAGCCTCTGCCTTATATACTCATGTTGCATGTGTGTTGCCGAAGCTTGCAAGGGAGCAAAGAATAGTAACACTGTGACCTACAAGGCATGTCATAAGAGGCGACTAAGGTAGGGGCCTTGGGAAGCTACCCTAGTAAATAAAGAGTGTCACAGAAATCGGATGTGCTGGCCTGCTTGTCGGCGCATAACTGGCACAACACATACAATTGTTCTTAGGCTCAGATCCCATACAAATTACAAAGAGGGATTTGACAAGTGGTCGATATGGAGCATTCAAAGAAGAAGATATACTTGTATGTGATGAGAACTGATGATGATGTTGTTTTTATGTTGTCTAGAATTAAACAATCAGCAAACATAAGATCGCCTAAGTGGTTACCGGGACCATAATTTGGGGTGTAAAAATAGAACCAATGTTACCTGCCACGCATTTCGTAAGAGGCGACTAAGGTGGTTTGGCTGAAATCGGATGCATGTGTCCTAAACGTGTAGAAGTCTATGCGTTTGGGGCCTACCAAACCAATATGCAACGTATACATGTTCTTGGCAAAGATCACACATATCACAAATAGTGATTAAAATTGGTCGTAAAGAACAAACGCAAAGAAGAAGAAGAAGCAAACATGAGGAACCATAATAAACCTAGATTATGTCCACATTCTTCTTCTTTTCTTCAATCCTGTTTTGTCTCACAGCGTCAGAATAAGAGGAGATTTCTAGAACAGGCCTGTATGTGCGCTTCATAAACGGTGTTTTTCGTTACCTCTGTTAACTTTGAGGTCCACATTTTGCGTGGACGGTCTTTTGCGTTGTATCCACTGTATCGGAGTAGCATTGCTCTTTGAGGCGCACTGTCTGTTGGTAATCCTCTTATGTGACAGTGATCACTGTTGTAATATCCCAGCATACTTCATTTGCACAGCGGCAACAGAATGGGGGACACCAATGCTATGTCAATGTCACAGTCACCTGGTCGACTCGCTAGTCTGGTTGGTCAACCATCGCTGATGCAGACTAGATCTGATGGTCACCAGCACGTCTTCCAACTTCTCTGTTTGTTGGTAGGACCATTTATTCACTGCCTACCCCTGGCATTGAAGTCACCACAAAAGATGATGTTCTCATCCTGGTCAAATATATGTTGCCACTACAGTGTATCCACTTTGTCGTTACAAGCATACACATGAACTCTGACGAACGGAACAGGAGTTCATAGTTCATAAGTACGGTTCCAACTTCACTGCAATGGGTCACCCCATAATTGCTCCATTCCTGTGCCAATGAAAATCACACGAAATGCTAACAACTGTGAAATTTTTCCTGTGTGAACTAATTCCAGAATGAAACAGCCGAGTACCACCACAAAAAGAAACCTGCTCCGCATAAAATGCATATGGCCGTCGCTAATGTAGCAACATAAAACTGTTCATCACTTGAATTGCAATTCTTGTCGAAGGAACATCAATCACGACAAAATCCAGCTTTCTGCACCCGCAATGTAACTGCATACGGCAGATTGAGCTTGTTCGTCATAACTGCCGTCCGCCATTTTCTGAATACACACTAACACACAACAAACGCACGGTTGACACAGCAAAAGCATTCCATGTAACATTCATAGCTCACAGCGTTGCTCAAGCACTAACTCAGTAGCTCGGCAAACGAAACCGAAAATACCCGACCAAACATGTCGGAAATGCGCTAGCAAAGTCGTGTTCAGAATCAAACAGTTCTGACTCTGAATGGCCCTCCCGCATTCCGCCATTGCTGGAACAGGAGTCTGCACTCTAACTGCATGTACTTGTATGTTGTCACAGTTCTACCGCGATATGTCTACTTCAGATGCTGTCATGTTATTCCTAACAAGAATTGCTTATCCAAGATGCCGCCCATTATAAAAGCTATGAATGCAGACTGTAACTTCTCCCAGATTGGTCTCTTGCAGGGCATTGATATCGGCACCATATAGGAGTTTGTCAAATACCTATCGCCTCAGCATAACGCTAGCACAATTCTAGTACATGATGCTTAAGTTTCTTTGACCCAGTCTCTCAAACTTTATTTTTGTAAAGTCTTATTGAAACAGCTAAGTTTATAAAATGCCAAAATAATTGTGACTGAATCCATAGACAATTTTTGTATAAATTGACTAATTATGACATCGTTGGTAAGAAAATTTATTAGCATTAATAGAGATTTATTTGCTGGGGTTTCTTGGCTAATGCGCATGGTAGGGTTGTTGCAGAGCAAATGGAGCATACAGGACAACTACTTCTAGTATGAGGATGGAGGTTGAGGCTGTTACTGCTGCCCTCCATTGGCTCTCTGAGACTTCATTTACTGGGGCCGTTGTTGTATCTGACTCTCAGTCGGTGCTTCACAAGATCCAGAAGGGCAGGCTTCGTATGAGTGGATGTCGTCTATAGAAGTTTCTAACCTCCAGAGGCTTACGTGGATATACTGTCCTGGGCATGCGGGTGTTTACAGTAATGAGAGAGTGGACAGGTTTGCATCAACAGCATCGATTGTTGGGGAGTTGAAGATGGATAAGGGGATATTCTTCGGTCTCTTGCGACTGTCTGTTGGATGAGGACACTAAAATAGATGTTGAATCAATTCAGTGATTTAGGCAGCTTAGAGTTACCTATTGTACAAGTAGAACTGGATACCTGAGGGGCAGAGTGAGAGGTGTGTTTAATCAGTGAGCCACGGGAACCATCAGTATGCATACTCTTCGATATATGTTGGGGTAGACTAAGCACCTATTGGTCTGCCTAGAGTGCAGTGACGTCAGTTTAGTAATCAATAACATAATTTATTAGCAAACTGTTAACTCCAAAATAGAGGAATAATCAAGTGTTAATTCCTTGACTTATTGTCAGATATACTGCTGCAGAAGACGCTCTACGGAAAGCAGATAACATTTCTCAAGAGCGCAGCAAGTTGTCTTGTGTGACAGACAAAGAGTGCAATATGTTGGATATATTACTTTATCAGGCCATGGCTAGGTACATTTCATTGAGGGTAGAATTCAAATATAGGGTAGACCCCAATCTAATTGGGTATAAAAAATTTCAAAGATTGCCTTCATGGATTTCCCCATAAGGCTTGGTCACTCTCAGCGGATAGGGCGCAACACCTGCTGAGAGTAGTGCACAAACTTCTTCTTCTTTGAACGCTCCATATCGACCACTTGTTAACCACTCTGTGTGATTTTTATGTGATCTAAGCCTAAGAGCAATTGTACATTGTACCAGTTATGTGCTTACAAGTAGACCAGCACATCTGATTTCTGTGATGCTTTTTATTTACTAGGGTAGCTTCCCTAGGTATACATCAGTCGGGCCTCTTACTACATGCCTTGTAGTCACAGTGGTACTATTCTTTGCTTCCCTTGTGGGCCCCTGCACCCCACGGGTGGCACAAACCACAAACTACATAGATCCAACAGCAATCCTAGGGGATAATCTGAAAAAAATGGTACTTGTGAACCTAGCGACATAGTTTGGATTCAAACGCATGATCCTCAGAATGTGTTTGATCAGAAGGTGGACCTCAGAGATAACAGAGGCGACAAAAGACACTATTTATGAAGCACACACAAAAGCCTGTGCTAGAAATCTCTTCTTACCCTGAAGCTGTGAGGCAAACCAGGATTGAGAGAAAGAAAGAAAGACAAGGTGCATAGAGAGGCTCGCTCCAGGTGTCTCCTTTTTCGACCTGAAGCTGAAAGGCAAAACAGGATTAGAGAATAGATAGATAGATAGATCCTCAGAATACAATGCAGGTTGCTTAACCACTTCCTACAGAGATTCCAGTAAAACTGATTCTTCGTCTTCTTCTCTTCCACCATTTACTTCTCTATAGAAGTGTTGGGGAGATGTAGTGATCTGGTGTGTGTGCTTGTTTTAAGGCACTTTGTAAGCTGATATTCATTTTCGTAAGGCTGTTCTTGATGCCGTCGCTCCATCTTTGCGTGGTCTTCCTCTTGCTTTGTACTCATTATACTTTTTCTGTGTGGCTCTCTGTGGTAGGTAAAACTGATTAACAGTTGATAATTATATTTTAAAATATCAAAGATAGTGTTTAGACTTTGATTCATTATGTAGTATTGCACCATCAACATCATCATCATCATCTAGCTTATCCTTGTCGAAACTTGTCTTCTGTGACAGCAGATCTAAATGTATCTGTGTCCTGCTTGAGGTATCTGGTGTCTGCCGTAGTCACACTTAACTCATCTATGATATATTTCACCCCTCTTCTCTTTGGACTTCCTCTCCCTCATCTGCCCAGAATCATACCCTCCCCTCGGACCAATCTTCTCCAGAGAATTATTGGAATTTTAAATATCCAGAGTATTTCATTTTTCTCTATTAATTTACCAGCTACCCAGACATCTCACTGATAGCTAAACAGCAGATGATCAACATAGGGAATGCTAACCCAAAACAAATGCTTGCAGAAAACGGATGCACCAGGCCGTAAGGCGCATAACATGGTACAACGACCCCTCACAATGAGGAATGGGATAACGGATTTTACGGTCAGCAATCTGCCTCAAAGGGTTTAGCCACGCAGTAAGAATGCCAGACCTACCATCACGAGGATGGCCAAAACTTACTGCTGGAAGAGGTCAGCACAAACGGGAAGCAGAAATCATAGGAATGATATCCTACAGTACTGCCCCCAGTGTGCAGATTTGAGAAGAGGTGGCCCACTTACACTAGCGTCCAAGACAAACTGTATGGCGTGGCTGATAATCTGAGGCAGATGACTGCCTTTATTAGAGAATCGAAATCCCAATCTAGTGAGAACGCAGAAGAAGAAGATGATCAACAGCATCTTCATCCCTACTTTGTGTTACCAGAACCAAACATGAACAATAAGTAAAGTACAGTCGCAAAAAATAACTACTTGTGAAATGCGATGCTCCACGATTACCAACAGCACCAGAAAAGACAGTCTCCAATATTAGTATAAGAAAGAAAGTTGGTACAGAATCTTGCTTGAATTACATTGAGAAACAAATAACGAAGTGGTTCGGCCACTTAATAAGAATGCAACCAAACTCCACTGTATACAGAGTCTTCTACAACAGAACATCAGGAAAGAAAGGAAAGGAATACCACGAAAAAGATGGTTAGATTGCATAGCAGAATCCTGTCAAAGAGCAAAAATAACTATTACCTAAGCCACTAGAGCACCGCAAGACAAAAACAGAAAAACATTACACTTCGCAACAACCCAATAACAGTGTGATGACAAAAAAAAAATCTATTAATTCATGGCTTCATTTAATGTATGCATATTTTGTGTCTCATTTGGGAGTTGATAAGTCAGTATCTTGGATTCAATCAACTATTACCTACTTTGCTTAATTGTCATCAAGCCCTGCAACTATTGAGGATTTGTACATGGACTCTCCATGTTACCCTTGTCTTTATTATATCATAGTGATATTCTGTGCATTTTGTTCTTCGTTATGTGTTTCATTCTTTTTATACCCCTTTCCTGTTTTATTCTCTGGTGTCCATGAGAGTCCTGTTCTTGCAAGTATGTCAGGTCTACATAATAGTATTACCATTTTTACTTGTCAATTTTTAATGTGTACAAGCTGCCTCTGTGGACTTTCAGATTATATGCAAAACAGAAAAAGTATGCACTGGCAAGTCAAAAATATGACAAAGTGATTGAATTAATGGAAGCTGAATATGGAAAGGATAGTATTCAAGTTATGTATGCCTATACAGAGTATGGCAAGGTTTGTTCTACAAGTTGATTTTATTGTATACATATGGATACATTTTGTAATTATAGTTGTCAGTATTTTGTGTTTTACTTAGTTTAGTTTAGTCGTCGATTCATCATCACCACTCAACATCGAACAAATTAGTCCATAAGTGCTCTGATCTTCTCCTCAGTATGTCTCTCAGCGCATGGCAACAAACAACACCGGTTCTTTGTTGGTTTACAATTCATCTTTGGCTACTAGTATAGTGCTCTTCGGAGACATCAAGCGACATGAGTGCCTAGAGAAGATAATTTTGGAGGGAATGATGACTGGAAGAAGAATGAGAGAAAGACCTAGAAGACAATGGATGCAAGATGTCATTGATGATCTGAGAATGACTGCTGCTGATGTCAGCCAACTTGACAGAACAGAGAGTTTTTCAGGACTGCTGCCATGGGAGCCAAGTTCCGGAAGTGACAAGCTACTTGATGATAGTGTTCTTATTTAGCTACACCACATTTGAATCGATATTCTTGCAATCTGGTTAGTGTTGTAGATTCACCACTAATACTTTAATTATTTACACTGTCTGTCTTCCTTAGGGAATTCAGAATATTAGTCTGGTTCATTGCTCACCCGCTTTTTACAGCAGCCATACCTACAAAAGAGAGCCGCAATAGCGTAGTTATTAGGGAACTTGCTTCTTAGACTAGTGGTCTGAATTCAATTCCACAGTCGACATGGACTATTTTCAGATCATAACGGCTCTCAGGTCAACCCAGCCTCAAATGGGTACCAGGAAAAGCACTGGAAGTAAAGGCAGCCAGCATGATGCTGACCACATCACACAACGTGTTCCGACAGTCAATGAAAATACGGGCCTAACATCGTATTACCCAATATACCTCAAGGTATGAAAAAGGGTTCCTTTACTTTTTTGTTTACTGTATACAATAGGTGCTCTGTCTCCCCCAACAGTTGTTGAAGGGTATGCATGCTAATAGTTCCTGTGGCTCGCTGGTTAAGTACACTTCTCTCTCTGCCCCCCAAACATGTTTCTCTACTTGTAAGTAAAAAAGGAACCCTTTCATACCTCGTGGTATATAGGTCAATACAGTGTTAGGCCTGTATTTTCATTGACCGTCGGCACACGATGGGTGATGTGGTCAGCATCACGCCAACCGCCTTTACTTCCCAGAGCATGTCTGGTACCCAATTGAGGCTGGGTCGACCTGAGAGCCGTGCGGTCAGGAAAAATTCCACGCGCATGGTGAACCCAGACCACCAGCCTTGAGAAGCGAGTTCACTAACAACTACGCTACAGCGGCTCTAACAGTTGTTGAAGGGTATGCATACTAATAGTTTCTGTGGCTCGCTGGTTAAGTACACTTCTCTCTCTGCCCCTCAAACATGCTTCTCTACTTGCACAACATATAATTAAAAACTTCTTCTTCTTTGCGTTCATTCTTTACGACCAATTTTAATCACTCTTTGAGATATGTTTGATCTTTGCCAAGAACGTGTATACGTTGCACATTGGTTTGGTAGGCGCTAAACGCATAGATTTCTACACGTTTAGGACACATGCATCCGATTTCTGCCAAACCTCTGTAGTCACCTCTTACGACATGCGTGGCAGGTAACAGTGGTTCTATTCTTTACACCCCAAATTTGGGGTGTAACCACTGTGCGGAAAAAAACAACCAAAAAACTCCTTAAATCGTTGGATTGATTCAGTAACATTGTGACCAACACATCATGTCATAAGAGACGACTGAGGTAGGGGCCTAGGAAGCTACCCTAGTAAATAAAAAGCGAAGCAGAAATCAGATGTGACTGCCTACTTGTAGGCACATAACTAAAACAATGTACAATCGCTCTTAGCCTCAGATCACATACACATCACAAAAAGTGGTTTAACAAGTGGTCAATATAGAGCATTCGAAGGAAAGAAGAAGGGCTGGATTGATTCAACATCAGTTTCACTGTCCTCATTCAACAGCAGGTTGCAAGAGACCAAAATACATCCCACTTATCCATCCTAACCTTCCTGACAATCGATGCTTTTGATACGCTAACCACTGAACAATCAAGATGCTTAAGAAAAAAATATTACCAATTCAAAATTCCTTGAGTTTCAAACAACATTAATAACTTAAACTATCCCTCTGTGTGTGCGGGTTCAATTCCGCGGATGGCAGAAAAAGCCACAGATTCCCCAGATTTATGGTGTTCGTGGCACTGAACCGAAGGGTTACGGTGTCCATGGCACCGAGCCGAAGAGGCTCAAGTGCTTCTGGATCGGAAAAAAAAAAAAAAAAAACTTAAACACTTAAGAGAAAGAAAATAACAGTATATAATTTGTATGTTTTTCATTTTTCAGCTTGAACAATCCAAAGGCAGACATGCAAATCATGACAAGACAATAAGACTCTTCCTACAAGCTTATTCTATTGCATCAGCCATGTAAGAAGATTTAGTTTTTACACCATTGAAATACTAGAAGAAATTTGTTTAGTTACATTTATATTATTTTTGAGTGTGAAGATATTAAGTTTGTTTCGGACTCCAAAATCATTTGGTTCACATCTTTCATTTCTCTAGCGATCCCTGATTTCATCGTAAGTGAGCTTGGGCTATTTTCCAGTGATCCATGATTTAATTTTAGGTTAGATTGGGCTATTTTCTAGTGATTCATGATTTAATTTTTGGTTAGATTGGGCTATTTTCTAGTGATTCATGATTTAATTTTAGGTTAGATTGGGCTATTTTCTAGTATTTCATGATTTAATTTTAGGTTAGATTGGACTATTTTCTAGTGATTCATGATTTAATTTTAGGTTAGATTGGGCTATTTTCTAGTGATTCATGATTTAATTTTAGGTTAGATTGGGCTATTTTCCAGTGATCCATGATTTAATTTTAGGTTAGATTGGGCTATTTTTAGTATTTCATGATTTAATTTTAGGTTAGATTGGGCTATTTTCTAGTGATTCATGATTTAATTTTAGGTTAGATTGGACTATTTTCTAGTGATCCATGATTTAATTTTAGGTTAGATTGGGCTATTTTCTAGTGATTCATGATTTAATTTTAGGTTAGATTGGGCTATTTTTTAGTGATCCATGATTTAATTTTAGGTTAGATTGGGCTATTTTCTAGTGATCCATTGTTTAATTTTAGGTTAGATTGGGCTATTTTCTAGTGATTCATGATTTAATTTTAGGTTAGATTGGGCTATTTTCTAGTGATCCATGATTTAATTTTAGCTGAGATTGGACTATTTTCTAGTGATCCATGATTTAATTTTTGGTGAGATTGAGTGCCTAGTCATACCTGAGTCGCACAATAGAACATATGTCTTGTATTCACGTTGAGCATGTGAAAATGGTCCAACTTTGCAGTTGGAAATTGATAAGGGCAGGCTGGAAAGCTGCTTGCCAGACATAAATTCTTAGAGGAAAAACTTCTATAAATAATGGGCACCTTCTTCAGAATGATATATATAGTCTTTGCCGGTCTTACAAAGCTTGTGTACTGCCCGTGAGATCTTCCTGTATAAGAAAGAGATTGTAACCCACAAGGCTATTCACCGATGTGTAATGCTGATGGTCCAATCATTCAATCAATCAATCAACTAGAATTCAAATGATTTAGGAAGCATATTTACATAAAACGGAAGACTCAACAACAGAGAAATAGAAACTAGAGTTCAGAAAACAAATTCTGATATCTACCAATACCAACTAGACACCCCCACCACTCAGAGATCCAAACATCTCCTTGTCAGTTAAACAACAAATGATTAAAAGTATCTTACTTTATGCCACCAGTACCAAACATAGACAATAGAATGAATAAAGCACAGGCACAGAAAATGACCCCATGTGAAAGAAAGTTGAAACAAGACCGGCCCTGAATTATATTGAAAAACAGAATGAAATGGGTTAACCACCTAGTAAGATACAGCTAGATCACACTGTATATCAAGCCTTCTACAGAAAATCTTAGGGGTGAAAAGATTGATTGAGTGTCAAAATCATGCCAAAAGAAGCAGAAATCAATCACACAAACCATCCAAGAAGCGGAAGACAAATATAGAAGACCACCACACTTGGCCACAACTTGATTGCAATGCGATAACGTAAGAAGAAGAAAGAAGATCTACCATTTTGCATCAGTAATAGTAAATTATAAACAAATATTGAAGTGGTTCTGCCAATTAATAAAGATGCAACTAATCTCTGCTGTAAACACAGTCTTCTACAGCAGAACATCAAGAAAGAAGGTGATATGAAGACCATGAAAAAGATGGTAGATGGTATAGCAGAATCCTGTCAAAAAAGAAAAGATGATTATCAGCCATGCCACTAGATCAACACAAGACAAAAACAGAAAAACCACAACACTGGGAAACAATATGGTAGCAGTGTGACAACAAAAGAAAAAGAATAGTAAAAGATCTGCTATGAGAATACAAGAAAAAAACCAAGAGACATCGAGCGATAAAACCAAAGAAAGTCTATGGAAATATAGTATCGTAACAACCTCTGTAATATGCTTTGTTCAACAATGAGAACATTTATCTTTTCAATGCACTTCACAATATCAGTCTCTAGACCAGATAGTACTGACCTAACAAAACTATATACTAATGCATATTTTCTTTGTCTTATGATCTTTCAGTTATAAAGTGGGACACCCAGAACTAGTGGATACTGCTTTAGCTCTGTCTCAAGCTTACGCAAGCACTGGTTGGGAGGAAGCAGAAGGTGTTTATCAACATCATCATTGTTCTTACCACCATTTGCATAATTTTTATCAAGGCTGTTATTGGTTTTTGGTTACTAAATTGACATTATTGCACTCCGGGCAAACCCATAGGTGCTCAGTCTCCCCAACAGATATTGAAGGGTATGCATACTGATGGTTCCAGTGGCTCGCTGATTAAACACACTCCTCTCTCTGCCCCTCAGGCATCCAGTCCTACTTGTACAACGGGTAACTCCAAACTGCTTCAATCGCTGGATTGATTCAACATCTATTTTAACTTTTTGTGGACCAAACTCCACATTATTTGGCTTTGGGTTGGACGCCTTTTTACCAGAAGCCACGCTAAAAGACATTTATATTCTAAACACAAATGGCTTGTAAAAACATGGCTTTTTCCCTGGTCCACTAAGAGTTAGTGTCCTCATCAAACAGGCAGTCGGAAGAGACCGAAGAACATCTCCCATATCCATCTTCAACAACCCAGCAATCGATGCTGTTGATACAAGCCTGTCCGCTCTCTCATTACCGCAAACACCCACATGCCCAGAACAGTATATCCACATAAACCTCTGGAGGCTAGAAACATTCTTTAGACGACATCCACTCATACTGCCCTTTAGGAGTTTGTGAAACATAAACTGGGAGTCAGATAGAACATCAAGGCTATTAATTAGCATAAACCTTATTACCATAATCAACATACTAATGATGTTGTTGTTGACAAATTCCTGAACTGTTTTATCTTTTGCAGCAAATGTCAGCAGTACTTATTATCAAGTAAATACTGTATTTTTCTGTACATTTTCTGTCATCCTGCCAACTACATCTCATGTTTTTATGCAGTTTTCCCGGCATTATGCCCAGTAAATCTTGAAGGTTTTTTTAATGTAGCTAATAAATCACTTCTTGCAATTTTTCTGTCATTCCATTAATTATATCTTTTTTTTTTATATATGAAACATGTAAAAACATAGTACTGTAGCAACATAATATACAGCAACATTTCAAAGAAATTCAGACTTCCTATACGGCGACATAACATATACAGTCAGACAATAAATCCCTAATGACCCTAAAATAAAAATATGCGACTGAAAATGAAACAAATGTGATATTAAAGCAGACCTGGAGACGAGTCCTATTGAGAAACTGAAGAATACTGGACTATCATGGGAAGCCATAAAGAAAACATCAGAGACTGGCCTTCTTCTTCTTTGAACGCTTCGTATGGACCACTTGTTAACCGTTAACCACTCTTTGTGATCCGAGCCTAAGAGCAATTGAACGTTGTGCCAGTTATGCACCTACAAGTAGGCCAGCACATCCGATTTCTGCAACACTTTTTATTTACTTAGGGCAGCTTCACTAGACCCCTACCTCAGTCACATCTTATGAAGTGCCTTGTAGGTTGCAGTGTTACTATTCTTTAATCCCTTTGCAGGCCCTGGCAACACACAGGTGAGCGATTGGTCAAAGTGGAGACAGCTGTTGAGGCCCTATCCTCCACAAAGAGCGGAAAGGAATAATTAAGTCAGTAACAGGTACAGCTGTGCTGTAAATATAACACAACAAGAAACTCAATTTCTCAAATCACAAAATGGAATTTCTAAGTGATTATTCCAGAGACAAAAACTGTTGCCATGCTCAACAAAATCGGGAAAACAAAAAGACTAAATCTTAGGACAAAACTTAAAATATATAGAAGTAATATACTGGGAGTGCTATTATACAGTAGTAAATGCTGGAAGAAGTAATGTACTGGGAGTGATATTATACAGTAGTGAATGCTAGAAAATGACCCAACACATAATACACAAGTTGGAGACATTTCAGAATAAATGTTTAAAAAGAATTCTGCAAATTTTCTGGTCAAATACCATAACAAATGAGGAGTGTTTGAAATGAACAGACAGTGCATCCTTGCAGACCATCATTAAGAGATGAAGATGGAGGTGGTTTGGACATGTATGTCATATACCAGTGGGGAAATTGGCTAGGACAGTTCTCAGATGAACAGTGGATGGGAAGAGAAGGCCTGGACGTCCAAAGGAAACATGGAGAAGAACTGTGAAGAGAGAGTTGAAGAAGTGTGGCCTGACGTGGGAGACAGTTTATATAAAGGGAGCAGAATGGCGACAGTGAAAGTCTCTTGTGGAAGCCTTATGTGTCAATCGAGACATGAAGAGGATATAGATAGATTCTAGAGAAAATGAAGAAGATTGTATTGTTTTTTAGCACTGAATTCATTGATAACAATCTGAATTTTCCAGTATCAGCTCTGAGCTACTTGGAGGAATCCTTGAGAACATGTATGACAATACATGGTCCAAATCATGCTAAGACTGTAGAGGTTCAATACCATCTGGCCAAAATGATGATCAGAACTAATAAAACTAAAGTACGTTTCCTTTTCGACTTCTTCTTCTTTTGTTGTCCAACTGTTACCGGGTTGTTGCCCAGTAGCTTCTTCTTCTTTTGTTGTCCAACTGTTACCGGGTTGTTGCCCAGTAGCTTCTTCTTTTGTTGTCCAACTGTTACCTGGTTGTTGCCCAGTAGCTTCTTCTTTTGTTGTCCAACTGTTACCGGGTTGTTGCCCAGTAGCTTCTTCTTTTGTTGTCCAACTGTTACCGGGTTGTTGCCCAGTAGCCTTTTGTTCTTGTGTAGGATTAATTTCTGATCCAAATGGATCATAGGGCTACTACTTGTGACTAACAGAATTTTGTAATTGAATATAGTGCTGAAATTTTTCCTAAAACATGTCTGTTTTTCTTTGCAGTTTTAAATTTGTAGATTTGAATATTTTCCTAAACCCATTGATTGAATGATTGATAGGACCATCATCATTGCACTTTGGTGAGTAACCATGTGTTCTCCGATCTCTTTCTTACACAAGAAGATCTCAGCGACAGTGCATTTTTTTTTTTTTTCTTTCGTCCGCTTTCAACTCAGACGAAGTTCCATCTTTGAAACTGATTTTTGCGTGAAAATCTGTTTTCCAATTTCTTACAATGGCAGCAGCGTGCACATTGTAAATTACTTTACACTGGCAGCCGTGTGCTCAATGTACTCGTAATTAGTATTCCCTCGCCATACAGGCAGATTTTCTCCGACTTCAGAGGTACTCACGTTATCGTCCTGAGTAAGACCAGGGACTCGAACAAATGCCGGACAGTAGGTTCGAACCCGAGCTATGAGGCGTCTCACAGTTAGCAGGCCGAGCTACTATCAACTACTCTAGGCAGTCCCCCAGCGACAGTGCATGAACTACATAGCATGACAAGAGTCACCGATGTAACTTAGAAGATAATGAAAATATTTTGTAGGAATTTTAAATTAAAATCTTTCTAATGAATTTTACATGGAAGCGGCTTTCCAGCCTTCTCTTCTCGATTTTGAACTGCGCGATTCTTTTGCTTGCTCAGCTTGAACAAGGGACCTATGTTTTATCACCCATCTCCGATAGGAATAGGAACTCTATCTCATCTACACTGAGATCAGGGATCTCTGGAAATATATCCTGATGGCTTCACAAGTGTTGTAGTTTTGGTTTTATTTTTGGGTTGATGTGGTATTCGATGGTTGTTATTCTTATAGTGATGGTAGTGGACAACGACGTTACAAATCACAGAACACCGTCTGGTCAGACTTTATATAAGTTTATTGATGTTTCATAAGCTTTCCAAAACACGTCCGTCCATTAATCATGTTTATGTTCGTCTCCCTAGGTTTTCTAACGTTGCTACGCAGTCACTACACAATTCTACGTCAACTAGTTTCACTACGTAAATGTCTCGTTCTAGTGTTGCTATCTGCTATTAACGTGCAGATTTGGTGCGCAAACACTACAGTCAACTAATTTCATATCTACCAACCTATCTATCTAAACTAACTGTCTGGCCTGCTGGCTACTACCTGGGGTTGAGGGACTGGCTGCTTGCCTTCTACACAAGGAAGCAAACCTAGTACCTTTGGAATGAGAGATGAGCACCTAACCTCTACGCCACAGAGAGCACCCCTATCCTAAACCCAACCTATGATAACCACTGACAGTGTTGTCCAGTCTATCTATTATCTTTCCCCAGGTGGATGATGGAATCGGTTGTCCACTCTTATCGTTAAGCGTAGGGGTGGAAGCTTTAATTTTCCTTCCATGGCCAGATGAGTCGCCCTTGTTGTGTTATATCCGTGTTTATTTAGTGTGGTCTTCATATTGTCTATCAATCTTTTTCTTGCTCTTCCCTTGGCTTTAGTACCCGATCTCTTTTTATTGTACGCTGTTATTGGTGGGTGGTTGTATTTCATTCTCATTAAATGTCCAAGCCACTGCATCTGTTGTCTTTCAATGTATTCGTGCATGAAGTTATGCCCACTCTGCTTCTGATGTCCTCGTGGTGTCCAGTATGACAAAATATGTGTACAGATATATTACTAATAAGATTTTATATACATTTTTTTCCCGATCCAGAAGCACTTGAGCTTTTCAGCTCTTCAGCTCGGTGCCATGGACATCGTAACCCTTCGGTTCAGTGCCACGAACACCATAAATCTTGGGAATCTGTGGCTTTTTCTGCCACCCGCGGAATTGAACCCGCACACACAGAGTCACCCGTAGTCCAACGCGCTACGAACACACTGGGCAGACGGGCATTTTATATACATAATGAAACCTCTCTTTATAGTACCATATCTACTGAGTTATACTGTAGCATTGTGTCAGATCTGATTCTTTATAGGTTAAGTGTCAGTGCTGACTCATATTTCATTAACTCCATCATGATTGGCTTCTTTGTCTCAGGAGTTTTGGTTTTGCATCACATAGTTTGTTCTGTGCTGAATTACAACGTTTCTTGTGGCTGTAATGGCCTATTTTGGAGTTGCAATCTTTGCCACAGTTGCTGCAGGTAAAACTGGAGACTGGAGCTGATACATAGGATGTTCTCTCTGCTCTGAAGACTCTGGAACTGAAGAGGGCTCTACTATCCTGGGAGGCAATAAAGAAAACGGCAGAGACAGACAAGAGTGGCGAATAAGTGTTGAGGCCTATGCTCCACGAGGAGTGGAGAGGAATAAGTAAGTAAGTAACATAGGAACATGAGTGCAAACTCATAATTCCTTGTGGACCAAACGCCACACTACGTGGATTTGGATTGGACGCCTTTTTACCAGGAGCCACACTAAAGGGCATATTTATTCTAAAAATAAATGTCTTGTAAAAACATGGCTTTTGACCTGGTCAGTAAGAGTTAAAAACAACAATACCATTTTCCCATCTACTAAAAGAGACCGCTAATGTATGGGTGTGCCCAAAGTACAGCAAAGTCAGTTCAGCCAGAGCCAACTATAAACTTACAGGCCTTCGGACTCAGGTAAGAATTATGGGAAATCAGACCCCAACTACACCACGTGACCTCGCATTCAGTATTGGTGTATATAGATGAATTCATTTTAAAATCGACACAAAATGCTAAATCGAAGTTATATTATGCAACAAGTTAAGTTTAACAATAAGAAATATCAATATTATTAAAAATTTTCACCAATTAATAACCGTAGACTCACAGAATAGAGTAAAATTGCAAAAAGCTGCAGTGTTCTTTCCAAACATCTGTTATTTCCAGACCCCTTTTCTGATCTAGGTCATGGAATCCCCATTCAGTTTGTCTGGCCTAGTTATCTAGAGTTGGCTGTGGTTCAGCTGACCATTAATATTGAAAATATAAACCTGCTTGACACTATTATTGACATGTGAAGGATATTTTTTTTAACTTATGCTGAATTTTGTTGTTTCCATGGTAATTTATGTTTATGTGGCTATGGTATGAACAGGAAGCAATGCAGATTCTAAAATCAAGCCTGCCAGCAAAATGTGAGGCATTTGGTGACTACTCAGAGCAAGTGTCTGACACATATAAATTAATAGGCAGTATCCATTTGTCCGAGGGAAATATAGAGACAGCTCTACGAAACTATAAAAAGGTATTACAAAATAACATAGAATATCCTGTTCTTTCTTTCTTTCTTTTGTCCTTCCCTGCTTTTTTGCCCCTAGGTGTAGCAGGTTATCTGATGATCGATTTCTGATATAACGCACGCTCAGTCGCTTGAGATGCTATGGTATTGCAGAGTTTTAAGATGTCTGTAACTCCATCAACCCATCTTTTTCTTGGTCAGCCTCTTACTCTTGATGATTCCATTGTCAGGTTGTACGCTCTTGCAACTGCTATATTCGGTTTCATTCTCACCAAGTGACCAAACCATTTGTGTCTGTTTTTCAATAAATCTAATAGCAGGTGTCATTTTGTTCTTTAAATGCATAAAATTGTTTAATGAAAAAAAAACAATTTTCATGTATTGAAAACAGGAATAAAGCTTTGTGTTATTACTTGTCTGTTTGCATGCGATCTTAGAGTGAGCACCAGTTTGCACACGTTTCCTTGTTCTAGACTTCTTGAAAATATTGTTTGCTCAGAAAAGGGGATTCTCTAGCACCTCATTGAAATAGGGCAGTATTCTAAAGCTATCTTTCAAATCCCAGAAGCCTGCCTGACTTGATGTGGCGACGACTGCAATACTATAAGTCCTAATGAATCCAACTTCCTAAATCATAGTGAGGGTGTATTCAATTTGGTCTGTCCTCTCCTTGCATATCCTATTTATCTTGTGTTGAAAATAGAAGTTTACAAAACATTGACCAACCTAGCTTCAAGAATTATAAAAGAATATGAGAAGTGTGTTTAACCAGCGAGTCATGGAAACCATTAGCATGCATTTCCTTTGTCATCCTCTGTGAGAGAATGAGCACTTTTGGGTCTGCCCAGAATGCTATAGCATCTGTATGGTAAGCCCCCCATAACAGCAGCTCTAAATGCTTCATGGCTTCCTGTCCGGTATGAGATCTGTGGATTATTCCACAGTCCTATTCAGCTCATCTTAAGGGTTTTAAGGGTTTTAAAGCCGAAGGATTGACTTTATTGTACCGGGTTTTACCCCATATGGCTCGGTCCCTCTTCGCAGAAATGGCACGCCACCTGCTGAGAGTATTGCACAAAGCACGAACTCCGTAGCCCCAGCAAAATCCTAGGGTTCTCTGGAAAAAATGCACTTGGGAAGAGAACAGCGCTGCCCGGTTTGAACCCACGACCTTCGACTCACAAGGCAACAGGCTTAATCACTTATCCACAGGCTCAGATCATACATATATATATTATATATATATATATATATATATATATATATATATATATATATATATATATATATATATATATATATATATATATATATATATATATATATATATGGCCTTTTCGTCTTTACAGAAGGTCAATTGGCAAGTGTTTTACTGTGACAACTTCTGAGTTTTCGCTTTTCTCTCTTTGTCGTTCAGCTCGTACATAAGTCTCTTCTCAAAAGACTCTGCGCCCTTTCGTAATTTGGCTTTCCACACAACTCTGTCATCAGCTAGTCTTTCCCATGTGCTGGGACCTATAGAAAAGTTTTTCATTGAGGCTTTGCAGACATCTTTATATCTGAGCAGTGGTCTGCCCTGGTGCCTCTTCCTCCGAAAGTTCACAGAACAACATTTGTTTTGGTATGCGATAAGTTTCCATTCTTCTCACAAGCCCCAACCATCTTAGTCGTCTACTGCTGTGCATGCCCATGATGGAAGGCAGGTTTGCACGTTGCAGTACTTCAGTGTTGGTTATCTTGTCGTACCATCTGATGTTCATAATCTTGCGGAGACATCGAAGGTGAAAGATGTTAAGTCTCCTCTCTTGTCTTGAGTAGGCTGTCCATGTTTCTGAGCCATATAGTAAAGAACTAATTACACAGGCTCGATATATTTGAATCTTCGTCTGTAATGTCAGTTTTGTGTTGTCCCACACTCGCTTTGATAGTTTGCCGAATGTAGTAGCCGCACTCCCTACACGAGCGTTGATTTCTTCGTCAAGAGAAAAGCTGGCAGTGATCATGGAACCGAGATAGCAAAATGTTTGAACTGGTGTTAGATGGTTACCATTTAAAGTGATATTTGTTGTGTTACCTCCCTGACATAGTACAACTGTTTTGGAGACACTTATAGTAAGAGAAAATAGGTTGCATGCCTTTGACAAATTATTGATTAGGCATTGCAGTGTAGTCTCACTGTGGGCGACTAAGGCAGCATTGTCAGCGAAAAGGAGATCCTTGAGAAGAATTTCCGTCATTTTTGTCTTGGCTCTTAAGCGAGCCAAGTTAAAAATAGTGAACCATCAGATCTAGTGCGGATGAAAACATCAGATCTAGTGCGGATGAAAACATCAGATCTAGTGCGGATGAAAACATCAGATCTAGTGCGGATGAAAACATCAGATCTAGTGCGGATGAAACATCAGATCTAGTGCGGATGAAAACATCAGATCTAGTGCGGATGAAAACATCAGATCTAGTGCGGATGAAAACATCAGATCTAGTGCGGATGAAACATCAGATCTAGTGCGGATGAAAACATCAGATCTAGTGCGGATGAAACATCAGATCTAGTGCGGATGAAAACATCAGATCTAGTGCGATGAAAACATCAGATCTAGTGCGGATGAAAACATCAGATCTAGTGCGGATGAAAACATCAGATCTAGTGTGGATGAAAACATCAGATCTAGTGCGGATGAAAACATCAGATCTAGTGCGGATGAAAACATCAGATCTAGTGCGGATGAAAACATCAGATCTAGTGCGGATTAAAACATCAGATCTAGTGCGGATGAAAACATCAGATCTAGTGCGATGAAAACATCAGATCTAGTGCGGATGAAAACATCAGATCTAGTGCGGATGAAAACATCAGATCTAGTGCGGATGAAAACATCAGATCTAGTGCGGATTAAAACATCAGATCTAGTGCGGATGAAAACATCAGATCTAGTGCGGATGAAAACATCAGATCTAGTGCGGATGAAAACATCAGATCTAGTGCGGATGAAAACATCACCATCAGCGTCCCCTTAGGTGTGGTTCAAAAGGACTGCGAAGAATAACTCCGTAGCTCCAGCAACAATCCTAGGGGTCTCTGGAAAAAAAATGCACTTGTGAAGAGAACGGCGCGGTTCGGATTCGAACCCTGGACCTTTGACTCACAAGGCAACAGGCTTAATCACTTATCCACAGAGGCTCCCCCTCCCTCAGCTCGTCTATGACATTTTACATCCATCTTCCTCTATATATATATATATATGTGTTAGAGCAGCAATATATTATTAGCTAGTTCACTTGTTTCGTAAGTCTGTCATCCCAAAATCAATTCCTTAGTAGAAGTTGAATTTTGTCTAACCATAGCAACTATCCGCTTGACCCAGACTGTAATGCTACCAGAGAAAAGAAACACTTGTAAGTAAAGTCTATATTACTGTATTACCCTATATACCTCATGGTATGAAAGCGATATATATATATATATCTTTATCTTTTCTTTAATTCTATTTTATCTCACAGCGTCAGGATAAGAAGAGATTTCTAGAACAGACTTCTGTGTTGTTACTGTCGTTACTGCCTGAAATACCGCTTTTTTTGGCAGTGTAGGACAGAAGGGACATGAGCCTGTGGAATTTAATGGCTGCAGTCACCGCGAAATTGTTCAGGTTATGACGTTTTCTTTGTGACCTCGACAGAAAAAAACTCCTTGGTCTTACTGTGGATTGAACCGGGTCTCCCGTATGTGAGCCGAGCTCTATTCCATACGGCCAGGCACTCCACCCTCTGTGTGCGCTTCCTAAATATTGTTTTTTACCACTTGTGTTATTTCTGAGGTCAACTTTTTTATGCATGTATATATAGATATAGCCCAAGTGGTAATCGGGGCCCAAATTAGGGGTGTAAAGAATAGAACCACTCTTACCTGCCACGCATGTTGCAAAAGGCAACTAAGGAGATTGAGCTTGGGGCTAGCTACCACCACTCCGTAAAAGTCACTAGATAGCTACAGAAACCACAACCAGGAAAATTCATAGCTTGCCACCCGAGGAGAGGACCCGCAGGGAGGGACTCATGGCAAGAAAATGGATAGATAGGGGAGAGATCTGGAGGAGATTGCCTTCTATAGGTGGGCTTGGAAGGCTTTGGTTGCAAATCTATGCCTACCTAGTGGCGAACGGTGAAGAAGAAATAGAAAGTATATATATATATATATATATATATATATATATATATATATATATCATCATCATCAGGTGCCGTCTCCACATCGAAGGTTGGCTGCAATGAATCTCCAGCATCCTCTGTCTTTCGCCTTGGTGTTGCACACTGCCAGACTGTAACCTGTCCATTTCTTAAAGTTTCCCTCCCACTTATCTCTCGGTCTTCCTCTTGCTCTTCTCCCTCAACTTTCCCCTCTAGTAAATGTTTTATCATGGTGTCATGTCTTTTTATGTGCCCAAAATACTTTACTTGCCTGAATTTTATTTCTCTTAATAATTGTTTCTTCATGCCTAGTTTTCCTAAAACTTGTTTATTTGTCTGTTTTTCTGTCCATGAAACTCTGCCTATTCTTCTATATATCCACATCTCAAATGCATCAATTCTGTCTTCTAACTGCTTGTTCATTGTCCATGTTTCAGACCAATACATTAATAAAGGATATATATAGCATTTGATCATTCTCATTTTTAGCCTGTTTGTGATTTGTTTGGATGTCAGTAACTTTCTCATACTATTGAAATTATCCTTGGCCATTCCTATTCTCTTTTTAATTTCTGTTATACATCTGCCATCATCTGTTATCATCTGACCGAGATATGAGAAGCTTTTATATATATATATCATCATCATCATTGGCCTCTGTGTCTCAGGAGACAATAGGTGTTGCGTCATGTAGTATGTTCTGTGCTGAATCACAACATTTCATGTGGCTGTAATGGCCTATTCTGGAGTGGCAATCCTTGCCACAGTTGCTGCAGGTAAAACTGGAGACTAGAGCCGATGCATGGGATGTTCTCTCTGCTCTCTGTGCTCTCTTTTGCCTCCACATGTGATGTTGTTTTCTTCTTTTCTTTTTGAGCCGCCCTCACTGCCGCTCGCCATGCTTGCCTGTCTTTGGCCAGCCGCTCCCAGTGTTTTTGTCTATGCCGCATGAAGTTAGATCACGTTTGCAGGTGTCAATGAAGCGTAATAATGGGCGCCCATGCTGTCTAGCACCAGATGCGAGTTGACCATATAGAATGTTCTGTGGGATTCTGGGATTCTATCATCGCTCATACGGCACATGTGTCCCAGCATATATATATATATGTTTAACATGAAGAGTTGTTTATCTTACTGTAACATATATATATATATTCACAGTGTCATGCCATAGAGAATATCCTGTTAGGACGAAATCATAAAAAAACAAAGGACACACAACGTACAATGGAAATGCTAATGTCGTAAGTAATTTATTTGTTTTCCTCTTTTGATCAGAAATTGCACCTCCAATAATATCTACATATAAATTGGCTATTAATGCCTGGCTTTATTCTCGCAAAATGTCATAATAAATTGCTTACATTAGCCATGTACATACAAACTTTATGAAGATATAAAAATGTTGGCGCTTGTTATGTTCTGTATCACTTTTTTAAAGTTATTTGGCTAACAAATAACTGGTTATTTTTATGATTATTTATTTACGAGGAAACCAAATTTTATTTGGTGAACACGCATCAGCTCCTGAAATGTTCTTGTTCTTCTTCAAAAGCTCCACATCGACCGCTTGTTAAACCACTCTTTGTGATTTGTATGTGATCTGAGCCTAAGAGCAATTGTACGTTGTGCCAGTTATGCACCTACAAGTATGCCAGCACATCCAATTTCTGCTACGGCTTTTATTTACTAGTGTAGCTTCTCAGTCACCTCTTATGATATGCCTTGTAGGTCGCAGTGGTACCATTCTTTGCTTCCCTTGTGGGCCCCGGCACCACATGGGCATATGAAGATACAAAAATGTTGGCACCTGGTATGTTCTGTATACCTTTTTACACATTTTAAAGTTATTTGGTTAATAAATGGTAGTAATACTGATTTTTTTTCACATATGCTACTTTTGAAAACATTTATATTATTTTGTGAACATGCAACATATTCTTGTCTCTAATGGAAGAAATAATGAATATAAAATGGAACGAATTCAGAAGTGATGAAATCAGAGACATGTCGGTCAACCACTAGTGACAACTGTTATAAGAAAGAGAAGATGGAGATATGTTGGGCACACCTTGAGGAGAAATGATCAACGAATATCAAAGCAGGCATTGAAGTGGGATGCAAAGGGTTCAAGAAAGAGAAGTCGACCTAAGGAGATCCTGAAGCGAACTTTGCTGAGAGAGGCAGGAAATATCGGTCTGAGTTCCATGGAGGAGATTGAGCGAGTTGCCCAGGATAGAGCGGTATGGAGAAATTACTTGAAGGCCCTATGTAATATAAGAGTACGAGAGGAATTATTATTATTAATGGAAGAAATAGGTTGCAACTTTTACTCTCGGTGATTTCTATCCTATATTTGTATACTATTAAACCTTTTAGTTCCCAGTAGAGCATAGAACGTCATCTGTTCCTTCCATACTACAACTACCGCTACTTAGCTCTCTTGTTCCCAGTGGAGCATAGAACTTCATCTGTCCCATCCTAACTACAACTACTGCTACTAAATATTGTTCCTATTGGAGTACAGTGCTGCATCTATTACTCTCATACTACTGCTACTTAACCTTGTTCCCAGTGGAGCATAGTGTTGCATCTGTTACTCTCATACGGCTGCTACTAAACCTCTTTGTTCCCAGTAGAGCATAATGCTACAACTGTCTTTCTTATACTACTGCTACTAAACCTTATTCCCAGTGGAGCATAGTGCAGAAACTGTCACTTTTGTTCCCAGTGCTGCAATTATTACTTTCTACTCATATCTTCTTCAGCGATCTCTGGTCATGTGCTTAATTTACTGTGGACCACAAACTGGGCGGTCAGCTTCATGTCTGTCAGGTTTCCCCAAAGCTTAGTTTTCAGGTAGACTGGGTGTGGCTACATGTTGCTTCTCAGCTCACCCAGGAGAGGACAGTCTTGCAGGATATTCTCCGGTGTCTGTTCCACCTGCTGACACTGGCAGAGAGCTGTTTGATTTATTCCTAGTTCTTTAGCTCCGCACGGTGGGAATATTACCTCCTCTTATACATTTCTTCACCTCACATTCTTTGGCTCCTCTTCTTCCACTGTGTGTTTCAGTTAAGTACATGTCTAGTATCAGTTAAGCATATTCCCAGTGGCAACTTATGGGTATGAAGCATGGACATTTAATAAAGCAGTGGAAAAACATATATGCGCTTTCGAATATAAGTATTATAGAAGAGTCCTCTGTATATCTTGGACAGAGAAGAGAACAAATAGATCTATCCAGAAAGAACTCAAAATCAAAGAAAACTGGCTGATGCTACAAATACGAAAGAGAAAATTGAGATATTTTGGACATATAAAAATAAATGAAGGGCTGGAGAAGACCATCATGGAAGGAGGCATACCGGCAAAGAGAAGAAGAGGAAGACCACGAAGAAGATGAATTCAGGATGTAACTGATGGTCTGAACATGACGGCTGCAGAGGCAGGACATCTGACCTATGACAGAGAGAAGTTCGGGAGGACTTTTGGGGTGGCAAAGTTCTGCTCAAGACAAGCTATTTGATGATGATGATGACATGTCTAGTTATGTTCAGAGATTTCTGTCTGTGCGTCCAATGCACTACAACTCTAAATCTAGCTACATATTGTTGTCCTGTTCTCTTGTACAAGTTTGTATTTGCTACCACTCTGGCCATATAATACAAAACATTAGTTACTGGGTAATATTAATATTTCATATTTATTAAATGGCCGGCAGAGTCTATACAAATACAAGAAATAAAATTACTCACATCAGCAAACTAACAACCAGGGACCCTAGGATTGTTGCTAGAGAAACGGAGTTTGTGCTTTGTGCAATATTCTGGGCAGGTGACATGCCATTTCTGCAGAGAGGGACCAAGCCGTATGGGGTAAAAACCTGGTGCAATGAAACAAATCTTTCGACTGTAGAACTTTTAGATCGTTAGAGGGTCTCTGTGGCTAAGTGGTTAAGCCCTTGCCTTGTGAGTCGAAGCGCTGTTCTGTTCACAGGTGCATTTTTCCAGAGACCCTATGATTGTTGTCTGTGCTTTGTGCAATACTCTCGGTAGGTGGCGTGCCATTTCTGTGGAGATGGACCAAGCCATAGGAGGTAAAACCCGGTACAATGAAGTCAGTCTTTGGCTTTAGACCCTTTTATGCCTGAGTGGTTACTGGGCCCAAATTTGGGGTGTAAAGAATAGAACCACTGTTACCTGCCACGCATGCTATAAGAGGTGACTAAGGAGGTTTGGCTGAAATCGGATGCACATGTCCTAAACGTGTAGAAGTCTATGCGTTTAGGGGCCTACAAACCAATGTGCAACGTATACAAGTTCTTGGCAAATATCAAACATATCGCAGAGTGATTAACTCTTTCCACACTTTTAGCCGCACACTGTGCCATGGAAGTCCATTGCACGCTATTAGCTGCACACAGTGCCATAGAGTTGTTTCCCTTATAAGAAGTCTTTCTAGTTTTACTTCTACTGTTTTACTTCTACTACTTTTCAACCTTGTTATTCTATTAGGTTGTCCAGTTTTCTTCAATTTAGTATATAATAATATATTTATGTATATTTATTGACGAGTAGTTGTGATCAGTTTTTTTTAACCTCCCTTGAATTAACAGTTTTAAAATTGAGGAAATAACTCCGCGTGGAAAGAGTTAATATTGGTCATAAAGAACAAAAAGAACTGCTAAAGTGCAAGTGCAAGAGTTCACCAGCAGGAAAACAACACTAGAACAAGGAGTTCCTCAGGGTGGAGTACTGTCGCCAACACTGTTTCTCATATACATCAATGACATAACCGAGAACATACCCAGAAGGATCCACCACGCCTTGTATGCGGATGACCTGGCCCTGTGGACATCAGAGGAGCGCATTACCACTGCAACAAGCAGAATACAACAGGCCCTCACATCCCTAGACCAATGGTCCAATACATGGCTGATCAAAGCCAATGAAAAGAAAACGACATATACGATTTTCTTCCTATCAACAAAGCCCCAAAGTCCAAAGCTCCTACTAAATAACCATATATTGCTCCCAGAGAAAACCCCACATACCTTGGAATCACCTTCGACCAGCGCATGACATGGCATGCTCAGATTGAAAAAAAAACAAAACCCGAGCAAAATCCAGGATGGCAATCATGAAAAAACTAGCTGGCACAACCTGGGGGCAGATAACAATGTTTTAAAGAAGCTTTATATGGGATATGTTCGCCCGACACTGGACTATGGAATCTCTGCATGGGCAACTGTAGCCCAATCCAACTTCAATAAAATCAACCGTGTTCAGAACCAAGCTATGAGAATTATTACAGGGGAATGAGATCTACTCCAATACAGGAAATGGAGAAGACCACCGGCCTACAACCAATGGAGGATATAAGAGACAGCAGAGCACAAAAACAAGCAGAAAAGTTCAAGAGACTAGAAGATCACCCAATGTACCACAGAATGAATGGGCTAGGAAGGGGCAGACTAAAACGAACCAACTTTGCAGCGACAACCAAGATGATGATGAGCAAACAACCATCATGTGCTGAAGTTACCCCAAACCACTAAAATACACCAACACAAGACAGATATGGAAAGATACAAAATTCCCAGAGCTGAATGAGAACATCACAGGGATAGTAGGAAAAAACCAACAAACAAGTGAAGAAAGAAAACTCCTGGCCACCGAGTACCTAAAGGAACATTTTCCTAACAGCAGGTGGACCCATGTATACACAGATGGGTCTGCAGCAAATGCAACTGAAAATGGAGGAGGAGGAGCCCTCATAGTGCTCAGTGACATGAAACTCAGGAAGCTAAAATTAGCGACAGGAAGGTTCTCCAGCAATTACAGAGCAGAGGCAGAGGCCCTAAAAGCGGCAGCAGAAGCCATAGTGTCAGAGGAACATGTAAATGAAAACCTGGTATTTCTTACTGATGCCCTGTCAGTAATTACTGCTCTAAAAATGAAGACGATAACAACTTGAAGGAACTGCAAGCATCACTACACCAAGTATGCAACATCTTCTCTAGAGTGGTAATACAGTGGATACCATCTCACTGCGGAATACCTGGAAATGAGATTGCAGACATATTGGCAAAAGCAGGAAGCAGGCTACCACAGACAGACACCAGTATGACATATGAGGAAGCAAAAGTACGGATAAAAATGGCCTACAAGAACAAATGGCTGAGAGATCACCCAGGGCATGAAAAGGACGATGCTTACCACCAACTAAGTAGAGAGGAACAGGTTGTCATTTTTCGTCTACGAACAGGGCACAATAGACTGAGGTACCATCTGTTTAACAAGTATAAAATAGGCCCATCTGACATATGTACATGTGGCACCAGCAAGATGACAGAGACACACATACTGCAAGAATGTCCAACGTACATGGAACAGAGAAAAACACATGGCCAATCCCCATATCAGTCCAAGACAAGCTATACGGAGATGTACATGGACTCCGGTTGACCACTAACTACTTTAAAAGTATACAAATCGATGTCTGAAAACGTTGGAAGAAGAAGAAGAAGAAGGTCATAAAGAACGAATGCAAAGAAGAAGGAGAAGAGACCATTTTAGAACTTATAAGTTATTTTCTATTTTCTTGTATCCTTCATTAATTTGAAATTCTACAGCCATACTATTATTTATGAAATTTATTTCTTCCTTGTTTAGAAATCCAAGTGTCTCCAGCAAATTTGTGCTGAACAAGGAAGATGAACTTCAGAAAAGGCCTCGCTTTAACAATGTGGTTGGCAGAATGAAATAAGTTATCTAAGCAACTGAAAGAACATAGAGTATATCAAAATTAAAGAAGAGACTCTACTCAACAAGTTTTGACTATTAGCAACTTTTATTTATTAACCTAGGGTTGAATTCTCGAAGTACTGCTAGCACAATGTCAACAAGAGAATAGAAGTCTCTGTGGTGTAAAGGTTATGTGCTCATCTCTTGTGCCAAATGTACCAGGTTCGCTCCCTCATAGAGCCATCTGGATATTTTCCAGAGATCCCTGATCTCAATGTAGGTGTGATCGAGTTCCTAGTTCTATCAGAGACGGGCGATAAAATGTAGGTCCTGTGTTCAATTTGAGCATGTAAAAGAACCCTTGGCAGTTCAAAATCGAGAAGAGGAGGCTGGAAAGCCGCTGCCCGAACACAATTCATTAGAAAAGATTTAAAATTAAATTCCTACAAAAATATCTTCACAACTTGCAAATTAAATTGGGGACCTTTACCGGTGCTACGGAGTTATTGCAATGCAGCTGAGATCTTCCTGTGTAAGAAAGAGATTGGAGCACACATGGTTACTCACCGAAGTGCAATGATGAGGGCCCTATCAATCAAACAAGAGAATATGAGCACCATCATTCAAAAGAGATGCTGAAGATGAATCGGACATGTGATACACAAGAAGACTAACTCTGTCAGGAAAGCTGCACTGAGATGGATACTAGGGGGTAAACGAAAACGTGGAAGACCCAAAATGACCTGGAGGAGAACACTAAAACATGAACTAAAAGAACTGGATCGCAGCTGGAACATAAAACAGAGGACGACCAAGAATAGAAAATTCTGTGTAGTTGTTCCTGCCCTAAGCATCAGGGGCATCACAGACTAGAGAGCGAGCAAGAGATAAAGCTGAAAACTAATAAAACAAGACTGATAGAAAAATTGGTGATGGGGTTAACAAAACTTTGACCATCTTTACTGTCCAGTGTTTCTCTGGTATTTAAATGAGGCTGGGTCGACACATACAAGTATAAACTTGGGGTCTCTGTGGCTAAGCCCTTTGCCTTGTGAGTTGAAGGTCGTGGGTTCGAGTCCAGACTGCGCCATTCTGTTCACGAGTGCAGTTTTTCCAGAGACCCCTAGGATTGTTGCTGGAGCTACAGAGTTCGTGCTTTGTGCAATACTCTCGGCAGGTGGCGTGCCATTTCTGCGGAGAGGGCCGAGCCATATGGGGTAAAACCCGGTGCAATGAAGTCAATCCTTCGGCTTTAAACCCTTTTTTTAAGTATAAACTTACAAATAAAGAAATAGAAAACATACTAAAGTTGACAGATAGTGAGAAAGAAATAACTGCAATACATTATCTGATTTATTATTGACATTTGACCTGCCAGTAATGTATTTATTGTTTTAATTTTCATTCTCGTAAAGAAGAAAGCATACCAATAGCTAATCTGTTGTTACTGTTTCTGTCTCCTCAACAACTTTTCTGGTGTAGGTAGATGTTCTTTCCACTACCATGCTGTAACTGGGGATGCTAGTGTCCCTACAAAACAAAATAAAAACCACATTGTTAATTAATTAGTTAAAAAATAACATAAAAGTGTATCCTATGCTTGATAAAGGCCTTTTGTTAGAAACATCGATGTGTATTGTTATTGTTTTTTGTACTTTGTAATACTACGATACTTTGTCTTTACGTGTTTCACCATTGCTACATAGTTTTACTGCACTCTTCCCTTATGTTGATAATAGTTAAAAACTAGGAGAACATATGCCAATACTGATGGAAACAAATAAAAAATAATATATTTTCTTACTCTTTTTATCATTCAGGTAAAGTGGGTAGTCGAATGGTAAAACAAAATGTGGTGCAGGGTAAGGGTTCCTGACCAGTAAGGCCAAATGCTTTTTTCTGTTCAGGAAAAAATAAAACCAATGAACTGCACATGCATGGCAACAGCCTCAGGCAAGTAGCCTCATTTCCTCTGTCCTATAGAATCGCCCAGCGGTCTCAAGAAAATGAGAACAAATTGCTGAAAGATACTTTTTTTTCATACATATTAGTTCAGTTTTTTAATCAATGTGTGTTTTATTTAGGTGCTTTTTTCTATCGGTTCTAACAAAAATATGACATTGAGCGAGCTAGTTATATTGTATCACACCTGTATGGTGCCGGGGCCTGCAAAGGAAGCAAAGAATAGTACCACTGCAACCTACAATGCATGTCATAAGAGTCGACTTATGTAGGCCGAGGGAAGCTACCCTTCTAAATAAAAAGCAGCGCAGAAATCGGATGTGCTGGCATACTTGTAACACAGAACTGGCACAACGTACAATCGCTCTTAGGCTCACATCACATACAAATCACACAGAGTGGTTGACAAGTGGTTGATATGGAGTGTTAGAAGAAGATATTGTATCATATCATGTAACATACATTTCATTCGGTGCACCATATTACACATTATGCCCATATAAATTAAAATTTTAAAATTTCCTTTAGCCTTTTCAGATCTTAGGGTATGAATTGCCTACCACTTCACATTTCTAGACCCTAGTGAGCAAGAGGTAGGAGGGCCCATTCCTTTCCTCGCCACTGGAACATTGAACTGATATTCTGAATTCTCTAAGGGAGAGAAGATGTGTAAAGGATTCAAGTAATAGTGGTGAATCTACAGTCCTTACCAGACTGCAAGAATTCCAAGTCAAGTGTGGTGTAGCTAGACATGAGCACTATAGTAGTAGCCAAAGAAGAATAGTAAACCAACAAAGAACCGGTGTCGTTAGTCGCCACACGCCGAGAGACATACTGAGAAGGAGATTGGAGCACTTATGCACTAATTGGTTCGATGTGCAGTGATGATAATTTGCCGACTAAACTAAATTATTACAGGGACCTAAAATGTCATTGAATGAAATGGCAGAAGTCAGCCAACCAGAGCTAACCAAGGCTTTAATTAACCTCCAAGTAGCCAGTTACAGCTATTGCCCGTCCAGTGGTTACGGGGCCCAAATTGGGGGTGTAAGGAATAGAACCACTGTTACCTGCCATGCATGTCGTAGAGGCGACTAAGGAGGTTTGGCTGAAATCGGATGCATGTGTCCTAAACATGTAGAAGTCTATGCGTTTAGGGGCCTACCAAACCAATGTGTAACGTATACACGTTCTTGGCAAAGATCAAACATATCACAAAGAGTGATTAAAATTGGTGGTAAAGAACGAACGCAAAGAAGAAGAAGAAGAAGAGATACCGGGGATGGAAAGAGGGTTGGACTGATATATACAAGCAACCATTTGAAAGAGATGGATGGTAGACTATATTGAAATTACCACATTTAAGAGAGTTAGATGGATGGCTGTGTTAAAACATGTTTCTTACCTTATAACATTCATTTGCTCAAGGTTGTCACCCATATTGTTAGTAGTGGTCATTGAGGATGTGGTTACCTCGGTCATAGCATATGGTTGAACCGTGAAGTTGTAAACCGGTAGTGCTTGTACGTTATTCTCTGTCTGTTCCATGGGATGCACATGTGAACTTTCATGTACTGCTTCTACTGCATGGTTTGTAGTATCTAGAAATATGAAGATAAATTCATAGATTTGAAAAGAAAAGGAATGCTGAAAGTTCTTAGCATCATAAAATAGCTTTTCCTAATTAGATCAATGCCCTCCTAACAGCTCTACATAATTTTTCTTTCTCATAGGCCAGATGTTTCATCTTCGCTCAGTTCTTTTAAACATGTAAATTGGCTATCTCTAGCCTTAACCATAGTTTTTGTCTTTGTTCCGGGGCATATGGGTGTCGTTAGCAATGAGAGAGCAGACAGACTGGCTGGCTCTGCCGCTATATCAGAGGGCCAGCCAATGGACAGAGCTGACATCGTGAACGCCCTCATAAGGCGTGGCCGCAGAGAAGACCTTCATCTAAACCAATCCACGTCAACTACTAGATTGCGAGAACTGGGTTTGAAGATTGGTGTGGCAAGAAAAGAACGGTACAACAGGTATACGAGTCGGCTCATCAATCAAAATAGAACTGGTACGGTCAGTCGCTGGACGCTTTTGGAGATATTGCGAAGGAGATCGGAGTACCTATGGACATGTCCGGAGTGCAATGAAGATATTCCAAACTGAAACCGTAGTTCTTCTCTTCCATCATTTACTTCTTTATAGAAGTGATGGGAAGGATGGGGGTGATCTTGCGTGTGCTTGTCCTAATGCACTTTGTAAGCTGTTATTCATTTTATTAAGACTGTTCCTGATGCCGTCGCTCCATCTTGTGCGTGGTCTTCCTCTTGCTATGTACTCGTAATATTTTTTTAGTTTCGGCTCTCTGTAGTAGACGATACCAATGCGATCTTGTCAGATATCCAAATCAGGCAAACATTTTCCAACTTTAGAAGTACTCGTAATTTAGATCCCCAAGTAAAGGATCAGGGTTTCTTTTAGGCCAACCCCTACTGTGTGCACATCTAGAATGTTTGGCCAAAGCTGACCTCAAACCCCGGAATTTTCAAAGCACATCACTAGCAAAAAAAAAGGGGGAAAAAAGAGAAGGAATCCTTTTTATACCACGTGGTATATAGGGCAAATACGGTGTTAGGCCTGTTGCCTTGTGAGTCGAAGGTCGTGGGTTCGAGTCCGGACCGCGCCGTTCTGTTCATGAGTGCAGTTTTTCCAGAGACCCCTAGGATTGTTGCTAGAACTACGGAGTTCGTGCTTTGTGCAATACTCGGCAGGTGGTGTGCCATTTCAGCAGAGAGGACCGAGCCATATGGGGTAAAACCCGGTGCAATGAAGTCAATTTTTCGGCTTTAAAAATCTTTAAAAACACGATGGGTGTTGTGGTCAACATCACGCCGGCCGATTTTACTTCCCAATTTTTTTCCTGGTCCCCAGTTGAGGCTGTGTTGACCTGAGAGCCATTACGGTAGGAAAAAATACCACGCCCACTTTGAAATTGAACTCAAGACTACTAGCTTAAGAAGCTAGTTCACTAACAATACGCTACAGCGGTTCTCACGTTACTAGCGTAGCGTGTTATCAATTTTGTTGTCGGCGACATGAGTTCTTCTTTCAAATAGTGTCAAAAAGCAATTCGCCAAAGTGAGCAGCAGCCAAAACTGTGCAGCACGCATTATCACAGGAGCCATGATGTCTTCAACTTGCATTCAACTTGCTTTCTATATCTTTAGTCATTTTCCAACTCTCGCTGGCATATGTTAGGATTGATACAACATTTGAATGGAAAATTCATAATTTAGTTTTAATACTATATAACTTGCAGTTCCATATTTTATTTAGACTTTTAAAAGCTGATGTTGCTTTGCCAATTCGTATCATAATTTCTTTTAACATTTCCTGTGCAATCAAAATTGCTACCTAAATAGGTGAACTGCTCTGTTATTTTTATCATTTTAGATTCCAGTGTGATATCTGCATTACTCGCCATAGGTGTCTTCATTATATTTTGATCTGATGATAGTCCTCATATAACTGATAACGAGCAAGCACACAACAGAGAGAGAGAGAGAGAAAGTAAATGTTAGGTCGCCTACCGTAAAATTCATCTAGAGCCATTATTTTACTGTTATGTTCTTTATGACGTCCATCCCGCCCTGTTGTTCCGTTGTCAGTGTACACTTCAACCCAACTGTTGTTTAGAGAATAGTTGGACATCGAACCACCATTTTTGAAATAGTCATCTCGAAAATTCTCATTTCCATGTTGACCTAATGGCGACAGAAAGCAAACAATGAAAAAGAACGTTAACTCTAATGTTCTTTATTAATTTATTGATTAATTGATTTTCTTCCTCTTTCTTTTCTAATGTTAGAGATTTCTAGAACAGGCTTTTGTGTGCGCTTCATAAATAGTGTTTTTCACAGCCTTTGTTATTTCTAAGGTTCACCTTTTACATGGACGGCCTTTTGCTTTGTATCCACTGTATCGAAGTAGCATTGCTCTTTGAGGCGCACTGTCTGTTGGTAATCTGCTTACGTGGCCGAACCATTTAATTTGTTGTTTCTTGATGAAGTTCATGTACTGCTGTACCCACTTGTTTCCCCGATGTCTTCATCTCTAAACCTATCTTAGTTAAGAAGGGCAGTGCCAAAGAGCAAATTTACCAACGCCTGTCTTTTCAAGAGGTCACCGCATTGATGATATCGGTTCTGTTCATACTTCTGCCTGCCTGAGTCTGGGCGTTCTTTGCAAGAAAGTCGGCACGCTCGTTACCCTGCACTCTAGCATGTACAGGTGTGTACAGCCACGTAATTTTCTTCAGATGTGATCTCCGAATGCTGTCCACCCATTTCACGCGCATACTCCCAGATTCAATCCTTTGAAGCATATTCATCGAGTCTGATATGATAATCGTATTTTAATCTAAATAAACTAGTGACAAATCCCCTAACAAAGAATAAGCACTAACAATAATGTTATATTACATACACGGTCGTCTTACCTACAGTCCAGGGTCGTTGATCACTGTCTGTGTTTTTCCAGATAGATCGTCCTTTGTCCAAATCTGAATGTGAATATCTGTAGGCAAGCGAAATATCAAGCCATTAACGGACATATAAAAGTTGTTATGGTCACCGCTATGATCAATCCGATCTGACATTATGCTACAGCAGTGGCGGCTCGTCATTAGGGAAAGTGGGTCGGGCCCCACCAAAAATAATGTGTAACTTGTATATGTTTTATGAATTAAAATATAACCTAACCCAAAATCATGATTTTTTTTCAGATAATTTTGTCTAGCCCCACCAACAAAAATGATCACGAGCCGCCACTGTGCTACAGTATATTTCTTTATAAGTCATTGATTGATTGATTGATACATCATCATTGCACTTCGGTGAGTAACCATGTGTGCTCCAATCTCTTTCTTACACGGAAGATCTCAGCTGCAGTTCACGAACTCCGTAGCACCGGTGAGGATCCCGGATGCAATTTTGAAGATGTTGAAGATATTTAGTGAAACTTTTATTTTTAATCTTGTCTTTAATGCAATTTTGCTTTCCAGCCTGCTCTTCTCGATTTTGAACTGTCAAGTGTTCTTTTACGTGCTCAAATTGAACCGACGTTTTATCGTCGATCTCCGATAGGACTAGGAATAACATCTCTGTATGTATACATTGGTATATGCACAGCTTCTTTCTTCCTTACTATTCATACGCACGCCCGCACGCACACACTCACGCACGCATACATATCTATGTATAGAGAGGGATGTATCCACAACTTTTTCGTTATGTCTTCCTTACTATTTTCTCTCTATTTCTCTCTCTCTCTCTCTCACATGTACACACTCACACACACACACATATATATACAGAGTGTTCAAGATAATTGCAGCCCCATTGACAAATCGAAAGTTGCCAAATAACCTAACGCGTTGTGTTTATTTACTATTTAAACCGGTTCTGACTAGCTCGTCCTACGTCACATTTGTTCATCGCCCCTTCCCGCATTACAATTACACACCATCACACAACCTTGACCTATTCTACGTCATAACTGAACCTTCTCATTTCCATACATATATGCCAGATTAGCTCCATTCATAAGCTGCTTTTAAGTTGAACACCCTGTATATATATATTACGCTTGTCTCGTCTTTCAGCTCATCCTAAGTCTCTTTTCAAAAGAATCTGCACCTTTGCGTAAGTATGTATATAATATACATAGACAATGAAGTAGGACACACATGTTTCAAGAAAGTAGGGACGCTTTAGAGAAACCCTTAAACGAACTTTGCTGAGAGAGGCGAGAAATATGGAACTCACTTTCATGGCAGAGATTGTCCGAGTTGTCCAGGATAGAGGGAATAAAAAAACACAGAGGAATATATGTATAAATATATATACAAACATACATATACACATATCGGGGTCTCTGTGACTTAGTGGTTATGCTCTTTGCCTTGCGAGTCGAAGGTCGTGGGTTCGAATCCGGACCAATCTGCTGCCTTGCATGTCGGCTGGGACAGCCAAGGCTAACGGAGAGCGAACCAAGTAAACGCTGGCTAAAACCGGACACATCGCCGAAGGATTAGCACCAGAGCTCCAAATGGCGCTGAAGATGTGACGAAACCCACTCATGCTAATGCTACATGAATCAGATTTCAACATGGATGAGCTTTTGAAAGGACATCAGTCTAAGGGTGATAGATAGATAGAGAGAGAGAGAGAGAGGACCGCGCCGTTCTGTTCACAAGTGCAGTTTACCACTAGGATTGTTGCCGGAGCTACGGTGTTCGTGCTTTGTGCAATACTCTCGGCAGGTACCACTGCGACTACAAGGCATGTCGTAAGAGGCTACTGATGTAGGACATAGGAAGCTACCCTAGTAAATAAAAAGCATCGCAGAAATCGGATGTACTGGCCTACTTGTAGGCACATGTCTTGCACAACGTACAATCGCTCTTAGGATCAGATCACATACAAATAACACAGAGTGGTTAACAAGTGGTCGATATGTAACATTCGAAAAAGAAAAAATATGATTCCATACTACTACAACTTTCTTTGTATAAGTATATATATATATCATACATACAGGGCGGCTCGTCATTAAGGGCCAGTGGGGCCTGGCCCCACCAATAATCGAAAGGGGAAATTTCCGAAATAGACAAATAATAGTAAATACTCCAAAACCATGATTTTTTCGAAAATTTGTGTCTGGCCCCACCAGAAAAATGACTACGAGCCGCCACTGCATACATATATATTCATATTTCCTTAATAACATACGAGTTACATATCTACCTATATATATATATATATATATATATATGAATATCATTTTATGCTACTGTACATATTGTATATACAATATCAACGACCTACCCTGTACATGTGGCATCCGTCCATGCACGTGGAATTGTCATGTCACTGTGGATACAAATAAGGCGGTAAGTATATATGCATGTATACATTAAGGAAAATAGTAAAGTTATATCTGTCTGTATTTGTCTGTCTTCTCTCTCTCTCTCTCTGTCTGCCTGCCTGTCTTCTGCCTGCCTGTCTGTCTGCTTTTTTGTCTTATCTGGTGCTTCTCTCCTGTCTCTCATGCTCTGTTCTTATGTCTGTCTGTCTTACTGTCTGTCTGTCTCTCTGTCTGTCTGTCTGTCTATCTATCTGTCTACATATATATCTATCTATATGTCTGTCTATCGGTATATCTATCTATTCCTCTCTCTGTCCGTCTGTCTGTCTGTCCGTCCGTCCGTCTGTCCACCCGTCCGTCTGTCCACCCGTCCGTCCATCCATCCATTCATCCATCCATATACCAATCTATCTATCTATCTATCTATCCATCCATCCATCCATCCATCCATCCATCCATCCATCCATCCATCCATCCATCCATCCATCCATCCATCCATCCATCCATCCATCCATCCATCCATCCATCCATCCATCCATCCATCCATCCATCCATCCATCTATCTATCTATCTATCTATCTATCTATCTATCTATCTATCTGTATCTATTGCCTATTTCTGTTGTGCTGTTCAGCGTCCAGGTTATGCGAAGAGCTCTAGCAAGTTCCATCTAGTGCGTCTCGTATACATGTTGCCTCTAATATTTTTAAGATCCATCGTTTGCGTGGGTACCATTTGGTCATGATACCATTGTATCCGAAGTTAGTGCTCGTTATGGAGTACTGTTGTGTGGTAATAGTGTTACATGGCCGTACCATTTAGTTAATTTTTTCTGGATGCGCTCTAGCACTGGTGTTGTTTCTACAAAGTCTCGGTTTAAAAAAAAATCTAATCTCTCCTTGTTGCGCCTGCTATTTTTCGCAGACATTTCATCTCTGTTGTTGTAATGTTTATTCTTTCATTTGCTGAAAGTGCCCAAATTTTTGGACACAGATATCACAAAGTTGGGATTATTGAAAAAAGAACAAAAACTATCGTTACTGCCTTTAAAACTGCCTTTAAAACTGCCTTTAAAACTGCCTTTAAAACTGCCTTTAAAACTGACTTTAAAACTGACTTTAAAACTGACTTTAAACTGCCTTTAAAACTGCCTTTAAAACTGCCTTTAAAACTGCCTTTAAAACTGACTTTAAAACTGACTTTAAAACTGACTTTATTACCGCTTTTAGGGCGGTGTAGACAGAGGGACGAGAGTCTGTGGAATTTATGCGCATTTGTGATTTGTATATGATCCGAGTCTAAGAGAGATTGTACATCGTGCCAGTTATGTGCCTATATGTAGACGAACACATCCGATTTTTGCGACGCTTTTTATTTACTAGGGTAGTTTTCCTACCTTAGTCGCCTCTTACGACATGCCCTGTAGGTCGCAGTGTTACTATTCTTTGCTCCCTTGAATCCCCAGCAACACACAGGCATTCGTAATGTCTAAACTGATGATGATGCTTGAGGTAATAATATAATCTTTCTTTTCGTTAGATATAAGATAATGGCATCAACCGAACAACAATACTTGCGATTTGCGGAAACCTACAAATCTCATCTGGTCAGAGCGGATCAGATCATATCTGGAGAAAACCGAGGGAGGCTGCGGTTATACGTAATAAATGGGCGTTTCAGGACAAAGACATATATGTATGGTATCATATAAGTAAGCAAAAATGAATCACAAAATATAAGAAAACTAACAGAAATCCGCAATACTTACACTATTATAAGGTCATCACCAGTGGCGGCTCGTATTCATTTTTCTTGGTGGGGCTATACACAATTTTCGGAAAAATCATGGTTTTTGGAGTATTTACTATTGTTTGTCTAATCCGGGAAGTTATCACCCTTTCGATTTTTGGTGGGGCCGGGCCCCAATGGCCCTTAATGACGAGCCGCCCCTGGTCATCACTATTTCTGCCATGGATATGTTGCATTTTCATGCTGCAGACATTTTAGAAACCAGTAATGGCGATCTAAAGTAAGAATGTTCTAAACATATCAAATAAAATATCAAAATAATAATAATTAAACACCCGTTTTCATACAATGAGGAACATTGGGAAAGAAGGCAAGAGGAAGATCACGAGAAAGATGGTTAGATAGCATAGTAGAATCCTGTGAAAGAGCAAAGATAACAATCACACAAGCCACCAGAACAGCACAAGATAAAAACAGAAAACCAAGACACGTGCAGCAACTGCAGTGACACTGTAACAACCTAGCAGTGTGACGACACTGGTAACACCGGTAAGTGTGACACTGTACAACCGGTAGCAGGAGACCGAGTAACAACCCGGTAGCAGTGTGACGACACTGTAAAACCGTACAGTGACGACACTGGTAACACCGGTAGCAGTGTGACCTGTAACACGTAGTGTGCGCACTGTAAAAAGCATGGACGACACTGAACCTAGCAGTGTGACGACACTGGGTAACACCGTAGCATGACGACACTGGTACAACCCGTGCAGTGTGACGACACTGGGTAACAACCGAGCAGTGACGACACGGGTAACCAGCAGTGTGACGACACTGAACAACGCAGCAGTGACGACGAAAAGAAGAGAAACATTGGGGAAGATGATGTTTGATTTCTTTTTTTTTTCTTTCTTATTTACCTGATATCGATTCAGTTGTAGGCTTTGTGTCTAATACGGTCCCTCTGACTGACTTTTGAGTAAATGTATTTTTTCCATAACACCAGTGCCCCTGCCCGTCTTCCCAGCGTGTTCGTAGCGCGTTGGACGACGGGTGACAAGCCTCCTGTGGCTGCGATTCAATTCCGCGGGCTGACAGAAAAGCCACAGGTTCTCCAGATTTACGGTGTTCGTGGCACCGAAGGGTTACGATGTTCATGACAGCGAGTCGAAGTGCTGAAAGCTCAAGTGCTTCTGGATAAAACAAAAAAACGCCAGTATCCTTCAGCATTCAGGCGAGTTTTATTCCGACCTCTGAGGTACTTCTCTGGCCCTTTCCTGTCTTGTTTTGTCAAAAGGATGCCTGACGAGTTGTATAAATTCGGAAAGGACTAGATTTCCCTAATGTAATTCCTAAGAGCTTAGAGTTCCTAAATAGCAATTATTTTCAAGAAACGTTTAACCCGTACATGAAAACTTATCAATTCTTTATCTTTAACCCATTCAACATTGTGAACTGATATACTGGCTTGTGGTATTTCTAAAATGACACAAAGTCAGTATACTGGATAATTAAGTGTACATTGCAAAATAAACGCGTCAGAAAGAAAATAGAAATAATTTACGAAGTCTTAGGGGCAGTGGCGGCTCGTAATCATTTTTGTTGGAGGGGCCAGACAAACTTTTTCGGAAAAATCATGGTTTTAGGTTAGGTTATATTTCATATTATATAATTTCGAAAATAATAAATACACGTTACTCATTATTTTTGGTGCCGTCGAGCCCCTTAATGACCAGCCGCCCCTGATTATGGTTAATTACGGATAGGAGATTTCTCATCTCACGGCATTACACCGCGAGCAATGGCGTCTCCTGTGTGGAAGAAAACACGGCAGAAACACATCTCCAGCATTATATAGAAGAGAACTAGTACTTTCTTTGGATTGCCAACAAGAAAATATAAACAAATATTTCAGTATTCTGTCTCTACCCGTCTACCATATATGTCTGTCTATCTGGCGGTGGTAAAATACCTGGAGTGGCTAAAGATGCAAACATTCACTCATGCAAGCGTGCTCAGCGACTCTGTGATCATGATACAGAAGGTCAAAACCGGTTATCGCCCGAGTGGTTGCCAGGGCCCAAATTAGGGTGTAAAGAATAGAACCACTGTTACCTGCCACGCATGTCGTAAGAGGATACTAAGGAGGTGGGGTGTGGGGCTAGCTACCCCACACCGTAAAAACACTAGATTGCCACATCACGGAGAGCGAACCGAGTAAACGCTGGCTGAAACCGGACACATCGCCGAAGGATAAGCGACAGAGCTCCAAATTGTGCTGAAGATGTGACGTAAAACACACCAATGCCAAGGCTACATGAATCAGATTTCCACATGAATAGAATTTATGGGGATGTCTGGTATATCGGTCTGGGCGGTGATCGCGACAGAGAGAGAGAAAACCGGTTATGTACGAAGACAGGGGATGTAATTAATACAAAACGCGACAATCCATCCACTCACCTTTATATTTGTCTCAGGTCACTCTGAGGTTAAAGGCAAGCAATACTGCGATCGATAATAGACCGTCTATGGACAAAAGCGACATTATCATTGCTCTAAGAGAAAACTCACGCTCTGAAGATTTCAACGAAGAAGATAAAGGATATTCTCTATCTCATTTACGCAAGTTAAGCACACCGACATGTGCGACAAGATGGGAAAACCATGAGAGAAACCCCAATAGATACATCATTCAACACAGAATAGGAGTTGTTAGTCTAAACACACTGAAATACTTCTTCTTCGTTCTCACTAGATTGGGATTTCGGATTCTTTAATAAAGGCAGCCATCTGCCTCAGATTATCAGCCACGCCATACAGTTTGTCTTGGACGCTAGTGTAAGTCGGCCACCTCTTTCTTCTCAAGTTTGCATACTGTGGCCAGTTCCGTAGGATATTATTCCTATGATTTCTGCTTCCCCGTTTGTGCTGACCTCTTCCCGCAGTAAGTTTTGTCCACCCTCGTGATGGTAGTTCTGACATTCTTACAGCGTGGCTAAATCTCGAGGCAGATTGGCAACCGTAGAATCCGTTATCCCATTCCTCATTGTGAGGGTCGTTGCACCATGTTATGCGCCTTACGGCCTGGTGCATCCGTTTTCTGCAAGCATTTGTTTCGGGTTAGCATTCCCTAGCGGATACATGCATCCGATCTCATCCAGACCTCCTTAGTCGCCTCTTACGACATGCGTGGCAGGTAACAGTGGTTCTATTCTTTACACCCCACATTTGGGCCCAGGTAACCACTCGGGTGACACTGAAATACATGTCGCTTGGGAGGAGATCAGAGCTATTCTGGACTTGTCCGATGTGCGATGATGCTGAAATGAACAATGAACAAATGCACATCTGAAAGTAAAATAAATAAATCAAACCTGCTTTTCGTTTTACATGCTCTCGAAGAACATAAACTCCCCTTTCTGCAGCACATCCTGGGACAAAACAGGCACAGAAGAAGAAATAAGAGAAAGAAAAAGATAGCAAGAGCTGTTAGTAGTGTCGCTAACAGAGCACGATCCTCCTTGGAAAGACCAGATTTGTGGGTGAAACCTATACCAACTCCGAAGTGAATATCTTCATCCGCAATCCCATCAACGGATACTGAAAATAATTAATAATGGGTAACATAACTATAAGATGGATCATATAGTTGCTAACTAAAACAAGCAAAACATGCCATTAATTATCATATCCTCTATAAATAACCTTGAAGTGTGGTCAGCAAAGTGGAATATGAAAATAAATCCTTCAAAGACCACTTACACTGTGTTCTCCCAGAATAACAAGGATTACAAGATAACGCTTAAAGTCAATGGGCAGAACCTTCCAGAAAATAAAACCCCAACGTACCTAGGAGTCACACTCGACAGAAAGCTGACTTGGTGCACCCAGATCGAGAATGCTACGGCAAAAGCGAGACACAGGCTAACAATGATGCGTAAACTCGCAGGTTCCACATGGGGAGCAAACAGCAGAATTCTCAAGACACTTTACTCTGGTAGAGTGCGACCGGTCCTAGAGTACGGTATGGCAGCGTGGAGCAATGCATCGAACAAGCAATTCGCAAAAGTGAGCAGCAGTCAAAACCTGGCCCTACGCATTATCACTGGAGCCATAAAGTCCACGCCCATCAAGGCGATGGAGACCATCACAGGCATCCAACCAATGACTGACCGAAGGGACAAGAAAGTAGTAGTACTTGCGGAAAAACTCAAACGGCTCAAATCGCATCCAATGCATGAAAGAATGTTTCAATCAGGAAAGTGGAGAATACAGAGATCTAACTTCGTTAGAATCTCTAACGCACTGACCACAGACCACCCAGTCCTGTCCAAATGCACAGCTAAACCAATCCCGGCAATCGACAAGTGCCCGCCATGGAAAACAAAAATGCCAGAACTAATGGAATCAATCCCAGGCATAATGAGCAAAAGGGACCAAACGAACCTCGACAGAAAAACTGCAGCAGAAGAGTACATAGAATCAGAGTACCCTGAAAATGAGTGGACGCACGTCTACACGGACGGATCGGCAAATAACGCAATAAGCGATGGCGGAGGAGGAATAGTGCTTAAAATCTCCAAGAAAGTCACGGTCAAGAAAGCGATTGCAACTGGCAAATACTCGAATAACTACCGAGCTGAGGCAGAGGCAATCAAAAAGGCGGCCGAAATGATCTTGGATAGAAGAAACACTACACGCAACAAGGTCGTGATATTCACCGATGCTCTATCGGTCATCACGGCACTCAGATGCGTCGGCAAAACTGAGATGAATGAGCTCAAACGTCCCTCGCTGAACTAACGAGTTCACTCAAACGCACTGTCATCCAGTGGATACCGTCACACTGCAACATTAAGGGAAACGAAGCGGCCGACAAGCTAGCCAAAGAGGGCGGGCGACTACCCCAGACTGATCTCGAGATCAGCTATGAGGAAGTCAAAACAACCATCGGTTCGCACTATCGAAGCAAGTGGGCAAAAGACCACCCGCAGTACACAGACAGTGACGGTTACTATGGTCTCTCGCGCAGTGAACAAGTTGCCATATTTCGCCTCCGTACCGGCCACAACAAGCTCAGAGCCCACATGTTCCATAAATTTAAAATTGGCACAACTAGCCTGTGCCCATGCAATATGGCAGACATGACGGCAGAACACGTCTTGCAAGACTGTCCACGTTTAGCAGGTATACGAAAAAAGTACTGGCCACAACACACAGAGCTTCGCGAAAGCTGTACGGAGGAACGGAGTCCCAAAAACAACAGTAAAATTCATGATAGAAGTTGGTCCATCAGGTTAGGCCGGGAACGCAAGAGAGAGAGAGATATCCTCTATCGCCCATATAGGGCCGGAGCCTGCAAGGGAAGCAAAGAATAGTACCACTGCGACCTACAAGACATGTCGTAAGAGGCGACTGATGTAGGACCAAGGAAAGCTACCATAGTAAATAAAAAGCTTCGCAGAAATCGGATGTGCTGGTCTACTTGTAGACGCATAACTCGCACAACGTATAATCGCTCTTAGGCTCAGATCATATACAAATCACATGGAGTGGTTAACGTGTGGTCGAGATGGGGCGTTCGAAGTAGAAGAAGTAACAAACAATCTGACTCAATCAATCAAGTGCCATTACTTCCGGTGTAGGCGATCGACAAGAAGAAGAAGAAGAAGAAGAAGATGAAGAAGAAGAAGAAGAAAAAGAAATATCATCTATAAAAAAATATATGGTTCGTGTATATGTAAACTGACAGAATCTTTTCATTTATACAAAACTGTTTACTAATGCATACTCTGGCTAGAGTCACAAAACTACACTCGTGCGTGCATTCTGAGTGATTCGTTGAGTATGATCCGCAAGGTGGATGCTGGATCGATGCGCAGGCTAGGAACTGAATCACTACAAGCGTCAACAATTTGCAGAGTTACACTTATCTTCGTTCCGGGGCACATTGTGTCGTTGGCAATGAGAGAGCAGGCTCTGTCACCATATCAGGGAGCTGGCCGATGTATAGAGCTGACATTCTGAACTCCCTCCTAGAGTGTGGCCGCAGGGTTTTAATTTAAACCAATCCACATCAACTGTTAGATTGCAAGAGCTAAGATTGAAGATTGAAGTGTCCAGAAAAGCACAGCACAATAGGTATATGAATAGGCTCATCAATCAACATCAAACTGGTACGGTTACTCGCTGGACGCTTTTGGAAATATTGCGAAGGAGATTGGAGCACCTATGAACGTGTCCGGAGTGCAATGAAGCTATTTCAAACTGAAACCATGTCTATTAACATCAAATGTGTACGGTTACTCGCTGGACGCTTTTGGAAATATTGCGAAGGAGATTGGAGCATCTATGAACGTGTCCGGAGTGCAATGAAGCTATTTCAAACTGAAACCATGTCTATTAACATCAAATGTGTACGGTTAGTCGCTGGACGTTGTTGGAGATTTTGCGAAGGAGATCGGAGCATCTACGAACGTGTCCGGAGTGCAATGAAGATATTTCAAACTGAAACTGTTTACTTATATGGTATTTTTATTTACGTTTACCGCTATGAATTCAGGCGTAGTTGTGGCGCCTAATATGTCGCTTCTTGCCATCCAGATCTATTTGAGTCAGAGGCGCCATATTAGGCGCCTTTGACTGATTGTTGCGTGAACACATACTTTCCTTATCACCAGTGTCCCTCGCCAGTCAGGCGAGGTATATTCAGACTACAGAGGTGCCTGTAATTTAAATCCGAAAGTAAAGGATCAGGGTTTTCTGTAGTCTAACCATGTACCTATGCACACATGACATTTTTCTGCTCAAGCTAATTCGAATCTCAAAGAAAGTAACGGTCAAGAAAGCGATTGCAACTGGCAAATACTCGAATAACTACAGAGCAGAGGCAGAGGCAATCAAAGAGGCGGCCGAAATTATCTTGGAGAGAAGAAGCACTACACGCAACAAGGTCGTGATATTCACCGACGCTCTATCGGTCATCACGGCACTTAGATGCGTTGGCAAAACAGAGATGAATGAGCTCAAAACGTCCCTCGCTGAACTAACGAGTTCACTCAAACGCACCGTCATCCAGTGGATACCGTCACACTGCAACGTTAGGGAAACGAAGCAGCCGACAAGATAGCCAAAGAGGGCGGGCGACTACCTCAGACTGATCTCGAGATCGGTTATGAGGAAGTCAAAACAACCATCGGTTCGCACTATAGAAGCAAATGGGCAAAAGACCACCCTCAGCACACAGCCAGTGACGGATATATGGTCTCTCTCGACGTGAACAAGTTGCCATACTGCGCCTCCGTACCGGACACAACAAGCTCAGAACCCACATGTTCCATAAATTTAAAATTGGCACAACTAGCCTGTGTCCCTGCAAAATGGCAGACATGACGGCAGAACATGTCTTGCAAGACTGTCAACGTTAGCAGGTATAAGGAAAGAGTCGTGGCCACAATACACAGAGCTTCGCGAAAAGCTGTACGGAGGAACGGAGTCCCTAAAAACAACAGTAAAATTCATGATAAAAATTGGTTCATCAGTCTAGGCCGGGAACGCAAAGGAAGGAATCCCAGAATTTCCCCGGCCTGTGGTCACTAACTTCGCTATCAGCGACACTGATTTGTTCTGTGAACTTTCCGAAGTGAAGAGGCACCAAGGCAGACCACTGCTCATATATAAGGGTATCTGCACGGCCTCAATGAAGAAATGTTCTATGGGTCCAACAATTGACAAAAAACTAGCTGATGACCGAGTTATGTGGCAAACAATATTATGCAAAGTTGCAGAATCTTCGAAAAGAGACTTTGGGATAATCTGAAAGACAAGAGAGACAAGCGAAAACTCAGAAGTTTTCGCAGTAAAAACACTTGCCATTTGACCGTCTGTAAAGACGAAAAAGGTCATATATAAGCAATTATATATATCGAATTTAAACACTTTTATTTGGATACCTTGTGTAAGTACACTTCATATTTTAAAAAAGTTAATTGCATATCCTTTACAGGACTTTGCGAATCAACCCTAGCTTTTTAGCGCTGTTTGTGTTTCTATGCATTATTACGTTCAGTAGTTTGCCATTGCTTTCTGAACGGTGGTGCCATCGTCCTTTGTAAAAATCCACGTGAAACAATTTGCAACCAAATTGTCCGCAGCTTGATTCGAACTCAGAGCATCGGTGTTAATAAACCGAGTCACTATCCCTTAACCCACTTCCCATGTACATGTTAATAATGTTTGTACTAAGAGATGTATACAAAAAATGCAGCAGACAAAAGAAAAAGAGATAGAACATCCTAGTTAATGCTTAGAATAAATGTACAAAATGGTACAAAAGCAGAAGTATAAAAGCAACAAATTAAACATAATGCAGGAACGAAATATATTCAATTTTTTTTCCGATCCAGAAGCACTTGAGCTTTTCAGCTCTTCGTCTCGGTGCCATGGACATCGTAACCCTTCGGTTCGGTGCCACGAACACCGTAAATCTGGGGAATGTGTGGCTTTTTCTGTCATCCCGTGGAATTGAACCCGCACACGCAGAGGGATAGTCACCCGTAGTCCAACGCGCTACGAACACGCTGGGCAGACGGGCAAATATATTCAATAGATCCCTGTTTCCCAACGTAGGTTCATGCCCCACAGGGGGGCATTTTCATCGTTAAGGGGCAATAGACTCGTTCAGAGTTTAACTTCTTCTTCTTCTTTGCGTTCGTTCTTTACGACCAATTTTAATCACTCTTTGTGATATGTTTGATCTTTGCCAAGAACGTGTATACGTTGCACATTGGTTTGGTAGGCCCCTAAACGCATAGACTTCTATGAGTTTAGGACACATGCATCCGATTTCAGCCAAAGAGTTTAACTAATGTTCACGATGTTACAAAACCGACATATCGGCTTTTGGATGTCTGTTGACAAAAATGAATGTTGCTTCACAATCAAGTTACTGAAGTTTTAAAAATAATTTTTTTTAAAGTGGGGTGTGGGGGAGGGGAGGGAGAAGCATACGAATTTTTGAAAAGCTTAGGTGGGGCATGGCTTAAAAAAAGACTGGGAAACACTGCAATGGATACTTACGCCAAGGCCTATTGGCGCAGAAACAATCAGGGTAGAGCACCCAAGCATCTGTAACAAAAGATAATAAATCGCATTGATTAAGTCGTTTTCTGTTTAGATGCATTTTTTTCTTAGAGAATAAATAATAAGCGTGAGTGAGTGAGTGAGTGAGTGAGTGAGTGAGTGAGTGAGTGAGTGAGTGAGTGAGTGAGTGAGTGAGTGAGTGAGTGAGTGAGTGAGTCACTATCACGTAGCCTTTGCAGACCATAGGGTAGGAATTGCCTGCTACTTCACATTTCGAGACACTTGTATGCAGGATACAGGAGGGCCAATTACTTTTCTCAATTGTGTAACGTCGGTGTAAGAAACTAATCTGCAACCATGTCTGGTGTCCGATTCTACAAGTGAACGCTTTACCCATAGTGCTAATCCGGCATACTTAGGAAGTGTTTTGTGTATTCTTTTCCTACCGTTATGCGTTACATAATGTATGAAAGCAATTTTTCCATACCGTTTATCCTTGTTCAATCTCTTCTATAGAATTAAGTTCCAAATTTCACGCCTATTTCAGTAAAGCGTGTTTAAGGGTTTCCCTATGGCGTTCTTGCTCCTGAACGCTTCGTCTTCTGTTCAGTTTCAGTTTGGAATATCTTCATTACACTCCGAACATGTCCATAGATGCTCCGATCTCCTTCGCAATATCTCCAACAGCATCCAGCGACTGACCGAACCAGTTCGATTTTGATTGATGAGCCTACTCACGTACCTGTTATGCTGTTCTTTTCTTGTTACTCCAATCTTCAAACCCAGCTCCTGCAATCTAGTAGTTGATGTGGATTGGTTTAAATGAAAGCCAATGCCGTTCAATGCCTGCTCTGTGGTTCTTTGATCACTTTTTCTAGTGGTTGCTCAAGCATTTCTACGATTTGATCACTTCTTCTAGTGGCTGCTCAGGCATTTCTACGATTTGATCACTTCTTCTAGTGGCTGCTCAGGCATTTCTACGATTTGATCACTTCTTCTAGTGGTTGCTCAGGTATTTCTACGATTTGATCACTTCTTCTAGTGGTTGCTCAGGTATTTCTACGATTTGATCACTTCTTCTAGTGGTTGCTCAGGTATTTCTACGATTTGATCACTTCTTCTAGTGGTTGCTCAGGTATTTCTACGATTTGATCACTTCTTCTAGTGGCTGCTCAAGCATTTCTACGATTTGATCACCACTTATGAATTCGTTCCATTTTATGTTCGGATTTTTACTCGCGTAAATCTGTGTTTTAATGTATTCAACATATTTCTTTATCTTTAGTCATTTTGCAACTGACATATGTTAGGATTGAGACAACACTGGAGTTGAAAAATTGGAGTTGAGGCTTTTTCATTATCTAACAAAAATATAAGAAATATAACATACCATTGCTGTAATTATCTTGTAACATTGTAGAACCATAAAGTTCAGTCTTTCTGCCTATTGTTGGTACTACCACAAACCGACTGTAAATGGTGAAATTAAAATTTCGAACAAATATCTCTTTCTTTCTTTTTCTAGTTGTACCAGTTTGTGTTTTCAAGAAATTTAATCTTGAAAAACTTGAACCAACGTAAGTAGATAAGTGAAGTAGACAAACAGCTATTACTGGTTTGTAAAAAGTTGTGTTTATGTTCGCGTGATAAATGATTCTTTACTGTTAAACTGAATAACAAATGTGAGAACGGTTTAGTGTAGTAATCATTTGTGTTTGTTTTAAAAAAAAAATAAAATATGGTTGACTTCTTCTTTTGTCGTCACACTGTTACCGGATTTTTTTTTGCAATATAGAGAAAAGTGAGAGCCGCTATAGCGTAGTTGTTAGTGAACTCGCTTTGCAAGGCTGGTGGTCTGGGTTCAGCTCCCGCAATGCGTGTGGAATTTTTCCTGACCACGACGGCTTTCAAGTCGACCCAGCCTCAACTGGGTACCAGACATGCTCTGGGAAAGTAAAGGCGGCCGGCGTGATGCTGACCACATCACCCATCGTGTGCCGACGGTCAATGAAAAATACAGGCTTAACACTGTATTGACCTATATACCACGAGGTATGAAAGGGTTCCTTTACTTTTTTACTTATAGAGAAAAGTGGTCGCAAGACCACCCTTAACCCAGCGCCAAAGATGGGTACTATGATCTGTCCATGTGCGAACGAGTTGTCTTATTCCGCCTCCGTAACGGCCATAACAGACTCCGGGCCCACCTTCACAATAAATTTAAAATTGACACAACTAGCCTGCGAGAAGGCGGACATGAGGACAGAGCCCCTACTGCAAGACTGCCCACTGCTAGCAGGCCTGAGAAACGAAACCTGGCAGGAAAATATCGAGATAAATGAGAAGCTGTACGGAGGGACGGGGTCCCTAAAAACAACAGCAGAATTATGAGGAAATCTGGTACATCAGTCTAAGCGGGGATCGCGTGCGAGAGAGAGAGAGAGTTGCCGGGTTGTTGCACAGTGTCGTTTTTCTGTTTTTGCCGTCTTCTTGGGTGATAGTTATTTTGCGTTTTGACAGTATGTCATATCTCCATCTTTTTCGTGGTCTTCCTACTGCCTTCTTTTCTTGATGTTATGCTGTAGTAGACTGTATGCAGTGAAGTTTAGTTGCATTCTTATTAAGTTGCCGAACCACTTCATTCTTTGTTTCTCAATGTAATTCAAGCAAGGTTATGTGCCAAATTTCTTTCTTATGCTGATGTTGGTGATCTGGTGTTGGTAACTTTTCGCAGGAATCGCATTTCACATGTAGTTATTGTTTTTGCGAATGTGCTTTGATCCTTGTATATGTTTGGTTCTGATAACACAGAATAAGCATGGCAATTCTGCTGATAATCTGTTGTTTAGCTGTCAGTGAGATATCTGAGGTCCTTAAGAAAACCTTAGTATGATTGACTAATAATTATAATTGTCGATTTTTTTTGAAGTTTTAGGAATGGGGAAACTAGTCATCTGATATAGATATCAGCATGTGTCAGAAATCGTGTTTAGTGCTGGAGATATCAGCGTGTGTCAGAAATGATATGTAGTGCTGTGGTGGAGATATCAGCGTGTGTTATACATCGTGTGTAGTGCTGTGGTAGATATATCAGCGTGGGTCAGAAATGATGTGTAGTGCTGTGGTGGAGATATCAGCGTGTGTCAGAAATGATGTGTAGTGTTGTGGTGGAGATATCAGCGTGTGTCAGAAATGGAGTGTAGTGCTGTGGTGGATATATCAGCGTGTGTCAGAAATGGTGTGCAGTGCTGTGATATATATATATGAACCAACGTATGAAGTAAAGGTGTTGGATAGGACACACCTTGAGAAAATCCAAGTAGTATAAAGCAAGAATAGCTGTTTCCTGAAACCAGCAGGGAAGGCGAAAGAGAGGGAAGCCTAGAAATACACGAGGAAAAGATATGGAAGCAGTCATTAATGTTATACAGGAGAGCAGTGACGGATTAAGTCAGTGCGGGACCTGTAGCAAATGTTACCAAGAGGCGCTAGGTTTTATATGATAATAAAATAAAACACAACTTTTACAAACAAATTTTTCTCGATTTAATGTGAGCAAATTTAGAGATAACATTCTGCAGCATACTTAGCAACCAAATTCAGTGAATGTGCAAAGCAGTGAATGTATTCTGCGTACTTAATTTATCTACTTAATGCGTGCCTAGGGGTTAGTGACTCGGTCTATTAACCCCGACGTTCTGAGTACGAATCACGCTGCGGACAGTTTGCTTGCAAATTGTTTCCGTTGATTTTAACAAAGGACGATGGCGCCACCTGTTCAGAAAGCAATGGCAAACTACTGAACGTATAAGTGGTGCCTAGAAAATCAACGACTCGTTTACTGTAGTTGATGGCTACGTCCTTTAGGATATGCCACAATTTTCATTTCAAACATTTTTTGCCCTAGACGCGGGGACTTCAGAAACACGGGGGCCCGTAGCACTTGCTACTTCTACTATAGGGCTAATCCGGCACTGCAGAAAAGATGATAGGAGCAGCAAGAGATAGTTAAAGATAGGAAGACTTGACATGAGTTGGTTGAGGTGGTATGCCAAAATCGGGGTTTAAAAGGTAGAATATATATATGGCGTAGAGGTTAGGTGCTCGTCTCCCGTTCCAAAGGTGCCAGGTTCGCGCCCTTGGGGAGCCATCTGGATATTTTTACTGAGATCTCTAATCTCAGTGTAGATAAGATCGAGTTTCTAGTCCTATAGAAGAGGGACGATAAAACGTAGGTCCGTGTTTAATTTGAGCACGTAAAAGAACCCTTGGCAGTTCAAAATTGAGAAAGCGCAGGCTGGAAAATCCGCTGCCTGGCCAAAATTCATTAGAAAAGATTAAGAATAAAATTTATATCTTCACCATCTTCAAATTTACATCGGGGAACCTCGAAGGTGCTACAGAGTTCGTGCACCGCACCTGAGATTTTCATTGTAAGAAAGAGATCGGAGCACACATGGTTACTCACCGAAGTACAATGATAATGATATCAATCAATCAATCAATCAATCAATCAACATAGATTTTAAAAAAATGATGTATGTACTTTATATTTTAGATAGTCTACGTGTTTATAATTATATATGTATTATCTTTCTCCGTGACATTTTGCTTCTTCTTCTTCGCACGCTCATATCGACCACTTGTTAAACTCCTCTTTGTGATATATATGTGATATAGATCTAAGAGCGATTGTAAGTTGTGTCAGTTATGCTGCTACAAGTAGGCCAGCACATCCGATTTCTGCGACCCTTTTTACTTACTAGGTAGCTTCCTAGGCCCCTACCTCAATCGCCTCTTACGACATGCCTTGTAGGTTGCAGTGTTACTATTCTTTGCTCCCCTTGCAAGCCCCGGCAAAGCAAGGGCGGACCTTGTGTTTTTATATTTGTTATACTTTGAATAATATCCACATTTATTAATGCACTCAAACAAACAGGTTTTATTGCCTTTGGAGGCGGTATTCCTGTGCAAGAAACTAGCTTATCTTGTTGTAAGTGATTGTTCAACATGGTTGCAGCAGCCAGTGGAGTGTGTCAAAGCGCACTGATATATACATTCTATATTTATCTACACAAATGGACATTCATTTTGATTTTTCTTTCATTTTTGTGGGTTTAAAAAAAAAAAGCATCATATACCTAGTCCTGATCATAACATTGCTATCCTAACAATCCTTAGAATTTCACTCTCCATAGTGCTTGTCTGGGCTTAGCTGTATTGAGCTGATACAACTCTCAAATGTCTGGTTCAAACAGTTTGAAAACAAATTAGTCCCTGGGAATTTTACGACGCAAAAATGACCACCGTTCAAAGAAGAGAAAATTACTGAACGTATAAGTGGTGCCTGAAAATCAACAACTTTATGCGGTTGATGGCGAGTCTGTAAAGGATAGAGCACGTATTTCCATAGCCAGATTCTCCGCTACTGCAGTCGCCATGCTCAAATAATCAGTTAATCCTGAATCCATTTTCTACGTGGTCTTTCTCTTCTCCTCTTTGCCTCCTTCCATAATGGCCTTCTTCAACCCTTCGTGTCTCTTTATATGTTCAAAATACTTCAACTTTCTCATTCTATTTTAAGTTTCATCTAGTACATCTATTTGTTCTCTTCCTGTCCATGGTATACGGAAGACTATTCTGTAACACTAATATTCAACAGTACATATATATTTCTCTACTGTTTAAATGTCTATGGTTCACACCTAACGGACATTTAACATGCCTTTTTAAAAATGTATACATACTTTATTTTCCTAGTTTATTTGTTCGTCATATGACAGGATCTGAATTAAGCTGAAATAATTTATCAGTAAGTACATTTTTTTCTAGCTTATTTTTAAAATACTTGAATTATTTTATAATAATGTTAAAAGTATGTTATTCCTTTTCTTCTTAGGCGATCTCTGGTAATGCTTTAATTCACTGAGCGAGGACTACAAGTTGGGCTTGCAGCTTCTTTTCAGGTCTGTCAAGTTTAAACAAAGCTTGGTTTTTTTTTATATTGACTTGGTGTGGCCGATGGTCATATTTTATTCAAAATTTCTTACTTTATTGAATGTGATCACGGACTTGAAAATATATGAGTACTTAGAGAATATAATTCTGTAAGGAATAGTTCCTGGAAGAAGAATGAGAGGAAGAACTAGAAAACGATGGACGAAACCCAGTTTGGCAAACTGATTTGTTTCGCAAATTAAAAAATTAAAATGAATTGCAAACATTTTCTTCTCCAAAACATGAACTTCCGGAAGTGTACGAAAGACAAATTGCTTGCACGGTTTCTCAAGGATATTTCTGAACTTTTTAATTTGTAGACGGGAATCGTAAATATTGTTCGTTATTCAGGCTGACAAGTGACCATAGTCTTTACTTACAGCACGGTGTCTGTATCGTGCTTGTAAGTACTATCATTTGCATTCATGATTCAGTTCGGCAATTGTCAATATTATTTTTTAAATTAATTTTAATTATTAAATTGTTAGTTTTATAATAATTAATAACATTTAAAAAAATGAGTTGACTACGCTGACTCACTGGTACTTACTTAGTACTACTACTGTACTAGTAGTACTGTACACTCACTCAGTGTAACTGTATAGTGTGACTCTGTCACTGTAACCTGTACGATTAACTGTACGTACTTAACTCATGCTGCAAGTTGAAGTAAGTTAGCGCACGGCACTCACTCACTGTGTTACTGTAATAATTTAAAAATAAATAAGTTATTTGTGTACGCAGGCTGTATTCAATGATTCATTAGTTCTGTCTGTCATACTACTTAACAACTCAAACTACTCATAAGTACTGTCATTGTCAAATAACTCACTGCACAGGCCAGTGGTGAGAGTGTGAAGTGTGATAGACATTCATTCAACATTCCTCATCAATCCATCATCAATTATCATTCTACTTGACCAACATATAATTTTGTAATAGTTTAAATATCTCCTAAAAAATGTAAAGTAGTTACTCATTTAAATATAACATTAAATAATAAGAAACTCAATAATATACCTAAAATGCCTAATGTAGGACAGTTAAATATAACAAGGAACTAATGATACAGCAATTCAAAGAGCCTAACAATTATGACAATAAAGTAGTCATCTTCAAATAGCTTGTCATGAGCAGAACTTTGTCACCCTAACAGCCCTTTGAAATTTCTCTCTCTCATAGGCAGGATGTCTCGCCTCTGCAGCCATCATCATCATGCTCAAACATCTTGAATCCATCATCACCGTGGTCTTCCTCATCTTATCTTTGCTGGTGTGCCTCCTTCAATAAAATAATGTTCTTCTCCAACACTTCATGTCTATTTATATGTCTAAAATACTTTAATTTTCTTATTTGAAGCATCTTTCAGTTTTCTTTGATTTTGAGTTCTTTCAAATTAGTACAGTTACATATAACAATAGATTATTAGGAGCTCTGGAAAATGATTACTTTTGTTCATTATCTATATATATGTATATATGGCTCTTTTCATCTTTACAGACGGTCAGTAGGCAAGTGTTTTACTGTGACAACTTCTGAGTTTTCGCTTTTCTCTCTTGTCGTTCAGCTCGTACATAAGTCTCTTCTCAAAAGACTCTGCGCCCTTCCGTAATTTGGCTTTCCACACAACTCTGTCATCAGCTAGTCCCTCCCATGTGCTGGGATCTATAGAAAAGTTTTTCATTGAGGTTTTGCAGACATCTTTATATCTGAGCAGTGGTCTGCCCTGGTGCCTCTTCCTCCGAAAGTTCACAGAACAACATTTGTTTTGGTATGCGATAAGTTTCCATTCTTCTCACATGTCCCAACCATCTTAGTCGTCTACTGCTGAGCATGCCCATGATGGAAGGCAGATTTGCACGTTGTAGTACTTCAGAGTTGGTTATCTTGTCGTACCACCTGATGTTCATAATCTTGCGGAGACATCAAGGTGAAAGATGTTAAGTTCCTCTCTGTCTTGAGTAGGCTGTCCATGTTTCTGAGCCATATAGTAAAGAACTAATTACACAGGCTCGATATATTTGAGTTTTCGTCTGCAATGTCAATTTTTGTTGTCCCACGCTCGCTTTGATAGTATGCCGAATGTAGTAGCCGCACTCCTATACGAGCGTTGATTTCTTCATCAAGAGAAAGGCTGGCAGTGACCGTGGACCCAAGATAGCAGAATTTTTGCACTGGTGTTAGATGGTTACCATTTAAAGTGATATTTGATGTCTTACCTCCTGACATAATACAACTGTTTTGGAGACACTTATTGTCAGAGAAAAGAGGTCGCATGCCTTTGACAAATTATTAATTAGACATTGCAGTGTAGTCTCACTGTGGGCGACTAAGGCAGCATCGTCAGCGAAAAGGAGGTCCTTGAGAAGTATTTCCGTCGTTTTTGTCTTGGCTCTTAGCGAGCCAAGTTAAACAGTGAACCATCAGATCTAGTGCGGATGAAAACATCACCATCAGCGTCCCCTAAGGCGTGGTTCAAAGGACTGCGAAGAAGATACCAAAGAGAGTGGGGGCAAGGACACAGCCCTGCTTGACTCCACTCTTAACCTCAAAACTATCAGATGTGCTGCCATCAAACTGTATGCTGGCTTTCATGCCCTCATGGAAGGAAACAATCAATTGGAGCAACTTTGGGGACAACCAATATACTTCAATATTTTATAAAGACTTGGCCTGCTGACTGTGTCAAATGCCTTAGTCAGATCCACGAAAGCAATACATAGAGGCTTGCTCTTCTCTCTGCACTTCTCTTGTAGCTGTCGAAGGGTAAATATCATGTCAGTTGTTGACCGTCTAGCTCTGAATCCACATTGTGACTCTGGAAGAACACGCTCCGCCAGTTTCTGTAGTCGTTTTGAAAGGACTAGTGCAAAAGCTTTGCCTGTTACGCTTAGAAGGGAGATGCCTCTGTAGTTGTTACAATCCCCTTATCCCCTTTGTTTTTATAGAGTGTCACTATCTTTGCATCCCTCATGTCCTGAGGAAGTGTTCCCTCTCTCCAGCACTGAATAAGGAGATTGTAGAGGTGGGGCAGCAGGACATCCCTATTGTATTTTAGGATTTCTGCAGGAATGTTGTCTAGTCCTGATGCCTTGCCATTTGAAAGTTTGTTGATTGCTTCGAAAGTTCCTGCTCCGTGGGTTCGGTATCCAGCTCGGTTTGGTCATGATGTTTCGGTATGATCTGATCGAGGACTGGGTGTGCTGGTTTCTCCACAGAGTAATTTATCTACATATAAACAAATTAGGAGTAAAAGGAATGAAAATGATTTGAAGATTTTTTTAACAGGATGATAAAAATATTCATTAGCACTAGGAGTGCTTCGAAATGTTTTATTAGTGTGTTTTCCTTAACATCAAGTGTTCAAACAAGGATGAATCTGTGACAGGTCCAGCAAACCGGTAGAGGATTTGTTTGTTCAAACCCCATTGCTCAGGAATTGTGGGAATACTTAAGAAGAAACGCGTAACAACGGCGTTCAAAGCAAACACACAATAACAAAGCCGGGAAGTAGCACAGAACATCGGAAAGAAGGCAAGAGGAAGACCACGGAAAAGATGGTTAGATGGCGTAGCAGAATCCTGTGAAAGAGCAAAGATAACAATCACACAAGCCACCAGAACAGCGCAAGACAAAACAGAAAACCACAACACTGGGCAACAACCGGTAGCAGTGTGACGACAAAAGAAAGAAGAAGATAAAAATAATTTTACAAAGAAGACTAATATTTCTGATTTTGCGTTTCTTTCTGTAGCTTTGAAAGGAGAGATGGCGTCCTCGATGAAGATGTTGGGCAGCTGTGTTCGGTGTCTTAGAGTATCTACAAAGCCTGTGAAGCAGATATGTTCCGCTACTACTTCATGGATGCAACAGAATCGTGTATGTATTTGATGTTTCATGATGCCACAGCAATAACATTACTTGCAACTTATACTTGATCTGTCTCCAGGTTTATTTTATTTTGTAATCTCTCAAATGAGCTTCAGTCGGTGCTACAGAGTTGGTGCACAGTTGTCTGGTCCTCAAGTAGATCAAGCAAGAACGCACATACAGAAAAAGGAAAAGTAGAGTAGAAAAGTGGACTAAGAGGTGAGCTGAACAGAGATGATTTTATATGAAAGACAGATAGACTTTCCCTCAAGTATCTATGTATTCAGATTGAGATGGTATGATAGAGTTACAAACACGGATCTGTGGATAAGAACAGGGCAGGAACCTATGATGACACAGGTCAAGAGGAGAAGATGTCGATGGATAGGCCATACCTTGCGGAAGACACAGTCGAGTGTCACTAGACAGGTGCTCGAGTGGAACCCGCAGGGAAACGAAAAGAGACTTGCCCTAAGCAGACTTGGAGACGAGGTCTTATTGAGGAGCTGAAGAGTGTTCAATTGACCTGGGAGACCATAAAAAGAACAGCCAGAGACCTGGCGAACAACTGTTGAGGCCCTATGCTCCACGAGGAGCGGAGAGGATTAATGATCTATGTATTGCCTACTGGAAATACCAGAGAGCAAAACAAAGAGCATTACTCCTGCAGAAGCTAGTTTATGATTTCTACATCTTTATGATTCAGGAAACTAATGCAGAAAGCACTAAAATTTATATCAAGTCTATTAGTTATAAGGGAAGACTGCAGTAAAACTATGTAGCAATATCGAAACACATAAAAACAAAGTACTGTAGTTTTACAAAATCAATAACAATACACAGCAACGTTTGAATCTAAAGACTGTTATCAAGCAAAGGATACAAGGGAGGTGAAGAATTCACTTCTTACACAACGAAGAATTCACTTCTCACACAACGAAGAATTCACTTCTCACACAACATGTAGAATCAAAGAATAAGCTCCTAATTAATCAACAGCATTTTCATGCCTAAGTTCGCCCGAGTGGTTACTGGGGCCCAAATTTTGGGTGTAAAGAATAGAGCCACTGTTACCTGCCACGCATGTCTAAAGGCGACTAAGGAAGTTTGGCTGAAATCGGATGCACATGTCCTAAATTTGTAGAAGTCTATGCGTTTAGGAGCCTACAAACCAATGTGCAACGTATACACGTTCTTGGTAAAGATCAAACCCATATCACAAAGAGTGATTAAAATTGGTCATAAAGAGCAAATGCAAAGAAGAAGATATCTACTTGTGTTACATTGAGCAAAGCACAGTGGCAAAAATAACTACGTGTGAAATGCGATGCCTACAAAAGTTCCCAAAGAACAGACAGAGTCACCAACATCAGTATAAGAAAGAAAGTTGGGACAGAACCTTGCCTGAATTACATTTAGAAACAAAGAATGAAGTGGTTCAGTCACTTCATAAGAATGCAACCAAACTCCACTGTACATCAGGAAAGAAGGCTAGAGGAAAACCATGACGTAGATGGCATCGCAGAATCCTGTCGAAGAGCAAAATAACTCATCCAAGCCACTAGAACAGCGTAAGACAAAAACAAAATCACAACACTGGGCAACAACCCTGTTACAGTGTGAGAACAAAAGAAGATACTACATCTCTTAATCTCCGCCTGCCTGTGTCCATGTGTAATCAAAATAAAAGCTGAGTCAACTACTTTCGGACTTGTTAAACTAAAAGCTGCACTGATTTTTTTCCGCATTAATTTAGAAATTTGTGTTTTCTTATAAGTTATAATTGTGGAGTTTCTCTTTAATTCTGTACATTTTGTTTCGATCAGTGGGTTCTTAATAATTCTGTGCATTTCATTTGGTTCAGTGGGTTCTCAATAATTATGTGCATTTCATTTGGTTCAGTGGGTTCTCAATAATTATGTGCATTTCATTTGGTTCAGAGGTTCTTAATAATTCTGTGCATTTTTCTTTGGTTCAGTGGGTTTTTAATAATTCTGTAAATTTTGTTTTGTTCATTGGGTTCTTAATAATTCTGTGAATTTTCTCTAATTCTGTACATGTATTTTGATTCAGGGAATTCTATTTAATTCTGGTGGTTTTTATTGTGGTTCCTGTTTTGTTTTTTTCATCGTTTCAACTTTAAGGCGAGTTTCATCTCTGAAACTGATTTTGTGAACGTTTTCAATTTCTTACAATGGCAGCAGCGTCACATTGTAAATTACTTACACTGGCAGCCGTTGCTCAATGTACTCATAATTAGTATTCCTCGCCATAAGGCAGATTTTCTCAGATTCAGAGGTACTCATTTCATCGTCCTGAGTAAGACATGGACTCAACAAATGCCGGACAGTGGTTCGAACCCAGCTATGGCGTCTCACAGCTAGCAGGCCAAGCTACTATCAACTACTCTAGGCAGTCCCTGTGGTTCCTGTATTCTTCATGGTACTAGTTTGCTCCACATGTCGTAACCTACAAAGTGTGCTGCCGTAGGGCTTACTTCTAGTTCTTGTTTATATATCCACAGAACCATACAATCATAATGGAAAGAGTATTTCCTATACCACCTGGCAAAGATGGTGGACTTCCTAATCCAAGAGAAGTAAATGAGTTGCACAAGATCCTGCGTCACGTTGAGATCTACTGCTACCCAAGGGAAATTAACTGTATTCTCACAAACATCGTAGACGGTAAAATATATTATGTCTGGTGTAGTATTGTGAATGAAATAATAAAATAAAAATGTGTGTCGAATTATCAAATCAACATAAGCTTTTAAAAGTTTTATTGATTATTGGTTACTAAACTGAGGTCATTGCACTCCAGGCCTACCCATAGGTGCTCAGTCTCCCCCAACAGATATCGAAGAGTATGCATAGTGATGGTTTCCGTGGTTCGCTGATTAAACACACCTCTCACTCTGCCTCTCAGGCATCCAGTTCGACTTGAACAACGGGTAACTCAAAAATGCTTAAATCAATTGATCAATTCAACATCGATTTTAGTGTCCTCATCCAACAGTTTTAAAGTTTTAATAAAATATAAAACTCCAAGGGATGTAGTTTTAAAACAAAATTAACAATTTTCTGTTGTAATGTTTATCAATCCTTTTTGGCGTCTGTAGCTTAAGTGGTAGTGAGCTTGATCACAAACCAAGTGTACATGGTTCTAACTCCGCAGCGGGCAGTTTGGAAGAACGTTTGTTCCTGTGGCATTTTATGAATGGTAAGAATAGACCTCACCATTCAGAAAGCAATGGCAAACTACTGAACGTATAAGTAGTGCATAGAAAATGGAGGTATTTTGGACATATAAAAAGACATGAAGGGCTGAGAAGACCATCATGGAAGGAGGCATACCGGCAAAGAGAAGAAGAGGAAGACCACGAGAAGATGGATTCAGGATGTAACTGATGGTTTGAACATGATGGCTGCAGAAGCAGGACATCTGGCCTATGAGAGAGAGAAATTCCGGAGGACTGTTGGGTGACAAAGTTCTGCTCAGGACAAGCTATTTGATGATGATGATGAGAAAATCGACGACTCGTTTACTGTGGTTGATAGCTAAGTCTTCTAAAGGATATGCCACGATTTATATTTTTGTCATCAATCCTTGCATAGACCAGCAACAGTTAAAAATGATTTAATATATAGGTAGTGATTTGAATGCCTTCAAAAACGTACAGCAACAGCTTAGCCACAGATAATCCTGAGTTCTACTTAGATTAACTGAATTAATGGAAGAAAGAATCCGTTTATATTTCTTCATCCTATAGCAAGAAGTAAAAAGTTATTACACATTGAGGCAGGAAGAAAAATGTACAGAGTTTTGGCTAACCATTTTCATCTCTTACTGGATCAGAACTACTCACCAAAAATGTTTTTTCACCTTTCTATCCTTTCAAAAGTCGTTCATGTCTTTTCAATCACTGTTCTGTTTTCAGCTCTATTTTCTGTGTTATTTTATCCATCTCTGTTTCTCTTGCCCTGTGAGTTTTCTCGCCCAGTTAGCAATATTCAAATTTATAGTTAGTCAAATTTATTGTGATGTTATGTTATGCGATCGACGGCACATTGGGCATTCCCATGCATGCTCTGTCCTCCACTGCAGCAGCCATCCCAAAGTCCATTTGCTCACCGTACCCATGAGAAGTTGATTACTATATCTTCTCTCTACCATGAAGACGACACTGTTTGGCATGCCCAAACTTAATGCCTAATTCTCGAACTCGTTCCAGTGTCGGAGACTTGCCATGTCACATAATTGAGAGCGTATCGCATTGATGATATCAGCTCTGTCATATTTATTGTGATAATTTTGTTTGACAAATAAATCTGTTAACTTGATATTATAGACATGGTTTAGCCTACTACCTTCAAATTAGGCTGCCCAGAAGTAGATCACTTTTCAGGAGAGCTCTTAAACCAGCTTTCTATGTGTGTAACACTATGCACATTTATTCTGTCCTATGCTCAGGAAGATTGAAATAAGCTGGGCTCGGAGACAATGGATGGAGTCTGCTGAGTAGAATTAAGCTGAAAAAATTGGTTTTATTTTTGTGCAAGGGCATGCAGGTGTAAGGGGAAATAAGCGTGCCGATAGGCTTGCAGGTATGGCTGCTGTAAAATGCAGGTGAGCAATGGACCAGGCTGATACTATAAATTCCATAAGGGCTGTGTACATGATTCAAGTAATTGTGGTGAATCTATAACACTATCCAGACTGCAAGAAATTCAAGTCAAATGTGCATTAGTTAGACAAGAACACTATGCTGGTAGCCAAAGAAGAATAGTAAACCAACAAAGAACCAGTGTCATTAGTCGCCACTCGCTGAGAGATATCATGAGAAAGAGATCGAAATACTCATGAACTAATTGGTTTTATGTGTAAATCAGGTCATTATATTTTCTTACACACGGACACTGCACACACACAACATACACTTACATAAACTAGGAATAAGTAAAACAGCTCTCTAACAGTGTCAGCAGGCGGAATGGACACCGGAGCATCTCCTGCAAGATTGTCCTCTCTGTGGAGCTGAGAAGCAACATGTGGCCACACCCAGTCAACCTAAAAACTAAAATTTGGTGAGACCTGAAGCTGACTGCCCAGTTTGTGGTCCATAGTAAATTAAACACATGCCCAGAGATTGCAGAAGAAGAAGGTTTGATGTGCTATGATGATGATCTGTCATCTAAACTAATTCTCTCTTTCTCTCCCAGGTCTTGGTATTAGAGGAGATTTAGTGAGCGTCAACAGGGTTGTATTTCATCAAGAACTGTTCCCTGCAGGTTTAGCAGTGTATGCTTCACCTGAGAATATACAAGAGTTTGAGGAGGAAAGAAAGGTATAAGTTGTCTTCTTCTTTTTACGTTTGTTCTTACGACCAATTTTAATCACTCTTTGTGATATGTTTGATCTTTGCCAAGAATGTGTATACGTTGCACATTGGTTTGGTAGGCCCCTAAACGCATAGATTTCTACAAGTTTAGGACACGTGCATCCGATTTCAGCCTAGTATAAGTTGTCGTATATGATCTTCATAAATCATATCTATGGCATAAATGTTATGTGCTCACCTTGTGTTCCCAAGGTACTCAATTTGTTCCTCCTGGAGCCATCAGGATATTTTTTCCGGTGAGATCGAGTTCTTAGTCCTATCGGAAACGGACAATAAATAGTAGGTCCCGTGTTTTCAAGTTCCTCCCAAGAAAGGAATGCTGGCCTACAACACAACACTACATTCAAAACTACATGGCACTAGAGATGAGCTCCAGACAACAGTCGATTTCATCATAAGAACGCCTCTAACGGTATAATCATCAAAAAAGCGATCGCAAAGAAGTGTTTTCAAGTTGAGCATGTAAAATAACCCTTGTCAGTTCATAATCGAGAAGAGCATGCTGGAAGGCCATTGTCCTGACAAAATATATTCGAAAGATTAAAAACTAAATTCCTACAAATTATTTTCACCATCTTCTAACTTATGCTGGTTACCCTCGCTGGTGCTACAGAGTTTGTTTACTGCAGTTGATATCTTCCTGGGTAAGAAAGAGATCGGAGCACATTAGATTACTCACCGTAGTGAAATGATGATTGTCCTATCAATCATATATGATCTTCATTTATTTTCAGATTTATTACATTACCGTAAGCTTTTCGTGAAGGCAAACAGGGTGACACACATAATAAGACTGCGTTCCATCACCACGTGTAGATGTGAACAAACAGCACAGACAGCTGAACATATCCTTCAAGATTGTTGCCTGATGAATCAATTGTGGAAAGAACACTCGCCAACAGAGACGATCATCCATGCAAAGCTGTTTCGAGGTCTCCAATAGCGAACACAACAACATACATCCAGAGAACCAGACTCCTTGTGTAAACATTAAACAACAGTGTACAAGAAGAAGTAGAAGCTGGGTGTGAACTCTTTCACTGCACAAGATCTTGACTCTTGTTACTCAGCCAGGTCTATTCTGATTATTTAAGAACGAGTGTTCTGCCGTTGAGTTACAGAGCAAAGTGGAACATACAGGACAACTACTTCCAGTATGAGAATGGAGGTTGAGGCCATTACTGCTGACCTACATTAGCTCTCTGGGACTCCCATTTACTGGGGCCATTGCTTTTTCTGACTCTCAGTCGATGTTTCGGATGATCCAAAATGGCAGGTTTCGTTATGAGTGGAGACCGTCTATTGAAGTTTCTTCCTGAGACTTACATGGAACTACTGTCCTGGGCAAGCAGGTGTTTGCAGCAATGAGAGAACTGATAGGTTTGTATCAACAACATTGCTTGTCGGAGAGTTGAAGATGGATAAGAGGGATAATCTTTGATCTCTTCACCACTGCCTGTTAAATGAAGACATTAAAATAAATATTGAATATATCCAGAGATTTAAATAGTTTAGAGCTACCCATTGTACGAGTAGAACTGGATGCATGAGGGGTATGTTTAACCTGCCCGCCATGAGAACCATCAGTATACATACCATTTGTCATCTGATGGGGGAGACTGAGCGCCTATGGGTCTTCCCGGAGTGCAATGATATAAATTCAGTAACCAATAACGTTGAGTTACAAACTTACAGTCCAAGGATTATCTGTCTCGTATCAAATGTTCTTCTTCGAACGCTCCATATGAACCACTTTTTAACCACTCTGTGTAATTTGTATTTGATCTGTAGAGTGATTGTACGCTGTGCAAGCTATGCGCATACAAGTAGGCCAGCACATCCGATTTCTGTGATGCTTATTTACTAGGGTAGATTCCCTAGGTCCTACGTCAGTCACCTCTTATGACATGCCTTGTAGGTTGCAGTGGTGCTATTCTTTACTTACCTTGCTAGCCCCTGCACCACACAAGCTCCTTTACATTTCAAAAAATGCAACTTAAACTTATTAATTTTTTGTGTTCAGACTTGATATCACAAAATCACAATTTATTTTACAGAACAAGGGTATTGAAAAAGCAGAAAGTAGACTTGGAGTATTTGCTAGAATGGTAAGTTTGTTTAATGATAATATATGTGTTATTAGTTTTTTATTATTTTACTGTAATCTACCAGCTATCCACTAGAGGGCAGAGTCCCAGGACACAGAGGCAGATGCAGACCAAGAAGAAGATGGCTACAAGATATTAACCCCTTGTTTACCTGAGGTTATAGGTCGAACTGCCCAGCGCATCCCAAGCGTTTTTCTGCATTTCTACCTATTTCTAAATTTAGTAACTCTGTTATTTTTGGAATATTTGTTTGAAATTTTGTATTTTGAAATAAAATATGTATGTGTATGTTTTGATAATAAAAATTGTGTTTGTACTGCTCTATGTACTAGTAGTACTTGCTATTTGCTCAGTACTAGTACTTGCGACAGGGTCAGTTCTAGAACGCTTGCTTGGACGTAAATCACATTCATGAGTATCACTATTTTCGTCATCAGTGTCTCTCACCTGTACATAATTTTCAGAATCTGAGTGAACAGATTCACTTAATGAGAATATATCATCATTTCCGCTATCTTCATCGTTAAATATGTCGTCAGCACCATATGACAACAACGCCAAAGCTTTTTCTGTCGGTGTAATCGTCCTGATAGATTTCCTACACGCCATTTTGCTTGAAAAATGTTTGACAAAGAGATCACTCTTTCAAAGATATAAATAACCTTCATAGCCGAAAAATTGACCAATGACAATGTTTTATATAAAGGAAGATGTCCTCAATGCTATAAATAGTCTATTGTAGCAGTAGTTCCCGTTTACTACACATATTTTGACGATGAGTTTACTACGTGACCTCCGTAATTGGGAGACACCAAGCGCATTCCTACTACGTCACCCTCACATAGTTGGTAAACAAGGGGTTAAAGAAACCATGAATATGACCATCGACAAAGTGGGTGAACTGGTTAAAGACAGAGTGAATTTCAGATGTGCTGCAAATGGAGCAACGTCCTTTAAAGGATACTCACCTTGATGATGACCAGCTATCCCCATTGTTAAGACATCCAAACAATTCAGTAACAGCTAAACAGATGATCAACAGCATTTTTATGCCTACTTTATGTTACCAGAGCCAAACATGGACAATGAGCAAAGAACAGTTGCAAAAAAAAAAATACTATGTGAATGCAATGCCTACAAAAAAGTTACCAATACCAGAAAAGACAGTCATATTTATCTTCTTATATAATCAAATTGAATGAACCAAAAGTAAGATCACCAAAATCTTCAATGAACCCGTTAAAAAAAATCTTGAATGAAACAGTTCACCAATGTCTTGAATGAATCTTGGGGGATCACGAGAGAGAGAGAGAATGAATCAAGACTTAAGTTCACCAAAACCTTAGATAATTTCATATATTTGTCCCATTCAACAGACAATTAAGGAGCTGGGTATGTTGACACTGGAAATTCCCATGAGTGAAAACACAAGCTGGGAGCTTACAAAGCAGCATGTCAGAGTGGCCTTCAGGACACAGGTATCAGATAGTAAACCATAATTGTCTCTTACTTTACATATTACAGTCTGTAAAAATACATCCGCTAGATGTTCTCTGTGTATCAATTACTCTTCGCCTATGTTCCTTAATCACTCTTCACCTGTGTTCACCGTAATCACTCTTTCACCTGTGTCCACCTTAATCACTCTTTCACCTGTGTTCACCTTAATCACTCTTTCACCTGTGTCTACCTTAATCACTCTTTCACCTGTGTTCACCTTAATCACTCTTTCACCTGTGTCTACCTTAATCACTCTTTCACCTGTGTTCACCGTAATCACTCTTTCACCTGTGTTCACCGTAATCACTCTTTCACCTGTGTTCACCGTAATCACTCTTTCACCTGTGTTCATCGTAATCACTCTTTCAAGGTATGCGTATAGTTCTGGGCTGCACTAGAGATACCCCCATTGTGAAGATGAGATATATGCTTGGCCTTCTGTCACTACGCTCCCGTCATGCAATCGCCAAACCAAGGCATATATGCGGGTTACTCGGATAAGAGACATCCACTACACAAGAACACTAATGATGTTAAGGGCACGAGAATCAAGCGGGCATGTCGTGGATGGCCCAGGCTGAGAGAACAATTGGCCAGGTGACTACGGTTGCGACCCTACCAAAAGGGGAAGAATGGATCCCAACAGATGGTAGCATGACCAACTATCTCAACGTTATCATTACTCTAGGAAGAGAATGTAGAGATTGGGGCAACATGAAGGCTGATCTCACAGTTAAGCAGTTGATAGAAGATAATGCAAGGGATGATGATGTTGTTGTATGTACCGATGGGTCAGTTCAACGTGGTGAGAAATCCGGCTGGGGTTTCTTTGCTAATGCACATGGTAGGTTGTTGCAGAGCGAAGTGGGCGACAGGACAACTACTTCTAGTATGAGGATGGAGGTTGAGGCCGTTACTGCTGCCCTCCATTGGATTTCTGGGACTTCATTTACTGGGGCGGTTGTTGTATCTGACTCTCAGTCGATGCTTCACAAGATCCAGAAGGGCAGGTTTCTGTATGAGTGGATGTCGTCTATAGAAGTCTCTAACCTCCAGCGGCTTACGTGGATATACTGTCCTGGGCATCGGGTGTTTACGGTAATGGGAGAGCGGACAGGCTTGCATCAACAGCATCGATTGTTGGGGAGTTGAAGATGGATAAGGGGATATTCTTCGGTCTCTTCACGACTCTCTGTTGGATGAGGACACTAAAATCGATGTTGAATCGATCAAGCGATTAAGCAGTTTGGAGTTACCGTTGTTCAAGTCGAACTGGATGTCTGAGAGGCAGAGTGAGAGGTGTGTTTAATCAGTGAGCCACAGGAACCATCACTATGCATACTCTTCGATATCTGTTGGGGAGACTGAGCATCTATGGGTCTGCCCAAAGTGCAATGACGTCAGTTTAGTAACCAATAACTCTTTCATCTGTGTCCACCTTAATCACTCTTTCACCTGTGTCCACCTTAATCACTCTTCTACCTGTGTCCACCTTAATCACTCTTCTACTTGTGTTTATCTGTCTTTTATTCATATTAATCACTTGTCCACCCATGTCCATTTTAACCACTCTTCCACTCATGTCCATCTTAATTACTCTTCCACCCATGTCCATTTTAACCTCTCTTACACCATTGTCCATTTCAACCACACTTTCACCAATGTCCATCTTAACCACTTGTCCACATGTTAATTTTAACCACTCTTCCACCCATGTTCATCTTATCTTTCATTCATATTAACCACTCCTACCACCTATGTCCATCTTAACCAGTGTTTCATCTGTTTATCTGAATTTTATCATTTACTCAAATACTTTGAAGATGTCTAGAAGGAAAGGCTACAGCCTACATTTATTGCTTGTTTCATGGATCACACATAAGTGATCCACATTCCATTATCCATGATATCCAATGTCAGTCTAAATTCTTTCGTTTCCTTTTCCACCGTCCTTCCTCAAGTGTCCTTGGTTTTGCCTCATCTCCTCCTTCCATCTACTGTCTATCATTGAGTTGTCATAGCTAAAGTGCCTAGTGGTATTCTACATACATGTCCAAGCTTTCAGGGTTATACTGTAACATGAAAGGAAAATGAAAGAATGTAGTCTAAAATGGGATTGAATGAAATGCCTGAAGAAGGCAGTATGGGTCACCAGGAAAGATGAGATTAACCCTTTAGCTGCTAAGGACGTATATATACGTTTTCCCATTCACTTCTAAAGACGCATTAACACGTCTGTTATTATATCTCCTCTGTGGCTTTTTTTTTCCCGATCCAGAAGCACTTGAACTTTTCAGCTCTTCGGCTCAGTGCCATGGACATCATAACCCTTTAGTTTGGTGCCATGAACACCGTAAATCTGGGGAATCTGGCTTTTTCTGCCATTCCGCTGAATTGAACCCGCACACACAGAGGGATAGTCACCCGTAGTCCAACACGCTATGAACACGCTGGGCAGACGGGCTAAAGATGTGTTAACACTTTATACATACATTGCTACTGTCACTGCTATAGGTGTACATTCACGTTTGTGACCTAGAAGCAAAGAGTAGCTATTTTTAGCTCAGCCTTCAAAAAGTATGTAGCAGCGAAAGGGTTAAAAAACGAGGACATCAGAAGCAGAGAGGGCATCATTTCATCAGAAGCAGAGTGGGCATCATTTCATCAGAAGCAGAGTGGGCATCATTTCATGCACCAAATACATTGAAAGACAATAAATACAATGGTTCTGGCATTCATTGAGAATGGAATACAACCAATAGCAGCATATAATAAAAAGAGATAATGTTTTAGAGCCAAGGAAAGACCGAGAAAAAAAAAGATGGATAGACAATATCAAGACTACACTAAATAAACACGGATATTGGCATTATGTCTGGAGTTTTGTTGCTACAATTTCATCCCAAAGAGGTTGTCAGACATAGATCTCTAACTTGATCTGGGGCCCCTGGTAGTTTCAGGCAGATATGTGGTATCAGGGTGTCACTGGATCGAACTTGGGGGAGCACAGTTCACCGCTGCACAATCCCCGCTAGTCATAGGTGCACCATGCTTGCAGACCTTTATCACTAGCTCTGGTTCTGGGCTATGGCTGTGTCACGTCATGTGCATAGGTGTTTTGTGCATCTCCACCCATCCAGCTATTCCCTTCCAACACACAGAGTCCATCTTCACCATGGGTCCCTGCAAGCAGGGATCTGGCTCAGTGCAATGCCAGTGTCTTATCACCTCTTGTCGCAACTGGGAAGGAAGTGGAAAGGGACGTGGAGGGTTAAAAATGGCCACTGATGGTTTAGCAGCAAGACTGTTGCCCGGGTGTGCACGTGGAGCCAAACATGAGCTAGGTGAGAAGTGGGGACCAAATGGGATCATGACTATCCGTGGACACAACCAGGATACGGCTGTCATTTTCCGTGAGGTACTAACCCCTACCTTCTCACCCAACACCCCAAACACGGATATAACACAACAAGGGCGACTTATCTAGCAGTGAAACGGAAAAATTAAACTCATTAGTTCATAGTTCATAAGTACGGTTCCAACTTCACTGCAACGGGTCACCCCATAATTTCTCCGTTCCTGTGCCAATGAAAATCACACGAAATGCTAACAACTTTGAAATGTTTCCTGTGTGAACTAATTCCAGAATGAAACACGCGACTCGACGCCACAAAAAGAAACCTGCTCCGCATAAACTCATTAAACTGCTGTTATTGGCAAGATTGAGCAACCAACTCCCTTATCCACCTGGGAAAAGACGATAGACTATTACAAGGTCTCAGACCTCAATGGTTGTAGAGAGACTATCACATCTGACTTATGTCAAACATGTAAGTACTAAAAGATGCAGTTGATGTCTCATACTTGTAATTGTTATTTCACTTTGCATTCTCAGGAATTGAATAAATGATGACTCAATTACTCTACCTGAAGAAACTATCACCACATTTCAGGAGTTGTTTGTGACAGTCTGGGTAGGTCCTATGTTTCATCCTGTTGTTGTTTACAGTGTTTTTCTTAAAGAATATATGTCACACTTTTTGGGGGATACTTTTTAAAAAAAACAATTGTATCCGGCTCAGTCAATGCTTAAAAAAAATCATCTTATTGTATCCAACTCTGAGTCAAGGCTTCACAATATCCAAATGGGCAGGTTTCGGTGTGAGTGGATGTCGTCTATAGAAGTTTCTAGGCTCCAGACAGTGGATCTACTGTCCTGGGCATGAGGGTGTTTGTGGTAATGAGAGAGTGCTTGCATTAAAGCATCGATTGTTGGGGAGTTGAAGATGGATAGAGATGTTCTTCGGCCTCTTTGCAACTGTGTGCTGGATGAAGACATTAAAATAGATGTTGAATCGATCCAGCTATTTAAGCAGTTTGGAGTTACCCATTGTACAAGTAGAACTGAGAGGTAGAGTGAGGAGTGTGTTTAACCAGCAAGCCATGTGAACCATCGGTATGCATAATCTCCATATCTGTAGGGGAGTGTGCGCCTATGGGTCTATCTGCCTGGATTGTAACGTCAGTTTAGCAACTAATAACCAATCAACTCCCAATATCTTGAGGGATTATTGTTTAATATGACACATACTTGTATAGATCGGTTATTGATAAGATTTTACCAACATAAAACCCTACTCTACACTATCAAATCTACTCAATTATATTGTCTTTTTTCTTATCTTGGTTTGTCTCACAGCATCATGATAAGAAGAGATTTCTAGAACATACTTTTGTTTCTTATTACATTTCTAACTTTTTCTCAAATTGTTTAATTGAAACAAAATAAACATATTGAAGAATATTCTTTATAATTAACCAGACTGAATTTGTAAATAAGAGAGATAACTTGAATTTATCACAATTTTGTGTGTGTTATATTTTCAGGTGAATGGTCTGGAATCTGTGAATGTACAGGCAAAGGTGATTCCAATATCTCAGAAATATGCATCTTCAACAAAGTAGTGCATGAAGGAGACATCATAATGAATAAATGAGTGGGTGTGTCTAGCTAGCATCACAGATAAATAAGCATATAGAAGTTGTTCGTCATTAAAGTCACCATTGTTGACATCTTTGTTATGGCATGGTGGTCAAGTTACCTCGGGTTGTTGTTGTATGTTGTTTTATAGACTGCTATTGTTAGTTTTTGTTTATCTCAAACATGTTTCAATTTTTTTTCATCTAATGCTGCAGAAAGGTCAATACTTATTTGTATACCAGATCATCAGCGCGCATTGCCACTTTTACTCCAAATTGTCTTGATTAGGTCATTTAAATAATTCTTCAGATGTATAGATAAAAACTCAGGAAAGATACTTCTTCGAACGCTCCATATCGACCACTCTGTGTGATTTGTTTGTGATCTTGAGCCTAAGAGCGATTGTACGTTGTGTCCAGTTATGCGCCTACAAGTAGGCCAGCACATCCGATTTCTGCATTGCTTTTTATTTATTAGGGTAGCATCCCTAGGGCCTACATCAGTTGCCTCTTATGACATGCACTGTAGGTTGCAGTAGTACTATTCTTTGCTTCCCTTACGGGCCCCGGCACCACACGGGCGAGGAAAGATACAATGGTTCAGATTAGTTGCATTGAAAATGTACAAACTTCTTCATAAGAAGAGATAAAACTCATCCGAACTTCGTAGTTTGGTTCTTGGGTGCATTTTTTCAGATCACTAGGATTATAGCTGAAGTTGCAGAATTTTTGTTTTGTGAAATACTTCCGACCGGTGATGTGCCATTTCACCGGAGAGTAACCAAGCCATATGAGGAAACCAGGTAGCAATGAAGTCAACCCTTGGCCTTAAACACATTTTAGGAGTCACGATGGAGAAGATTGGGCGGATTTGCAGAGCCTAAGTGTACGTCTATAGACTCAAACACAAGATGGTTGTGGATCCTCTTCGCCGATCACCGCTTAGACTGATCTACCAGATTTCCTCATAAATTCTGCTGTTGTTTTTAAGGACTCTGTACAGCTTCTCATTTAGCTCGGTATTTTCCGGCCAGGTTTAATTTCTCAGGCCTGCTAGCAGTGGGCAGTCTTGCAGTATGTGCTCTGCCGTCATGTCCACCTTTCCGCAGTGGCACAGGCTAGTTGTGCCAATTTAAAATTTGTTGTAAAGGTAGGAGTGGAGTATGTTGTGGCCGGTACGGAGGCAGAATATGACAACATGTTTGACGGCACATGCCATAGTACCCATCTTTGGCGCTGTGTTGAGGGTGGTCTTGCGACCACTTCTCTCTACATTGCCATCCGATTGTAGTTTTAGCCTCCTTGTAGCTGATTTTGTAATCAGTCTGCGGCAGTCGCCCTTCTGTCTTTGCTAACATGTCTACCTCTTCGTTTCCGCTCATATTGAAGTGTGATTGGATCCACTGTATGACTGCATTTGATTGAGTTTGTTAAGACTTCAAAGATCGTTTTTAGCTCTGTGCCGGTTTAGCTTTTTAGTGCTTTGAGGTTGTGGATTAAATCTCACACTCGATGTTTCATATGTGAGGAAAGAAATTGATCCTCCAATCTTCTTGACACCTCCAATCTTCTTGACACCTCCAATCTTCTTGACACCTCCAATCTTCTGACACCTCCAATCTTCTTGACACTGCCAAATCTTGACAGCTTTCTTTTTGGTTTTTTTTTTTTTTCGTCCGCTTTCAACTCAGACGAAGTTTCATCTCTGAAACTGATTTTTGCGTGAAAATCTGTTTTTCCAATATCTTACAATGGCAGCAGCGTGCACATTGTAAATTACTTTACACTGGCAGCCGTGTGCTCAATGTACTCGTAATTAGTATTACCTCGCCATGCAGGCAGATTTTCTCCGACTTCAGAGGTACTCACGTTATCGTCCTGAGTAAGACCAGGGGACTTGAACAAATGCCGGACAGTAGGATCGAACCCGAGCTATGAGGCGTCTCACAGCTAGCAGGCCGAGCTACTATCAACTACTCTAGGCAGTCCCCCGAAATGTGAGGTGACAGGCACTCTGTACCCTAAGGTCTGAATAGGCTATGGGAAATGTTATATATATTATAATCGCAAAGTTAACAACATTCTGATCAAGTCGAAATTCCAGTTTGTTGTCAACTTGGCCCAAATAATTCTCATTGTGCATCGTTGAACTAACAGAGGCAGAGACCCGGATCCTTTACTTTTAATCTAAATTACAAGTACCACTATAAAGTTGGCAAGAGGTACTGAGGATAAGCAAGACTTTACACAAAAATCAGTCAGAAGCACCATGACTATGCCTTAATTAAATTCTTTTCCCGATCCAGAAGCACCTGAGCTGAAGCTTCCGGTCGGTGTCATGGACATCGTAACCCTTCGGCTCAGTGCCACGAACACCGTAAATCTGGGGAAACTGTAGCTTTTCTGCCAGTCCGCGGAGTTGAACCCACACTTACAGAGGACTAGTCACCCGTAGTCCAACGCGCTACGAACACGCTGGCTTTTTTTAGTTAAAATGTCATTACTGCCTGTAGTATCTCTTTTTATAGGGCCGTGTAGGATGAGAACATGAGAAATTTAGTGGCTAGTGCTGCCACCGCAAGTGTTCAGGTTAGGATTTTTCATTTATGCCCCCAACAGAAAAATCCTTGGCCTTACCGTGAATTGAACACGAGTCTCCCACATGGGAGCCACGCTCTAATCGTTTAGCCAGGCGCTCCTTAAATTCATAGCGAGAACAAACAAAATTTAATACACGCATTTAAAACCCTGTAGATAAACCTACGCCAAAGATTCAAAAGTACACAACTAGTGGTTGTCAAATACATCATTTTGGGGTAATGTACAAACAACGATATCAACCTGAACACAATTGATAGAAATAACGAATTCCTGGTTGTGAAAACATTTTGATGAGTTTAATATTAGCCAAAGTCAGTCTTAATGAACATTTATATCAGTTTAGTTATGATTTCCATTTGACACAATAGTCGCCCGGTTGGTTACCGGCCCAAATTTGGGGTGTAAAGAATAGAACCACTATTACCTGCCACGAATATCATAAGAGGCGACTAAGGAGGTTTGGCTGAAATTGGATGCATATGTCCTAAACGTGTAGACGTCTACGTGTTTAGGGCCTACCAAACCAATGTGCAACTTATACACGTTCTTGGCAAAGATCAAACAAATCACAAAGAGTGATTAAAATTGGTCGTGAAGAACAAACGCGAAGAAGAAGACACAATAGTCATCTATGTAGGTAATTCTTTTACCTTTCATTTATTCCTATGCTATTGTTGATTGAGCGAGTTGCCCAGGATAGAGGGGTATGGAGAAATTCAAAGTCTAGATAGATTTAACGATAACGAATGTAACTATAACGGACGAGAGAAATTATTATTGTTGCTTTCAATTTCTTTTTTGAGTACTTATTAAATTCCTTTTTTACCGTTATACGTTACAAAGGGCTTACAACCAATTTCTTCATGCCGCTCTATCCTGGGCAGCTCGTTTAATCTCTGCTGTGACATTGAATGTGATATTTCTTGCCTCTCTCAGTAAAGTTCATTCAGGGTTTTCCTAGGGTGTGGTTTTTTTTAATCATTTGCCTCCCCTTCAATGCCTACTTTGTGATTCTTTGATCATTTCTTCTCAGAGTATGCCCAACATATCTCCATCTCCTCTTTCTTGTAACAGTTGTTACTTGTAGTTGACCAGACATTTCTCTGATTTCATCATCACCATTAAAATTATCTTTATATCTCTAATCTAATTCCTATCTCTCTCTCATCATATCTTAAATTCCACCTTATCTTCTCTCTTATCATATCTTAAATTCCACTTTATCATCTCTCTTATCATATTTTAAATTCACCTTATCTTCTCCTTTATACTTTTAAACCCTTCTTATCATCTCCCTTATCATAATCATCAAATAGCTTGCCGTGAGCAGAACTTTGCCACCCCAACAGTCCTTCGGAAATTCTCTCATGTTCTGCTTCTGCGGCCGTCATGTTTAAACCATCAGTTACATCCTCAATCCATCTCTTGCCAGTATGCCTCCTTCCATGATGGTCTTCCCTTATAAGTAATCTTTAGTTTCTCATTTTTCTTCTCTGTAAACAAAATCTTAATTTAAGTGAACATTTTAAAACAAATATCAACCCGTCTGCCCAGCGTGTTCGTAGCACGTTGGACTACGGGTGACTATCCCTCTGTGTGTGTGGGTTCAATTCCGGGATAGCAGAAAAAGCCAGAGATTCCCAGATTTACGGTGTTTGTGGTACCGAACCAAAGGGTTACGATGTCCATGGCACGAGCCGAAGAGCTGAAAAGCTCAAGTGCTTCTGGATCGAAAAACCCAAAAACATCAATAATAATAAGTAATAAGTATGTCTTGTAGCCAGCACATATACATATATATATATATTCTAACAACTGCAGACATGATTTGCTGGTTAAGTACAGCACACTTCTGGAACATTCCATATGCAAACTGCTCCATCGTTGGCTCCAGACACCAGTACTGTTCCACAGGGTCCAAATTTAATCTTAAGTGCAACATCACTATGTGCTTGTCCTACATGAGTAACTTCCCCATCATCAAGACTCCACAGCTGTGGAATGTACATATTTGCATTTATCTGATGAACAAATTACATTTCAAGATTGTTTGAAAAATGAGTCTATCAGTGGATGAAATTAGTTCTGTGGGATAAATCTATCTAGACTCGCAGCAAATCTATCTAGACTTTGAACAGATGAAATTAGTTGTGAACAAATCTATCTAGACTTTCAGCAAATAAAAACAAATCTATCTAGTCTTTTAACAAATCTATCTTGATTTTCAACAAATCTATATAGATTTTTAGCAAATCTATCTAGACTTTCAATAAATGAAAACAAATCTATCTCATCAAATACCTTGTCCTGAGCAGAACTTTGCCACCACAACAGTTCTCCGGAATTTCTCTCTCTCATAGGCCAGATGTCCTGTCTCTGCAGTCGTCATGTTCAAACCATCAGATACATCCTAAATCCATCTTCTCTGTGGTCTTCTTCTCTTTGCCGGTATGCCTCCTTCCATGATGGTCTTCTCCAGCTCTTCATGTCTTTTTATATGTCTAAAATATGTCAATTTTCTCTTTCTTATTTGTAGCATCAGACAGTTTTCTTTGATTTTGAGTTTTTTCTGGATAGATCTATTTGTTCTCTTCTCTGTCCACGATATACGTAGGACTCTTCTGTAACACTTATATTCAAAAGATCATTATGTTTTTCCTGCTTTATTAAATGTCCATGCTTCACACCCATACGTTGACACTGGGAATATACATGCTCTTAGTATTGTGAACTGTGTTTTCCTATCAGTTCCATTACATACTGTATTAGTTGTTTAATTTTTTGTAAAGCCATGTTTGTTCTTTTAATTTCCCTCATCCTATTTCCATCTCTACAATATAAATACTATATAATTGGCTGAAGAGCAAGCGTTGCTTAATCATTCAAGAGGAAGTATGTCAGCTCGCATTATACAGGTTGGATTCCTGAACTAGACAATCGTAACCTTAACTAGACGATCGTTATCTCAACGCTGTACTAGATGATCTGTACCTTAACTAGATGATCTTTACCGTAACTAGATGATCTTTACCTTAACTAGTCAATCTGTACCGTAACTAGACGATCTTTACCGTAACTGGTCAATCTTTACCTTAACTAGACGATCTTTACCTTAACTAGATGATCTGTACCTTAACTAGACGATCTTTACCTTAACTAGTCAATCTGTACCGTAACTAGTCAATCTGTACCTTAACTAGACGATCATCTCCTGAGGTAGCAAAATGTAGCTTATTCTTCTTCTCCACATCCATACAGAAGACGCCTCCAAAAGAGCAGCCATTGGCAATTCGTAGACATTCACCTGTTCTTATCTAGTAAGATATTCAGAGGTAGTGAATGAAATAATAGTAATAAACAATTGAGCTTCCTCTGGAAAACAGGTTCTCAGCAAACATTAATTTTTATCTTACAATATACGCTGGTAAATGATCTACAGCACTTTAGCCAAGTTGGAGACATTTCAAAATAAATGTTGATGAATAAGCTTGTACATGTTCTGGGTAAATATGATATTAGAATCCTTGGTGTCTGTGCAGAGTCAGTGGTTACTGAGATGATATGATAGGGTTACAAATGAGGATCTTATAGAGAAAACGAGACAGATCCCAGTGAATCAAAAGGTGAAGAAAAGATGATGATGCTGGATAGGGCACACTTTGATAAAAACCAAAGGAAGGAGGGCCATTTTATGGAATTATTTATCATGTAAAACATAAGAGAGGGAAGCATAGAAATACCTAGAAGAGATATTTAGAAACGTTGGAGGGAGCTGCAAAAAATACCTACAGATAGGATGCGTTGGTCGATGACCTATACAATAACCAGGGTTAAAAAGGACACGGAGAGAGAAAATATATACAAATCTCCAGTGGCGGCTCGTGATAATTTTTGTAGGTTGGGGCCAGACATTTTTTCAGGATAAATCATGGTTTTTGGTTGCTATATTTTAATTTATAAAATAATGAATACACGTTATACATTACTTTTGGTGGGCCCACCCACTGGACCTTAATGACGAGCCGCCACAGCAAATCTCTCTAATTTATGTTACTTACTTCCCAGAAATAGACCTTCCCATCTCCTCCGCACGTAAGAATATGCAGATCATCGCTGCAAAGACAAACAGCGTTCAAACCCAGGTCTACCTTTATCACACCTCTCTTGTGTCCCTTGGTTAAGTCATAGACGACAGCTGATCCATCGATGCTAGCCGACACACAGAATTCATCATTTGCCGAGATCTGAACACAATAAATAATACTGTGTGTTTAACCAGAGCCAACTATAAACTTATGGGCCTTCGGACTCAGGTAAGAATTATGGGAAATCAGACCCCAACTACACCACGTGACCTCGCATTCCAGTATTGGTGTATATAGATGAAATCATTTTAAAATCAACACAAAATGCTAAATCGAAGTTATATTATGCAACAAGTTAAGTTTAACAATAAGGAATATCAATATGAATATTTTTCACCAATAAATAACCATAGACTCGCAGAAATGAGTAAAATTGCAAAAATGCGTGCAGATTTCTATCAAACATCTGTAATTTCCGGCCCCCTTTTCTGATCTTGGTCAGGCAATCCCCGGACAATTGTCTGGCCTAGTTATCTAGAGTTGGCTGTGGTTTAACACATCAATTACAATTTACAGTATACCTTAGCCTGACCTCGGTCTGACGTAGTGAGGCAAAACATGATTATAGAAAAGAATAATCGAAGAACACGTTGTGGTCAATTTTATTTACTTTATAATAATAATAATAATTTCTCTCATACCGTTATACGTTACATAGGGCCTGCAAGTAATTTCTCCATACCGCTCTATCCTGGGCAACTTGCTCAATCTCCTCCGTGGAACTGAGACCGATATTTCCTGCCTCTCTCAGCAAAGTTCGTTTGAGGGTCTCCTTAGGTCGAGCCCTCTTTCTTGAACCCTTTGCATCCCACTTCAATGCCTGCTTTGATATTCGTTGATCAATTTCTCCTCAAGGTGTAGCCCAACATATCTCCATCTTCTCTTTCTTATAACAGTTGTCACTAGTGGTTGACCAGACATTATTTACTTTGTAACCCCATAAATGTATGTAGTACTTGAACTGCGGTTTTTCTTTTTTTAAAACAAAATCATTTTTAAATTTTTGTTGATTGATAGGACGATCATCATTGCACTTCTGTGCGTAACCATGTGTACTCCGGTCTCGTTGTAAACACAGGAAGATCTCAGTGGCTGTGCACGAATTCCATAGCACTGGCGAGAGTTCCCGGTGTAATTTAGAAAATGGTCACAATTTTGAAAGAGTTTTATTTGTTATTATTTCTAATGAATTGTGCCCGGGCAATAGCTTTCCAGCCTGCTCTTCTCAATTTTGAGCTGCCAAGCGTTATTTTATGTGCTCAACTCTACGTTTTATCGTCTGTCTCCGATAGGATTAGGAACTCAATCGCGCCTACACTGAGATCAGGGAGTTCAGGAAAACAATATCCAGATGGCTCCACGAGGAAACGAACCGTTAGAACGGATGGGATTACATAACCTGTACGTCTCAGAAACTGTACAGATGGGTTGCTAGACTTTACAAACATAAACTTCACTTTATATTACCACAGTTACTGAGTTATACTGTAGTATGGTGTTATATCTGATTAGTTATATAGGATTCAGTCAAAGCTGACTTACGCTCACTTTTCATACAGACATATTTGATATACAAATAATGATTTGCTGTCGTTCTTTACTCCAACATACTCATGCGATCTCTGTGGGGTGGGGGCTAAATGGTTTTGCCTTGCGTTCCCAAGAAAGTGGGTTCGAATCCTTATTCCGCTGTTCTGTTCACGCGTAATACCCCCACTCCCCACCCTCTCTAACGAGAGATTCTGGGATTGCTTGCTGAAGCTCATGCTAGGTGCAAGACTCTCGGTAGGTGGTGTGCATTTCTGCAGAGTGGGACCGAGCCATGTGGAGTGAACCACCAAGAGCAATGAAGTCAATCGTTCGGTTTTACTCAAGAGATGTACGGAAACATAAAGATCAGAGAAAATCTAAAGAAACCGTGGGAGGCTGCAGTAATATTGAATAAATGCACGATATGGACAAGTATATGGCAGTATTACTAATGCAACCTTCTTATCCTGACGCTGTAAGGTAAAACTAATGCAATTTTCTTATCCTGACGCTGTAAGGTAAAACTAATGCAATCTTCTTATCCTGACACTGTAAGGTAAAACTAATGCAATCTTCTTATCCTGACACTGTAAGGTAAAACTAATGCAATCTTCTATCCTGACACGTAAGGTAAAATCAATGCAATCTTCTTATCCTGACGCTGTAAGGTAAAACTAATGCAATCTTCTTATCCTGACGCTGTAAGGTAAAACATGATTAGAGAAGAAGAAGAAGAATGACTAGAAAGAAGAAAAGAAGACAGAAAGAAGAAGAAGAAGAAGAAGAGAAAGAAGAAGAAAGAAGAAAAGAAGAAGACAGAAAGAAGGAAAAGAATATAGACAGAAAGAGAAAAGAAGAGAAAGAAGAATAAGACTGAGAAAGAAAGAAGACAGAGAGAAAGACAGAAAGAAGAAGAAGACAGAAAGAAGAAGAAGAAGTAAGAAGACAGAAAGAAGAAGAAGAAGAAGAATGAAGAAGAAGAAGATAGAAATGAAGAAGAAGAAGACAGACAAGAAGAAGAAGACAGAAAGAATTGAAGAAGACAGAAAATAGAAGCAAGAAGAAGTTAATGTGTCGAAGATAGAAGAATAAGAGTACAGAGAAGAAGAAAAAATACAAGGAAGAAGAAGAAGAAACAAGAAAGAAAAAGACTAAGAAGAAGAAGACAAAGAAGAACTAACGAAGTAAGAAGAAGACAGAAAACCAGAAGAGATCAGAGAAAAGAATAAGACAGAACAAGATAAAGAAACAGAAGACAGAAGAAGAACAAAGAAGAAGAAGAAGAAGATAAGAAGAAGAAGAAGAAGAAGAAGAAGAAACGAAGATATTACAAGAAGAAGAAAGAAGAAGAAGAAGAAGAAGAAGAAGAAGAAGAAGATAACAGAAATGAAGAAGAAGAAATAGAAGAAGAAGAAGATCAGAAAGAAGAAGAAGAAGACAGAAAGAAGAAGAAGAGACAGAAAGAAGAAGAAGTAAAGACAGAAAGAAGAAGAAGAAGACAGAAGAAAGAAGAAGAAGAAGAAGACACGAACGAAGATGAAGGAAGACAGAAGAAGAAGAAGAAGACAGAAAGAAGAGAAGAAGACAGAAGAAGAAGAAGAAACAGAAAGAAGAAGAAGAAGAAGACAGAAAGAAGAAAAGAAGACGTAAAGAAGAAGAAGACAGAAAGAAGAAGAAGAAAACAAAGAAAGAGAGAGAATGACAGAAAGAAAAAGAAGAAGAAGAGAAAGACAGATAGAAAGAAGTAACGACAGAAGAAGAAGAAGACAGAAGTAAGAAGAAGACAGAAGAAGAAGATAAAGAAGAAGAAGAAGACAGAAAGAAGAAGAAGAAGCAGAAAGAACGAGAAGAAAGAAGAAGACAAATGCAAGGACAAATTGTTAAGTATATTTATTTATTAACGTTTCATTGCTTCTGTAATACTATTATCTCTCGGCATTGCTCGCTAACCGATGTACCAGACCTCCCATAATCTATTCATGGGAAATCTGATTCATGCCTTCATTGGTGTTGTTTATATCCATCTTCAGCACCATTTGGAGCTCTGGCTATCCTTCGGCGATGTGTCCATTTCAGCCAGCGTTACTCGCGCTTCCGTTCTGTAGCCATCTAGTGTTCTTTACGGTGTGGGGTAGCTAGCATCACGCTCAACCTTCTCAGTAGCCTCTTACGACATGCGTGGCAGGTAACAGTGGTTCTATTCTTTACACCCCAATTTGGGCTCCGGTAACCACTCGGGCGGTAATACTATCATATACCTATCCTCATCCATATCGCCCAAACATACATTTAGCTTACCTGAATATTAGTAATCGGTCCAGTTTGACTAGTCAACTGATGCAAAAGAAGACCCTGCCTGAGTCTCCTACCTCGCATATCCAAATCATCCACAATTCTCCAGACACGACACTGACTGTCGTCCCCACCACTGACAAGAATATCAGATTTGGTGGTCAAACCAAGAGCTGTCACAGACTGAAATATAATGAAGATAAAAAGCAAAACTGGTTCGAATCCACGTCACTGTTTACCAGAACACCCCCAACAGTTATTACTCGGTCTCCCGAGTGGTTACCGGGCCCAAATTTGGGGTGTAAAGAATAGAACCACTGTTACCTGCCACGAATGTCGTAAGAGGCGACTAAGGAGGTTTGGCTGAAATCGGGTGCACATGTCCTAAACATGTAGAAGTCTATGCGTTTAGGGGCCTACCAAACCAATGTGCAACGTATACACGTTCTTGGCAAAGATCAAACATATCACAAAGAGTGATTAAAATTGGTCAAAGAAAAGAAAGAAGAAGAAGAAGAAGTTATTACTCCATTTTAGTTTGCTGAATGTGCCAGAAATAGATTGCTAACACGGTAGTCTTGTCTTATCCACGTGTGTTGTGAAGCGGCGTGAGGAGTTTCAGTTTTCTATTCTGTGCCAGATGGGTAGCTGTTAGTCTTTGATGTCACACGATATATGTGATATTATCTATCCGTCAGGTTTTTGGTCTTCCTCGGATCCTGCGCCCAGGTTGCCAGTTGTTATAGGCGCGAGATGTAAGAAATCTGGTTTCATTCTCATTAATGGATCGAACCATTTTATTTATTATCTTCTAATATGTTGGATATATGGTGTGATACCAACGACATTTCTAATGTTCTCATTTCTTAATCTATCCCGTCTTGTAACATTGACGGCTTTTCTAAAACAGTTCATGTCACATGTTGTGATCTTTCTTTCTTGGGATTTAGTTAGGGACCATGTTTGATATTGATAACAGAAAGTTGGTAGAAATATGCAGTTTATCAGTTGTTGCTTGACTGTCATGTATATGTTTGAGTGATTGAACAGTAGTTTCATTGATAAATCAAAATTTTCTCACAACTGAGATAGTTTGGGTACCCATTTTCTATTGTCAAACAGAACACATATTTATTTAGAAGGCTTATAGTAAGATTTCAATAAGAAACTCAATTTATAGTAAAATCACTGCGTTATACTGTAGCTGGCTAGTAGATCATATTGGTAAAGTGGTTGGCCATCAGAGTGGTTTGCCAAACAAACGTCTATATGACTTCTCCTAAATCTTTATTGATCTTTATTTCAACAACTTTTATTTTTCACAAACTATAATCTCTCTTTTATCTTTCACAAACTATAATCTCTCTTTCATCTTTTATCTTTCACAAACTATAGTTCCTCTATTATCTGCCACCATAAACAAACTAGTTGTATGAAACTGTAGCTTGCGCTGTATTTGGATTAAAGTGAGGAAAAGTTGCGCTATTCATCAACCTCACACTCTTGTCCAGGATTAGCTGTATAAAGGGTATTTAAGCCGCAAGACAAGTCGAGACGATTGGAGATATTACCAGATACAGTGGATGACCAGGGCTTCCTACGTGCCTTGCCATGCTCTATGCGGTCCACACGCTCTTCCGTAATCTGCCTTTCTAACCGTCTAGCCAGCTAGTGGCTTCATTCGCAGAGTTAACCGGATCCAGTCTTTATATGCACATGTAGACATTGCATAACTTACCAATGGTGTTAGACCCATTGGTTACTATATCATAACATACAAAATTAACTATATACTTAAACAAACTATAATCTCAATCTCTCTCTCTCTTTTACTCTATCTGTCTATCTATCTATCTGTCTGTCTGTCTGTCTGTCTGTCTGTCTGTCTGTCTGTCTGTCTGTCTGTCTGTCTGTCTGCCTGTCTGCCTGCCTGCCTGCCTGCCTGCCTGCCTGCCTGCCTGCCTGCCTGCCTGCCTGCCTGCCTGCCTGCCTGCCTGCCTGTCTGCCTGTCTGTCTGTCTATCTATCTATCTTTCTCTCTCTCTATCTCGTATCTGCTCTCAACAACAAAACAATACAAACCTGTTTTTGTGAACACTGAATCTTGTATAACTCACTCAAACTGAGATCATGAGAGACGAAACCTAGAACTACCGTAGTCCCGTCATCCCATCCAGTAAATATTTGCGTTCCATCATGGTTCACCACCAGAGCCTTGCAAGTTCGGTTCGCTCTGATAAATCGTCGAACTTCTAGTAATAGTTTTAGGTTATAAACTCTGACCTATATAAGATACATATAGTTTTATATTATAAACTCTGACCTATATAAGATACATATAGTTTTATATTATAAACTCTGACCTATATAAGATACATATAGTTTTAGATTATAAACTCTGACCTATATAAAATACATATAGTTTTAGATTATAAACTCTGACCTATATAAGATACATATAGTTTTAGATTATAAACTCTGACCTATATAAAATACATATAGTCTTAGATTATAAACTCTGACCTATATAAGATGCATATAGTTTTAGATTATAAACTCTGACCTATATAAGATGCATATAGTTTTAGATTATAAACCCTGACCTATATAAGATACATATAGTCTTAGATTATAAACTCTGACCTATATAAGATACATTTAGTTTTAGATTATAAACTCTGACCTATATAAGATGCATATAGTTTTAGATTATAAACCCTGACCTATATAAGATACATATAGTCTTAGATTATAAACTCTGACCTATATAAGTTGCATATAGTTTTAGATTATAAACTCTGACCTATATAAGATACATTTAGTTTTAGATTATAAACTCTGACCTATATAAAATACATATAGTTTTATATTATAAACTCTGACCTATATAAAATACATATAGTCTTAGATTATAAACTCTGACCTATATAAGTTGCATATAGTCTTAGATTATAAACTCTGACCTATATAAAATACATATAGTTTTAGATTATAAACTCTGACCTATATAAGTTGCATATAGTTTTAGATTATAAACTCTAACCTATATAAGATACATATAGTTGTTTTTTTTTTTTTTCTTTCGTCCGCCCGCTTTCAACTCAGACGAAGTTTCATCTCTGAAACTGATTTTGCGTGAAAATCCGTTTTTCCAATTTCTTACAATGGCAGCAGCGTGCACATTGTAAATTACTTTACACTGGCAGCCGTGTGCTCAATGTACTCGTAATTAGTATTCCCTCGCCATACAGGCAGATTTTCTCCGACTTCAGAGGTACTCACGTTATCGTCCTGAGTAAGACCAGGGGACTCGAACAAATGCCGGACAGTAGGTTCGAACCCGAGCTATGAGGCGTCTCACAGCTAGCAGGCCGAGCTACTATGAACTACTCTAGGCAGTCCCCCGATACATATAATAATACTAATTATCCTCCTAGCTATAGAACAAATAGTTCTAATCTTGCAGTTTGTATCTTCTTCTGTTTATCTGTTATAATTATGTATATTCTTATTCTTCAAACGGTCCCTGTCGATCACTTGTTGAACCACTCTTTGTGATTTGTATGTGATCTGAGCGTAAAAGCGATTGTACGTTGTGACAGTTATGCGCTTACAAATAGGCCAGCACATCCGATTTCTGTGATGCTTTTAATTTATTAGGGATAGCTTCACTAGGTCATACATCAGTCGCCTCTTACGACATGCCTTTAGGTCGCAGTGGTACTATTATTTGCTTCCCTAGCGGGCCTCGGAACCACACGGGTGAGCACAAGTATCCAAGACAGACTGTATGGCGTGGCTGAAAGACTTCGAACATGACGTAGAGAATCCGAAATCCCAATCTAATGAGAACGGTGAAGAAGATGAAGAAGATACATGAACATAGAAACACTGATCTCAGAAGAATATGAAGAAGATAACTGTTTGGTAAATAAGTGGACACTTACCATACATAATTCTCCCGTTACTAAAAGTTCATCTGTCGCTCTAGGGAACGCCAAAGCTGTAATAGCTGTCTTACTGCATGTTCGTATCAGATCAGCTGTCCATTTTTCCAAGTTAAATCTATACATTTTACAGTCCTTTGTGCCCACAAAGAAACTTTGTCCTTCTCCTATCTTTGCTGCAGGAAGGCAAATTTTAGATATTGCCTTGTTAGGATCGGCAATAAATAAGTGTATCTAAAAGCCCAGAAGGCTATCTGTCTGTCTGAATATATGTATGTCTGTCTGTCCTGTCTGTCTATCTGTTTTTCCTGTCTGTCTGTCTCATCTGTCCTGTATGTCTGTCCTGTTTGTATGTCATGTCTGTCTGTCTGTCATGTCTGTCTGTCCTGTCTCTCTGTCTGTCTGTCTGTGTCTGTCTGTCTGTCATGTCATGTTTGTCTGTCTTTCTGTCTGTCCTGTCCGTCGGTCCTGTCTTGTCGTCGGTCATTCCGTCTTTGTCCGTCCTGTCTGGTCTGTCCGGCCCGTCTTCTGTCTGTCCTATCTCGTCCTGTCTGGTCTGTCCGTCCTTCTGTCTGTCTGTCTGTCTATCTATCTAACTATCTATCTATGTGTCTGTCTGATGTTCGACTACAGACATTGATCTTTTGAAGTACCTCTAAATGGCAAGGAACACTGGTGACATGGAAAGCGAGACTTCATGCAAAAATCAGTCAAATGCAATTTATTATGCGTACATTCATAACGGTCGAGGGAAGAAAATCAATCCTGAATTTATCTTCTCAATGGTATTAGTCTCCCTCTTTGCCTGGACACCTCCTCCATATTGTTTTCTTCAGTGCTTCGTGTCTTTTCATGTGTCCAAAATACTTCAATTACTAGCTTCTCTTTACTTCAGTGGAGCGTCTGACCGAATGGATTAGATCGCGGCTCCCATGCGAGAGATCCGGGTTCAATCCACAGTATTGTCAAGGAGTTTTTTTCTGTCGAAGGCATAAAGAAAACATGATAACCTGAACAGTTTCGTAGGACTGCACTAGCCATGAAAATTGTGGCATATCCTTGACAGGACGTCGTTATCAAGCACAGTAAACGAGTCGTTGATTTTCTAGCCACCACTTATATATTCAGTAGTTTGCATTGTTTTCTGACCTGCGAGGTCTATTTTTACAGTTTGTAAAAGTCCACGGGGACAAATTTGCTTCCAAACTGCCCGCTGCGTAGTTTCAACCAGGTACTCTTGTATTGTGAACGATCTCACTATCGCTTAGCCACAGACGCCCACTAGCTATACGGCCATTAGATTTCACAGGTTAATGTCCCTTCTGTACTACACCGCCCCAAAATCGGTATTACAGACAGTAACGACAGTTTTGTTTTGGTTTTTTTTTTACTACAGTTTCAAATGTTTAAAAATGTAATAGTAGTTGCCTTTGAATGTAAGTGTTACAGAAATGTATTCAGAATAACACGGACAGAAAAGAATTTAAAAAATCAATTTGGCAATAGTAATAACATTGTCTTCTTCTTTTTCGAGCGCTCCATATCGATAACTTGTTAACCACTCTTTGCGACTTACATGTGATCTGAGCCTAAGAGCGATTGTACAGGGTGTTCAAGATAAAAGCAGCATGTGAATGGAGCTAATCTGGCATATATGTATGAAAATGAGAAGGTTCAGTTATGACGTAGTATAGGTCAAGGTTGTGTGACGGTAAGCAATTGTAGTGCGGGAAGGGGCGATGAACAAATGTGACGTAGGACGAGCTAGTCAGAACCGGTTTAAATAGTAAATAAACACAACGCGATAGGTTATCTGGCAACTTTCGATTTGTCAATGGGGCTGCATTTATCTTGAACACCCTGTACGTTGTGCGCCTACAAATAGGCCAGCACATCCTAATTCTGCGATGCTTTTTATTTACTAGGGTAGCGTTCCTAGGTCATACTTCAGTCACCTCTTACGACATGCCTTGTAGGTCGCAGTGGTACTATTCTTTGCTCCCTTGTGAGTCCTGGCAACACAAGGGCGGTAATAACATTGAAGAGAAGTGGTTGATCAAAACAAGAAGAATCTGACAAATAGCATCGTTGGTACTATACCATGCATACAGTACATCGAGAAGCAAAGAATCAAGTGGTTCGGTCATCTAATGAGAATGGAACAACATTTACTACCATCACGTGCCTACAATAATCGACACTCAGGGCGCAGAGCACGAGGCAGGCCAAGAAGACGATGGATAGATAACATCTCAGAGTCCCTGCGAAGGCATGGACTGACAACGTCAAGCGCAACACACCTGGCACAAAATAGAAAACAAAATCTTCTCACGACGCTTCACGGCAAATGTGGTTAAGATGAGACAAATATTTTGATCATATAAAACGACATCATTCTCTGGAGAAGATCATTCTGGAGGGCACTGTACTGGGCAGACTAGGGAGATTATACCAAGCAGAAGATGGGTGCAAGATGTCATAGACGGGTTGAGTATGACTGCGACAGATGTCGAACACTTCACAATGAACTGTGAGATATTTAGAACTTATGTCAATGAGGCATAGTTTCAACAGGAACACGCTCTAGATCAGCGTTTTCCAAAGTGGGCGGACCGCCCCAGTGGCGCTGAAGCGTTCTAGGAGGGGGGGGCAATAGTGGGTTCAGAAGACTTGGGGGTGTTCAGGCAATTTCGGGTCGGTGGCTCTTTAAAGAAGAAATTAATAATTAATATTTTAATATAAATTATTTTCGTGATTTTGCGATTGAATAATCATAAAAAATTTGATTTCTGCATTTTAATTCTTCATATGCCCATCTTAGTTTGTTCCTTTCGAGCCAAAGGCGGCACATAGAGCAGAGGTTTTAGATCTCCATGTGATGCGGTTCGTTGCTAGCAGTTGGAGATATTGTATGGTTTTACATCCCAATAGTTTACTTTCTTGTTGGATGGTTCTTCGAAGAGTGGTCTTTGGTCTTCCACGTTTTCTTTTCCCAACTGGTGACCGCATAAGGACTTGTCGATTTATTCTCTTTTCGTCTGATCTAAGAACATGATCTAAATATTTCCATCTTCGTTTCCTTATAATATTTGATACGGGTTGTTGGTGTGTTCTATCTCTCACTGTTGTTAGAAACGAAATCACTCCATTTTACTTTTAATAATTTTCGTAGACATTTATTCTCAAAGCTGTCCAGTTTCTTATCAATTTTCTTTGTTGATTTCCAACTTTCACAACCGTAGGTCAGTACAGGAATCACACATTACCTAAATAATTTAACTTTTGTGCATATACTAAGGTCTTGAGATTGCCAGATGTTCGTTAATTTAGTGAAGGCACTAGCTGCTATAGCAATACGAGAGTTTATTTCTTTCATCGTGTCTCCGTTGTTTGACACTTTACTACTTGCCCATCTTACATGATCCATTTTTTCATTAATTTCCTATTTCATGCATATAATCATTTGAAAATTGACCATGTATTACAGAAATATATATCAATTTTCTATATCAAAGTGAAAATAGAGCATGTATATATGTGGGAGGATATATGATCTATATGAATATAATGATGAATATGATTTGCTTGTTGCAACACAGAAGGCAGAACATCTAGGTAGAACTTACAGATAGAAGTGATTGACGAGCTCTCACGCTCATCCTTCCAAACTTTTTTTCCTTCCATACTTTTCATGGCACCAGCTACCTGGAAATATGAAAAAATAATAATAATAGTTCTTTTATCTTCCCAAGAAGTCTGACAGTGAAAAACAAACACAAAACTTTACCAACTGGAAAATGAATCATCTCTTGTGCCATGTAGTTTGTGAATGTAGTGTTGAGTTGTAGGGAGGACATACAGGGGACAGTCTTGCACGGCATGTTATGTTATGTTATGTTATGCGATCAACGACATGGCACATTGGGCATTCCCATTCGTGCTCTGTTCTCCTCAGCCATCCCAAAGTCCATTTGCTCACCGTACCTATGAGAAGCTGATTAGTATATCTTCTCTCTCTACCATGAAGACGACACTGTCTGGCATGTCGAAACTTAACGCCTAATTCTCGAACACGTTCCAGTGTCTGAGACTTGCCCATGTCACACAATTGAGAGCGTACCGCATTCATGATATCACTCTGTCCATACTTCTGCCCGCTTGAGTTGGGGCATTGTTTGCAAGAAAGTCTTGCAGGACAAGTTCTGTGGTTTGATCAGCGGTGCCACAGGGACACAGAAGGGATGGCAACAATCGTAGATCAGCAGGCTACTAATTTTCACTTTCAGATCTTCCTAAGAGAAACTAGTCGACCCCAACTCTGCTGGATACAGAACCAGGAGGAGAATATGCCTTACAGACTGTCTTGGCCCGTCTTGCCCAGCGTGTTCGTAGCGCGTTGGACTACGGGTGACTATCCCTCTGTGTGTGCGGGTTAAATTCCGCGGGATGGCAGAAAAAGCCACAGATTCCCCAGATTTACGGTGTTCGTGGCACCGAACCGAAGGGTTACGATGTCCATGGCACCGAGCCGAAGAGCTGAAAATCTGGATCTAAAAAAAAAAAAAAAAAAAAAAAACACAGACTGTCTTGAGGAGCCATATATGGTCATCCCACACGTCAAAAGAAACAAAACACTACTGAACGACGGGAGACATACGTCTATCCACAGCCTTCATATAGACCTTAGTTTTACTAATCTAATCCCTAGCAAGAAGAACGAAAAAGAATAAGAAAAGTGCAATAGTTACTGTTGTTACTGCCTGTAAAACCGCTTTTTTGGGGGCGGTGTAGAACAGGAGGGACATAAGCCTGATGAATTTAATGGCCGCATTGCTAGTGCAGTCCCCGCGAAACTATTCAGGTTGGGATGTTTTCTTTATGCCCTCAACAGAAAAAACAACTTCTTGGCCTTACCTTGGATATCTTATCTTATCTTATCTTAACCACATTTGGCGTGAAGCGTCGTGGGAGAGTTAGTTTCCTATCTTGTGCCAGGTGTGTTGCGCTTGACGTTGTCAGTCCATGCCTTCGCAGGGACTCTGAGATGTTATCTATCCATCGTGTTCTTGGTCTGCCTCGTGCTCTGCGCCCTGAGTGTCGATTATTGTAGGCACGTGATGGTAGTAAACGTGGTTCCATTCTCATTAGATGGCCGAACCACTTGAGTCTTTGCTTCTCGATGTACTGTATGCATGGTATAGTACCAACGATGCTTCTGATATTCTTGTTTCTCACTCTATCTCGCCTTGTATTACCTTGGATAATATAGTATTTATCATAACATACCCTTCGGTCAGTGTCTACACTGCGTGTGATAGTACAATAGCCAACGTTATCATAATATAGCATATTGATTAATTGATTGATATGACAAGCACCATTACACTTCAGTGAGTAACCATGTATGCTCCGATCTCTTTCTTACACAGGAAGATCTCAGCTGCAGTGCACGAACTCCGTAGCACCGACGAGGGTCCCCGATGAATTATGAAGATTGTGAAGATATTTTTGTAGACACTTGTATTTGTAATCTTTTCTAATGAATTTTTTTGAATATTATATTCCTAATGAATTCTAATATAGCATGTATCATAACATACCCCACGATCAATACCTACGCTGCATGTGATAGCACAGGGTGTTCAAAATAAAAGCAGTCTGTGAATGTAGCTAATCTGCCATATATTTATGAAAATGAGAAGGTTCACTTATGACGTAGTATAGGTCAAGGTTGTGTGACGGTATGTAGTTGTAGTGCGGGAAGGGGCGATGAACAAATGTGACGTAGGACGAGCTAGTCAGAACCGGTTTAAATAGTAAATAGACACCACTCACTGTGTAACTGGCAACTTTCGATTTGCAATGGGGCTGCATTTATCTTGAACACCCTGTATATTAGCAAACTTTACCATAATATAGTATTTATCATAGCATACCCTTCGATCACTGCTTAGCTGTGATGGTATAATAGCCAACTTTACCATAATATAGTATTTATCATAGCATACCCTTCGTCAGTACTACTTGTGTGTGATGGTATAATATCAACTCTACCATAATATAGCGTATATCATAACATACCCTTTCATCACTGCCTACGCTGCGTATGATAGTGTAATAGCAAACTTTACCATAATATAGTATTTATCATAGCATACCCTTCGATCACTGCCTACGCTGCGTGTGATAGTGTAATAGCCAACTTTCCCTTCACCCGTTCCCAACAAGAAACAGAAAACACCATCGTTCAGCATACGAACGTAACTGAGTGCTGTTACTCCAAGCGGTAGTGACTTTCCTGGAACCTGTGTATATAAAACGTTAAACAATACAACAACGATAAGACTTTAATAGATTACAAGATCAATATAAAATGTATAATTTCTATCAGTGGCGGCTCGTCATTAAGGGCTATTGGGGCCGGGCCCCATCAAAAATAAATTGTAACTTATACTTATTACGTTATAAATTTAAATTTTTTCCTTTCGTCCGCTTTCAACTCAGACGAAGTTTCATCTCTGAAACTGATTTTTGCGTGAAAATCCGTTTTTCTAATTTCTTACACTGGCAGCCGTGTGCTCAATGTACTCGTAATTAGTATTCCCTCGCCATACAGGCAGATTTTCTCCGACTTCAGAGGTACTCACGTTATCGTCCTGAGTAAGACCAGGGACTTGAACAAATGCCGGACAGTAGGTTCGAACCCGAGCTATGAGGCGTCTCACAGCTAGCAGGCCGAGCTACTATCAACTACTCTAGGCAGTCCCCCTATAAATTTAAATATAACCTAACCGAAAATCATGATTTTTCCGAAAATTTTTGTCTTGCCCCACCAACAAAAATGAGCATGAGCCGCCACTGATTTCTATGAAAATAAGCAAAGAGTAACGTCGAAGAACTAGACGGAGTACCACAAGATTGTATGAAAGTAGACAGCAGAGGTGCTGAATTAGTTGTTCATTAACATCGTCATCTCCTGTCTTCTTCTCCGAAATCTCCATATCGACCACTTGTTAAATCACTCTTTGTGATTTGTATGTGATCTGAGCCTAAGAACGATTGTATGTTGTTCCATTTTTGCACCTAGAAGTAGGCCAGCATATCCGATTTCTCCAATGCTTATTATTTTCTAGGGTAGCTTCCTAGGTCCTACATCAGTCGCCTCTTACGACATGCCTTGTAGGTCACAGTGACACTATTCTTTGCTTCCCTTGCGGGCCCTGCCACCACACGAGCGGTTAGCCCAACGATATATCATCTTCTCTTTCTTATTTCAATTGTTACTCGTATTTTGCTTTTGACCAGATATTTTCTAATTTCATCACTTCTCCTGAACTTGTCACATGTTATATTCATTACTTTTTGCAGAGACATATATTTTAAAATAGCAAGGTAGCATGCCTTTGGGTGAAATCTAGTTTTGACTAAATCACATGTGTTTATATTTACAGTATTATAATAATAATAATGAGTCGAATATTTACTACAAACTGGAAAACCCCTGTCCGCCCATGTATAGCTAGGACATCACCAGATGTTGTACCACAGAAGATCAAGGGAAGCTGAGAGTTGTCCAAGTCAGTAATCTGTCACGGAAAAACCAAATCAAAACATTTAATAAAGTATGAGTTTTTAATTCTTCTTTTATTTTGCTTCTTTGTACATTCTTCTTCTTCTTCTTCTGCGATCACCAGCTGTGAATTCAGGCGTTAGTCACGACGCCAGGTATTGCGCTTCTGACTGATTTTTGCGTGAGACCTGATGTCCCATTTAACTGGTGTTCCTCGCCATAGCGGCTTCAGAGGTAAACTTCTTCTTTGTACCTTATGAAGGTGTTTGTGAGGAGGAGGGGGAGAGGGTGGTGTAAGGATCTTCTGTGCGCATTGTCTAACGCACTTTCTTCTTCTTTGCGTTCGTTCTTTACGATTAATTGTAATCACTCTTTGTGATATGTTTGATCTTTGCCAAGAACGTGTATACGTTGCACATTGGTTTGGTGGCCCCTAAACGCATAGACCTCTACACATTTAGGACACGTGCATCCGATTTCAGTCAAACCTACTTAGTCGCATCTTACGACATGCGTGACAGGTAACAGTGGTTCTATTCTTTGCATCCCAAAATTTGGGCTCCGGTAACCACTCGGGAGTCCAATGCACTTTATAAGTTAATTTTTTTTTTTTTTTAAATGATGTCTAAAGCCGAAGGAAAGACATCATAGCTCGGTCTCTCTCCACAGAACTCGCCCACCACCTGCCGAGAGTATTGCACAAAGCACGAACTCCGTCGAGAGTCGCTGTAGCGTAGTTGTTAGTGAACTCGCTTCGCAAGGCTGGTGGTCTGGGTTCAGCTCCCGCAATGTACGTGGAATTTTTCCCTGCCACGACGGCTCTCAGGTCGACCCAGCCTCAACTGGGTACCAGACATGCTCTGGGAAAGTAAAGGCGGCCGGCGTGATGCTGACCACATCACCCAACGTGTGCCGACGGTCAATGAAAAATACAAGCCTAACACTGTATTGACCTATATACCATGAGGTATGAAAGGGTTCCTTTGCTTTTTTTTTACGAACTCCGTAGCTCCGGCAACATTTTTAGGTGGTCTCTGGAAACATGTGAACAGAACGACGCGGTCCGGATTCAAACCCCACAACCTTCGGTACGCAAAGAAAAGGGTTAACAACTTAATCACAATTCATTTCTTTAAAATTGTTATTTATGGCGTCACTCCATCTTTTGCGTGGTCTTCATCTTGTTCCGTATTCCGGTTTGATTAAATTGGGTTCTCTGGACAAGATGATGCCAGGGAATTGTTGTCAGGTGACTAAGGTATTTAATCTGTTGTTCTTTCATAACCTGTATGATTGGTTTCATTTGTAGTTTTGGTTATTGTTATTGGTTATTGCTTACTAAACTGACGTCATTGCACTCCGGGCAGACCCATAGGTGCTCAGTCTCCCCAACAGATATCGAAGAGTATGCATACTTATGGTTTCTGTGGCTCGCTGATTAAATACACCTCTCACTCTGCCTCTCAGGCATCCGGTTCGACTTTTACAACGGGTGACTCCAAACTGCCTAAATCGCTTGATCGATTCAACATCGATTTTAGTGTCCTCATCCAACATACAGTCGCGAAGAGACCGAAGAATATCCCCTTATCCATCTTCAACTCCCCAACAATCGATGCAAGCCTGTCCGCTCTCTCATTACCGTAAACACCCTTCTTCTTGTAATGTCTTCACTTCTAATTTGATCTGTACTTGTTACACCTGCAGCTATTCTAAGTCATATTCTTCTTCTGTGTTCTCACTAGATTATGATTTCGGATTCTCTAATAAAGGCAGCCGTCTGCCTCAGATTATCAGCCACGCCATACAGTTTGTCTTCTGCGTTCTTACTAGATTATGATTTCGGATTCTCTAATAAAGGCAGTCGTCTGCCTCAGATTATCAGCCACGCCATACAGTTTGTCTTCTGCGTTCTTACTAGATTATGATTTCGGACTCTCTAATAAAGGCAGTCGTCTGCCTCAGATTATCAGCCACGCCATACAGTTTGTCTTCTGCGTTCTTACTAGATTATGATTTCGGATTCTCTAATAAAGGCAGTCGTCTGCCTCAGATTATCAGCCACGCCATACAGTTTGTCTTCTGCGTTCTCACTAGATTATGATTTCGGATTCTCTAATAAAGGCAGCCGTCTGTCTCAGATTATCAGCCACGCCTTACAGTTTGTCTTCTGCGTTCTTACTAGATTGGGATTTCCGATTCTCTAATAAAGGCAGCCGTCTGCCTCAGATTATCATCCGCGTCATACAGTTTGTCTTGGACGTTAGTGTAAGTGGGCCACCTCTTTCTTCTCAAGTCTGCATACTGGGGCAGTTCTGTAGGATATAATTCCTACGATTTATGCTTCCCCGTTTGTGCCGACCTCTTCCCGCAGTAAGTTTTGGCCACCCTCGTGATGGTAGGTCTGACAATCTTACTGCGTGACTAAATCTCCGAGGCAGATTGGCGACCGTAGAATCCGTGATCCCATTCCTCATTGTAAGTGGTCGTTGCACCATGTCATGCGCCTTACGACCTGATGCATCCGTTTTCTGCAAGCATTTGTTTCGGGTTAGCATTCCCTAGCGGACAAGTGCATCCGATTTCAGCCAAACGTCATTAGTCGAGTCTTACATGCGTGACAGGTAACAGTGGCTCTATTCTTTACACCTCTAATTTGGGCCCTGGTAAGCACTCGGGCGCTACTACATCTAATTAATGTTGTTAGGATTCCTTCCCACCCACCCCTCCCCACCTTCCCATTGGCTGATGTGAACGATCATGTTTAACTCGAGTTTTGAAATATTAGTACACATAGATAACATAATCTTTTCTTCGAACGTCCTTATCGACCACTTGTCAACCACTCTGTATGATTGTATGTGAACTGAGCCTAAGAGCGATTGTACGTTGTGCCAGTTATGCGTCTACAAGTAGGTCAGCACATCCGATTTCTGCGCTGCTTTTTTTTACTAGGATAGCATCCCTAGAACCTACATTTTTTTTTTCTGTCTATTTTTGCTTCCCTGCAAGCCTCCCAACGACGAAGTTTCATCTCTGAAACTGATTTTTGCGTGAAAATCTGTTTTCCAATTTCTTACAATGGCAGCAGCGTGCACATTGTAAATTACTTACACTGGCAGCCGTGTGCTCAATGTACTCGTAATTAGTATTCCCTCGCCATACAGGCAGATTTTCTCCGACTTCAGAGGTACTCATGTTATCGTCCTGAGTAAGACCAGGGACTCGAACAAATGCCGGACAGTAGGTTCGAACCCGAGCTATGAGGCGTCTCACAGCTAGCAGGCCGAGCTACTATCAACTACTCTAGGCAGTCCCCCTAGGGTCTAAATCAGTCGCCTCTTACGACATGCATTGTAGGTTGCAGTGGTACTATTCTTTGCTTCCCCTACAAGCCCCGTCTCCACACGAGCGGATAACATAATCGATTTAACGACACTACAAACACTCATATACGCTCAATTGATTGATTGATTGATTGATTGATTGGTTAATTGATAAGTCCATCATCATTACACTTCGGTGAGTAACCATGTGTGCTCCGATCTCTTTCTTACGAACTCCAGGGATCCAGGGTCCCGATGCTATTAGAATCGTAGAATATTTGCTATGATTTATTTTTAATCTTTCTAATAAATTTACACGGGACGGTTTTCACTTACTCATTCTAAGTCATTCCGCTCTTCCCTATCTCTATGATCTAAAATTCATCTCCATGTCTCTCATCGTTCCATACCTCGTTTGATCAGATTCCATTTCAGAGCCATGCGGGTTTCAGCTTCTCATTCCAAGCCATTCATCTCCTACTTTATTTACTCTATGCAAATTTTTTCGATCACAGAAGCCTGCTTTCATCCCCTTCGGCTCTGGTCGCCATTCGGAGTAGTCGTAACCCTTCGGTTCGGTGCCACAAATACCGTAAACTGGAGAATCTGTGGCTTTTCTGCCAGCCCACGGAATTTAACCGCACTCATATGGGGATTGTCATCCATCGTCCAACGCGCGACGAACAAGCTAAGCAGGCGGGCAAGTTGTTATCGTTAATGCATGTGCTCCGGGTGATCTCAATATTTGGTATTCTTTTATCTAAACGAATTCGGGTAATGATTCTGAGATATCTTCCCTCAAGGCATCTTATGCGCCTGTCTGTTGTCGTACTTGCTTTCCATGTCTCTGATCCATACAGTAAGACTGAACGCACATTTGATTTCTATATATTGAGTTTATTCCGTGTCTTGTAAGCTGATGATCTCCATATGGTGTGCAATGATCGAATTCATTACTAATAATTAAAATAATAATTACTCTCGTACCGTTATACGTTACATAGGGCCTGCAAGTAATTTCTCCATACCGCTCTATCCTGGGCAACTCGCTCAATCTCATCCATGGAACTGAGACCGATGTTTCATGCCTCTCTCAGTAAAGTTCGTTTCAGGGTACCTTAGGTCGACCCCTCTTTCTTGAACCCTTTGCATCCCACTTCAATGCCTGCTTTGATATTCGTTGATCATTTCTCCTCAAGGTGTGTCCAACATATCTCCATCTTCTCTTTCTTATAACAGTTGTCACTAGTGGTTGACCAGACATGTCTCTGATTTCATCACTTCCTCTGAATTCGTTCCATTTTATATTCATTATTTTTCGTAGACATCCATTTTCAAATGCATTCAACTTGCTTTCTATATCTTTAATCATTTTCCAACTCTCGCTGGCATATGACATGAGATTACTAGGTGAAACTAAATTCAATTATTGATGTGCCACACACACATATACACACGATCACTACAGTATAATTCTAACCTCCATGCAAATAATCACTCGAAAACATGGACCAAATTTGAACTCTGTAAAGCTCAATGTTTTGTTGTTGCTATCAAAAGTCCATATTCTGCCATAGGAGTCTCCGGCTGAAGATAAAATGGGGTAGATAACAAGTATACATAGCAAATATTAGAAGTTAAGAAGTCGTTCTGTTGATTGTACCCTGATTTCTTCTTTGGGTTCGTTCTTTACGACCAATTTTTTAAATCACTCTTTGTGATATGTTTGATTTTTGACAAGAACGTGTATACGTTGCACATTGGTTTGGTAGGTCCCTAAACGCATAGACTTCTACACGTTTAGGACACATGCATCCGATTTCAGCCAAACCTCCTTAGTCGCCTCTTACGACATGCGTGGCAGGTAACAGTGCTTCCCATTCTTTACACCCCAAAGTTAGACCCCGGTAACCACTCGGGTGGTACCCTGATTTAAGTAATATATGTTGGTGTGATTATGAAAATGTTCACTATTATATTGATATGCATGCCTGTTTTATTGTTCATAAGTGTATAGGTGGATATGTATTTATATCTATCACGCAAAAGGTGCACCTCAGAGATAACAGAGGCGACGAAAGCCACTATTTATGAAGCACACACAAAAGCCTGTGCTAGAAAACTCTTCTTACCCTGAAGCTGTGAGGCAAATCACGATTGAGAAGAGAAAGAAAGACAATGTGCATAGAGAGGCTCGCTCCAGGTGTCTTCTTTATCGACCTGACGCTGAAAGGCAAAACAGGATTAGAGAATAGATAGATACATATACAGGTAGGGAGCTCGATCACAATCCAAGAGTACGGGGTTCAAACACTTCGGCGAGCAATTTGGAAGCAAATTCGTCCGAATGGTTACCGGGACCCAAATTTGGGGTGTAACGAATAGAACCACTGTTAACTGTCACGCATATCGTAAGAGACAACTAAGAAGATTTGGCTGAAATCGGATGCACATGTCCTAAACTTGTAGAAATCTATGCGTTGAGGGGCCTACCAAACCAATGTGCAACGTATACACGTTCTTGGCAAAGATCAAACATATCACAAAGAGTGATTAAAATTGGCCGTAAAGAACGAACGCAAAGAAGAAGAAGAAGAAGAAGGAAGCAAATTTGTTCCCTTGGACTGTTACGAACTGCAAAAATATACCTCACCGTTCAGAAAGCAATCACAAAGTACTGAACGTATAAGTGGTGCCTAGAAAATGAACAAATCGTTTACTTTGATTGATGGCAACGTCGTGTAATGTATATTCCCCGATTTTCATTTTCATACATGTCATCATACATGTCATCATACATGTCATCATACATGTCATCATACATGTCATCATACATTTCATCATACATGTCATCATACATTTCATCGTACATTTCATCATACATTGCATCATACATTTCATCATACATGTCATCATACATGTCATCATACATGTCATCATACATGTCATCATACATTTCATCATACATGTCATCATACATGTCATCATACATGTCATCATACATGTCATCATACATGTCATCATACATGTCATCATACATTTCATCATACATGTCATCTACATGTCATCATCACATGCCATCATACATTTCATCATAAATGGCATCATACATGTCATCATACATGTCATCATACATTTCATCATACATGTCATCATACATTTCATCATACATGTCATCATACATGTCATCATACATTTCATCATACATTTCATCGTACATTTCATCATACATTTCATCATACATGTCATCATACATGTCATCATACATTTCATCGTACATTTCATCGTACATTTCATCGTACATTTCATCGTACATTTCATCATACATTTCATCATACATGTCATCATACATTTCATCATACATTTCATCATACATGTCATCATACATGTCATCGTACATGTCATTATACATTTTTTTTTTTTTTTTTAAATTTTCTTTCGTCCGCTTTCAACTCAGACGAAGTTTCATCTCTGAAACTGATTTTGCGTGAAAATCTGTTTTTCCAATTTCTTACAATGGCGCAGCGTGCACATTGTAAATTACTTTACACTGGCAGCCGTGTGCTCAATGTACTCGTAATTAGTATTCCTCGCCATACAGGCAGATTTTTTCCGACTTCAGAGGTACTCATGTTATCGTCCTGAGTAAGACCAGGGACTCGAACAAATGCCGGACAGTAGGTTCGAACCCGAGCTATGAGGCGTCTCACAGCTAGCAGGCCGAGCTACTATCAACTACTCTAGGCAGTCCCCCGTCATCATACATGTCATCGTACATTTCATCATACATTTCATCATACATTTCATCATACATTTCATCATACATGTCATCGTACATTTCATCATACATGTCATCATACATTTCATCATACATTTCATCATACATGTCATCGTACATTTCATCATACATGTCATCATACATTTCATCATACATTTCATCATACATGTCATCATACATGTCATCATACATGTCATCGTACATTTCATCGTACATTTCATCATACATTTCATCATACATTTCATCATACATTTCATCATACATTTCATCATACATTTCATCGAACATTTCATCATACATTTCATCATACATTTCATCGAACATTTCATCATACATTTCATCATACATTTCATCATACATTTCATCATACATTTCATCATACATTTCATCGAACATTTCATCATACATTTCATCATACATGTCATCATACATTTCATCATACATTTCATCATACATTTCATCGAACATTTCATCATACATTTTATCATACATTTCATTATACATTTCATCATACATGTCATCATACATTTCATCATACATTTCATTATACATTTCATTATACATTTCATCATACATTTCATCATACATTTCATCATACATTTCATCATACAATAACTATGGCGAAAGAAATCTGATCAATTCTTCTTCTTCGATCGGTCTAGGCTTGTTTTAATCTTTGTGATATATAAACAGCCAAACATCAGAACGTAATGTACGTGCACCAACCTTCAGCACCTATTTGAGCTCAGTTGCTTATCCTTCGATGGGGTGTTCGATTTCAGCCAGCTAATGTGATCAATTAAGACACCTGTAGAATGGCTATATAACGGTCTGATATGAGCCAGCTGTTAAGGGGGAAATCAGGCACCGATATTAAACTGCAGGTTGGAGTTGAAGTAGACTGTGGACTTCATATTAGCCCAGTCTACATAAAGCGCTTCCGAAAAAACAAATAGACAAACACGGGACTCGAACCACTTACCCTTACGACACCAATCGCCTAGCCTAGCAATACGAGCGTTTTTACGCACACAACCAATGAGCCATTCAAAAAATTACTCACGGTGCAGTGTCTTTCTCAAACGCTCGTTATTAAACTAGACACAGAACAATCAGGTAGGATTCGTTCCAAGAAGACATTGCCTGCTTCCTCTGGGGTTCTTGAAAAAAATTCCGTGTGCTCATCTACATAAAGCGGTGTGTCTCAACTATGGTGAGAGCCGCATTAGCGCAGTTGTTAGTGAACTCGCTTCTTAGACTAGTGGTTCGGGTTCAATTCCACAGAGATGTCTGAAAAAATTATCCCGATGGCTCCACTAGGGAGCTTCTTTTTCTTTGAACGCTTCATATCGACCACTCTGTGTGATTTGTATGTGATCTGAGCCTAAGGTCGATTGTACGTTGTGTCAGTTATGCTCCTACAAGTAGGCCAGCACATCCGATTTCTGCTCTGTTTTTTATTTACTACGGTAGCATCCCTAGGGCGTACATCAGTTGCCTCTTACGACATGCATTGTAGATTGCAGTGGCACTATTCTTTGCTTCCATTGCTGGCCCCGGCACCACGCAGGCAGCACGAGGGAGCAAACGGAGACCTTTGGAACGAGAAGTAAGCATCTAACCTCCACGCCACCAGACCTCCTATAATATATCTGTATCCCCTTCATGGTGGCGTCTGTGGCTTAGGGGTTAGTGACTCGGTCTATTAACCCTGACATTCTGAGTTCGAATCACGCTGCGGACAGTTTGGTTGCAAATTGTTTCGTGTGGATTTTTACAAAAGAACGATAGCACCAAACGTTCAGAAAGCAATGGCAAACTACTGAACGTAATAATGCCTAGAAAATCACAAACAGCGTTTTAAAAAAAAGCTGGGAATTGATTCGCAAAGTCCTGTAAAGGATATGCAATTAACTTGTAACTTTTTATCCCCTTTCTGTCCCGTTTCACACATAAACTTCCACAAGAGATTTCCAATGTTGCCGTTCAGTCGTATTTGTACTAATTGTTTCCCATGCCATGCCACAATCTTCAACTCACTCTCCATTTCTTCTCCATGTTTCCCACGCCATGCCACAATCTTTCAACTCACTCTCTCCATTTCTTCTCCATGTTTCCTTTCGACATCTAAGTCTTCTTTTCCCATCTGCTGCTCAACGGAGAGCTGTCCTAGCCTACTCCAGTCCTAATAGTTAGTTAGTTTGTTCCTTTCGTGCCAAAGGCGGCACATAGGGCAGAGGTTTTAGATCTCCATGTGATGCGGTTCGTTGCTAGCAGTTGGAGATCTTGTATGGTTTTACATCCCAATAGTTTACTTTCTTGTTGGATTGTTCTTCGAAGAGTGGTCTTAGGCCTTCCCCGTTTTCTTTTCCAACTGGTGACCACATAAGGACTTGTCAATTTATTCTCTTTTCGTCTGATCTAAGAACATGACCTAAATATTTCCACCTTCGTTTCCTTATAATATTTGATACGGGTTGTTGGTCCAGTCCTAATGCTTTTCATAAAACAATATTGAGTAGATGTTATATAAAATACAAGTATATCATAATTCTTTGACATGATCATTACCAGTTGCAAAAATTCCTTCATCAATTTTAGATGTTGCCAAACAATGCATAATACCAGCTCGATTAATTTGGGCCGATTGTGATACTAAAGGCTTTTTAGCTGCAGAACTCCAAACTGTTACAGATCCATCATCCTGGCCACCCAAACTAAAGAAGAGTTTCGTGATACACGAAAAAGCCAAAAACTCAGTTTTGGTCTGAAATTGAAGAAAATATTGAATAATTGCTTTAATCATATTTTATTATTGTTTACACTCATTGGCTATTAGTGCTCAGTCATGGGGGACTGCCTAGAGTAGTTGATAGTAGCTCGGCCTGATAGCTGTGAGACGCCTCATAGCTCAGGTTCGAACCTACTGTCCGGCATTTGTTCAAGTCCCCTGGTCTTACTCAGGACGATAACGTTAGTACCTCTGAAGTCGGAGAAAATCTGCCTGTATGGCGAGGAATACTAATTACGAGTACATTGAGCACACGGCTGCCAGTGTAAAGTAATTTACAATGTGCACGCTGCTGCCATTGTAAGAAATTGGAAAAACGGATTTTCACGCAAAAATCAGTTTCAGAGATGAAACTTCGTCTGAGTTGAAAGCGGACGAAAGAAAAAAAAAAAAAAAAAAAAGTGCTCAGTCTCTTTCTGATAGCTGGGCATAAGCAAAAAGTGTCAGTTGCAGTCCAAACTGATCACAAAGAACACAAAAAGAGCAATGTTCAACACAATTTTTCTCCCCACATTATGCTATCAGTGCCTTCCTTCCTTCCTTCCTTTCGTTCGCTTGAAATATGTCTATATATTCAATGTTGTCTCTTGTATGAACTTCACTGTCTTTTGTAGCTCACACAGAGGTCCGAGTAGTTTTCTGTCGAGTGTTGTTTCGTTAGGCCAGTGAGTTTGCCTCAGTGCATCATATTCGGGGCAGTCTTGAAGTATGTGCTCTGCAGTCTGGTTTGCCTGTCTACGTGTACACATGGTTGAATTGCCAATCTTGAATTTTGTATACATGTGGCTGCGGAGCCGATTGTGTCCTGTTCTAAGGCGCAGAATAACAACTTGTTCCAATCTGCTCATATTATAGTAATCGTCTTGTGTTGGTATTTGTGGCTTTCTCATTGATTTAATCATCCTTTTCTTTTGGTGGTAGGTAACTGGCACATCCGGCTGCTCTCCTGCAGCACCTTCCTTGGCCAATCGGTCTGCTGTTTCATTTCCTGGTATTCCACAGTGAGAGGGTATCCACTGCAAGACGACCCTGCGATGCTTGGACAATTTAGACAGTTGGGTTTGTAGACCTGGCAATTTTCTGGACTGAAGTGCTTGGAGTGCTATCAGTGCTAAACCTACTTGTCACGACAGAGATGAATTTTCTACGCAGAATGCTGGGGGTAACAACAAGAGACCGGTTGAGAAATGAAGACATCAGGAAAAAAGTTGGTCAGTACTGAACTTCATCAAGAAACAACAAATTAAATAGTTCGACCACATAAGCAGATTACCAACAGTGTACCTCAAACAGCAATGTTACTCTGATACAATGAATACAAAGCTACAGGCCAGCCACGAAAAAAGATGGATCTCAGAAGCGACGAAAGTCATTATTTACGAAGCGCACACAACAGTTCGTTCTAGAAGTCTCTTCTAATCCTGACGCTATGAAACAAAACAGGAGTAGAAAAAAGAAAGTCAGCTTCATTGCTTTCAATTCTCTTTCATTTGTATGGAACTCGACATTTTTCTTTATGGAAATTAAGTTCAGACTAAAAAAAAAAAAGTTCTGATAGCAAAGGATTAATTTTACTGCACCTGATTTCCCCCATATAATATGGTGATTCGCCGCAGAAAACTTATGAAAAACGTTTATTTAGAGTAGGTATTGTAGTAGTAGTATTAGTAGTAGTATTAGTAGCAGTAATAATAGTAATAGTAGTAGTAGTAGCAGTGGCGTCACTGGGGTTGGTGTCACCCAGTGCGGTAAACTCTTGGTGTCAGCCCTCTAGACTTTCACCATGGTCTTCTTCCGAGTGTTCCTGTACCATATATAATCGCATATAGTAATGTTTGTAAAATAAGTCAAAAAGTTAATAAGGACATAAGAAAGAAAACAAATTGAACAATATAACTTCAATACTTCAGGTAAAACATAAATAAAGAACTTCTACAAACTCGGACAAAGTTAAATTTTTGTTATTTAACATTAAAATTTATGTTATTTAAAAGTTTCCCTTCCTGGTCTTCAAAGTTGCAAACCTGTCAATCACATCATCAAAATCAATATCTTTCACCATATCACTTTCAATTGATAATATAGCCAGATCAGAAAGTCTTGACTGTCCCATGGTTGATCGCAAATAGTTCTTTATAAGTTTCAGTTTTGAAAAGCTCCTCTCACATGAAGCCACAGACACACAGATCGTAAGAAATAGTTGTAGGCTTAGTGAGAGTATTGGGAGAGATTCAAGGAAATCCCAGTCAACTATGAATTTTAAAATATCAAATATTGACCAGTCTTTGGCTTTGTGGATATCAATATCTGCTGCCTTCAGGTGTCTTCTCAGCCTTGGTATTTCTTTTAAAAGCTCTACTCCGGATAGCTCATCATAGAAAGTGGTCAATTTTGGAACTGACATCAGCAACTCTTCTTCAGTTGCTGATAGAAGACTCTTGGCTTGAACAGCCTCAAACATATTTGCTACTTCCTTGATCGCTGTTGATCTGGTCTAGAGTTCAGAATGAAAACGATCAATACACTCCAGCATCGCCCTATTGTTTTCTTCTTGCATAGTGAGTCCAGCCTCTCTGAGTTGTTTCCCTGCCATTCTCTTCTTGAACCTTAATCTTATCTCTACTGTTATTCCATATTGGTCTGCTTTTAAAAGTGCCTGTTCAATTGCATGCTCCACTAAGTGACTGCGCTTCTCCTGCAGAAAAGTCTTAATGCCTCTAACTTGGTCACTACTTTGTCAAGAGTTAAGCCTTTAGTCTGCAGATACTGCTGTGTCAAATTAACTTCCTCAAGTACAGCAGCCCAAAAGTAAAGGTAGCACAGAAACGTGAAATGACAGACAGCAGGTAAAAGACCTTGTGCTGCACCTCTTGTTTCCACATTTTCACGAGGATCACATAGAGCTTCAATCGCCGCCACACATTCATCAAACTTATCTTTCACCGGTTTAACAGCAGCATGATGTGCACTCCAGCGTGTTGTTGATAGCCTTGCCGACATTGCAGTGTGTTCAATTAAAACATCCCATCGATGGGTGGAAGCAGCAAAGTCGGTTATGAAACCCGACTAGACATAGCTATGTCTGCTTTGTCAAATTTGCAATTTTTTATTTTGGTGTCACCCTTGATGGTGTCACCGGTGCGCCCGCACCCCCGCACCCCTAGTGACGCCCGTGAGTAGTATTCTTCTTCTTCTTTGCGTTCGTTCTTTACGACCAATTTTAATCACTCTTTGTGATATGTTTGATTTTGCCAAGAACGTGTATACGTTGCACATTGGTTTGGTAGGCCCTAAACGCATAGACTTCTACACGTTTAGGACACATGCATTCGATTTAAGCCAAACCTTCTTAGTCGCCTCTTACGACATGCATGGAAGGTAACAGTGGTTCTATTCTTTACACCCCAAATTTGGGCCCCGGTAACCACTCGGGCGATCAAACCACTTCATTCTTTGTTTCTCAATGTAATTAAAGCAATGTTCTGTGCCAACTTTCTTTCTTACGCTGATGTTGGTGACTCTGTCTTTTCTGGTGTTGCAACAGAAACAACCATACAAAACAAACTATGGGGGGCCGGTAAAGACCTCAAGCGCACCGCCCTGTTTACGACATATACCGGAGTAGTCGCATATCAGAAGTTGATGGCAGAAGAAGAAGAAGACTATCTTCATAAGTATGTCAGAAATATATCAATAACAGAATAGCTTACCTTGTGCATAACAATATTCAAGAGCGGTTGTCGAGAATACCAATCCCATAATATAACGGGAGATTTGGAGTCCTGACTTGACTCCTGACCTGATGCCAGGAACCTTCCATCATTGGACATGGTAATTGCACTGATTGTTCTGTTGAAGAAATTGTAATGAACAGATGCAGCCGTAGAGCATCACAACACACAATAGACATATACCCCAACCCAGTGGCGGCTCGTCCTTAAGGGCCAGTGGACCCGGGCCCCACCAAAAATAATGTGTAACGTGTATTTATAAGTTAATAAATTAAAATATAACCCGCCCGAGTGGTTACTGGGGCCCAAATTTGGGGTGTAAAGAATGGAACCACTGTTACCTGCCATGCATCTCGTAAGTGGCGACTAAAGAGGTTTGGCTGAAATCGGATGCACATGTCCTAAACTTGTAGAAATCTATGCGTTTAGGGGCCTACCAAACTAATGTGCAACGTATACACGTTCTTGGCAAAGATCAAACATATCACAAAGAGTGATTAAAATTGGTCGTAAAGAACGAACGCAGAGAAAAAGAAGAAAATATAACCTAACCCAAAACCATGATTTTTACCGAAAATCTGAGTCTGGCCCCACCAACAAAAAGGATCACGAGCCGCCACTGCCCCAACCGATTATGATGACGATAACTAAACGGACGTCTTCCACATATAACTAACTACCCAGAGACAGGGACGGCCTTATAAACCATTTCTAATTATAAGCACCACAAGTGGTGCCTTGTGGTCAGTATAGTGAGTGCCCCATATTAGAAAGAGCGTGAACCCGAACAAGACGAGTGGTGAAATCGGATTGTTGGACAAAAATAACTGCAAAATGTCGCCGCTTAATCACTGTAAACCACAACAAAACTTACTTGGGCTGTGGCTCAAACCATGAAATCTCAAAGTGGTTTATGATGCGTTATTCTAGAGCGAGGAAAAAACCTCACACATCATCCTAACGTTCAACCACATCCAGATCTGCACAACCCTCGTCAACGACGTAATTTAGCTTAAAAAAATTTTTTTTTATATATATATATATACAGGGGCGGCTCGTCATTAAGGGCCAGTGGGGCCCGGCCTCACCAATAATCGAAAGAGGGAATAACTTCCCGGAATAGTAAATGCTAAAAAAACATGATTTTTCCGAAAATTTGTGTCTGGCCCACCAAGAAAAATGACTACGAGCCGCCACTGTATATATATACTGTCATTCCTCCAAACCAAGAGAAATGGGAGCACTACGGAAGAAGATATTCAGGAAGAATATAAAACAATTTGGAGACGGTTACGCGTATTTTGCTTGTCGCCTCGAACACGATATGGTTGTTGGTTTAGTTCCACATTTGAAGCTCCACTCATGGACAAAGGAATCTACCCATCTACGCCCTATCTATTCAGGTTGAGAAATGTTCAGTGATAGGTACTTCATACCCTAAAGTCTGAAAAGGCTAAGGGAATTTTGTTTTTTAATGTATGAAAGTGAACACTTTAGACCAGTAGTGACTAAAAGACAGATTATAAATTCAATCTTTATACCAACACTGTGCTACCAGAGCCAAACATGGGCACTGACAAAAGAACAAGAAAGGAAAATTACCACACGTGAAATGAGATGCCTGAGGAAAGCAGTAAATAAAACAAGAAGAGACCATATAAGAAATGAGGAAATTAGAAGAACAGTCGGAACAACACCTGCTATTAGATTTATTGAAAACAGAGACTCAAATGGTTTGGCCACTTGGTCAGAATGAACCCGAATACACCAGTTGCAAGAGCGTACAACCTGAAAATGGAATCATCAAGAGGAAAGGGCAGACCAAGAAAAAGATGGGTTGATGGAGTTACAGACATCTTAAAACTCCACAATACCACAGCATATCAAGCGACCGAGCGTGCATTATCTCGGAAATCGATCATCAGTTAAATCTGCTACGCCTAGCGGCAAAAAGCAAGAAGGACAAATAAAGTGAACACTGCAATGAGGGCGAGCAGCTACAGACAAAAGACGTACGGACAGTCCTTGAGAAACCGCAGCCCCGGTAACAGAAGGCCGAATAGCTTAGCCGACAAATCAGAAATTCCTGTTAGATGGAGGCTGGTTTTTGTATATGTTTGGTAGAACACTGCAAGCTTTTTTTGCAATTTTACTCAATTCTACGCTTTCATTGTTATTTATTGATGACAAATGTTAATAATAGTGATATTCCTTAACTTTAAACTTAACTTGTAACATAATATAACCTTGATTTAGCATGCTGTGTTGTTTTTAAAATGAATTAGTCTACATACAACAACACTGGAATGTCAGGATCACGCTACGATTGTGGTCTTATTTACTAGAATTTTTACCTGAGTCCGCCGGCCACATGTTTATGGGAGACCACGGTAGAAACCTTACTGCTACAAGGTATGCTGAGAATTAAGGAAGTTAAGTAACTCTTACTAACTCAGGGATAATCAATAACAAGGCACATTGAATGCTTACCTACCCTGTGTGACCTGTAAGAACTTCTTGCGTTCCAACCCCTTGTCCAGCTACACACTCTATGATGACGTTGAACCCTACTGTGTAGATAATGTGTTGACCAAGCGCGTGAACGATCAGTCCTCCTCGGAGCTGTCAACATTTTCATCTTTATTCACATTTTTAGTTTGATAAACAGGCAACAACAACAACAAGAAAATTAACAAAGACAAAACTGAAATAATAACATTCACTAGAGAGGAAAGAACTGGCTATATATCCCCATCGACAAACATCAATTAAAACAAGTTATTAACAACGAAATGATACAGAAAGATCTTACGAAACTAAATGCTACAGAAAGATCCTACGAAACTAAATGCTACAGAAAGATCCTACGAATACCATGGACAGAAAAAGAAAGAACACTGATGTTCTGAAAGAACTAAATGTTAAAGAGAATTGGCTGATAAACAACATACTATACAGAAAAATTACATACTTTGGTCACATCAAGCGTCACGATGGTCTGGAAAGAACAATACTAGAGGGCAGGGTCCCAGACGCAGAGGCAGACCAAGAAGAAGATGTCTACAAGATATTAAAGAAACCATGAACATGACCATCGACGAAGTGGGTGAACTGTCAAGAGACAGAGTGAATTTCAGATGTGCTGCAAAGAGAGCAACGTCCTATAAAGGATACGCACCTTGATGATGATTAAAAACGTTACATTTCTTGAGCACATGGAAGAGTAACTAACGAAATCAAGCATAGATGAAATTAAGAAAATCAAATGTTAGAACGTGAAGTTTCTGTATCGTAGAGGGTAGGTGCTCGCCTCTTGTGCCAAAGGTAACCGGTTCGCTCCTCAGTGGAGTCATTGGATATTTTTCCAGAGATTCCTTATCTCAGTGATCGAGTTCCAAGTCCTATCGGAGACGGACGATAAAACGTAGGTCCCATTTTCAAGTTGAGCACGTAATAGAACCCGTAGGAGTTCAAAATCGATAAAAGCAGGCTGGAAAGCCGCTGCCCATGGAAAATTCATTAGAAAAAGTTTTAAAATAAAATTCCCACAAAATATCTCCATCTTCAAAAATTGCATCGGGGAACCTCGCCGGTGCTACGGAGCTCGGCACTGCAAATGAGATCTTTCCGTGTAAGAAAGAGTTAGGAGCACACATGGTTACTCACGGAAGAGCAATCATGATGATCTTATCAATCAAATGATAGAACAAGCGGCACCAATTTCAAAATGCAAACATGTTACCATGAACACTAAAAGAGTATTATACAAGATGGTCTTTCTACCAACATTATGATGTTAGTGCCGAACCTGGACGCTGACATCAAACAAAAGAAGTAAACTAATCACAACAGATATGAAGTGTTTACGCTGAATGATGCGAGTATCAAGAAGAGACCGGTTTAGAAATGAACACAGAAAAATGTGTGTACAACATCTGCACTGAACGTCATAAAGAAACAACAAATTAAATGGTTCGACCAAGTGGCGGTTCGTCATTAAGGGCCATTGGGGCGGTACTACCAAAAATAATGTATAATGTGTATTTATTATTATTTTTAAAATTAAAATAAAGCAACCCAAAACAATGATTTATCCTGGGAAAAAATGGCAGGCACCACTAACTAAAATGATCGTGAGCCGCCACCGGTTCGACCACATAATCAGATTACTAGCAGACAATGGCCTCAAAAGTGGATACTATGCAAAAGGTCGTCCACGCAAAAGTTGGACCACAAAAATAAAAGCAGTGAAAGGCAACATGTACGAAGAGCACACAAGAGTCCGTTCTATAAATAGCTTCTTATCCTGACGTTGTGAGGCAACCAAGGATTAGGAAGAAAAAGAAACACTATTAATTTTGTTTATATAAAAGAAATGTTGTCATTGATAGTGCAACGCTGTAGTTTGTTGTAATAATCATCCGTGAAGTGCCGGGGCCCGCATGGGAAGCAAAGAATAGTACCACTGTGACATACAGGGTATTTCGTAAGAGGCGACTGAGGTAGGGATCTGGGAAGCTACCTAGTAGATAAAAATAAACGTCGCTGAAATTGGATGTGCTGGCTTACTTTTAGGCGCATAACTGGCACAACGTATAACCGCTCGAAGGCTCAGATCACATACAGATCACATAGGGTTTAACAGCTGGTCGATATGGAGCGTACGAAGAATACGAAGATATTGTAATAATGAGAGTGTGTTGTGTAGATGATAACAATTATTATGTTGTCAATATGAATAAATATCACGTTTAAAATATAATTCTATGCAGTGACGGCTCGTCATTAAGGCCAGGGGACGGGCCTCACCAAAAATGTGTAACGTGTATTTATTACTTAATAAATTAAATTATAACCTAACCCAAAGCCATGATTTTCCCGAAAATGTATGTCTGGCCCCACTAACAAAACCGATCACGAGCCGCCACTGATAATATGTATACTAATTTATGTCATTATCCTTCCTTAAACCTTCCTTTCGTTCGCGTGAATTATTATCTATGTATTCAACGTTATCTCTTGTATAAACTTCAGTCTTTTTTAGCTCAGACAGAGGTCTGTGTAGTTTTCTGTCCATTGTTGTTTCATTAGGTCAGTGAGTTTGCCTCAGTATATCATATTCGGGCAGTCTTGAAGTATGTGCTTTGCAGTCTGGTGTGCCTGTCTACGTGTACACATGGTTGGGTTGCTACTAACCCCGTCGAAACTTTGATTTGCTTGAAGATGATCGACGATTGACAAAGAAAATAGAACAACGGAAAGTTAACTATTTTGTTTCTATAAAACGTCATGAAGGCTTGGAGAAACCAGTTATGAAATGAACTATGCCAGGAACGAGAAAAGGTGTAGTTCAAAGAAATTTAGAGCAAGTTATAAGAGGAACTGACATATATTAATTAGATTCGGAACATCGTATATAAGATAGATGGGTTTCTAGGAAAACTGTCATGGTAGCGAAATTTCATATCGAACAAGGGCAATTGATAAAACAAGCATGACAGCTTTTTTTTTTCAACGAGAGAAAATATAAAATTTGAACGGTTTTGAATGTAGCAACGTATGGGTGTGAAGCATGGACAATTAATAAGGCAGTCTTGAAACATATATGTGCTTTTGAATATAAGCGTTACACAGGTGCTCTCCCAATACTATGGACAGAGAAGATAGCAAAAGCAAATAGATATATCCAGAAGGAACTCAAAATCAAAGAAAACTGGCTGGTTCTAAAGATAAGAATGAGAAAATTGAAATATTTTAGACAAAAAGTGTTGGAGAAAATCATTACGGAAGGAGACATTCCGGCAAAGAAGAGAAAGTGAAGATCACGTAGAAGATGGATTCAGTGTGTGACTGATAATTTGAGCATGGCGGCAGCAGAGGCATGTGAGAGAGATAAATTCCAAAGAACTGTTAGAGTGACAAAGTTCTGCCCAGTACAGGATATTGGATGATGATTTAACTGAAAATATAAGAGACGCTTATGAAGCATATGAATATGTTCAACTGGTTGTTGTAGTGGAAGAAACAAACTATCATGGTTTCAGTGACCGTATACCTCCCCGTTGAAACCAATCATGTGACGAAGCTGCAGGGGGCAAAGACACTCATTATTAAGATTTAGTTTAGCAATCTCATGGGCCTGCAACTCTTCGCTCCATTTACAGTTTTTTTTATCCTCCATTGCGACTTCAATGTGAATCTGTTAAGAAGGTAAATAAGAGAATTTGAATCCACGTCATGTAATGTTGTAGTAAATGTGAAGTAAATCAGCTTCTAAATGTCTAAATAAAATATGGAACTGCAAGTTATATAGTTTTAAAACTAAATTACGAATTTTTTATTCTAATTTGTCTCAATTCTAACATATGCCAGCGGAGTTGGAAAATGACTAAAGATATAGAAAGCAAGTTGAGTGCATTTGAAAATAGATGTCTACGAAAAATAATGGACATAAGAGATGATGAAATCAGAGAATTCAGGAGAGATGATGAAATCAGAGACATTTCTGGTCAATCACTAGTGACAATTGTTATTGAAGTAGACACTGAAACGAACTTGCTGAGATAGGCAAAAATATAGGTCTCAATTTCATGGAAGAGATTGAGGCAGTTACCCAGGACAGAGTGGTATGGAGAAATTACATGCAGGCCCTATATAACTTATAACGGGATGAGAGGAATTATTATTATATGGGAGGTGTTGAAAGCCGCAATAGCGTAGTGATTAATACATTTTCTTCTTAACTCATACAATACGAAACGCCACCTGACAGACCATAAAGTTAGTTCCCTTTACGCAAAGCCACTTCCGTACCGTATGGATTCTAACCAGTTTTTAATATATCAGAGATTATTTTTGCATATACACCTTGTAAAAGTCGTGTCCTGTTCCATTCTATTTCCGTCCGCTCCAAAACATTGTTTATCTCATGTTACAAGTGATATTTTATTTTTTAATCATTTGTAAGTTTACACAAGAAAACTGCAATAATGGCTAGTAATGATCGTCAACAGTGTCTGTCTGCAGTTAAAGCCTCACAACTTATTTATTCATGGATTAACAATGATAATAATGGTGAATCTAGTGAGGAAAGTAACAGACAGTAGTTAGTGACGATTTAGAATCTAGTGAGGACAGTAACAGACAGTAGTTAGTGACGATTTGGAATCTAGTGAGGACAGTAACAGACAGTAGATAGTGACGATTTGGAATCTAGTGAGGACAGTAACAGACAGGAGTTAGTGACGATTTGGAATCTAGTGAGGACAGTAACAGACAGTAGTTAGTGACGATTTAGAATCTAGTGAGACAGTAAAGACAGTAGTTAGTGACGATTGGAATCTAGTGAGGACAGTAACAGACAGTAGTTAGTGACGATTTGGAATCTAGGAGACAGAACAGACAGTAGTTAGTGACGATTTGGAATCTAGTGAGGACAGTAACAGACAGTAGTTAGTGACGATTTGGAATCTAGTGAGGACAGTAACAGACAGTAGTTAGTGACGATTTGAATCTAGTGAGGACAGTAACAGACAGTAGTTAGGACGATTGGAATCTAGTAGGACAGTAACAGACAGTAGTTAGGGACGATTTGGAATCTAGTGAAGACAGTAACAGACAGTAGTTAGTGACGATTTGGAATCTAGGACATGACAGACAGTAGTTAGGGACGATTTGGAATCTAGTGAAGACAGTAACAGACAGTAGTTAGTGACGATTTGGAATCTAGTGAGGACAGTAACAGACAGTAGTTAGGGACGATTTGGAATCTAGTGAGGACAGTAACAGACAGTAGTTAGGGACGATTTAGAATCTAGTGAGACAGTAACAGACAGTAGTTAGGAACGATTTAGAATCTAGTGAGGACAGTACAGACAGTAGTTGTGACGATTTAGAATCCAGTGAGGACAGTAACACAGTAGTTAGTGACGATTTAGAATCTACGGGGACAGTAACAGACAGTAGTTAGGAACGATTTGGAATCTAGTGAGGACAGTAACAGACAGTAGTTGGGGACGATTTGAATCGAGGAGGACAGTAACAGACAGTAGTTAGGAACGATTTGGAATCTAGTGAGGACAGTAACAGACAGTAGTTAGGACGATTTGGAATCTAGTGGGGACAGTAACAGACAGTAGTTAGTGACGATTTGGAATCTAGTGAGGACAGTAACAGACAGTAGTTAGGACGATTTGGAATCTAGTGGGGACAGTAACAGACAGTAGTTAGTGACGATTTGGAATCTAGTGAAGACAGTAACAGACAGTAGTTAGTGACGATTTGGAATCTAGTGGGGACAGTAACAGACAGTAGTTGAGGACGATTTGGAATCTAGTGAGACAGTAACAGACAGTAGTTAGGGACGATTTGGAATCTAGTAGGACAGTAACAGACAGTAGTTAGTGACGATTTGGAATCTAGTGAGGACAGTAACAGACAGTAGTTAGTGACGATTTTGAATCTAGTGAGGACAGTAACAGACAGTAGTTAGTGACGATTTGGAATCTAGTGAGGACAGTAACAGACATGTTAGGACGATTTGGAATCTAGTGAGGACAGTAACAGACAGTAGTTAGTGACGATTTGGAATCTAGTGAGACAGTAACAGACATATTGGACGATTTGGAATCTAGTGAGGACAGTAACAGACAGTAGTTAGTGACGATTTGGAATCTAGTGGGGACAGTAACAGACAGTAGTTAGTGACGATTTGGAATCTAGTGAGGACAATAACAGACAGTAGTTAGGGACGATTTGGAATCTAGTGAGGACAGTAACAGACAGTAGTTAGTGACGATTTGGAATCTAGTGAGGACAGTAATAGACAGTAGTTAGGACGATTTGGAATCTAGTGAGGACAGTAACAGACAGTAGTTAGTGACGATTTGGAATCTAGTGAGGACAGTAACAGACAGTAGTTAGTGACGATTTGGAATCTAGTGAGGACAGTAACAGACAGTAAGTTAGGGACGATTTGGAATCTAGTGAGGACAGTAACAGACAGTAGTTAGTGACGATTTGGAATCTAGTGAAGACAGTAACAGACAGTAGTTAGTGACGATTTGGAATCTAGTGAGGACAGTAACAGACAGTAGTTAGGGACGATTTGGAATCTAGTGAGGACAGTAACAGACGAAGTAGTGACGATTTGGAATCTAGTGAGGACAGTAACAGACAGTAGTTAGTGACGATTTGGAATCTAGTGAGGACAGTAACAGACAGTAGTTATGGACGATTTGGAATCTAGTGAGGACAGTAACAGACAGTAGTTAGTGACGATTTGGAATCTAGTGAAGACAGTAACAGACAGTAGTTAGTGACGATTTGGAATCTAGTGAGGACAGTAACAGACAGTAGTTATGGACGATTTGGAATCTAGTGAGGACAGTAACAGACAGTAGTTAGTGACGATTTGGAATCTAGTGAAGACAGTAACAGACAGTAGTTAGTGACGATTTGGAATCTAGTGAGACAGTAACAGACAGTAGTTAGGACGATTTGGAATCTAGTGAGGACAGTAACAGAGTAGTAGTGACGATTTGGAATCTAGTGAGGACCGTAACAGACAGTAGTTAGTGACGATTTGGAATCTAGTGAGGACAGTAACAGTCAGTAGTTAGTGACGATTTGGAATCTAGTGAGGACAGTAACAGACAGTAGTTAGTGACGATTTTGAATCTAGTGAGGACAGTAACAGACAGTAGTTAGTGACGATTTGGAATCTAGTGAGGACAGTAACAGACAGTAGTTAGGGACGATTTGGAATCTAGTGAGGACAGTAACAGACAGTAGTTAGTGACGATTTGGAATCTAGTGAGGACAGTAACAGACAGTAGTTAGGGACGATTTGGAATCTAGTGAGGACAGTAACAGACAGTAGTTAGTGACGATTTGGAATCTAGTGAGGACAGTAACAGACAGTAGTTAGTGACGATTTGGAATCTAGTGAGGACAGTAACAGACAGTAGTTAGTGACGATTTGGAATCTAGTGAGGACAGTAACAGACAGTAGTTAGTGACGATTTGGAATCTAGTGAGGACAGTAACAGACAGGAGTTAGTGACGATTTGGAATCTAGTGAGGACAGTAACAGACAGTAGTTAGTGACGATTTGGAATCTAGTGAGGACAGTAACAGACAGTAGTTAGTGACGATTTGGAATCTAGTGAGGACAGTAACAGACAGTAGTTAGTGACGATTTGGAATCTAGTGAGGACAGTAACAGACAGTAGTTATGGACGATTTGGAATCTAGTGAGGACAGTAACAGACAGTAGTTAGTGACGATTTGGAATCTAGTGAAGACAGTAACAGACAGTAGTTAGTGACGATTTGGAATCTAGTGGGGACAGTAACAGACAGTAGTTGAGGACGATTTGAATCTAGTGAGGACAGTAACAGACAGTAGTTAGTGACGATTTAGAATCTAGTGAGGACAGTAACAGACAGTAGTTAGTGACGATTTAGAATCTAGCGAGGACAGTAACAGACAGTAGTTAGGAACGATTTGGAATCTAGTGAGGACAGTAACAGACAGTAGTTAGGGACGATTTGGAATCTAGCGAGGACAGTAACAGACAGTAGTTAGGAACGATTTGGAATCTAGTGAGGACAGTAACAGACATATTAGGACGATTTGGAATCTAGTGAGACAGTAACAGATAGTAGTTAGTGACGATTTGGAATCTAGTGAGGACAGTAACAGACAGAGTTAGGACGATTTGGAATCTAGTGAGGACAGTAACAGACAGTAGTTAGTGACGATTTGGAATCTAGTGAGGACAGTAACAGACAGTAGTTAGTGACGATTTGGAATCTAGTGAGGACAGTAACAGACAGTAGTTAGGGACGATTTGGAATCTAGTGAGGACAGTAACAGACAGTAGTTAGTGACGATTTGGAATCTAGTGAGGACAGTAACAGACAGTAGTTAGTGACGATTTGGAATCTAGTGAGGACAGTAACAGACAGTAGTTAGGGACGATTTGGAATCTAGTGAGGACAGTAACAGACAGTAGTTAGTGACGATTTGGAATCTAGTTGAGGACAGTAACAGACAGTAGTTAGTGACGATTTGGAATCTAGTGAGGACAGTAACAGATAGTGTTAGTGACGATTTGGAATCTAGTGGGGACAGTAACAGACAGTAGTTAGTGACGATTTGGAATCTAGTGAGACAGTAACAGACAGTAGTTAGGGACGATTGGAATCTAGTGAGGACAGTAACAGACAGTAGTTAGTGACGTTGGAATCAAAGTAGAGATAGTAACAGACAGTAGTTAGGGACGATTTGGAATCTAGTGAGGACAGTAACAGACAGTAGTTAGTGACGATTTGGAATCTAGTGAGGACAGTAACAGACAGTAGTTAGTGACGATTTGGAATCTAGTGAGGACAATAACAGACAGTAGTTAGGACGATTTGGAATCTAGTGGGGACAGTAACAGACAGTAGTTAGTGACGATTTGGAATCTAGTGGGGACAGTAACGGGAAGTAGTTAGGACGATTTGGAATCTAGTGAAGACAGTAACAGACAGTAGTTAGTGACGATTTGGAATCTAGTGGGGAAACAGTAACAGACAGTAATTAGTGACGATTTGGAATCTAGTGGGGACAGTAACAGACAGTAGTTGGGGGACGATTTGGAATCTAGTGAGGACAGTAACAGACAGTAGTTAGTGACGATTTGGAATCTAGTGAGGACAGTAACAGACAGTAGTTAGTGACGATTTGGAATCTAGTGAGGACAGTAACAGACAGTAGTTAGGGACGATTTGGAATCTAGTGGGGACAGTAACAGACAGTAGTTAGTGACGATTTGGAATCTAGTGAGGACAGTAACAGACAGTAGTTAGAACGATTTGAATCTAGTGAGGACAGTAACAGACAGTAGTTAGGGACGATTTGGAATCTAGTGAGGACAGTAACAGACAGTAGTTAGTGACGATTTGGAATCTAGTGAGGACAGTAACAGACAGTAGTTAGTGACGATTTGGAATCTAGTGAGGACAGTAACAGACAGTAGTTATGGACGATTTGGAATCTAGTGAGGACAGTAACAGACAGTAGTTAGTGACGATTTGGAATCTAGTGAAGACAGTAACAGACAGTAGTTAGTGACGATTTGGAATCTAGTGAGGACAGTAACAGACAGTAGTTAGGACGATTTGGAATCTATGAGACAGTAACAGACAGTAGTTAGTGACGATTTGGAATCTAGTTAGGACAGTAACAGACAGTAGTTAGTGACGATTTGGAATCTAGTGAGGACAGTAACAGACAGTAGTTAGTGACGATTTGGAATCTAGTGAGGACAGTAAAAGACAGTAGTTAGTGACGATTTGGAATCTAGTGAGGACAGTAACAGACAGTAGTTAGTGACGATTTGGAATCTAGTGAAGACAGTAACAGACAGTAGTTAGGGACGATTTGGAATCTAGTGAGGACAGTAACAGACAGTAGTTAGTGACGATTTGGAATCTAGTGAGGACAGTAACAGACAGTAGTTAGGGACGATTTGGAATCAAAGTGAGGACAGTAACAGACAGTAGTTAGTGACGATTTGGAATCTAGTGAGGACAGTAACAGACAGTAGTTAATGACATTTGGAATCTAGTGAGGACAGTAACAGACAGTAGTGTGACGATTTGGAATCTAGTGAGGACAGTAACAGACAGTAGTTAGTGACGATTTGGAATCTAGTGAGGACAGTAACAGACAGTAGTTAGTGACGATTTGGAATCTAGTGGGGACAGTAACAGACAGTAGTTAGTGACGATTTGGAATCTAGTGAGGACAGTAACAGACAGTAGTTAGTGACGATTTGGAATCTAGTTAGGACAGTAACAGACAGTAGTTAGTGACGATTTGGAATCTAGTGAGGACAGTAACAGACAGTAGTTAGGACGATTTGGAATCTAGTGAGACAGTAACAGCAGTAGTTAGTGACGATTTGGAATCTAGTGAGGACAGTAAAAGACAGTAGTTAGTGACGATTTGGAATCTAGTGAGGACAGTAACAGACAGTAGTAGGACGATTTGGAATCTAGTGAGGACAGTAACAGACAGTAGTTAGTGACGATTTAGAATCTAGTGAGGACAGTAACAGACAGTAGTTAGTGACGATTTAGAATCTACGAGACAGTAACAGACAGTAGTTAGGAACGATTTGGAATCTATGAGACAGTAACAGCAGTAGTTAGGGACGATTTGGAATCTAGCGAGGACAGTAACAGACAGTAGTTAGGAACGATTTGGAATCTAGTGAGGACAGTAACAGACAGTAGAGGACGATTTGGAATCTAGTGAGGACAGTAACAGACAGTAGTTAGTGACGATTTGGAATCTAGTGAGGACAGTAACAGACAGTAGTTAGGACGATTTGGAATCTAGTGAGGACAGTAACAGACATATTAGTGACGATTTAGAATCTAGTGAGACAGTAACAGACAGTGATTAGTGACGATTTGGAATCTAGTGAGGACAGTAACAGACAGTAGTTAGGGACGATTTGGAATCTAGTGAGGACAGTAACAGACAGTAGTTAGGGACGATTTGGAATCTAGTAGGACAGTAACAGACAGTAGTTAGTGACGATTTGGAATCTAGTGAGGACAGTAACAGACAGTAAGTTAGTGACGATTTGGAATCTAGTGAGGACAGTAACAGACAGTAGTTAGTGACGATTTGGAATCTAGTGAGGACAGTAACAGACAGTGTTAGGACGATTTGGAATCTAGTGAGGACAGTAACAGACAGTAGTTAGTGACGATTTGGAATCTAGTGAGGACAGTAACAGACAGTAGTTAGGGACGATTTGGAATCTAGTGAAGACAGTAACAGACAGTAGTTAGTGACGATTTGGAATCTAGTGAGGACAGTAACAGACAGTAGTTAGGACGATTTGGAATCTAGTGAGACATAACAGACAGTAGTTATGGACGATTTGGAATCTAGTGAGGACAGTAACAGACAGTAGTTAGTGACGATTTGGAATCTAGTGGGGACAGTAACAGACAGTAGTTAGGACGTTTTGGGAATCTAGTGAGGACAGTAACAGACAGTAGTTAGTGACGATTTGGAATCTAGTGAGGACAGTAACAGACAGTAGTTAGTGACGATTTGGAATCTAGTGAGGACAGTAACAGACAGTAGTTATGGACGATTTGGAATCTAGTGAGGACAGTAACAGACAGTAGTTAGTGACGATTGGAATCTAGTGAGGACAGTAACAGACAGTAGTTAGTGACGATTTGGAATCTAGTGAGGACAGTAACAGACAGTAGTTAGTGACGATTTGGGAATCTAGTGGGGACAGTAACAGACAGTAGTTAGTGACGATTTGGAATCTAGTGAAGACAGTAACAGACAGTAGTTAGTGACGATTTGGAATCTAGTGAGGACAGTAACAGACAGTAGTTAGGGACGATTTGGAATCTAGTGAGGACAGAAACAGACAGTAGTTAGTGACGATTTGGAATCTAGTGAGGACAGTAACAGACAGTAGTTAGTGACGATTTGGAATCTAGTGAGGACAGTAACAGACAGTAGTTAGGGACGATTTGGAATCTAGTGAGGAAAAGTAACAGACAGAGTTAGTGACGATTTGGAATCTAGTGAGGACAGTAACAGACAGTAGTTAGTGACGATTTGAATCTAGTGAGACAGTAACAGACAGTAGTTAGGGACGATTTGGAATCTAGTGAAGACAGTAACAGACAGTAGTTAGTGACGATTTGGAATCTAGTGAGGACAGTAACAGACAGTAGTTAGTGACGATTTGGAATCTAGTGAAGACAGTAACAGACAGTAGTTAGTGACGATTTGGAATCTAGTGAGGACAGTAACAGACAGTAGTTAGTGACGATTTGGAATCTAGTGAGGACAGTAACAGACAGTAGTTAGTGACGATTTGGAATCTAGTGAGGACAGTAACAGACAGTAGTTAGGGACGATTTGGAATCTAGTGAGGACAGTAACAGACAGTAGTTAGTGACGATTTGGAATCTAGTGAGGACAGTAACAGACAGTAGTTAGGACGATTTGGAATCTAGTAGGACAGTAACAGACAGTAGTTAGTGACGATTTGGAATCTAGTGAGGACAGTAACAGAATAATTAGTGACGATTTGGAATCTAGTGAGGACAGTAACAGACAGTAGTTAGTGACGATTTGGAATCTAGTTAGGACAGTAACAGACAGTAGTTAGTGACGATTTGGAATCTAGTGAGGACAGTAACAGACAGTAAGTTAGTGACGATTTGGAATCTAGTGAGACAGTAACAGAGCAAGTAGTTAGTGACGATTTGGAATCTAGTGGGGACAGTAACAGACAGTAGTTAGTGACGATTTGGAATCTAGTGAGGACAGTAACAGACAGTAGTTAGTGACGATTTGGAATCTAGTGAGACAGTAACAGACAGTAGTTAGACGATTTGGAATCTAGTGAGGACAGTAACAGACAGTAATTAGGACGATTTGGAATCTAGTGAGGACAGTAACAGAAAAGTATTAGTGACGATTTGGAATCTAGTGAGGACAGTAACAGACAGTAGTTAGTGACGATTTGGAATCTAGTGAGGAAAAGTAACAGACAGTAGTTAGGGACGATTTGGAATCTAGTGAGGACAGTAACGGACAGTAAGTTAGTGACGATTTGGAATCAGGAGGACAGTAACAGACAGTAGTTATGGACGATTTGGAATCTAGTGAGGACAGTAACAGACAGTAGTTAGTGACGATTTGGAATCTAGTGAGGACAGTAACAGACAGTAGTTAGTGACGATTTGGAATCTAGTGAGGACAGTAACAGACAGTAGTTAGTGACTATTTGGAATCTAGTGAGGACAGTAACAGACAGTAGTTAGTGAAGATTTGGAATCTAGTGAGGACAGTAACAGACAGTAGTTAGTGACGATTTGGAATCTAGTGAGGACAGTAACAGACAGTAGTTAGGAACGATTTGGAATCTAGTGAGGACAGTAACAGACAGTAGTTAGGGACGATTTAGAACCCAGTGGGGACAGTAACAGACAGTAGTTAGGGACGATTTAGAATCTAGTGAAGACAGTAACAGACAGTAGTTAGTGACGATTTAGAATCTAGTGAGGACAGTAACAGACAGTAGTTAGTGACGATTTAGAATCTAGTGAGGACAGTAACAGACAGTAGTTAGTGACGATTTGGAATATAGTGAGGACAGTAACAGACAGTAGTTAGGAACGATTTGGAATCTAGTGAGGACAGTAACAGACAGTAGTTAGGGACGATTTGGAATCTAGTGAGGACAGTAACAGACAGTAGTTAGGGGCGATTTGGAATCTAGTGAGGACAGTAACAGACATTAGTTAGTGACGATTTGGAATCTAGTGAGGACAGTAACAGACAGTAGTTGGGGACGATTTAGAATCTAGTGAGGACAGTAACAGAAAGTAGTTAGTGACGATTTGGAATCTAGTGAGGACAGTAACAGACAGTAGTTAGTGACGATTTGGAATCTAGTGAAGACAGTAACAGACAGTAGTTAGTGACGATTTGGAATCTAGTGAGGACAGTAACAGACAGTAGTTAGTGACGATTTGGAATCTAGTTGAGGACAGTAACAGACAGTAGTTAGTGACGATTGGAATCTAGTGAGGACAGTAACAGACAGTAGTTAGTGACGATTTAGAATCTAGTGAGGACAGTAACAGACAGTAGTTAGCGACGATTTGGAATCTAGTGAGGACAGTAACAGACAGTAGTTATGGACGATTTGGAATCTAGTGAGGACAGTAACAGACAGTAGTTAGTGACGATTTGGAATCTAGTGAGGACAGTAACAGACAGTAGTTATGGACGATTTGGAATCTAGTGAGGACAGTAACAGACAGTAGTTAGTGACGATTTGGAATCTAGTGAGGACAGTAACAGACAGTAGTTAGGAACGATTTGGAATCTAGTGAGGACAGTAACAGACAGTAGTTAGTGACGATTTGGAATCTAGTGAGACAGTAAAGATACTAGTTAGGGACGATTTGGAATCTAGGAGACAGTAACAGACAGTAGTTAGTGACGATTTGGAATCTAGTGAGGACAGTAACAGACAGTAGTTAGTGAAGATTTGGAATCTAGTGAGGACAGTAACAGACAGTAGTTAGTGACGATTTGGAATCTAGTGAAGACAGTAACAGACAGTAGTTAGTGACGATTTGGAATCTAGTGAGGACAGTAACAGACAGTAGTTAGGACAAATTTGGAATCTAGTGAGGACAGTAACAGACAGTAGTTAGTGACATTTGGAATCTAGTGAGGACAGTAACAGACAGTAGTTGGGACGATTTGAATCTAGTGAGACAGTAACAGACAGTAGTTAGTGACGATTTGGAATCTAGTGAGGACAGTAACAGACAGTAGTTAGGGACGATTTTGAATCTAGTGAGGACAGTAACAGACAGTAGTTAGTGACGATTTGGAATCTAGTGAGGACAGTAACAGACAGTAGTTAGGGACGATTTGGAATCTAGTGAGGACAGTAACAGACAGTAGTTAGTGACGATTTGGAATCTAGTGAGGACAGTAACAGACAGTAGTTAGTGGCGATTTGGAATCTAGTGAGGACAGTAACAGACAGTAGTTAGTGACGATTTGGAATCTAGTGAGGACAGTAACAGACAGTAGTTAGTGACGATTTGGAATCTAGTGAGGACAGTAACAGACAGTAAGTTAGGACGATTTGGAATCTAAGTGAGACAGTAACAGACAGTAGTTAGTGACGATTTGGAATCTAGTGGGGACAGTAACAGACAGAGTTAGGACGATTTGGAATCTAGTGAGGACAGTAACAGACAGTAGTTAGTGAAGATTTGGAATCTAGTGAGGACAGTAACAGACAGTAGTTAGTGACGATTTGGAATCTAGTGAGGACAGTAACAGACAGTAGTTAGGGACGATTTGGAATCTAGTGAGGACGTAACAGACAGTAGTTAGGACGATTTGGAATCTAGTGAGGACAGCATAACAGACGTAGCTAGTGACGATTTGGAATCTAGTGAAGACAGTAACAGACAGTAGTTAGTGACGATTTGGAATCTAGTGAGGACAGTAACAGACAGTAGTTAGTGACGATTTGGAATCTAGTGAGGACAGTAACAGACAGGAGTTAGGGACGATTTGGAATCTAGTGAGGACAGTAACAGACAGTAGTTAGTGACGATTTGGAATCTAGTGAGGACAATAACAGACAGTAGTTAGGGACGATTTGGAATCTAGTGAGGACAGTAACAGACAGTAGTTAGTGACGATTTGGAATCTAGTGAGGACAGTAACAGACAGTAGTTAGTGACGATTTGGAATCTAGTGAGGACAGTAACAAAATAGTTAGTGACGATTTGGAATCTAGTGAGGACAGTAACAGACAGTAGGTTAGGACGATTTGGAATCTAGTGAGGACAGTAACAGACAGTAGTTAGTGACGATTTGAAATCTAGTGAGACAGTAACAGACAGTAATTAGGACGATTTGGAATCTAGTGAGGACAGTAACAGACAGTAGTTAGTGACGATTTGGAATCTAGTGAGGACAGTAACAGACAGTAGTTAGTGACGATTTGGAATCTAGTGAGGACAGTAACAGACAGTAGGTAGTGACGATTTGGAATCTAGTGAGGACAGTAACAGACAGTAGTTAGTGACGATTTGGAATCTAGTGAGGACAGTAACAGACAGTAGTTAGTGACGTTTTGGAATCTAGTGAGGACAGTAACAGACAGTAGTTAGGGACGATTTGGAATCTAGTGAGGACAGTAACAGACAGTAGTTAGTGACGATTTGGAATCTAGTGGGGACAGTAACAGACAGTAATTAGGACGATTTGAATCTAGTGAGGACAGTAACAGACAGTAGTTAGGGACGATTTGGAATCTAGTGAGGACAGTAACAGACAGTAGTTAGTGACGATTTGGAATCTAGTGAGGACAGTAACAGACAGTAGTTAGTGACGATTTGGAATCTAGTTGAGGACAGTAACAGACAGTAGTTAGTGACGATTTGGAATCTAGTGAGGACAGTAACAGACAGTAGTTAGTGACGATTTAGAATCTAGTGAGGACAGTAACAGACAGTAGTTAGGGACGATTTGGAATCTAGTGAAGACAGTAACAGACAGTAGTTAGTGACGATTTGGAATCTAGTGAGGACAGTAACAGACAGTAGTTAGTGACGATTTGGAATCTAGTGAGGACAGTAACAGACAGTAGTTAGGGACGATTTGGAATCTAGTGAGGACAGTAACAGACAGTAGTTAGTGACGATTTGGAATCTAGTGAGGACAGTAACAGACAGTAGTTGGGTGACGATTTGGAATCTAGTGAGGACAGTAACAGACAGTAGTTATGGACGATTTGGAATCTAGTGAGGACAGTAACAGACAGTAGTTAGTGACGATTTGGAATCTAGTGAGGACAGTAACAGACAGTAGTTAGTGACGATTTGGAATCTAGTGAGGACAGTAACAGACAGTAGTTAGGGACGATTTGGAATCTAGTGAGGACAGTAACAGACAGTAGTTAGTGACGATTTGGAATCTAGTGAGGACAGTAACAGACAGTAGTTAGTGACGATTTGGAATCTAGTGAGGACAGTAACAGACAGTAGTTAGTGACGATTTGGAATCTAGTGAGGACAGTAACAGACAGTAGTTAGTACGATTTAGAATCTAGTGAGACAGTAACAGACAGTAGTTAGGGACGATTTGGAATCTAGTGAGGACAGTAACAGACAGTAGTTAGTGACGATTTGGAATCTAGTGGGGACAGTAACAGACAGTAGTTAGTGGCGATTTGGAATCAAAGTGAGGACAGTAACAGACAGTAGTTAGTGACGATTTGGAATCTAGTGAGACAGTAACAGACAGTAGTTGAGGACGATTTGGAATCTAGTGAGGACAGTAACAGACAGTAGTTAGTGACGATTTGGAATCCAGTGAGGACAGTAACAGACAGTAGTTGGGGACGATTTGGAATCTAGTGAGGACAGTAACAGACAGTAGTTAGTGACGATTTAGAATCTAGTAGGACAGTAACAGACAGTAGTTAGTGACGATTTGGAATCTAGTGAGACAGTAACAGACAGTGAGTTAGACGATTTGGAATCTAGTGAGGACAGTAACAGACAGTAGTTAGGACAAATTTGGAATCTAGTGAGGACAGTAACAGACAGTAGCTAGTGACGATTTGGAATCTAGTGAGGACAGTAACAGACAGTAGTTAGTGACGATTTGGAATCTAGTGAGGACAGTAACAGACAGTAGTTAGTGACGATTTGGAATCTAGTGAGGACAGTAACAGACAGTAGTTAGGGACGATTTGGAATCTAGTGAGGACAGTAACAGACAGGAGTTAGTGACGATTTGGAATCTAGTGAGGACAGTAACAGACAGTAGTTAGGGACGATTTGGAATCTAGTGAGGACAGTAACAGACAGTAGTTGTGACGATTTGGAATCTAGTGAGGACAGTAACAGACAGTAGTTAGGACGATTTGGAATCTAGTAGACAGTAACAGACAGTAGTTAAGTGACGATTTGAAATCTAGTGGGGACAGTAACAGACAGTAGTTAGGACGATTTGGAATCTAGTGAGACAGTAACAAGACAGTAGTTATGACGATTTGGAATCTAGTAAGGACAGTAACAGACAGTAAAGTGAGATTTGGAATCTAGTGAGGACAGTAACAGACAGTAGTTAGTGACGATTTGAATCTAGTGAGACAGTAACAGACAGAGTGTGACGATTTGGAATCTAGTGAGGACAGTAACAGACAGTAGTTAGTGACGATTTGGAATCTAGTAAAGGACAGTAACAGACAGTAGTTAGGGACGATTTGGAATCTAGTGAGGACAGTAACAGAGCATAGTTAGTGACGATTTGGAATCTAGTGAGGACAGTAACAGACAGTAGTTATGGACGATTTGGAATCTAGTGAGGACAGTAACAGACAGTAGTTAGGGACGATTTGGAATCTAGTGAGGACAGTAAACAGACATATTAGTGACGATTTGGAATCTAGTGAGGAGCAAGTAACAGACATAGTTAGTGACGATTTGGAATCTAGTGAGGACAGTAACAGACAGTAATTATGACGATTTAGAATCTAGTGAGGACAGTAACAGACAAGTTAGGGACGATTTGGAATCTAGTAGGACAGTAACAGAGCATAGTTATGACGATTTGGAATCTAGTGAGACAGTAACGACAGTAGTTAGTGACGATTTGGAATCAAAGTGAGACAGTAACAGACAGTAGTTAGGGACGATTTGGAATCTAGTGAGGACAGTAACAGACAGAAAGTTAGTGACGATTGGAATCAGTGAGACAGTAACAGACAGGAGTTAGTGACGATTTGGAATCTAGTGAGGACAGTAACAGACAGTAGTTATGGACGATTTGGAATCTAGTGAGGACAGTAACAGACAGTATATGACGATTTGAATCTAGTAGGACAGTAACAGACAGTAGTTAGTGACGATTTGGAATCTAGTGAGGACAATAACAGACAGTGATTAGGGACGATTTGGAATCTAGTGAAGACAGTAACAGACAGTAGTTAGTGACGATTTGGAATCTAGTGAGGACAGTAACAGACAGTAGTTAGTGACGATTTGGAATCTAGTAGGACAGTAACAGTAAGTTAGTGACGATTTGGAACCCTAGTGAGGACAGTAACAGACAGTAGTTAGTGACGATTTAGAATCTAGTGAGGACAGTAACAGACAGTAGTTAGGACGATTTGGAATCTAGTGAGGACAATGTAACAGACATGTTAAAGGACGATTTGGAATCTAGTGAGGACAGTAACAGACAGTAGTTAGTGACGATTTGGAATCTAGTGATGACAGTAACAGACAGTAGTTAGGGACGATTTGGAATCGTATTTTATATTAGATATTCTGGTAATTTAAATAAAATTAGCAGTATTGCTAATGAAGAAGGAGCGTATCTTCAAAGCAGAAGCCAGATATGTAAAACCCTCATATAATCAAATTTTTTTAACAGAAAAGGATGAAACTTGACTATGTTGTGTAGAAATTGATATTCTAAGGAACTGGTGTAGTTTTTGTTAGCTTTGGATCATTGGAAAACTTACAAATGTTGGTAAGTTCACATCTTTCCTCAAAATCTTTAATTACAATTTTGTCATTTTAAATATACATTTAATGCTTTAAGTGTATTTTAAAATTCAAATACAGCAAGTGGGTGTTTGTAATAGATTTTTCAATTGTGCACATTTTGGTGTATGCAGTTTGTCTCTGCTGTTGAATGTAAGAAAGTTATAACAAATTTTGTAAGGACATCTTCGCCTTAAAATTTGTTCCTAAAAACAGTGCGTAAAAAAGGCGGTTTTAGTATGCGTATTGTAAGAGTTAAGAATGTGGTCTGGTTTACTGTTCTCTTCGTTCACCAGCTATGAATTCAAGCGTAGTCAGAATGAAGCTTCGTTCTGATTGTTTCGTGAAGGCATGCTTTTCTTATCATCAGTGTCCCCCGCCATACAGATGTGTCGTCTCCGACTTCAGATGTACTTGCAGTTAGGATCCTCAAGTATTGATATCGGTCTCGTCTGTGTGTTTCCGGTACCCTCAGGGGAAGTATAGAATAGTAACACTACGACCTACAAGGCATGTCGTAAGAGGCGACTGGGGTAGGGATCTAGGAAAGCTACTCTAGTAAATAAAAAGAGTCGTAGAAATCGGATGTGTTGGTATACACGTTAGCTGTCGGGGCATTGTTTGCAAGAAAGTCAGCAAGCTCGTTACCCTGCACTCTTGCACTCTGCACACCTGGACATGCAAGAGTGCAGGGTAACGAGCGTGCTGACTTTCTTGCAAACAATGCCCTGACTCAAGTGAGCAGAAGTATGGACAGAGCCGATATCATCAATGCGGCACGCTCTCAATTATGTCACATGGGCAAGTCTCAGACACTGGAACGAGTTCGAGAATTAGGCGTTAAGTTTGGACATGCCAGACAGTGCCGTCTTCGTGGTAAAGAGAAAAGATATAGTAATCAACTTCCATGGGTACTGTGAGCAAATGAACTGTGGATGGCTGCTGCAGCGGAGGACAGAGCACGAATGGGAATGTTAAATGAGCCATGACGTCGATCGCATAACATAACATAACTCCAGCATGTCCAGTTGTATACAGACAAGCTATTTTATTGAGATGTGATCTCCGAATGCTGTCCACCCACTCCACGAACAGGCTTCCAGATTCAATCCTGTGAAGCATATTCATCGAGTCTGATATGATAATCGTATGTGTTACCTGTTGTTCAGCCACCCATAAGGTTAAGTGATTAGGATAATTATGATTATGGTAAGAATTGCGATGAAAATGTCAAGTGAACATCAATTTTTCAATTCACCTGAACAAATGATGGCGTGAAAATAACTCTAATATTTGTTGGTATCGACAAAATAAAAATTACAAAACCTTGAAGCACGGCTGTTGTAATTGGAAAGTGGAAATAAACAAAATATTCAAATCGATGCTTATGACGTAGAGCCCACGTTCTAGTATTTGGAAATAGGTTGCGAGAGTTTACTACAATTTAAATTAGGATAGGGTTTCCTATCATTATCGTCATCAAATAGCTTGTCCTGAGCAGAACTTTGCCACCCCAACAGTCCTCCGAAATGTCTCTCTCTTGTAGGCCAGATGTCTCGCCTCTGCAGCCGTCATGTTTAAACAAGCCATCAGTCATATCCTGAATCCATCTTCCCCGTGGTCTTCCTCATCTTCTCTTGAAAAATATCCAGATGTCTCCATGAGGGAGCGAACATGGTACCTTTAGCACGAGAGACGAGCATCTAACGACGCCACAGAGACCACCTGAATTCTGCTATTGTTTGCACGTAATGGTAATATATTGTGATACATTCTAATGCGATTCCATGTGATGTCCAAGATATTTCACTTTCTGTTATTTCTATGTATGTGATACTGGATTCTTTTCTTTAAATATTCCTGATATCATCATATTTTATTCTGTCTATTCTTACTACTATTTGCAGAGACGAAAAGTATCAAAATACTATATCTTTCTTCTTTCTTCCTTGTCCTTCTCTGCTTTTTGCCGTTAGGCGTTGCAGGTTTAAATGATGATCGGTTTCCAAGATAGTGCACGCTCGGTCGCTTGATATGGTGTGGTATTGTGAGTTTTAAGATGTCTGTAACTCCATCAACCCATCTTTTTCTTGGTCTGACCCTTCCTCTTGATAATTCCATTTTCAGGTTGCACGCTCTTGCAATTTGTGTTTTCGGGCTTATTCTCACAAAATGGTCAAACCATTTGAGTCTCTGTTTTTCAATGAATCTAATAGCAGGTGTTGTTTCCACTGTTCTTCTAATTTCCTCATTTCTTATATGGTCTCTTCGTGTTTTATTTACTGCTTTCATCAAGTATATCATTTCACAGGAAGTAATTTTCCTTTCTTGTTCTTTTCACAGAGCCCATGTTTGACACTGGTAGTACAGTGTTGGTATGAAGATTGCATTTATAATCTGTCTTTAGTCTCTACTGGAATTGCTGGGTGTTTCAAGAGTGGGGTAAGTGTGTATCCGTTATCATCATCATCAAATAGCTTGTCCTGAGTAGAACTTTGCCACCCCAACAGTCCTCTGAAATTTCTCTCTCTCATAGGCCAGATGCCCTGCCTCTGCAGCTGTCATGTTCAAACCACCAGTTACATCCTGAATCCATATTCTCCGTGGTCTTCCTCTTCTTCTCTTTGCCGGTATGCTTCTGTCCATGATGGTCTACTCCAGTCCTTCGTGTCTTTTTATATGTCCAAAATATCTCAATTTTCTTTCTTATTTGTAGCATCAGCCAGTTTTCTTTGATTTTGAGTTCTTTCTGGATAGATCTATTTGTTCTCTTCTCTGTCCAAGATATACGGAGGACTCTTCTGTAACACTTATATTCAAAAGCACCTATATGTTTTTCCACTGCTTTATTAAATGTTCGTGCTTCACACCCATACGTTGCCACTGGGAATAGGCATGCTCTTAGTATTCTGATCTTTGTTTTCTTATCAGTTCCGTTCCATACTGTTTTGAGTTGTTTAATTTTTGTAAAGCCATGTTTGTTCTTTTAATTTCCTTCTTCCCATTTCCATCTGTTGTTAGCAGTGAACCAATATATTCAAAACTGTATCGAAATAAGGGGAAGACTGCAGTAAAACTTGGTAAATAGTGAAAAAACGTACAAACAAAGTACTATAGTTTTACAAAAGACATAAACAGTGACGATAAACAGCAACGTTTCGACCAACAAGGCCTTTATCAAGCAAACGAACAAACAGGAGTGACAAATGCTTGCTCTTGTCCTACGGAAAATATTCCGAATTTCTTGATAGTATCTTCAATCCTATAGTCACCACACTACCTTAATTCTTGAAAGATACGAACCACACCTTGTCTGTTTTTCGTCTATTGAGTTGTTGCCTGGCAGGACTTACCGTCTCTTCCTCCTTGATGTGTGCTCATTGTACACCTCCATACCTCATTCCGACGGACTTCAAGCTCTCCAGTTCTTTCTCGACAGGAGAACTAACCCACTTGTCTCCACCTCGGCTCTCCTTCGTCTTGCAGAACTAGTTCTAACTCTCAACTCCTTTCAGTTCAATGACCAGTTCTTTGAGCAGATCAGTGGGGTCGCCATGGGTACTAAAATGGGACCCAGTTATGCTTGTCTATTCATGGGTCATCTTGAGCACCTAGTATGGAATTCCTATGATGGCCCTCTTCCGTCTGTGTATCATAGATACATTGATGATTGTATTGGCATTACCGATATGCCTGAAGCCGATTTGTCACGCTTCATTAATTTCATTAATGTCTTCAATCCGGCTATTCGGTTTACATCTCACATCTCTACCTCTTGTGTCAACTTTCTTGACATCACTATCACTATCAGCATATCCACCATCACTACATCAGTATACTACAAGCCTACTGATGCACATAGTTTTCTTCTTATACCTCTTCCCATTCCCAGGCTTGTCGTGATTCTTTACCATTCTCTCAACTCTGCGCCTTCGTCGCCTCTGTAGCGAGGACGACGATTTCCTCGATAGAGCTCACGAGATGCTGGATTTCTTTCGTAAGCGCTTATACCCGGATAAGGTGCTTGCTTCTGCTATGCCGCGCGTTCAGCAAATTTCTCGCCAGGAGGCTCTCTCTAACCAGCATAGAACTTCCAATTCTGACAGGGTGAAACTTGTCTTAACTTTCCACCCTCATAGTTTCCTTGTGAAGAAAGTCTTATTCCGTCATCTCTCCATTCTTCAGTCTGATCCTGATACACGTTCAATCTTCCAACACTATCCTTTGGTGGCGTACAGACGGGACAGAAGCCTTAAGGATATGTTGGTTCACAGTCGCCTCAAGCCTAACATCCAGAGTCATTTTGGCACCATCCAGTGTGGCGTCGGCGCTGCAACACTTGTGCTTATGTAATACAGACCCGCACGGTGTCTTTTCCAAAGCCACGTTCGTTGTTGAAGACAGTTTCACGTGCGAGTCCCGTAATATTATCTATGCCATTATCTGCAAGCGGTGCAACAAGGCCTATATTGGGAAACCGGCAGGAGACTCAGTGACCGATTCGCCCAACACTTGCGCGATATACGCCAATGCTCTGTGACCCCTGTAGCTACCCATTTCAATGATACTGGCCATTCAGGAGCTTGCGATGTCCAGGTCACAGCCATCCGATCATGTTCCTCTGATGATCGTAGTCGATTTGCTCTGGAGAATCGGTTGATTTCTTTGTATGGTACCTTGCGACCACGCGGGCTCAACGTATTACATTCTTATGCTTCTTAGTACTTTCTCTTCCCATGCTTTGTAATCTCTATGGGTATATGTTGCATGTATTACATTCTTATGCTTCTTAGTACTTTCTCTCCCATGCTTTATAATCTATATGGGTATATGTTGCATGTATTCAAGTTATATATTTACTAGATGTTTCATTGTTTCTTTTCTATTTCTAGTTTTTATGTGTGTTTTTGTGTTACATTTATTTCGTTATTCGTTTTTATTCCAGATTTTCCTTAGATACGTTGGTATTTGGTCGTCCATTTGTGTTTCATTTTAATTTGTCACTCCTGTTTGTTCGTTTGCTTGATAAAGGCCTTGTTGGTCGAAACGTTGCTGTTTATCGTCACTGTTTATGTCTTTTGTAAAACTATAGTACTTTGTTTGTACGTTTTTCACTATTCAAAACTGTTCACATTTTCTACTTTCTCTCCATTGATAAAAATATCATTTGTCATGTTCGTTTTATCTGTTGTCATCATTATTTCCGTTATAGACAAGCATAATATCCGGTTTCACCTCCCTAGACCATTAGTCTCCACACTAACTACATAACATCCACTGGCACTGCTTTTGCTTGATGGGATATCCTAGCAGCACAAGAAAGCAATCATCTCCAAATATACTACATGTATATAAAGCTTATACTTATGTATTCTGCGTGTCCGAATTAAAATAGTGTTTGCGGTAAAAGTCGCTAAAATAGCAATAACCGGAAACGGAAACGAATACATTGTTGTTGAGGATCCATCCGGGCTTGCACTCCACGTCGACTTCCACATACTTTGCTTTCAGTGGAAACAGATTGGGTGTTTAAATTGGTGCTGTAGCTTGTAAATACCATAGCAAGATGGTTCGGTTACTCATATTTACCATTCTATTAGCTATATTGTTTGAAATCTTAGTTGCAAATGAGCTTACGTTCGAGCTTCCCGACAGTGAGAAAATGTGTTTCTATGAAAATATTGAACAAGGAGAACAAGCGACACTTGAGTTCCAGGTAAGTTAAACTTGAGTAAATGCTGCCGCGTCGCTAATAATGAGTCTACATAGTTAGACAGTGTTCAAAAGATATATAATGTAAAGGTCTTATAGTAACTTGCTTAAGATCACTGCAGTATTGTTCCACAAAAATGTCATGATTATGTTGACGTTTTTCAGTCATTGTTCACCTCGAAAAAAGTAGAAAATCTTGAGAAACTAATAGTCTTAACTCTTTCCACGCACAGTTATTTCCAAGTTGTCTGCAGTTAATTTAAAGAAGGCTAAATATGCAATAGGTTATTTAAAAAAAAATCATAACTACTCATCAACAAATAAACATCTTATCATATACTTATACTAATTTGAAGAAAACTAGCCTGACAACCTATTAGAATAAAAAAAGGTTAAAAAGCAATACATGGAATATTTTAGAACAACATAAATAAAACAAATTAAAAATTGTTAGTGACATAAGCAATACTTACTTGACATTCTTCTTCTTTTGCGCGTTTTACTGTTACCAATTTAAATCAATCTTTGTGATATGTTTGATCTTTGCCAAGAACGTATACATTGCACATTGGTTTGGTAGGCCCCAAACGCATAGACTTCTACACGCTTAGGACACATGCATCCGATTTCAGCAAACCTCCTTAGTCGCCTCTACGACATGCATGGAGGAACAGTGGTTCTATTCTTTACACCCAAATTTGGGCCCCGGTAACCACCGCAGTTATTTGACATTATAACAGATCTTCAAATCATTGAAATGTATATGTATCCCCTGTTCTTCTAGAAATCAATTTGTGTCCAGGCAAAATTTTATGACAATATATCCAGAGAGAAATGATATGATGAAAAGTTGACATCAAGCTCCAGTTGGACTTTGATAGCCATTTATATTATGATCATCGTCTGCCTGATTCACTGCGTATATTCTGATCGGAATCATTACTAATACTACTTATGGTACTACTATTATCCGAATCGTCCATGCACTTTTCTATAAAAATCAGCACCTTCCCGCCTGATACACACATGGGACACTTATTACTTGAAGGGCCTAGTTCTTCTTCAGCGATCTCTGGTCATTTGCTTAATTTACTGTGGACCACAAACTAGGCAGTCAGCTTCAGGTCTGCTAGGTTTCCCCAAAGCTTAGTTTTCAGTCCTAGTTCCATATTGAACCTTACAAAAAGTGTGTCTGTAGCAAAAAAAACTTGAAGCAAATCGAAACGTGAGTGAATGAACGATGAAATCCAAAAAGAAAGTGACGCTATTAAAGTGGAGGAACCAGAAGAATACTATTGAAAACTAAAATTAGTAGAAATAAAACTAGAAATACCTCAAACGGCAAACGAAACGTGACAGAAACAACTTGAATGGCGCATTGTGTGGTGGAAAGAGTTGAGACTACAGTGCTAGTTATAAATTGCATCACAATTTAATGTATACAAAATACTCCCTGCGATGTTCACTTTTGGCCGGATACATCCGTTTTCAGCACATTATGTGCCGTAATGGGCAGGGCTTGCTTCTTCTCTTAGATCCCATCTCCCTTAGCTATCTGAATCTCAGTATCTGCAGTGAAAGTGATGCAGTCTAATTCAAGGGCCACCACTTCCACTTGGAGGTGGAATTCAATATGTTGAATATGGATTTTGGTCATCTAGAGCGCTGGCTTCTGTTATGTCGTCCGCTATATTTTAAGCTGAAAATATGTTGTTTACTAGTGTGCTCTTTCCAGTGTAAGTGAAAAAGTGAAGCTTCGCTATAATTGCATCAGTATACTCACCAGTGCTGTTTTTTCAACATTAGTAATTACTTGCAGAATAGGGCAGGCTAAAGCAAAGCTCTAGAAAATGATTTGCGTTCAACAACATACATCCAGAGAACTAGACTTATTGTGTAGACATTGAACATCAGCGAACAAGAAGATTATCGTTATGGAATGTCACTGTCGATTGAGGTCAGAATGAGAGTAATTCAATACTACATAGAGCCAATACTCTACTGACATCTGAGAGTCATGGACAGTAAACAAAGAGATAGAGCACCTCTGGCCACAGAAATATAGTTTACAGAAAATAATGAGAATCCAATGGCCTGCCAAAATGATGAATGTGAAAGTATATATGTGCATATATATGCGCTTTGAATATTTGTTACATGAGAGCCTCTGTATACTCATGGACGGAGAAGTTTATAAGTCAATAGATCTATCCAGGAGAAATTTAGAATTAAAGATAACTGACTGATGATACAAATAAGATTGAGACAGTTTTAACACATACAAGTACATGAAGGGCTGAATAAGACAGTTATATAGGAATACATACTGAGAGAGGAGGAAGGTCATGAAGAAGAGAGAATCTGAGTGTAAAAGATGATTTGAGAAAAATGTCTGCAAAGGCATATGGGAGAGAGAGAAATTCTGAAGGACTGTTGCTTTGGCAAAGGTTTGCGCTGGACAAGATTTTGGATGATGTAGAAAATAGAACCTCCCATGAGGCCATTACCTTGTAGTGGTGGGGAGGCTTGCGTGCTCCAATGATACAGTGAGCTATGACGGCGGAACTTATGTTCCCGGAAGGGTTACCTAGCCGAAAGGTCACTGAGGAGGGACAGACGACATGGTCTCCTGGTCCTCCAGGTTGGGGGTTGGGCTTGGGACTAACGATCCCATCCTTTTAAAAAAATTAAAGTTACGGAAACAACAACAAACATACAACCCATCTAACGGGCATGAAGGCTACCAGAGTCATTGACTACATGACTGGAAGTGTGAAAGCCAAAGGAAGCTACTTTCATGAGGACGGAAGTCCTGAATGCCAAAACCAAGACCAGAATTGGATGCTTGAATGTAAGAACAATGTACGAAACCGGAAAACTATCACAAATAACAGCAGAAATGAGAAGATATAATCTACATATCCTAGGGTTAGCGAGCAGATGGACAGGAAATGGAAGAAGTACCACTGCAACAGGTGAAACAGTCCTTTTTTCTGGGCGAGACGATGACCTACACCATGAAGGAGTAGCAGTAATCCTAAGAAAGGGCGTGGAAAAGTGTCTGTTAGAATGGAAACCTATCAGCAGCCGCTTGATTAAGATCAGGCTAAAGGGGAAGCATACAAACATCACAATCCTACAATGCTATGCGCCAACTAATGATAGCGAAGATACAAAGAAAGACTCGTACTACGAAAACCTACAAGCAGAATTAGACAAGTCACCATCCCATGATGTTATCATTGTTATGGGAGATCTAAATGCGAAGGTTGGACAAGACAACACGCATAGTTATAGAACTATGGGAAAATATGGATGTGGTATGATGAACGAAAATGGGAGCAGTTTAGTAAACTTCTGCAGCATGAACAATCTCGTTATGGGAGGAACCCTATTTCAACATTTAGATATCCACAAATTAACATGGTATTCCTATTGGCAGAGATAAAACCAAATAGACCATATAATGATCAATGGACCCTGGAGGCGCTCGCTGCTAGATGTTGTAGTCAAGAGAGGTGCAGATGTTGGTAGTGACCACCACCTAGTCACAGCTTATGTCAAACTTAAACTAAGAAAAACAGGACAACAGAAAACTTCCAAAAGAGGTTCGATGTGGATAGACTAAAGACACGGAAGTAAGGGATAAGTTTATAATGCAGATAAAGAACAGATTCCAAGCCCTAGAAAGTAATGAAACTACGGATGAAACTGACAACATAGATAAAACATGGGACAACATAGCATCTATATATAGCAAGAGCAGTGAAACATGTCTAGGCTACAAAAGAAAAGAATGGATAACACCAACAACATGGAAAATAATAGACAGCGAAGAATATTAAAAAAGAAATTGTTAGAAGCAAAGTTCGAAAGACTGAAAGCAAGATACCAAGAACAGTACAAAAGCGCAAGTAAAGAAATCAAGCGGGCTGTGAGAGCCGACAAAAGAATGTATGTTGAAGATCTGGCAGTACAGGCAGAAGAAGCAGCAAAAAAGTGTGATCAGGGAACAGTGTACAAAATTACAAAGCTAATAGCGGAAACATTACAGAAGATCAAATACTCTCATAAAGGATAAGAATGGAATACTATTGACAACGGAAAGGAACAAGAAATACGATGGACAGAGCATTTTAAAGAATTGCTAAACAGACCACCTCCAACGGTAGTAGCAGACATACCAGAACCAACAGAGGAGTTAGAAATTGGCATTGAAACACCCAGCCAGGATGAGATCATTACAGCAATTAAATCTCTTAAGAATAACAAGGCACCAGGGAATGATAACTTAAACGCAGAACTATTCAAAATAGACCCAGAACTTGCAGCTAATATATTGCAACCCTTGTTTACTACTATATGGAATGCCCAAATAATACCTGATGCATGGAACAGAGGAGTCATCATCAAGATACCCAAAAGGGCTCCCTTGCCGATTGTAATAATTGGCGTGGAATAACACTGCTTTCTGTCCCAAGTAAAATCTTAAGCAAAATCATCGTACAACGTATTACTGACGCTGTGGATAAGAAACTGAGAAAGGAACAAGCAGGATTTCTTGAGAGACGGAGCTGTATAGGCCAAATATTTGCTCTTAGAAATATCATAGAACAATGCACAGAATGGCAAAGCAAACTCTATATCAACTTTGTAGATTTTGAAAAGGCTTTTGATAGCATACACCGAAGTCTATGGCGTATCTTAAGATGGTATGGAATCCACTGTGTTTTATAAATATTATAAAAGCTGCTCAGCAAGTTTGCATGCAGTGTTGAAACTTCAGAACTAAAGTTTGAAGTAAAAACAGGCGTGCGACAAGGATGTGTTATGTCAGCCCTATTATTCAACACTGTCATAGATTGGGTGATGCGTAAAACAACGGAAGATAAGGCAAGAGGTATTAGATGGACGCTCACATCCACTCTGGAAGACCTAGATTTTGCAGATGACATCGCACTCCTATCTCATACACATAGAGATATCCAGGAAAAGACCAGCCGCCTTAACCAATATAGTGAGATGGTTGGGCTGAAAATAAATCAGAAGAAAACTGAAGTAATGACTCTGAACATAGCAACCCCAGCACCAGTCAAACTAGAAGGTAAAACCCTCCGAGATACAACCGCTTTCACATACCTTGGAAGTGTTATAGCAATGAAGAGGCGCTGGATCTGACATTAAAACAGACTGAGTAAAGCACGCAGTGCATTCATGACCCTTCAGACCGCCTGGAAATCTGCCCAATACAGCATCAGAACCAAGACTAGTATCTATAACAGCTGTGTGCTGTCAACTTTGCTGTATGGATCGGAATGCTGGAGAATGACAGAACAGGATATGTCCAGACTCTCCGCCTTTCATACAACTTGTCTGCGAAAAATCTTACGCGTGTACTGGGCGACTACTATCTCGAATCAAGAATTGCTTGCACGATGCCAACAAGAGAATATGGGCACTATCATCCGAAGACGACGCTGGAGATGGATTGGACATGTGATGCGCATGGAGACTGGCTCCGACACGAAAACTGCACTGAGATGGACTCCAGAGGGTAGGCAAAGCGTGGAAGACCCAAGACAACCTGGAGGAGAGCGATAGAGCAAGAGCTGAAGGAAATGAATCATAGCTGGAACACAATACAGAGGAAGGCCATGAACAGGGAAGAATGGTGTACGTTTGTTGCTGCCTAAACGCCAGAAGCGTAACAGGCTAAGAGAGAGGAAAATAGAAGAAATGTATATACTGTCCTGGGCATGCAGGTGTTTACGGTAATGAGAAAGCGGACAGGCTTGCATCAACAGTATCGATTGTTGGGGAGTTGCGATGGATAAGGGGGATATTCTTCAGTCTCTTCGCCGACACTGTTGTATGAGGACACTAAAATCGATGTTCAGCGTTTAAGCAGTTTGAGTTACCCATTGTTCAAGTCGAACTGGATGCCTGAGAGGTAGAGTGAGAGGTATGTTTAATCAGCGAACCACAGGAACCATCCAGTATGCATACTCGATATCTGTTGGGGAGACTGAGCACCTATGGGTCTGCCGAGTGCAATGAGCGTCAGTTTAGTAACCAAGAAGAAATGTAAGGATTGACCAAAACCAATTTTATCTGACTGTCTGTGAGTCAAGTTTGGCCCAACATAGGTCGTTTACAGTAAGACCTGTATCTCGTATGACTGAGTCGTACTATGACTGTCATTGAGATACTTGCCCACATCTACCCACTGTTGCTGTTGAGCTTGCCGGGAAGAGCGATTCCTTAGGTGACTGAGCACAATTGGCGATCTTGCGCAGGGTAGTAACTTCGTGGTTGACCACTCCGGCGTCTATCCGGGCACTGTCGGTGGCTCCTACGCTCATTGAGGCGTACAATAGGGCTGTGGTGGCAATTCATCCTTCTGGCAATGGCCCTCGAGCTCATTCCGGTGACAACATACCAATGGCTCATTGGCGGTCATTTCGATGTGATGGCATTGTAGCACATGTACCAGGTGTTTTGTCTCAACAGCCTATTTATACCTGGTATACTGCCACAACGCCTACACACTTTCAAGGTCCTAGCTATTGGGAATCATGTTGCATGTGTAACTTTCGTTGTTTTCTTGTAGTCTGTACACAAACCTGTGGGTTTGAAAATTCACTTTCCATTCCAGCAGCCATTCGCTCTCTACCTCATGACAAACACTGGGAAAATACATTCCCACACTTTTTTTGCTCACCCTCTCAGCAACAATATTTATCATAGTGGTGCGTTTTTAATGTACTTCAGTATATAAACCACTGATATTTTTATTGTGGTAATGTATATTTGTTACTCTTTGTCAGGTTATAACTGGTGGAAATTATGATGTGGATTTGGAACTGCTGCTCTAATGGACAGGTAAGTGTTTTCCAATATGTAAAATAGTAATGCTGATAGTGCCTGTGTATTGTAGGGGCTCAAGGAGCATAGAATAGTAACACTCCGTGTCATAAGAGGACTGAGGTTGGGGCCTAGGAAGCTACCTGAGTATATAAAGCGTTGCAGAAATAGGACATGCTGGCATACCTGTAGGCACAAAACTGGCAGAACCAACATTCGATTTTAGGCTCAGATCACATACAGATTATAAAGTAGTTTTAACAAGTGATCCTTCCTTTTGTTCGCTTGAAATATATCTATATATTCAATGTTGTCTCTTGTATGAACTTCACTTTCTTTTGTAGCTCACACAGAGGTCTGTGTAGTTTTCTGTCAGTGTTGTTTCGTTAGGCCAGTGAGTTTGCCTCAGTGTATCATATTCGGGCAGTCTTGAAGTATGTGCTCTGCAGTCTGGTGTGCCTTACATGTGGCTGAGCTGATTGTATCCTGTTCTTTAAGGCGCAGAATGACAACTTGTTCCAATCTGCTCATATTATAGTAATCGTCTTGTGTTGGTATTTGTGGCTTTCTCATTGATTTAATCATCCTTCTTTTTGGTAGGAAGCACTCGGTTGGAAAATGACTAAAGATATAGATTGGTTATTGGTTACTAACGCGTCTGCACTCCGGGAACCCAGGTGCTCAGTCTCCCAACAGATTCGAAGTATGCATACTGATGGTTCCTGTGGCTCGCTGATTAAATACCTCTCACTCTGCCTCTCAGGCATCCAGTTGACGACACGGGTAACTCCAAACTGCAAATCGCTTGATCGATTCAACCGATATTAGTTCTCATCAACAGAGTCTCGAAGGACAGATGAATATCCTTATCCTCTTCAACTCCAATCGATGCTGTTGAGTGCAAGCTGTCGCTCTCGATTACGTAAGCCGCTAGAGTATAGAAAGCAAGTTGAATGCATTTTAAAATAGATGTCTGCAAAAAATAATGAATATAAAATGGACAATTCGAAGTGATGAAATCAGAGACATGTCTGGTCAACCACTAGTGACAACTTTATAAGAAAGAGAAGATGGAGATATGTTGGGCACACCTTGAAGAGAAATGATCAACGAATATCAAAGCAGACATTGAAGTGGGATGCAAAGGGTTAAAGAAAGAGGTTGACTTGGGAGACCCTGAAGCGAACTTCGCTGAGAGAGGGGAAATATCGGTCTCAGTTCCATGGAAGAGATTGAGCGAGTTGCCCAGGATAAGCGGTATGGAGAAATTACTTGCATGCCTATGTAGCGTATAGCAGTGCGAGAGAATTATTAATTAATTATTAACTGGCACATCCAGTTGCTCTCCTGCAGCACCTTCCTTGGTAATCGGTCTGCTGTTTCAATTTCCTGGTATTCCACAGTGAGAGGGTATCCACTGCAAGGCGACCCTGCGCTGCTTGGACAATTTAGACAGTAGGGTCTGTAGACCTGGCAATTTTCTGGATTGGAGTGCTGATTTTGCATGTCAAAAATACAACAGGTTGAGGATCGGGTCTGGTATTCAACAGTTTTCAGTTGCCACCTTGATTGCCTGAATTTCTGCATCATAGTTGTGACAGAATTTCCCGTTGGTACTTTAATCGCATCTCTAACATTGTTTGGGTATTGTATGTACACTCCTGCTCCTCCATTCTTCACTGCATTTTCTGCTGACTCATCCATGTATACCTGGACCCAGAGATCATGTGGATATTCTTCATCAAGTAAACTGGAGTGACTGTCTTGCGTTGTATGCTGTTCTGCTCATCCTTGTCGAGTATTCCTTTAACTTCTGTCTGGATACATACTTCTGGTTCAGTCTCCTCTCTCCAAGGGTTTGCTCTGGCACAGACTTTAGGGAATGCCAACTTTTGGTAGGTCTGAAGTTTGCCTATTCAGTCTTTTGGCCTGATGAATAAAGCTGCTTCTTTTCAGCCGCCTCAATGCTAGATTTTGGAATCTGTTTTCCATTGGGTGGCTTGACATACTCAAAACTTTTCTGCCTGCGTCATCACTTTTGTGTCTCTGCGTTCTCTCAGTGCTTTTATTCCCCCCACTCTTTCCATCTCCACTATTTGTGTTGATTTCATTGCTCCTGTGATGACCACGAAATGCCTGGTTTGCACCTTATCCAGTTCTCCTAATGTGGTATTTGATGCTGGACACCATGCAGCTGACCCATATTCCAGGTGTGGTCGTATGCCCTGCTGATAAATATTTCAAAGTATTTTTGACGGCGCCCCATGTGGTTCACCTAATTTTCTCATGATGGCTAACTTCCTCCTGGCCTTTGCTGCTGCTTTGTTGATGTGCTGCTTCCACGTCAGTCTATCATCGAATGTAACTCCGAGAACAAGTGGTTGATATGGAGCTTTTGAAGAAGAAATTATGCAGAGAATATAACCGCTGATGTGAAAATGTTGGAGTGCAGGATAACGAGTGTGCTGACTTTTTTGCAAACAATGCATTGACTCAGGCATACAGAAGTATGAACAGAACCTATGTCATCAATGTGGTATGCTCTTATTTATGTGATATGGGCGAGTCTCAGACACTGGAACAAGTGCGAGAATTATGAGTTAAGTTTGGACATACCAGACTGTTGTATTCGTGGTAGAGAGCGAAGGTATACTAATCAACTTCTCATGGGTAAGGTGAGCAAATGGACTTTAGGATAGCTGCTGCAGCAGAGGACAAAGCATGAATGGGAATGCACAATGTGCCATAACATCGATCTCATAACTGCTGATGTCATTTTTCTATCTTTCTGTTCTGGACAAGTTATTGAATGATGATGATAGAAGTAGTTGCAGTATATGCTACATTGTGCTTGACGACCACCCTAACACATGTGTTAGCTAGAAGTCCCAACTAAATTTCTCAACCGTACTACACATCTCCTTCAATGATCTAGCGGCACATGGGCTCTTGCCCTTCGACCCAATGCTATGTAGTGGTATCTGCATGTGTTTGTAAGTTGTTCTTTTGTCTCAACTCTACGGATCTTCTTCTGCATCTCACTAGATTGGGATTTTGGATTCTCTAATAAAGGCAGCCGTCAGCCTAGCAATACAGTTTTCCTTGGATGCCAGTGTAAGTGGACCACCTCTTTCTTCTCAGGTCTGCATACTGGGGGCAGTTCTATAGGATATGCTATATTATACTCTACAGATATAATGTGCTCTATTTATCTGGCCTTGGAGGAAGAATCTTCCTGATGTCATCCAGTGCTTGGCACCTCAAGAGTTCGCGGTGAATGGTTTCATGATGATGTGCACACATCTGGCACTCTGGAGTGTGTTGTGATTGAATTTTGTTTACATGATTAAGTTCTGTGTGTTGGGTTCGAATGTAAAAATGGTGCTCTCATGTCGTATGTTTTCATGATGTGTGCCATACCATAAGCTGAACTTACAACATACTATTTTTATGGGTTCCTTTTGTTTCCCAATAGGTGTTGTATAAAGATGTGAAGAAACAGTATGACAGTTTTACATGGACAGCTCAGTATAAAGGTGTCCACACATTCTGCTTTTCCAATGAATTTTCCACATTCACACACAAAATTGTCTATTTTGATCTACAAGTTGGAGATGAGAAACCTGCAGCTGAAGAATTACATGGACACCAGACAGCTCTGACAATGGTAAGTACATTTCTGAAACTACCCAGAAAAAAAAACCCCAGGTTTCTGGCTCATGCATTCATTGTGACGTTTGCCTGCATCAAACCTCCTTAGTACACTCGCAGAGTCTGTTACCATCATTGCCTGCATCATATTTTATTTTGTTAGCCATGAAATTGTCCAGAGACAGCAACTATCTCCATTGTTGTCTTTAAGTAGTTGAATTGAATGGTAGACTAGACAGAGAGCGGCTAGAGTGCAAATAGCAAATGCTGTAACCTACCAGATAACCCCACTGATAAGGCATCCAAACTTTGATCTGATGATCATCATTTTAATGCCTACTTTGTGTTAAAAGAATCAATCACAGGCAAAGCACAGTCACAAAAAAATAACTACATATGAAATGAGATGCCTATGAAAAGTTACCAACACCAGAAAAGACAGAGTCACCAACATCAGCATAAGAAAAAAAGTTGGCACAGAACCTAGCTTGAATTACATTGAGAAACAAAGAAGGAAATGATTTGGTCACTTAATAAGAAAACAACCAAACTCTACAGTATACAAAGCTTTCTACAACAGAACATTAAGAAAGAAAGCAAGAGGAAGACTACGAAAAAGATTGTTAGATGGCATAGCTGAATCCTTTCGAAAAGCAAAAATAACTTATCACCCAAGCCACTAGAGCAGCGCAAGACAAAAACAGAAAACCGCAACAACCCAGTAGAGGTGTGACGACACAAGAAGAGGATCGAATGTACAGCTTTTCTCATGTACTTGTCCTTCCATTCATCTGCACAGTATAAGCCTATCCAAATGTCTAGATACTATTGAGTAGACAATCTTACAGATGTAGGGGGTCTCTGTGATTAAGCCTTTGCCTTGCATTTTGAGGGGCATGGGTTCAAATCCGGGTCGCGCCATTTTCTTCACGGGTGAATTTTGTCCAAGATACCCATAGGATTGTTGTGGGAGCTATGGAGTTTGTGCTTTGTACAGTACTCTCAGGTGGCTGAGAGGGACCAAACCATATGGGTTAAAACCCGGTTCAATGAAGTAAATCTTAACAATATTGGTCAACAACTCAAATTGAAAAATAAAAACTTTTGCCACCTGTTAATCTCATTTAGAGTGGATCAACAAAAGAAATATGACAAATTTCACATGCTGAAAAACAAGACAAATTTTGAACTATTTTTTTTTTAAACTGAACAAGTTTTGTTTAAAATATTTCTTCACAGCTACATTTTGAATACAATTTTCTTCTATTTTTTTATTTAATCTACAGATGGAAACATCAACCGTGAACATTTTTGAGAGCCTAAAAACTGTTCTCGACTATCAAACCCACCATCGACTTCGAGAATCTCAGGGTCAGGTCTTTGCAGAAGACCTTAATCAACGAGTCTTTTACTGGTCTGTCGGTGAATCCCTCCTTATAATTTTGATAGGCATTGGCCAGATTCTTGTTCTTCGAAGCTTCTTTACCAACACACATAAGACATCAGCAGCAACGTGAGGATTAAGTTAGGAGAGTTTAGTGTTCTGGTTTGGTTGGTGCTGGGTTTATTTTGTTGTGTGACTGTTGAAGTATGCTTGATATTGACATCATTAACAGAACAAAGATAGTGCCATATCAAAGCTATTTACACAAGAGATGTTCTAAAATAGAGAAAGTATATATATATGTTACAGCCAGGCTTTTTGTAGATGTTCTAAAATAAAGTATATATATATTTATATATGTTACAGCCAGGGTGTTTGTAAAATCTTACAACACTTCATATGTAGGTCAGCTTGAAAAATGAAGTACATGACATCATAAAAAAATATGGCAATGGTGAAATGGGTAAAAACAAAGTACTGTAGTTTTACAATGACAATACACATCAACTTTTTGATCAAAAGTCCTTTATCAAGCAAAGGATACAACAGAAGTGAAGAATTTCACTTCTTTCACAGCACACTACATATAGAATACAACAATAAAATCCTAGCGGTCCTAAAAAGGTTTTTACTGCAGTCTTCCCTTATATAAAAAATGTGCTGAAACAAAGTAGTGAAATTAGTCACAATAGTTACTGCTATATGGTCTACTGTTGTTCTTGGTAAACTAGAAAGAACAAATGAAATATTCATTATAACAGATGTTGGAAATATCCACCAAGAGCTCAGCAGACAACAGTCATTCACTGCATATTGCACTACAATTGACTGGAACACATTTTTTTTAATGATGTCTTGTACTTTGTTTATCACATTTGTTCTACATATAACGTTTTTGGGAGACTTTACAAACACCACACACTGTACAAAAAAGAGTAATAATTTAAGATTGTTCTGTAGGGTCTAGACTTATTCTTTTTACATGTGCACAATCTCACCTAAAATTCTCAACATATTAACTCTTTGCGAACCAAATGCCACACTAAAGGGCGTTTTTTATTCTAAAAATGAAAGACTTGTAAAACATGGCTTATGCCATGGTCCACTAAGAGTTCATGTGGTTTTTTTTGTGTGCATTATAATGGATACTGCAGGAGCAGCGGAACAAAGGAGACATAAGGTTTGTTTATTATGTAGTGGATTTAATCTGAGACACAGCCTTTCAACCTAATGACAGACCTTATTTTGGTTATATCAGTGTGTAGGTCAATACATAGGTAAAATAAGATGAAAAGAGACTATATACTTTAAATTTATGGCATCTCTGACAGAAATGTGGTTTAATACAATACGGATGTCTTTACAATCCAGTTGTAGGTCTAGTATTACATTTACATCAAGTTGTAGGTCTAGTATTACATTTACAATCAAGTTGTAGGTCTAGTATTACATTTACAATCAAGTTGTAGGTCTAGTATTACATTTACTATCAAGTTGTAGATCTAGTATTACATTTACAATCAAGTTGTAGATCTAGTATTACATTTACAATCAAGTTTTAGGTCTAGTATTACATTTACAATCAAGTTGTAGGTCTAGTATTACATTTACAATCAAGGACACATAATTTATAGTCTGGAAATAGATATTTGACACAGACATAATTTATAAACAATAGAAGATACAAAATGGCGTCCTAGAAACTATTTATGGGAAGCCCTGTCACAGAAAAGTGATATTAAACAATATATTTAGTCTCAGATTTCATTTGAACAGTGTAACAGTGATGTATCAGTACTAGTACAGTGTGGTTGATTTGATTATGTGCAAGTTTCTCTATATCCTTGTGTGTACAATGTAGAGTGTGTGTCTTTGTTGTTGTGTTCTTCTTCTGTTTGTTTAAGTTTTGTTGAATGATACTTATTGTTGATATTTATTTGTAATGATAAAATCAAAGTTATATATATATATAATATACATGGTTAATATCTGTTAGTCAAATGTGAAGTCAGTGCTATTCTATGGCTCGGAAACATGGAAGACAACAAGAAACCACCAGAAAACTTACATACCTTCACAAATGGATGTTTACGTAGAATAGAGGGACTGAGATGGTATGATAAGATTACCAACAAGGAACTCGCGAGAAAGAACTAAGCAGATACTAGTGGAGGAAGAGACACTGGCAATGGATAAGACATACATTGAGAAGGCCGACCGGAAGCAGGACAGGCACTGTTTTGGAACCGCAGGGAAAGAGGAGATGGGGAAGGCCTAGACAGACCTGGAGAAGAGAACTGGAGGCTGATATTAAAAGAATAGGTAAAACATGGAAAGAATTGGAAGGGATGGCAAGAGAGAGGAAGAGCTGGAAGAAGTTTGTTGAAGACCTGTGCTCCATTGGGAGTTGAAAGGTGAAGAAGAATATCTGTTAGTACAAAGCTGTTTAGATGTTGTCATTGCCCAGTGTGGTAATAACAATAGGAGTGCTAATGTTACATCATCTGATCATGTCTCCCCATTGTCATCCATTATCAAATTAGTTCAAAGTCTGGGGATGAAGTCATCTGATCATGTCTCCCCATTGTCATCCATTATCAAATTATTTCAAAGTCTGGGGATGAAGTCATCTGATCATGTCTCCTCACTGTTATTCATTAAGTTAGAAAATGCATTGCAAAATCAGCACGCCAATACAGAAAATGCCAGATCTACAGAGCCTACTGTATAAACTGCGCAAGCAGCGCAGGGTCGTCTTGTAGTGAATACCGTCTCACCGTGGAATACCAGAAAATGAAACAGCAGACCAACTGGCCAAGGAAGGTGCTGCAGGAGAGCAACCGGATGTGCCAGTTACCTATCACCAAAAGAAAAGGATGATTACATCAATGAGAAAGCTACAAATACCAACACAAGATGACTACTATAATATGAGCAGATTGGAACAAGTAAGTTGTCATTCTGCAACAGAACAGAATAGACTCTGCAGCCACATGTATACAAAATTCAAGATTGACAATTCAGCCATGTGGACAGGCACATCAGACTGCAGAGTACATACTTCAAGACTGCCCCTAATATGATATACTGAGGAAAACTAGACAGACCTCTGTGTGAGCTACAAAAGACAGTGAAGTTTATACAAGAAACAACTTTAAATATATAGACAATATTTCAAGGAAAGGAAAGAGAAAATGCATCATTTGTTTGGTCTCATCCCCATCTTTTTTTGCATATTCAATTTTAGGGACACATGTCTCTACCATTTTCTTCAATGTATCCTAGCCATCATATTTTATTAACCTTCACGATGATGGCAATTAATAAATTTAACTAATTAACATATTATAAATATCCTTATTATTTCTCATTCTCCATTACTTTCATCCATGTTGGGCCCAAAGATTCACCATAAGACTGAGCAAAGTTTTTTTACATTTTTAAAACAATTTTGCTAATCCAGCATTTTTCTACCAACCATCCAGCACCAATAGAGTATGATAGTGTAGTCATTTGTCTTGTTGATAACAGTCGTCTTCTGCTTGTTCCATTATTCTGTTTCTTATTATTGTCTAATGTTTTAAAACTGTTTTATTACATGCAACAATGAATATCATTGTGTTAATGAGAAGAGTAAATAAATTACAAATGGCTATTAACCCCTTTGTCCTTTTGAGCCGATTTATAGGCTTGTATTTTTGTAAGACGTTACAAAGCCAGTTAATGTACTAGCTTATTATATTTTGCGTTCATTCTTTACGACCAATTTTAATCACTCTTTGTGGTATGTCTGATCTTTGCCAAGAACGTGTATACGTTGCACATTGGTTTGGTAGGCCCCTAAACACATAGACTCCTACATGTTTAGGACATGTGCATCCGATTTCACCCAAACCTCCTTAGTCGCCGCTTACGACATGCGTGACAGGCAGCAGTGGTTCTATTCTTTACACCCCAAATTTGGGTCTCGTAACCACTCGGGCGGTGTACTAGCTAATTCAGTTTCATTGCAAAATAAATGCGTTCTGAGTTTAGTTTTTTTATATGGACTGAATGAGATAAACAAAAATTGAGATACGAGCTTGAAATCCATATATTATTACTCTGCTATTTTTCTCAACACAATTTCCACCAATATTTCCACTTATCCCATCACTACTCCGATACAGTAGATACAAAGCAAAATAGTTTCCACAAAAGGTGGATCTCAGAACTAACATAGGCGATGCATGAAGCTCACACACAAGGTGGATCTCAGAACTAACATAGGCGATGAATACACTATTTATGAAGCTCACACAAAAGCCATTCCATAAATCTCTTATCCTGGCGCTGTCCAGCAAAACAGGATTAGATAAAAGAAAAAATCACATCACTTTATGAGCAATACAAATCCTTCAGTATAAAAGTCTACTGTTTATGACACATTCACATACTTCTTTGTCACATACAAAATATTTGATGCCAAGATGTGTTTTTAGTGGACAATAGAGGTAGTGTTAAGTGTGTCGTGTAATTTGAGTTCAAACAATTTCCTTGGCTCTAAGTTCATTGTTATTTTAAAAAAACCACACAACATAATATTTGTTTGTGGGTGGTGCATTTCTCTAGCAGAGCCACCAAGTCACCATTTTCTTTATCTGCGCACATGTATGCAGCACCTGGCATCTACTTAAAAAAAAGGATCTAACTGCAAAGTATTGACTTCATTGCATCAGGTTTCCTCATAAGTCTGTCGGGAGAAATGGCATGTCACAAACTTTATAGCTTCAGAAACAATTTGAGGTATCTTCTGAAAAATTGCACATATGGGGTCACTATGGTGAAGTGGTTATGACATTTGCCTGTCGTTCTAAAGTTGTAGGTTTGAATCCAGACTAAGTCACATGACACCTACTACCATTTTCAAATAATCTGATGTATGTAACATACATACGGACTTAGCCTCATACAATCTTGTAGTCAAAGTCTGTTAGTGAGAAACTAAGTAGCCATACCCCACTTTGAATGACTTGCTCGCCCGAGTGGTTACCTAGGCCCAAATTTGGGTTGTAAAGAATAGAGCCACTGTTACCTGCCACGCATGTCGTAAGTGGCAAATAAGGAGGTTTGGCTGAAATCGGATGCATGTGTCCACTAAGGAATGCTAACCCGAAACAAACGCTTGCAGAAAACGGATGCACCAGACCGTAAGGTGCATAACATGGTGCAACGACCCTCACAATGAGAAATGGGATAACGGATTCCACGGTCGGCAATCTGCCTCGAAGATTTAGCCACTCAGTAAGAATGTCAGACCTACCATCACGAGGGTGGCCAAAACTTACTGCGGTAAGAGGTCGGCACAAACAGAGAAGCAGAAATCATAGGAATTATATCCTACAGAACTGCCCCAGTATGCAAACTTGAGAAGAAAGAGGTGGCCCACTTACACTAGCGTCCAAGATAAACTGTATGGCGTGGCTGATAATCTGAGACAGACGGCTGCCTTTATTAAAGAATCCGAAATCCCAATCTAGTGAGAATGCAGAAGAAGAATGACTTACTGACTTATTCCTCTCTGCACTTCGTGGATCATAGAGCCCCAACAGTTGTTCACTTATTTAAATGCAAGGTGAGAAATGATAATATGAAGTGATCAAAGTTTAATGAAAGCTAATGTCGCACAATTGTTTGGCTGTTTAGTAAGACCATGATAAATGATCTGCTTTTGCTTAGTAGAACATAGGTTTTCTGAAGAGGATTTCAACCTGATGAAAGTTGTGCCAGGTTTCAAGAGATTTGAAGAAGCTATCATCCATTTGCGAGTTATTCAGTGCTACATAGAACCAATACTGACATACGGATGCGAGTCATGGACAATGAACACACAGATCGAAAAATCTCTGAGGGCCACAGAAATGTGGTTTTATAGAAGAATGATGAGAATTCCATGGACTGCTAAAATGTTGAGGTGTTGAATGAGATCAAGACACAGAGAAAGCTTATCAATATAAGAAAGGGGCAGTCATCATTTTTCGGGCATGTGATGAGGAGGGAGGTTTAGAACATATTGTGACAACCGGTAAAATCGAGGGTAGGCTAGATAGGGGAAGACATAGAGAGAAAATTTTGGATAGCCTGACTTCATGGCATGGTAGAGCGTCAACATCTGAGTTGATAGCAAACACCAACGACAAAGATTTGTGGAGATCCATGATCGCCTACGCCAGCCGGCACAGCACCTGATGATGATCATCATCCATTTGAAATTATCATTTTTTGGGTTGGCTGCTATGAATTTTGACTTAGTAATGGCTTCTAATCTGGCATGTGCTGATTTTTGCGCTTCCGCTGGCTTTCCTTATCATTATTGTTCCTCACGTTTAGGCGAGCCTTAATCCTACTTCAGACGTACTTGTAATTTATATCCTCAAATAAAATATCAGTCACCTGTAGTCCATCCAACTGCATACTTTGTGCACAGCAGGAAGTTTTGGCCAAGCTGGCCTCAAAACCACAGAATTTCTACAGTACATGGTCAATAGCACAGAAAGTTACAAATTTCACTATCGGCAATCCCTAAAGGGTTTTTAAGCTGAAGGATTGACTTCATTGCACGGGTTTACTCCATATGGTCGGTCCTCTCCGCAGAAATGGCACGCCACCTGCTGAGAATATTGCATAAAGCACAAACTCCGTAGCTCCTGCAACAATCCTAGCGGTCTCTGAAAAAACTGCACTCGTGAACAGAAGGTCGCGGTCCAGATTCGAGCCTACAACCTTCAACTCACAAGGCAAAGGGCTTAATTGAAACTGATTAACTTCTTGTGGACCAAACGCCACATTACGTGGCTTTGGGTTGACAACCTTTACCAGGAGCCACACTCCTCTCTCTTTAGCCTGTTACGCCCTTGGCGTTTAGGGCAGCAACAAACGTACACCATTCTTCCCTGTTCATGGCCTTCCTCTGTATTGTGTTCCAGCTATGATTCATTTCCTTCAGCTCTTGCTCTATCGTTGTCCTCCAGGTCGTCTTGGGTCTTCCACGCTTCGCCTACCCTCTGGAGTCCATCTCAGTGCAGTTTTCGTGTCGGAGCCAGTCTCCATGCGCATCACATGTCCAATCCATCTCCAGCGTCGTCTTCGGATGATAGTGCCCATATTCTCTTGTTGGCATCGTGCAAGCAATTCTTGATTCGAGATAGTAGTCGGCCAGTACACGCGTAAGATTTTTCGCAGACAAGTTGTATGAAAGGCGGAGAGTCTTGACATATCCTGTTCTGTCATTCTCCAGCATTCCGATCCGTACAGCAATGTTGACAGCACACAGCTGTCTTGGTTCTGATGCTGTATTGGGCAGATTTCCAGGCGGTCTGAAGGGTCATGAATGCACTTCGTGCCTTACTCAGTCTGTTTTTAATGTCAGATCCAGCGCCTCCTTCATTGCTAATAACACTTCCAAGGTATGTGAAAGCGGTTGTATCTCGGAGGGTTTTACCTTCTAGTTTGACTGGTGCTGGGGTTGCTATGTTCAGAGTCATTACTTCAGTTTTCTTCTGATTTATTTTCAGCCCAACCATCTCACTATATTGGTTAAGGCGGCAGGTCTTTTCCTGGATATCTCTATGTGTATGAGATAGGAGTGCGATGTCATCTGCAAAATCTAGGTCTTCCAGAGTGGATAGGAGCCACACTAAAGGGTGTTTTTTTCTTTAAAAACAAGTGGCTTGTAAAAACATGACCTTTGTCCTGGTCCACTTCTTCTTGCGGTCGCCCGCTATAAGTTCAGGCGTAGTCTGCATGCTTGGTACTTCTGACTGATTTTTACATGAAGGCATGCTTTCCTTATTGCCATGGTCCACTAAGAGTTAAATGATAATAGAGAACAGATCATTGTAAACACATAATCCTTTATCTCTTGTCTTATATATCATGTACAAGATGAACAATTTAATCAAATGTAAATAAAAGTTAAAATGTACAAACTGAGATCTGTGGTTGCTACAAATAAGAGATGTGTTGAACAAAAATTTTAGCCAACTCTGTATGAAGTAACATGTCGTTAATTTTTCTTCTTTCTCGTTTTGTTTGTCATTTTTTTTCACCAAATTTTGGTTCTTGTATATCATATATCTAACATAATTGTTGATTGTATGTCGACTCTGTTGTCAGTAGACTGCATTTACATATTCATCGTCCGTACAAATTAAAGACATTACGTCGGATAAAAACCTACTTATTATCTATGGGTAAATGATCAAAATTTGAAGTAAGAAAGTTTTAGAAAAAAGTACAACAGATAAAAGTGATATTTCTGCCAATGTTGATCAATTTTGTTGCTACACTTTGTTAAACTATCTTATTCTTCATATTAGCTGTTTCCTTTGTAGAACATTGTTCTCATTGTTAATTCTTTGAACTCTTGCCACATGTACCTTAAAAACCTATTCCTCTAAGCAAAAAACAGCACATATTAGTGATATTAAAAACAAGACAATTTGGCATAACAAAGTGTTCTATAATTTGCTACTGACTTATCCCATCATCTCCGATATTTCTCTTATTATACATCTGCAAGAGACTAAACTATTAAATTTACTTGATACATTATGTATACCATGCAGACATACACTCCCAGGTACTGTATCCTGTTCTCCACATTTGAACATATATGACTCAGACGTTAACTCTTTCCACGCAGAATTATTTCATGAATTTTTAAGCAGTTGATTCAAGGGAGGTTAAAAAAAAACCATCCGAACTACTCGCAATAAATAAACATATATATATTATTATATACTAAATTGAAGAAAACTGGACAACCCAATAGAATAACAAGGTTAAAAAGTAGTAGAAGTAAAACTAGAAAGACTTCTTAAAAGGGGAAGTAACTATATGGCGCAGTATGCGGCTAATAGCGTGCAACAGACTTCCGCCGTGGCGCAGTGTGCAGCTTAAAGCGTGGAAAGAGATTACAATTAAGCAATTCTTCGTTGTCTGAGTGATCATCTCACTTTTGATATCCTTATCAGAATAATCACATTCTAAGTCCAATTCATCCTCAGAATCGTTGAAAACAAATTTAACATCTTGCTCTGTTGTTATCGTTTTAGAGTGACTCATTTCGTTATGCACATCTTTTCGTCACGAAATACTAAAATAAATTACATTATCGGTGCACACAAATATCACATAACAGTTTCCGACATCTCGCTAAACCAACTAATAACACATCGATTGTGTTTGACATCACATTTGTACAGATTTTATCTTTGACCACCAATAAATATTGATAGTCTTGTCACACTGAAATATCCGGACGTTTGGGATAGATGTTTATATTTAAGAGTTATATATTGGATCTGGGGTCGATATTGGTACAGCCCAAATTGGATGAAATACTAAATATGGAAAAAGATTGATTAATCAACATCGAACAGACTTGTTACGCAACTGGATTTGTTGAGGTAGTGATTGAAACGCCTAGGGAAATGTCCGGAGTGTTATGATGATAGTCCTCATATAACTGATATTGTATCTCAGGAGGTTCTAAGGGTTAAGCTACCTTGCACTTCATATAGCCATATCCTTTGTAGAACATTACTCTCATTATAACGTCTGAATAACTATCTGTAACTAGTTTTCCTGCCACCATCATTGTTTTGGTCATACTCGATTCATCTTTGAAGAACCACGCCATCCAATATTGCACTTTGCAAATCTACTTATAATGTAACCAAAATATTTCAGTTTTCAAGACACAATCTTGTTTATGATCCTGTTCATGTGGTGTCAGGGCCGGGGAAGCAAAGAATATTAGCACTGCGACCTACAAGGCATGTCATAAAAGCTGATGTAGGACCTAGGAAGCTACCCTAGTAAATAAAAAGCGTCGCAGAAATCGGATGTGCTGGTCTACTTGTAGGCGCATAACTGGCACACTTGTAGGCGCATAACTGGCACAACACACAATCACTCTTAGACCCAGATCACATACAAATCACACAGAGTGGTTGACAAGTGGTCGATATGGAGCGTTCGAAGAAATTTATGATCCAATGTTCCTCGATGTCCAGGACTTTTCTCGAATCCTGTTTTGCCTCACAGCGTCAGGATAAGAAGAGATTTATAGAACAGGCTTTTGTGTGTGCTTTATAAAGTGTTTTTCATCGCCTCTGTTATCTCAGGTCCACCTTTGCGTGGACTGTCGCTTGCTTTGTATCCATTGTATCGGAGTAACATTGCCCTTTGAGGCACACTGTCTGCTGTTCTTGTAGAATGTGTATATTTTTCTATTGAGAGCGTTCTAAGCATTTTTATGTAGCAATTGTTTCAAAGGATATTTTATTCTTTAATGTTTGTATTATAGTCCAAGATTAACATCTGTATGTTGCTACAGAAAAAAATGCATGTCCTCATAAGTTTTATTTGTTTCCTTGTTTGTGTTAAGTTGTAGTTTCATCATATTGATTACCATTATTTCATATTTTGCCATTATAATATTATTTTCATATCTACTTTGATGTTGAGGATTGCTTTATATATATATATTTTATATGTTTCTATGTGTGTGTTATATATGTAATATAAAAATCCTGCAAATTTCAGGTCATATACGATAGCAAATGAAAAGTGTTTGAAATGAACAAACCGTGTATCATCAGAGACCATCATTAACCCTTTCGCTGCCATATACTTTCTGAAGGCTGAGCTAAAAATAACTACTCTTTGTTTCTAGGTCACAAACGTGGATGTACGCCTATAGCAGTGACAGTAGCAATGTATAACGTGTTAACACGTCTTTAGCCTACAGAGGAGAGATAATAACAGACGTGTTAATGCATCTTTAGAAGTGAAGGGGGAAAACGTATATATATGTCCTTAGCAGCTAAAGGGTTAAAAGATGGATTGACCATGTATGTGTATGCCAGTAGTTGCATTGGCTAGGATATCTTTTTAATGGACAGTGAATGGGAAGAGAAGACTAGACACCCAAGGAAAACGCGGAGAGTTGAAAGATCATGGTCTGTTGTGAGAAACAAAACTGAACGACACACCCTGGAGATCTCTTGGGAAAGCTGTATGAAGTCAAACAGGACATGAAATTTGATCATATCCTGTGTTTCAGGGAACATGTTCGCCCGAGTGGTTACCGTGGCCCAAATTTGGGGTGTAAAGAATAGAACCACTGTTACCTGCCACGCATGTCGTAAGAGGCATCTTTGGCTGAAATCGGATGCTTGTGTCCTAAACGTGTACAAGTCTATGCGTTTAGGGCCTACCAAACCAATGTGCAACGTATACACGTTCTTGGCAAAGATCAAGCGTATCACAGAGAGTGATTAAGATTGGTGTAAGAACGAAGCAAAGAAGAAGAAAGAGGGAACATGTTGAGCATCGTCAAAGCACGTAAAGGTCTGATGGTAATAAGTCATGGCAGTTGCTTGTCATCCTGTGTCAGGTGCTGGTTCTTTCAATCATCGAATATACAGTGACCATCCTCACTGTTAGTAAGATGCAAATTGAACGACTGGAGAGAATTGAGAATGAAGCATTGAGTATCATCCTGAGTTGCACTAGAGATACACCCTGCATGGCGATGATGTTTCTCCTCACACGGAGTATAGGCTCAAGATAGATAGAGCACATGCTTATCTCAAAATCAGTGCTAAAAATGATAATCCATTATACAAGCTGCGCAGCATCAGAAGTGGAAATCGGTTAAAGTGGGGCAAGTCGTGGGTTGGCCATGCTGCAGACACTGTTCATCTGATATAATAATAATAATTCCTCTCATACCGTTATACGTTACATAGGGCCTGAAAGTAATTTCTCCATATCGCTCTATCCTGGGCAACTCGCTCAATCTCCATGGAACTGAGACCGATATTTCCTGCCTCTCTCAGCAAAGTTCGTTTCAAGGTCTCCTTAGGTCAACCTCTCTTTCTTGAACCCTTTGCATCCTACTTCGATGCCTGCTTTGATATTCGTTGATCATTTCTCCTCAAGGTGTGCCCAACATATCTCCATCTTCTCTTTCTTATAACAGTTGTCACTAGTGGTTGACCAGACATGTCTCTGATTTCATCACTTCTTCTGAATTCAACTGATATGCAGGCCCTAAAATCTGGGATGTCAAGGAATTATTGTCTGACTGTATATGTTATGTCTGCCATATAGGAAGCTGGAATTTTTTCACTTCTTTTGTATCCAGTGCTTGATAAAGACATTTTGGCCGAAACGTTGCTGTATTTGTTTTTTGCTTTGTAAAACTATATTGCTTTGTTTTTGTCTATGCTACATAGTTTTGCTGCAGTCGTCCCGTATAACGATACGATCTTCAGGTGTAAGAAAGAGATCAGAGCACACAGTTATTCACTGAAGTACGATGATGATAGTCCAATAACTCAATCGATGCCGTATTTGACACATCTACTTACTTACTTAATCCCGTCATGCCTAGTGACACATGGGGCTTCAGAAAGGACTTTCCATGCTCTCCTGTCCCGTGCAACCTTCAGCGCAGAGCCCCACGTCAGAGATGCGGTGTCCAGTTCCTCTTCCATCATGCGCCCCATGTTGTCCGTGGTCTGCCTTTCTTTCTCTTTCCTTCTGGTGTCCAAGTGAGGGCTACCCTTGCAGGCATTTCTTGTCTCATTCTCATAACATGTCCGAGCCATTTCCATCTTCTCTTTTTGAGTATGTCATTCATTGCCTCTTGTCTTGTATCTTGGAGTAGTTGGTTGTTGGATATTTTTACTGGCCAAAAGATTCCCAAGATTCCTCGAAGACAAGAGTGGTGGAAAACTGACAGCCTGCTAGTATCTCCTTTGGTCATCCTCCAACATTCCGATCCGTAGAGCAAAACTGGCAAAACAATGCTTTTATAGAGTTTAAGCTTTGTGGTCCTATTGTAGATTTTGGACTTCCATACTGGTTTCATTCTGGCAAAAGCGGTTCTGGCCTTACTTAGACGTGATTTTATGTCTTCCTCTGTGCCACCATTTAGTGTCAGTACGCTAACAAGATATGTAAACTGCTCAACCCTTTCCAGTGTTTCATTTTCTAACATTACTGGTTGTTGGATTTCACTGTTTGTCATAATTTTTGTTTTTCCTGTGTTTGTTTTGAGGCCTACTGTCTTTGCCGTGCTGTGAAGTATTGTACTTTTCTCTTGTATATGTTCATGTTTGTGTGACACCAGGGCTATATCATCTGCAAAGTCCAGATCCTCAAGTATATCGAAAGGGGTCCATCTTATTCCTCTTGGTGCTTGTTGATTTATGGCATTTTTAGCACCCAGTCAATTGTAATACTAAACAAAAGAGAGGACATTACTTTGACACATACAGCTTTTACAAATGATCCTCATTCCTGCCGGTCTGCTGCCATTCTACCAGTAGTATTTATCCTTTGCAGACCATTCCTGCAAACAATATTTCATATATTATGTCCAAAGCACCTGTGTGTTGCAGGGACTTGCAATTGAGAATAGTAAAACTGCAACCTACAAGGCATGTCATAAGAGACGACTGAGGTAGGGGCCTAGGAAGCTACCCTAGTAAATAAAAAGCTTTGCAGAAATTGGATGTCCTACTAGCAGATGCATAACTGGCACAACATACAATTGCTCTTAGGCTCAGATCACATACAAATCACAAAGAGTGATTTAGCACATGGTTGATGTGGAACGTTTGAAAAGTCCAAATAATTTGTGCATCTTATCTGCTACGGTAAACCACATGAAATGGAACTCGGATGCAGACATTAAAAATGTGAAACAGGGCAGTACAGAGAGAACAAATATTCAGATATAAGAAATGTTATTTGAAATTGTAATAGCTCTAATGACAATATAAGTCTACTGCAGCGAAAAGATCAATGCTCAGTCTTAAGCTAAGAATTGGACTAAACTACTGGGGTAGAAAATGTGAACAGTTTTGAATATCTTGGTTCACTGCTAACAACAGATGGAAATGGGATGAAGGATAAGTGGTTAGAAATTAAAAGAACAAACATGGCTTTACAAAAAAATGAAACAACTAAAAACAGTATGGAACGGAACTGATAAGAAAACTAAGATCAGAATACTAAGGGCACGCATATTCCCAGTGTATGGGTGGGAAGCATGGATGTTTAATAAGGAAGTCGAAAAACATATATGTGCTTTTGAATATAAGTGTTACAGAAGAGTCCTTAATATATCATGGGCAGAGAAGAGAACTCAAAATCAAAGAAAACTGGCTGATGCTACAAATAAGAAAGAGAAAATTCTTCTTCTTCACGACCAATTTTAATCACTCTTGATCGTTGTCAAGAACGTGTATACGTTGCACATTGGTTTGGTAGGTCCCTAAACGCATAGACTTCTACATGTTTAGGACATGTGCATCCGATTTCAGCCAAACCTCCTTAGTCGCCTCCTACGACATGCATGGCAGGTAACAGTGGTTCCATTCTTTACACCCCAAATTTGGGCCCGGTAACCACTCGGGCGAAAAGAAAAAATTGAAGGGCTGGAGAAGACCATCATGGAAGGAGGCAAACAGAAGAAGAGGAAGACCACGGAGAAGATGGATTCAGGATGTAAGTTATGGTTTGAACATGATGGCTGCAGAGGCAGGACATCTGGCCTATGAGAGAGAGAAATTCGGAGGACTGTTGGGGTGGCAAAGTTCTGCTCAGGACAAGCTATTTGATGATGATGACTGGTAACCTAAACAGAATAAACCCCACTCACTTAACCACACTAAAGAAGGTGCAGTCATGCATGCAAGACAATACAGCATATCCTGTTTGAATGTCCTGGACTAGACCAATCTGTTCATTATAACCTTACGGATAGCTTCCCACAACTGCAGATTCTACAATTTGGCATTGGCTGCTCACAAGTGAAAACTCACAGTCCTGGTCTGAAGAAGAAGAAGAATATGTGGATGTAAGACATTTTGAGGTTCAACTGTTCATTATTTATTGCTTGCCTCATTTGTGAGCCGGATTTATGATCAACAAAATTTATTCATTTCACCAAGTGGTCGATTTTTTCCTGCACTATTGCATGTGTAAGTGCTTCAAAGATACTGACTCATTTAACTTACAGAATGAAGCTAAGCACCTATGGGTGTAGCCTGAGTGCATAGTCTTCAATTAATTTTTAAGTCGTTAACTGTCATTACTGCCTGTAGTACCGCCTTTTAGGGCAGTGTACGAGAGCATGAGGAATATAACGGCCGCATGGCTAGTGCAGTCGCAGCGACTTTCAGGTTAGGACTTTTATTTATGTCCACAACAACAAAAAATCCTTATCCTTACCGGGAATTGAATATGGGTCTCCAGCATGGGAACCGCACACTAATCCATTCGGCCAGGTGCTCCCTAATTTTTAAGTATGGTGTTATGTTATGTTATCGATCGACGTCATGGTACATTGGGCATTCCATTCGTGCTCTGTCCTCCGTTGCAGCAGCCATCCCAAAGTCCATTTGCTCACAGTACCCATGAGAAGTTGATTACTATATCTTCTCTCTCTACCACGAAGACGACACTGTCTGGCATGTCCAAACTTAACGCCTAATTCTCGAACTCGTTCCAGTGTCTGAGACCCACCCATGTCACACAATTGAGAGCGACCGCATTGATGATATTGGCTCTGTCCATGCTTCTGCCCACTTGAGTCGGGGCACTATGGTGTATGGTGTGTTAAAGATATCTTCTACAGCAATCAACTTCTGCTGTGCGACTACTCCAGTATGTGTCATACACAGGGTCCCCCATAGTTGGTTCTGAAGAGTTGTTCCTATTGGCCAGATTTCCATTCTCAGGCTGGGGCAGTCTTGCAAGATGTGCTCCACAGGTGGAGGCAGCTGAGACCCATTCTATGGAGGTGTGCTCTGAGACCTCGGTGTCCAGTTCTAAGCCTGTAGACTGCGCTTCTCTGTTTAATATATTTATGTGGTCATGCTCTGGGTGGTATCCACGGTTGGTTTTTGCCTATGTCATATTTCTGGACTACTTATTAAAGATATCAATATTCAACATGTTTATATTATATAAGCTTATGAATAAATTAACATAAAATGTGTGTTTTGTTTTTGTCCATATTCAGCTCATACATGTTTATAATAATCCATTTTCTTGGTTTCAGAGATCATTAGTGTTTGGAGCTGATAGTATTTTGGTATGAATTTTATTTTCAACCCTTATATCTGCATGGCTATTATTAAACCCAAAAAAAAGAAAAGATACAGTTTTACCCCCTTTTTTTGGTTTGTGTTCTATTAAGATTTGTTCTGCTTACATTTTTAAAATTAAATTTTCTTTTTATTCAAGTCCAAACCTCCAAACCTTTTGTTTCTTACATACATTGGGCATTGTTTTTCTTTTGTTTATAAACTCCAACATGGAGTCTGATTTTTGTTTCCATAGAAAAGAAGTTTGGATTGATTATTAACCCTTTGAACCCTGGCCACCTGTACCTTAAAAATCTCTTCCCTGGAGCTCTTGGGCAAAAACAGTACACATCAGAGTTATATTAAAACACAATCATTTAACATCTCTAAAACACATAATTTTGGTGCTCTATAATTTGTTATTGACTTACCCCATCATCTCCGTTATTCCAGCTTATTATATATTTAAAGAATACTAAACTTTAAAATTTATTTGATTTAATATGTGGGCATGGCAGCAAATACTCCCGTATATGAAGATTTTTTTTAATATTGAAGATATATAGCTTGAATATCAATGATCTAAAGCTAAATGATTATATAACACACTTTCTATATCTGTATCAGAATAATCATATTCTAAGTCTAATTTATAGTCAAATTCATTCAAAACAATTTCAACAGCTTGCTCTGTTATACTTTTAGAATGACCATTTCCGAAAATTATCTTTTTAGCACGAAAATATTTAACTAATTACCTTATCAGTACAATAAAATAACACAACAGCGTCCGCCATCTCTAAAAGATGAAGAACACATGGGTTGCGTTTTATGTCTCATTTGTACACAATGTATTTTCAAATACTGAAAAATAGTGAAAAAATATGCTCAGACCAATATATCGGGAGCTCATGGTATGCAGCACTTACATTCAATCCTGAAATATCGGGAGCCTGGGTTCTAAGGGTTAATAAAAATTAGTGTAAGTAGAGGTTAGGTATTTGCCTCTTGTTCCAAGGTGCTCGTTCGCTCCACATGGAGCCATCAGAATATTTTTTCTAGAGATTCCTGTTCCCATAGTAGGTGAGATCAAGTTGCTAGTCTTATCAGAGACACAGGCGACCAAGCGTAAGTCCCGTGTTCAAGTTAAGCACATAAAAGGATGCATGGCAATTCAAAAATCGAGAACAGATTGAAAAGCTGCTGATCATTCAAAGTTCATTAGAAAGATTTTTTTTTAGATCTAGAAGCACTTGAGCTTTTCGGTTCAGTGCCATGGACATCGTAACCATTCGGTGCCATGAACACCGTAAATCTGGAGAACCTGTGGCTTTTCTGCTAGCCCGCGGAATTGAACCGCACTCACAGGGGGCTTGTGACCCGTCATCCAGTGCGCTACGAACACGCTGGGCAGGCGGGCGCATTAGAAAGATTAAATTCCTTCAAAATATTTGCACCATCTTTTAAGTTACATTGGGGACCTTCATGGTGCTACAGAGTTTGTGCACTGCCGCTGAGATCTTCCTGTGTAAGAAAGAGATTGAAGCATACATGCTACTCCCCGAAGCTCCTATCATTTATTAATCAAAGACCTTCCAGTTCAAACATTGCTTTATTTTTTTGCTTTGTAAAACTACATCCCTTCTTGTTTCCACATTTTGACTTTGGTACAGTTTTACTAGTCTTTCAATTTAAAGGAACTGTTGTTGGGGAGTTGAAGATGGATAAGGACGATATTCTTCAGCCTCTTCGTGACTGTCTTTTGGATGAGAACACTAAAATCGGTGTTGAATCGATCAAGCGATTTAGGCAGTTTGGAGTTACCTGTTGTACAAGTCAAACTGGATGCCTGAGAGGCAGAGTGAGAGGTGTGTTTAATCAGTGAGTCACAGGAACCATCAGTATGCACACTCTTTGATATCTGTTGGGGGAGACTGAGCACCTATGGGTCTGCCGGAGTGCAATGACGTCAGTTTAGTAACCAATAACCAAAACTTGACAATGAAACAGCAAACTTATTGCCAAAGGCAGGCTAGCACAAACACCAGTATGACAGATGAGACAAACGACATGAAAATGGTTTACACGAACAAATGGATGCAAGGTCACCCAGATGATGTCTATTACCAACTCAATAGAGTACATATTGTCATCTTCCGGCTACGAACTAGGCTGAGGTATCATCTGTTTAACATGTACAAGATTGGTCCTACTGAGATATGCACATGTGACAACAGCATTATGACAGATACACATCCTGCAAGAGTCCAACACGATGAACAGAGAAAATATACATGGCCAACCCCCATATCAGTCCAAGACAAACTATATGGGATATGCGAAGACTCTGGTTGACCACTAACTACCATAGAGGTATACAAGTCAAAGTCAGTCCAAGACAAGATATACACTGTGATAGATAGACTCTGGTTGTCAACTAACTACTTTAGAATATGTGTAAATGTAAGTCCAAGACAAGCTATATGGAGATGTACACAGACTTTAGTTGAACACTAACTACTTTAGAAGTATACAAGTTGATTAAAACGGTGGAAGAAAAAGACTGCTTTCTTTTCTTGCTTCAAAAACATTCAATTTGACTACAGTCTTGCTCATAAAAAAAAAGGAACAAATGTAAACTTATTTTTTTTTCCTCTAATCTTGTTTTACATCACGAAAAGATATTTCTATAACAGGCATCCTGTACGTTTAATAAATAGTGTTTTTCGTCACCTCTGTTATTTCTGAGGTCCACTTGTTTGCACGGACAGCATTTTCCTTTGTATCCAACTGTATCGGAGTAACACTTCTCTTTGAGGTGCAATGTCTGTTGGTAATCTGCTTACGTGGCTGAACTATTTAATTTGTTGTTTCTTGATGACGTTCAGTACTGATGTTGTATCCACTTTTTTCCTGATATCTTCATTTCTAAACCGGTTGCTTCTTGATACTCTCTGTCGTGACTAGCATAAACACTAGATTAGTTATTGGTTAATGAACTGACGTCGCAACACTCCGAGCAGGCCGATAGGTGCTCGGTTTCCCTCAACAGATTTAAAAGGGCATGGATACCGATGGTTCCTGTGGCTTGCTGGTTAAACACACTTCTCTCTCTGCCCCTCAAGCATCCAGTTCTACTTGTACAATGTATAATTCCTAAGTCGCTCTATTGATTCAATGTCTATTCTAGTATTCTCATCCAATATTAGGTCGCTAAGAGACCTAAGAACTCTTCCCCCCCCTTATCCATCCTGAACTACCTAACAATCGATGCAAGCATGTCTCCTCTCATTGCCGTCAACATTTGCTTGACCAGGACAGTAGATCTACGCTAGTCTCTGTAGGTCGGAAACCTCTATAGACGACATTCGTACCACAACCTGCAACACTATAGAACATTCATACCACAACCTGCAACAATATAGAACATTCATACCACAACCTGCAACACTATAGAACATTCATACCATAACCTGCAACACTATAGAACATTCATACCATAACCTGCAACAGTATAGAACATTTATACCACAACCTGCAACAATATAGAACATTCACACCACAACCTGCAACACTAGAACATTCATACCACAACCTGCAACACCATAGAACATTCATACCACAACTTGCAACACTATAGAACATTCATACCACAACCTGCAACACCATAGAACATTCATACCACAACCTGCAACACTATAGAACATTCATACCACAACCTGCAACACTATAGAACATTCATACCACAACCTGCACCACTATAGAACATTCATACCACAACCTGCAACACTAGAACATTCATACCACAACCTGCAACACCATAGAACATTCATACCACAACTTGTAACACTATAGAACATTCATACCACAACCTGCAACACCATAGAACATTCATACCACAACCTGCAACACTATAGAACATTCATACCACAACCTGCAACACTATAGAACATTCATACCACAACCTGCACCACTATAGAACATTCATACCACAACCTGCAACACTATAGAACATTCATACCTACAATACTATAGAAATAATAAAATAAATAAATGCTGTAGTTATTTTGTTTCCAATCCATCGTTTCTTTATTTCAGGTGAGTTTCCTGATTGAATTTCTGTATAGTGTGTATGAACAACGTGTTATATAGGAGCTTGATCAGCTGCTTGAAAACTATAACAAGAATTAACCTAACAAGAATTTCTATAAGATTTTATCAGGCTAGTGTTGTCAGCCATTTTGTTGACAATAAATACATATGGATTTTTAAATGCTTTTTAATACAATTATATTTGTGCATGCTATGGTTTGTGTATATGTTTTCATGTTATTTATTGACTTGTAAATTAATAAAATGACGCTCCACTTGTAAACAAATGTGGAGCGCCTGGTCGAGTGGATTAGAGCGTGGCTGCCATGCTGGAGACCTGGGTTCAATCCATGGTACCGCCACTGGATATTTTCTGTCGGGGGAATAAAGAAAAATCATAACCTTAAATGTTTTGCATCGACTGCACTAGCTGTGCGATCATTAAATTCCCAGGCCCTGTCCCACCAAACAAAGCGTATTACAGGCAGAACGACAGGTTTTTTGTAAATTAATACGCTGTTTCAACTAATTCTTTCTTTGAGCATTCATAAAATATATTTTTGATATTTTCTTCTAGTGTGGTCAACTTTAAAAGTTGATTCATTTCATTTATAAATTAATCAATTATTCATAAAAATATTCACTGATATTCTTTGGTCTCTTGGCGACCTACTGTTGGATATAACATTACTAGGGGACTTCTTCTTCTTTGCGTTCGTTCTTTACAACCAATTTTAATCACTTTTACTGTGATATGTTTGATCTTTGCCAGAACGTGTATACGTTGCACATTGGTTTGGTAGACCCCTAAATTCTACACGCTTAGGACACATGCATCCGATTTCAGCCAAACCTCCTTAGTCGCCTCTTACAACTTGCGTGGCAGGTAACTGGTTCTATTCTTCACACCCCAAATTTGGACCCAGGTAATCACCCGGGCAACTAGGGGAACTCATTTGGCCCCGAAACACAAATTAAAGCTGCCACCCCTACACTTAACCGCAAGAGTGAATAACCTATTCCATCATCCACCTGGGAAAAGACAATAGGTGCATCACAATGGCAGATCGCTGTGTTGAAAAAAAACGACCATATTGAGAACAAGCTGTGGCCAAATTAATTTTTATTAACTTTTTGCTCTGCTGGTGCGTGTACAAATTAAGCTGTAGTTTCCTAACTTTGTAACAAAATTTAATCAATAAAATGTTTTTTTCTAGATTAATAAATGTAATGCTATCCCACATTACCAGAATGTAAAAGAATAAAATAAAAGCTGCTATTGAGCAGAAAGCATTATTGTATATATAGAACTAATTTGACAATGAAACAAATCAGGGTGGAGTCTGTGGAACAGGGACAAACAGGCTCAATCTGCCTTTAGCAACTTATTTTATGTTACGCAATCAACATCATGGCACATTGGGCATAACCATGCGTGCTCTGTCCTCCGCTGTGGCCACCACCCTAAAGTTCATTTGCTCACCGTACCCATGAGATTAGTATACCTACTCTCTCTACCACTGAGACGAAACTGGCATGTCCAAACTTAACTTCTAATTCTCGTACTCGTTCCAGTGTCTGAGACTCGCACATCTTGTAGCAAGTGGTAGTTAATGTGTTGTGGGACGAATTACTGCAATGCATAAGTGTTTGCCTATTGCCTCGGACACAAGAGGGATGGTGGTTCATTCCCACAGTCGATGTTCTACACGTGACAAAAATAAGTGGTGCTCCTAACTCCTGCACACTCGGGAGATACGCGTACGCTCTCAATTGTGTGACATGGGCGGGTCTCAGACACTGGAACGAGTTCGAGAATTAGGTGTTAAGTTTGGACATGCCAGACAGTGTCGTCTTCGTGGTAGAGAGAAGATATAGTAATCAACTTCTCATGGGTACTGTGAGCAAATGGACTTTGGGATGGCTGCTGCAACGGAGGACAGAGCACAAATGGGAATGCCCAATGTACCATGACGTCGATAACATAACTCGAGAGCTAGAAATATGAAGTGATTTCATACTCTAAGATCTGAAAAGGCTACAAGAAAGTTTAGTTAATGTGTTAACTCCTAGCGGACCAGGGCAAAGGCCATGTTTTACGAGTCATTTGATTTTAGAATAAAAGCTCCTTTAGTGTGATTCCTGGTAAAAAGGCATCCAACCGAAAGCCATGTAGAGTGGCATTTGGTCCTCAAGGTGTTGAGTTACCTCGGTTACGGAGTTCCGTTCCAGGTATGGTTGATGTTCTAGTCTGCACAGCTGAAAATGAATACTTGGACTTCTAGATATGGGGAGAGATACTCAAGAGAAGACTACGTGAAAATAATAAGTATTCCCCGACTATTTATGGTTATTTAACTTCAAGATGTAATGATCAACACAGCTGTCAGAACAAGATTATGTTTATGTTGTTTGTTTAACACGTTCCTATACTGTTCTTGTCATTTTTATTATTATTTTTTCACCTGTTATGAATTCAGGTGAAGTCAGAGTAACTATGCCTGTTTTTTGTGTGAAGGCTTGCTTTACTTATCAGTGTTGCTCGCCATTCTGGCAAGGATTATTCCGACTTCATAGGTCTTGTCTGTTTAATTGCACAGAATTTTTACCCCATATAGTTTGGTCTCTCTCCACAGAGGTGGCATGCCACCTGCCAAGAGTATTGCACAAAGCATGAACTCTGTAGCTCCCGCAACAATCCTAGAGGTCTCGAAAAAACTGCACATGTGAACTGAATTCGAAGACATGACCTTCGGAACTCTAAGCAAAGGCTTAGTCACAGACACCCCCTAAGTAACCTCAAAGGAATTGACTCGAACTAATATTTTAAAATAGAATATCCTGTTATTGTTTCTAGAACAGTTAAGAAAAGGAAGACCAAGAAAAGATGGATAGACAATATCAAGACCACACTATATAAACATGGATATAACACAAGAAGGGCAGCTCATCCGGCCCTGGAACGCAAATTAAAGCTCCCACCCCTACACATAGGGACAAGAGTGTACAACCAACTCCATCATCCACCTGGGGTAAGACAAAGAGACAAAAAACATCATCATAGCACTTCAGACATGTCCATGGGTTCTCCGCTCCTGCTTCAACTAATCCAACAGCGACACACCAGTTCGATGTTGATTAATCAATCATTTTGTATATTTGGTATGTCATTCTTTTGGAGCTATACCAATATCAACGACCATCTGTCTCAATGTGGTCAGCTACTGATTCAAAACCCTGAAACTCCTCTGTTCGGAAAGACTCTTTTAATGCGTTAAGAATATCATTTTGGTCGATTACAGCTCCCTAATTTTATTGTTTTCCTACAAGAAGTCACAAGTCATACTAGTTACTGTTTACTTCATTATTCCATATCCAAGAGAAAAAAGAAATATTTTTATAGATATTTGTATTATAACAATTACATTTCTCGAAGATGGGAACTTCCATTAATGAACTTTTTTGGTATGTTTTTTTAACATAATTTTTGGTTAACTTTGACATTTTGGGTGTTTCCTTCTTTTTTGTGTGAATTTACTTGTTGTTATTTTCCTCATCTCATCTTTTTCTTCATACTTCTCTCAGTTATCTTCTTCTTATATGATCCAGAGATGTTTATATTCTTACTTTTCAGTCCAATGCCAGGTAATGTTTTCCGAATGGGTTTTAAAAAATATTTATCAAATCACTAATAGTTTCAATGATAGTTTCAAGTATGATTCGCTTCAGGTCATCCACATGTCATCTCATATTTGAAAATTGTATTATCTTGGTGCACCATATTTTTCCTTGTAGAGCATTTATAGTGGGATGGATTGGCGTAATGCATAAACGTTCATCTATCAACTCAAGAGGGTTGTGAGTTCAATCCTCCACATGGGAGGAAACCCTCGTCTAAACAAGTTTTAAGCTTTTTATTTTCCTTAATTCTTAAATTTCAAAGAATAATGTTCATATGCACAATTTTTGTGAGAATTATTTGAGAAAACATTGTGAGATTGGTAACTGATACCTTGTTTGGAGTATCTCATAGATTGTGATTGCATACTCCCAGTGGCAACGTATGGGTGTGCGGCATGGATGTGCTTTTCAATATAAGTGTTACAAAAGAGTTCTCTGTATACTATGGACAGAGAAGAGAACAATTTTATATATATATCTAGAAAGTACTCAAATTAAAGAAAACTTGCTTTTGCTACAAATAAGAATGAGCGAATTGAAGTAGTTTGGACATATAAAGAGACACAAAGTGTTGGAGAAGACCATTATGAAAGGAAGCATCCCGGCAAAGGTGAGAAGAGGAAGACCACAGAGAAGATGGATTCAGGATGTTATTGATAATTTGAACATGCCAGCTGCAGCAGAGGTTGGACATCTAGCATATGAGAGAGAAATTCCAAAGGGTGGCTAAGTTTTGCTTAGGGCAAGCTATTTGATGATGAAAACCAAATACCAACAAAAGACGACTACTATAATATGAGCAGATTGGAACAAGTTGTCATTATGTTCTTAGAATAAGACACATTTGACTCCGCAGCCACATGTATACACAATTCAAAATTGGCAATTTAGCCATGTGTATACGTGGACAGGCACATCAGACTGCAGAGTACATACTTCAAGACTGCCCCGAATATGACATACTAAGGCAAACCCACTGGCCTAATGAAACAACACTCAACAGAAAACCACACGGACTTCTGTGTGAGCTACAAAAGACAGTGAAGTTTATACAAGAGACAACATTGAATATATAGACAATATTTCAAGCAAACGAAAGGAAGGAAGGATACAAGAGACAACGTTGAATATATAGACAATATTTCAAGCGAACGAAAGAAGGAAGGATACAAGAGACAACGTTGAATATATAGATAATATTTCAAGCGAACGAAAGGAAGGATGATGAAAATAGAAACATATTTATGTGATAATATCAATCTATTTGTAGTAAGAAATATGAATAATAAATTAACTCTTTGACTCCACAATATATTTGACCTCCTTGCACATTTATTTTTCAATGTGTACTGAATTAGCCAGGTGGCATCTGTGGCTTAGGGGATAGTGCCTCGGTCAATTAACCCTGACGTTCTGAGTTTGTATCACGCTGCGGACACTTTGGTTGCAAGTTGTTTCGCGTAAATTTTACAAAAGGATGATGGCAACACCAGTTCAGAAAGCAATGCCAAACTACTGAACGTAATAATGCCTAGAAAAATCATAAACAGCTGGGGTTGATTCGCAAAGTCCTGTAAAGGATAAGCAATTAACTTTAACTGAATTACTCAGTATACTGGTTTTGCATCATCTTAAAAATACTGTGTGCCAGTATAACAGTTCAGAAGGGTGAAAGGGTTAAGAAGAATGGTGGTCATGTTGTTAGAGTTCTTGATTTGCAATACCGAGGAGGAATTTGCTTTATGTCTCATACACATTTTGGGCAACACGACTGAAAATATAGGGTCCTTGTTCATTTAGTTAGCGATTGACACAGTTTAGGAAGAACGTTACTTTCATATACTAAAATCTAGTATTGTGAGATCTCTCTAACACTCAGCATAGTATTGTGAGATCTCTCTAACACTTCAGTTATTGTGAGATCTCCTAACACTTCATAGTTATTGTGAGATCTCTAACACTCATAGTTATTGTGAGATTTCTCTAACACTTCATAGTTATTGTGATTTCCTAACACTTCATATCATAGTATTGTGAGATCTCTCTAACACTTCATAGTTATTGTGAGATTTCTCTAACACTTCATAGTTATTGTGAGATTTCTCTAACACTTCATAGTTATTGTGAGATTTCTCTAACACTTCATATCATAGTATTGTGAGATCTCTAACACTTCATAGTTATTGTGAGATTCTTAACCTTCATAGTTATTGTGAGATCTCTAATTCATAGTTATGTAAGAGTTCTCTCACTTCATATACATAGTATTGTGAGATCTCTCTAACACTTCATAGCATAGTATTGTGAGATCTCCAACACTTCATGAAGTATGTGAGATCTTTCTAACACTTCATATCATAGTATTGTGAGATCTTTCTAACACTTCATAGCATAGTATTGTGAGATCTCAACACTTCATAGTATTGTGAGATCTTTCCCAACACTTCATAGCATAGTATTGTGAGATCTCTCTAACACTTCATATCATAGTATTGTGAGATCTCTCTAACACTTCATAGCATAGTATTGTGAGATCTCTCTAACACTTCATAGCATAGTATTGTGAGATCTCTCTAACACTTCATAGCATAGTATTGTAGATCTCTCTAACACTTCATAGTATTGAGTTCTCTAACACTTCATAGTATAGTATTGTGAGATCTCTCTAACACTTCATAGTATTGTGAGATCTCTCTAACACTTCATAGCATAGTATTGTGAGATCTCTACTAACACTAAACTTTATACTTTCTGCAATCTGATGTGCCTGTCCACATGTCAGAATTGCCAATGTTAATTTTTATACATGTGGCTGCAGAGTTGAATGTCTCCTGTTCTGAGGTACAGAAAGACAACTTGTTCTAATCTGCTCATTATTATAAGTGAGATCTATAACACTTCATATCTCTACAGTAATATTTAAAAAAAATATTATGACCACATTTTTTAAGAACTAGTTTTAATTTTCTAAGTCTTATTCGAATTTCATTAAAAATTGATTTATTTGTTATTTTATACTTAAGCAATTAAATCAAAAATGTCTACATACCAGCTTCTTTATCATTTTTGTGTAACCTGAAGATAGAAGGGAATACAGCCTTGAATATAAAATAACTTGAAGAAGGGAATATTAGACCAAATTAACTCTTTCCACGCTTTAAGCCGCACACTGCGCCACGGCAAAAGTCCGTTGCACGCTTTAAGCCCCACACTGCGCCATAGAGTTGCTTCCCTTATAAGAAGTCTTTCTAGTTTTATTTCTACTATTTTACTTATACTACTTTTTAACCTTGTTATTCTATTGGGTTGTTCAGTTTTCTTCAATTTAGTATATAATATAATATATATATATGTTTATTTATTGACGAGTAGTTGGGATCGTAATTAAAAACTTTTTTTTTTTACTTCCCTTGAATTAATTGCTTAAAAATTGAGGAAATAAATGAGCGTGGAAAGAGTTAAGATGGAAGAGTAACTTGAAGAAGGGAACATTAGACCAAATCAAGAAGGAAGGGTAACTTGAAGAAGGGAATAGTAGACCAAATCAAGATGGAAGAAAGACTTCGAGAGAAAAATAGTACTAAACTTCTTCTTGCGTAACATACATATATATAAAATTCAACAGAACTCAATAACATACATATATATATATAAAATTCAACAGAACTCAATAACATACATATATGTATAATTCAACAGAACTCAATAACATACATATATATATATAAAATTCAACAGAAAATAACATACATACATATATATATATATATATATATATATACACATATATATAAAATTCAACAGAACTCAATAACATACACATATATATATAATTCAACAGAACTCAATAACATACACATATATATATAAAATTCAACAGAACTGAATAACATGAAAATCGGGCATATCCTTTACAGGGTATCACCATTAACCACAATAAACAAGTCGTTGATTTTCTAGACACCACTTATATGTTCAGTAGTTTGCCATTGCTTTCTGACGCAAGGTTTATTATTACCGTTCATAACATACACATATATAACAAAGCATCCTACCGGTGTATTATGACATTTCTGAATAAATCTGTCATAAATAAATATGATGTCTAGATATACAAGATAAAATGTTTCTTTGGTATTGTATGTCTGGTTTAGTTGTGACATGTCAGGTTATATTTGTTTGTATTTTAGAAGATTATTGTTCGCTATAAGATATAGGTCTGGTTGAATGGATTAGAGCACATCTCTCATGCCATGATCAGTTATATGAGGACTATCATCATAGCACTCCAGACATGTCCATAGGTGCTCCGATCTCCGCCTCAGCAAATCCAGCAGCCCAACACGCCAGTTTGATGTTGATTAATCAATCTCTTTGCATATTTAGTATGTCATTCTTTTCGGGCTGCACCAATATTGACACCCATCTCTTTCAATCTAGTCAGCGAGTGGGATTCACAGCCCTGAAACTCCTCTGTTGGAAAAGACTCAGTGAACCAGCATATTGGCTCTGTATGGAGAAAGGGTTAAGGAAATTTTACGCAGAGATACAACCTTTAAACCTAAAAACGCCGGCGTGTTCGTAGTGCGTTAGACGGCGGGTTACAAGCCCCCTGTGAGTGCATTTCAATTCCGCGGGCTAACAGAAAAGCCACAGGTTCTCCAGATTTATGGTGTTCGTGGCACGAAGGGTTATGATGTCCATGGCACCGAGCTGAAGAGCTGTGGATCCCCCCAAAAAAGCCAACCTAAAAACAAGCATTTTACCAAGGCATGCATTTCAACAAATGTCTCTAACTTTTTTGGGGGTTTTATTTCAGGCTCGTACCCGACAGTGTCGCAGTGGGTGGAACCATTTATGATTGAACATGTAAAAACTCCAAGCATCATCATTTTTTTGAGTGATAGAATTTGTTTAAAAGTATTGAGAGTTGCCTATTGACTATACGAAGACTTCCATCCTTTGCCTGCGATCAAGTGAACACTACACTGTCATCTTAGCCAAAAGTAATCCCAACAAAGAAATAAGAATTAATCCCATGTGGAAAATATGAAGTTAATCAAAGATAAAAATAAGGCAGATATTTTTAAAAACTGCATTTCATAAAAATGTATTTATAAAATTTGATTTAAACACTTTAAAACAGACATCATACAGCAAAATACCAGGAATCAAACTTACAAGTCAACCACAGTGTAATCTTTTTTTGTTGTGGATTTGACTTTAAAATAACTATAATTACCTCCTGCCTTGCAGGTCGACTGGGGACAGTCAAAGTCTGACGGAGAGCAAACGAAGTAAATGCTGGCTAAAATCCGACACATCGCCGAAGGATAAGCACCAGAGCTCCAAATAGCCCTAAAGATGTGACGAAACACACCAATGCTAAGGCTGCATGAATCAGATTTCCACATGAATAAGAATTTATGAGGAAGTCTGGTACATCGGTCTATGCGTTGATCGCGCGAGAGAGAGAGAAATAACTAGAATTATATGTTACACCATTGCAGAAAATATGTCCTGAATTCTTCCCACTTTATGTTCATTAACGAAAACATGGAAGACCCAAAACCACCTGAAGGAATTAAGTAAAACAGGAAATTAAAGAAATGAATCTCAACTGGAACACAATACAGAGGATGGACAAGGATAGAGATGCATGGCTTTGCTGTTGCTGTCACATGCTGCAAAGAGAGAGAGAGAGCCTTGTGTGTGCTTGGATATTGAAAATATTTATAATTTTCTTATCTTGCATCATAAAACAAAAAAGGAAATGGTTCTAATTATCTATCTAGATCGCTCGTGTGGCACCGGGGCCCACCAGGGAAATAAAGAATAGTACCACTGTGACCTACAAGTAAGAAGTAACTGATGTAGGACCTAAGGAAGCTACCCTAGTAAATAAAAAGCATCGCAGAAATCGGATGTGTACTTGTAGGCGCATGACTGGCACAATGTACAATCACTCTTGGGCTCAAATCACATACAAATCACCCAGAGTGGTTAACAAGTGGTCGATATGTAGCGTTTGAAGAAGAAGATCTATCTAGATTCATAAAACAAAATAATATACAGAGGACTTCAATTATAAACATACAGATCAAACTAAAATTGTGGCATGGCAATCTGGTATTGAGGATTTGTAGTATTCTAGCCTAATTATTGAAAAAAATGAAAATCAGGGCATACCCTTTACAGGACGCCACCATCAACCGCAGTAAACGAATCGTCGATTTTCTAGACACCACTTATATATATGTTCAGTAGTTTACCATTGCTTTCTGAACGGTGAAGTCTATTTTTAACATTCGTAAAAATCCATGGGAATGAATTTGCTTCCAAAATGAGAGGAGCAGGTGGCCTGAGAGGTTAGGACACTAGCCTTGTAGTCCTGAGGATGCTGGTTAAAGCCTATTAATGTACATTTTTTCAGGTTGACAAAATAAAAAAAACGCAACCTGCAAAAAGTGTAGTTATACAGAATAAACAAATTATCTTTCTTTGCCTTTAAAATCTTTACTTTCAATTCCTTAATGTGGAACATTTGAAAAACGTTCAAAATTTTCTTTCAAGCATTGAAATCTATAGACTTCAGAACAAGTATCGAGAATATTCAGTCTGAACTGTTTAACATAAATTCGGTTAAAATATACACCAAAAACAATTTACATAAAAAAATGTAATCACAGAATAGCAATTTACACAATGAATATTTCAATTTACACAATGAATATTTCACTGGGGGTTATTCAATCATAAATTACGAATTTTCAAATTCAGAAAGTAAGATGAATACAGTTGAAAATAGATCATTGCGAAAAATAATGAACATAAAATGGAATGAATTCAGGAGAAGTGATGAAATCAGAGAAATGTCTGGTCAAACACTAATGACAACTGTTATAAGAAAGAGAAGATGAAGATATGTTGGGCACACCTTGAGAAGAAATGATCAAAGAATATCAAAGCAGGCATTGAAGTGGGATGCAAAGGGTTCAAGAAAGAGAGGATTACCTAGGGAGACCATGAAATGAACTTTGCTGAGAGAGGCAAAGAATATCGGTCTCAGTTCCATGGAGGCGATTAAGCGAGTTCCCCAGGATAGAGCGGTATGGAGAACTTGCTTGCAGGCCTTATGTAACTATAATGGTACGAGAGGAATTATTGTTATATTCAATCATTGACCATTTCTTCTTAGAAATGAAGACATCAGGAAAAAATGTGGGTACAACATCAGTACTGAACTTCATCAGGAGACAAGGAGTTGGATGGTTTTGCCACATAGGCAGATTGCCAATAGACAGTGCGAGTCAAAGAGCAATGTTACTCCGATACATCGGGTGCAGGGGAAAAACCCCTCTACACAAGAGGTGGACAGAAAAAAGAATAGAGATGATGAAAAATACTGTATATAAAGCGCACACAAAAGCCCATTCTAGAAGTATACTCAAACTTCATATTCATAATTAGGTGGATAGAACAAAGAAGGTTTGTCTATACTAATTTCAATAACCAGACTGCAAGAATATCAATTCAAATGTAGTCTAACTAGACAAAAGCACTATACTGGTAGCCAAAGAAGAATAGTAAACCAATAAAGAACTGGTGTCGTTAGTTGCCACACACTGAGACACATATTAAGATTGAAGCACTTATGGACTCATTGGTTCGATGTGCAGTGATGATGATCCGACGACCAAACCAAATTTAAATAAGACCATTAATATGAAGATACACTCATAGGAGCTGAGTAATATTTTATCCAGAGTGAAAATGGGAATAAATCTGGTCAACAATGGCGGAATGCGGGAGGGCCATTCAGAGTCAGAACGGTTTGATTCTGAACACGACTTTGCTAGCGCACTCCCGCCATGTTTGGTCGGGTATTTTCCGGTTTCGTTTGCCGAGCTACTGAGTTAGTGCTTGAGCAACGCTGTGACTGTTACATGGAATGCTTTTTTGCTGTGTCAACCGTGCATTTGTTGTGTGTATTCAGAAAATGGCGGACAGCGGTTATGACGAACAAGCTCAATCTGCCGTATGCAGTTATATTGCGAGTGCAGAAAGCTGGATTTTGCCGTGATTGATGTCCCTTCGACAAGAATTGCAATTCAAGTGATGAACAGTTTTGTGTTGCTACATTCGGACGCCATATGCATTTTATGCGGTGCAGGTTGCTTTTTGTGGCGGTAATCGGCTGTTTCATTCTGGAATTAGTTCACACAGGAAACATTTCACATGTGTTAGCATTTCGTGTGATTTTCATTGGCACAGGAACGGAGCAATTATGGGGTGACCCGTTGCAGTGAAGTTGGAACCGTACTTATGAATTATGGGAATAAAATGGGAACTGCGAAACACAAAAACTGTACTAGAGGCAAGAGAAATTTGATTAATCATTACAACCTGGCAAAGATATTGTGAAGGAGATAGAAGCACCTTTGGATCTATTCGGAGTGCAGTGAAGATGATCTTTCCTTAATCCAGTATTAAGAAGCTGTGACCGAACACTTACACAGTAGCTTTGACAATGATAATAAATCTTCATCAAATTTATAAAATCTGGGTACCAATTTTCAGCTTAGTAGACCAGGGAATTGACTGTATGGGGAAATGAACACCATATGTTAGTGATATAATCTAACTCACTGCCACTATGCTTCTGCCGACTCTCCCCAAACAGATAAAGCACATTGGTAGTCTGGTATTATGAGATGTGTCCGGTCCAACACTGAAGGCCACACTTTAACAGAAGATTTAACATGCAACAACACACTATATAGCTGTGTCATGACACACTAACATAACACATGATATTCACACAGTCTTAACCCTTAGAACCCGGGCTCCCGATATTTCGGGATTGAATGTAAGCGCACCATACCCCGAGATTCCCGATATATTGGTCTGAGCATATTTTTTCACAATTTTTCGGTATTTAAAAATAAATTGTGAACAAATGAGACGTAAAACACAATCCATGTGTTGTACATCGTTTTACGAGATGGCGGACACTGTTGTGTGATTTTATTGTACTGGTAAGGTAATTAATTAAGTATTCAATCTTCATATACGGGAGTATTCGCAGCCGTGCTCACATATTAAATCAAATAAATTTTAAAGTTTAGTATTCTTTAAATATATAATAAGCAGGAATAACGGAGATGATGGGGTAAATCAATAACAAATTATAGAGCACTTAAGAATGCTAAATTATCGTGTTTTAATATAATTCTGATGTGTACTGTTTTTGCCCAGGAGCTTCGGGAAGAGATTTTTAAGGTACAGGTGGCAAGGGTTCAAAGGGTTAAACCCCTTTTATATCTGTGTCATGGGGTTTCCTTTATTCCTCTCCGCTCCTCATAGAGCATAAGGGCCTCAACAGTTGTTCATCACTCTATTCTGTCTCTGGCTGTTTTCTTTATGGTCTTCCAGGATAGTCGAGCACTCTTCAGTTCATCAAGAAGACTTCATCTCCAGGTTTGTTTAGGGTGTCTTATTTTTCTATTTCCTGCGGGTTCCACTCAAGTGCTTGTCTAATGACATTCGACTGTGTCTTCCGTAGGGTATGCCTGACCCATCGCAAGTTTCTTCTCTTGACCTGGGTCATCATGGGCTCCTGTCCGATTCTTATCCATAGGTCTGTCTTTGCAACTACATCATACCATCTCAGTCTGAGAATCCGCCAAAGACATCCGTTGACGAAGGTCTGAATCTTATTTCTGTGTCATGACACACTAACACAACACATGATATTCACAGTCTTAATCCCCTTTTATATCTGTGTCATGACACACTAATATAACATGATATTCACACAGTCTTAATCCCCTTTTATAATATGTTATTTACAAATGAATGATAAACAGTCATACTATCTCCCATTTGCTTCCATGTAAGACTGACACATCACTACCAAAATATGTACATGCAATGAGATATGTACAAGTCCAAGCAGTCAAAATTCACACAACAATCTCTAATATTCTAAATTAAAGATATAAGAAAGATGGGCTCTTTCTGTACTTTTGTTATTGATTACTGCACTGATGTCATAGAACTCTGGGTAATCTTTCCAAAAGAAGCTGGTCTTCTTCTTCTTTCGTTCGTTCTTTACGACCAATTTTAATCACTCTTTGTGATGTTTGATTTTTAGTAAGAACGTGTATACGTTGCACATTGGTTTGGTAGGCCCCTAAACGCATAGACTTCTACAAATTTAGGACATGTGCATCCGATTTCAGCCAAACCTCCTTAGTCGCCTCTTACGACATGCGTGGCAGGTAACAGTGGTTCTATTCTTTACACCCCAATTTGGGCCCCGGCAACCATTCGGGCGACAGCATTAACTGAGAGTGTAACACATCAGTGGATCCAATAAACAAAGTCCCAGAGAGTCATTAGAGAGCAGTAGTAATGACCGCAACCTCCATACTGAAAACAGTTGTCCTGTATCCTCCATTACACTATGCAACATCCATACCTTGTACGCTAACTAGGAAACCCACAACACGATTTCTCACAACAACACCAATACCTATATACAACAATATCACCATCCCCAGCATTATCTGATATCAGCTGCTTAGCAGCAAGTTCAGCTTTCATATGCACTTTCGTATGAATCTGAATGCTAGAGAACAATAGAAATATAAACACATTGTCAACATTTCGTACAATCTAACTGAGAAATATTCTCAACATATTTTAGGTGGGTAAAAACAGATGTAATCCTTTGCAGACATAATTGGCAACCAACAACTACTCCACAGGTGTAAATCAGGAGTAAAAGCACACACAGATCAAAACAAACACAAAGCTGAGAATCTTTCAATCAATTGTGAAGTCGGTGCTGCTCTATGGCTCAAAAACATGGAAGACAACAAAAGAAACCGCCAGAAAACTACAGACCTTCATAAATGGATGTTTACGTAGAATAGAGGGACTGAGATGGTATGATAAGATTACGAACTGGGAACTCAGAGAAAGAACTAAGCAGATACCAGTGGAGAAGGAGCTCAGGAAGAGACGCTTGCGATGGATAGGACACACATTGAGAAGACTGACCGAAAGTATTGCAAGATAGGCATTGTTTTGAAACCTTCAGGGAAAGAGAGGAGTAGGGGAAGGCCTAGACATACCTGGAGAAGAGAGCTGGAGGCCGATATTAAAAGGATAGGTAAAACATGGAAAGAATTGAAAGGGATGGCAGGAGAGAGGAAGAGCTGGAAAAAGTTTGTTGAAGACTTGTGCTCCGTTAGGAGATGAAAGGTGATGATGAATTCAGTTATCAGATACCTGAGCAATCAACTTTTTCCATTTTCAAAACATTACATTAAATAAACAAAATGTTTCAATGTGTCCACATAAATGCATATTCATAATTTACATTACTAAAAAAATGAGATTAAAACTGAGTATAGCGATATGATGATAGTTAAAAGATCTGACTTTCCTACATTCAATGCCGACCGTACGTATGTGAAGTTCACCGACATACTTAACAAGCGCAGGTAATAATCTGCGCTCTGAAATGAGAACACAGAGGTCTGAACCATGTACATCCCTTAAGTTATGACTTGCCAGTTAAAAAATTTTGAAGACGTTGGTAGCCATGAAATATATACTGGTAGACACTTCTGTTACCCTGTTCATCATAAGTGAGTTCTCCTACTGTTGATCATAGTTCATAAATATCATCGTTCACCTGTTCAAGATTTTCAATGGCTGATTTCACATGTTTGTTACTGGTCAAAGACCGCATGGGCAAAACTGGAGAACTGTTGCTGTCTTCATCAGACAAGTAACGCCCTCTGCGTTCACTGGCCGAACTTGTGGAAGAGCTACTGTCCCTGTGAGATAACTTTGAGTCCGTTCGTGTTGATAATGACAATGGTTCAGCATTGATGATCTCGTCTAGATATCTGCACAAGAAAAAATGGAAGAATGGTTTTAAATATGTCATACGATGCTCTGTAAAGCATATCATACTCTAACGTATGCAATATGTTTTACGTACATTCTCTATCTAGTTACATACACAATATGTATTACATACATTCTCCACCTAGTCACATATACAATATGTGTTACGTACATTCTCCATCTATATTTATAGTACTTGCACATACATTGTTAATAAATGATTTAACTGTATATGTAGTTCCAAAATTTCTATAGTTATCAAACTGTCTATAGTTCTCAAACTGTCTATAGTTACCAAACTGTCTATAGTTATCAAACTGTCTATAGTTATCAAACTGTCTATAGTTATCAAACTGTCTATAGTTCTCAAACTGTCTATAGTTACCAAACTGTCTATAGTTACCAAACTGTCTATAGTTACCAAACTGTCTATAGTTATCAAACTGTCTATAGTTACCAAACTGTCTATAGTTATCAAACTGTCTATAGTTACCAAACTGTCTATAGTTACCAAACTGTCTATAGTTACCAAACTGTCTATAGTTACCAAACTGTCTATAGTTATCAAACTGTCTATAGTTATCAAACTGTCTATAGTTACCAAACTGTCTATAGTTATCAAACTGTCTATAGTTATCAAACTGTCTATAGTTCCCAAACTGTCTATAGTTATCAAACTGTCTATAGTTCCCAAACTGTCTATAGTTCCCAAACTAACACTATTAACCCTTTCGTTTTGTGATTCTATTTTCTTACCTCCGGACTCGCTTATATTGCAAATAATTAGCCAGCGTACTGGCTTTGCGCCATGTTACAAAATACCACAAGCCAGTACATCAGCTCAGAAGAGCAAAAGGGTTAATAAGTCATATATCTACATCTTTAGTTCCCAAAAGAAAATTGTTAATTCTGAAACAAACATTAATTCCCATCCGAACATTATTAATAAGTTATTTATCAACATATTTGTATCCTTTTTTCTATTACTTATTTATTTTCACTAACATAAGAGCTTCAGACAAAAAGTTGCAGACATTCATCAATAGATGCCTGCGCAGGATACTCTATCTGAGATGGTATGACAGAACTACAAACTGGGAACTATGGAATAGAGCGGGACAACAGCAGGTGGAACAAGAGATAAGGGGCAGAAGGTGGCGATGGATAGGACACACACTGAGGAACCCCCTAACAACATCACGAGACAGGCTCTATGATGGAACCCCCAGGGCAATAGGGGTAGGGGAAGACCCAGGAACATCTGGAGAGCGGAGCTGGAGACGGAATGCAAAAAATGAGGAGAGTGGGAGATCTGGAAAAGATGGCCTTGGATAGGCGAGCTTGGATGGCCTTGGTTGTGGACCTATGCCTCTCTAGGGGTGAAGCGTGAAGAAGAAGAAGCATAAGAGCTTCCCCATAATTCCTCTAATTCTCGTTCCTGTATTGTTAGGGGATTGCGAGAGAGAGAGTTCCTGTATTGTTAGTTACTAGCAAAAGCCTGCAACACATGACATGGTTATATTAGACAAATAATAAACTGCATAACTAGAAATCACAAGCTAAAATCAAACATGGAGAAACAATGTTTACAAAGCTAATATACTTATATACTTATAACAACTGCTTGAAATCCATAATTTCATCTATTGATTAAGGTAAAATTTGTGTTTTCTGTACAATTTATTCAAATAATAGCATGTCCCTTGTGGAGTACGCGCTTTCATCCCAGCCTGTCAGAAACACTCTCTGTCTGTAGCAAGTTCTTCTGCCCCCAACAGCATTATGTTCAAAGTTTCTTTGGTGTCCTGCAGCCAACTTCGTCTTGGTCACCCTCTGCCTTGTACTCCAGAAACCATTCCTTCCATTACCATTCTCTCCAAACCACAGTGACGTTTAACATGGTCAAAATATTTCGTCTTCGGAGACATGATATTATTTATGAGCCAATGCTCCTTGATATGCAGGTCTTGTAGAATGTCTGTTTTTTTTTTTCTTCTCTATCTAGGATGTTCTAAAAACTTTTCTGTAGCACATTATATTTGAATTATATTTCTCTCGTACTGTTATACGTTACATAGTGCCTGAAATCAATTTTTCCATACTGTTCTATCCTGGGAAACTTGTTCAAACTCTTATATGTTACATAGTGCCTGAAATCAATTTTTCCATACTGTTCTATCCTGGGAAACTTGTTCAAACTCTTGTATGGAATTGAGACCAATATTCCTTGTATCTCTCAGTAAGGTTCATTTCAGGGTTTATCTTCTTCTTCAAACGCTCCATATCAACCATTTGTTAAATCACTCATGATTTGTACATGATCTGAGCCTAAAAGCGATTGTATGTTGTACCAGTTATCCGCAATAATTCAGATCAAAATTTATGAAAATATTTTCACATTCCAGATGTTAACATGCATTGCCTTCTAGAGTGCTTTGCTTTATTGTTCCTATATGGAAAGAATAAAGTGTTTTTCTTTGAAAACACTACATAATAATTCATTAATTCATATTCATTAAAAAAAATAATTATTTTCTTGAAATATAAATAAATGTCATTAAGAAATTAATAAATTATATTTTCTTTGGAAAACTATGACATAATATGTCAAACGTTATTTCATTAAGAAATTAATACAGTATTTTTTTCAATATGTCGAATATTTATTAGTACCTAAAATGATGATTATATTAATTATACATTGTTAATACATGACATCTCTCTCTCTCTGTCTCTCTCTTTTATGTGCCATACCAGATGTGTAGAAGGTAAGAGGTCAAGACAGAAGAACAGGAACAGATTTAAAGATGAAGGGTTGACTTCATTGCACCGGGTTTTACCCCAGATGTCTCAGTCCCTCTGCACAGAAATGGCACGCCACCTGCCGAGAGTATTGCACAAAGCACGAACTACATAGCTCCAGCGACAATCCTAGGGTCTCTGGAAAAATACACTCATGACCAGAACGGCTTGGCCCTAATTCGAAACCAAGACCTTCAGATCGCAAGGCAAGGATTAACCACTTAGCCATGGAGACCTCCTACTTTTATATTTATTATTGTCTAGCACTTTCATTGGACTATTATTTCTTTTAAATAACAATAAATATTTATTTATGTTGGCTATAAATTAGAGTACTATCTACGATCGCAAGAGAGAGAGAAAGAAAGAATACTATCTATGATCACACGAGAGAGAGAGAGAAAGAGAGAGAATACTATCTGGATATAATTTCAACAACAAATCTATAGCTATTTTTCTTTGGTAAGATTATGTTTGCGAAAAATATTTTTAATTTTGAAATGGGAAAAAGTATCAATATGTTCTCTGCAACCTAACACTATTGATGTAAGGGAAGACTGCAGTAAAACTGTAGCAATGGCGAAACTAGTAAATAAAAGTACTGTACTGTAAAGTACAAGACGTTTCGACCACACGGCCTTTATCAAGCAAAGAATACAACAGAAGGAAAGAAGTTCAGACTTCTTGGATGGCAGACTTACCATATATAGTCACATCCCTAATGGACATAATATATAGTCACATCCCTAATGGACACAACATATACAGTCAAATTCCTAGTGACCCTAAGCCATTGTTTTTTAACGTGTTTCGCCACTGCAACCTAACAAAAAAACTTGTTCAATGCTAACACTTCTTCTTCTTCTCTTAACTTCCATTGAAGCGTAAGAGATCAACAAATTTTTTTCCAACCATATACAAACACAACACATGCTGAAAATCAACACAACTACATCATAAGCCAAATTAAAGTGAAAATCAAGACAGCATAGCATGCACTATCACCAAAGCATAAATGTGAAAAAAAAGGTTTAAATAAAACACAAATATATGTATCACATTAGCAACAGAGAGGTTGCCAGCAACAGAGAGGTTGCCAGCAACAGAGTTAGATAGAGTTGCCAGCCAACAGAGAGGCTGCCAGCAACAGAGAGGTTGCCAGCAACAGAGAGGTTGCCAGCAACAGAGAGGTTGCCAGCAACAGAGATGGTGCTACCTCTACACCACCTATTCTTCTTTTTTAAAATATATGTTAAGAAATAAAATAAATTTTAAAATATATGTTAAGAAATAAAATAAATTTTAAAAATATATGTTAAGAAATAAAATAAAGTAAAAAAAATATATTTAAGAAATAAAATAAATTAAAAAAATATATGTTAAGAAATAAAATAAATTTAAAAACAAGAAGTTAAAAAGATTTCACTTTAAAAATCTAACAATAACTGCAGTATATTAATGATAAACAAAATTTAACCAGGATTGGCAAGCTAAAGTAAGTGGGATATAAGTAGCACAGTAAGTAAGCTACAGTAAGTGGGATATAAGTAAGCTACAGTAAGTGGGATATAAGTAAGCTACAGTAAGTAGGATTAAGTAAGCTAAGTAAGTGGGATATAAAGCTAATAAGTGGAGATATAAAGTAAGCTACAGTAAGTGAGATGTAAGTAAGCTACAGTAAGTAAAAACTTCAGTCTTAAATGAGTTTTATGCCAGCCCTCAAGATAACAGGGGTCACTGAATGATCCAAAGAATTACTCAAATATAAATAACATCGTATGTCAAATGTAACTACACAAATATAATTTTATAAATGAAAATGGTGGAATATAATATCAAAAAAATACTGGAAGAAAATAGAAAATGAAATTAAATAATGGAAGAAAGTATTGCAAGAAAAAATTCAAGGAAAATACTGGAAGAAAATATTGCAAACAAAAAAATTCGTAAATAAAATATTGGAAGAAAATAATGGAAAACAATACTGAAAGAAAATAATAGAAGACAATACTGAACAAAATATTGCAAGAAAATACTGGAAGGAAATACTGGAAGAAAATATTGTAAGAAAACATTAAATGAAATAAACTGGAAAATTTTTTAAATGAGAATGTGCTGCAGCCATTGCAGACCATAGGGTATGAAATGCCTATCACTTTACATTTCTTGGTTCAAGTACGTATGCAAGAGGTAGAAAGCCAATTTTTTTCTCATTGTGAATGCCAGTTGTAGGAATTCAACCAAAAACCCTATTTAAAAACTAGATTTGAGAATCAAGCGCTGTATGTTTCTGCACTAATCTGTACAACTTGGAATAATATTATTACAGAAATGATGGAAGTAACGAGGAAATAACACGTAGAAGATGGTAGCGGTTGGGACATACATTAAGAATGCAGAAAACCAGTCACCCACATGTGGCTTTGAAATGGAATCAGGGAGGAAAGAGAGTAGAGAGACATGGAGACGAACTGTGACAGAGAAAGAGAAGAGGCAGGAAAGTCCTGGAATGAACTAAGCTGACCTGATCAAGATAGATCTGGTTGGAGGAAATGTGTTGATGCAATATGCTTCAAGAGGAATTGAGAGAAGAACAAGAAATGATGGAAGGCAAAATGGAAGTGAGTAAAAGAAGGATGCGTTAAAATAACATCTTTACTATACAAACATTCAAGGATATTGAGGTTGAAACTTATGGTGGACAAAAGAGAACAACAGAGGGCATGGTACAAAAGAGAACAACAGAGGCATGGTACAAAGAGAGACATGCTTATATCTTCTTTTTCTTCTTTGCGTTCGTTCTTTACGACCAATTTTAATCAATCTTTGTGATATGTATGATCTTTGCCAAGAACGTGTATACGTTGCACATTGGTTTGGTAGGCCCCTAAAAGGAAAGCATTTGGATGTAAAGGAAGCCGGTTGATGTTAACAACATCAACCATCGTGTGCCAACAGTCAATGAAAATACAGGTCTAACACCGCATTCTTCAATATACCTTGATGTATTAAAAAAGTGTTCTTTCTTCTTGTACTATCTAAACTGAAGAGAAAGAGGAACAGAATAGAAGGGAGAGAACGGATAAGATGAATATCATCAGTTGAATAACCTGACGCCCGAATGGTTACCGGGGCCCAAATTGGGGTGTAAAGAATAGAACCACTGTTACTTGCCACGCATGTCACAAGAGGCGTCTAAAGAAAGTTGGGCGTGGGGCTAGCTACCACATACGGTAAAAAAACACTAGATGGCTACAGAACGGAGAGCGAACCGAGTAAACGCTGGCTGAAACTGGACACATCGCCGAAGGATAAGCACCAGAGCTCCAAATGGTGCTGAGGATGTGGCGTAAAACACACCAATGCTAAGGCTGCATGAATCAGATTTCACATGAATAGAATTTATGGGGACATCTGGTACATCGTCTGACAGTGATCGCAGAGAGAGAGAGAATAACATGAAAAAGGAAAAAATAGTACAGAAATGAGAAACAATAAGATGGCTATTATCAGTTGAATAACCTCAAATAGAAGAGGACAAAGAAAAGAAAAAAAATATGAAGATGTCGAAGACAAAGAAAAAGATTAACAAGAGGAAGAAGATGAAGAAAATGCAAAAGAATGAGAAAGAATAAGACAGAAGAATAAAATGAAAAAAAGTAGAGTAGAAGACAAAGTGGAAAAAACAGATGATGATGGAGAAAAAAGCAGAAAAAAGACAAATAAAAACAAATATGATGAAGACAAAGATGCAAAGTAAGAAAGACAAAGAAGAACTGGTAACGGTAGAGTACAGTTGAGAGGCATGACCACCACGCGCCCGAGTCGTTACCGGGTCCCAAATTTGGGGTGTAAAGAATAGAACCACTTTTACCTTCCATGCATGTCGTAAGAGGCGACTAAAGAGGTTTGGCTGAAATCGGATGCACATGTCCTAAACGTGTAGAAGTCTATGCGTTTAGGAGCCTACCAAACCAATGTGCAACGTATACACGTTCTTGGCAAAGATCAAACTTATCACAAAGAGTGATTACAATTGGTCGTAAAGAATGAACGCAAAGAAGAAGAAGAAGGCATGAGCGCACAGAATATTAACAATTATTATCAGACTGTTTAACCCATAAAAGAAGACAAATATAAAAATTGCTGAAGACTGCACATATAATGGAAAGACAAGGCAACTTTAACACAAGTCTTCATACTTTCTGACATAAAGATTATATTAACTCCTTGTATACCAAACGCCACACTGTGTGGCTTTAGGTTGGACGCCTTTTTTACCAGGAGCCACACTAAAATGTGTTTTTAATTCTAAAAAACAAATGACTCGTAAAAACATGGCCTTTGCCCGGGCCCACTAAGAGTTAATATTATATGATATTTTATATATATATATGCCTTATTTATGTTTTACTAGTAATAACTGTTATAAGAAAGAGAAGATGGAGATATGTTGGGCATACTTTGAGAAGAAATTATCAAAAAATAACAAAGCAGGCTGTGAAGTGGGAAGCAAAGACACAAAGTAACAACTGTTATAAGAAAGAGAAGATGGAGATATGTTGGGCATAGTCCAAGAAGAAATGATCAAAGAATAACAAAGCAGGTTCGAAGTAGGAAGCAAAGAATTCAATAAAACAAAAAGATGCTGATGATAAATTGAAATGCACATTTCATCAGACTGATCTACTTTGATCAAAATCCCATAAGAGGGGGGTTAATTCTGACGAAATTCAAAGAAATTCAGACTTCCCATGTATGTATGTCCTTTTTCGTCTTTACAGTCAATTGGCAAGTGTTTTACTGTGAAAACTTCTGAGGTTTTTCTCTCTTGTCTTTCAGCTCATACATAAGTCTCTTCTCAAAAGACTTCATTGTTTCTTTTCCGTTCTATTTCTAGTTTTTGTGTTACATTTATTTCGTTATTCGTTTTTATTCCAGATTTTCCTTAGATACGTTTGTATTTGGTCGTCCATTTGTGTTTCATTTTAATTTGGCAATCCTGTTTGTTCGTTTGCTTGATAAAGGCCTTGTTGGTCGAAACGTTGCTGTTTATCGTCACTGTTTCTGTATTTTGTAAAACTATAGTACTTTGTTTGTACGTGTTTCACTATTCTCAAAAGACTGTGTCCTTGCACAATATAGCTTTACACACAACTCTGTCATCAGCTAGTTTTCCCCATGTGCTGGGACCTATAGAAAAGTTTTTCATTGAGGCTTTGCAGACATCTTTATATCTGAGTAGTGGTCTGACCTGGTGCCTCTTCTCCTTCGAAAGTTCACAGAACAACCTTTGTTTTGGTATGCGACAAGTTTCCATTCTTCGCACATGTCCCAACCATCTTAGTCGTCTACTGCTGAGCATGCCCATGATGGGGGACAGGTTTGCACGTTGGAGTACTTCAGAGTTGGTTATCTTGTACCACCAGATGTTCATAATCTTGCGGAGACATCGAAGGTGAAAGATGTTAAAGACTTTCTATATAGGAGACATAACATAAAGTCAGACATTTTAGGGCTGTTATGGTTTTTCTTTTACTAAGAGGGGCGTCTGGTCGAATTGATTAGCCTGCTGCTCCCATGTGGAAGACTCGTATTCAATTCACGGTAAGGCCAAGGATTTTTTATGTTGTGGACATAAATGAAAAATCCTAACGTGAACAGTTTCGTATCGACTGCACTGGCGATTAAATTCCTCAGGCTATCGTCCCCTTGTCCTACACCGCCCTAAAGATTGGTTCCACGTGCAGTTTTTTTTAAATAGGGACTTATTGTTTGGCTGTATATGTTATGTCTACCGTATTGGGAGTCTGAATTTCTTCACTTCTTTTGTATTCTTTGTCAGATCAAGAAATGTTGGTTAAAACGTTGCTATATCTTGGTTTTTGTACTTTGTAAAACTACAGTACTTTGTTTTTACATGTTTTGCTTCTGTTCTTAACCTGCATTGAGCAACTAGGCTATTTCTGACTGTAGATGAGATCAAGTTTCAAGTTCTATCGGAAGACGATAAAAGCTAGATCATATGTTCAAGTTCAGATTGTGCCAAATGTACCAGGTTCGCTCCTCGTGGAGTCAACTGGATATTTTTTCAAAGATCCCTGATCTCAGTGTAGGTGAGATCGAGTTCCTAGTCCTATCGGAGACGGACGATAAAACATAAGTCCCGTGTTCAATTTGAGCAAGTAAAAGAACCCTTGGCAGTTCAAAATCGAGAAGAGCAGGCTGGAAAGCCGCTGTCCGGGTAACATTTACTAGAAAAGTTTAAAAATAACATTCCTATAAAAATATCTTCACTATCTTCAAAATTACATCGAGGACCCTCGCCGGTGCTACGGAATTCGTGCACTACAGCCGAGATTTAGATGTGTAAGAAAGAGATCGGAGCACACATGGTTACTCACCGAAGTGCAACGATGATGGTCATATCAATCAATCAACGTAAAAGAACAATTGGTAGTTGAAAACCTATACAAGTTAGTCTGGAAAACTGCAGCCTGTGCAAAAATCTCAAATATCAATTAAAATAATACTCGTACACATTTTCTCATCATCCTCACAATTACAACGGGGATCCTGGCCAATCCTTCGCAGTTAATGCACTGCAGAAGAGACCTGTATAACACAGAGATCAGAGCACACACGGTTAGTCATCAAAGTGCAATGATGATGGTCATATCAGAGCCAACTATAAACTACTGGGCCTTCGGGCTCAGGTAAGAATTATGGGAAATCAGACCCCAACTACACCACGTGACCTCGCATTCCAGTATTGGTGTATATAGACGAATTCATTTTAAAATCAACACAAAATGCTAACTCGAAGTCATATTATCCAACAAGTTAAGTTTAACAATAAGGAATATCAATATAATGAATATGTTTCACCAACAAATAACCATAGACTCACCGAATTGAGTAAAATTGCAAAAAAGCTTGCAATGTTCTATCAAACATCTGTATTTTCCAGATCCATTTTCTTATCTAGGTCAGGAATACCCGGCCAGTTGTCTGGCCTGTGCTAGAGCCAGGCTGTGGTCATATCCAGTGGCAGCTCGTCAGTAAGGGCCACTGGGGCCGGCCCCACCAAAAATAATGTGTAACGTGTATTTATTATTTTATAAATTAAAACATAGCAACTCAAAACCATGATTTTCCGAAAATTTGTGTCTGGCCCCACCAACAAAAATAATCACGATCCGCCACTGATCATATCAATCAACCAATCAATTCTATACGAGAACAGATAACAATCATTTCAATAGGGATAACTAATATTCTTCTTCATCTGCATTCTCACTAGATTTGAATTTCAGATTCTTTAATAAAGGCAGCCGTCTGCCTCAGGTGCTCAGTCGCTTCTTACGACATGCCTTGTAGGTCGCAGTGTAACTATTCTTTGCTCCCCTCACGAGCCCTGCCAACACACGGGAGATTTAGACAACAAAAGTCAAGAAACAAGTTAATAAAATCAAAAACAGCAGACTACTATCTTACATTATCTACTAGCAGATAAAAATGATACAATAACTAATTCTAATAGTGTGCAGTGCCGTAGCGTTAAGTGACAAAGCCAGCCAGCATCTAGCGCAAAATTCTTAAGCTTACATAATGTCATCTATAAAAATCCAAAACATCAGCTAGAGCCGCTAACAGATTGTTTCACTTTCCACTATTTCATGATCGTTGCCTTCATTAACAACGTGATACGATGTGGATGATGGAGCTGATGATGTTGATGGATTTCGTCGCACTGAGGATGTCACACTTAATCCATCACTGCAAGACAGTACCATGCAAGTACATCAAATTATTGACATTACAAGACAACATTCAAGAAACACAAAATTTACTGCAAGACAGTATCATTCAAGTAGATCAAATTATTGACATTATAAGACAACATTCAAGGAACATAACATTTACTGCAAAACAGTATCATGAAAACTTGATAAATTACTTCAAGATAACATCACAGAAATAGATAAATTACTTCAAGATAACATCACAGAAATAGATAAATTACTTCAAGATATCATCACAGAAATAGATAAATTACTTCAAGATAACATCACAGAAATAGATAAATTACTTCAAGATGGCATAATGGAAAAGATAAATTACTTCAAGATGGCATAATGGAAAAGATAAATTACTTCAAGATGGCATAATGGAAAAGATAAATTACTTCAAGATGGCATAATGGAAAAAGATAAATTACTTCAAGATGGCATAATGGAAAAAGATAAATTACTTCAAGATGGCATAATGGAAAAAGATAAATTACTTCAAGATGGCATAATGGAAAAGATAAATTACTTCAAGATGGCATAATGGAAAAGATAAATTACTTCAAGATGGCATAATGGAAAAAGATAAATTACTTCAAGATGGCATAATGGAAAAGATAAATTACTTCAAGATGGCATAATGGAAAAGATAAATTACTTCAAGATGGCATAATGGAAAAGATAAATTACTTCAAGATGGCATAATGGAAAAAGATAAATTACTTCAAGATGGCATAATGGAAAAAGATAAATTACTTCAAGATGGCATAATGGAAAAAGATAAATTACTTCAAGATGGCATAATGGAAAAAGATAAATTACTTCAAGATGGCATAATGGAAAAAGATAAATTACTTCAAGATGGCATAATGGAAAAGATAAATTACTTCAAGATGGCATAATGGAAAAGATAAATTACTTCAAGATGGCATAATGGAAAAAGATAAATTACTTCAAGATGGCATAATGGAAAAAGATAAATTACTTCAAGATGGCATAATGGAAAAGATAAATTACTTCAAGATGGCATAATGGAAAAGATAAATTACTTCAAGATGGCATAATGGAAAAAGATAAATTACTTCAAGATGGCATAATGGAAAAAGATAAATTACTTCAAGATGGCATAATGGAAAAAGATAAATTACTTCAAGATGGCATAATGGAAAAGATAAATTACTTCAAGATGGCATAATGGAAAAAGATAAATTACTTCAAGATGGCATAATGGAAAAAGATAAATTACTTCAAGATGGCATAATGGAAAAAGATACGTTATTTGAAAACAACATAATCTTCTTCTTCGAATTCTGGGAATTATGAATGTCCACTTTTTCCTGTAGTGCAATAGGGGAGTACCGAGCTTTCTTTAAAACCTAGAAACCTCCAACAACTCCAGGCGTGTAGTACTATGCTTAGTGCTGCAGAAACCTCCAACATGCGTGTAGTGCTATGCTTAGTGTTGCAGAAACTTCCAACAGCTCCAGACGTGTAGTACTATGCTTAGTGCTGCAGAAACCTCCAACATGCGTGTAGTGCTATGCTTAGTGTTGCAGAAACCTCCAACAGCTCTAGACGTGTAGTACTATGCTTAGTGCTGCAGAAACCTCCAACATGCGTGTAGTGCTATGCTTAGTGCTGCAGAAACCTCCAACATGCGTGTAGTGCTATGCTTAGTGCTGCAGAAACCTCCAACAGCTCTAGACGTGTAGTACTATGCTTAGTGCTGCAGAAACCTCCAACATGCGTGTAGTGCTATGCTTAGTGTTGCAGAAACTTCCAACAGCTCTAGACGTGTAGTGCTATGCTTAGTGTTGCAGAAACTTCCAACAGCTCTAGACGTGTAGTGCTATGCTTAGTGCTGCAGAAACTTCCAACAGCTCTAGACGTGTAGTACTATGCTTAGTGTTGCAGAAACTTCCAACAGCTCTAGACGTGTAGTACTATGCTTAGTGTTGCAGAAACCTCCAACAGCTCTAGACGTGTAGTGCTATGCTTAGTGCTGCAGAAACTTCCAACAGCTCTAGACGTGTAGTGCTATGCTTAGTGCTGCAGAAACCTCCAACAGCTCTAGACGTGTAGTGCTATGCTTAGTGCTGCAGAAACCTCCAACAGCTCTAGACGTGTAGTGCTATGCTTAGTGCTGCAGAAACCTCCAACAGCTCTAGACGTGTAGTGCTATGCTTAGTGCTGCAGAAACCTCCAACATGCGTGTAGTACTATGCTTAGTGTTGCAGAAACCTCCAACAACTCCAGGCGTGTAGTACTATGCTTAGTGCTGCAGAAACCTCCAACAGCTCTAGACGTGTAGTACTATGCTTAGTGTTGCAGAAACTTCCAACAGCTCCAGACGTGTAGTACTATGCTTAGTGCTGCAGAAACCTCCAACATGCGTGTAGTGCTATGCTTAGTGTTGCAGAAACCTCCAACAGCTCTAGACGTGTAGTGCTATGCTTAGTGCTGCAGAAACCTCCAACATGCGTGTAGTGCTATGCTTAGTGTTGCAGAAACCTCCAACAGCTCTAGACGTGTAGTACTATGCTAGTGTTGCAGAAACCTCCAACATGCGTGTAGTACTATGCTTAGTGCTGCAGAAACCTCCAACAGCTCTAGACGTGTAGTACTATGCTTAGTGTTGCAGAAACTTCCAACAGCTCCAGACGTGTAGTACTATGCTTAGTGCTGCAGAAACCTCCAACATGCGTGTAGTGCTATGCTTAGTGTTGCAGAAACCTCCAACAGCTCTAGACGTGTAGTACTATGCTTAGTGCTGCAGAAACCTCCAACATGCGTGTAGTGCTATGCTTAGTGCTGCAGAAACCTCCAACATGCGTGTAGTGCTATGCTTAGTGTTGCAGAAACCTCCAACAGCTCTAGACGTGTAGTACTATGCTTAGTGCTGCAGAAACCTCCAACATGCGTGTAGTGCTATGCTTAGTGCTGCAGAAACCTCCAACATGCGTGTAGTGCTATGCTTAGTGCTGCAGAAACCTCCAACAGCTCTAGACGTGTAGTACTATGCTTAGTGCTGCAGAAACCTCCAACATGCGTGTAGTGCTATGCTTAGTGTTGCAGAAACTTCCAACAGCTCTAGACGTGTAGTACTATGCTTAGTGCTGCAGAAACCTCCAACATGCGTGTAGTGCTATGCTTAGTGTTGCAGAAACTTCCAACAGCTCTAGACGTGTAGTGCTATGCTTAGTGTTGCAGAAACTTCCAACAGCTCTAGACGTGTAGTGCTATGCTTAGTGCTGCAGAAACTTCCAACAGCTCTAGACGTGTAGTACTATGCTTAGTGCTGCAGAAACTTCCAACAGCTCTAGACGTGTAGTACTATGCTTAGTGCTGCAGAAACCTCCAACAGCTCTAGACGTGTAGTACTATGCTTAGTGCTGCAGAAACCTCCAACAGCTCTAGACGTGTAGTACTATGCTTAGTGCTGCAGAAACCTCCAACAGCTCTAGACGTGTAGTACTATGCTTAGTGTTGCAGAAACCTCCAACAGCTCTAGACGTGTAGTGCTATGCTTAGTGTTGCGGAGACTCACACTCACAGGCCCGTGGCGTGCTATGATACAGAGAGGCGATCGCACCAGGCGGCTTCGTAAGGGGGCGGCATAAGCAGCGAAATCAAAATTAGTATTGAAGATTATTTGAAAGAAAAAATATTTAAGAGGCGGCATTTTGATGACTTGTATCATTTTGAAAAAATATACCGCACGACCCTGCCTACTTAGGGAGGGTTCAACATCATAAACGAAATGTGTAAACCATTTTTCAAACATCTCTTGGAAGTAGATAAGCTATTTGGAGAAATACATGTGTGTGTGTGTGTGCGCACGTGTGAGTGTGCGTGTGTGTGATTTTCTGTGAGTAAAGACATAAAACGGAGGATGTGGTCAGCGTCAAGTTTCCTGTCTTTACTTTCCACTGTTACTCGTAATTGATTGATAGAATAATTATCATTGCACTTCGGTGATTAACCATGTGTGCTCCCATCTCTTTCTTACAAATGAAGATCTCAGCTGCAGTGCACAAACTCCGTAGCAACGGCGAAGGTCCCCGATGTAATTTTTGAAGATGGTGAAGATATTTTTATATGAATCTTTTATTTTCTAATGAATTTTGCCTGGGCAGCGGCTTTCCAGCCTGCTCTTCTCGATTTTGAACTGCCAACAGTTCTTTTACGTGCTCAAATTGAACACGGGACCTACGTTTTATCGTCCGTCTCCGATAGGACTAGGAACTCAATCTCACCTACACTGAGATTAGGGATCTCTGGAGAAATGTCCAGATCCAAATGAGGTTAGGTTGATGTGATAGACTTTGTGATCGGGGAACAAATCTTTGACTAGGAATTTCGAGAGCCGCGATAGTGTAGCAGTTAGTGTACTTGCTATGTAAGCGTGAGATCCATGGAGCAACTCTACAGTGAGAATGAATAATTTTTCAAATCGTAACGGATCTTATGTCGACCCATCCTTACTCTGGCACCTGACATACACTGGGAAATAAAGACGGTTGTCGTGATGTTGACAACATTACCCATCGTACGCCGATCGTTAAAGAAATAACCTTTTAATCTCTGCCGGAGAAGCAAGGCATGCACCTAGGAATCTGCCCCGGGAGAATATAAAATCGTTTTTTGTCTTGGATCCTCCTAAAGGAGTGGATTCTTATTTTTCATGTTGGTTGGCTAACGCATGCTGATATAACCAATAAGAGTTCCGTTCTTATGTTGACATGGCGTGCCTCGGATTAAAGAGACTTTAATCTCCTTAATCCACTTCGGACACATGTGCCCCTGAATGTTCATCTACATCACATTGTGTTCCTGAATGTTCACCTACATCGCATTGTGCCCCTGAATGTTCACCTACATCGCATTGTGCCCGTGAATGCTCACCTACATCGCATTGTGCCCCTGAATGTTCAACTACATCACATTGTGCCCCTGAATGTTCAACTACATCACATTGTGCCCCTGAATGTTCAACTACATCACATTGTGCCCCTGAATGTTCAACTACATCACATTGTGCCTGAATGTTCCCTACATCACATTGTGCCCTAAAGCTCACCTACATCACATTGTGCCTGAATGTTCAACACATCTCATCAACCAAGATTGCTCCACAATGTCATCTGTGTGACTAACTATTCACAAGAAACTATCGAACGCCACCCACCTCTTCCAGAGCCCTGCAATCAGTGACCTACGCCGCAAGTACCTACCCCCATATCTAGAAGTTGAAAACACAATCTACCCTAACACACCACAACTCAGACATACCTGTCGCCCGTGTAGTGCCGAGGCCCGCAAGGGAAGCAAAGAATAGTACCACTGCGACCTACAAGGCATGCCGTAAGAGGCGACTGATGTAAGACCTAAGGAAGCTACACTAGTAAATAAAAGCATCGCAGAAATCGGATATGCTGGCCTACTTGTAGGCGCATAACTGGCATAACGTACAATCGCTCTTAGGCTCAAATCACATAGAAATCCCACAAAGTAGTTAACAAGTGATCAATATGGAGCAATCGAAGAAGAAGAAGACACACCTGTAAATTCACATTCAAGGCTTCAAGTCGAAGAGTAAATTCACAGATAACTGCTGGATGGGAAAACTAAACTAATATAATCCTCTACATAACATGCAAACATCCTCTTCATTGTTATTTCAAACATCGAGTTCATATTAAGAGATTAGTTGCTTTGCATAAACATATGGTACAGTCCAGGTGCCATATAGTTTTGTCTAGGGAGTCTCTGTGGCTAACTGGTTAAGCCCTTTGCCTTGTGAGTCGAAGGTCGTAGGTTCGAATCCGGACCGCGCCGTTCTGTTCCCGAGTGCAGTTTTTTTCCAGAGACCCCTAGGATTGCTGCTGGAGCTACGGAGTTCGTGCAATACTCTCGGCAGATGGCGTGCCATTTCTGCGGAGAGGGACCGAGCCATATGGGGTAAACCCCGGTGCAATGAAGCCAATCCTTCGGCTTTAAAACCCTTTTTTTAAGTTTTGTTTCAGTTGGAATAATGCAGGACCAATGTGTGTCTCTTAAAACGGCATTGAACACACAGAGACTGCATGAAGTCTGTTAAATCAGTTTAATAACAAGACGAATAATAAACTTACATACTAAAGAAATCTGGTCATAGAAAATCGCAATAACAGTAAACATGTCTCAAAGAAAAGAACGGTACAACAGGTATACGAGTAGGCTCATCAATCAAAATAGAACTGGTACGGTCAGTCACTGGACGCTGTTGGAGATATTGCGAAGGAGATCGGAGACATGTCCGGAGTGCAATGAAGATATTCCAAACTGAAACTGAAACATGTTTCAACGAATAAAAGACATTAATCCTTTCTCTCCCGATTTGTTTGGGTCATCTGGGCGGATTTGTATTACAATATATTGGCCAGTATTCATGGCTAGTGCAGTCGTAGCGAAGCTGTTCCCTAACCTGAAGACCTGCGCGGCGACTGCACTAGTCATGCGGCTATTAAATTCCTCATGCTCTCCTCCCAAATGTCCTAAAAAATAAACAACGGTCGTTACTGCCTGTTATACAGTTTGTTCAAGATTAAAGCAGCCCCATTGATAAATCGAAAGTTGCCAGATAATCTATCACGTTATGTTTATGTACTATTTAAACCGGTTCTGACTAGCTCGTTTTACGTCACATTTGTTCATCGCCCCTTCCCACACTACAATTACATACCGTCACATAACCTTGACCTATACTACGTCATAACTGAACCTTCTCATTTTCATACATATATGCCAGATTGACTCCATTCACAGGCTGCTATTATCTTGAACACCCTGTAGTACCGCTTTTAGGACGGTGTAGAACATGTGGAACGTGAGACAGAAGAATTTAATGGCTAGTGCAGACGCTGTGAAGCTGCTCATGTAAAGATTTTTCATTTATGCCCATAACCGAAACAAATTATTGGCCCTAACGTGAATCGAACACAGGTCTCCCGCATAGAAGCCACGCTCTAACATATTCGGCCACACTCCCTACACCACCCTAAAAAGCGGAACTACAGACAGTAACGATAGTTTTTTAAATTGTTATACTGGAATTACGTGATCATATAAAACACCGTGAGCCGGTACAGCGGCTTGGAAGAGCGTACGGGTTAAGGGGGGTGCTAGACAAACACATATAAGATAAGAATACGCACTGCTGTACTAAACGTATCGAAGAACTGACATATAAACCTACACTATCTCAGATGTTACGTATAAGTAAAAGTAATCGAAGAACTACACTACCAGCAGATGTTACGTATAAGTAAAAGTAATCGAAGAACTACACTACCAGCAGATGTTACGTATAAGTAAAAGTAATCCAAGAGCTGACATATAATCCTACACTATCTGAGATGTTACGTATAAGTAAAAGTAATCCAAGAGCTGACATATAATCCTACACTATCTGAGATGTTACGTATAAGTAAAAGTAATCCAAGAGCTGACATATAATCCTACACTATCTGAGATGTTACGTATAAGTAAAAGTAATCCAAGAGCTGACATATAATCCTACACTATCTGAGATGTTACGTATAAGTAAAAATAATCCAAGAGCTGACATATAATCCTACACTATCTGAGATGTTACGTATAAGTAAAAGTAATCAAAGAGCTGACATATAATCCTACAATACCAGAAGCTGTTACGTATAAGTAAAAATAAGTAAACGAACCCTTTATATACCACGTGGTATTTAGGGTAATACGGTGTTGGGCCCGTATTTTTCATTGAGCGTCGGCACCCGATATGTGATTAAGGGATCTCTGTGGCTAAGTAGTTACGCCCTTTGCCTTGTGAGTCGAAGGTCGTGGGTTCGAGTCCGGATCGCGCCATTCTATTCATGAGTGCAGTTTTTTCCAGAGACCCTAGGATTGTTGCTGGGGCTACGGAGTTCGTGCTATGTGCAATACTCTCCCAGGTATGCCAGTTCTGTGCAGAGGACCGAACCGTATGGGGTAAAACCCGGTGCAATGAAGTCAATCCTTCGGCTTTTGAACCCTTTTTCCGATCCAGAAGCACTTGAGCTTTTCAGCTCTTCGGCTCGGTGCATGGACATCGTAACCCTTCAGTTCGGTGCCACGAACACCGTAAATCTGGGAATCTGTGGCTTTTTCTGCCATCCCGCGGAATTGAACCCGCACACAGAGGGATAGTCACCGTAGTCCAACGCGCTACGAACACGCTGGGCAGACGGGCTTTAAACCCTTTTACAAACTCGATATGTGATGTGGTCAACATCACGCCCGTCGCCTTTACTTCTCAGTACTTTTTCTGGTGTTCAATTGAGGCTGGATAGTTCTGAGATAGTCCTGAGATAGTTCTGAGATAGTCCTGAGATAGTTCTGAGATAGTTCTGAGATAGTCCTGAGATAGTTCTGAGATAGTTCTGAGATAGTCCTGAGATAGTCCTGAGATAGTTCTGAGATAGTCCTGAGATAGTTCTGAGATAGTCCTGAGATAGTTCTGAGATAGTTCTGAGATAGTCCTGAGATAGTTCTGAGATAGTCGTGAGATAGTTCTGAGATAGTCCTGAGATAGTTCTGAGATAGTTCTGAGATAGTCCTGAGATAGTTCTGAGATAGTCCTGAGATAGTTCTGAGATAGTTCTGAGATAGTTCTGAGATAGTCCTGAGATAGTTCTGAGATAGTCCTGAGATAGTCCTGAGATAGTTCTGAGATAGTCCTGAGATAGTTCTGAGATAGTCCTGAGATAGTTCTGAGATAGTTCTGAGATAGTCCTGAGATAGTCCTGAGATAGTTCTGAGATAGTCCTGAGATAGTCCTTAGTCCTGAGATAGTCCTGAGATAGTCCTGAGATAGTCCTAACATGGTCCTGAGATAGTCCTGAGATAGTTCTGAGATAGTTCTGAGATAGTCCTGAGATAGTCCTGAGATAGTTCTGAGATAGTCCTGAGATAGTTCTGAGATAGTTCTGAGATAGTCCTGAGATAGTCCTGAGATAGTTCTGAGATAGTCCTGAGATAGTCCTGAGATAGTTCTGAGATAGTTCTGAGATAGTTCTGAGATAGTTCTGAGATAGTCCTGAGATAGTTCTGAGATAGTCCTGAGATAGTCCTGAGATAGTCCTGAGATAGTTCTGAGATAGTTCTGAGATAGTCCTGAGATAGTTCTGAGATAGTCCTGAGATAGTCCTGAGATAGTTCTGAGATAGTCCTGAGATAGTCCTGAGATAGTTCTGAGATAGTCCTGAGATAGTCTCTGATGGTCCTGAGATAGTCCTGAGATAGTTCTGAGATAGTTCTGAGATAGTCCTGAGATAGTTCTGAGATAGTCCTGAGATAGTTCTGAGATAGTCCTGAGATAGTCCTGAGATAGTTCTGAGATAGTTCTGAGATAGTCCTGAGATAGTTCTGAGATAGTCCTGAGATAGTCCTGAGATAGTCCTGAGATAGTTCTGAGATAGTTCTGAGATAGTTCTGAGATAGTCCTGAGATAGTTCTGAGATAGTTCTGAGATAGTCCTGAGATAGTTCTGAGATAGTTCTGAGATAGTTCTGAGATAGTTCTGAGATAGTCCTGAGATAGTTCTGAGATAGTCCTGAGATAGTTCTGAGATAGTCCTGAGATAGTCCTGAGATAGTCCTGACATGGTCCTGAGATAGTCCTGAGATAGTTCTGAGATAGTTCTGAGATAGTCCTGAGATAGTCCTGAGATAGTCCTGACATGGTCCTGAGATAGTCCTGAGATAGTTCTGAGATAGTTCTGAGATAGTCCTGAGATAGTTCTGAGATAGTTCTGAGATAGTCCTGAGATAGTTCTGAGATAGTCCTGAGATAGTTCTGAGATAGTCCTGAGATAGTTCTGAGATAGTCCTGAGATAGTTCTGAGATAGTCCTGAGATAGTTCTGAGATAGTCCTGAGATAGTTCTGAGATAGTTCTAGAATAGTTCTGAGATAGTCCTGAGATAGTTCTGAGATAGTCCTGAGATAGTCCTGAGATAGTCCTAACATGGTCTGAGATAGTCCTGAGATAGTCCTGAGATAGTTCTGAGATAGTTCTGAGATAGTCCTGAGATAGTCCTGAGATAGTTCTGAGATAGTCCTGAGATAGTGTTGAGATAGTCCTAAGATAGTCCTGAGATAGTTCTAAGCCGTTACGGTCGAAAATTCCACTGTGGAATTGAACCAAGACCACTAGCCAAAGAAGCGAACTTCTTCTTCTTCTTTACAATCGCTATTTTGATAATTAACCACCGTTAGACGCGTTCTTATGATGAAGTCGACTGTTGTCTGGAGCTCATCTCTGGTGCCATGTAGTTTTGATGATTATACCGTTAGACGCGTTCTTATGATGAAGTCGACTGTTGTCTGGAGCTCATCTCTGGTGCCATGTAGTTTTGATGATTATACCGTTAGAAGCGTTCTTATGATGAAGTTGACTGTTGTCTGGAGCTCATCTCTGGTGCCATGTAGTTTTGATGATTATACCGTTAGACGGGTTCTTATGATGAAGTCAACTGTTGTCTTGAGCTCATCTCTGGTGCCATGTAGTTTTGATGATTATACCGTTAGACGCGTTCTTATGATGAAGTCAACTGTTGTCTTGAGCTCATCTCTGGTGCCATGTAGTTTTGAATGTAGTGTTGGGTTGTAGGACCAGCATTCATTTCTAGGGAGGATATACAGGAGGACAGTCTTGCAGGACATGTTCTGTGGTGCCATAGAGACACAGAGGGGATGGGGATAATCGTAGCCTGTGTAGGTGTTTGTTCAGTCTGTTATGTCCGATCCTGAAACGGAAGATGATAGTCTTTCCTTCGAGAAGCGAACTCACAAACGATTGCGCAACTGTGACTACCAGATGTTAAGTATAATACACACATAACATTTTACACGTCATATACCAAACTAGAAATTCCATGTAGGAGAACCCGATCAACTTTCATAGATAGCACATATTATCATGTAGATTGTTATATTATCTTGATATGGCAACAAACGTTAAATATGTTATCGGGGAGGGCCACATAGTAAACAAACATAAACTTTTTATATTACCTCTTTTCAGAAATACTTATCTCATAAATCCTTTGTTAAGACTTGGTTATCTTTTCTTCAATATTCAACGTGTTGTTTATCTGAGCGTTGCGTCTTTACGTTATAGTAAGTAAGTTAGCAAACACCACTGTTATCACATAAAGAGATACCGCTAAAAACGAATGCTAATCTTATAAGAACGGTTTCTGGCCAACACTATGTTTTTGTCTATTGTCTGTTGCCAGGTGTAAGATGTAGCCCTAGGGGTTAGTGACTCTGTCTATTAACCCCGACGTTCTGAGTTCGAATCACGCTGCGGACAGTTTGCTTGCAAATTGTTTCCGTTGATTTTAACAAAGGACGATGGCGCCACCCGTTCAGAAAGCAATGGCAAACTACTGAACGTATAAGTGGTGCCTAGAAAATCAACGACTTGTTTACTGTGGTTGATGGCTACGTCCTTTGGGATATGCCACGATTTTTTTTCAAGATGTAGTTGGTTGTCCACTCTTGCCGTTAAGCGTAGCGATGGGAGCTTTCTTCTTCTTCTGCGATCAACTTTGCTATGCGACTACTCCGGTATGTGTCATAAACAGGGCGGTGCGCTTGAGGTCTTCACCGGTTCCCTATAGTTTGTCTTGTAGTGTTATTTATGTTGGCCAGATCTCCAATCTCTCACTACTCAGACTAGGGCAGTCTTGCAGAATGTGCTCTGGGGACTGCTTTGGTGCTCCACAGGTGCAGGCCGCCGAGTCCCTGAGACCCATTCTGTGGAGGTGTGCTCTGAGACTGCAGTGTCCCGTTCCAAGTCTGAAGATTGATGGGAGCTTTAATTTGCGTTCTATGGCTAGATGAGTCGCCCTTGTTGTTTTATATCCGTGTTTATGTAGTGTGGTCTATATATTGTCTGTCCATCTTTTCTTGGTCTTCCCTTAGCTCTAGTACCCGATCTCTTTCTATTGTATCCTGTTATTGGTGGTTGGTTGTTACTATGTTACCAGTGTCAATCATGGTCAATAACAGCAGCTAATGAGCGGAAAATCATAACGACAGAGATGAGGTGTCTTAGAAGAGCTGCAGGTGTAACAATAAGAGACAAAATTAGAAATGAAGAAATCAGAAGGAGACTGGATGCAAAACCAGTCATGCAATTCAAAAAAGAAAAACAGATCAAATGGTTTGGACACCTGACAAGAATGCCCTGGTATCGCATACCACAGAGAACCGCACCGAAAAAAATAACGAGTACAAACCAAGAGGAAGACCACGCAAAAGATGGAGCGACGGCATCAAGAACAGTCTTACGACAATGAATATCAGATTACAAAGTGCCTTTTTTCGATCCAAAAGCACTTCAGCTCGGTGCCATGGACATCGTAACCCTTCGGTTCGGTGCCACAAACACCGTAAATCTGGAGAACCTGTGACTTTTCTGCCAGATCGCTGAATTGAACCACACTAACAGGAGCTTGTCACCCGTCGTCCAACGCGCTACAAACACGCTGGGCAGTCTGGCAAACAAAGTGCCTTAAAACAAGCACACACAAGATCACTACGTTTCTCCCCCAACACTTCTATAAAGAAGTAAATGGTGGAAGAGAAGAAGAAGAAGTCAATAAAAAGCCACTTTTATATTATGCTGAATATGATTATGGAAAAGTCTTCCCCAAAGATCTCAGCAAAACAGACAAGCTCACAGAGAAAGTCTTCGAGGCTCAGTGGTTAAGCATTTTCTTTGCGTTCTGAAGGTCATGGTTTCATATCCGGACAGCGCCGTTCTCTTCACGGAGACATTTTTTTTCCAGAGACCCCTAGGATTGTTTAAAGAGTTCGTGATTTGTGCAATACTCTTGGCAAGTGGCGTGTCACTTCTGCGGAGAGAGACCGAGCCATACGGGGTCAAACCCGGTGCAATGAAGTCAATCCGTTGGCTTGAGACCCTTATTATTACTTATTTTTTTACTTCATGTCATTATATTTCTTCTACGTACCAGGGACTCAAAATACGGTTATATTGTTTTAATGTTAAACTATCGTTACTGCCTGTAGTAAATATTCACAAAACAGATGAGAGCACTGTACTGGTAGCAAGATAGTAAACAGAAAGAAATGTGTCACACGTAAACAACTAGTGAGATTGAGAAGGACATAGTGGTCGCCACACACTCAGAGACATACTAAGGTGGAGATTGGAGCACTTATGGACTAATAGTGGTCACACGCTGAGAGACATACTAAGGTGGAGATTGGAGCACTTATGGACTAATAGTGGTCACACGCTGAGAGACATACTAAGGTGGAGATTGGAGCACTTATGGACTAATAGTGGTCACACGCTGAGAGACATACTAAGGTGGAGATTGGAGCACTTATGGACTAATAGTGGTCACACGCTGAGAGACATACTAAGGTGGAGATTGGAGCACTTATGGACTAATTTGTTTGATGTGCAGTGATGATGTTCCGACATGGATAACGACTAAAATAATAACGTATGAAGTGTAAACATTTATCAACTGGTGTCTGCGCAGAATAAAGGGACTGAGATGCTACAATAGGGTCACAAATGAGGAACTTATGGAGAGAACAAGATAGATTCCAGTGAATCAAGGTTCTAAAAAAAAGACGATGGCGCTAGACACACTTTGAGAAAACCAGAGGGGAATATTACAAGGGTCCTTTCCTGGAACTCACAGGGCTCCAAAATAAAGAGACATATAAAAACATGGAGACGAGATTTTGAGGAAGAACAACAATATGAAGAAGAGCTGGAGGGAACTGCAGGAGATAGCTAGAGATAGGAAGACTTGGCATGAGTTGTTGAGGGCCTATGCCCCAATCAGGTTAATATAGCATGAGAGCGATATATTATCCCACAACTCAACTAAAAACTAATTTGCTGTTCCTGACGCCCACGTGCAAAGTACAAAACATGTTTCCTGTAAACAACATTGTGAAATTGAAATCACGTGTAGATCTAACAATACAAAGTTAAGTCACACACACACAACCCCATGTTAACCACATTGCAACACACATCTCTTGACCTTGGTACTTGAGTCCAAGTATACTTGTAAACGGGTTATTTAATATCAAGTACGGACAAGAATTGGGTCACGAGTGTGCCTTCTGAATTGACCACATTAAAAACCAGAACTATATGTCAAATACAAACCATAATTCTGTTGAACTATCTTATATCATTAAAATTAGTTAGTGCCGCAGCAAATTTAAGCCAATCTGGCAATAATGTAGCAACACTATAAATAGACGGGGGGGAAAACCATGAAAGCGAATATTGGATTATCCGAAATGAGTTAATTCTTATTTTTTATGTTTGTTGACCTACACGCTCTGATATAACCAAAACAAGATTCGTTCTTAGGTTGAAAGTGCGTGTCTCGGCTTAAATCCTATATATAACCAATAAACAATGAATGAAAGCAAATATCTATATAAACAGAGCCGATATTATCAATGCGGTACGCTCTCAATTATGTGACATGGGCACGTCTCAGACACTGGAACGAGTTCGAGAATTAGGCGTTAAGTGTGGACATGCCAGACAGTGTCATCTTCATGGTAGAGGAAAGATATAGTAATCAACTTCTCATGGGTACGGTGAGCAAATGGACTTTGGGATGGCTGCTGCAGCGGAGGACAGAGCATGCATGGGAATGCCCAATGTGCCATGACGTCGATCGCATAACATAACATATATGCAAACGTGTCTTCCATCATTGTCATGCTCAGCAGTAGACGACTAAGATGGCTAGGACATGCGAGAAGAATGGAAAATTGTCGCTTACAAAACAAATGTTGTTCTGTGAGCTTTCGGAGGGAACAATACTCTAAAGCAGACCACAAGTAAAAAGTAAAGGAACCCTTTCATACCTCGTGGTATATAGGGCAATACAGTGTTAGGCCCGTATTTTTCATTGACCGTCGATACACGATGGGTGATGTGGTCAGCATCACGCCGGCCGCCTTTACTTTCCCAGAGCATGTCGGTACCCACTTGAGCTGGGTCGACTGAAGCTGGTCGACCTGAGAGCCGTCGCGGTCGGGAAAAATTTCATGCGCACTGCGGAGTTGAACCCAGACCACCAGCCTTGAGAAGCGAGTTCACTAACAACTACGATACCGCGGCGTCTCAAAGCAGACCACAGCTAAGATATAAAGATGAATTTTAGGCCTCAATGAGGAACTTTTATATCTGTTCCAGGACATGGGAACAACTAACTGATGACAGAGGAAAGCAACATTGTGCAGTCTTTTGAAAAGAGACTTAGGTATGAGCTGAAAGACAAAAGAGAAAACTCGGAGGTTATCACAATAAAATAACTACCAATTGACCGCCTGTAAAGACAAAAAGGCCATATACATATATTATATAATATATGGAACTGTCGTTACCAGTTAGTTGTTATTTGTTAATATGTCTTGGAATAAACACCCTTATTATTTAATGTATGTTGGGCCCGCCTGCCCAGCGTGTTCGTAGCGCGTTGGACTACGGGTGACTAGCCCTCTGTGAGTGCGGGTTCAATTCCGCGGGCTGGCAGAAAAGCCATAAGTTCCCCAGATTTATGGTGTTCGTGGCACCGAACCGAAGGGTTACGATGTCCATGGCACCGAGCCGAAGAGCTCAAGTACTTCTGGATCGGAGAAAATAAAATGTATGTTGGATTACACGCCCTGATATAACCAAAAAACTACTCGTTCTTAGGTGGAAAAATGCTGCCTCGGTTTTAAGAGTTCTTAATCCCTTACAGAATTGTTGTTTTACAGAAGAATGCTGAAAATGCTATGGACAATGAAGAAAACAAATGATGAGGTTTACAAAAAAAGGGCACAAAACAAACCTGATCAAAAGAATAAGAATCATACAGACACGGTTCTTCGAGCATATAATGCGAAGAGAAAGTTTAGAACATTTGGTGACAACAGGTAAAATTCAGGAAGGAGAGATTGTGGAAGGCATAGGGAGAATATGGTGGATGGTCTGACATCGTGGTTCAACAAAATATCGACGTCAGGACGGATTAACTGCACCAGGGAGAGAGAGAGTTGTGGAGAGACGACATCGCCTTCGCCAGCAGACATGACACTTGATTGATTTGATCCCTTACAAACTGAAAGAGACCTGGTGAGACGGTCATATTATTCAAGATCATTTCTGAAATATTTTTTCATTATTATATGACCTTTTTCGTCTTTACAGACAGTCAATTGGTAAGTGTTTTACTGTGACAACTTTACAGACGGTCAATTGGCAAATGTTTTACTGTGACAACTTTACAGACGGTCAATTGCAGAGTGTTTTACTGTGACAACTTTACAGACGGTCAATTGGCAAGTGTTTTACTGTTACAACTTTACAGACGGTCAATTGGTAAGTGTTTTACTGTGACAACTTTACAGACGGTCAATTGACAAGTGTTTTACTGTGACAACTTTACAGACGGTCAATTGGCAAGTGTTTTACTGTGACAACTTTACAGACGGTCAATTGGCAAGTGTTTTACTGTGACAACTTTACAGACGGTCAATTGGCAAGTGTTTTACTGTGACAACTTTACAGACGGTCAATTGGCAAGTGTTTTACTGTGACAACTTTACAGACGGTCAATTGGCAAGTGTTTTACTGTGACAACTTTACAGACGGTCAATTGGCAAGTGTTTTACTGTGACAACTTTACAGACGGTCAATTGGCAAGTGTTTTACTGTGACAACTTTACAGACGGTCAATTGGCAAGTGTTTTACTGTGACAACTTTACAGACGGTCAATTGGCAAGTGTTTTACTGTGACAACTTTACAGACGGTCAATTGGCAAGTGTTTTACTGTGACAACTTCTGAGTTTTCGCTTGTCTCTCTTGTCTTTCAGCTCATCCCTAAGTCTCTTTTCAAAATATTCTGCCTTTATGCACTACATTCTTTATGATAATAAGCACTGATATAACCAAAATGACTGCTGACAGTGATAGCGCGGCAATACTTGTCCAAATTTGGTTAGAAAACAATACGGTTGATAACGTAACCAGACGTACAGGTCAGGTGATTATGCGATTTATTTTAAGAATATTCCCCATCATGTGATAATCACGAACATGTGAACGACATTTCATAATCAGCATCATGGGAATACAGATGATATAATATGACCTAGTTATTTTTCTGCCACAATTAAACAATAGTATTACAAAATACAGATGATAAAAAGTATTTTTCTACCAACACTTTGTTCTTATTCTTGTGTCGTCACACTATTACCGAGTTGTTGCCCAATGTCCCAACACTTTGTTACCAGTGCCAAACTTGGTCTCTGACAGCAACACACCACAGAAAGCTCACAACGTGTAAAATGAAATGCTTGAGGAAGGCAGTGGGGTCACCAGGAAAGATAGACTACAAAATGAGGACATCAGAAGCAGAGTGGACATAACTTCATGCACCGAATACATTGAAAGACAACAAATGCAGTGGTTTGGACATTTAATGAGAATGAAATACAACCAACCACCAATAACAGCATACAATAAAAAGAGATCAGGTACTAGAGCTAGGGAAGACCAAGAAAAATATGGATAGACAATATCATGCCCACACTACATAAACACGGATACAACACAACAAGGGCGACTCATCTAGCCCTAGAACGCAAATTGAAGCTTCCATCCCTACGCTTAACGGCAAGAGTGGACAACCAATTCCATCATCCATCTGGAGATGGACAATAGACAACACAAACTTGGAAGATTGATCACAAATAGAAAGCAAGTGTTCTATGTTTAAAAACCACTATTGTGGTTGGTGGTGTGACTGGTACTTGTTCGTATGCCCTTATAGTGGTCACTTGTATGAAATGAGTTAAGATAATCAACACCGGAATAGCAGCATAACATTTTCAAAAATTAATAATAAGTTATTCCACAGCGAACTTTAAATACTGGGCCGCATAACTGACGGGAACATCCTGACCTAGTTTCAGTTGGGGGCGCTGGAATTTATATGTTTGATAAAACACTGCACGCTTTATTTGCAATTTTACTCAATTCTGTGAGTCTATGGTTATTTATTGGTGAAAACAATTCATAATATTAATATTCCTTATTGTTAAACTTAACTTGTTGGATAATATAACTTCAATTTAGCATTTTGTGTTGATTTTAAAATGAATTCGTCTATATACAACAATACTGGAATGCGAGGTCACGTGACTAGTTGGGGTCTTATTTCCCATAATTTTTACCTGAATCCGCAGGCCCTATGAGTTTATAGTTGGCTGTGGTTATTCACATGCAAGGAACAGCACTCTGGTAAAAACATTCATAGTAAACGATAACTCAGTCCGGCAATATATTAAAATCACAAACACCATCAACGACTACCCATAACCTACAAAATGAATAATACACACAACATATATATGATAAACACATACAAAACCAAATAGTATATTACATGGGTTTCACAACAACAAAAAGATAATTTCAATATTTAATTAACATTGAAAACAATTACAAAAATAAATAGTTTCCCTTCAACAAAGCAGCAAAAAAAAAATAGACTCAAGTTATCGCTTTTAATCCGACATTATTTTATACTTCTGGACGCATTTATATTGCAATATATACTGAATAAACCAGTGTGTTGGCTTTGCGTCATCTGTAAAAATGCCACGAGCCAGTAAATCAGCTCACAAGAGCAAATGGGTTAACATAGAATCATTTCATTTTTTTAATGAATAAAAGTTTACAAAATTCCTTAGAACAAGCACATACAATATCACTACTAGCAATAACACTTCTATAAAGATGTAAATGGTGGAAGAGAAGTAGAAGAATTTCTCCAATAAGAGTTTTATATATTTATAATTCTACAGCAGTGTAATTCTTATTCTTGGACTTTCAGTTCAGATCAAAGTGAGGTGCCCCAAATTAGACCTCGGACATAAAGCGGGTAGCTTTCAAACAGCTAAATGGCAGATTCTTATAAACTTTCAAACAGCTAAATGGCACATTCTTTTAAACAATAAACAAGTTTCGAACAGCTCTTTTCGAAAGGAAGAGAAACCTGCTGCCTTGCAGGTCGGCTGGGACAGCCCAAGGCTGACGGAGAGCGAACCCAGTAAACGCTGGCTAAAAACGGACACATCGCCGAAGGATAAGCATCAGAGCTCCAAATGGCGCTAAAGATGTGACGAAGCACACCCATGCTAAGGCTGCATGAGTCAGATTTCCACTTGAATACGACAACAGCAGAATTTATGGGGAAATCTGGTACATCATTCTAAGGTTATCGAGGAGAGAGAGAGAGAGACGAGAACCTCAGAGCTTACACACGAGTTTACTTGGACCACCCGATGCAGTACTGACAGGTAGGACACCATTTTAAAGAAAATATTATTTGTGTAAGTGCGTATGGTCAACTCTCGCTCTTAGATTGAACGAAGTGTGTCTTCATTGGATGAGGCGTGTCTTCATTGACAGAGGCGTGTCTTCATTGATAGAGGTGTGTCTTCATTGATAGAGGCGTGTCTTCATTGAAAGAGGCGTGTCTTCATTGACAGAGGCGTGTCTTCATTGATAGAGGCGTGTCTTCATTGAAAGAGGCGTGTCTTCATTGAAAGAGGCGTGTTCTTGAAGAGGCGTTATTGAAAGAGGCGTGTCTTCATTGACAGAGGCGTGTCTTCATTGATAGAGGCGTGTCTTCATTGACAGAGGCGTGTCTTCATTGATAGAGGCGTGTCTTCATTGACAGAGGCGTGTCTTCATTGATAGAGGCGTGTCTTCATTGAAAGAGGTGCGTCTTCATTGAAAGAGGCGTGTCTTCATTGAAAGAGGTGTGTCTTCATTGACAGAGACGTGTCTTAATTGAAAGAGGTGTCTGAAGAGGGGTGTCTTCATTGAAAGAGGCGTGTCTTAATTGAAAGAGGTGTGTCTTCATTGAAAGAGGTGTCTTCTGAAGAGTGTCTATTGAAAGAGGCGTGTTTTCATTGAAAGAGCCTATAAGCATCTAAAATAGGGTCTAAAACCGACGGATTGACCTCATTGCACCGGGTTGCACCCATATAGCTCGGTCTCTCTCCACAGAAAGGGCAGCCACCTGCCGAGAGTATTCCACAAAGAACGAACTCCGTAGCTCCGGCAACAATCCCTGGAATCTCTAGAAAAAAATGCACTTGTGAACAGAACGGCGCGGTTCAGATTCGATCTCATGGCTCTTCGGAAAGCAAGACAAAGGCATAGAGACCCCCAAATGTAAGCCTCTAAGAAACAATAAGAAATATTATTTTAAAATAACTGTTTCTTCAATAGAGTTACCTCTTATTCTTCTAAGTTTGCATGACCAAAAAATACGACGACATAAAGGATTTTAAAGCTGAAGGATTGACTTCACCGGGTTTTATCCCATATGGCTCGGTCCCTCTCTGCAGAAATGCACGCCACCTGCAGAGAGTATTGCACACAGCACGAACTCCGTAGCTCCAGCAACAATCATAGGGGTCTCTGGAAAAAAACTGCACTCGTGAATAGAACGGCGCGGTCCGGATTCGAACTCACGACCTTCGACTCACAAGGCAAAGGGCGTAACCACATAGTCACAGAGCCCCCCTTAATACGACATAATATAACCAAAACAAAGTTCGTTGTTAAATTGAAAGAGCGTGTCTCCGCTTTAAGAGGCTGCACACACCCAAGAAAGCAACACACAAATCATCATCATCTGTGCCCCGACCTCGTTGTCATGCTACAACTACATCATGCTGTTAAAGTGTGTACATTTTCATATAAACAATACACCAATACCCACTACAACAAACAATCATAAAAGCAAAATAAATAAAAATGATAAATAATTATAAACGTTAAAAAAAAGCGCAGTGGACAATCAATAACTACGTTAGAAAAGGGGGAAAAAATGACTTGCTTGCATTGTTAGACCTATTCAAAAAAGAAAATGCAATAAATTTAGTATGAACAATTTCAAGAGTTCACAGTTAAATAAACATATAAAACAAGAAAATTAAGTAAGTGGTTAGTTAGTACTAACTACTCAAATATATAGCATAAATGTTACTTGCTTTCAAATAATTACAATTGTTAAGTATCATATTCTGATTTACAACTAAAATGAAAATTGTGGTATGTCCTTTATAGGACGTTACAAACAAACATAACAAACGAATCGTTGATTTTCTAGGCATCACTTAAACGTTCAACAGTTTGTCATTGCTTTGTGAACGGTGAAGTTGATTTTCTAGGCATCACTTAAACGTTCAACAGTTTGTCATTGCTTTGTGAACGGTGAAGTTGATTTTCTAGGCATCACTTAAACGTTCAACAGTTTGTCATTGCTTTGTGAACGGTGAAGTTGATTTTCTAGGCATCACTTAAACGTTCAACAGTTTGTCATTGCTTTGTGAACGGTGAGCTTGATTTTCTAGGCATCACTTAAACGTTCAACAGTTTGTCATTGCTTTGTGAACGGTGAGCTTGATTTTCTAGGCATCACTTAAACGTTCAACAGTTTGTCATTGCTTTGTGAACGGTGAGCTTGATTTTCTAGGCATCATTTAAACGTTCAACAGTTTGTCATTGCTTTGTGAACGGTGAACTTGGTTTTTATCGTTCGTAAAAAAATCGATGGGAATAAATTTGCTACGCGGTTTTTGAACCAGATACTCTTGGGTAGTGGTCGAGTTCACTACCACTGAGCCACAGACGTCCACTACCACAGACGTCCACTACCACAGACGTCCACTATCACAGACGTCACACCGACGTCCACTACCACAGACGTCCACTACCACAGACGTCCACTACCACAGACGTCCACTACACAGACGTCCACTATCACAGACGTCCACTACCAACGTCACACCACAGACGTCCACTACCACAGACGTATGACTAAAACAACAGTATACTATACTGGGCAGGTTATGTGGTCCGAACACCAGACCACCAGCTCTTCAAACTACTTCTCAATGGTGAGTTCAGGGAAGGAAAATGCTCACAAAGCAGGCAAACATTGAAAAAACGTTTCAAAGACAACCTCTAGAACTCACTAAAAAAAAGTTTAGTATAAATCCCGGACAGATGGGAAGCCAATGCTCACGACCAGCGTGGCACTACTCGTAGATGAGAAGTGACATGCGAGTCGGCAGTGACATGCGAGTCGGCAGTGACATGCGAGTCGGCAGTGACATACGAGTCGGCAGTGACATACGAGTCGGCGGGGACATACGAGTCGGCGGGGACGTGCGAGTCAGCGGTGACATGCGAATGGACAGTGACATGCAAATCAGCAAAAACTTCCCAGGCAGAATAACAAATGCAACTCAGAAAGGACCCTGTTTTAAATACCTCCCAAATGGTGTGACCAAAAGTCCCTTATCTACAACGCCCTTAATATTCTACAACCAAACTGTCAACTACACACGTACACAACAAATACCACTTCTAACACGTTCAATGTCTGGAATATGTGATCACCATCATCCGTGACAAACAAACAATAATACTTACATACATGACTAACAAAAACAGTATAATATAACATCATATAATACCATAACTAAAAAAACAGTATTCTATTCTGTTATATAATAACATTACTTTTTTTTTTTAAAACAGCACATTATTTAATGATAAATAACATTACTAAAAAAAAAACATTATACTATTCTGTGATATTACAACATTACTTAAAAACCAGTAACTATTCTGTGATATTACAACATTACTTTAAAAAACCATTATACTATTCTGTGATATTACAACATTACTTAAAAAAACCAGTATGCTATTCTGTGATATTACAACATTACTTTAAAAAACCAGTATGCTATTCTGTGATATTACAACATTACTTTAAAAAACCATTATACTATTCTGTGATATTACAACATTACTTTAAAAAACCATTATACTATTCTGTGATATTACAACATTACTTAAAAAAACCATTATACTATTCTGTGATATTACAACATTACTTTAAAAAACCAGTATGCTATTCTGTGATATTACAACATTACTTTAAAAAACCAGTATGCTATTCTGTGATATTACAACATTACTAAAAAAAAAAGTATGCTATTCTGTGATATTACAACATTACTAAAAAAAAACCATTATACTATTCTGTGATATTACAACATTACTTTAAAAAACCATTATACTATTCTGTGATATTACAACATTACTTAAAAAAACCATTATACTATTCTGTGATATTACAACATTACTTAAAAAAACCAGTACACTATTCTGTGATATTACAACAACAGTAAAATAAACATACATGTCTATATATATATATGTGTGTGTTAAGATTGTAATCAACCTGCCCTACCCAGAATCTGAGCCTGTCCAAATCGTCATTATACTGTTGCCAAGTTGACATATTTCGTTTTTACATGACAACAGCTATTCCTAATCACAATGGACTCTCCCATGATAGATTCTTATTGAATTAACTAGTTTTCCCAACCAGATTTTTAGTTCACTTCATCCAAAGACGTAACGGAATTGTGTAACATAGTTCTCACAAATAAAATAGTTTTGGTTTTGCAAACTTTAAACAACAAAATAGTGGGTATGGATAAAGTGTGTGTTAATAAAAAGGTAAACAAAAATATTATTGGTAATAAGCAGTGGCGGCTCGTCACTAAGGGCCTGTGGGCCGGGCTCCACCAAAAATAATATATAATATGTATTTATTATTTAATAAATTAAAATATAACCTAATCCAAAACCATGATTTCCCTGAAAATTTGTGTCTGGTCCCACCAACAAAAATGATCACGAGCCGCCACTGGTAATAAGGTATGAACAGATCAGATTCTGGCAGAAACTATAGCTCAATAGAGCAATTATAAATAATAATAAATAATGTGTTGATTGACCATCATTATTGCATTTTGGAGAATAACCATGTGTGCTTCGATCTTCTTTCTTAAACAGGAAGATCGCAGTGGCAGTACACGAACTCGGTTAACTAACAAAAAATGTTCAAAACCCAACAGGCAGCGAAAAAAAAACGGCGAATTTTAAAAAGACTTACAAACAGCGAAACCTGATTGAGAGTATAAGAAATAGTTAAGCAAAGTCATTTGAACACATTATGTGAGTATGACGTTTAGAAGTTAATTGCATATCCTTTACAGGACTTTGCGAATAAACCCCAGCTTTTAACGCTGTTTGTGATTTTTCTAGGCATTATTACGTTCAGTAGTTTGCCATTGCTTTCTGAACGGGTGGTGCTATCGTCCTTTGTAAAATCCAGCGAAACAATTTGCAAACAAACTGTCCGCAGCGTCATTGCTTTCTGAACTGGTGATGCCATCGTCCTTTGTAAAAATCCACGCGAAACAATTTGCAACCAAACTGTAAGCAGCGCGATTCGAATTCGATTCGTCGGGGTTAAAAGACCTAGTCACTATCCCCTAGGCAACAGACGCCACCGTATGACGTTTAGAAGGGTAAATTACAGAGAATGAGAGATGGAGTAAGACAGAGGGGGAAGAAGATGATGGATAATTAGATAACGTTATTCGATATTAGATCGGCGTCAGAACTGATAAATTGAACCAAAGAGATAGAGTTGTGGAGAAAAATGATCGCTTACGCCGGCAGACATGGCAGTTAATTGATTGAAGACGCAAAATTACATTTATCTTTGTATATTATCGGCACATTGATGTCGTTGGCAATGAGAGAGCAGACAGCTAGAATGGCTGGCATGTCACCATATCAGGGTGCCTGGCAATGAGAGAGCAGACAGCTAGGATGGCTGGAGTCGCCACATATCAGGATGCCTGACAATGAGAGAGCAGATAGCTAGGATGGCTGGCATGTCACCATATCAGGCGCCTGGCAATGAGAGAGCAGACAGCTAGGATGGTTGGCATGTCACCATATCAGGGTGCCTGGCAATGAGAGAGCAGAAGCTAGATGGCTGTCGCCATATCAGGGTACCTGGCAATGAGCGAGCAGACAGCTAGGATGGCTGGCATGCCACATATCAGGGTGCCTGGCAATGAGAGAGCAGATAGCTAGGATGGCTGGCATGCCACCATATCAGGATGCCTGGCAATGAGAGAGCAGAAAGACTAGGCTGACTGGCTCTGCCACCATACCAAGGGGTCAGCCAATAGATAGAGCTGACATTTTTCAAGAGTGTGACTGCAAAGAAGATTTTCATTTAAACTAACCCATTTCAAGCTGGGATTGAAGATCGGAGTGACCAGAAAGATCTGAACGACAGGTGTTTTTTTCTTTCTTTCTTCCGCTTTCAACTCAGACGAAGTTTCATCTCTGAAACTGATTTTTGCGTGAAAATCCGTTTTTCCAATTTCTTACATTGAAACAGCGTGCACATTGTAAATTACTTTACACTGGCAGCCGTGTGCTCAATGTACTCGTAATTAGTATTCCCTCGCCATACAGGCAGATTTTCTCCGACTTCAGAGGTACTCACGTTATCGTCCTGAGTAAGACCAGGGGACTCGAACAAATGCCGGACAGTAGGTTCGAACCCGAGCTATGAGGCGTCTCACAGCTAGCAGGCCGAGCTACTATCAACTACTCTAGGCAGTCCCCCTGAACGACAGGTGTATGCGTAGGCTCATAAATCAACATCGAGGTGGTGCGGTCAATCGCTGGACACAGTTTAAAATATTGGGAAGGAGGTTGAAGCACCTATGGACATGGAGGTATTCCAAACTGAAATTGAATTGAAACTGACTGAAGATACATGAAACAGATATGAAATTTGTTGCATATCCTTTTACAGGACTTAGAGATCACCAACAATAAACGAGTCAATTTTCTAGGCACCACTTATACGTTCAGTAGTTTATCATTGCTTTCTGAACGGTCTATTTTAATCGTCCAAGGGAACTGATTTGCTTTCAAACTTGCCCGCCGCGGAGTTTGAACCAGGTACGCTTGGGTTGTGATCGAGCTGACTACCGCTTAAGTTACAGACGCTTACTGAAACAGTTACGCTGAAGATGAATGAACAGTTACGCTGAAGATGAATGAACAGTTACGCTGGTTATTGGTTACTAAACTGACGTCATTGCACTCCGCGCAGACCCATAGGTGCTCAGTCTCCCCAACAGATATTGAAGAGTATGCATACTGATGGTTCCTGTGGCTCGCTGATTAAACACACCTCTCACTCTGCCTCTCAGGCATCCAGTTCGACTTGAACAACGGGTAACTCCAAACTGCTTAAATCGCTTGATCGATTCAACATCGATTTTAGTGTCCTCATCCAACAGACAGTCGCGAAGAGACCGAAGAATATCCCCCTTATCCTTCTTAAACTCCCCAACAATCGATGCTGTTGATGCAAGCCTGTCCGCTCTCTCATTACCGTAAACACCCGCATGCCCAGGACAGTATATCCACGTAAACCGCTGGAGGTTAGAAACTTCTATCGACGACATCCACTCATACCGAAACCTGTCCTTCTGGATCTTGTGAAGCATCGACTGAAAGTCAGATACAACAACTGCCCCAGTAAATAAAGTCCCAGAGATCCAATAGAGGGCAGAAGTAATGGCCTCAATCTCCATCCTCATACTAGAAGTAGTTGTCCTGTATGTCTCACTTCGCTCTGCAACAACCCTACCATGTGCATTAGCCAAGAAACCCCAGCCGGACTGCTCACTACGTTGAACCGACCCATCGGTATATACAACAACATCATCATCCCTTGCATTATCTTCTATCAGGTGCTTAACTGCGAGAACAGTTACGCTAGAGATGAATGAACAGTTACGCTAGAGATGAATGAACAGTTACGCTAGAGATGAATGCACAGTTACGCTAGAGATGAATGCACAGTTACGCTAGAGATGAATGCACAGTTACGCTAGAGATGAATGCACAGTTACGCTAGAGATGAATGAACAGTTACGCTAGAGATGAATGCACAGTTACGCTAGAGATGAATGCACAGTTACGCTAGAGATGAATGAACAGTTACGCTAGAGATGAATGCACAGTTACGCTAGAGATGAATGCACAGTTACGCTAGAGATGAATGCACAGTTACGCTAGAGATGAATGCACAGTTACGCTAGAGATGAATGCACAGTTACGCTAGAGATGAATGCACAGTTACGCTAGAGATGAATGCACAGTTACGCTAGAGATGAATGCACAGTTACGCTAGAGATGAATGCACAGTTACGCTAGAGATGAATGCACAGTTACGCTAGAGATGAATGCACAGTTACGCTAGAGATGAATGCACAGTTACGCTAGAGATGAATGAACAGTTACGCTAGAGATGAATGCACAGAGTCACGAACATCATGTTTCTCAATACAACAGAACTTGTACGAAGTGAATTCACAAACAGTCTTTACCTGACAGAAACACAGACGTCACAAACAGTCTTTACCTGACAGAAACACAGACGTCACAAATAAATAAGAACTGGATTATTTTGTTTAGATTCCCTAGTCTCACGTTTAAGTGACATGGGCTATTGTACCCTTACTCAGTATCACCTCAGCCTCCCACGTTTTTTCCAGATCTGATCCGGTCTGACCAATTTGTAGATTTACGTATATTGTCGAGTCACATGGGTTTTACATTGATGTAGTGTGTGTGTGTGTGTGATGGCGACCTTACGTGACTTTGTTTCATATGGGATTCAAACCTCTAAGCTGAGACAAGTCTTTCAACAGAAGAACAAGTCTTTCAATAGAAGAACAAGTCTTGTTTTGTTTCAACCAGGTCGAGTTGGTCGTACAAACATTAAAAATAAGAATTACCTCCTGGGGGAGAACTGAGGTACAATTATGTAAACCTGAGCCGTGCGCACCTAGTATGTTCAAATATTAGGGGTGAAAGGTGAGGTCACCTATCTTCACCCTTGGTTTAAGGGACGGGGAGGAAAGACAAACGGTGGATACAACCCAGAGCATGACAACACAAATACGTTAAACAGAAATGCGCAGACAAGTCTTCAGACTTAGAACGGGACAACGGTCTCAGAGCACACAACTGTTGAATGGTTCTCACGGACTCGCTGTCTGCACCTGTGGAGTGCCAACGCAGTCCCCAGAAGATCACATCTTGCAAGACTGCCCCAGCCTGAGATCAGTGTGAGAATGGAACCAACAGAAACAACCCTTCAAAACAAACTATGAGAGACCGGTGAAGATTTCAAGCGCACCACCCTGTTTACGACACATAGCTAATTGCAAAGCGCAGTCACAAAAAATAACTACATGTAAAATGCGCTGTCTGCGAAAAGTTACCCAGACAACACCAGACAAGACAGTCACCAACATAAGAAAGAAAGTTGGCACAGAACCCTGCTTGAATTACATTGAGAAACAAAGAATGAAGTGGTTTGGCCACTTAATAAGAATGCATACAAACTACACAATATAGTCTTCTACAACATAACATCAGGAAAGAAGGCGAGAGGAAGAACACGAAAAAGAAGGTTAGATGGCATAGCAGATTCCTGTCAAAGAGTAAAAATAACAATCACCCAAGTCACCAGAACAGCGAAAGACAAAAACACAAACCACGACACTGTGCAACAACTCGGTATCAGTGTGAAGTCAAAAGAAAAAATCAGAAGAAGCAGATTAGTCACATAGCAGAAGTTGGTAACAGAATAAGACGTTATAAACCTACCCGCTGACAGCACAGTACAAGCCCTGGAGGCTAAATCCGCTGACAGCACAGGACATGAATAAGCTGCAAGCACCTGCAGGCAAGATGGTATTTCTTACAGACTCACTGTCAGTTATACAAGCCTTGGAGGATAAACCGCTGACAGCACAGTACAAAACCTTAAAAGAGAACTTACTCAGCTTTCAGAAAAGGCAGAAATTCACTTGCAGTGGATTCCATCTCACTGTGGCATTGCAGGCAATGAGAGTGCCGATGTCTTAGCTAAGGAGGACAGTGCCAAAGAGCAAATTTACAACCCTTGTCTTTTCAAGAGGTCAACACCTCATACAGAGAAAATCTGCAGTAGACTGGAAGACAAACACTGGATATGATTATGGAAAAGACTCCTCAAAGACCTAAGCAGAACAGACCAGGTCATTATATTTCGACTACGCACAGGACACTGCAGACTCAACAAACATATAGACTAGGAATAAGTCAAACAGCTCTCTGCCAGTGTCAGCAGGCGGAACAGACACCGGATCATATCATGCAAGACTGTCCTCTCCTGGGTGAACTGAGAAGCAACATGTGGCCACACCAGTCGACCTGAAAACTAAGCTTTGGGGAAACCTGACAGACCTGAAGCTGACTGCCCAGTTTGTGGTCCACAGTAAATTATGCGCATGACCAGAGATCGCTGAAGAAGATAAACCTATGTTTTTTTTAAAAATCGTATGTGCTTAACCGAAAAGTGAAACAATCGCTTCTGCTAGGGTAACGCAGTAAACTAGCAGTGGAACTTAGTCTTCTCATCGTCTCACAACCACATACTACAGATCAAAGAGCGGGACCAAAACGTCATGATAATAACAGCGAACGCAGAAGAAGAAAACAACGGTTATAGAAAAATATAGAAACTTTAGAAACCGAACCTAAAACAATGAGGTTATGACAACTGTATTAATCTGTCCATTAACTGACTCTTGAGATATGTAATGTGACATACAGACATCCACTAACAGATATGTCTGAAACATACCGTCCTCGTATCTGGAATGTGACATACAGACATCCACTAACAGATATGTCTGAATAACAAACCAACAAAGAACCGGTGTCGTTAGTCGCCACACGCTGATGGACATACTGAGGGAGAGATCGGAGCACTTATGGACTAATTTGTTCGACGTGCAGTGATGGTGATCCGACGACTAAACTAAACTAAACTAAATATGTCTGAAGCATACAGTACTCGTATCTGGAATGTGACATACAGACATCCACTAACAGATATGTCTGAAGCATACCGTCCTCGTATGTGGTGAGTCCAATGTAAAGTACAAAGGTACGAGAGGAATAAATATATATATATATATCAACATCCACATTCATGTGATGGGGCGGCTTATGTGACTGTTTCATAGGGAATTCAAGCCTCTTTAAGCTGAGGCAGGTCTTTCAACAGAAGAACAAGTCTTTCAACAGAAGAACAAGTCTTTCAACAGAAGAACAAGTCTTTCAACAGAAGAACAAGTCTTTCAACAGAAGAACAAGTCTTTCAACAGAATAACCGCCCGAGTGGTTACCGGAGCCCAAATTTGGTGTAAAGAATAGAACCAATGTTACCTGCCACGCATGTCGTAAGAGGCGACTAAGGAGGTTTGGCTGAAATCGGATGCATGTGTCCTAAATGTGTAGAAGTCTATGCATTTAGGGGCCTACAAACCAATGTGCAACGTATACACGTTCTTGGCAAAGATCAAACCTATCACAAAGAGTGATTAAAATTGGTCGTAAAGAACGAACGCAAAGAAGAAGAAGAAGTTAACCCATGGACGCATTTATATATTGAATTAGCCAGCGCACTGGCTTTACGTCATCTTACAAAATACTGAAAGCCAGTATATAGGCTTTGAAAAACAAAGGGGTTAAATATGAAGCTGAAAAAAGCTAATGATGAGTAACATAAGAAGTTATCAAACCCTATTTCCAGTAAACACTAGTAGATCTACAGTCTATTGCTAGTAGCAGTTAGTTGAATGAAACTACGTGTTCTTTCTCACATTCAAAGCACCAAGAACAATGGGCTACAGTATTAGTATCCACGTACTATTGTTACTTAAAAGATATACTATGTTATGTTATGCTATGCTATGCTATGTTATGCTATGTTATGCTATGTTATAATATATATATTACTATGTGATATTGTTACTGGGAGTATTTCACAAAATATGATCAAATATGTTGGGGGAAGAAAACGTGGAAGACCAAAGACCACTCTTCGAAGAATCATCCAACAAGAAAGTAAACTATTGGGATGTAAACCATACAAGATCTCCAACTGCTAGCAACGAACCGCATCACATGGAGATCTAACACCTCTGCCCTATGTGCCGCCTTTGGCACGAAAGGAACAAACTAACTAACGTTGGGGGATTTTTTTGGCAGTATATTCAATTTAGTTTGTACAATGTGAAAATATATTCAGAATTTTGTTTTAAAATAGGGGTGACATGAGCCGGAGAAATTTAATGGCTGCCTGGCTAGTGCAGTCACCGTGAAACTGTTCAGGTCAGGATTTTTTCTTGATGCCCTGTTAGAAAAAAAATTATTGACATTGCCGGGGATCGAACCTGGGTCTTCCGAATGGGAGCCCAGGCTCTAATTCATTCAGACATACGCTTCTCAAACATGTTCATACATATACACAAAATATTTTTCAAAGGCAGGAAAGGATGCTTGGGGAAGGAAACTGAAGCTTGGGCTCAAACTCAACATGTTACTAACAAGCACACACACACACACACACACAATGTATTACAAAAATTCGAAACTATCTCAAAATATTGATGCAAGTTCAAATATATATATATGACTACTGATTTGACAGCTTGACCACTGATGTGTTGCCCAGGGTCCTCAATGGGAACAAAGAATAGTAGCACTGCGACCTACAAGGCATGTCATAAGAGATGACTAATGTAGGGGCTTAAGGAAGCTACCCTAGTAAATAAAAAGCGTAGCAGAAATCAGATGTGATGTCCTACTTGTAGGCGCATAACTGGCACAACATACAATCGCTCTTAGGCTCAGATCACATACAAATCACAAAAAGTCGTTTAACAAGTGGTCGATATGGAGCGTTCAAAGAAGAAGAAAGTTTGCTAAATTTTTACACTCCATATTTTTTTTAACCCTCTTTTGCACTTATATTGCAACATATACTAAAGTAGCCGGCATATATGACTTGCAAAATCTTACAAAATACAGCGAGCCAGTTTATCGGCTCAGCAACGTGAATGGGTTAATATGAAACATAAAGAAGATTACTGGGTGGAGGTGGAATCCCAAAGAATCTCTCAGGGAAATAATACACAAATGGATATATATTCATTGTAACATGTCATGCAAGTTGGCATTCGCTCTTCAAATATTATGAGGAAACAGTAAGTTAAACATTTTGTGACAACTGGCAAGCTTGATGGGAAGAGAGCAAGAGGAAGGCAAAGAGATAAATAGGTGGATGACATAACCGCATGGCATGATCAAAATGCGAACACAGACCTGATCAGGGAAACTGGTGATCATGTTAAATGGCGAACATTGACTGTCCACGCATATCGGTATGACACATTATGATAATGAACTTTATCCTTTCTGTATCAAAGCTTATACACTTCTGCAGATCAAATGCTAGAGTCTGTGCACTGTCGCTGAGATATTCCTGGAGCAATAAGGTTATTCACTTAACTGCAACCATGCTACTCCTGGGAGCACATATGATTGCATCAGGAACCCTTGCCGGTGCTACAGAGTTTTGCACTGTCGATGAGATCTTCCTGGAAGCACATATGGTTACATCAGGCACCCTGATAGGTGCTACAGAGTTTGTGCACTGTCGCTGAGATATTCCTGGGAGCACATAAGGTTATTCACTTTACTGCAACCATGCTACTCCTGGGAGCAATATGATTGCATCAGGAACCCTTGCCGATGCTACAGAGTTTGCACTGTCGATGAGATCTTCCTGGAAGCACATATGGTTACATCAGGCACCCTGATAGGTGCTACAGAGTTTGTGCACTGTTGTTGAGATATTTCTGAGCAGCAGCGGTCATATTATGCCAGTGGGCGGCCCCACAAAAATAAAGTGTAAGTGTATTTATATTTTATACATTAAAATATATCCTAAGCAAAACCAGATTTTCGAAATATCTGTCTGGCCTCAACAAAAATTATCACGAGCCGTCACTGCCTGGGAGCATATATGGTTACATCCGGGAACCTCGCCGGTGCTATGGAATGTGTGCACTGTTGTTGAGATATTCCTGGGAGCATATATGGTTACATTCGGGAACCTCGCCGGTGCTATGGAATGTGTGCACTGCCGCTGAGATCTTCCAGTGTAAGAAAGAGATCAAGCACATAACAGTACTCACCAAAGCTCAATGATGATAGTCCTATCATTCAATCAATCAATCAATCAATCATGATATTCCTGGGGGCACATACAATTATTCACTTAACTGAAATCATGATATTTCAAGGGGCACATACGGTTAGTTACTTAACTGAAATCATGATATTCCTGGGGGCACATACGGTTATTCACTTAACTGAAATCATGATATTTCAAGGGGCACATACGGTTATTTACTTAACTGAAATCATGATATTCCTGGGGGCACATATGGTTATTCACTTAACGCGCTGACTTTTTTGCTTACAATACCCTGATTCAAGCGGGCACAAGTATGGACAGAACTGATGTCATCAATGCGGTATGCTCTCATTTATGTGATAGGGACAAGTCTCAGAAACTGGAGTGTGAGAATTAAGAGTTAAGTTTGGATATGCCAGACAGTATTGTCTTTGTGGTAGAGAGAAGATATACTAATCAACTTCTCATGGGTACGGTGAGCAAGTGGACTTTAGTATGGCTGCGGCAGCGTATGACGGAACAAGCATGGGAATGCCTAGTGTGCCTTAATGTCAATCGCATAACATAACTTAACCGCAATCATGATATTCCTGGGAGCCCATATGGTTATTTACTTAAATGCAATCATGATGGTTCAATCAATCAATAAATCAATCATAATGATTTCTGTACTATTCTCTGCAGTGGCGGCTCATGATCATTTTTGTTGGTGGGGCCAGACATTTTTCCAGATAAATCATGGTTTTGGATTGTTATATTTTAATTTATAAAATAATAAATACACGTTATCTTTTATTTTTGGTGGCCCGGCCCCACTGGCCCTTAATGACGAGCCGCCACTGCTTCTCTGCCTAATTAGGGTTTTTCCAGCATTGACTTCCACTGTGGTATTAATGAAAACAAAAGTAATAATAACAATTTATCCTGTAAAGGGTAGCACACAACTAGCAAGGACAATATGCTCTTAAAGTGGAAACAAAATTAATTTCCTTACGCAGCGTTCTGTTCCATTTTGGCAACATCCCCCTTCAGTTGGGCAATGTTGGTATCGTACTTGCTGAAGAAGTCACTGGGTGTTGACGTAGAAATCGTCTTTTCAGCAGTGGAAGTAGAAGCGCCGTTGTGTTGTGGCTGAGATGATGAAGTTGGGCCAGCATCTTCTCCATTTGGCAAGTGTGAATGTGAGGAGGATGGTGATGCGGTACTAGATGTGTTTCCATCGTATACAACAATGGTATCATTCTCTTCTAGAATATTCTCATTATCAGATGTCAGTGGAATGAGGATGGTTTCCCTCAGGAAAAGGTGATCATTATTCCAGATTTTATTTTCTTTCTTCAAATCTTGAACCTGGAAATAGTAAAAAAAATTTACTAGAATCATATCTTGACTTAAGAGATGTAGAGTCACAAGAAATGTTACTTAAGAGATATCGAGTTACAAGACATGTTACTTAACTCATAGTGGACCAAGCGCCACGTTAGTTGCGTTTGAAGTGGACGCGTTTTACATTCCGCCACGCTAAGTGGCGTTGGTTATCAAACGTGAAAGTGCTTGTAAAAACTTGACTTTTGCCCTGGTCCACTAAGAGTTAAGAGATGTTGAATTACAAGAAATGTTACTTAAGAGATGTCGGGTTACAAGAAATGTTACTTAAGAGATGTTGAATTACAAGAAATGTTACTTAAGAGATGTCGAGTTACAAGAAATGTTATTTAAGAGATGTCGAGTTACAAGAAATGTTATTTAAGAGATGTTGAATTACAAGAAATGTTACTTAAGAGATGTCGAGTTACAAGAAATGTTATTTAAGAGATGTTGAATTACAGAAATGTTACTTAAGAGATGTCGAGTTACAAGAAATATTACTTAAGAGATGTCGAGTTACAAGAAATGTTATTTAAGAGATGTTGAATTACAAGAAATGTTATTAAGAGATGTGAGTTACAAGAAATGTTACTTAAGAGATGTTGAATTACAAGAAATGTTATTTAAGAGATGTTGAATTACAAGAAATGTTACTTAAGAGATGTCGAGTTACAAGAAATGTTATTTAAGAGATGTCGAGTTACAAGAAATGTTACTTAAGAGATGTCGAATTACAAGAAATGTTACTTAAGAGATGTCGAGTTACAAGAAATGTTACTTAAGAGATGTCGAGTTACAAGAAATGTTACTTAAGAGATGTCGAGTTACAAGAAATGTTACTTAAGAGATGTCGAGTTACAAGAAATGTTATTTAAGAGATGTCGAGTTACAAGAAATGTTACTTAAGAGATGTCGAGTTACAAGAAATGTTACTTAAGAGATGTCGAATTACAAGAACAGCTCGTGTGTTGCGGGGGCTCTCAATGGGAGTAAAGAATAGTAACACTGCGACCTACAAGGCATGTCATAAGAGGCAACTGAGATAGGAGACTATGGAAGCTACCCTAGTAAATAAAAACGTCGCAGAAATTGGATGTGCTGGCCTACTTGTAGGCGCATAGCTGGCACAATGTACAATCGATCTTAGACTCAGATAACATACAAATCCAAATGAGTGGACGAGAAGAAGAGGAAATCACGATGAAAGATTGTTCGTCAAATTATATGAAAAAATTACCTATTCAAGAACAAAGAGAGATTGGAATTTGAGCAAAGATATATAGTCGCAATATTTAACCATTTAGCTGCTAAAGACGTATATATATGTTTTGCCCATTCACTTCTAAAGACGCATTAACACATCTGTTATCTCTCCTCTGTGGGTTAAAGACGTGTTAACACGTTATACATTGCTACTGTCACTGCTATAGGCGTACATTCACGTTTGTGACCTAGAAACAAAGAATAGCTATTTTTAGCTCAGCCCTCGAAAAGTATGTAGCAGCGAAATGGTTAAGAGTCAGAAGCATCAGAGCAGCTCAGAGACGGAGATAGTGTAGACGTGAAGAGACCTAGAGAGATGTATTATAGAGAGTTGCTAGAATAGCACTAGAGAGCAGCTCGGAGAAGGAGCCAAGAGTCTGTACAGAAGAAACGAGGGAGCAGTCCCGAGTTATAATTAATAAGTCTCATAGACAGACTTTACAGTCAGGCATAAACAGAGAGTTCTGTTTTGCTGTATGGCTATGAACATGTCTAACCTTGATCATGTATGCCCCACCTGTGGTCGGGGATTCTGTTCTAGGATTGGACTCTACAGTCACCTGTCTCATAGACAGACTTTACAGTCAGGTATAAACAGAGAGTTCTGTTTTGCTGTATGGCTCTGAACATGTCTAACCTTGATCATGTATGCCCCACCTGTGGTCGGGGATTCTGTTCTAGGTTGGACTCTACAGTCACCTGTCTCATAGACAGACTTTACAGTCAGGCATAAACAGAGAGTTCTGTTTTGCTGTATGGCTCTGAACATGTCTAACCTTGATCATGTATGCCCCACCTGTGGTCGGGGATTCTGTTCTAGGATTGGACTCTACAGTCACCTCCGCACACACCAGAGAGGTGCAACAGTACACGTCTGAGATTGTTGTCATCATCGCTTGCGATGGACGGCTATTATAAATGGCTCTGAAACGTGGCGAGTCATCAAGTTTAATAGAAATAAGATTCAGACCTTAATCAACGATGGATGTCTTCGGTGGATTCTCAGTCTGAGACGGTATGATAGAATTTCAAACATAGACCTGTGGATAAGAACTGGACAGGAATCCATGATGATCCAGATCAAGAGGAGAAAATGGCGATGAGTCGGGCATACCCTACAGAAGACACAGTCGAGTGTCATTAGACAAGCACTTGAGTGGAACCCGCAAGGAAAATGAAAAATAAGACGCCCTAAACAGACCTGGAGACTTCTTCTTAAGGAACTGAAGAGTGCTCGACTATCCTGAGAGACCATAAAGAAAACAACCAGAGACTGAGATGAGAGGCGAACAACTGTTGAGGCCTTACGCTCCATGGGGAGCGGAGAGGAATAAGTCAAGTCAGGGGACCAGAGATATAGATTTGTCGAGCTAGGGCGCAGCCTAGTCTTTGCAGCCTAGTCTTTGCAGCCTAGTCTTTGCAGCCTAGTCTTTGTTGCAGCCTAGTCTTTGCAGCCTAGTCTTTGCAGTCTAGTCTTATCGATATTCAACGGCCAAAGATTCTTTCAAGTGCCCAACTTGAACACAGAATCTACATTTTATCGTCCGTCTCCGATAGGAACTTGATCGCGTGTACATTGAAGGATCTTTGTAGCGTACAGGTTAGGTGCTCGTCTCTCGTGCCAAAGGTAACCAGTTCGCTCTCTCGTGGAGCCATCGTGATATTTTTCACGAGATCCCTGATCTCAGTGTAGGTGAGATCGAGTTCCTAGTCCTATCGGAGACGAACGATAAAACATAGGTCCTGTGTTCAGTTTGAGCACCTAAAAGAACCATTGCCAGCTCAAAATCTAGAAGAACATGCTGGAATGTCGCTACCCGAGAAATATTACTTAGGAAAAAATTAAAATAAAAATGTCTACAAAATATCTTCATTATTTTCAAAATTATATCGGAGTCACTCGCCGGTGCTACGAAGTAGATCCACTGCAGCTGAGATTAAGAAAGAATCGGAGCACACATGGTTAATCACCGAAGTGCAATGATGATGGTACCATCAATAAATCTCATCTACGCCCGAGTGGTTACCGGGGCCCAAATTTGGAGTGTAAAGAATAGAACCACTGTTACCTGCCACATGTCGTAAGAGGCGACTAAGGAGGTTTGGCTGAAATCGGATGCATGTGTCCTAAACGTATAGAAGTCTATGCGTTTAGGGGCCTACAAACCAATGTGCAACGTATACACGTTCTTGGCAAAGATCAAACATATCACAAAGAGTGATTACAATTGGTCGTAAAGAACGAACGCAAAGAAGAAGAAGAAGAAATCTCATCTACACTGATATCAGGACTCTATAACAAAATATCCCAAACGCTCAACGCTAGAAACAAACCGAGTACGTTTATAGCTAGAGGTGAGCGCCTTAGCTTAACACCACAGAGGCTCTCAAAAAAGTATAACCCTCTGTGGCTAAGTGGTTAAGCCCTTTGCCTTGTGAGTCGAAGGTCGTGGGTTCGAGTCCGGACCGCGCCATTCTGTTCACGAGTGCATTTTCTTTCAAGAGAACCCTAGGGTTGTTGCTGGAGCTACGGAGTTCGTGCTTTGTGCAATACTCTCGGCAGGTAGCGTGCCATTTCTGCGGAGAGGACCGAGCCATATGGGGTAAAACCCGGTGCAATGAAGTCAATCCTTCGGCTTTTAACCCCTTTATATTACTAACCAAATTACTAAACAGAAATGTAAAGAAAATGTAAAATTAAATTTATGTAATGCAGAAATATCAATATCAAAGAAAATACTTACGGTAACGTTATATTTCAACGACAAACTGACAAGGGTATCCACGCGAGTAAGTTTATGATTAATATATTTGTTACCACTTTGGCCTGCCATAGTTTGTAAATACGACTGTGACGAATAATATGACCTGAATTATGGTCCAAGAGTTTCTATTAATACTGAGAAGTTATATAATTTTGCGGAATTTTTTTCCCCACTTTTAATAAAACACAATATTAACACAATTTGTATAAAATACGGTTCACTTGGCACAGCTATATACGGTTTAGTATCAACACATATGACTTGGCATTCTTTTTTCTTCTCTTCCTTCTTTGTACCTCAATGGGGTGTTTTGAAGATGTAGAGCGTCTGTGCATCTTGTCTAATTCGCTTTGTAATTGGTATTCATTCCTCTAAAATTGTTTTGATGCCATCACTCCATCTTTTGCGTGGTCTTCTTTGCACTGTATTCATTAAAGTATCGCCTCATGTCCCTCTCTGTTGTGGTGACGATCCAGTACAATATTGTCAGTCAGTCCGTTGTTGAAAGGCAAAGTCAATTTAAATAAGTATCTATCTATCTATCTATCTATCCCAAAGTATTCCATTACGCTTTATTTTGTTAATTTCTTTAATTTAGTTTCGTTTGTTTGTTTCTTTTCTTGTTTTGCTCATTTCTTCTTTACTTTTGATCACTATTTAGTGCTAACTACATCCATATACACATTATAGTGCTAACTACACCACCCATACACATATATATAGTGCTAACTACACCACATATATATAGTGCTAATACACCACCCATACCATATATATAGTGCTAACTACCACCATACACATATAAGCCTAACTACACCACATATATATATATCCTTAACTACATTCTATATACACATCACTAACTACATCACAGACATATACCACTAACTACATCATATATACCACTAACTACATCATATATATACCCCAACTACATCATATATATATACCCCAACTACATCATATATATATACCCTCCAACTACATCATATATATATACCCAACTACATCATATATATATACCCCCAACTACATCACTTTGTTATAAATAATAAACACATTGTACAAATCCAACAGTGTGCATATATATATATATATATATGTAATAGTCCTTATCACAAACCCGCAGATAAATAAGTGTTCGATGAAACTCGTTAACACTGGTAGCCAAGTGAAGGAGACTCGTTTATATAGATAGTGTCGCCATAACCCGCGCTGTTTCTTACGCGTTTAAAAACAGTTTAATGGGAGTATTTATCAGCTTAGATTTGACAGGGTGACCTGGTAAACCCTGTGACCTGTACCTATTCAATCGGTGGTCTACCTGTGATTAGATGCGAAACTTAGTCGGTTACAAAGATTAGTGTGGTATGCAATACAGCAGCTTTATGATGGGAAGGAATGGAGGTTATCATTGTCGTTGAGAAGTGGGTACTGCGTAAAACGTAGATATGCAAGGGAGATAATTGATGTATTATACTTCGTTCAACAAGTCATGCCACAGTCCATTCGAATTGTAGCAAAACCATCAATTCTACAGTAACGAAACTTTGCACCCAATCTTAGAATTATACCGACGTGAATGTATGATGGCAGAAATTGCTATAGAAAGCCTGGATTTTGTAATATAACGGTTTCCTTTGATGCTGGTGGTATATTTGGAGAGACTGAAACGAAATTTGAACTTTTACAGTAAACGCACCAATTGAATTTGATGTCAAGTATAATGAATGCATAGGCGTATCATCCCAGCTCATACGTGGGGCCAATGGTGACATTTGCAAAGAGTCATGAAATAAACAAGAAATGTAGACTTAGTTGTATTATTGTTTTTAAATAACTTACATTACAGTTAAAATTGAGAGCCGCGGTAGCAGTTGTTAGTAAACTTGCTTTCAAGGCTGGTGGTCCGGGTTCAGCTCCATAGTGGAATTTTTCTGGTTCAGGGAAAACTGGGTACCAGACATGCTCTGGGAAGTAAAGGCGGCCGGTGTGATGCTGACCACATCACCCATCGCGTGCCGACGGTCAATGAAAATACAGGCCTAACACTGTCCTATATACCCCAAGGTATGAAAGGGTTCCTTTACTTTTTTTTTTTAACAGTTAAAATTAGCTGTCATGTCATAATGCCTTCCCCTTTCCGTCCAGGCTTGGGACTGGCGAAGCTACTTGGAGACGTTCTTTTCAAATCGTTACTTCTTCGGTACAATGTATTTGTGTTACGCCCGAGTGGTTACCGGGGCCCAAATTTGGTGTGTAAAGAATAGAACCACTGTTACCTGCCATGCATGTCGTAAGAGGCGCCTAAGGGGGTTTGGCTGAAATCGGATGCACATGTCCTAAGCGTGTAGAAGTTTATGCGTTTAGGGGCCTACCAAACCAATGTGCAACGTATACACGTTCTTGACAAAGATCAAACATATCACAAAGAGTGATTAAAATTGGTCGTAAAGAACGAACGCAAAGAAGAAGAAGATATAACTGATAACAAATGTATGTACTGTTGGATATCATGCATACACTTTGGCAGCAATTCGGATGTGGATGTCCTACGTGACGTAGGTGTCTAACGGGTGCGCAACATACTTACGTTCACGGCTTGAACCACACATATCACAACTCCTACACTGTTTTTCACTGCTACATAGAACGAGGGCTGGCATACTGAAGCGAGTCATAAACTGGTTGCATAGTGTCAACAAGAGAATATGAGCACCATCATCCAACAGAGACGGTGGAGATGGATCGGACACGTGATACGCATGAAGACTAACTCTGTCACACAAAAATGCACTGAGATGAACACCAGAGGGTTAACGAAAACGTGGAAGGTTCAAAACAACCTGGAGAAGAACAGTAGAACAAGAACTGAAAGAATGAATCACAGCTTCTACACAATACAGAGGACAACCAAGTACAGAAAAGAATGGTGTCCATTTTTGCTGCTCTAGGCGTCGGTGGCGTCACATGCTAGAAAGAGAGAGCAAGAGAGAGAGAGAGAGAAGGGAGCACTTTATATATATATATGAAAAATGAAAATCGTGGCATATCCCAAAGGACGTAGCCATCAACCACAGTAAACAAGTCGTTGATTTTCTAGGCACCACTTATACGTTCAGTAGTTTGCCATTGCTTTCCGAACGGGTGGCGCCATCGTCCTTTTGTTAAAATCAACGGAATCAATTTGCAAGCAAACTGTCCGCAGCGTGATTCGAACTCAGAACGTCGGGGTTAATAGACAGAGTCACTAACCCCTAGGCCATATATATACCAAGTGGTATATAGGGTAATAGGGTGTTAGGCCCGTATATTTCATTGACCGTTGACATATGATTGGTGGTGTTATAAACATCACGCCGCCTGACTTTACTTCCCATTACTTTTCCTGGTACCGAATTGAAGCTGGGTCCACCTTGAGAGCCGTTACTGTGGGAAAAATTGACGCCCACCGTATAATTGAACCCGGACTACTAGTATAAGAAGCGAGTTCACTAACAACTACGATAGCCCGTCTGCCCAGCGTGTTCGTAGCACGTTGGACTACAGGTGACTATCCCTCTGTGTGTGCGGGTTCAATACCACGGCATGGCAGAAAAAGCCACAGATTCCCCAGATTTACGGTGTTCGTGGCACCGAACCGAAGGGTTACGATGTCCATGGCACTGAGCCGATGAGCTGAAAAGCTCAAGTGCTTCTGGATCGGAAAAACTCCAAAAACAACTACGATACTGCAGCTTTCAGAGAGAGAGAGAGAGAGAGAGAGAGAGAGAGAGAAAGAGAGAGAGAGAGAAGGAGGGGAGAGAGAAAAGATATGAATTATGGTCAACAACCCCAGATTGTCAAAATAAAGTTTAGACGTAAACAACAAGAGAACACAGGACAATTAATGTTACCCGTCCTCAGTGAGTGATAAATGCATTGCGCTTTAATGTCAACAAGAAAGGCTAAACTTAAACATACGTGGATTACACATGTGTCAGATGAACTGACAAAACTACGTAATATACAGGCCGGTGACATCTAGAAAAAGTAAAGAGAAGAGCCGCCCGAGTGGTTACAGGGCCCACATTTGGGATGTAAAGAATATAACCACTGTTAGCTGCCACGCATGTCGTAAGGGCGACTAAGGAGGTTTGGCTGAAATCGGATGCACATGTCCTAAACGTGTAGAAGTCTATGCGTTGAGGGGCCTACCAAACAATGTGCAACGTATACACGTTCTTGGCAAAGATCAAACATATCACAAAGAGTGATTACAATTGGTGGTAAAGAACGAACGCAAAGAAGAAGAAGAAGAACTATGGTGTATTTTATATATATAAATATACGGGGATCTCAAAGATGAAGTGGTTTAGACGTTTGTCTGTCGTTAAGTGGTTTTATACGTTTGTTTGTCGTTAAGTGGTTTTATACGTTTGTCTGTCGTTAAGTGGTTTTATACGTTTGTCTGTCGCTAAGTGGTTTAACGTTTGTCTGCGTTAAGTGGTTTATACGTTTGTCTGTCGTTGAGTGGTTTAGACGTTTGTCTGTCGTTAAGTGGTTTATACGTTTGTCTGTCGTTAAGTGGTTTATACGTTTGTCTGTCGCTAAGTGGTTTAGACGTTTGTCTGTCGTTAAGTGGTTTTATACGTTTGTCTGTCGTTAAGTGGTTTTATACGTTTGTCTGTCGTAAGTGGTTTAACGTTTGTCTGTCGTTAATGGTTTATACGTTGTCTGTCGTAAGTGGTTTAGACGTTTGTCTGTCGTTAAGTGGTTTTATACGTTTGTCTGTCGTTAAGTGGTTTTATACGTTTGTCTGTCGCTAAGTGGTTTATACGTTTGTCTGTCGTTAAGTGGTTTTATACGTTTGTTGTCGTAAGTGGTTCTTGTCTGCTAAGTGGTTTATACGTTTGTCTGTCGTTAAGTGGTTTTATACGTTTGTCTGTCGCTTAAGTGGTTTAGACGTTTGTCTGTCGTTAAGTGGTTTATACGTTTGTCTGTCGTTAAGTGGTTTTATACGTTTGTCTGTCGCTGGTTTAGACGTTTGTCTGTGTAGTGGTTTACGTTTGTCTGTCGCTAAGTGGTTTAGACGTTTGTCTGTCGTTAAGTGGTTTAGACGTTTGTCTGTCGCTAAGTGGTTTAGAGGTTTGTCTGTCGTTAAGTGGTTTTATACGTTTGTCTGTCGTTAAGTGGTTTAGACGTTTGTCTGTCGTTAAGTGGTTTTATACGTTTGTCTGTCGTAAGTGGTTTATACGTTTGTCTGTCGTTAAGTGGTTTATACGTTTGTCTGTCGTTAAGTGGTTTTATACGTTTGTCTGTCGTTAAGTGGTTTTATACGTTTGTCTGTCGTTAAGTGGTTTATACGTTTGTCTGTCGCTAAGTGGTTTATACGTTTGTCTGTCGCTAAGTGGTTTTATACGTTTGTCTGTCGCTAAGTGGTTTAGACGTTTGTCTGTCGTTAAGTGGTTTTATACGTTTGTCTGTCGTTAAGTGGTTTATACGTTTGTCTGTCGCTAAGTGGTTTTAACGTTTGTCTGCGTTAATGGTTTATCGTTTGTCTGTCGCTAAGTGGTTTAGACGTTTGTCTGTCGTTAAGTGGTTTAGATGTTTGTCTGTCGCTAAGTGGTTTAGACGTTTGTCTGTCGTTAAGTGGTTTTATCACGGTCGCTCATGGTTTAGACGTTGCTTACCATGAGCTTGAGTTTCGTGCTAGTGGTTTATCGTTTCTCTCAGCAAGTGGTTTTATATGTTTGTCTGTCGTTAAGTGGTTTATACGTTTGTCTGTCGTTAAGTGGTTTTATACGTTTGTCTGTCGCTAAGTGGCTTATACGTTTGTCTGTCGCTAAGTGGTTTATACGCTTGTCTGTCGCTAAGTGGTTTTATACGTTTGTCTGTCGCTAAGTGGTTTTATACGTTTGTCTGTCGTTAAGTGGTTTTATACGTTTGTCTGTCGCTAAGTGGTTTAGACGTTTGTCTGACGTTAAGTGGTTTTATATGTTTGTCTGTCGTTAAGTGGTTTTATACGTTTGTCTGTCGCTAAGTGGTTTTAGACGTTTGTCTGTCGTTAAGTGGTTTATACGTTTGTCTGTCGTTAAGTGGTTTAGACGTTTGTCTGTCGCTAAGTGGTTTATACGTTTGTCTGTCGCTAAGTGGTTTAGACGTTTGTCTGTCGCTAAGTGGTTTAGATGTTTGTCTGTCGTTAAGTGGTTTAGACGTTTGTCTGTCGCTAAGTGGTTTAGACGTTTGTCTGTCGCTAAGTGGTTTAGACGTTTGTCTGTCGCTAAGTGGTTTAGACGTTTGTCTGTCGCTAAGTGGTTTAGACGTTTGTCTGTCGCTAAGTGGTTTAGACGTTTGTCTGTCGCTAAGTGGTTTAGACGTTTGTCTGTCGCTAAGTGGTTTAGACGTTTGTCTGTCGCTAAGTGGTTTAGACGTTTGTCTGTCGCTAAGTGGTTTAGACGTTTGTCTGTCGCTAAGTGGTTTAGACGTTTGTCTGTCGCTAAGTGGTTTAGACGTTTGTCTGTCGCTCTGAAGGTTGTGAGTTCGAATCCACACCGAGTTACATGTGCAATTTTTTTCACGAGATCCCTAGAATTGTTACCAGAGCTACGGAGTTCGTGCTTTATGCAACTCTCAGCAAATGAAGTGGCATATCTGTCGACAGGCGGATCCTTATGGGGAAACCCGGTGTAATGATGTCAATACTTGATCTTTATGCCCCCTTTTCGTTTAGAGGTATATTAGGGGATCAAATGGTAGGCCCTTATTTTTCCTTTCCCAATGACCGATGTGGTCAACAACCCGCCGGCCGTCTTTGCTTCTTGGTGTTTATCTGGTAGCCAAGCCAGCGTGTTCGTAGAGAGTTGGACTACGGGTGACAAGTCCTCTGTAAGTGCGGGTTCAACTCCGCGGACTGGCAGAAAACTACAGGTTCCCCAGATTTACGCTGTTCGTGGCACCGAGCCGAAGAGCTTTCAGCTCAAGTGCTTCTGGATCGGAAAAAAAAATCTGGTAGCCAATAGAACCTGTGTCTATCTGACAGCCGCTCATATGTCCGTGTCACGACTAAAGGCACATAATGAAAAGACAAAAAATGGTGGTACAAAAAATGGTGGTCAAACAAATGGTGGTCGAACAAATGGTGGTCAAACAAATGGTGGTCGAACAAATGGTGGTCGAACAAATGGTGATCAAACAAATGGTAGTCAAACAAATGGTGGTCGAACAAATGGTGGTCGAACAAATGGTGGTCAAACAAATGGTAGTCAAACAAATGGTGGTCGAACAAATGGTGGTCGAACAAATGGTGGTCAAACAAATGGTGGTCAAACAAATGGTAGTCAAACAAATGGTGGTCGAACAAATGGTGGTCAAACAAATGGTGGTCAAACAAATGGTGGTCAAACAAATGGTGGTCAAACAAATGGTGGTCAAACAAATGGTGGTCAAACAAATGGTAGTCAAACAAATGGTGGTAATGTACGGAATATAGCACAAGCACAGTGGCACAAATAATCAAAGAATTGGGAACTGTGCATGGCGCCGCGTGACGACTGCAATAACAATACGAAATAAAAATAAAATGTTCCATAGACTATTCAGATTTAGGGTATTAAAGTACCTGTCACTTCATTGTAGTTTCTAGACAATTGTGTGCAGGAGCTCCAATTCCTTTCATCCCGTGTATAACATCGAGTGTGGGATTGAACTCACACCTCTTGTGTGTCCAAGTCGATAGCTACTGTTACCGGGTTGTTGCCCAGTGTCGTGGCTTTCTGTTTTTGTCTTGCGCTGTTCTAGTGGTTTGAGTGATAGTTATTTTTGCATTTTGACAGGATTCTGCTATGCCATCTAACCATCTTTTCCGTGGTCTTCCTCTTCCCTTCTTTCCCGATGTTCTGTAGTAGAAGACTATGTATACAGCGGAGTTTGGTTGCATTCTTATTAAGTGGCCGAACCACTTCATTCTTTGTGTCTCAATGTAATTTAAGCAAGGTTCTGTCCCAACTTTCTTTTTTATGCTTATGTTGGTGACTATGTCCTTTCTGGTGTTGTTAGTAACTTTTCGCAAACATCGCATTTCACTTCTAGTTATTTTATACGACTGTACCATCTAACCATCTTTTCGTGGTCTTCCTCTCACCTTCTTTCCTGATGTTCTGTTGTAGAAGACTCTGTATACAATGGAGTACGGTTGTATTCTTATATGGCCGAACCACTTCATTCTTCGTTTCTCAATGTTTTCCACCAGTGTCAGGGCCCGCAATGGAAGCAAAGAATAGTACCACTGTGACCTACAATTCAGTGTAAGAAGCGACTGATGTAGGACCTAGGAAAGCTACTCTAGTAAATAAAAGCATCGCAGAAATCGGCTGGTCTACTTGTAGGCGCTTAACTGACACAGCGTGCAATCGCTCTTAGGCTCAGATCACTTACAAATCACACAGAGTGGTTAACAAGTGGTCGATATGGAGCGTTCGCAGAAGAAATGTCTTAATGTAACTCAAACAACTTTCTTTCTTATGCTAACGTTGGTGACTCTAAAAGTTACAAACACTAGGAATACAGTGTTTGCAACTTTTCGCAGGCATCGCATTTCACATGTAGTTATTTTTTGCGACTATGCTTTACTCATTGTTATTGCATTTTCATGTAACACAATAACACAAGTATACAGATATTAGCTTACACCTTTTGTATTTCGTTTTGTTGTCGACTTTCCTGTTGTTGATGGCAACAATAAACAAGAATGTAAACAGGTCGTGTTTATGTCACATCATATCCGGTATCTTCTCTACAGCAAAGGTCATTTGCAATAGATCGTCAATATTGTTTATCTCTTGCCCTTGTGGTCAATTCGACCAAACTGTTCTACATCAATCTTGCCCTTGTGATCAGTTCGACCAAACTGTTCTAACTCAATCTACCCGTTGAAGTTGCCGTTGTACAAGTAGAACTGGATGCCTGATTACCAGAGTGGGTAGTGTGTTTAACCAGCCAGCCAGAGGAATCATAAGTATGCACATCCTTCGATATCTGTTGGGTGAGACTGAACATCTATGGGTCTGCCCGGAGTGCTATGACGTCGGTGCAGTAACCAATAAGAGGGCTAAATGTGGCTAATTAGTTAAGTCATTGCATTGCGTCGAAGGTTCGAATCCTGACCGCGCCGTTCTGGATCGGAAGGAGGGGGTGGATGCTACCTAGTAACTAAAAAGCGTCGCAGAAATCGGATGTGATGGCCTACTTGTAGTCGCATAACTGGCACAAAGTACAATCGCTCTTATGACACAGAGTGGTTGACAAGTGGTCGATATGGAGCGTTCAAAGAAGAAGAGTGTGTGATCTGAGCCTAAGAGCGATTGTAAGCTGTGCCAGTTATGCGCCTACAAGTAGGTCATCACATCCGATGTCTTATTTACTAAAGTAGCTTCCTAGCCCCTCCCTACCACAGTCGCATATAACGATCATGCCTTCCTACCACAGTCGCATAAAACGATCATGTCTTCCTACCACAGTCGCATATAACGATCATACCTCCCTACCACAGTCGCATATAACGATCATGTCTTCCTACCAGTCGCATATAACGATCATACCTCCCTACCACAGTCGCATATAACGATCATGTCTTCCTACCACAGTCGCATATAACGATCATGTCTCCCAACCACAGTCGCATATAACGATCATGTCTCTCTACCACAGTCGCATATAACGATCATGTCTTCCTACCACAGTCGCATATAACGATCATACCTCCCTACCACAGTCGCATATAACGATCATACCTCCCTACCACAGTCGCATATAACGATCATGCCTCCCTACCACAGTCGCATATAACGATCATACCTCCCTACCACAGTCGCATATAACGATCATGCCTCCCTACCACAGTCGCATATAACGATCATGTCTCCCAACCACAGTCGCATATAACGATCATACCTTCCTACCACAGTCGCATATAACGATCATACCTCCCTACCACAGTCGCATATAACGATCATGTCACCCAACCACAGTCGCATATAACGATCATACCTCCCTACCACAGTCGCATATAACGATCATACCTTCCTACCACAGTCGCATATAACGATCATACCTCCCTACCACAGTCGCATATAACGATCATGTCTCCCAACCACAGTCGCATATAACGGTCATACCTCCCTACCACAGTCGCATATAACGATCATGTCTCCCTACCACAGTCGCATATAATGATCATACCTCCCAACCACAGTCGCATATAACGATCATACCTTATAAGTCGCAGTGTTACTATTCTTTGCTCCCTTTGCGAGCCCTGACAAGATACGAGCGGTAAGCAATAGAAAGTAAGTACACTTGTTTCCTTACGTTTCAAGATCAGATTCTGAAAGTCATCGAGTGAACAAAGCATAGGTCGTACATGGTACAAGGACAAGAGATCAACCAACAATCACGTTACTACAACTATAGCCAAATCTAAATGTGTCAAAATGTAACAGTGCTACTTACAGCTAATGAATTTATAAAGCCTCCTTTGTTCAGTTTGTCATGAGATCACAGCATGAGTAACTCGAAACTTCCATGAACGTAACAATTGAAGATTGTTCGTACGCCTCTTTGTTACCGGGGTTCGCATGGGGAGCAAAGAATAGTAACACTGTGACCTATAGGGCGTGTCGTAAGAGGTGACTGAGGTAAAGGCTTCGGGAAGCTGCCCCAATAAATAAAAAGCGTCGCAGAAATAAGATGTGTTAGCCTACTTTTAGGCACATAACTGGCACAACTTACAATCGCTCTTAGACTCAGATCACATACAAATTACAAAGAGTTGCTTAACAATTGTTCGATATGAAGAGTTCGAAGGAGGAGAATCAAGCAACTGGTTTCATGAAAGACGGAGATCAAGCGCGTGAAGAAGTCGTCCTCCAGACAGCTAACCGTATATCACCCATATATATATGTTTACAGTAGATAAGTAGGGGATATGGTTTTACAGAAGAATGATGAGAATCCCATGGACTGCTAAAATGACTTCAGCATTCTTCTTTGCGTTCGTTCTTTACAACCATTTTAATCACTCTTTGTGATATGTTTGATCTTTGCCAAGAACGTGTATACGTTGCACATTGGTTTGGTAGGCCCCTAAACGCATAGACTCCTACACATTTAGGACATGTGCATCCGATTTCAGCCAAACCTCCTACGACATGCGTGGCAGGTAACAGTGGTTCTATTCTTTACACCCCAAATTTGGGCTCCGTAACCACTCAGGCGACAGTGGTTCTATTCGTTACACCCAAAATGTGGGCCCTGGTAACCACTCGGGCTGCTGAAATGACTAATGTGGAGGTTTTGAATGAGGTCAAGACACAGATAAAGCTTATCATCAATATAAGACAGAGGTAGTCATCATTTTTCAGGATGTGAAAAGGGAAGGGAGGTTTAGAATACTTTGTAGCAACTGGTAAAATCAAGGCGAGACGAGACAGAGGAAGACAGAGAGAGAAAATTTTGAATAGCCTGACTTTATGGCATGGAAGAGCGTCAGCATCTGAGATGATAGCAAAGACCAGAGACAGAGTTTTGTGGAGATCCATGATCACCTACGTCATCCGGCAAGGCACCTGATGATGATAAGTAAAGGAAACCTGAATGATCAAAAGAAACATAGACCTCTGAAGTTGGATAAAGCATGCTTGTATGACGGGGGACACTGATAAAAAGGAAAGCATGCTCTCTCGCAAAAATCAGCAGTCAGAAGCGCCACAGAAGGCTACGCCTGAATTTATAGCGGGCGAACGGGCAAGAAGAAACATAAGAGATAAACGTTGAAAAGAGAGATGAAGAAACGATTGATAGAAGTGCGACAACTTTAAAGAAATTTGCTGAACAGATATGACATGGTAGACAAGGAAAGAGATTTGTTTTTCCCGATCCAGAAGCACTTGAGCTTTTCAGCTCTTCGGCTCGGTGCCATGGTCATTGTAACCCTTCGGTTCGGTGCCACAAACACCGTAAATCTGGGGAATCTGTGGCTTTTTCTGCCATCCCGCGAAATTGAACCCGCAAACACAGAGGGATAGTCACCCGTAGTCCAACGTGCTACGAACACGCTGGGCAGACGGGCGAAAGAAAGATTTACAGACACATGACCAGCCCTAACCTTAATGACAACATCAACCACCTTATAAGGAGAGATCAGAGCACTCTTTTAGACTCTGAACCAACGACCTGTGCCCCTGTGGCTTGGCGAGTATGACAACAGAACACATCCTACAGAACTGCCCCCAGTATGCAGACCTGAGAAGAAAGAGGTGGCCCACTTACACCAGCATCCAAGACAAACTGTATGACGTGTGATAATCTGAGGCAGACGGCTGCCTTTATTAGAGAATCCGAAATCCTAATCTAGTGAGAACGCAGAAGACAAACTCTGAACCCAACACATAACACTTAATAATCATATGAACAGAATTCAACCACAACACACTCCAGAGTGCCAGCTGTGTGCACATCATCAGGAAACCGTTCACCACCACCTCTTCAGGTTCCAAGCGCTAGATGATATCAGGAGGATCTTTCTTCCTCCAAAGTCAGATTAATGGAACCCATTATACGAAGCGTCTGTAGCTACCGAATTCTTCTTCTTCTTTGCGTTCGTTCTTTGCAACCAATTTTAATCACTCTTTGTAATATGTTTGATCTTTGCCGAGAACGTCGTGTATACGTTGCACATTGGTTTGGTAGGCCCTAATCGCATAGACTTCTACACATTTAGGACATGTACATCCGATTTCAGCCGAACCTCCTTAGTCGCCTCTTACGACACGCGTGGCAGGTAACAGTGGTTCTATTTTTACACCCCAAATTTGGGCTCCGGTAACCACTCGGGCGGCTACCGAATTGAAAAACGGATTGTGGCGGAATTGAATTTATTTCCTATTTACCCATTGCAGATGATGTATGTACAAATTCAGCTGCAGTTTTCTTAATTATTAACATATTTTTATGAGTAATATACCATTATGTAGGTAAATGAATTTTCTTTAAGATCGTTCTAAAACAAATACACAGTGGCGCTCTCAGCGGTTTATGGGAGCCAATCTGGCGGTCGTGAGCTGGATCACAAACCCAAGCGTACCTAGTTCAAACTCCACGGCGGGCAAATTTGAAGCAAATTAGTTTCCTGGGGATGTTTATGAACTGTTAAAATAGACCTCACCGTACATAAAGCAATGTCAAACTACTGAACGTATAATTGGTTCCTAGAAAATCGACGACTCGTTTACTGTTGATGGATACGTACTGTAAAAAAGATATGTCACGATTCTCATTCAGATACGGAACAAAAGAACAACTTACAAACACACGCAGATACCACTACATAGCATTGGGCCGAAGTACAAGAGCTCAAGCACCGCAGGATCATTGAAGAACAAGAAGGTAAAAAAAGAGGCAGGTCGGCAACAATGGAAATCTCTTGTGGACGCATTATATGTCAAACAGGACACACAGAGGACGTAGATATACGTAATTCATATACCACATTATTTATTATCATTTAACAATTTACTATTGTATATTACTATACATTGTTTGCATATTTTTTTTTCTACCTTTAAAAATAATAAAAGATGCCCTCCCATATTCCGAATATGGGTTCAAGTTTGCTATTCAAATGTCATTTCAGCTGTACACGACCTTCAAAGAAGAAAAACATAAAAATTACGTACCAACAAGGACAAAGATAAATCGCAGGTCTTGTATCTACAACAGCAACAAATCGGTCTTCTGACACTGTTTTGTGTAGTTCTAAAAGGACATTCCAACAACCTTCAAGGAACGGGGCAACCTTTAGGTCTGACTTAACCCTAATAAATCTGTAAATCTGAACAATTATGGCATACTATTGTTGTTGCAGTAAGTTAACATTCTCGTCTGGTCCATGTAGTTACATCATCTGTTGTTCACGCCTGCTTGATTTCTTCAGTGTATGGAGGAGGGTTAAATGTTATAAACGCAGTAGAAGAAGTTGTAGTCAATGGAAGCAATGGACCGAACGACACCCTTTTATATTCACTTTAAAATAGAATATACTGTATATATAAGCAGGGGCCTGCTCGTGTTCAGGTATAGTAGGGATAAGAAAGGAGACCCTTTTACAGATACAGCAGAGATATGGTAGAAAACACTTTCACATTTAAGAAGGAAGACACTTCATGGATATAGCAGAGATAAGGTAAAACACTTTTACAGATATAGCAGAGAAAGTTAAAACACTTTTACAGATATAGCAGAGATAAGGTTAAAACACTTTTACAGATATAGCAGAGATAAGGTAAAACACTTTTACAGATATAGCAGAGATAAGGTAAAAACACTTTTACATTTAAGAAGGAAGACACGTTCATGGATATAGCAGAGATAAGGTAAAACACTTTTACAGATATAGCAGAGATAAGGTAAAAACACTTTCACATTTAAGAAGGAAGACACGTTCATGGATATAGCAGAGATAAGGTAAAAACGCAATTTTACAGATATAGCAGAGATAAGGTAAAAACACTTTTACAGATATAGCAGAGATAAGGTAAAACACTTTTACAGATATAGCAGAGATAAGTTAAAAACACTTTTACAGATATAGCAGAGATAAGTTAAAAACACTTTTACAGATATAGCAGAGATAAGTTAAAAACACTTTTACAGATATAGCAGAGATAAGTTAAAAACACTTTTACAGATATAGCAGAGATATGGTAGAAAACACTTTTACAGATATAGCAGAGATAAGTTAAAAACACTTTTACAGATAAGCAGAGATAGTTAAAAACACTTTACAGATATAGCAGAGATAAGGTAAAAACACTTTTACAGATATAGCAGAGATAAGTTAAAAACACTTTTACAGATATAGCAGAGATAAGTTAAAAACACTTTTACAGATATAGCAGAGATAAGTTAAAAACACTTTTACAGATATAGCAGAGATAAGTTAAAAACACTTTTACAGATATAGCAGAGATAAGGTAAAACACTTTTACAGATATAGCAGAGATAAGTTAAAAACACTTTTACAGATATAGCAGAGATAAGTTAAAAACACTTTTACAGATATAGCAGAGATAAGGTAAAAACACTTTTACAGATATAGCAGAGATAAGTTAAAAACACTTTTACAGATAAGCAGAGATAGTTAAAAACACTTTTACAGATATAGCAGAGATAAGTTAAAAACACTTTTACAGATATAGCAGAGATAAGTTAAAAACACTTTTACAGATATAGCAGAGATAAGGTAAAACACTTTTACAGATATAGCAGAGATAAGTTAAAAACACTTTTACAGATATAGCAGAGATATGGTAGAAAAACAATTTTACAGATATAGCAGAGATAATGTAAAAAAAACACTTTCACTTGTGAGAAGGGAGACACTTTCACGGATAAATTACAACTTGCCTGCAAAAGATCTTACAGCGTGTTCTGGCCAATTACTATTTCTAACCAAGAACTGCTTGTACAGTGTCCAACAAGAGAATATTCTTCTTCTGCGTTCACACTAGATTGGGATTTCAGATTCTTTAATAAAGGCAGCCGTCGACTCAGATTATCAGCCACACCATACAGTTTGTCTTGGACGTTAGTGTAAGTGGGCCATCTCTTTCTTCTTAAGTCTGCATACTGGGGCAGTTCTGTAGGATATAATTCCTATGATTTCTACTTCCCGTTTCGCGACCTCTTCCGCAGTAAGTTTTGGCCACCCTTGTGATGGTAGGTCAGACATTCTTACTGCGTGGCTAAATCTCAGAGGCAGATTGGCCGACCGTAGAATCTGTTATCCCATTCCACATTGTGAGAGGTCGTTGCACCATGTTATGCGCCTTACGACCTGGTGCATCCGTTTTCTGCAAGCATTTATTTCAGGTTAGCATTCCCTAGCGGACACGTGCATCCGATTTCAACCAAACCTCCTTAGTCGCCTCTTACGACATGCATGGCAGGTAACAGTGGTTCTATTCTTTACACCCCAAATTTGGGCACTCTGGCGTTATCTGATATAAACTTCAGTCCTTTGTAGCTCACACAAATATCAGTGTAGCTTTATTTCAAGTGTTGTTTCACTTAACCAGTAATCGAACTTGCTTCATATATGCCCATGTGTTGCGGGCCAGCAAGGAAGCAAAGAATAGTACCACTGCGACTTACAAGGCATGTCATAAGAGATGACTGATGTAGGACATAGGAAGCTACCTAGAAATAAAAGCATCGCAAAATTGGATGTGCTGGCCTACTTGTAGGCGCATTCTGGCACAATGTGCGGTCACTCTTAGGCTCAGATCACATACAAATCATACAGAGTGGTTTACAAGTGGTCGATATGGAGCATTCGAAGAAGAAAATGCTTCAGTATATCTTATTCAGGACAGTCTTGAAGTATTTTATGTTATATGTTATGTTATGCGGTCGACGTGACAGCACATTAGGCATTCCCATGAGTGGGCATTCCCATGAGCAGCCATCCCAAAGTTCACTTGCTCACCGTACCCATTAGAAATTGATCAGTATCTGACATGTGCAAACTCAACTCCTAATTCTCACACTCGTTCCTGTGTCTGAGACTTGTCAATATCACATAAATGAGAACATACAGCATTGATGACATCGGCTCTGCCTATACTTCTGTCCACATGAGTCAGGGCATTGTTTGCAAGAAAGTCAGCACATTCGTTACCCTGCACTCCATCATGTCCAGGTGTGTACAGTTAAGACAGTGTCTTCAAATGTGATCTCCAAATGATGTCTACCCATTCTGCACGCAGACTTCCAGAATCAATCCTTTGAAGCATTTTCATCTAGTCTGATAGGATAATCATATGTGTGGTTTATTGCTCGGCCATCTACGAGAGAGTCCTGGAGGCATCAATGATCTCCATAGTCATGCTCGATGTTGTGGTCTCGAAAGCGCCTCCGTAAAAGTTGCTAAGTATATGGACTGCAGTCTCAGGTGTCTGTCGACATGTACATGCCCCATTGCCGATCTCAAATTTTGTATATATGTGGCTGCTAGTCCCCCTGTGTGGTTTCATGGGTTGCAAAAAATAGAATCACTGTCTCTCCTCGCATGTCGTAAAAGGCTACTTAGTTGGTTGGCGTAGGGCTGGCATACCCATATTGGTAAAAAAAAATCAAAAAGCCCAGAAACATTTAAAAAAAACATTGTGGTAGAAGTGAATTCAGCGACATTCTTTTGGGTCTCTTCCACATGTACCAGTGGGTGCAATGAGAACTATTGATTATGGCTGTGTAGTCAATTGTGTCCTATTTTGAGATGTAGCACGGCAATTTGCTCTAATCTACCTATATTTTGGTAGCTATCCTGTGTTAGTATTGGTGGCTGTATAATTTACTTAATTATCCTTTTCTTTTGGTGATACATGACAGGTACATTCGGTTTCTCTCCTCAGCACCTTCCTTGGCTTGTAGGTCTTACGGTCTTTTTAAGAGATCAAAACAGAGAAAATCTGCAGTAGACAGGATGACAAACACTGGATACGATTATGGAAAAGACTTCTTCAAAGACCTAAGCAGAACAGACCAGGTCATTATATTTTGCCTACATACTGGACACTGCGGACTCAACAGACAATCACATAGACTAGGAATAAGTCAAGCAGCTCTCTGTCAGGTCAACAGGTGGAACAGACACGAGATGCATGTCCTCCAAGATTGTCCTCTCTTATGTGAGCTTAGAAAACAACATGTGGCCACACCCAGTCAATCTTAAAAACTAAGCTTTGGGGAGACCTGACAGACCTGAAGCTAGCTACCCAATTTGTAGCCAACAGTAAACTAAGCACATGACCAGAGATCGTTGAAGAAGTAGAATTTTCTGGTATTTCAACGTGAGATGGTATCCATTGGAAGGCAACCTTGAGCTGGTTACACAGTTCAGATAATAGGACCTGTAGATTTGGCTATTTTTTAGATTGAAATTCTTTTAGTGCTGATTTTGTGTCTGTCAAAAATACCACAAGTTGTGGATCAAGATTGGTGATAGCTTCTTCATTGGCAATCTAATATGGTCAGTTAACACATTCCATTGATGAGTAATTAGTGAGGATCATCATCATAGCACTCAAGACTAGTCTACATGTGTTCTGATCTCCTACATGTGGTTACGCCCTTGACTTACGCCCCAAGGATGTGGGTTCAAATCCGAACGGTGTCGCTCTATTCACGGGTGCATTTTTGTTCCAGAGATCCCTATATATCTACAGAGTTCGTTTTGAGCGGACCTAGCCCTATGGGAAAAATCCCGGTGCAATGAAGTCAATCCTTCGGTTTTAGACCTATTAGACGCTCATCAGTAAAACATGGCAGATCACACCCATTCTCTCTCTTTTTCTTTCTCTCTCGATCGTTCTTTTTGGCCATATTTATCATTCTTATTGTGATAAAAGCCTTTGTCAAGAACGTAATTTTACGTCACAATCTTCAGTACCATTTGGAACTCTGGTGCTTGTCCTTCAGCGATGTGTCCGATTTCAACCAGCGTTTACTGGGTTTGCTCTCTGTCAGCCTTTGACTGTCCCCAGCCAGCCTGCAAGGCAGCAGGTACACCCATTCTATGTATTCTTAACATAGTATTTATGTCTGCAAGCTCCCAGTTTTACTCCCATCTTCTTTGGCTAAGGATATGGATGGATTCAGGCAGATGTTCAAATTATCTATTTGACCTGCAAAGTGGCCCTGGTTCAAACTTCATGGCATGCAGTTTGGAAGCAAATTTGTGCTAGTCGATTTTTACGAACTGTAAAAATAGACTACACCATTCAGGATGCAATGGCAAGCCACTGAATATATAAGTGGTGCCTAGAAAATCAACTACTCGTTTACTGAGGTTGATGGCCATGTTCTCATGCCAAACTTGCAGGCTTAAAAGGCAAGACAACACCCATTAACTATATGACTGATAAACCCTATTTAGGCTAACCATCGACCGACTGATGTTTTGTAGAAAGTGAACCTGCAGAGAATGTTTCAAAATGAAGATGAGGACTGCATCACAAAAATGTGTGGAAACCAGTAATGGCTGCCCCACATGTAAACTCAACTTCTGTAAGGGAGACTGCTGTGCAGCATTTCACATCTATAATTTATAAAACTGACACTTTTGAGTGAAGCATACTTACTTTCAGTATGGTCATTCATTTTTTATTTCTTCACTTTTATAATTTTGTACGCCCAACTTACATAGCATTAATGACATACATGTTCACAAATTAGTACCTCATCCATTTAACTGTCAATTAAACTTCAAATCACAAATATGTATTAGAAATTGTATTTGTTATGAATTTTATTTCACAAATACTTCTCATTGTCGTGGAGCTATTTCCCTTGCCCTGGAATATCAGTGGAGATTTTTTCTGAAGTGTTGGGGCTTAAATGGTTAATCTACCCATTTATACTTCTCTTGATTATTCTACTATACCACATATATTAAAGATGTGATAATGTGCAGTCAAAGGTTACATACAATGTATACATGTCTTACTTTGTTTATGTTTGAGTGCTTGTTATTTTTGCTTCAAGGAAATTAATATAATCTATCAAAAGATATAAGTTGAGATATCAGTAACTGCAACACTTCTCTGTACTAGGCTAACGTTATTTAGTAAATTTGTGACACCTCATAACTATATATATATATATGATTTCTTAAAATAAAACTTAAAATCTGGATGCTGGAACTGTCTCACTTTGGACCTCCATAAACAACATGTTTCATGTTACTAATTTTACTTTCTTAGTTTATATCTATGTGACACACTACAGTTGAGTTACAGTGAACATGGACCATGGTAAATTCCATGACTCATGACTATTAAAAGACGCCGGACGTTTAAAATGTTATAATTAGATCGCAACAAGATGAGGGCATGGTGTGTATCGGTAATAAGACAAAAATCATTGAGTGGGATGGTGTTGTTAACCTTTCTTCAATAATTATAATCATAATAATCAATGACCAAAAAAGTGACGTGCAACACAATAAATAACGTTAAAGTTACAATAATAATACAGTAAATACACATTTTAAACGTCAAGAGATTCTGCAAAAGACAAATCTAAATATAATTCTTTATTTAATATCAATCTGATTTGAAACCGGACACTTACGGTAACTCCGTATTTCAAGCGATTCCATCAGTGTATCAGCAGGAAGAAGCTGTCGAGATATAAATCTTCTTGTCTTTGGTGTTGTTTTGATGGTAGCAGCTGTTAGAGCAGCGGTCCCATATCCCATCTGCGAGCGAAGAGATTGCTGGAGACCCTGTTTCTCACTACTATTATCTGTAGTCATGATCGACTTAGATCACTTAATATGTGTGTCACAATACCATAATCAGTGTCCCTTTACTAATCTATTATTATCTAATGACATTTTTTAATCTCAATGAATAAAGTATTTAAGGAAGTTATTGTTTTTAGTGTGCAGCAGTTCCCCGTGATTTCCTGTCATTCGTACGTAGGCTCATTAGCCTCATTTCGATATCTTACTTCCTAATTTATATTGAAGATAGCAAATTATCTATCTCTTATCTATTATCGATCCCCGTCTAGACTGATGAACAAGATTTTATCATGAATGCTACCGTGGTTTTAAGGGACCCGTTCCCCGTACAGCTTTTCGCGAAGCTCTGTGTTTTCGGGCCAGGTTTCTTTTCTTAGGCCTGCTATCAATTGGCAATCTTGCAGTATGTGCTCTGCCGTCATATCCGCCTTTTCGCAGGGGCACAGGCTAGTTGTGCCAATTTTAAATTTGTTAAACATGTGGGCGCGGAGCTTGTTGTGGCCGGTACGGAGGTGGAATAAAGCAAATTGTTCGCTACGAGATAGACCATAGTACCCATCGCTGTTGTTGTACTGTAGATGGTCTCTCGACCATTTGTCTTTATACTGACAGCCGATGGTTGTTCTGGCCTCCTCATAACTGATCTCGAGATCAGTCTGCGGTAGTCGCCTACCTTCTTTGGTTAGTAGATCTTCACATCTGATAGTAGATCTTCCCATCTGATAGTAGATCTTCCCATCTGATAGTAGATCTCCACATCTGATAGTAGATCTTCACATCTGGTAGTAGATCTTCACATCTGATAGTAGATCTTCACATCTGATAGTAGATCTTCACATCTGATAGTAGATCTCCACATCTGATAGTAGATCTTCACATCTGATAGTAGATCTTCACATCTGATAGTAGATCTTGGACATCTGATAGTAGATCTTCACATCTGTAGTAGATCTTCCATCTGGTAGTAGATCTTCACATCTGATAGTAGATCTTCACATCTGATAGTAGATCTCCACATCTGATAGTAGATCTTCACATCTGATAGTAGACTGACAGGAGTAACTAGAATCCAGCAAGTCAACATTACACACTTATCAATCTTGACACTAGAGATTTCCAGTAGTGAATCATCATCTGAACTGTATTCCATATGAAACATTCTAGTGAAACTGACCTCTATTCCAGTAGGAAGCCCGTGGTCGAAAGTCTGCTACTCACTGTTATGATTTTGCAAAACTATAGTACTTTGTTTGTAGTTTCACTATTTATCAAGTTTTACCAGTCTTACCATTAGCTATTCCAGTAGAGACTAAAAGGCATTATAAATGCAATCTTCATACCAACACTGTGCTACAAGTGCCAAACATGGGCACTGACAAAAGAATACGAAAGGAAAATTACCAAATGTGAAACAAGATGATTAAGGAAAGCGGTAAATAAAACAAGAAGAGACCATATAAGAAATGAGGAAGTTAGAAGAACAGTCGGAACAACTGCTATTAGATTCATTGAAAAACAGACTCAAATGGTTTGGCCACTTGGTGAGAATGAACCCGAATACACCAGTTGCAAGAGCGAACAACCTGAAAATGGAATCATCAAGAGGAATGGGGCAGGCCAAGAAAAAAGATGGTTTCATGGAGTTACAGGCATCTTAAAACTCCACAATACAACATCATATCAAACGACCGAGCGCGCGCACTATCTTGGAAACCGATCAGTAGTTAAACCTGCTACGCATAACGGCAAAAAAGCAGAGAAAGACAAAAGAAAGAAAGATAACTTAATCTTATCGCTGTTCAGACTGTAACCTTTGTTGATACTTTGTGTCACCACCATCTTAACCTTTTACCTGGACCTCTATACTTATTTTTTGTTATCAAGACAATGTCGATAGTGTATCTCAAATTATCTGTATTATGTTCACCTATCTCAGCCCTACCGTTTATTGATCTCCGAATGTTGTCATTGAACAGGGAAAATATATCCCAATTTCAATATAAGAGAGACAATCGAGGAAATTATTATATTTAAAGTATGCATCGGTTACTATCGGGAACAAGAGAGGCAATACTTTGTATAAGACTACTCGCTTACAAGTATATAGAAGTGCAAAAAGTATCTACTTGTGTTTCATCGATTATAGCAAAGCTTTTGACAGAGTCCAACATGAAAAGCTAATCATATGTCTACAAGAAATAGGCCTAGATGGGGATGATATCAGACTAATAAGTAACATATACTGGGACAGACAGCAATAATAAAATATGAAAATAGCTACTCTCCATACATAGACATAAAGAGAGGAGTGAGACAAGGATGCATACTGTCACCAAGCCTATTTAACATCTACACAAGAGAAAATCTTCAAACAACTAGAGGGAATGCCAGGACTCAAGATCAATGGAAAAATAATAAATTACTTAAGATATGCAGATGACACAGTATTGGTAGCAGAAAATGAACAAGATCTACAAGAATTAGTGGACCAATTGGACAGAACTAGCAAGGAATATGGATTAGACATTAACATACAGAAAACAAAAACTATGGTAATCAACAAGGAAATGGAAAACCTAAAATGAATATAAAAATACATGGAGAATTACTACATCAAGTAAAAAGCTACTCCTATCTCGGTCAGATGATAACAGATGATGGCAGATGTATAACAGAAATTAAAAAGAGAATAGGAATGGCCAAGGATAATTTCAATAGTATGAGAAAGTTACTGACATCCAAACAAATCACAAACAGGCTAAAAATGAGAATGATCAAATGCTATATATTCCTATATTAATGTATGCTCGAAACATGGATAATGAACAAGCAGTTAGAAGACAGAATTGATGCATTTGAGATGTGGATATATAGAAGAATAAGCAGAGTTTCATGGACAGAAAAACAGACAAATAAACAAGTTTTAGGAAAACTAGGCATGAAGAAACAATTATTAAGAGAAATAAAATTCGGACAAGTAAAGTATTTTGGGCACATAAAAAGGCATGACACCATGATAAAACATTTACTAGAGGGGAAAGTTGAGGAGGGAAGAGCAAGAGGAAGATCGAGAGATAAGTGGGAGGGAAACTTTAAGAAATGGACAGGTTACAGTCTGGCAGTGTGCAACACCAAGGCGAAAGACAGAGGATGCTGGAGATTCATTGCAGCCAACCTTCGATGTGGAGACGGCACCTGATGATGATGATCGGTTACTAACCTTATATTGTGAAAGTTGAAACACGTAATCACAAAGTACTGTAGTTTTAGAAATTACAAAAACAATGACAAATACAGCAACGTTTCGACCAACAAGGCCTTTATCAAGCAAACGAACAACAGGAGTAACAACAAATAACAAACAAATATTGATAAGAAACTAGACAGCTTTGAGAATAAATGTCTCCGAAAATTATTAAAAGTAAAATGGAGTGATTTCGTTTCGAATAACACAGTGAGAGATAGAACACACCAACAACCCTATCAAATATTATAAGGAAACGAAGGTGGAAATATTTAGGTCATGTTCTTAGATCAGACGAAAAGAGACTAAATCGACAAGTCCTTATGTGGGCACCAGCCCGCCTGTCCAGCATGTTCGTAGCGCGTTGGACTCCGGGTGACTAGCCCTCTGTGAGTGCGGGTTCAATTCCGAGGGCTGGCAGAAAAGCCACAGGTTCCCCAGATTCACGGTGTACGTGGCACCGACCGAAGGGTTACGATGTCCATGGCAGCGAGCCCAAAAGCTGAAAACTCAAGTACTTCTGGATCGAAAAAAAATAATAAAAATGTGGGCACCAGTTGGGGAAAGAAAATGGGGAAGACCTAAGTCCACTCTACGAAGAAAAATCCTACAAGGAAGTAAACTATTGGGATGTAAAACCAGACAAGATCTTCAACTGCTAGCAACGAACCGCATCAAATGGAGCTATAAAGCCTCTGTCCTATGCGCCGCCCGTTGGCACGAAAGGAACAAACTAACTAACTAACTAACTCTTATATCGATCGGGAAAAAGAATCGAAAATCGTATCATAACCTTTACATGACGTAGCCATCAACCACAGTAAACTAGTCGTTGATTTTCAAGGCACAACTTATACGTTCAGTAGTGTGCCATTGCTTTCCGAACGGTGAGATCTATTTTTACCTTTTGTAAAAATCCCACGGAAACAAATTTGCTTCCAAACTTACCCACCGTGGGGTTTGAACCAAGTACGCTTGGGTTTGTGATCAAGCTCACTACCGCTTGAGCTACAGACGCTCACCTTACATTGCAAACTGAATTAAAAGAGAATAATCTAAGAGAGCAAACGAGATAAACTAGTATTTTTAAGCGCCCCTCTGAGTATACATTGGATACAAAGCAAAAGGCCGGCCAAGCAAAAGGTGAACCTCCGAGATAACAGAGGCGATGTACGACACTTTTTATGAAGCGCATACAAAAACCCGTTCTAGAAATCTCTTCTTAACCTCCTGAAGCTTTGATGTAAATCAGGACTGGAGAAGAGAAAGAAAGACAAGGCGCTTAGAGAGGCCCGCTCCAGGTGTCTCCTTTTTCGACCTGATGCTGAAAGGCAACATAGGATTAGAGAATAGATAGATATATACAGGGTGTTCAAGATAAAAGCGGCCCCATTGAAAGTTGCCAGCTACCTATTGCGCTGTGTTTATTTACATTTAAACCGGTTCTGACTATCTCGTATTACGTCACATTCGTTCATCGCCCTTCCGCACTACAATTACACACCGTCACACAACCTTGACCTATACTACGTCATAACTGAACCTTCTCATTTTCATAAATACAGGGTGTTCAAGATAAAAGTAGCCCGATTGGCACGTTTTCATTTGTCAATCGGACTACTTTTATCTTGAACATCCTGTATATGCCAGATTAGCCCCATTGATAGGCTACTTTTATCTTGAACACCCTGTAGAAGAGACAGTGAACAAGTAGCATAGTCTCAGAACTGGTTGGTCACATGAGAGGCCGTCAGAAATGAGGCGTAACAAAACATATGGGAGATAACATTGACAACAACAACTGAAAAAAACACAGCAAATAAAAAATTGCATTATTTCCCCTGATACTCGACATGCGCAAAATGGCCTTTATTCTGAAATGATTTGGAAAATTGAGAAAAGTTCAGTTTTTCCCCATTATCGACCCAATGGTTTGGAAAGAACGATAATGGAAGGCATGGTTCATGGAGTACGAAGCAGGGGACAACCAAGATGAAGGTGGCAGCAGTATATCAAAGAAACCTTGAACATGACGCTAAAAGAGGCGGGAAAACTTGATACAGTTTTTTCAAGCGGGCTGTGATGAAAGTGACGTTCCGCAAGGGACATGTTACTACACTTGATCGACCCATCATTTGAGTAGTTGTATTATTTGCATCTTACACAAGCGGAAGACATGTGAAGGCCCGGTTTCTCTTCTACCTACCTGGCTTATTCCTTACCGCTCCTCATGGAGCATATTGCTTCAACAGTTGTTCTCCACTTTTCCCGGTCTCTTGCCGTTTTCATTATACAGGGTATTCAAGATAAAAGTGGCCTGTGAATGGAGCCAATCTGGCATATATGTATGAAAATGAGAAGGTTCAGTTATGAGGTAGTATAGGTCAAGGTTGTGTGACGGTATGTAATTGTAGTGCGGGAGGGGCGATGAACAAATGTGACGTAGGACGAGCAAGTCAGAATCGGTTTAAATAGTAAATAAACACCACTCTCTGTGTAACTGGCAACTTTCGATTTGTCAATGGGGCTGCTTTAATCTTGAACACCCTGTAGCTTCACATGATATTCCAGAGCATCTTTCAGTTTCAAAAGACTCCGTCTCTAGATCTGTTAAGAACGCCTCCTTTTCCCTTTCTCTTGCTGGTTTCACTCATATGCTTGTGTAGCGACACTCGACTGTGTCTTCCGCAGGGTATGCCTGATACACCGTCATTTTCTCCTTCTAACTGCTCCGAATGACATAGTATTATCGATATAAGGAAGACTGCAGTAAAACTATGTAGCAATGGTGAAACAATGGAAGACTGCAGTAAAACTATGTAGCAATGGCGAAACAATGGAAGATTGCAGTAAAACTATGTAGCAATGGCGAAACACGTCAAAACGAAAGTACTGTAGTTTTACAGAATACAAAAACAATACACAGCAACGTTTCGACCAAAATGCCTTTATCAAGCAAAAGATACAACAGAAGTGAAGAAACTCGCTTCTTACAAAGCACACTACATATAGAATCATACAATGTTATATACTAAGACAAACTTATGAATCACTGAGACAAACAGGAGCGTGCGGTATATTTTCTCAGTATGATGCAAGTCTTCGAGATGCCGCCCCTTAAATGTTTTTCCATTTTTTTCCGATCCTGAAGCACTTGAGCTTTCAGCTCTTCGGCTCGGTGCCATGGACATCGTAACCCTTCGGTTCGGTGCCACGAACACCGTAAATCTGGGAATCTGTGGCTTTTTCTGCCATCCCGCGGAATTGAACCCGCACACATAGAGGGATAGTCACCCGTAGTCCAACGCGCTACGAACACGCTGGGCAGACGGGTATGTTTTTTCCTTAAAAAATCTTCAATTGTAATTTTAATGCTTATCTTTCCCCCTCCTTACGGTTCCGCCTGATGCAGCCGCCTCTCTGTATCATAACACGGTACGGTCCTGGAGATAAACTTACTGGCCTAGTAAAACAACACTGGAAAATGTACTGCTGTGCTAGCTACACAAGACAACAGCCTACAGTGTGTACAGGAGACAACATTGATTACATAAACAATATTTCAAACGAGAGATGTCTCTGTGGCGTAGAGGTTAAGTGCTTGCCTCCCTTTCCAAAGGTACTCGGTTCGCTTCTTCGTGGAGCCATCTGGAGATTTTTTTCCAGAGATCCCTGATCTCAGTGTAGGTGAGATCGAGTTCCTAGTCCTATTGGAGACGTACAATAAAACGTTGATCCCGTGTTTAATTTGAGCACATAAAAGAACAAATGGCAGCTCAAAATCAAGAAGAGCAGGCTGGAAAGTCGCTGCCGGGAAAATTCATTAGAAAAAGATTTTTAAGAAATAAAAATTTCTACAAAAATATCTTCACCATCTTCAAAATTACATCGTGGACCCTCGCCGGTGCTACGGAGTTCGTGCACTGTAACTGAGATCTTCCTGTGTGAGAAAGAAATCGGAGCATACATGGTTACTCACAAAGTGCAATGATGATTGTCGTATCAATCAAATCAATCTTCGTAAATCTAGTAAAGACCTGATGCACCTACCTTGTAGTAGGTCAGGTAAGCAGATATGACAATAGATCATGCCCTTCAAAAATGTCCATTCCAGGTAAGCATGATAATACAGTGAGCGTCTGTAGCTCAAGCGGTAGTGAGCTCGATCACAAACCCAAGCGTACCTGGTTCAAACCCCACGGTGGGTAAGTTTGGAAGCAAATTCATTTCCGTGGGATTTTTACGAAAGGTAAAAACAGACCTAACCGTTCAGAAAGCAATGGCAAACTACTGAACGTATAAGTGGTGCCTAGAAAATCTACGACTCATTTACTGTGGTTGATGCCTACGTCCTTTAGGATATGCCATGATTTTCATTTCCTGATAAAAAGAATGTTACACACAACCATGACGTTCAAAGGGACTGTCTATTGGAAATGAAATTCTGAAACAGATTATATTAGAGAATCCCCGCCCATGTGGTACCAGGGCCCAAAATGGGAGCAAAGAATAGTACCACTGCGACCTACAAGGCATGTCGTAAGAGGCGACTGATATAGAACATAAGGAAGCTTTCCTAGTAAACAAAAATCATCGCAGAAATCGGATGTGCTGGCCTACTTGTAGGCGCATAACTGGCGTGACGCACAATCGCTCTTAGGCTCAGATAACATACAAATGACACAGAGTTGTTAACATGTGGTCGATATAGAGCGTTCGACGATATCACAGAATCCGAAACTCCAGTCTAAAATAAGTGATGATTTATCTGGAACCAGCGGCACACATTGAGGTGATGTTGAAAAGTGGCTTTGAGGTGTGAAATAAATTATAGATTTTCATCAACGAAGATTCTCGAATATTGAAAAAGTGACTTTGTTATAATGACCAGTTCCTATACCGGAACGACTCACCAGTGAGAAAATTTGCAAAGTACTAAATGCTCTTTGGCGTAGATCCAAGCCAAAATATACGGCATTAAAAATAATTGAAGAGTGTTTATTACACGATGTAAAAGGAACGCTGCACACAGTCAGAAAGGTTGCAAAGTACAAAAGGCTCTTAGATCCAAACCTAAATATACGGCCTTAAACGGATCGTTAACGAGAACTTGTACACACGAAGGAAGGAAAGTGTTGGGGACTAACTGTCAGCGAGATAGACTCAAAACATTTCAAGTAGGAGAAACACGGATGGCTTGACCTACGCGTGTATGATACAAAGTACAAAAGTAGGAACCTGCAACAGGGGTTTAACGTTAGTCGTTATCAATTATATATAATAATAAGAATGATAAGAACGAACGCGACGAAAAATAATAAAGTGACTTTAAGGTATGGATTCATCATCATCATCAAGTAGCTTGTCCCTTTCGGAACTTTGCTTCCATGACAGCAGTCCTGAAAAACTATGTTCTGTGCAACTTGAAGTCAGCAGCAGTCATTCTCAGATCGTCAATGACATCTTGCACCCATCGTCTTCTAGGTCTTCTTCTCATTCTTCTTCCAGGCACCATTCCCTCCAAAATTATCTTCTCTATGCACTCATGTCGTTTGATGTGTCCGAAATATATTCTTTAATAGCCAACTCTCTTTAATATCAAGCTGCTGTAGATCAGAAGCATGTGTTCTTTTCTCTGTCCAAGATATTCTAAGTACTGTTCTGTAGCATTTGCATTCAAAGGCATTAACTCTTTCACCCCGTAATTTTTTTTAAACACCGGTCGCATTTATATTGCAATTCATACTGAATTAGCCAGTTAATTGGTTCGCCCAAGTGATTACCGGGGGCCACAATTTGGGGTGTAAATAATAGAACCACTGTTACCTGCCACACATGTCGTAAGAGGTGACTAAGGAGGTTTAACTGAAATCAGACGCACGTGTCCGCTAGGAAGGCTAACCCGAAACAAATGCTTGCAGAAAACGGATGCACCATACCGTAAGGCGCATAACATGGTGCAATGACCTCTCACAATGAGGAATGGGATCACGGATTCTACGGTCGCCAATCTGTCTCGGAGATTTAGCCACGCAATAAGAATGTCAGACCTACCATCACGAGGGTGGCCAAAACTTACTGCGGGAAGAGGTCGGCACAAACGGGGAAGTAGAAATCATAGGAATTATATCCTACAGAACTGCTCCCAGTATGCAGACTTGAGAAGAAAGAGGTCGCCCACTTATACTAGCGTCCAAGCCGTACAAACTGTATGACGTGGCTGATAATCTGAGGCAGACGGTTGTCTTTATTAGAGAATTCGAAGTCCCAATCTAGTGAGTACGCAGAAGTATATTGGCTTTAACGTCATCTTAAAATATACAGCAAGCAAGTATATCGACTGAAAAGGGCGAAGGAGTTAAGATCTTTTCCGCCGATTTGTCAATGGTCCATGTCTCATATGTTGCCATGAAAAAAGCACAGGCTGTTTAAGCACATGCTTTTGTTCTTATGTCAGTTCCCTTCCATAGGTTAGTTAGTTCTTTTAGTTTTTGCAAACAAATGCTCAGCCTTCTTTTCAACTCTTTTATAGCATTCTCATCATTTGTTAGCAATGCCTTATATAGACTAGGAATAAGTCAAACAGCTCTCTGTCAGTGTCAGCAGGCGGAACAGAAACCGGAGCATATCATGCAAGACTGTCCTCTCCTAGGTGAGCTGAGAAGCAACATGTGGCCACACCCAGTCGACCTGAAAACTAAGCTTTGGGAAACCTGATAGACCTGAAAGCTGACTGCCTAGTTTGTGGTCCACTGTAAATTAATCGCATGACCAGAGACCGCTTAAGAAGAAGAAGAAGAAGTCAGCAATGACCCAAGGTGTGACATGGATTAGATCTGAGATGCTCAACTGTTGAAACTTTACCTGAATTACAGGTATGAGAAACTGATTAAACTAAAAGTAACTCATTATCTGTAATATAAAAGAAACAATACGCTGGAGATGACATAGACTATTTGTAACATATTATCACAACATCTTGAGGAAAATGTCAGCTTTATTTTGGCAAGACATTGAACATTGCATTACAAGATGGTGCCTAACAGTAGAAGATGGAACACGCACCATCAACATTTACACATCAATTCATCAATATTTACATATCAACTCCAACGTCAAACAACTGTAAAACATATTAATTTCATCAGCACTTACTTACACATCATTTACACATCAATTCTATCAACATTTATTTACACATCAATTATATCAACATTTATACATCAATTATATCAACATTTACACATCGACTCTATCAACAAACAACAGTGAAGCATACCAATGTCATCCACACCTACTTACACATCAATACCATCAGCATTTACACATCCTTCATTCCTTTCGTTTACTTGAATCATTGTCTATATATTCAACGTTGTCTCTTGTATCATTCCTTCCTTTCGTTTGCTTGAAATATTGTCTTTATACTCAACGTTGTCGCTTGTATAAACTTCAGTCTTTTGTAGCTCAGACAGAGGTCTGTGTAGTTTTCTGTCCAGTGCTGTCTCATTATTCCAGTAAGTTTGCCTCAGTATATCATATTCGAGACATTCTTGAGGTATGTGCTCTGCAGTCTTATGTGCCTGTCCACATGGATGAATTGCCAATACATGTACACATCATGCAACAGTAAAAAAATCAATTACATCCACACTTACTTGTACATCAACTCCACCGACATCATCACCACACAACAGTTTAACCACACAATAGTTTAACTACATTAGTTAAACTATACAACAGAATAAATAAATGAACATCAATAGGAGCTAGCTTCTGTACCCATTGAAGAAGACAAAATAATATGGTAAAAAAGGTACAATTGAACACGAATATCCGGCATCAAAAAGGAATAAATCCAGCACAGAAACTGATTGAAGGAAGCAAGATCACTTATCAAATGGAAATACAAATATGTATGGAGTCATAGAACAGTCAGCAATTACCTACAAGTCCCCATTCTAAAGTTAGAAGTCAACAAACCACTTTCTGTAAACTCTGCACAGGTTACTGTAGATTACATGCGCATCCCATAAAATGAAAGTTGTTTCCACACAGGACACTGTAGATTACATGCACATCTCCATAAAATGAAAGTTGTTTCCACACAGGACACTGTAGATTAGATACACATCTCCATAAAATGAAAGTTGGTTCCACACAGGACACTGTAGATTAGATGCACATCTCCATAAAATGAAAGTTGTTTCCACACAGGACACTGTAGATTAGATGCACATCTCCATAAAATGAAAGTTGTTTCCACACAGGACACTGTAGATTAGATGCACATCTCCATAAAATGAAAGTTGTTTCCACACAGGACACTGTAGATTACATGCACATCTCCATAAATGAAAGTTGTTCCACACAGGACACTGTAGATTAGATGCACATCTCCATAAAATGAAAGTTGGTTTCACATGGGACACTGTAGATTACATGCACATCTCCATAAAATGAAAGTTGTTTCCACACAGGACACTGTAGATTAGATACACATCTCCATAAAATGAAAGTTGGTTCCACACAGGACACTGTAGATTAGATGCACATCTCCATAAAATGAAAGTTGTTTCCACACAGGACACTGTAGATTAGATGCACATCTCCATAAAATGAAAGTTGTTTCCACACAGGACACTGTAGATTAGATGCACATCTCCATAAAATGAAAGTTGTTTCCACACAGGACACTGTAGATTAGATGCACATCTCCATAAAATGAAAGTTGTTTCCACACAGGACACTGTAGATTACATGCACATCTCCATAAAATGAAAGTTGTTTCCACACAGGACACTGTAGATTACATGCACATCTCCATAAAATGAAAGTTGGTTTCACATGGGACACTGTAGATTAGATGCACATCTCCATAAAATGAAAGCTTCTCAAAATGACCAATGCACATGCCAAAATGACCTTCAGACTCTCAAACATGTATGCCCCCTCTCTTCAATGACGTACAGTTACAAAGCTGGCCATGTGAGACACGTTTGAAGATAAAATTGTTGATCACCAACGTGAATCATCTGCTGTTAAATGGATTCATTGAGGCAATCCATCTCATGTTTAGATCTCCAAGCATTTGAAACTGATTGAACTCATGAGGAACTTCAACTGATATTCAGCTTCTTAGAGGCAACCCATCTCATGTTGTTTAGACAAGCATATATAACTGATCACAAAGTAGAATAAACTAATTGCATTTAAAGAATAAACAAAATACAATTTACAGATAGAGGTCGCAGATAACAATGTTGATAACACCGTGATAGTGACCACATGTCATCAAAATTCCCCACATGCCATCAAAATTCCACACATGTCATCAAAATTCCACCACATGTCATCAAAATTTCCCACATGTCATCAAAATTCCCCACGTCATCAAAATTCCCCACATGTCAAAATTCCACCACATGTCATCAAAATTCCCCACATGTCATCAAAATTTCAGTGTTCAAGACCCTCAAACATATCACCATGAACACAAAACGAGCAATGTTCATCACAATGATATCAGTGCCAAAACCTAGACTCTGACATCAAATGACAGACAATAACTAGTCACGACAGAGATGAAGTATCTCGCAGAATGCTGGGGGTAACAAGAAGAGACCGGTTGAGAAATGAAGACATCAGGGAAAAGTGGGTACAACATCAGTACTGAACTCATCAAGAAACAACAAATTAAATGGTTCGGCCACATAAGCAGATTACCAACAGACAGTGCACCTCAAAGAGCATTGTTGATCCGATACTTGGATACGAAGCAAAATTCTGGCCCCCAAAAAGTGGACATCAGAGATAACAGAGAAAGACACTATTTATGAAATGCACACAATGACTTACTCTACAAATCTCTTCTTATCCTGATGCCGTGAGGTAAAACAGGATTGGAGAAAATTAAGAGAAGGCCAGTTTGGGCTAAAAATTCTTGACATGCACACAATACACGGACATAAAATTGGATCCTTCCTTCCTTTCCTTCGCTTGAAATATTGTCCATATATTTAACGTTGTCTCTTGTATAAGCATCACTGTCTGTTGTAGCTCACACATAGATCCTTGTAGTTTTATATGGAGTGTTGTTTCGTCAGGCCAGTGAGTTTGCCTCAGTATATCATATTCGGGGCAGTCTTGAAGTATGTACTCTGCAGTCTGACGTGCCTGTCCACATGGCATAAAATTGGATAAATTCAGAAGTGATGAAATTGGAGAAATGTCTGGTCAACCAGTAGTAACAATTGTTATAAGAAAGAGAAGATGGAGATATGCTGGGCATAACTCTGAGAAGAAATGATCAAAGAATCACAAAGCAGACTTTGATGTGTGATGCAAAGGTTTCAAGAAAGAAAGGATGATCTAGGGAGACCTTGACAAACTTTATTGAGAGAGGTGTGAAATATCAGACTCAATTTCATAGTGGAGATTGAGCAAGTTGCTCAGGATAGAGCGTTATGGAGAAATTGCTTGCAGGCCGTATGTCTTTCTTCTTCTTCAAACACTCATCAACTACTTTTTAAACCACTATTTATGATTGGTATTTCATCTCAGCCTAAGCACCATTGTATGTTGTGCCAGTTATGTGTCTGCAAGTAGGCAAGCACATCTGATTTCTGTGACATTTTTATTACTAATCTTCCCTAGGTCCCTACCTCAGTTGCCTCTTATGACCTACCTTGTACGTCGCAGTGGTACTATTCTTAGCTTCCCATGAGGGCCCCGGGAATAACATGGACGTTCGAACGCTCCATTTTGACCCCTCGTTAACCAATCGACCACTTGTTAAACCACTTTTTATGAACTGTATGTAATCTGAGCTTAAGAGCGATTGTATGTTGTGCCAGTTATGCGCCTATAAGTAGGCCAGCACATCCATTTCTGCAACACTTTTTATTTACTTGGGCAGTTTCTCTAGCCTTGTGGACCAAACACCACACTATTCAGATTTGGGTTGGACGCCATTTTACCAGGAGCCACACTAAATGGAGTTTTTATTCTAAAAATAAATGACTTGTAAAAACATGGCTTTTGCCCTGGTTCACTTAAGAGTTAAGCCACTACCTCAGTTGCCTCTTACGACATGCCTTGTAGGTTGCAGTGTTACTATTCTTTGCTCCATTTTCGGGTTCCAGGAACAGACGGCGGCAAACCTTATGTAAAGTACAGGGTGTTCAAGATAATTGCAGCCCCATTGACAATTCGAAACTTGCCAGGTACACATTGAGTTGTGTTTATTTACTATTTAAACCGGTTCTGACTAGCCTGTCCTACGTCACATTTGTTCATCGCCCCTTCCGCACTACAATTACACACCATCACACAAACTTGACCTATACTACGTCATAACTGAACCTTCTCATTTCCATACACATATGCCAGATTAGCTCCATTCATGGGCTGCTTTTAAGTTGAACACCCTGTATAATGATACAAGACGAATATACTAATAATAAAATATCACGATATTGAAGAACTTTGTTTACGTACTCCTAAAAGAATTTCCAACCAACAAGGACATGATGTTATAAACTGTCTTGAATAATTAGGACCCCAACCTTTAGCCAGGCTTATCCGCACGCTGCATGGGTCGAAAGGTCCATCATTGAGCAACATATTTCTTGCTTCTGTTCGTTCTAAAACTTCTGCTCTTGCATAATCAAATATTTTGATTGAGTAACCTGGTGGCACTCTTCTGATGACCAACGTCTGAGGAGATTGTGGATCATCGAGTGTGGGTGAGTTTACAAATATAGGGAAATTGGAAGCATTATAAGCCCAGACTTCCTCTTGCTTTGAAGACATACCAGATGAAGTTGTGGTTTGAGTACTGCCAGCAGTAGTTATGCTACTTGAAGTGGTTTCGAGTAAGTGGATTCTACTTTTTTGTTGCTATTTTCTGTTGGAATCCATGTAGTAGTTCTTTTATTACTATTGTTTTTCTTGTTCCAGCTAAGGTTAGCTTTATTGTTGTGAATTGTTTTATTCATCAACTTGTTAACAAACCAAGAATCATGATCAGAATCTATAGTTGAATAACTTGTGTAATTGACAACAGTATCGTTGATGTATAACGGTAGAGACAATGGTGATGATAAAAATGAAGAGTGAGTGGAAGCTAGCATGGATTGTGGTTGAAGTGGCTGGCTATGAACCTGAGAAGGTATAAATGTTGAAAACGTAGACATATAATCTAGATTTTCATCAGATATCCGACTAACGTGCGTAGAATCGCTGCCACAGACGTTCTGATGCTGTTCCTGGAGATGAAGTTGAGCTCGGTCTAAAACACTGTCTGCATCATTAGAGCTCTCCACCATGTTAACACTACAACCAGAGCTAGTTATATCTTTCAAACCTTCTAGAACATTCAGAACTAAATTATCATCACATTTCGTAAATCCCGCACTAACTGATGTCGCCATTTTAGAATTTGAGGTAGTTAAAAAATCTGTGATTTTATATTCCTGTTTATTAGTTCCACTTTCTAAACATGCTGATTCTGATGAGGGTGGTAACAACCCTGATAATGTAGAGACTGTAATCTCTGTAGTGGGTGGCGCAGAAGCCATAATCTCTTCATCCATTTCTATCTCCATTGTCTGTACCGTGTCTACATTACTCCCTTGAGCTGCTTCTCGGCTTAAGATAATCCCAAATCCAATCTTCTCCCTTGTTCTTTTCACAACTTCCAACTTTGTGGGTTTTTGAAACAGTTTCAAGCACATTCCGTCTCCGTGAGGTAAATGTTGAAATACATGGAGGCTGGATTCATTTATGGAAAAGAGACGACCTACACGTTCTCTGAGTTCCCAGTAGGCAACAGTGCACCATGCTAAGCTGTTGTGTTCAGAACTCTGGTTTGTGTTATCTGGAAACAGAAGAAAACAATATTAAACAAGATTATTAAATGTGATTTTCAGAGATAATAAAAAGCTGCAATTAAATGCCATTGTTTTAATTTGTAACATTAGCACAGATACGAGAACTGGTGTAACCAAATGGTTATGGCATTGTTGTAGTAAAGTCGTTAAAATCTTGTATTCAAGTGGTTGGCATAGTGCACTGTTAGAGTCAAGTGGTTGGCATAGAGTTGACATCTGTTGAGGGAGTCAAGTGGTTGGTTACTTCTTCTTCTTCATCATTCGTTCTCATACTCCTGTTGGTTATAGCAGGATGCAGTTCGGAGAACAGAATGTGTTGTCATGTTCAACAGTTTTCAACATGAGTTGTGGTATTTGCACTTTCGGTCCCACTCATCAGACTTCAGCAGTCCTTTTTGGGGGTACCTGGTTAGCTCTCCTCTTCGATCTCCACAAACTTAGCCAGACTTCAGGGTAGTCGTCTGTTTCTGGGGCCAGCACGGGGAGGGTGAATAGGGACTTGGTCAGCTTTGTTCCTACACTGACTCTGACGCTAACATTAAACTATCGCCAGTGGTTCCCGGGGCCAAATTTGGGGCGTAAAGAATAGAGCCACTGTTGCATGCCATGCATATCGTAAGAGGTGACTAAAGAGGTTTTACTGAAATCGGATGCATGTGTCCTAAACATGTAAAGTCTATGCGTTTAGGGGCCTACCAAACCAATGTACAATGTAACACGTTCTTGGCAAAGATCAAACATATCACAAAGAGCGATTAAAATTGGTTGTAAAGAACGAACGCAAAGAAGAAGAAAAACATTAAACTATGACAAAAGTCCATGCAGCTTGTATGTAGTCCCAATAAGGACGAGCATCTGGTCCCTAGTGATTGAGTTAGTGCACTGCTGTAGTCAAGTTGTTAAGAGCGCTGGGATGGTCAAATTGTGTTAGAGTTCTAGTATGTGGCTAAACCATTGGCATAATCACATGTTTAGAAATCAACAGGCTAGTTAATTGATTCTTGGATTCTCCACAAGGAGTTCATTGTGGAATTTCTGTTGCAAAGTGATCAAATTGTTTGCATTGCATTTTAAATGTCATGGTTTCTAATACTGACTGCATCATTTGGTTCACGAGTGTATTTTTTCTGGAGATCACTAGGATTGTAGTTTGAGCTACAGAGTTTGTGCTTTGCGCAATACTATCAGCAGGTGGTGTATCATTTCTGTGCAAGAGGGACCGAACCATCGGGAAACCCGGTGCAATTAATTAAATTATTCGCCCTTAAACGTCTCTGATCCGTATACACTGCACATATTTGTTCACTATAAAAGTTAAGATAATTTTGTCATTGCTACTCATTATTTCTTCTACAGCGATTTCTGGTCATGCGCTTAATTCACCATGGAACACAAACTGGACAGTTAGCTTCTGGTCAGATTTGGTCAAAGTTTAGTTTTCAGGTCGACTGTGTGTGACCAGATGTTGCTTCTCAGCTCATCACGGGGGACAATCTTTCAGGACATGCTACGGAGTCTGTTTCTCTTATGGCTTGGTTATTGATTACTAAACTCACCCGAGTGGTTACCAGGGCCCAAATTTAGTGTGTAAAAAATAGAACCATTGCTATCTGCCACGCATGTCGTAAGAGGCAACTAAGGAGGTTTGGCTGAAATCGGATGCACATGTCCTAAACGTGTAGAAGTCTATGCGTTGAGGAGCCTACCAAACCAATGTGCAACGTATACACGTTCTTGGCAAAGATCAAACATATCACAAAGAGTGATTCAAATTGGTTGTAAAGAACGAACGCAAAGAAGAAGAAGATTACTAAACTGACACCATTGCACTCCGGGCAGACCCATAGGTGCTTGGTCTCCCCCAATCAATATCAAAGAGTATGCATACTGATGGTGCCCGTGGCTAGCTTATTAAACACACTTCTCACTCTGCCCCTCAGACATCCAGTTCTACAGGGTGTTCAACTTAAAAGTAACCTATGAATGGAGCTAATCTGGCATATATGTATGAAAATGAGAAGGTTCAGTTATGACGTAGTATAGGTCAAGGTTGTGTGATGGTGTGTAATTGTAGTGCGGGAAGGGGCGATGAACAAATGTGACGTAGGACGAGCTAGTCAGAACCAGTTTAAATAGTAAATAAACACAACGCGATAGGTTATCTGGCAACTTTCAATTTGTCAATGGGGCTGCAATTATCTTGAACACCCTGTACTTGGACAACGGGTAACTCCAAACTGCCTAAATCGATGGATCGATTCGATATCTATCGTAGTCCTCATCCAACAGACAGTCGCGAAGAGACCAAAGAACATCCCCTTAACATCTTCAACTCCCCAACAATCGATGCTGTTGATGTAAGCCTGTCCTTACAGTACCGGCAGAGAGCTATTCGACTCATTTTTAGTCCATGTAAGTTTCATAAAGAAACCGTATCAAAAGAATAAGACAACCAAGGTCCTTTGGGCATATAATGTGAAGAGGAGGTTTAGAACATTTGGTGACAACAGGTAAAATTCACGGAAAGAGAGATTGTGGAAGACAGACAGAGAAGATGTTGGATGGTCTGACATAGTGGTTCGACAAAAGATCGATGTTAGAACTGACTAACTACACAAAGGAGGGAGAGTTGTGGAGAGATATGATCGCCTACGCCGACAGACTTGGCACTTGATTGATGTAAGTGTCTGTTGAGTCTGACGTAAGCGAAACATAATGACCTGATCAGCCCTACCGAAGTCTTTGAAAAAGTAATTTCCCATAATCATATTCAGTGTTGATGGAAACACTGCCATATTTTCATATATAAACAATGCCATATTTTCATATGGCATTGTTCATATAGATATGTTGGACACACCTTGAGGAGAAATGATCAACGAATATCAAAGCAGGCATTGAAGTGGGATGCAAAGGGTTCAAGAAAGAGAGGGCGACCTAAGGAGACCCTGAGCGAACTTTGCTGAGAGAGGCAGGAAATATCGGTCTCAGTTCCATGGAGGAGATTGAGCGAGTTGCCCAGGATAGAGCGATATGGAGAAATTACTTGCAGGCCCTATGTAACGTATAACGAGTACGAGAGGAATTATTATTTATATTTTCAGATGTAAACACTGCCATATTTTCATATGTAAACACTGCCATATTTTCATATGTAAACAATGCCATATTTTCATATGTAAACACTGCCATATTTTCATATGTAAACACTGCCATATTTTCATATGTAAACACTGCCATATTTTCATATGTAAACACTGCCATATTTTCATATGTAAACAATGCCATATTTTCATATGTAAACAATGTCATATTTTCATATGTAAACACTGCCATATTTTCATATGTAAACACTGCCATATTTTCATATGTAAACAATGCCATATTTTCATATGTAAACACTGCCATATTTTCATATCTAAACAATGTCATATTTTCATATGTAAACACTGCCATATTTTCATATGTAAACAATGTCATATTTTCATATGTAAACACTGCCATATTTTCATATGGAAACACTGCCATATTTTCATATGTAAACAATGTCATATTTTCATATGTAAACAATGTCATATTTTCATATGTAAACAATGCCATATTTTCATATGTAAACAATGCCATATTTTCATATAGAAACAATGTCATATTTTCATATGTAAACAATGTCATATTTTCATATGTAAACAATGTCATATTTTCATATGTAAACAATGTCATATTTTCATATAGAAACAATGTCATATTTTCATATAGAAACAATGTCATATTTTCATATGTAAACAATGCCATATTTTCATATGTAAACAATGCCATATTTTCATATAGAAACAATGTCATATTTTCACATGTAAACAATGTCATATTTTCATATAGAAACAATGTCATATTTTCATATTAAACAATGTCTATTTTCATATGAAACAATGTCATATTTTCATATAGAAACAATGCCATATTTTCATATAGAAACAATGCCATATTTTCATATGTAAACAATGTCATATTTTCATATAGAAACAATGCCATATTTTCATATAGAAACAATGTCATATTTTCATATAGAAACAATGTCATATTTTCATATGTAAACAATGTCATATTTTCATATAGAAACAATGTCATATTTTCATATAGAAACAATGCCATATTTTCATATGTAAACAATGTCATATTTTCATATAGAAACAATGTCATATTTTCATATAGAAACAATGTCATATTTTCATATAGAAACAATGCCATATTTTCATATAGAAACAATGTCATATTTTCATATGTAAACAATGTCATATTTTCATATGTAAACAATGTCATACTTCCAGCCTACGGCATATTTTCTTTTGATGAGAGTTTTGACTATTAAGTAATAGAATGTTGTTGCAACCATGTCCTTCATCCTGTTACCTTCAATCTCTCTAGCAGCCCACCTGTTTTTAAAAACAAATGATTAACTTCATTGCACAGGTGTTACCCCATATGGCTCGGTCCCTCTCCGCAGAAATAGCACGCCAGCTGCTGAATTCGTCTATATACAACACTACTGGAATGCGAGGTCACGTGGTGTAGTTGGGTCGGGGTTACACAATTCTTACACTGAGCCCGAACTCCAGTTTTGAAATGCTCTGAGTGAACAGAACGGTGTGGTCCAGATTAAAGCCACAACCTACGATTTGCAAGATACCACTTAGTCACAGAGATCCCACCTGTCTCATGCTCAACTGGATTCCCGGCGTAACAAGCTTTACGAACAGTTAACAACAAACCTGTTAGCTGCCTCCACGCGATGTACCGTGCACCTACACGCCATGTACCACAGCGTAGGAAATTTAACTGATTCACACCTGACACACATAGTATCTCTCCAACATCCACCCACGCCTCGGAAAAATACTTTAAAAAAAAAATCGAGCGCGCGCAGGCACGCCAAGTTACAAACAGCTAACATTCTTAAAGATGACTTATTGTCGTACCTGAAACGAAGTCTCGTGCATACAGACACAGAGCATTGTAAGCCACTCGGTTATTGTAAACACTCGATAATCCCTCGTAACGCTCATGACCTCGGACTCGTTTTACAAACTTGAAGATTGAAAGAATACATAGCTTTGTCATCATTTCGAGACCCGTTCTTCTTCTTCTTTTGTCGTCACACTGTTACGGGTTGTTTGTTGCCAGTATCGTCCACTGTTACTGGGTTGTTTGTTGCCCAGTGTCGTCACACTGTTACCGGGTTGTTTGTTGCCCAGTGTGTCACACTGTTACCGGGTTGTTTGTTGCCATGTCGTCCACTGTTACAGGGTTGTTGTTGCCAGTGTCTCTCATGTACTGGGTTGTTTGTTGCCAGATGTCGTCAACTGCTACTGGGTTGTTTGTTGCAGTGTCTCACTTTACCGGGTTGTTTGTTGCCAGTGTCGTCACACTGTTACCGGGTTGTTTTCCAGTGTCGTCACACTGTTACCGGGTTGTTTGTTGCCCAGTGTCGTCACACTGTTACAGGGTTGTTTGTTGCCCAGTGTCGTTTGTTGCCCAGTGTCGTCTCACTGTTACTGGGTTGTTTGTTGCCCAGTGTCGTCACACTGTTACCGGGTTGTTTGTTGCCCAGTGTCGTCACACTGTTACCGGGTTGTTTGTTGCCCAGTGTCGTCACACTGTTACCGGGTTGTTTGTTGCCCAGTGTCGTCACACTGTTACAGGGTTGTTTGTTGCCCAGTGTCGTCTCACTGTTACTGGGTTGTTTGTTGCCCAGTGTCGTCACACTGCTACTGGGTTGTTTGTTGCCCAGTGTCGTCACACTGTTACTGGGTTGTTTGTTGCCCAGTGTCGTCTCACTGTTACTGGGTTGTTTGTTGCCCAGTGTCGTCACACTGTTACCGGGTTGTTTGTTGCCCAGTGTCGTCACACTGTTACCGGGTTGTTTGTTGCCCAGTGTCGTCACACTGTTACCGGGTTGTTTGTTGCCCAGTGTCGTCACACTGTTACTGGGTTGTTTGTTGCCCATTGTCGTGGTTTTCTGTTTATGTCTTGCGCTGTTCTGGTGGCTTGGGTGATTGTTATTGTTGCTCCTTGATAAAAAAGCTTTTAAAGCCGAAGGATTGACTTCATTGCACAGGTTTTACCCCATATGGCTCGGTCCCTCTCCGCAGACATTGCACGCCATCTGCCGAGGGATTGCACAAAGCCCGAACTCCGTAGCTCCAGCAACAATCCTAGGGGTCTCTGGACAGAACGGCGCGGTCTGAATTCAACCACGACATTCGACTCGCAAAACACGTAGAGACGCTTAACCACGTAGAGACAGCTTAACCGTAGAACGCAACCACGTAGAACGGCTTAACCGTAGAGAGCAACCACGTAGAGACGGCTTAACCACGTAGAGACGGCTTAACCACGTAGAGACGGCTTAACCACGTAGAGACGGCTTAACCACGTAGAGACGGCTTAACCACGTAGAGACGGCTTAACCACGTAGAGACGCAACCACGTAGAACGCTTAACCACGTAGAGACGGCTTAACCACGTAGAGACGGCTTAACCGTAGACGCTCACGTAGACGGCTTAACCACGTAGAGACGGCTTAACCACGTAGCCATAGAGGCCCCATTGCTCTTTGATAGGATTCTGCTATGCCATCTAACCATCTTTTTCGTGGTCTTCCTCTCGCCTTCTTTCCTGGTGTTCTGTTGTAGAAGACTCTGTATACTGTGAAGTTTGGATGCATTCTTATTAAGTGGCCAAACCACTTCATTCTTTGTTTCTCTGTGTAATTCAAGCAAGGTTATGTGCCAACTTTCTTATTCTGATGTTGGTGACTGTCTTTTCTGGTGTTGTTAGCAACTTTTCGCAGGTAGCGTAGTTATTTTTGTGACTGCGCTTTGCTCATTGTCCATGTTTGGCTATGGTAAAACAAAGTAGGTGTGAAAATGCTGTTTGAGCATCTGTCGCTTAGCTGTCAGTGAGATTGTTGGGTGCCTTAACAATGGGTCTAGCTGGTACGGTAGGTTACAGACCCGTAGGTTTAAGAACCGTAACTTCAGGAAAGAGTTTCATGTTTTATTTAAACTTTTGGGGACTGCCTAGAGTAGTTGATAGTAGCTCGGCCTGCTAGCTGTGAGACGCCTCATAGCTCGGGTTCGAACCTACTGTCCGGCATTTGTTCGAGTCCCTGGTCTTACTCAGGACGATAACTTGAGTACCTCTGAAGTCGGAGAAAATCTGCCTGTATGGCGAGGGAATACTAATTACGAGTACATTGAGCACACGGCTGCCAGTGTAAAGTAATTTACAATGTGCACGCTGCTGCCATTGTAAGAAATTGGAAAAACGGATTTTCACGCAAAAATCAGTTTCAGAGATGAAACTTCGTCTGAGTTGAAAGCGGACGAAAGAGAAAAAAAAAATTTAAACTTTTAAAAGCTGATCTTGTCCATGTGTTGCCCGGGCTCACAGGGGAAGCAACGAATAAAAACACTGCGAACTACAACAAGGCATGTGGTGAGAGAGGCGGCTGAGGTAGGGGTCTAGGGACGCTGAAATGAAAATCCTGGCATATCCTTTACAGAACTTAGCCATCAATACAGTAAACAAGGCGTCGATTTTCTAGGCACCACTTATGCGTTCAGTAGTTTGCCATTGTTTTCTGAAAGGCGAGGTCTATTTTTATCGTTCGTAAAAATCAAAGGAAACAAATTTGCTTCTTAACGTGCCCGCCGCGGAGTTTGAACCAGGTTCGCTTGGGATGTGATCGAGCTCACTACTGCTTACGCTACAGAAGCTCCTGGTACTAAATCCAGCTATAATTATACGACTTGATATGTATTCCCATTTTAACACGCTCTTTACTATTCTTTATATGGTCGTTTCGCCCGAGTGGTTGTCTGGGCCCGCCCGAGTGGTTGCCGGGGCCCGCCCGAGTGGTTGCCGGGGCCCGCCCGAGTGGTTGCCGGGGCCCGCCCGAGTGGTTGCCGGGTCCGCAGAATGGTGCCGGGCCCGCCAGAATGGTTGCCGGGGCCCGCCCGAGTGGTTACCGGGGCCCAAATTTGGGGTGTAAAGAATAGAACCCTGTTACCTGCCACGCATGTCGTAAGAGGCGACTCAGGAGGTTTGGCTGAAATCGGATGCACGTGTCCGCTAGGGAATGCTAACCCGAAACAAATGCTTGCAGAAAACGGATGCACCAGGCCGTAAGGCGCATAACATGGTGCAACGACCCCTCACAATGAGGATTGGGATTCTATGGTCACCAATCTGTCTGGGAGATTTAGCCACGCAGTAAGAATGTCAGACCTACCATCACGAGTGTGGCCAAAACTTAATGCGGGAAGAGGTCGGCACAAACGGGGAAGCAGAAATCATAGGAATTATATTCTACAGAACTGCCCCAGTATGCAGACTTGAGAAGAAAGAGGTGGCCCACTTACACTAGCGTCCAAGACAAACTGTATGGCGTGGCTGATAATCTAAGGCAGACGGCTGCCTTTATTAGAGAATCCGAAATCCCAATCTAGTAAGAACGCAGAAGAAATGAGAAATATGGCCGTTTTTTATCATTACAGACATCGAAAAGAACTCTTTCTAGAAATCTCTTATCCTGACGCTGTGAAGCAAAACAATATTAGAACCCAAAATATAAAACAAGAAATATTCATTTTGCTAATTATTTTATTTAAATCTCTTTCTTATTCATCCCTTAATTTCTCCAGAGCTTATTTATTTGTTTCCATAAAACACGCCCATTCTTCTGTACACCCACAGTTCAAATGTGTCAATCTTACACTTAAGCTGTTTGTTCATTGTCTAGGCTTCTGGAACACTAATCGCGCTAATAAAGAACAGAAGCAATTAAGACGATACAAAGCTTATAATTAAAGGGTCCAACATGACATTTCTGCAAGACAAATGAGAAAGTGTAAGGTTTAATTATAATTTTGTCATCACTCCTGCTGCACATTTGTGACCTGACGCGTGATTGGGCTAGAGATGTGTGTGTGTGTTAATAAAGAAGGGTGTTTAAAGAAAAGTGTGTGTGTGTGTATAAATAAAGAAGTGTGTATAAATAAAGAAGGGTGTTTAAAGAAAAGTATGTGTGTGTGTATAAATAAAGAAGGGTGTTTCAAGAAGTGTGTATGTGTGTATATATTTTAATGAATAGGGTGCTTAAAGAAAACTGTATGTGTGTGTGTGTGTGTGCATTTGTATTTATAAAGAAGGGTGCTTTCAGAAAAGTGTGTATATATATTTATATATATAAAGAAGGGGGTTTAAGGAAAGATATGTGTGTGTGTGTGTGGGGGGTATCAATAAAGAAAGGTGTTAAAGTGTGGGTGGGTATCAATAAAGAAAAGTGTTCAAGAAAAGTAGATGTAAAGAACCTGTTTTGTAACAAGAAAAAGTAGATGTAAAGAACCTGTTTTGTAACAAGAAAAAGTAGATGTAAAGAACATGTTTTGTAACAAGAAAAAGTAGATGTAAAGAACATGTTTTGTAACAAGAAAAGTAGATGTAAAGAACATGTTTTGTAACAAGAAAAAGTAGATGTAAAGAACCTGTTCTGTAACAAGAAAAAGTAGATGTAAAGAACCTGTTCTGTAACAAGAAAAAGTAGATGTAAAGAACCTGTTTTGTAACAAGAAAAGTAGATGTAAAGAACCCGTTTTGTAACAAGAAAAAGTAGATGTAAAGAACCTGTTCTGTAACAAGAAAAAGTAGATGTAAAGAACCTGTTTTGTAACAAGAAAAAGTAGATGTAAAGAACCTGTTTTGTAACAAGAAAAAGTAGATGTAAAGAACCTGTTTTGTAACAAGAAAAGGTAGATGTAAAGAACCTGTTTTGTAACAAGAAAAAGTAGATGTAAAGAACCTGTTCTGTAACAAGAAAAAGTAGATGTAAAGAACCTGTTCTGTAACAAGAAAAAGTAGATGTAAAGAACCTGTTTTGTAACAAGAAAAAGTAGATGTAAAGAACCCGTTTTGTAACAAGAAAAAGTAGATGTAAAGAACCTGTTCTGTAACAAGAAAAAGTAGATGTAAAGAACCTGTTTTGTAACAAGAAAAGTAGATGTAAAGAACCTGTTCTGTAACAAGAAAAAGTAGATGTAAAGAACCTGTTTTGTAACAAGAAAAAGTAGATGTAAAGAACCTGTTCTGTAACAAGAAAAAGTAGATGTAAAGAACCTGTTTTGTAACAAGAAAAGGTAGATGTAAAGAACCTGTTCTGTAACAAGAAAAAGTAGATGTAAAGAACCTGTTCTGTAACAAGAAAAAGTAGATGTAAAGAACCTGTTTTGTAACAAGAAAAAGTAGATGTAAAGAACCTGTTCTGTAACAAGAAAAGGTAGATGTAAAGAACCTGTTCTGTAACAAGAAAAAGTAGATGTAAAGAACCTGTTTTGTAACAAGAAAAAGTAGATGTAAAGAACCCGTTTTGTAACAAGAAAAAGTAGATGTAAAGAACCTGTTCTGTAACAAGAAAAAGTAGATGTAAAGAACCTGTTTTGTAACAAGAAAAAGTAGATGTAAAGAACCTGTTCTGTAACAAGAAAAAGTAGATGTAAAGAACCTGTTTTGTAACAAGAAAAAGTAGATGTAAAGAACCTGTTCTGTAACAAGAAAAAGTAGATGTAAAGAACCCGTTTTGTAACAAGAAAAAGTAGATGTAAAGAACCTGTTCTGTAACAAGAAAAAGTAGATGTAAAGAACCCGTTTTGTAACAAGAAAAAGTAGATGTAAAGAACCTGTTCTGTAACAAGAAAAAGTAGATGTAAAGAACCTGTTTTGTAACAAGAAAAGTAGATGTAAAGAACCTGTTCTGTAACAAGAAAAAGTAGATGTAAAGAACCCGTTTTGTAACAAGAAAAAGTAGATGTAAAGAACCTGTTCTGTAACAAGAAAAAGTAGATGTAAAGAACCTGTTCTGTAACAAGAAAAAGTAGATGTAAAGAACCTGTTCTGTAACAAGAAAAAGTAGATGTAAAGAACCCGTTTTGTAACAAGAAAAAGTAGATGTAAAGAACCTGTTTTGTAACAAGAAAAGTAGATGTAAAGAACCTGTTTTGTAACAAGAAAAGTAGATGTAAAGAACATGTTTTGTAACAAGAAAAAGTAGATGTAAAGAACATGTTTTGTAACAAGAAAAAGTAGATGTAAAGAACCCGTTTTGTAACAAGAAAAAGTAGATGTAAAGAACCCGTTTTGTAACAAGAAAAGGTAGATGTAAAGAACCTGTTCTGTAACAAGAAAAAGTAGATGTAAAGAACCTGTTTTGTAACAAGAAAAGTAGATGTAAAGAACATGTTTTGTAACAAGAAAAGGTAGATGTAAAGAACATGTTTTGTAACAAGAAAAGGTAGATGTAAAGAACATGTTTTGTAACAAGAAAAGGTAGATGTAAAGAACATGTTTTGTAACAAGAAAAGTAGATGTAAAGAACCTGTTTTGTAACAAGAAAAGTAGATGTAAAGAACCTGTTTTGTAACAAGAAAAAGTAGATGTAAAGAACATGTTTTGTAAGAAGAAGTATATTGGTGAAATTTATAATATTTTTCTTGGAAAACAGAAACATGATGGGTGTTGTGGTCAACATCCGGCAGCCGATTTTACTATCTAGTGTATCTCGGGTACACATTTGAAGTTGTGGTCAACATCCCGCAGCCGATTTTACTATCTAGTGTATCTCGGGTACACATTTGAAGTTGGGTCGACATACCGCAGCCGATTTTACTATCTAGTGTATCTCGGGTACACATTTGAAGTTGTGGTCAACATCCCGCAGCCGATTTTACTATCTAGTGTATCTCGGGTACACATTTGAAGTTGGGTCGACATCCCGCAGCCGATTTTACTATCTAGTGTATCTCGGGTACACATTTGAAGTTGGGTCGACATACCGCAGCCGATTTTACTATCTAGTGTATCTCGGGTACACATTTGAAGTTGGGTCGACATGAGAGCCGTTATGGTCGGAATAACCCAAATCTCTCGTGTAATTTGATTTTTTTTTTCCCGATCCAGAAGCACTTAAGCACTTGAGCTTTTCAGCTCTTCGGCTCGGTGACATGGACATCGTAACCCTTCGGTTCGGTGCCACGAACACCGTAAATCTGGGGAATCTGTGGCTTTTCTGCCATCCCGCGGAATTGAACCCGCACACACAAAGGGATAGTCACCCGCAGTCCAACGCGCTACGAACACGCTGGGCAGACGGGCTGCAATTTGATATAAATCCACAAATATAAAAGTTAACATGTTCCCGTCTTCGGTGATGTCTTACATATACGAGAAAAAAGTTGTACAATACATGAGACAAGTAAGCAAAAATTTATATCAAATCTCCAGTCAGCCTTCTTATTTAGAGCTATGTTCTAGTTTATTTAGTGCTTATTCTGTATATATGTCACATTGAAAAAGACCTATGATCGAAACGTGGGATTGTCGTTAGTTTTATATTTAATTAAATTCTTGCTTACTTGTGTGATACTAAACACACGTGTCTATGTCCTTAAATGTCAATTTACTTATTATCACCGCAGCCTACACATGGTTGTCTCCAGATCTGGTCTGGCCAGCTCAGATTTGTACCGTGCATCGTCTCACAATGTAACAGACAGTTCGCCTCAAAGGGAATTCCTACTGCGAATACAGTGGATACACAGTAAAAAGCTGTCCACGCAAAATGTGTCCAACAGACATAACAGAGGCAGTGAAAAACACTATTTATGGAGAGTACACAAAAACCCGTTCTAGAAATCTCTTCTTATCCTGACGCTGTGAGGCAAAACAGGATTGAGGAAAAAGAGACGTTTCTGTGAGTAAGACGTATATGGGGCAAAGTGCTTAAGCAAATGTCATTGCGTTCTGAAAATCGTGGTTTCCAATCCGGACCACGTTTTTTTCGGTTTGTGAGTGTATTTTCCCCCCGAAAATCTCTTACAATTGTTACTGGAACTACGGAATTTGTGCTGTGTAAATACTCTCGGCAGGGGACGTGCCATTTCTGCGGAGAGTGACCGAGCCATGCGAGTGAAACCCGTTGCAATGAAGGCAATCTTTCGCCCCATGACCCATTTGAACATCAAAGGTCAGAAAGTCAACGAAAAAAATGATAACCCTTTCTAAGCAGGGTCAGGTCGGTAGTAAAACACAAGGATACTTTAATGAAGTGTCCGGTTCAGATCTAATGAATCACACGCTATTTCTTCTTCTTCTGCGTTCTCACTAGATTGGGATTTCGGATTCTCTAATAAAGGCAGCCGTCTGCCTTAGATTATCAGCCACGCCATACAGTTTGTCTTGGACGTTAGTGTAAGTGGGCCACCTCTTTCTTTTCAAGTCTGCATACTAGGAGCAGTTCTGTAGGATATAATTCCTATGATTTCTGCTTCCCCGTTTGTGCTGACCTCTTCCAGCAGTAAGTTTTGGCCACCCTCGTGATGGTAGGTCTGACATTCTTACTGCGTGGCTAAATCTCCGAGGCAGATTGGCGACCGTAGAATCCGTTATCCCATTCCTCATTGTGAGGGTCGTTGCACCATGTTATGCGTCTTACGGCCTGGTGCATCCGTTTTCTGCAAGCATTTATTTCGGGTTAGCATTCCCTAGCGGACACGTGCATCCGATTTCAGCCTAACCTCCTTAGTCGCCTCTTACGACATGCGTGGCAGGTAACAGGGGTTCTATTCTTTACACCCCAAATTTGGGCCCTGTTAACCACTCGGGCGACACGCTATTTGAAATGTCATCTTCTTCTCTTCCACTATTTACTTCTTCCCAGAAGTGTTGGGGGTGGTGCAGTGATCTTGTGTGAGATTTGTTCTAATGCACTTTGTAAGCTGTTATTCATTTTATTAAGGCAGTTCGTGATGCCGTCGCTCCATCTGTTGCGTAGTCTTCCTCTTTTGGACTACTGGTGACTATCCCTCTGTGTGTGCGGGTTCTTCAATTCCGCGGGATGGCAGAAAAAGCCACAGATTCCCCAGATTTACGGTGTTCGTGGCACCGAACCGAAGGGTTACGATGTCTATGGCACCGAGCCGAAGATCTGAAAAGCTCAAGTGCTTCTGGATCGGAAAAAAAAAATAAATAAACACGATAATGTTGTCTTAGTATGTAAACTTTAGACTGGAAGTGAGTCCGAGATTAAGAAAGATGAGTGACACAACAGATACATACAGTGATGTATTTATTTTCTCTGTTTCCCACCCAACAACGTATCTTTCATGTTGAAGCTGACGCACAGTGTGATAAGAAGAACTAGAACATATATATATATATATCATCATTATATGATTCCCCCACATCCTCTTCTACTTCATAAAAATGACATGTAAGACGGTTTATTGTGCAACACTATCTGGATACGGGAATAAGGAGCGGCTATGAGTGAGTGAGTGGTGAGTGAGAGAGAGAGAGAGAGAGAGAGAGAATAAAACATGGACGCGTCCTGTTTCTCTTTTTTTCTATCATATCTATCTAGTCCAGTGATTCTCAACATTTTTCAGCGGCGCCCACCTTGAAAGTAAGACTAGACTTCCACGCCCATCTTGAAAGTAAGTCTAGACTTCCACCCCTCTTGAAAGTAAGTCTAGACTTCCACGCCCTCTTGAAAGTAAGTCTAGACTTCACGCCCTCTTGAAAGTAAGACTAGACTTCCCGCCCTCCTGAAAGTAAGGCTAGACTTCCACGCCCTCTTGAAAGTAAGACTAGACTTCACGCCCTCTTGAAAGTAAGACTAGACTTCCACGTCCCTCTTGAAAGTAAGGCTAGACTTCCACGCCCCTCTTGAAAGTAAGACTAGACTTCCACGCCCCTCTTGAAAGTAAGGCTAAACTTCACACCACTCTTGAAAGTAAGACTAGACTTCCACGTCCCTCTTGAAAGTAAGACTAGACTTCCACGCCCCTCTTGAAAGTAAGGCTAGACTTCCACGTCCCTCTTGAAAGTAAGACTAGACTTCCACGCCCCTCTTGAAAGTAAGGCTAGACTTCCACGCCCTCTTGAAAGTAAGACTAGACTTCACGCCTCTTGAAAGTAAGACTAGACTTCCACGCCCTCTTGAAAGTAAGGCTAGACTTCCACGCCCTCTTGAAAGTAAGACTAGACTTCCACGCCCTCTTGAAAGTAAGACTAGACTTCCCCCCCTCTTGAAAGTAGGCTAGACTTCCACACCACTCTTGAAAGTAAGACTAGACTTCCACGCCCTCTTGAAAGTAAGACTAGACTTCACGCCCCTCTGAAAGTAAGACTAGACTTCACGCCTCTTGAAAGTAAGACTAGACTTCCACGCCCCTCTTGAAAGTAAGGCTAGACTTCAGTCAGAATCTTTAGATATTAGAATCCGGACAAAAATAAAAACTATCACTCAAGCGACTAGAGCAACGCAAGACAAAAATAAAAACTATCACTCAAGCGACTAGAGCAACGCAAGACAAAAATAAAAACTATCACTCAGGCGACTAGAGCAACGCAAGACAAAAATAAAAACTATCACTCAAGCGACTAGAGCAACGCAAGACAAAAATAAAAACTATCACTCAAGCGACTAGAGCAACGCAAGACAAAAATAAAAACTATCACTCAAGCGACTAGAGCAACGCAAGACAAAAATAAAAACTATCACTCAAGCGACTAGAGCAACGCAAGACAAAAATAAAAACTATCACTCAAGCGACTAGAGCAACGCAAGATAAAAATAAAAACTATCACTCAAGCGACTAGAGCAACGCAAGACAAAAAAGAAGAAAAACCACGACACTAGGCAACATCCCGGTATCACTGTGACGATCACCCGCGTGGTACCGGGGCCCTCAAGGGAAGCAAAGAATTGTACCACTGCGGCTAACAAGGCATGTGGTAAGAGGCGACTGATGTAGGACCTAGGGAAGTTACCCTAGTAAATAAAAAGCGTCCCAGAAATCGGATGTGTTTGCCTACTTGTAGGCGCATAACTGGCACAACGTGCAATCGCTCTTAGGCGCAGATCACATACAAATCACACAGAGTGGTTAACAAGTGGTGGATGTGGAGCATTCGAAGAAGAAGAAGCGTGATAACAGAAGAAGCGTGATAACAGAAGAAGTGTGACGAGAAAAGAAGAAAAAATGCACACAAATTCATTAAATCTCCTGGCCTTAGTGTGAACCGCGGCAAAGTCGAATCGTCCTAACTAACGAAGGAAACGATAAGGAAAACTGAGTATGTCTTATAACCTGTTGCTTCATGTATATAATAGCCTGTTATTCTTGCGGTTGATAGCACAGGAATTTGTTGGTTGTTTTTTAAGGGATTTAACGTCTCTTTAACGCGAGACCCGACCCTTCAACCTCAGAACGAACAGCCATGTGTATATTAGGGCGTGTTGGCAAACTAACATAAAAATATAATAAGACTTTTGTGTAGAATTCAAGCTTAAAAAACATCTTTTTTCAACGGCACAGATTTTTAACCACTGCGGCATTGTGGATTATTGCTTCACGGTTTCGAAAAACTCTGAGTAAATCCGAATCGGAGTTCCTAAACGTCCAAAGTATTTATCATCAAGTAGTAGCATGGGTATAAAACAATAGGGCCACATGCATAAGATGGACTCAGAGATAACAGAGGAGTAAGGTCGCCTAAGACCATCGAAAAACATATTTATCATAATTAGAAATAAATATTTCACAATATATAATTCATATTTTTTGTGTGACTAATCACTATGCTTTAATTATGTTCAATTTGTAAAAATACATCCTGCCTATAAGATATCAACATTACAGTTAGGAAGTAACAACGAAAATACATCCTTCATATCAGATATCAACATTACAGTTAGGAAGTAGCAATGAAAATAATTTTATGGTTGGGAGTCATCACAACATGAGGAACTGTATTAAAGGGTCACAGCATTAGGAAGGTTGAGAGCCACTCCTTAGAGGGTTCATTCTTTGTGAGAACCACTACCATAGAGGGTTCATTCTTTGTGAGAACCACTACCATAGAGGGTTCATTCTTTGTGCAAAATATCGATGCAGGTGTCGCAGTCATCATCATCATCATCAAGTAGCTTGTCCCTTCCGGAACTTGGTTCCCATGACAGCAGTCCGGAAAACTCTCTGCTCTTTGCAAGTAGACCAGCAGCAGTCATTCTCAGATCGTCAATGACATCTTGTACCCATTGTCTTCTAGGTATTCCTCTCATTATTCTTCCAGGCACCATTCCTTCCAAAATTATCTTCTCTGGGCACTCATGTCGTTTAATGTGTCCGAAATATCAAATTTTCCTAGAAATTATGCTCGTTAATTGCCAACTCTCTTTAATATCAAGCTGCGCAGTCTACCAAATAAAAATAATCAGAAAGATAACAGCACGGAAATGTAGAGGAAAAAATTAATTAATTAAAGGAAGAGAAGACTGACAAGAAACAGAAGAATCATACCAGTCACTTCATCTTGATAATCAGCTTGTAAGTGTTCAGATTCTAGATTTCATAATTCTGGATATCTTAACTCGAATGTAACAATATCAGTTTCTCACTTCGATCAGTCTTAGGCCGTTTATCATTCTAATGTAAATATAAACAGCTAACACCAAGAACGGATGAACGTTCAAACCTTCAGTACCATTTGGGCTCTGGTGTTATCCTTCGGCTGTGTTCGATTTCAAGATGCGTTTACTGGGTCGCTTCGTTAGACTTTGCTGTCCAGTAAAACCCACAAGGGACAGGCTTGATTCAGTCGAGACGATTGTACGGTGTCAGCTATGACCTGCGCGGATCAGACATCGATTTCTGTGAAGCTTTTATTTACTAGGATAGCTTCCTTGATCCTACCTCAGTCGCCTCGACAACCTTGTAGGCCGAGTGTTACTATTCTTGCTCCCATTGAGAGCTGGCAACTACAAGTGAAACCTACGATTAAAGATATTCTAGGTTGTGTTTTTAACTCGATTGTTTACAAGGAAATGACTTGTTTTAATTACTGGCTGTCTTCAACATTATAACATAATTAAACCCAGTTGACATTTCAAAGACAGAAATAACTAGTAATATCACATAAATTTGTGTCAGGCACAGTGAATGCGATGACAGATGTCAACAAACCAGACCTGACAAACACCACATCCTGTCTCTAAGCTATGCTACAGAAGTCTCTAAGCTACGCTACAGAAGTCTCTAAGCTACGCTACAGAAGTCTCTAAGCTACGCTACAGAAGTCTCTCTTAAGCTTACCTACAGAAGTCTCTAAGCTACAGCTCTACAGACAAGTCTCTAAGCTACGCTACAGAAGTCTCTAAGCTACGCTACAGAAGTCTCTAAGCTACGCTACAGAAGTCTCTAAGCTACGCTACAGAAGTCTCTAAGCTACGCTACAGAAGTCTCTACTACGCTACAGGTCTTAAGCTACGCTAAATGGGTCTCTGTAGCGTAGAGGATATGTGCTCTTGTGCCAAAAGTAACCGGTTCGCTCCCTCGTGGAGCCATCTGGATTTTTTTCCAGAGATTCCTCATCTCAGTGTAGGTGAGATCGAGTTCCAAGTCCTATCGGAGACGATAAAACATAGGTCCTGTGTTTAATATGAGCACGTAAAAGAACTCTTTGGCAGTTGAAAATCGAGAAGACAGGCTGGAAAACCGCTGCCCGAGCAAAATTCATTCGAAAAGATTTAAAATAAAATTCCTACAAAATATCTTCACTATCTTCCAACTTACATCGGGACCATCGTCGGTGCTACGGAGTTCGTGCACTGCAGCTGAGATCTTCATGTGTAAGAAACAGATCGGAGCACATATGGTTACTCACCGAAGTGCAACGATGATTGTCTTATCAATCAATCAATCTGTCTCTAAGTGGTGACAGGAATTTTTTTCCGTCGATCCAGAAGCACTTGAGCTGAAAGCTCTTCGGCTCAGTGTCATGGACATCGTAACCCTTCGGTTCGGTGTCACGAACACCGTAAATCTGGGGAACCTGTGGCTTTTCTGCCAGTCCGCGGAATTGAACCCGCACTCACAGAGGACATGTCACCCGTAGTCCAACGCGCTATGAACACGCTGGGCAGGCGGGCGGAGACAGTAAGAAATGCTACACCACCTAGTATTTGACTAAGATAGAAAGAATTCCTTCCTAGTGAGTTGCCCAAATCACGAAATCCGTAGCTCCAGCAACAATCCTAGGGATCTCCGGAAAAAAGCAAACGAGAATTAAATGACGCGATCCAGATTCGAACCCATTGCATTCAGAACGAAAAGAAAACGTCTTAACCACTTTACCACAGTGATGCCAGATAGTAAGGAATGAAGAAGGGGAAATCAAACCCGGTTTAAAAACTGATCTGAAAATATTTGTCGGGGCAGAAAAGCGATGAGAAAGCAGAAAAGTAATTATCCTTCCTTACTGCCCACTACAAAACAATCCTTTTCAAGACACGCAAAGAGTAGGTATACAAAGCTTCAAATTCTTCTTCTTTTGCGTTCGCTCTTGAAGACCGCATTTTTGCAATTCTGAAGACAGGGCTGAAAGATCTTTGTATTAAAGCAAATGAGAAACTTAACATAATTAAGGAAAATAATTTCAGAAAACGGAAGAATAACTAACGAAATCCAAAATAGTTGCAATAAAGCAAATCAAACAAATGGCACCAATTTTGAATGCAAACATGTTCCCATGAACACTAAAAGAGCATTGTGCAACACAATCTTGTACGTTTGCTATCATCTCAGATGTTGATGCACTACCGTGCCTTGAAATCTGGCTCTCCAAACTTTTCTCTCTGTCTTCCTCTGTCTCGTCTATCCTCGATTTTAATGGTTGTCACAATGTGTTCTAAACTTCCCTTCCTCATTACATGCCCGAAAAATGATGACTGCCTCTTTCTTATATTGATGATAAGCTTTCTCTGTGTCTTGACCCCATTCAACACCTCAACATTAGTCATCCAAGCAGTCCATGATTCTCATCATTCTTCTATAAAACCACATTTCTGTGGCCCTCAGAGATTTTTTCGATCTGTGTGTTTATTGTCCATGACTCGCATCCGTATGTCAATATTGGTTCTATGTAGCACTGAATAACTCGCATTCTGATCTCAATTGACAAGGACTTGTTGCATATAATGATTTTCCAGTTATTATGCTATTAACATTTTGATATCAGTGCCAAACCTGGACACTAGCATTAAACGATAGAAGAAAACTAGTCACGACAGAGGTACTTCATCACTACCTAGAGGTCTGCGCAGAATACTGAGAGTATCAAGAAGATACCGGTTTGAACATAAAGACATCATAAAAAAGGGTGGTACAACATCACTACTGAACTTCATCACGAAACTACAATTTAAATGTTTCGGCCATATACATAATAGCCGTCCATCGCAAGCGATGATGACAACAATCTCAGACGTGTGCTGTTGCACCTCTCTGGTGTATGCGGAGGTGACTGTAGAGTTCAATCCTAGAACAGAATCCCCTACCACAGGTGGGGCATACATGATCAAGGTTAGACATGTGCGTGTTGTGTGCTCTGTCTTTTCGTGCTGCTCGTTTTCTCTGTGCCTTAACAATGCGATGATTCTCAGATATTTGGGTTCCTCTTTTGTTGTTACAACGCCACATTTGGCGATTTTGCGCAAGGATTCCCAGCACGTGGTGTCTATATCGAAGCATTTCAGAGACACTTTAAGAGTGTCTTTAAAGCGTTTTTCTGTCTACCAGCTAAACGTCTGCTCCCTTCAAGCTCGCCATACATCAACTGTTTTGGGATGCGTTTATCAGGCATTCGAGCAACGTGACCGACCCATCTCATTTGGGCCTTCTGCAACAGGGTGTTGACGCTTTGGGATCTTTGCTCTTGTGAGGACTTCGCTGTCTGGAATTTTGTCCTGCCAGTTTATTTTTAGTATTCTGAGTAGATTACTAAAAATATACTGCCATATAAGCAGATTACCAACAGACGTTGCGCTTCACAGAGCAATGCTACTCCGATACATTGGATACAAAGCTTCCACGCATAAGGTGAACCTCATAAATAACAGAGGCGGTGAAAAAAAACCCACTATTTATGAAGAGCAGAAGCCCGTTCTAGAAATCTATTTTTATCCTGACGCTGTGAGGCAGAACAGAACTGGATAAAACAACACTAAAAGTAAAATACCTTCATTTCTTTCCTCTGTGATTATCCTTCGTGACTGTTTTGGAGACACCATTAATTTGTCAGTCTCTATTGTATGCTCATCTACAATCAGAATTTGAAAAAGAAAAATATGAATTTTAGAACAATTTTAGGTTGAGGGGTGAGATGGGAGAAATAACAAATATTATTATTTTCATATTCTTCTTTGTTCTCTCACAGACAGCAACTTAAATATGTTTAAAGAAAGTAATACTAACTGGTACTGGCTTTCGTTGAGTACAAGGATGCAATCTTAGGTTTTGCGCTCGCCAATCTCCAATAGATGTATCTGCGTTTAGCCTTCGATACGGAGTTTATTGCAATTTTACCATGTGTCTTCACAAATTTCACCCGTGAACGGAACGACGTTGTCCGGATTCAAACTCACGATCATCAGAACTCAAGGCAAATAGTTTACCGTTTAGTCACACGAAATCAATTTAAATATGTTCAAAGAAAACAGTGATGTACAAATGCTAGAGCGGAAAGTTAATTGAAAAAAAACTGTGTACGTCAACAAATTTGATGTCGGCACTACAAAGGACAGAATTGTCTGCACCGTGTATTATTACCATCCGTCATGGTAAAGGACAGAATTTGATTAGTCGGACCGATCAAGTTTATTGTTCACCGTGACCATGTAGGCAAATTTTGCATGACATGAGAAGAATTTGTGTTACACATACGTGAAAGGACAGATTAGGGACAATGTGAACTGGCACCGTGTACCGTCATGGTAAAGGACAGAATTTGATTGGGAGATCAAGTTATCTTTCTGTACAAGGCAAACATCATGAATGCCCTCTGTTACACATACGTGAAAACAGAGACATTGAACTGCCAGATTAAAAATGAAAGTTACATGTGGACTAGCATGCAAGTGGTCTAATGCCGAAGGATTTACTTCACTGCGCGGGATTTTACCCCATATGACTAGCTGAAATGGCATGCCACCTGCCGAGAGTATTGCACAAAGTACGAACTCCGTAGCTCCTGCAACAATAAACGGGGTCTCTGGGGAAAATTGCACATGTGAACAGAACGGTGCGGTCTTGATTCGAAGCCATGATTATCAGAAAGCAAGGCAAATGCTTAGCCACTTAGTTACAAAGACCCATAACCACAAAGATGTCAGTGGTATCCGCAGGAGAGAAAGAAATATGCTATCCAACATCAACTGTGTACAGTGTGTGGATATAATGAGATGACTGATGTATTGGTGGATGGACTTGTCCATTGAGCGAGGATCTCAACCAGGAGAAGGGAATTAGACCACTCTTTGTGATTTATATGTGATCTGTACGTGATTTATATGTGATTTGCGTTGAAGAGCTCAATAGGTTGTGTCACAATTAAAGTTCTTACGGTGTGATACTCTGAACTTTTGATTCGCTTTCTGTGTTAACAAAAATGGCGTACGCTTTTTTTGCTGTTACGGCTAATAACGCATTTTCCCTACTTTTGTATTTAAAGCGATGTTTTAAGCGAATCAATTCAAGCTTAAAGTGTGTTCACGTGCCGATGAGTTGAATCGCTGCGGTAAAGCCAGTCTCTAACGTGGAAATGAAGTCTCTGCTTCGCAACAGAGATCATGAGTGAGATGAGGATCTTTCGCGGTTTACTAACATCGTTTCACGGCCGGAATGACGCTAGACACTACACAGATATGTCGGAGACACGGCTTATAACAATGTATGAGGTGTTAGAATAACGAAAACAAGGGGAAAGCGGATGCCAGGAAGAAAATGTTATACGTTTGAACGTCTGGGTCGAAACAACGCACGCATCATGTACTGGAATTGTGATAGTATGAAGCAAAGACAATCGGTCTCAGATGAACTCCCGACATCATTGTCCTGCAAGAGATCAATCTGGTAGAATGGACACTCCGCATTGCCGTCTTTCAGAGCTTTTATAACAGGCGGCATCTTGGACAAGCAATTTTTATTAGGAATTATATTATGGTATCTGAAGTAGACATGTCGCACTGAAATTGTGAAACCATACAAGTGGATGCTGTTAGAGTGCAAACTCTTGTCGAGAAACACAAAACATGAAGTGCACAGAGAACACGCGCACAACTTTCAGTATGACACAGCAGGGCGAATCACTATCAGCAAGATACGGTTAAGCAAGATGAGAGCTCCTTGCAATAACAGAGTAACATGACACAGTCGGTGGAAAAGGTCACTGAAGCCTGGCTGAACAACAGTTGAGTTGTTAAATTGTGGCAGAAGGCCAGAAGGGTCACTAGCACATAAGCTGAATATACCAAGGAAATGAAAAAGGACATGGACGAGAAAACTGTAATTTAAGACGTGTAAATCTAGATAACTAGCTAAGAGCGAGCGCCACATAGGACGAATACTGTAGTAAGCTGTGCGCTGAAAAAATCTCTTGTCAACGTTCTGGAGATTTCACAAGCGAATGAATGGTACTACGCGACGTAGATGTATTCGGGATTTCCAGAGCACAGACTTGACCTGGCAGAAGTCAGGTGAAAATAAGGGGAAAGCTTTTCTCAGACGCGATATGCAGCAGACAGACCAGAATAACTAGGCCGAAAGACTGAAAACACATAGGGTCATAACAAAGCTGTGTAATGTTAAGGCGTTAGATGAAGAATTGTGTGTCACTACTGAGACTATCAGGGCACCCACTTAAAACTTCCGGCAACACTGTTCCAGGTTCTGAAAACATTCGATATAGCGATAATTGCAATTTATCAAAATATTGCATGGAGGATCTGGTCAAAGAATTCAACGTCAACATTCCGGGTGGTGAGATCAGGGAGGAGTAGCTCCACAGCTACCTACTACCATTGTCAAAGTCTAACATAGATCAATCCCAAATAGTTGTCTAGATAATTATTACAATGTAAAATACGACAGGCAGTCTTCTGGAGAAAATCGTGGCACGTCGACTGGCGTGGTACCTTGAAAGCTGTCATATCTTCTCATCCACTCTCGACGGTCATAGATCTGGGAAGGAAACATGATTTAACGCTGCGGTCTTTGCCTATGATGTCTTCGAAGATTCCCATGCAGGTATTGAAACATGTTAGGTGGTGGTGGACTGGAAAGACGCTTACAGATGAGTGCACTACGACTATCTCGTGCACCAGCTTGTCAAACTCCAGGTGCATTCTCTATTTATAAGATGGATAGCTGCTGCGCTGTTCAAAAGGAAGGTTGTACTGCGATGTGGTATTTGATTATCTGAACCTATGACTGTATATTCAAGTTTTACGACAACGTTCTTCACTTTCGCCAGTCTTATTCAACATACACACGGTGTCAATCACAAAACAACTTGATGCTTGATGGATGTGGCAGAACATTGTCCTTTGCTGATGACATTCTGGTGTATAGACGGGGAAAATACAGGAATGCGATTGCAAGAGAGATACAGGAGGAACTTGACAGCATCACAGACTGGTTTGATATCTCTGGAGCACTAGTCAATCCTACAAAAGCAGCAGTATATGCTTCTTTTTTAACACAAGGTTAACGTATATACGCCTGTTGTGAGACTGTGCGATGTTGATATATCTGGAGCTAATGGTATATAAGCCTGTTGTGAGACTGTGCGATGTTGATATATCTGGAGCTAATGGTATATACGCCTGTTGTGAGACTGTGCGATGTTGATATATCTGGAGCTAATGGTATATACGCCTGTTGTGAGACTGTGCGATGTTGATATATCTGGAGCTAATGGTATATACGCCTGTTGTGAGACTGTGCGATGTTGATATATCTGGATCTAATGGTATATACGCCTGTTGTGAGACTGTGCGATGTTGATATATCTGGAGCTAATGGTATATACGCCTGTTGTGAGACTGTGCGATGTTGATATATCTGGAGCTAATGGTATATACGCCTGTTGTGAGACTGTGCGATGTTGATATATCTGGAGCTAAATCCATGCAATTTTTGAGTGTGTAATATTCAAAATAGTAGCTCAAGCGGTAGTGAGCTCGATCACAAACCCAAGCGTACCTGGTTCAAACCCCACGGAGGGCAAGTTTGGAAGCAAATTCGTTTCCGTGTGATTTTTACAAAAGGTAAAATAGACCTCATCGTTCAGAAAGCAATGGCAAACTACTGAACATATAAGTGGTGCCTATAAAATCGACGCCTCGTTTACTGTGGTTGATGGCTACGCCCTACAAAGGATATACCACGATTTTCATTTTCAATATTCAAAATAAATATACTCGCAGGCAGACAGTTGCCACTTCTGGTAGTGGTAAAACAATACAAGTTTGCCTGGTTCGGACATATAATGAGGCACGACTCAGTTTCAAAGATAACTCAAAAACGACAGCTGAAAACGGTAGGAGGACAGAAAAAAGAATTATGGATTGACAACATCAAGAGCTGGTCAACGCATGACTTCTACATACCTTGTTCTAAAAGTTGAAGACAAAAAATTAAGGCGAGCCATGTGTGCCCCAATCTCTTTCTTGCAATGGATGATCTTGATGGTAGTGCACAAACTCCTAAGGACAGGAAAGGGTCCCCGATGGAAATGATCACAATTTGTGCAAGAATTTTTATTGTAATATGTTAATTAATTTTGTCCCAGACAGCTGCTTTGCAGCCTGTTCGTATCAATTCTCAACTGTCAATGATCCCTTCAAGTACTCAACTTTAATATGGGACATGGATTTTATCGCCCATCTCCGATAGGACTAGGAACTTGAGTTCACCTACATTGAGATCAGGAATTCAAGGAAATAATATCCAGATTAATTCACGCAAGAAATGAATTTGGTACCTTTTGAGTGAGAGGCGAGAACGTTACCCCCATGCCTCCGATAGTCCAATATTTTAAATTACTATACAAATAGAGATGTTAAAATAAGAATACAGAAGACATGTGAGAGGGGTAGAGAGACTGAGAGAGAGAGAGACACACACACACAGAGAGACAGAGAGAGAGACACAGAGAGACACAGAGAGAAAGCGAGATATTTATATATATATATATATATATATATATATATATATACAAGCCCGCCTGCCCAGCGTGTTCTGGCACGTTGAATGACGAGTGACACGCCCTCTGTGAGTGCGGTTCAATTCTACGGGCTGGTAGAAAGGTCGCAGGTTCTCCAGATTTACGGTGTTCATGGCACCGAACCGAAGGAGTTACGATGTCCATGGCACATGCCAAAGAGCTGAAAGTTCAAGTGCTTCTGGATCGGAAAAAAAAATTAAATATATATATATACACACAAATGTTAATATAGGGACAACATTTATGTATGACTTACCTAATTTTACCACTAAACTCCAGTGATAAGGATTGCAACAAATGACAGATTCTTTCTTCTCATCCTGTCTACTACATGAAGGTAACCTCTTCATTTCCATCTCAGAACTCAAGTCAGGCCATCGAAACACCTGACAACACAGCACATATGGAGACACCATCTGTCTCCCAAGCCATACATCCGACTTGGATACAGGAACACACGGGGTAACCTCTCCTCCTTTAGACTCCATTGCCAGCAGAAGAGTCTTCAACTGATCTTCTTTCAATTTTGTAAAAAATGAATGAGTCACAGATTTTAGTTCTAAATCGTCATGTGATGATCTTGGTGATTGTTTAGTTGAGGATGATGATGGATCTATTTGAGACGGACTCTTGGTCTCATCATTTACTTTGTACTTCCAAAGTTGCTTTATGAGTGAGTTACGTTTGTTGCAGAACATAAATTGTTGCACTGCATGCCAGGATCGTGCATTTGTTGGTATGTGCTTACTAACAATACAGAATAGACATAAAAAACATTGAAGACGAACAAGGTTGGTCTCTCCTGAATTCAAGACTTACTAACTACACACTGCTGAATTTTAGCTGCTACATTTCTGTTCCATAAATTTGTGTCACAGCAATACTGAGTACCTATGGGTTTACTCGAGGTGTAGCGAGTTCAGTTCTAATAACATATAACAAAACTGTCATTTCATATTTCAGACATAAATCTATTGTTATTTACATATGAATTTTATTCTTTCTGGTACTGTTATCCAAACGGATCATGGATATATCCATCCACAAGCAAATAGTACTGTCAAGTACTAGTATATCCACAAGCAAATAGTACAGTCAAGTACTAGTATATCCACAAGCAAATAGTACTGTCAAGTACAAGTATATCCACAAGCAAATAGTACTGTCAAGTACTAGTATATCCACAAGCAAATAGTACTGTCAAGTACTAGTATATCCACAAGCAAATAGTACAGTCAAGTACTAGTATATCCACAAGCAAATAGTACTGTCAAGTACAAGTATATCCACAAGCAAATAGTACTGTCAAGTACTAGTATATCCACAAGCAAATAGTACTGTCAAGTATGTGTATATCCACAAGCAAATAGTACTGCCAAGTACTGTATATCCAAAGCAAATAGTACTGCCAAGTATGTATATATCCACAAGCAAATAGTACTGCCAAGTACGTGTATATCCACAAGCAAATAGTACTGTCAAGTACTAGTATATCCACAAGCAAATAGTACTGTCAAGTACTAGTATATCCACAAGCAAATAGTACTAGTATATCCACAAGCGAATAGTACTGTTGACAATTGGTATATCCACACACACACACACAAATAGTGTACTGATAGCTATCTGTATACCTACACACACAAATAGTGTAGTGTAACAATGACACTGAACGGTCAAGTCATAGCTGCAGGAATATTATGATTTTTCATCTCACATTTCAAGGACTTCAGAGAATTCTGTTAGCTTCAAATCATTTGTAGGATGATGGAATATTTTTTGGGGGGATTCTTATGATATTGAATCACTTGTAGAATAGTGAAATCGTCTTTCATGTAACATGATGATATTGAATGACTTGTAGAATGGTGAAATCGTCTTTCAGGGAACATGATGATATTGAATCACTTGTAGAATGGTGAAATCGTCTTTCAGGGAACATGATGATATTAAATCACTTGTAGAATGGTGAAATCGTCTTTCAGGGAACATGATGATATTGAATCACTTGTAGAATGGTGAAATCGTCTTTCAGGAACATGATATCATCAAATTACTTGTAGAATGGTAACATAGTCTTTCAGGGAACATTATATATCAAATTACTTGTAGAATGGTAAAATAGTCTTTCAGGGAACATGATGATATCAAATTACTTGATAGAATGGTAAAATAGTCTTTCAGAACGTGATGATCTAAATTACTTGTAGAATGGTAAAATAGTCTTTCAGGGAACTTTGATGATATCAAATTATTGCAAATGGTAAACTAGTCTTTCAGGGAACATGATGATATCAAATTACTTGTAGAATGGTAAACTAGTCTTTCAGGGAACATGATGATATCAAATTACTTGTAGAATGGTAAACTAGTCTTTCAGGGAACATGATGATATCAAATTACTTGTAGAATGGTAAACTAGTCTTTCAGGGAACATGATGATATCAAATTACTTGTAGAATGGTAAACTAGTCTTTCAGGGAACATGATGATATCAAATTACTTGTAGAATGGTAAACTAGTCTTTCAGGGAACATGATGATATCAAATTACTTGTAGAATGGTAAACTAGTCTTTCAGGGAACATGATGATATCAAATTACTTGTAGAATGGTAAACTAGTCTTTCAGGGAACATGATGATATCAAATTACTTGTAGAATGGTAAACTAGTCTTTCAGGGAACATGATGATATCAAATTACTTGTAGAATGGTGAACTAGTCTTTCAGGGAACATGATGATATCAAATTACTTGTAGAATGGTAAACTAGTCTTTCAGGGAACATGATGATATCGAATCATTATCTCATATTGATGAAGAGTCCACTTGTATGTACTGACGTCAAAAGTTATCATCTGAAGTAACGTCAAACTCTGAAAAGTTATCATCTGAAGTAACGTCAAACTCTGAAAAGGAAAGATTTATATAAATTGTGATTATTACTTACATCAGAGTAATTGCAATAATGGCTGCATAAGTTTATGGCTTACAGATAGTTGTTACTCGTCAAATAGATTGTCCTGGGCAGAAATTTGCTACCCCAACAGTCCTCCGGACTTTCTCCCATAGGCCAGATGTCCTGCCTCTACAGCCGTCATGTTCAAACCATCAGTTACATCCTAAATCCATCTTCTCCGTGGTCTTTCTCTTTTTCTCTTTGCCGGTATGCCTCCTTCCATGATGGTTTTCCCCAGCCCTTCATGTTTTTTTTATATATGTCCAAAATATCTCAATTTTCTCTTTCCTATTTGTAGCGTCAGCCAGTTTTCTATTATGTTATATTCCATATTATTGTTAGGGTTTTCTAGGCATTGTCTTGGAAGGTAGTCTGCCATTGCTTTCCTTCCTGGCAGTGACCATACTGGTCCATGACTGTAACCATTGCCTCTATTACAGAGATCCTCTGTCTACCTTCCTGGCAATGACCATACTGGTCCATGACCGTATCCATTGTCTCTATTACAGAGATCCTCTGTCTACCTTCCTGGCAGTGACCATACTGGTCCATGACTGTAACATTGTCTCTATTACAGAGATCCTCTGCCTACCTTCAGCAGTGACCATACTAGTCCATGACGTACCATTGTCTCTATTACAGAGATCCTCTGTCTACCTTCCTGGCATGACCCATACTGGCCCATGACCGTAGCCATTATCTCTATTACAGAGATCCTCTGTCTACCTTCCTGGCATGACCATACTGGTCCATGACCTAACCATTGTCTCTATTACAGAGATCCTCGCCTACCTTCCTAGCATGAAGTTGACTAACCATTGTCTTAACGAGATTTCTTCTACGTCAGGAGACCATAAATTGACACTCTGTCGGCTGCTCCCTCACTCATCCACCACCTGCTCCCATGGCTTCCACGTGACTTTGCCGGGGGCTAAACAGGGTACTCCACCTTGCCCAAGGGTGTCACGTAGACTAGCGGAGGAAGGGGCGCCTTACATCTCCTTTGATAGAGATTTACCTCTACCCCGATAGTTGCTACGCATTCTAAAACTGGGTTTCTCTACGTAAGAATAGAACAAACTCATACAGTTCATTTGCCATCTCACTGCTGCTACAGGGGGTCTCAATGGCGGAGTGGTTAAGACATTTGTCTGTCGCTCTGAAGGTTGTGGGCTCCGATTCGGGCCGAGACATATGTGCAACAGACTGAACAAACACCTACACGGGTTACGATTGTCCCCATCTCTCTGTGTCCCTGTGGCACCACTGATCAAACCACAGAACATGTCTGCAAGACTGTCCCCTGTATGTCCTCCCTAGAAAGGAATGATGGCCCTAAAACACAACACTACATTCAAAACTACATGGCACCAGAGATGAGCTCCAGACAATAGTCGACTTTATCATAAGAACGCGTCTAACGGTATAATCATCAAAATAGCGATCGCAAAGAAGGAAACATATGTGCAATTTATTTCATGAGATTTCCCAGGATTGTTGAAAGGAGCTAGGAGTTTGTGCAAGTATCTCAGTTTCCAAAACATAACCGGTACCCATATATACAGGGTGTTCAAGATAATTGCAGCCCCATTGACAAATCGAAATTTGACAGATAATCTATCACGTTGTGTTTATTTACTATTTAAACCGGTTCTGACTAGCTCGTCCTACGTCACATTTGTTCATCGCCCCTTCCCGCACTACAATTACACACCCTCACACAACCTTGACCTATACTACGTCATAACTGAACCTTCTCATCTCCATACATATATGCCATATTAGCTCAATTCATAGGCTGCTTTTAAGTTGAACACCCTGTATATGCTAATACCCGAGGTACTGCATAATGTCTGTATTCTTGCTCTTCTCTGTTCTGGTAGCTCCAACAAATCCGTTGCAGCACATTGTTTCAAAAAGACGGTTCTCCTAACTCTAGCTGGTTGTGCTATAAAAGAAATGCTTGTCTGCAGGGCTAAGCAATGCTTCTCGTAAGAAATAGAGGTTTGTGGTTCGAATCCTGTGTGAGAAATCAAGCTGGCAAAAGTAGGGACAGGGACGATGTCATAATTTCGGTACGCTCTCATTTATGTGATTTGAGCGAGTCTCAGACACTGGAACGAGTGCGAGAATTAAGAGCTACGTTTGGACATGTAGTCTTCGTGGTAGAGAGAGAAGGTATACTAATCAACTTCTCGTGGGTACAGTAAGCAAGTGGACTTAGGGTGGCTGATGCAGCGGAGGACAGAATATGCATGGGAATGCCTAATATGCCATGAGGTCGATCGCATAACATAAAATGTCCTAATTTATGGAACGTTCTGCGATAATTCTACTATATCTCACCTTCAACAGAGTTGATTTTCTGTCTGGGTTGTCGGCCCTTCTATCACATGATGGTGACAGCAGTGTCACTTATTTACCGGCGGTACGTGTTTCCTATCACGTGGAAATAGTGTATATCAACCTGCCTTGTTGTTCCTTCCCATTATTGGACGTGTGAAATACAATATTTCATTGAAAGTAGTACCAGTCATCAGATGCCTCAATACGTACTAACGAAAACAATCGTCGCTTGGTCAGCGACTGCTTATTCGTCCAGTATCGCCCGTGTGTTGCTGAGGCTCGCAAGGGGAGCAAACAATAGTAACACTACGACCTACAGGGCATGTCGTAAAAAGGCGACAGAAGTAGGGGTCTAGTTAAGATACCCTAGTAAATAAAAATCGTATTAGAAATCAGATTGCTGGCCTACTTGTAGGCGCATAACTGGCACAACGTGCAATTGCCTGTAGGCTCAGATCAGCGTACAATCGCTTTTAGGCTCAGATCACATACAGATCACAAAGAGTGGTTTAACAAGTGGTCGATATGAAATGTTTGAAGAAGTCCAGTATGAAACTGGCTTTACATAGGCACTCGAGTGGAACCCGCAAGTGGAACAAAAAAGGGGCACACTAAACAGAGCTGGAGACGGTGGCTTGGTGAACTTAAGGATGTCGGTTAGATTCCAGGAAGCCATTAAAAGTGGAGGACAACTGTTGATGCTGTACGCTCTACGAAGAGCAAAGAAGACGATTTAACTGGCATAAATCGCAGCTGACATTCCCTAACCAACAGCCATGAACACGACGAATGTTCGTCAGTCGCCCTTTCTGTAAAGAATCCGATGTACAATTAATTATTGAAGCTTGATAACAAAAGAAAGTTGATCTGTCTTTGTGATCAAGGCCTTCATTAAATTTTAAGCCGCATCTTCAACGCTCTAAGAGAAAGCATACGCTCTGAAGATTTCAACGAAAAAGATAAAGGGTATTCTCTATCTCGGTTGCGCAAGTTATGCATACAGATAGGTGCGGCAAGACGGGAAAACCACGAAAGAAACTCCAGTAGATACCAACTAACACAGAACGGGAGTTCGCCCGAGTGGTTACCGGGGCCCAAATTTGGGGTGTAAAGAATAGAACCACTGTTACCTGCCATGCATGTCGTAAGAGGCGACTAAGGAGGTTTGGCTGAAATCGGATGCACATGTCCTAAACTTGTAGAAATCTATGCGTTTAGGGGCCTACCAAACCAATGTGCAACGTATACACGGTCTTGGCAAAGATCAAACATATCACAAAGAGTGATTAAAATTGGTCGTAAAGAACGAACGCAAAGAAGAACGGAGTTATTAGTCTAAACACACTGAAATGCATGCTTGGGAGGAGATTGGAACAATTATGGACATGTCCGATATGCAATGATCCTCAAATGATCAATGAACAAGTTAATCGTTATTGGTTATTAAACCGACGTGTAGAACTCCGGGCAGACCCAAGGATTGTCAGTCTTCTCCAATAAACAGATGTCAACGTGTATGCAAACTGGTGGCTGCTGTGGCTCGCTGGTTTAACACAATCCTTTCTCTGCCCCTCAGTCATCCAACTTTACCTGTACAACGGAAAACCGCAAACTCCTTAAATCGCTGGATGGATACAACATCTAGTTTAGTGTCCTCATCCAACAGGCTTTGGTGAAGGGATAGAAGAACATCCGATTTATCAAGCTTCAACTCCCCGATAATCAATGCCGTAGCGCTTCTCGGTTTTCTAATGGGCTAGACGAGGAGACCCAGATTAAAAGGAGGATTTAAACGGCGATGGATCTGGTATACCCTTGGAAAGACAGTCGAGTGTCAATCGACAAGCACTTAAGTGGAACCCGCAAGGAAAACGGAACGCCCTAAAGAGACATGGAGACGGAGGAATGAGGGTGCTGGACTATCTTGGGAGGCCATTTTTTTCTTTCCGATCCAGATTTTTTTCGATCCAGAAGCACTTGAGCTTTCAGCTCTTCGGCTCGGTGCCATGAACATCGTAACCATTCGGTTCGGCGCCACAAACACCGTGAATCTGGGAACCTGTGGCTTTTCTGCCAGTCCGCGGAATTGAACCCGCACTCACAGAGGGCTTGTCACACCGTCGTCCAACGCGCAACGAACACGCTGGGCAGGCGGGCTTCCTGGGAGGACATAAAGATATCAGCCAGAGACCGAAAAATTGTGGAACAAATGCTGAAACCTTATACTCCACGAGAAGCGGAATAAGTCAAGTAAGTCAGAAGTGGACAACTGTGGAAGTATTTTAGTTTGTCCCTATTTATTCGCTATGAATTCAGCTTAATCATAACTTCTTCTTCTTCTTTGCGTTCGTTCTTTACGACCAGTTTTAATCACTCTTTGTGATATGTTTGATCTTTGCCAAGAACGTGTCTACGATGCACATTGGTTTGGTAGGCCCCTAAATGCATAGACTTGTACATGTTTAGGACATGTGCATCCGATTTCAGTCAAACAGTAATGACTTCTAATATTGCGTCTCTGACTGATTTTTGCGTGAAAACTTGCTTACCTTATCATTAGTGCCCCTCAACATTCAGGCGAACCTTTCTCAGATTTTAGAGATATTTACAATTTAGATTCCCAAGTTTGTTTCGTTTGTTCTTCTCGACCATTTTGATCATTATCATTGTGATATATAAAGTTTTTGCCAAGAACGGTTAGAACGTTGCGCCCCCGTCAAGCCAATACTAAATGTAGGACGAGCGCATCCGAAACTGAAGTTTTTGGCCTACAAGTAAACGAGAAATGTGAAAAAAACAAAATTATAATATTCAACTCCAATGGTAAATGTTTGACTGTACGGGTCAGAAACATGGAAAAATGCTAAAACATTCACTAACAAATTGAAAACATTAGCGAAACACGTACAAACAAAGTACTATAGTTTTACAAAATACAGAAACAGTGACGATAAACAGCAACGTTTCGACCAAAGGCCTTTATCAAGCAAACGACACTACATGAGTGACGAATTATAGAGAACACTTACAAATGGACGATAACGGAAATATGCAAATGTATCTAATGTTTTTAATTGAAAACATTCATCGTCTGGTGTCCACACAGAACAGAGAGACTGAGAAAGTATGATAAGAGAGACTGAGAAAGTATGATAAGAGAGACTGAGATAGTATGATAGGGTGACAAATGAGGATCTGTTGGAGAAAACGAGACAGATTCCAGTAACCAAGATATGCAAAAAAAAAGACGTTGGATCTGAATAGGACACACCTTGAGAAAGCCCTAAGAAAATATAACAAGAAAAGACCTTTTCTGAAACCCGCAAGAAAAAAGAAAAAGGCAAGTTTAGAAATACATGATTTGTAGGCAGAGATTAATAATCTACGGAAGAGAAAGCTAAAGATAGAAAGACTTGGTATGAGTTAGTTGAAGGTCTATGCTCCAAACCGAGTTTTAAAAGCAAATTATCTTTCTATGTCTCTCTATATATAGGTATATATATATAAACCACTCAGCCACAGAGAGGGGGTCGTTTTAATACGACCGAGAGGGGTTCCCTTTGTCTTGCGAGTCGAAGGACGTGGGTTCGAGTCCGGACCGCGCCGTTCTGTTCACGAGTGCAGTTTTTCAGAGACCCTTAGGATTGTTGTTGGAGCTACGGAGTTCGTGCTTTGTGCAATACTATCGGTAGGTGGCGTGCCATTTCTGCTGAGAAGGACCGTGCCAGATGGGGTAAAACCCGGTGCAATGAATCAATCCTTCGGCTTTTAAATCCTTTATACAGTGGCGGCTCGTGATCGTTTTTGGTGGTTGGGGCCAGACACAAATTTTCGGGAAAATCATGGCTTTAGGTTAGGTTATATTTTAATTTATTAAATAATAAAGACGCGTTACACATTATTGTTGGTGGGGCCCGGCCCCTCTGGCCCTTAATGACGAGCCGCCACTGCCTTTATATATATATATATATAACGCCAGCCATCTTTACTTCTCAGTGTTTCTCTGGGTTTTTTTTTTGGATTGATTGAAAGTATCATCATCATTGCACTTCGGTAAGTAACCATATGTGCTCCGATTTCTTTCTTTCCCAGGAAGATCTCAGCCGCAGTGCACGAGCTCCGTAGCCCCGGCCAGGGTCCCCGATGTAATTTCAAATGTGAAAATAGTTTTAGGAATTTTATTTTTATTTGTTTTTCTAATGAACTGTGCCAGGGCAGAGGCTTTCCAGCCTGCTCTTCTCGATTTTGAACTGCCAATGGTTCTTTTACGTGCTCAACTTGAACAGAGGACCTACGTTTTATCGTCCGTCTCCGATAGGACTAGGAAATCGATCTCACATACACTGAGGTCAGGGATCTCTGGAAAAATATCCAGAAAGCTCCACGAGGGAGCGAACTGAGTACCTTCGCAATCATAGGCGAGCACCTAACCTCTACGCCCCCAGGGATCCTTAGATGTCTATGTGGCGCAGAGATCAAACCATTGAAGCTAAGTCAACTGAGAGCTGTTACTATATTTTGAAAGGGTTTTAAGCCGAAGGATTGCCCGCGTGCCCAGCGTGTTCGTAGCGCGTTGGACTACGGGTGACTAGTCCTCTGTAAGTGCGGGTTCAACTCCGCGGACTGGCAGAAAAGCTACAGGTTTCCCAGATTTACGGTGTTCGTGGCACCGAGCCGAAGGGTTACGATGTCCATGACACCGAGCCGAAGGCTTTCAGCTCAAGTGCTTCTGGATCGGAAAAAAAGCCGAAGGATTGACTTCATTGCACCGGGTTTTACCCCATCTCCACAGAAGTGGCACGTCAACTGCCGAGAGTAGATATATATAGCTCTAGCAACAATCCTACTATAGTAACGATATACTAAATGAAAACATTCTACATGCAAATCCCATGTGTAGCGTGATAGTAAAGTTAGTGGGTGGATATATCATCATCCTCAAGTAGTTTGTCCCTTCTGGAACTTGGCTCCCATGAAGAAGCTCTTCCTCCAAGGCCAGATAAATGGAACACATTATACGGAACAAACGAACAACTTACAAACACATGCATATACCACTACATAACATTGGCCGAAGGGCAAGAGCTCAAGTGCCGCTGGATTATTGAAGAAGAAAGTAGTACTGAAAGACTTTCTCTTCTGTTCAAGTTGACCGGTGTCAGCAGCAATCATTCTCAGATCGTCAATGACATATTACACCCATCGTTTTCTGGGTCTTCCTCTCATTCTTCTTCCAGGCACCATTCCCTCCAACATTATTTTGTCTAGTCACTCATGTTGTTTGATCTGACCTAAATATGTAATTTTCTTTAATATCAAGCTATTGTACAACAGAAGCATTTGTTATTTTCTCTGCCCATGATATTCTAAGTACTCTTCTGTAGCATTTGCATTCAAAAGCATTAATGATCTTCTCCGCCACTTTGTCAATGTTCTATTTCTCATAATCATATGTTGCCAAGGAAAAAACGCAGGCTCTTAATTAAACACTTAATTTTTGTTCTCATGTCGGTTCCCTTCCATAAGTTAGTTAGTTCTCATGTCGGTTCCCTTCCATAAGTTAGTTAGTTCTCATGTCGGTTCCCTTCCATAAGTTAGTTAGTTCTCATGTCGGTTCCCTTCCATAAGTTAGTTAGTTCTCATGTCGGTTCCCTTCCATAAGTTAGTTAGTTCTCATGTCGGTTCCCTTCCATAAGTTAGTTAGTTCTCATGTCGGTTCCCTTCCATAAGTTAGTTAGTTCTCATGTCGGTTCCCTTCCATAAGTTAGTTAGTTCTCATGTCGGTTCCCTTCCATAAGTTAGTTAGTTCTCATGTCGGTTCCCTTCCATAAGTTAGTTAGTTCTCATGTCGGTTCCCTTCCATAAGTTAGTTAGTTCCTTTAGGTTTTTGCAAAGCAATGCTTAGCTTTCTTTTAATTTCTTTTATATCATTTCCGTCATTTGTCAGCAATGCCCCAATGTATTCAAAGTTGTCGACTCTTTCTATTTTGTGACCGTTGACATATATATTAGCCATCAGTTCTGTTTTATCAGTTGTAAATATCTTCGTTTTCATTGTATTAAGATATAGGTTATGATCTTCGCTGTTTTTTTAAAGTGACTGTATCAAGTTCTGTATACCAATTTGTGATGTAAATAACAGTTTTTGCAAAGCAATGCCCGGCCTTCTTTTGATGGGTATGATATGATATATATATATATATATATATATATATACAAAAGAAACAAATAAATACCCCACTCACAACACAACTTGAACCAGTCTAGAGCACAGTAGCACCTTTTCCATATCACACAATGAAGTGATGCCGTACGTAGAATAGGTAAAAGTAACGCGTGTGTGGGTTGAGACTGACAATATTTAGTTGTAGAAGTTTGCTTAGCATGCAATACAAACTTACCTCGTTTGATAATCCAGTGAAACTTGTGGTTTGTTAGATTCTTAGATACACAAGAAATAATCGCATGACGCCAACAGACACATAGTTCTGATGAAACCCTATTCATTCGCACAAACTGATGAACCGTTTTGCCATCAATACGCAGTGTTTTCCTCCGTTCCTTTGAATTGAACGACCGGTGCGTTTCCGCAAACAAAACACACGCAGACGTCTCTTTGCTGGGCCCTCAGGTAAGGGGAATTAGCCCAGGGGAAAGCAGGCTTCAAAATTAGTCGCTAAAACTCTCAATATGTTGTTATTTTTTAGAGAGAATTACCTAATACGTTATATTCATTACATTTTATAGATATAACATGATGTCGTGATTGGTTAATCGAAACAAACTGTGAACGAATCTTGTCAACATTATGGTAACACCCCTACTTTAAGCTTCTTAGCCTCATCCGGAAATGTGGTAGGATTCCACCTCTACCGCTAAACTATTGGTCTGAAGAAGTCACGTGACTTGTCTAGACATTTGGCGTGGTTCTTGTATGGAAAATGTCGGTATGGTAAAAAATACTGTTTGAAAAGCAAATGTGACGCTGTTCAATTCTGTACTTTGAAGCTGTTATACACATTTTTCATGAATATTTGTTCCACATTTGTAAACAACCATTCTTTAAAAAAATAACGAAATTTGTTTAGTCATCTTAGAGAACGTAATGTTTAAATAGCGATGACAAATTGACGAATTTAAGAAAAGAATGTTCCGTTACAACCGACCATTATGGTCGTTCTTTGTTTTTCCCCGATCCAAAAGCACTTGAGCTTTCAGATCTCCGATTCGGTGCCATGGACATCGTAACCCTTGGGTTCGGTACCACGAACACCGTAAATCTGGAGAACATGTGGTTTTTCTGTCAGCCCGCGGAATTGAACCGAACTCACAGGGGCTTGTCACCCGTCGTCCAACGCGCTACGAACACGCTGGGCAGGCGGGCATAACAGCACTTAGGTTGACCCAGCCTCAATTATGTACGAGGAAAAGCACTAGCAAGTAAAGGCGGTTGGTATGATGTTGATCACATCACCCATCGTGTGCCGACGGTCAATGAAAAATACGGACCTGTATTAACACCGTATTACCCAATTAGACAGGATAAATGTCTTAGAAGAATATTGAACCTCAAATGGTCAGATTTCAGACCCAATACACAAATAAGACAAGAGACTAAGCAAGAAAATGTATCAAATTTTATAAGAAAGCGCCGCTGGAACTACATCGGCCACACACTTAGAATGGATGAGAAGACTCCCTTACCAATCCCTCATATGGACACCAGAGGGAAAAGAAAACGAGGAAGACCAAGAGAGACTCTGCGTAGAACCATCACCAGAGAAGGCTCAACGATGGGCCTAGTAAACATTAAAGACCTAAAACGGATAGCAACGAACCGCGAGACATGGAGAACTATGACCTCTGCCCTATGCGCGCCACAGGCCAAGAGGAAAGACTAACTAACCCAATTTACCTCGTGGTATGAAAAGGTTTACTTTATGGTCGGGTTTTTTTTCGATCCAGGAGCACTTGAGCTTTCAACTCTTCGGCTCGGTTACAAGCGCATCTCATATACCTCTAGGATTGTTGCCAGAGCTACGGAGTTCATGCTTTATACAATACTCTCGGAAGGTGGCATGCCATTTCTGCGGAGAAGGACTGAGCCATATGATGTAAAACCCAATGTAATGAAGCCAGTCCTTCGGCTTTTGACCTGTAGCACTGCTACACTGCTACTGAGTTCCAAGCGTAGTATCGTGGTCTTTTGTATTTCTCTAGTGCTTCTCGGGCGGATGATTTGAGTAATAGATCATTTCTACATCCTTTGGCGTTTCCCAAAGTGTGCGGTACTGCCCCCAGTGGGCGCTGAAGCGTTCTGGGGGAGTGGATTCAAAGAATTAGGGGGTGTTCAGACGATTAGGGTTCGGTAGCTCCTTAAAGAAAAAATTAATAATAAATATTTTTTAATATATTATTTTCGTGATTTTGCGATTGAATAATTATTTAAAATTTGAATTCTGCATATGAATATCTTATGCCCGTCTTACACGATTCATTTTTTCATCAATTTTCTATTTCATGCATATAATCATTTAAAAATTGACAATGTTTTACAGAAATATATATCTTCTTCTTTGCGTTCATTCTTTACGACCTATTTTAATCATTCTTTGTGATATGTTTGATCTTTACCAAGAACGTGTATACGTTGCACATTGGTTTGTTAGGCCCCTAAACGCATACACTTCTCACGTTTAGGACACATGCATCCGATTTCAGCCAAACCTCCTTAGTCGCCTCTTACGACATGCATGGCAGGTAACAGTGGTTCTATTCTTTACACCCCAAATATGGGCCCCGGTAACCACTCGGGCGAAATATATATATCAATTTTCGGTACTTTGTCATTAGCCGGCCGCAAAAGACCTGAACAACGAGTTCCAGGTAAACCCGGTATCCGTAGGCGTGTCGGGGATTGTCCAGTGATTTCCAAAGGTCGAACAGTCTGCACGGTTTATTCCATTTGCGTTTTTGGGGTTTCATGTTGAAAAACCTTTCGTTTTCGGCTTTAAAAAAAATTAAGTAGTAACAAACAATCGCAAGATTTTATATTTTGTGGCAGGGTTAGGGTTAGGCAATTTCTGTGTTTTTTTCCTATAATATAATTGTTCCTCCTTTCCTCGCTGTATTTGTGTTGTTATCACTGTATATGTATCCACATACTATATTGACATACTACATATATTTTGTGGCAGGGTTAGGGTTAGGCAATTTCTGTGGGTTTTTTTTCCTATAATATAATTGTTCCTCCTTTCCTCGCTGTATTTGTGTTGTTATCACTGTATATGTATCCACATACTAATGCTTGACCTACCTGGGTCCCAAAGTGGACTGTCCACGACTATTTACAACATATCTAAAAATAGATGACACTTTCCGACAATTTCTAAAAATAGGTCTTCCTGTCAGTTGTGACAGCGCCCCCCCTCCTACATATCTACATGCTCTATTTTCTCTTTGACATAGAAAATTGGGTACTTTGTCATTAGCCGGCCACAACTGACAGGAAGACCTATTTTTAGAAATTGTCGGAAAGTGTCATCTATTTTTAGATATGTTGTAAATAGTCGTGGACAGTCCACTTTGGGACCCAGGTAGGTCAAGCATTAGTATGTGGATACATATACAGTGATAACAACACAAATACAGCGAGGAAAGGAGGAACAATTATATTATAGGAAAAAAACACAGAAATTGCCTAACCTAACCCTGCCACAAAATATAAAATCTTGCGATTGTTTGTTACTACTTAAATTTTTTTAAAGCCGAAAACGAAGGTTTTCAACATGAAACCCTAAAAACGCAAATGGAATAAACCGTGCAGACTGTTCGACCTTTGAAATCACTGGACAATCCCCGACACGCCTACGGATACCGGGTTTACCCGGAACTCGTTGTTCAGGTCTTTTTGCGGCCGGCTAATGACAAAGTACCAGTTTATGTTGTGCAAAGTGGGCGGTGGACTTCGAAAAAATAAATTACCAAACACAGGATTCGAACCACTTACCCATATATCTTACCAACACCCATTGCCTAGCCTAGCAGTAGGAACGTTCTTACAGCCCCCATTGCCTAGCCTAGCAGTAGGAACGTTCTTACAGCCCCCATTGCCTAGCCTAGCAGTAGGAACGTTCTGACAGCCCCCATTGCCTAGCCTAGCAGTAGGAACGTTCTGACGGCCCCCATTGCCTAGCCTAGCAGTAGGAACGTTCTGACAGCCCCCATTGCCTAGCCTAGCAGTAGGAACGTTCTGACGGCACCCATTGCCTAGCTTAGCCTAGCAGTAGGAGCATTCTTACGAACACAATCAGCGAGCCATTAAAAAATGGCTTTACTGAGGAGAATCTGTCACAAACACTTCGTTTTAGCTAGGGACAGAATAATCAGGTACGGTTCGATCAAACAGTGTTTGTTCGACACTGAGGCCCTTCCTTCCATCTCCACTTGTGGTAAAACCTGCCGACATGGAGAGTCCGTTGAGATATAAGTCAGTTTCCTTCTGGACAAATAAACAGTCGCGGACCAAACGGCGATGACGTTTTCAGTAAGACGTGATGAGACAACTGATGACACTTGTTCTCTCTCTCTCTATCTATCTATCATCTATCTATCTATCTATCTATCCATCCATCCATCCATCCATCCATCCATCCATCCATCCATCCATCCATCCATCCATCCATCCATCCATCCATCCATCCATCCATCCATCCATCCATCCATCCATCCATCCATCCATCCATCCATCCATCTATCTATCTATCTATCTATCTATCTATCTATCTATCTATCTATCACCATCTATCCATCTATCCATCTAGCTATATATCTATCTATATATCTATCATCTATCTATTCTAACTTAACCCAACATAACCCAACCTAACCTAACCTCATCTCATCTAATCGAATCGAATCTAATCTACCTACCTACCAGCCTACCTGCCTGCCTGTCTGTCTGTCTGCCTGCCTGCCTGGCTGCCTGTCTGTCTATCTATCAGCCTGTGACGCATCTGGCCTTTAGGCAGCAATAAATGCACACAATTCTTCTCTATTCTGGCCGTCTTCTATGTTCAGTAGTTCTTAGCTAGCTATGTCACTATGTCAGCTAGCTATGTACTTTCAGCTAGCTATGTACTATGTTCCAGTTAGCTATGTACTATGTTCCAGTTAGCTCTGTACTATGTTCTTCAGTTAGCTCTTGTACTATGTTCACAGCTTAGCTATGATTCAATTGTAATTTCAAATTCTTGTTCTCCTCACTTTTTCTTTTCCTCCCGGTAGTTTTGAATCTTTTGTTTACTCTCTAGTATCCATCTCAGTGTAGTTTTCGTGGCAGTTAGTATCCATGCGTATCACATGTCTGATCCATCTCCATCGTTTCTTTTGGACGATGGCTCTCCCTGAAAGAAAATGGAAACCTGCTGCCTTGCAGGTCAGCTGGGGACAGCCAAAGGCTGCCGGACAACGAACCCAGTAAACGCTGGCTGAAACCAGGCACCTCGCCGAAAGATAAACACCAGAGCTCCAAATGGGGCTGAAGATGTGACGAAACACACCCATGCTAAGGCTGCATGAATCAGATTTCCACATAAATGAGATTTATGAGGAAATCTGGTACATCAGTCTAAGGGTGATCGCAAAGACGAAAGAAGAAAAATGATATCTCTCATATTCTCTTGTTGATATTGTGCAAGCAGTTCTTGGTTAGAGATAGTCTTGCCAGTTAATGTCGATGCAAAAGAGAGAACAGGAGATACCATCTTCTACATCAGCTCCAGTCCCGAGTTTCACCTAGCTACAACTGTGACAAGAATTGCTACTCCAGAATAGACCATTACATCCACAACAGATAATGTGACTCAACACAGAACAAACCAATTGTCCCCTGAGACAAAGAGGCCGATGATGATGATGATCTGCGCCGTATTTCCGGCTCCGTGTTGAATAAAAAATTGCAGTTAGTTTAAGCACCACCAAAAAAAAAAACACTCACAAACTGCAAGGGACCACAAAAAAACACTCACAAACTGCGAGGGAATTGCAGTGATCAGGCGCAAGTTCATAATTATTCCATTTCTTTTCTTTTACTAAGGATCAAGTTTCGAGTTTTAGGCCTATATTTATAAACCTTTCACACTCAGGAATGATAAAAAAAAATATTCAGCTACTTAAAAGTAATATCAGTACCGGCGACACGACGGCGTAGAGGAACGATAACAATGTAAGGCCCTTGTAATACAGGATGCTTGCCCTCTACCTCGTGGAAGAAGATGATGAACTTATTCCCGAGTTAATGCAACTGTTCATGAACTCAAGTAGCGTGAAACTATGTTAGAAATACTGCAATCTTCAAGTGTATTTTGGGTTAATATTAGAAGGACCAAGTGTTCAGAATGCTGGTTTCTGTTAGCATTTTCATTCATATTAAAAAATGGAAAAATTATTATAATGCCGGCTATTTTACTTCTTTGTTAGCATTTGTTGAAGTGGTCAAGTGGTATATACGTTTGCCTTGGGTTCTGAAGATCGGAGATTCGAATCCAGGCTTCGTCGTTCGGGTTGACATGTGAATTTTTTTAGGAGATCACTAAGATTGTAGCTAGAGCTAAGGAATCGGTGCTTTCTGCAGTACTAGCTGCAGATGGAATGTCATTTCATCGGTGAGGGGAAGAGCCACATGGGGAAAACCCGGTGAAATGAAATCATTCTTCCCCTTCATACCCTTTTATTAAGTGAAGCCAGTTATTATAATGTAGGTTTTTTTCTATTCCTCGTTCCCATTAGGTAAGGCAAATTATTCAGGTATATGAAATATAACAGGTATATGAGTAGGCTCATCAATCAAAATAGAACTGGTACGGTCAGTCGCTGGATGCTGTTGGAGATATTGTGAAGGAGGTCGGAGCACCTATGGACATGTCCGGAGTGCAATGAATATATTCCAAACTGAAAATGAAGGCAAATTATTGTATTGTTGGATTTTCTTTACATTATTATTTCACATTATGTGAAACAAGTTGTTTTAATGTTGGCTTTTCACATTCTTCATTCAATTATTTCACATTATGTGAAACAAGTTGTTTTAATGTTGGCTTCATCTTCACTTTCACATTATGTGAAACATGTTGTTTAATGTTGGCTTTTCACATTATGTGAAACAGTTGTTTAATGTTGGCTTTTACATTTGTCTTCAATTTTTCATTCTTTTAATGTTGTTTACATTATGTGAAACAAGTTGTTTCATTTAATGTTGAGCTTTTCACATTTCTTTTATTCAATTTTTTCACATTATGTGAAACAAGTTGTTTTAATGTTGGCTTTTCACATTCTTCATTCAATTTTTCATTGTGAAACAAGTTGTTTTAATGTTGGCTTTTCACATTATGTGAAACATTTTAGTTTCACATTATGGAAACAGTTGTTTTAATGTTGGCTTTTCACATTCTTCATTCAATTTTTTCACATTATGTGAAACAAGTTGTTTTAATGTTGGCTTTTCACATTATTGAAACAAGTTGTTTAATGTTGCTTTTCACATTATGTGAAACATGTTGTTTTAATGTTGACTTTTCACATTATTGCATTTTTCAATTTATTTTCACATTATGGAAACATGTTGTTTTAATGTTGACTTTTCATTCATTTTCACTTTTCAATTATTTGCACATTATGTGAAACATGTTGTTTATTTCATATCATGTTGACTTTTCACATTCTTCATTCAATTTTCAATTATGTGAAACAAGTTGTTTTAATGTTGGCTTTTCACATTATGTGAAACAAGTTGTTTTAATGTTGGCTTTTCACATTCTTCATTCAAACTACAAAGAATCGATTGTACTGAAGTACAAAATATGTGCATTTTACGCGATTCCTTCATTTCTTCTTCTTTCAACGCTCCACATCGACCACTTGTTAAATCAATCTTTGTATGTGATCTGAGCGTGAAGCGATTGTACGCTGTGCCAGTTATGCACCAAAAAGTAGGTCAGCACATCCGATTTCTACAACGCTTTTTATTTACTATGGTCACTTTCCTAGGCACTGCTTCAATCGCCTCTTAAGACATACCCTTAGGTAACAGTGTAACTATTTTTGCACTCCCAGCAGGCCCAGTACCACACTGTCGCCACAATCATTTTCAAAAGTGCATATCTAGAATACAAACTTGCATTTTCTCTTCTACTTACTTAGAAAGCCATGGGCGACCACATATATTTTCCATGGAAGAGGGGGGGGAGTGAAAACGTATTTTTAACCCTTTCACTGCTACATACTTTCTGAAGTCTGAGCTAAAAATAGCTACTCTTTGTTTCTAGGTCACAAACGTGAATGTACGCCTATAGCAGTGACAGTAGCAATTTATAACGTGTTAACACGTCTTTAGCCCACAGAGGAGAGATAATAACAGACGTGTTAATGCGTCTTTAGAAGTGAATGGGGAAAACGTGTATATACGTCCTTAGTAGCTAAAGGGTTACAATTGTAGTTAGTAGTTTACTACGCAGTAATGGAGAAGACCAGATTCGCTTAAGACTGTTATACCAAAGTCATTTTACAGGGCGCAGCCCCCCTCCGCAGCTGCGTAACGTATAAATCGCCCATGACGACAGTATTAATGAGATCAGTGGAAGTGAACAGACGAAGATATTGAAGCTCAGAACGGGACGTGATCTCAAAAGCAGACATACACAAAATGGGCCTCGGAGATTTTGCCCCTTGTGATTGCAGTGACATAGACAAACCCACAGAAACACGTCTGAGCTAAACGCGCTCAAAACGACCCTCGACGCATTAGTGTGCACACTCAAACGCACCGTCATTCAGTGGATACCACCACACTGCAAATATAAGCGGAAATGAATATGCCGACAAGTTAGCTAAAGAAGGCAGGCGACTACCTCAGACCTATCTCGAGATCAGTTATGAGGAAGCCAGAGCAACCATCTGCTGACACTACAGAGACAAATGGTCAAAAGATCATCCTCACCACAACAACAGCGATGGATACTATGGTCTGTCTCGTAGTGAACAAGTTGCCATACTTCGCCTCCGTACCGGCCACAACAAGCTCCGCGTCCACATGTTTCACAAATTTAAAATTGGCACAACTAGCCTGTGCCCCTGCAAAAAGGTGGACATGACGGCAGAACACGTTCTGCAAGATTGTCAGCTGATAGCAGGCATAAGAAAATAAACCTGGTCTAAAAACACAGAGCTTCGCGAGAATCTGTACGGAGGAACGGAGTCCCTTAAAAGCACGATAAAATTCATGATAAAAGCTGGTTCATCAGTCTAGACCGGGATCGCGAGAGAGAAACACGTCTTGAAAAACTGTCCCGTCCTTCAACGTCAAAAAATGTAAACTAAGGAAGCAATCCATCCAGAAAAAAACTGTGTGGTAGTGGCTACAACTTCAAGAGAAGAATCGGTTCGGACCCATGCCGGAAGACCCATGCCGGAAGACCCATGCCGGAAGACCCATGCCGGAAGACCCATGCCCGGGAAAACCCATGCCGGAAGACCCATGCCGGAAGACCCATGCCGGAATAGAAACATAGCTGGTGTTGATCTCAGAAGAAGAAAATGATAAAACTAATCATTCGATCTCATTTACACTGAGATATGGATTGTTGCTGCAGCAGAGGACGGGGCACCAATGGGAATACACAATGTGGCATTACGTCGATCGTAAAACATAACTGAGATAAGGGATCGCCGGAGTGGTTACCGGGGCCCAAATTTGGGGTGTAAAGAATAGAATCACTGTTACCTGCCACGCATGTCGTAAGAGACGTCTAAGGAGGTGTGGCTGAAATCGGATGCATGTGTCCTAAGCGTGTAGAAGTCTATGCGTTTAGAGGCCTACCAAACCAATGTGCAACGTATACATGTTCTTGGCAAAGATCAAACATATCACAAAGAGTGGTTAAAATTGGTCGCAAAGAACGAACGCAAAGAAGAAGAAGAAGATAGCGGATCACTGAAAGAAACAACCAATTTACAAAGAAAATGAATCGAGGTCTCTTGGGGTGGGAGACGAGCACTATGCATCTACCCCTCATATGTCTCTAAACGTGCATATAATAATAATAATTGCTATCGTACCACGTTTGTGGCGTCTGTGGCCTAGGGTTAGTGACTCTGTCTATTAACCCCGACGTTCTGAGTTCGAATCACGCTGCGGACAGTTTGCTTGCAAATTGTTTCCGTTGATTTTAACAAAGGACGATGGCGCCACCCGTTCAGAAAGCAATGGCAAACTACTGAACGGTGCCTAGAAAATCAACGACTTGTTTACTGTGGTTGATGGCTACGTCCTTTGGGATATGCCACGATTTTCATTTCACCACGTTATGCGTTACGTAGGGCCTGCAAGTAATTTCTCCATACCGCTCTATCCCGGATAATTCGCTCAATCTCTTCCGTAAAATTGACAACAATATTACTTGCATCTCTCAGCAAAGTTCGTTTCATGGTCCTCTCTTTCTTGAACCCTGTGCATCCCCCTTCAATGCATGCTTTAATATTCTTTGATCATTTCTTCTCAAAGTATGTCCAACATATCTCCAGAAACCTGCAATACGCGCATACAGCAGCGATGTTTTACATTTTAGGGCCAAGGGTAGTGCAGCTTAAGAACAGACGACACAATCTAGTCCGACTGTTGATATCTGGCGCCCGCTCTCGGCGACCGAAAACGCTGGTAGTTAAGTCTTTCTAATCAGATGCAAATGTCGTCCCAGCTGGCAGCCGCACCGTAGCTTGTGTTTAAGGCCAAACTCGGTAAACACACGAATTACAGTTTAACCACTTGTGGTAGTATGTACTTGCTTCGTGTAAGTTTTTCGACCGACCGACGCGCAAGTCTAGATAACATTCTATTTGTCAGTCGTCTTAATGAATTGGGTTATCTATGAGGAATTCATTCTTAGTTTTTAATGTTTGTTGGCTAGCACGCCCTGATAAAACCAAAACTGTCTTTGCTGGAAGAGATTCTTATCCCCGTCATGGGCGTCCCATACATAAAGACAATGAAGAGGTGGGAGGAAAGAGAAAAACGTTTCCCCACCCCTGGATTTAAAAAAAAATTGTTTTATTCTTCTTTTGTCGTCACACTGTTACCGGGTTGTTGTTGCCCAGTGTCGTTGTTTTCTTTTGTCGTCACATTGTTACCGGGTTGTTTGTTGCCCAGTGTCGTTGTTTTCTTTTGTCGTCACACTGTTACCGGGTTGTTTGTTGCCCAGTGTCGTGGTTTTCTTTTGTCGTCACATTGTTACCGGGTTGTTTGTTGCCCAGTGTCGTTGTTTTCTTTTGTCGTCACACTGTTACCGGGTTGTTTGTTGCCCAGTGTCGTGGTTTTCTTTTGTCGTCACATTGTTACCGGGTTGTTTGTTGCCCTGTGTCGTTGTTTTCTTTTATCGTCACACTGTTACCGGGTTGTTTGTTGCCCAGTGTCGTTGTTTTCTTTTGTCGTCACACTGTTACCGGGTTGTTGTTGCCCAGTGTCGTTGTTTTCTTTTGTCGTCACATTGTTACCGGGTTGTTTGTTGCCCAGTGTCGTTGTTTTCTTTTGTCGTCACACTGTTACCGGGTTGTTTGTTGCCCAGTGTCGTGGTTTTCTTTTGTCGTCACACTGTTACCGGGTTGTTGTTGCCTGTGCGTTGTTTTATTTTGTCGTCAACATTGTTACTCGGGTTGTTTGTTGCCAGTGTCGTTGTTTTCTTTGTCGTCACACTGTTAAAAAAGGTTGTTTTGCCCAGTGTCGTGGTTTTCTTTTGTCGTCACACTGTTACCGGGTTGTTTGTTGCCCAGTGTCGTTGTTTTCTTTTGTCGTCACACTGTTACCGGGTTGTTTGTTGCCCAGTGTCGTTGTTTTCTTTTGTCGTCACACTGTTACCGGGTTGTTTGTTGCCCAGTGTCGTTGTTTTCTTTTGTCGTCACACTGTTACCGGGTTGTTGTTGCCCAGTGTCGTGGTTTTCTTTTGTCGTCACACTGTTACAGGTTGTTGTTGCCCAGTGTCGTGGTTTTCTTTTGTCGTCACACTGTTACCGGGTTGTTGTTGCCCCAGTGTTGTGGTTTTCTGTTTTTGTCTTGCGCTGTTCTGGTGGTTTGCTCTTTGACAGGATTATGCTATACCACCTAACCATTTTTTGTGGTCTTAATCTCGTCTTCTTTCCTGATGTTCTGTTGTAGAAGACTGTATGCTGTGAAATTTGGATGCATTCTTCAGTTTTCTTGAAAATGGCTTTTTAGTTATTTTTCTGATATCACCTGCATGTTACATTTTACTTTTGTCCTTCTCTGTTTTTTGTCGTAAGGCGTAGCAGGTTTAACTGATGATCGGCTTCCGAGATGGTGCACGTTCGATCGCTTAATATGCTGTGGTATTGTGGAGTTTTAAGATGTCTGTAACTCCATCAATCCATCTTTTGCATGATATTTACATGATAGTCTAAAATATGTGATTGAATTGCTTTCTAGCTATGGTTTCAACGTTTATATTTCAATACATGGAGCCCAGGGGTCTCTGTGGCTGAGTGGTTTGCCTTGCGAGTCGAAGGTCGTGGGTTCGAATCCGGCCCGCGGCCTTCTATTCACGAGTGCATTTTTTCCAGAGACCCCTAGGATTGTTACCGGAGCTATGGAGTTCGTGCTTTGTGTAATACTCTCTGCAGGGAGCGTGCCATTTCTGCGGAGAGGGACCGAGCCATATGTGGTAAAACCCGGTGCAATGAAGTCAATCCTTCGGCTTAAACCCTTTTATACATGGAGCCCGCAATCAAAATCTGATCTGAAACTTTTCTTCTCTTTTCCACTTCCGCGTAGTAAAATATGAACGGAAATTTTGTATTCTCTCCTTCCCCTCTATATCCTTCCCACCTTGAAAAACTTATGTGGTCGCCCTTGATCCCCTTATTATTAAAATAAGAGAAAAAAAATTGTAATCATCGTACCGAAGTAGCGAATACCAAAAGGCAAAATGAACGCGGTTAAAATCTTCTCGTTGATTCGTTGATCAGTTCGTCAGAACCGATTTCTACTGCAAACAAGAGAATTCTCAACATATTACCTTCTGTGAAGATGTTACCTTACGGTAATTTCCGAGTTCAAATTAAAGTATGGTACCCAGGGGCGGCTCGTCATTAAGGGCCAGTAGGACCCGGCCCCACCAAAAACCGAAAGGAGAATAACTTCCCGGAATAGACAAATAATAGTAAATACCCCAAAAAACCATGTTTTTTCGAAAATTTGTGTCTGGCCCCACCAAGAAAAATGACCACGAGCCGCCACTGATGGTACCCATGTTCATGTGGGTAAACTGGGGAATAGATCATATCGGGAATTAAACTACTAAACGTTAGCTTGTGTGGTGTAGAAGTTAAGTGTTTCCTTCTAATTAAACTACTAAACGTTAGCTTGTGTGGTGTAGAAGTTAAGTGTTTCCTTCTAATTAAACTACTAAACGTTAGCTTGTGTGGTGTAGAAGTTAAGTGTTTCCTTCTAATTAAACTACTAAACGTTAGCTTGTGTGGTGTAGAAGTTAAGTGTTTCCTTCTAATTAAACTACTAAACGTTAGCTTGTGTGGTGTAGAAGTTAAGTGCTTCCTTCTAATTAAACTACTAAACGTTAGCTTGTGTGGTGTAGAAGTTAAGTGCTTCCTTCTAATTAAACTACTAAACGTTAGCTTGTGTGGTGTAGAAGTGCTTCCTTCTAATTAAACTACTAAACGTTAGCTTGTGTGGTGTAGAAGTTAAGTGTTTCCTTCTAATTAAACTACTAAACGTTAGCTTGTGTGGTGTAGAAGTTAAGTGTTTCCTTCTAATTAAACTACTAAACGTTAGCTTGTGTGGTGTAGAAGTTAAGTGTTTCCTTCTAATTAAACTACTAAACGTTAGCTTGTGTGGTGTAGAAGTTAAGTGTTTCCTTCTAATTAAACTACTAAACGTTAGCTTGTGGTAAGTGCAAGTTAAGTATTCCTTCGGCTTTTAAACCCTTTTTATACATGGAGCCCTTCAATTAAACTACTAAACTTCTTGTTGTTTTAACTTTTCCTCTAATTAAATATAAACGTTAATTGTTTGTATTCTTCCTTCAATTAAACCTTTCTTACCTTGACTTATGTGAGTCGCTTTCCCTTAATTAAACTAAAAGTAGAAAATTGTAATCATGTAGAAGTAGCGATCCTCAAAAGCAAAATTTAGCGTGGTTAAATCTTCCTTCGTTAAATCAGTTACGTTAGAACCGTTTCTTCTAATTAAAATACTAAACTTTATTACCTTTGTAGAAGTTTTAAGTGTTTCTCTAAGTTAAATTAAAGTTGGTACCCAGGGGTGTCATTAAGTGCCATGACCTTCTAAAAACCGAAGAGTTTAAAGCTTCTGGATAGAATAATAATTAAATATTTAAAGACCATTGTTTTTGAAATTTAGTGCTTCTCCTACTAATTAAATACAAACGTTACATGTTCATGTGGGTAAAGTGGGAATTCCTTCAAATTAAACTACTAAACGTTAGCTTGTGTGGTGTAGAAGTTAAGTGCTTCCTTCTAGTTCCAAAGGTACTTGGTTTGCTACCTTGAAGAGCAATCGAGATTTTATTTTCATAGATCCATGATCTCAGTGTAGGTGAGATCGAGTTCCTAGTCCTATCGGAGATGGACAATAATGCGTAGGTCCTGTGTTCAAGTTTAACACGTAATAGAACCCTTGGCAGTTCACAATCGAGAAGCGCAGGCTGGAAAACCGCTGCCCGGGAAAAATTCATTAGAAAGATTTTAAAATAAAATTTTTACAAAATATTTTCATCATCTTCTAAATTACAGTGGGGACCCTGGCCGTTGCTACGGAGTTCGTGCACTGCCGCTGAGATCTTCCTGTATAAGAAATAGACCTTAGCGCACATGGTTTCTCACCATGTCCTATGATGGTGATCTTATCTATCAATCTATCAGTACCGACTGTAACATATTTCTTCTTTTCGCTCGTTCTTATCAAGCAAATTGACCACTCTTGCCCCCGTGTGGTGATGGAGCTCACAAGAGAAGCAAAGAATAGTACCACCGTGAGCTACAAGGCATGTCGTAAGAGGCGACTGATGTAGGAATAGGAAGCTACCTAGTAAATAAAAATAATCACGGAAATCTGATGTACTGGCTTACTTGTAGGCGTATAACTGGCCTAACGGACACTCGTTCTTAGGCTCAGATCTCATACGTGGTTAACAAGTGGTCGATATGGAGATTTCGGAAAAAAAGACCACTCGTTGTGGTTTGTGACGTTTGCGCCGAAAAAAAAGTATGTTGCGCCCTGGTTCATTTTCACTTATGCATGTAGAACAGGAACTCCCGAAAAGTTTCGGCCCCAGGAAATACTTGAGTTTGCCTGATCTGAGAGCCTCTTACATTTTTCTTTCTTTCTTGCACTGAACGTCTGACAATTTCTATCGATAATTTTTCAGCCGCTGCTCAAACTCGACATGGCAGCACCACCATAGCAGCCGCTGTAACTGACATCGCAGCACCACCATAGCAGCCGCTGTAACTGACATGGCAGCACTATCATAGCTCGGGGTAGGAAAGTTGTAATTCTGCCCTTCAGAACAGGACACGATTTACACCGCAGACACGTGTATACAAAATTCACGATCGGCAATGCAGTTATGTCCTACATATGGACAGACACTCCAGATTGCAACGCATATATTTCGAGACTACCCCGAATATAATAAACTCACCCAAGAGCGTACAACCTGAAAATGGAATCATCAAGAGGCAGACCAAGAACAAGATGGATTGATGGAGTTACATACATCTTAACCCTTTCGCTGCTAAATACTTTCTGAAGGCTGAGCTAAAAATAGCTACTCTTTGTTTCTAGGTCACAAACGTGAACGTACGCCTATAGCAGTGACAGTAGCAATGTATAACGTGTTAACGCGTCTTTAGCCCACAGAGGAGAGATAATAACAGACGTGTTAATGCGTCTTTAGAAGTGAATGGGAAAACGTATATATACGTCCTTAGCAGCTAAAGGGTTAAAATTCCGCAATACCACACCATATCAAGCAACCGAGCGTGCATTATTTCGGAAACCGATCATCAGTTAAACCTGCTACACCTAACAGCAATAAAATCAGAGAAGGACAAAAGAAAAATGGCTGGCGTAGTGAAAGGACATTGGAAAGAAAACTGCACTGACCTATGTGAGCTACAAAAGACAGTGAAGTTTATCCAGAGATGACATTGACTATATAGACAATATTTCAAGAGACGACATTGACTATATAGACAATATACAGAGACATTGACTATATAGACAATATTACAAGAGACGACATTGACTATATAGACAATATTACAAGAGACGACATTGACTATTGATCAATATTACAAGACGACATTGACTATATAGACAATATTTCAAGCTGAACGAAGTAAGGACAAGTATGTTTTCTGTTCCTGATTCCTTATGTAAAGCATGTATTACCTCTGTTTTCTGTTCCTGACTCCTTGTGTAAAGCATGTATTACCTCTGTTTTCTGTTCCTGATTCCTTGTGTAAAGCATGTATTACCTCTGTTTTCTGTTCCTGATTCCTTATGTAAAGCATGTATTACCTCTGTTTTCTGTTCCTGATTCCTTGTGTAAAGCATGTATTGCCTCTGTTTTATGTTCCTGACTTCTTGTGGAAAGCATATATTACCGCTGAGCCGTCTAATTTTCTTCTTCTTCTTTGCGTTCGTTCTTTACGACCAATTTTAATAACTCTTTGTGATATGTTTGATCTTTGCCAAGAACGTGTATACATTGCACATTGGTTTGGTAGGCCCCTAAACGCATAGACTTTTACACGTTTAGGACATGTGCATCCGATTTCAGCCAAACCTCCTTAGTCGCCTCTTACGACATGTGTGGCAGATAACAGTGGCTCTATTCTTTACACCCAAATTTGGGCCCCGGTAACCACTCGGGCAGCCTAATTTTATAAATGGAGACTTGTAATGAAAAGAAAGACGCCAAAACAATGAGTTGCTTTCTACATTTTCTTCTTCATCATCATCATCATCAAGTAGCGTGTCCTTTATGGAACTTGGCTCCCTTGACAATAGTCCTGAATAACTCTCTATTCTGTGCAAGATATCCGGCATCAGTAGCAGTCATTCTCGGCTCGTCAATGACATCCTGCACCCATAGTCGACTAGGTATTCATCTCGCTTTTCTTCCAGAATTTTCTTCTACTATGTCTTCTTACAGTTTATCATTTATTCAACGATAGACAGGTACCCTACTGGTTACATTCGAACGAATTAACTATTCACTGCAAGACTTCTTAATTTAATTAGTGGCCTCAGCTAGTGGTTAACTTAATCCTGTTCATTTTCACCAGATTGCACGTGATTGTGGTTAGTTATTTCTCTTTCAACGTTTACTGTCCTCCCCCAATTTGTGTTACTCACCCATAAACCCGAGTTTATGAGGCTAGACTTTGGGGAGCCGGTCATTCAGACGACGGTAGTTAGGTTTGCGTTCATCTTGCTGCTTCACCGTGTAATGATATACACAACAGATGGAAGCATGATGAACTATCTCAACGTTATCATTACTCTTGGAAGAGAATGTAGAGATTGGGGCAACATGAAGGCTGATCTAGCAGTTAAGCAGCTGATAGAAGATAATGCAAGGGATGATGATGTTGTTGGATATACCGATGGGTCGGTTCAACGTGGTGAGAAATCCGGCTGGGGTTTCTTGGCTAATGCGCATGGTAGGGTTGTTGCGGAGCGAAGTGGGGCATACAGGACAACTACTTCTAGTATGAGAATGGAGGTTGAGGCCGTTACTGCTGCCCTCCATTGGATTTCTGGGACTTCATTTACTGGGGCAGTTGTTGTATCTGACTCTCAGTCGATGCTTCACAAGATCCAGAAGGGCAGGTTTCGGTATGAGTGGATGTCGTCTATAGAAGTTTCTAACCTCCAGCGGCTTACGTGGATATACTGTCCTGGGCATGCGGGTGTTTACGGTAATGAGAGGCGGACAGGCTTGCATCAACAGCATCAATTGTTGGGGAGTTGAAGATGGATAAGGGGGATATTCTTCGGTCTCTTCGAGACTCTCTGTTGGATGAGGACACTAAAATCGATGTTGAATCGATCAAGCGATTTAAGCAGTTTGGAATTACACTTTGTTCAAGTCGAACTGGATGCCTGAGAGGTAGAGTGAGAGGTGTGTTTAATCAGCGAGCCACAGGAACCATCAGTATGCATACTCTTCGATATCTGTTGGGGAGACTGAGCACCTATGGGTTTGCCCGGAGTGCAATGACGTCAGTTTAGTAACCAATAACCAATAACCAATAACGTGTAATGACCTAGCGGTGTCAAATAGAAAGAAGCCCTCTATAATTTAGTCTCGTTCTAGCTATTGTGCTCTGAGATGCTATTACCAATTATCTGCAAAGTGGTACTGAAGCACTTTCTTTGTCATTCCAACAAGAAAGAAAAAACACCAGATTGGACGACAAGGAGAACACAACCATCCCCAATCCTCTCTTCGTTTTTAGTACTGTATATTTCTTTTGTCCTCTGCTTTTTTGCCATTAGGCGTAGCAGGTTTAACTGATGGTCGGTTTCCGAGATAGTGCACGCTAGTCGCTTGATATGCTGTTGTATTGTGGAGTTTTAAGATGTCTGTAACTCCACATCTTTTTCTTGGTATGTGCCTTCGTCTTGATGATTTCATTTTCAGGTTGTACGCTCTGGAAACTGGTTCATTCTCACCAAGTGCCCAAAATTATCTGTTTTTCAATGAATCTAATAGCAGGTGTTATTCCGACTTCTAATTTCCTCATTCTTTATATGGTCTCTTCTTGTTTTATTTACTGCCTTCCTTAAGGATCTAATTTTACATGTGACAATTTTCCTTTCTTATTCTATTTCAGTGTCCATGTTTGGCACTGGTAGTACAGTGTTGGTATGAAGATTGCATTTATAATCGGTCTTTTAGTTAGTCCTATATGCACAGTGACAAATAGATGCTACGGAGAGATGGTGGGTTTGCTTGATTTGTAGGGTTCAACGCCCCCGCCCCGCCCATCTTAAAGGTTACATTTTTGAAACTACAAAGCCGGTGCCTATATCATTAATCAGGTGCCGTGCTGGCTGGAGTAGGCGATCATGGATCTCCACAAATCTGTCGGTGTTTGCTATCAACTCAGATGTTGACGCTCTACCGTGCCATGAAGTCAGGTTTTCAAAATTTTCTCTGTCTCGTCTACCCTGGATTTTACCGGTTGTCACAATGCGTTCTAAACCTTCCCTCCTCATCACATGCCCGAAAAATGATGACTGTCTCTTTCTTATATTGATGATAAGCTTTCTCTGTGTCTTGATCTCATTCAATACCTCAACATTAGTCATTTTAGCAGTCCATGGATTCTCATCATTCTTCTGTAAAACCACATTTCTGTGTCCCTCAGAGATTTTTCGATCTGTGTGTTCATTGACCATGATTCGCATTACTTATTAAATTGCCTATAACATTACTTATTAAATGGCGGCCTTTTGGTTAAGATCAAAGTTGATCTTGATCGCGGCTAGAGCCTTCATAGAGCCAAAGCCAACTCTAAATCACTACAAGCGTCAACAATTTGCAGAATCGCACTTATCTTCGTTCTGGGCACATGGGGTTGTTGGCAATGAGAGAAGTCTGGCTGGCTCTGCCACCACATCAGAGGGCCAGCCAATGGATTGAGCTGATATTTTGAACGCCTTCATTGAGTGTGGCCGCAAAGACGATTTTAATTTAAACCAATTCACGTCAACTACTAGATTGCAGGAGCTGGGTTTGAAGATTGTGGAGTAGCAAGAAAAGAACAGCATAACAGGTACGTGAGTAGGCTCATCAATCAAAATCGAACTGGTACGGTCAGTCGATGTTGAAGATATTGCGAAGATCGGAGCACCTATGGACATGTCCGGAGTGCAATGAAGATATTCCAAACTGAAGTCAACTCTAATATTGGGCTGCATAACTGACCGGGGAAACCTTGACCTAGTTTGAGTTGGGGACTGGATATTATATATGTTTAATATCAATATTGATGGAAACTGCAATAATATAACACTGCAAGCTTTTTAATGCAATTTTACTCAATTCTACGAGTCTATGGTTATTGATTAAAATTATTCATGATACTGATATTCTTTCATGTTAAACTTAACTTATTACATAATATAACCTTGATTTAACATGTGTTGATTTAAAAATGAATTCGTCTATACACAACACGACTGGAATGCGAGGTCACGTGGCGGTTGTGGTCATATTTCCTAGACTTTTTACTCGCGCCTGCATGAGTTTAAAGTTGGCTGTGATAGAGCCTATAGGTAACTAAAAACAAATTCCGAGCAGTTCTCATTCTTCGAACGCTCCATATCGACAACTCTTTGTTACTGTATGTGATCTGAGTCTAAGAGCGATTGTACGTTGTGCAAGTAGGCCAGCACATCCGATTTCTGCAACGATTTTTATTTACTAAGGTAGCTTCCTAGGCCCCTACCTCAGTCGCCTCTTACATGCCTTGTAGGTATTTGCTCTGGAGAACCGTTTTATTTCGTTAAATGGTACCTTGCGGCCTCTTGGACTCAACGCATTACATTCCTATGCTTCTTAGTACTTTCTCATCTCATGCCTTGTAATCTATATGTGTATTTGCTTCATATATATAATTTATATTTTCACTTAATTGTATATTGTTTCTCTTCTTTTCCATTTCTAGTTTTGTGTTGCACTCTTCGTTTTTATTCCCAGATTTTCATTAAATACATTTGCATGTTTCCGTTATCTTCCATTTATAAGTGTTCTCTGAAATTCGTCACTCCTGTTGTGTCGTTTGCTTGATAAATGCCTTTTGGTCGAAACGTTGCTGTTTATCGTCTTACTTGTCTTCTGGTATTTTAGAAAACTATAGTACTTTGACAGTTTTCGCTATGACTCAGTTCTCTCCGCAGTCTCCCACATTTTTCGATAATCGTGTTCCTAAAAGCCAACGATTGACTTAGACCAGGCTTTAACCACTACGGCTCGTCCCTCTGTCAGCTCCAGCAAATTCAAAAACTGCACTCGTGAATCATAATGGTGGTCCGACTCAAACCCATGACCTGTCGATTCACAAGACAAAGGGGCTTGAATCCACTATAGTCTACTTATTCTGTCCAGGAAGTTCAAAACTATTGTCAACAGTTGCATTCAAAGAGCTGAAGTTATAATCATTATGTACTTGGGGGTGTTGTCCACTATCAAATGTACTGGGGGAGTAGTTGTCCACTATCAAATGTACTGGGGGAGTAGTTGTCCACTATCAAATGTACTGTGGGAGCAGTTGCCACTATCAAATGTACTGGGGAGTAGTTGTCCACTATCAAATGTACTGGGGACAGTTGCCCACTATCAAATGTACTGGGAGTAGTTGCCCACTATCAAATGTACTGGGGAGTAGTTGCCACTATCAAATGTACTGGGGAGTAGTTGTCCACTATCAAATGTACTGGGGAGCAGTTGTCCACTATCAAATGTACTGGGAGACAGTTGCCCACTATCAAATGTACTGGGGAGTAGTGTCACTATCAAATGTACTGGGGAGCAGTTGTCCACTATCAAATGTACTGGGGAGTAGTTGTCTACTATCAAATGTACTGTGGAAAGTTGTCCACTATCAAATGTACTGGGGGAAAGTTGTCACTATCAAATGTACTGTGGGAAAGTTGTCCACTATCAAATGTACTGGGGAGTAGTTGCCCACTATCAAATGTACTGGGGAGTAGTTGCTCACTATCAAATGTACTGGGGGAAGTTGTCCACTATCAAATGTACTGGGGAGTAGTTGTCTACTATCAAATGTACTGGGGAACAGTTGTCCACTATCAAATGTACTGGGGAACAGTTGTCCACTATCAAATGTACTGGGGGAACAGTTGCCCACTATCAAATGTACTGTGGGAGTAGTTGTCTACTATCAAATGTACTGGGGAGTAAGTTGCCCACTATCAAATGTACTGGGGAAAGTTGCCCACTATCAAATGTACTGGGGAGTAGTTGTCCACTATCAAATGTACTGGGGAGCAGTTGTCCACTATCAAATGTACTGGGGACAGTTGCCACTATCAAATGTACTGGGGGAACAGTTGCCCACTATCAAATGTACTGTGGGAGTAGTTTCCACTATCAAATGTACTGGGGAAGCAGTTGCCACTATCAAATGTACTGGGAGCAGTTGTCCACTATCAAATGTACTGGGAAGTTGCCCACTATCAAATGTACTGTGGGAGCAGTTGTCACTATCAAATGTACTGTGGAGTAGTTGTCTACTATCAAATGTACTGGGAGTAGTTGTCCACTATCAAATGTACTGTGGAGTAGTTGTCACTATCAAATGTACTGTGGGAGTCAGTTGTCACTATCAAATGTACTTGGAGCAGTTGTCCACTATCAAATGTACTGGGAGTAGTTGCCACTATCAAATGTACTGTGGAGTAGTTGTCTACTATCAAATGTACTGGGGAGTAGTTGTCTACTATCAAATGTACTGGACAGTTGTCCACTATCAAATGTACTGTGGAGTTGTCACTATCAAATGTACTGAGTAGTTGCACTATCAAATGTACTGGGAAGCAGTTGTCACTATCAAATGTACTGGGAGTAGTTGCCACTATCAAATGTACTGGGGAAGTTGCACTATCAAATGTACTGGGAGTAGTTGTCTCTATCAAATGTACTGGGAAAGTTGCCCACTATCAAATGTACTGGAGCAGTTGTCACTATCAAATGTACTGGGAACAGTTGCCCACTATCAAATGTACTGAAGTTGCCACTATCAAATGTACTGGGGAGTAGTGCCCACTATCAAATGTACTGGGGAAGTTGCCAACTATCAAATGTACTGTGAGATTGTTCACTATCAAATGTACTGGAATCAGTTGCCACTATCAAATGTCTGTGGAGTAGTTGTCCACTATCAAATGTACTGGGGAGCAGTTGTCCACTATCAAATGTACTGGGGAGTAGTTGTCCACTATCAAATGTACTGTGGGAGAGTTGTCCACTATCAAATGTACTGGGGAGAGTTGTCCACTATCAAATGTACTGGGGGGAGCAGTTGTCCACTATCAAATGTACTGGGGGGAGCAGTTGTCCACTATCAAATGTACTGGGGGAGTAGTTGTCCACTATCAAATGTACTGTGGGAGCAGTTGTCACTATCAAATGTACTGAGTAGTTGTCACTATCAAATGTACTGTGGGAGCAGTTGTCCACTATCAAATGTACTGGGGGAGCATCTAATATCATATATTGCCACTGTACAACACCCATATGCTCCATCACAAATACATCACTTTAGACACAATTACATCACTTTAAGCTAACAATAGCAAACAAGAACAGTTTTATTTTTCAAATGTTTGAATCATATTTCTGGCATCTTTTCCCTACCAAAAATAAACAGTAAAATTCTCTTGTATATTTTAGAATTATCTAAACAAATAAAACACTTTCATTAACTGTAATTTAGACTTATCTAAACAAATATAAACATTCCATTACATAAATTTTGAATTATCTAAACAAATACAAACACTTTGACAAACTTATATTTAGAATTATCAAACAAACAAACACATTTTTATATTTGTTTCAAAAATGTTTGAACATTTTTCTTGATCTTTTACCAATATTAAACAATAAAAATTTTTACTTGTATATTTTAGAATTATCTAAACAAATAAAACACTTTCATTAACTCCAAATTTCAAGACTAAGTTAAAACTAACAAATATAAACAAAAACGCTAGAATTCATAAATTTTTTTTTATTAAGACTGAAATCAAATCACAAATACCCAATAATCCCTGACAAAGAAATCTAACAGATGTAATGTAATTTGTTATAATTAAACTAACCAATGTTTGAATTTTTAAAAAAAACTGTGCGCATGTAAGAAAGTTATCAAACATCTAAGTGTAATTAGTGTTTATATATATATATATATAGAAAGGTACAGTAAAACATGACATGAAAACACACAGGAATCAATGGTAATGTGTGAAAACTGTCAGTCTTAAATTAGGGAAACAAAACCAGTGAGAGCTGCAAGATTTTGATGCATGCCATCCAAGTTAGATTCACTTTTGCCACATACAGACTAGACTGCATGTGAAGTAGACTATGAAGCTAAAGTATCATGGTCAGGTTTGATATTCACAAGGCACTGGTTGAGATGCAACAAGCAGTATTTTATGACAAGTCGTAGGGAATGTGAACACAAAACAAATGCTTGCAGAATAAAGATGCACCAGGCCGTAAGGCGCATAACATGATGAAACGGCCCCTCACAATGAGGAATGGGAGAACAGATTCTACGGTCGTCACTCTATGTCTCGGAGATTCAGCCACGCAGGAAGAATGTCAGACCAACCATCACTAGGGTGGCCGAAAATGAGAAAGAGGTTACACCAGCGCCCAAGACAAACTGTATGGCGTGGCTGACAATCTGAGGCAGACGGTGGCCTTTAGAGAATCTGAAATCCCATCTAGTGAGAATGCAGAAGGATGACAAGTCAACATGACTGACTGTACTCGTTTAGTGGTACTTTACTGTTGACATTTCTTGATGTGGCAAATGAGGATACTGGGACGGCAACCCATTTATGTGCAACGTTACGCAAGCATAGAGAAACCAGATATCCACCATTCATGATACATATATTGCTTTTCAACACCGATATAATGGCTGACAAGAATGCAAATATAAATCACAAAATGTTTTTGATGCAGTAATGAATTCTCAAATACAGCTCTGCAACAAACTTCATACAGAATCACAAGATCAACAGAAGATGGTTACACACTCACAAAACAAACATGCAAGGGTCTGTTATCTTGAATGTAAACATAATAGTTCGACACAACTTGTACAAAACCTTACGTGATCAGGTTCCCCATGGCAGACATATAACATGACACATTCAACTCTCTTCTTTAAAAAAAATATGCACATTACAATAATTTTTTTCAATTATTTTTTCAAAGAGTAAATAGACAAATCATTAATAACTACTATCAATAATTAAATAATTATTTATTTATTTACTTTTTTTTGAGTAATGAAACTTCAGTAATGAAGTCCCTTTTGCATTTTTTTGGATATTTTACAATACTTTAGTATGATTTTTGTGGAAAGATATTTTTCTCGGACAAAAGATGGCAGAGGGGTGGGGGTATTGAACAGAGGTGGAAATAAAAGGACTTCAACATGTAACGTAAACAAAGTTATGCAGGCAGAATGGTTTGTTAAAACAGTTTTTGAATTAAGATATGCATACTCATGCAGATATTGAATAAACTTGCGCTAACTAAAGATAAAAATAAAACGCTCCCGCTTTTAGCATTTGACCCAAGTAGTAAACTAATTGATATCAAAACTATCTAACAGTTTAGTGAGTACACTGAACGCAGCATTGCTGTCAATAAGATTATGCTGACCTTGCTGAACTAATTAAAATGAAGTCTACAAAGTCCTTTACTTCCAAAGAAAGAGAACAAGACAACACTTATCCAAACACACATTTTAAAATAAAATTGTCTGCAAATCGTGAATATGATGCCATATTGTAGGGCAATGTCCCAGTGTAAAGATTTCAATCTTTTTGCTCAGAAGTAGAAAATTGATGCTTAAGTACAAGTATGCTACAAATACAAATTCTGTTATAGTTGAATAATTTATCAGTGCAGGTGTAGTTCAATTTGATGTTTCGAAAACTCTCATCAGATCATAAAGATAATGAATGTGGGATTGCAAAAGCTATATACAAACGTTTGTTTTACTTAGCCAAGAGATGGAAAAAGCTAATAATGGTTGAATGACAATATAGATAGAAATATACAAAAAAATGTACTTGCTGCATCAATATGAAGGGTATGTGACATTGAAACTGATAACTGTAGTAAACTTCAATGCTGATGAAATCGATGGGCATGAAGTGCTGAGCAAAGATAACTTTGACATGTCAAATTTGGTAAATAAATTTATGCAGACTTTGAAAATAAAAAACAAGCATGCAAACCAAACACTCTAGAAGGAACTAGAAAAGAATGGACATAGAAACTGTAGTGTGATTAATTTTCTGCTTGTCAATCTCAACTCGGAGGGTGGATGGATGTTCCTAGCCATCACTGCAGCTACCATTGTCGCTGCACTCGCTAGAAGATAATCGCTTCCTTTCTACTTTCTCTTCAAGTTCCTCATCACTGTCAGAGGAGTCATCCTGCTCAGAGTCCCTCTCAATGACGTATGCCATAAAGAGAAGATCCTGGGAAGGACTGACAACCAACTGATGACCAGGAGGGAGAACCTGGAAGCCAAAGAAGTTGAAAACTCTCAGCAGGGACACTGAAATAGAAACAACAAATATTGCAATACAACAATGACTGCAACTAATTCTATAGCCAAAGACATGTATTGAGAATGTGGTAGCAATAATTGTAAAGTAATTTCCCAATATGTTTGATTTCTTTCATTTATCAAGGATTTCAAATGTGTCACAAAGCAGGATTCATATTACAAAGTTTGACCGGAATATTGGATCATAAGTACAGTGAATAAGGTATGAATTCTGTGCCAATAATGCAGCCCTGATCTTTTTCAAAAGCTCCATATCGACCACTTACTTATTAACCACTTTGATTGTATATGATCTGAGCTAAGAGTGATTGTAAATTGTGCCAGTTATGTGCCTACAAGCAGGCCAGCCCATCAGATTTCTGCGCTACTTTTTATTTATTAGGTAGCATCCCTAGGGCCTACATCAGTCGCCTCTTACGACATGCACTGTAGGTTGCAGTGGTACTATTCTTTGCTTCCTTGCGCCCTGGCACGAAACCAGCCCTGATCAAAATCCTACTCTACCTTACTTATGTTGCATAGGAAACTGTAACAAAGTATTCTAACAAAGTAGCCTGTAGGATAGAACAATGAAAGGGACAAAACCCTTGAAAAACATGACAGAAAATGTCACAATCTGCTGAAGATGGAGTCTTATGTTGCAACAAGCTAGACAGTCTTCTTGCATACTCCTGATATTCTTCTGCGTTATCACTAAACTGGGATTTAGGATTCTCTAATAAAGACAGCCGTCTGCCCCAGATTATCAGCTGCGCCATACAATTTATCTTGGACGCTGGTTTAGGTGGGCCACCTCTTTCTCCTCAGGTCTGCATACTTGGGGCAGTTCTGTAGGATATGCTCTGTGGTCATACTTGCCAGGCCACAGGTCGTTGGTGCCTATCTTGAATTTAGTGTACAGATGTCTCATTCTGTTGTGACCCCCCATGATACATGAAAGATTGGAATAGATCTTTGACCAAATTTTAACTATATTCTGTAAGCAGAAGTCAATATTTGGTACAACACAATGTCTCTTAACTGCAAGTTACTCACCACGGTCAGCCCTGTTCTTATTGAAACAGCAGACCACATGCTTGCACTTGAGTTTCTCTTCAGCATACTCCAATAAAGTCACCAAGCTAGTGAAGACAAGATTCAATATTTGATGAAATGTTATTCAAATTATATCCTGCAACCATATAGTACTGTAATACTATGTACAATAAATAACAAAGGTGTACAATGATATATTACATTGTATTTTAAAACAGTCATTATGCTGCTTCTTCGAACGCTCCATATCGACCACTTGTTAACCACACTCTGATTTGTATGTGATCTGAGACTAATAGCAATTGTACGCTGTGACAGTTATGTGCCTACAAGTAGGCCAGCACATTCGATTTCTGTGATGGTTTTTATTTAGTAGGACAGCTTTCCTAGGTCCTACATCAGTCGCTTCTATGACATGCCTTGTAGGTCACAGTGGTACTATTCTTTGCTTCCCTTGCAAGCCCCAGCATCACACGGTGATTCATTATGCACAAAATGCTGTTTGGGTAGTTCTAAAGACAAATAAATGATTTGACTTCATTGCACCAGGTTTTACCCCAACATGACTTGGTCTCTCTACACAGAAATGGCCAGCCATCTGACCAGATTACTGCACAAAGTACAAACTCCATAGCTCAGGCAACACTCCTACGGGTCTCTGGAAAAAAATGCACTTCCAAACAGAACAGAGCTGTCTGAATTCAACCTATGATTTTCAGTACGCAAGGCCAAGCGTAACCACTTATCCACCTTAGGGCATGTCCAGTTCAATCAGATAAGTCTTCCGTTCGCTTGTTTTCGCATGATGGCTCTGCACCTATCAGTATTCATAACTTGCACATCTGAGATAGAGAATACCCTTTATCTTCGTTAAAATTTTAGAGTGTATTTTCTCTTAATGCATCGATAGTGTTGTTTTTGTCCATAGAAGACCCATTCTCAATTGCAGCATTGCTCGCCAGTGCATCCACTTTCTCAATGCCCTCCATCTCAGAATGACCTGTCGCCCAAGTGGTTACCGGGCCCAAATTTGGGTTGTAAAGAATAGAACTACTGTTACCTGCCACACATGTCATAATGTGACTACGGAGGTTTGGCGGAAATCGGATGCACATGTCCTAAACGTGTAGAAATTTATGCGTTTAGGGGCCTGCCAAACCAATGTGCAACGTATACATGTTCTTGGCAAAGATCAAACATATCACAAAGAGTGATTAAAATTGGTTGTAAAGAATGAACGCAAAGAAGAAGAATGACCTGTGACAAAGACGATGGTGGGTGTGGATTGTCGTATTTTGTATTAATTGCATCCACTGCCTTCGTACATAACTGGTCTTGATCTTCGGTATCATCGAATTGCTGAGCATGCATGAATGTTTGCATCTTTAGCACTCCAGGAATTTTGTCACTGCCGTGACCTTCATAGTCATAATGGATTTAAAAAAAACACCTAGCTTTCATATCAAAACTAAATGAAAACATTGGGTTAATAGCTTTTCAACATCTACAATTAAATATAAAATGTGCCAGATTACAATAAGAAATTTGAACTAACCTTTCCTTAGATCCTTCAGGCAATATCCCAACAGGCAACTCTACGTACAACACGTTATTGAGGAGAGTTGTCTCCCATGATACTGTAAGTCCGGCTACTGGTGAAATCTTGAAGTTCAGATTGGATGCATCCTTGTAAAACATGTATATACAAATGTACAACAGTGAACGGCGTAGATGAATTACATGAAATGTGAAAGAAATATAGAACAGCATAATAAGGATTAGAATATCAAACCTATATGCTGAAATTGACAGTCATTCTAATTGAATTTTTCAAAACCTCACAGTGCATATATGAGATAAGTATAACAAATAGAGAACCCATAACAAGTCCAGTATAATATCAATTTAAAAAATGGTTACTTTTGTATTTTCAAGGTACAAGACATGCCCAGAATATATATATCTATTATATATTTCTTATAGTCTGTATGTGCAGTCCGGGTATAGACAGCGTCAGTTTACATCCGAAATTCAGCATTTTTTCTGCACACTTATCTTGAAAAAATTTAGGTCAACTAACGAAACAGTTTCGAAATCGAATCAATATTAGCTTTAACTCTTTCCACGCTTTAAGCCGCACACTGCGCCACGCGGAAATCTTGCACGCTTTAAGCTGCACACTGCGCCATAGAGTTGCTTCCTTATAAGAAGTCTTTCTAGTTTTACTTCTACTGTTTTACTTATACTACTTTTCAACCTTGCTATTCTATTAGGTTGTCCAGTTTTCTTTAATTTAGTATATAATAAGATATATATTTTTATTTATTGACGAGTAGTTGGGATCGTAATTTTTTTTTTTTTTTACTTCCTTGAATTAACTGCTTAAAAATTGAGAAAATAAATGGGCGTGGAAAGAGTTAAAATGAAATTAAATCGAATCTGTGATGCATAACCACGTTTTTTTACCACATGGTGAAGATAAAAGGGATATAATCACTAAAATGACCACATAAGCATGGATTACGTCCCTTAATCAAAATACGTTATTAGCTATTCAACCTATGTTGCATACACGCAAAAGCTATGTCAGCAGTTTCAAGACGGCATTAGATTAGTGTTGCCCGCGGACGACAGTAAAATTGCAATCTTCGCTGACATAGTTCTGGCCGGTCAACACGAGCGGACTTAAAATGCGCCTCTAGTAAACGATGTGGTGGGATTAATTTAAGATCCGTTCTCTCTTCTTTAGCCATGATCAGTTATGTGGCATGTCTAGAGTTGAAAGTGGAAACAATTTATATATGCTTGCAAACGGCGGGCAAACAAGGAATGTTGTTTACTATCAGGCTCTCACAGAGAAAGAAATATAACTTACATAATAATTATGTAATTTTTGCTAATTAAAACAAAATAGTACCATTAAAACAATTTTTTAATAATCTAAATTCCCATTACATACGTTTTGAATCCGATAGCCAGGTTAATTAGCTAGTATATATATAAAATATTTAATGGATATATATATATATATACACACTAGCAGTTTACCCTGCTCTTCGCTCGGGGTTTTAAGTTTAAATCTATACTTTTACAGTTAATTTGTTATCCTTTTCCGCTGATCTTTCGGAAAGATCAATATATATATATATATATATATATATATATATATATTATCATAGTTGTGGAAAAGTATATGCCATGCCAATAGAAACAGGTGGTCGCCGGTTGGCATTTCATAAAGTTTATCAACATGTTTATTATGCATTTAATTTTTGTCATATACTAAGTTTTGACATTGCTTTTCCTCTTGGCAATGACCATACTGGTAGGTGCTGTATCGATCGTCCCAACCACATGACTGCTCAATAAACCAACTGCTCTCATGGCTCACGTAACCTTGGTACTAAACAGACACTCTACCTTATCGAATGATATCCTGCAGGCTAATGAAAGGAAGGAAGTGCCTTACTTTTTTTTTTGAATAGGGGATCTACCCCGATACCCAAGGTATTTTCTTACAATTTTTTTTTTAAATCTACATGGAATTCTACATGGATTACAATATTTTCCCACATAGTTGTTGCTATTACTGAGGCAAAAGTTGTGGGTCAAGTTAGTCATTCTCTTATCTATACTGGTTTCGAAGGAACTTCTTTAGGCGTATGAATAGATGAAAGTCACTTGACACCAAGTCAGAGTTGTATGGGGATGTGTGTGTGTGTGGAGAACAATTTGCTACGCTCTATTTGTGATGAGTTTTTTAGTCTGCACAGAAGGGTGCTGCCAAGCAGTGTTGTAAAACAAAATATTGTTACAGCATTCAGTACGGTTTGTTGTGAATTGCATGGTCTGATGAAAAGAAAGCTGAAAGACTTCAGTTCTCAGGAGCTCCTGCAATGTTTTGAAAAGGAAGGTGAGTAAGGTTGTTAGTTGATGTAACTTGGGTCCATCATTATGACCCAGAGAACAAAAGGCAGTTTATGGAATACCGTTTCAGGTAACCACCCCAGTCAACAAAATGAAATACTCAAGGCCTCGGCAGGGAAGGCCATGTTGACTTTCTTGGAACTCGAAATATGTTTCTCTTGCAGACTTTCTTGAAAAGAGAAACAACATTACATTGAAACTATTGCTACATTAAAAAGAATAATCAGATGGAATAAGAAATGAGACTTCTTTAATACAACAAAGCCAGGACTAGAAAAAAGGGCAGCAACAGGGGATACAATTTAACACCTGGTCTTTTCAGTGCTGTCACATCAAACAGAACCCAGAGCTGGCTCTTAGTGATTTCCCTCTGTTTCAAACACTTGAAGTGCCAGCCAGCACTTCTGTGATGAAGTCTGAAGTGAGGAAATTGTTTCACAAATAAAATAATTTCTTTATATATAGGTTTAAAAAAACGAATGCGACATTGGCAAAAATGTATTAACTTTAGTGATTTTGTAGACAAAATTCGGCAGCTTTGATGTTTAATGGTGTAGGTACATTTATTTCATCAAAATATCCTTTTATGTTTATTTTCTAGGGCATGCAAAACTTTTCAGCTTTCCTCCCCCATACAAACCATATCAATTAAGGTTAATCAAGAGCTTTAACAAACCTGCACAGCGTTCTTGCGAGCCGAGTTGTTCAAGTCAATCAGAAAATTATTCACACTGACAGGGGGCGCTTTTGTATCCCCCACGTCGTTGCCCTCTGCCAAATCTGTCCGGCATTCTAGAGCGACGTGGGGAACATCAGGACCACCACAGAGGCCCGGGGCCGAGAGATATAATACACTTTCTGCTGGGTGAGCTGAGAACAAATTTCAGAATTGTAATCAGAAACACAATAATGATATGTCCTGTATAATTTGACACAACTAGGTCATACAACATTAAAACAACAAAAACATGACAAGGATAATTGTATGCAGCCCCAACACACAGTTTATCCTGATAATTTAAACACAACATTCAATAAACTCATATAGATAGTGGTATGGCAACAGCTGCTTCTCTAGCACATTTAAATTTCTTATTGCCAATGGTATGTCATGGCCATCAACCTAGCAGTTATTTTCTAACAACTTAGCAGTTATTTTCTGTACTACAAAGTCTCTTAGATCTCTTGTGTTCTATGGTCTACACAAAGGGCAAGTAATCTCCAGCCAGCAGGCCAGATACAACCCTTGACATGCCTGTGTGTTGTCGGGGCTCACATGGGAACAAAGAATAGTAACACTGACATACAAGGCTTGTCATATGAGGCGACTGATGAAGGGGCCTAGGGAAGTTACCCTAGTAAATAAAAAGTGTAACAGAAATCGGATGTGCTGGCCTACATGTAGGCGCATAACACACAATCTCTGTGGTCTCTGTGGCGGAGTGGTTAAGCCCTTTGCCTTGTGAGTCGAAGGTCGTGGTTCGAATCCGGATCGCGCCGTTCTGTTCACGAGTGCAGTTTTTCCAGAGACCCTAGAATTGTTGCTGGAGCTACGGAGTTCGTGCTTTGTGCAATACTCTCGGCAGGTGGCTTGTCATTTCTGCGGAGAGGGACCGAGCCATATGGGGTAAAACCCGTGCAATGAAGTCAATCCTTCGGCTTTAAACCCTTTAAACACACAATCGCTCTTGGGCTCAGATCACATACAAATCACAAAGAGTGGTTTAACAAGTGGTCGCTATGGAGTGTTAGAAGCTCTTGAGTTAATGAAACCCTTGACGAGTTGATCAAGCATGCCAAAAGTACTAAAAGTTTAACACATTCGGAAACAGAAAATACTTGATCATTATTTTCTATATATGGGTCACTAATAGCGAGACACTGTGCTTGTCACCATGTGTCATGGAAATTCTGGGATTCGAGGCAAGATCGTCTATCCTAAGTAGTTTTTCTTTGTGTGCACATGGTATAAATCCAACTTTTCGTAAGTAAACAAAAATGTTCAAAATGGACGACGTAGCTGATGAATAGTGATGTCCAAAATGACTTTTTCAGACTTTTTAGCCAGTGATAGTGTTAAAACGAACTCTGAATGTGATAAGAATTTGAACTGTGATTCATGTGACAATGTTTATAGATCAATAGCAGACATTCCCAGGGGTACAGGAGTAGATGACGGACACCCAACTCGAAAACGACGGCATATCATACTGTGAATAGGTATGGGGATATCAGTTACAATAGCTTGTGGATTATAAAGAATAGATTCCACATATAGACAGGTTAGTAGCTCAATATATGAACACTATTCCATAGTTTAAAAGTCCTATGTTCATTTTGATTTTTTTAAATTGTCACTCTGAAAACTGATCATGCCGAAAAATAGCGTAGTTGAAAAATGGCTGGCAGCGAGTGTTAATAGCAGTTGTTACAAGGAATGATATTACAACATAATGAAAATTTAGCCTATAGACAATCACAGAATCTACAAGCATTATCCTTATATTTTGCCCATAACAAGGATGAGCAGTGTTAGCAAGTTCAAGGCTGCATACTCTTGGCTCACTTTAATTATATCTATAAAATTACAGCAGAAGCAGGTGTAGAGTAGACAGAAAGATAGTGTAAGATTAGCAATCTGAACTCAAGAGAAAGAACAACAGATACCAGTGGGAAAACGAGCTAAGGAAGAGACACTGGATAGAACACACACACTTCAAGACCGGCACCGAGTTTTGGAACCCGCAGGAAAAGAGTAGTAGGGAAGGCCTAGAAATACCTGAAAAAGAGAGCTGGAGACCGATATTAAAAGGATAGGCAAGATGTGGAAAGAATTGCAAGGAATGCCAAGAGAAGAATAACTGGAAGAAGTTTGTTGAAGACAAGGAATGGCAAGAGAGGAATAACTGGAAGAAGTTTGTTGAAGACAAGGAATGGCAAGAGAGGAATAGTTGGAAGAAGTTTGTTGAAGACATATGCTCCGCTGGGAGTTGAAAGGTGAAGAACAAAAGATGACATAAGGCCAGATGGAAGTAGTTAGTAATTGTCAGATGCACTTCATACTGTGATAAACTTAAAAATATTTGTAGTTTATAACTAAACAATATCAATATTTATGAAAATATGTCCTGATCTATAGAGACAAAAATCAGTAGCATACCTCTTTAACTTTAATCTGGATCTAGACATTTTGGTTTCCTATGCAACCGTTGCAACGGGACTAGTCCTACACTTTGGAGTATATATATATCTTAATTATGACTGAAACCTATTTGTCGCTGGCTTTATATAGTATACAGCCTGATCCAGACACTGGTGGTTATCAGGTAAACACCAGTTCAAGTTGGTTTGCTGTGGTGGGTTTTTAACCCAGGATATTCAAACTATTGTTTAGATTTTGATAAGATCGGCAGTTCAAACTAATCACAATTCAATAGCAGGCACTACAGTGAGTCGTTCTGAGCAAAGAAGATAAGTCAAGATGACATAAAAAAAACAACAACATATTGGCCTATATACTAATACCACACATAACTGATTATGTGACTGACTATGCTAATTACGTCTCTCAAAGTCCAAATATAATGCTCTGATGAAATATTTCCAAAAATAGATGGAGCGTTGACCTCATGGAAAAATTTTGTTTATTTTCCGTCGTACATGAATGTCACTTCGTCCTGCTTGAAGTGCTTCCCTACTCACGCTCAATTGTCTTATTAAACTTTCACTTCTTTCATTACAGTAACAAAGAAGTCCCTTTTATTCGATATAGAACAGCCACATTTATAAAACCTGAATATACTATCTAACTTGTTAATTTAAAACATAACGTCTAAAAGGATAATCAATATCTATCGCACAAATTCATTACTGTCTCGTCTACATCTGATCCAATCGCCATCTATTGCCGATCCTAAACTGTGTCAATGTACCGCCATCTTGGACCGATCACTTCTCTTTTATTTAAACAAAGCATATCGTTAGATCGCAACAGTGAACGTACATAGTCACTTACTTGTCTTCCTTATGTAAGCACGGCATGTTTTCTTTTTCTTCTTTCTCCTTTGGACCAAAATTCTCGTCAACAACAATCGCGTCGCAGGCTTTCAACATTGTGCTGCCGTCCTCACCACTGATGGATGATGACGTATTAACCGACTAGTCACGTGACTTCCGATGTTCACGATGAAAGTAAGAGTGTGCATGCCGGACACAATAGCTCAGAAAATGGTGTCCGTGCTTAAGGTGTATACATAACAAACTCACAGTAGATGTAATAGAAATACAAATCATATTTGGAAAAAAAATGATAATAATAGTATTCTGAAAAACCGCTTCCCAGGCAACACTCATTTGAAAAATATTACAATAATATTCCTGCTAAAATTTTACTATCTTCAAAATTACATCAGAGACTTTCGCCTGTCGCTACGGAGTTTGTGCACTGCCACTGAGATCTTCCTGTGTAAGAAAGAGACCGGAGAATACATAGTTAATCATTGTAGTGCGCTGATGATGGTCGCATCAATGAAGCCAGATCGCATACCATCATGGACGTCTACGTAATTTTTCCAGTAGGAATTGGGGAGGAGCAAAATAAAAAACAATAAGTTTGTCGTTTTCTACGAGACAAAGGAAAAGGGGTCTGCGAAAAGTTACCAACAACACTAGAAATAACAAGTCACCTACATCAACATAAGAAAGAAATTTGGCACAGAACCTTGCATGAATTACATTGAGAAACAAAGAATGAAGTGGTTTGGCCACCTAATAAGAATGCATCCAAACTCTACAGTATACAGTCTTCTACAACAGAACATCAGGAAAGAAAGTGAGAGGAAGACCACGAAAAAGATGGTCAGATTGCATAGCAGAATCTTGCCAAAGAGCAAAAATAACAATCACCCAGGCTACCAGAACAACGCAAGACAAAAACAGAAAACCACGACACTAGGCAACAACCCGGTAACAGTGTGACGACAACAGAAGAAAAAGCCGACCATCGCAAGCGGTGATGACAACATGCTCAGACGTGTGTTGTTGCTCTTCTCTGATGTGTGCGGAGGTGACTGTAGAATCCTATCCTTGAACACAATCATCTTCCATAGGTGGGTTATGTTAGTTATGTTATGCGATCGACGTCATAGCACATTGGGCATTCCCATTCGTGCTCTGTCTCGATTGCCATCCCAAAGTCCATTTGCTCACAGTACCCATGAGAAGTTGATTACTATATCTTCTCTCTACCACGAAGACGACACTGTCTGGCATGTCCAAACTTAACGCCTAACTCTCGAACTCGTTCCAGTGTCTGAGACCCGCCCATGTCGCACAATTGAGAGCGTACCGCATTGATGATATCGGCTCTGTCCGTGCTTCTGCCCACTTGAGTCGGGGCACTGTTTGCAAGAGAGTCAGCACGCTCGTTACCCCGCACTCCAGCATGTCAGGCGTGTACAGCCAAGTATTTTCTTGAGATGTGATCTCCGAATGATGTCCACCCATTCCACACGCATACTTCCAGATTCAATCAGTTGAAGCATATTCATCGAGTCTGATATGATGATCGTATGGGTAGCCTGTTGCTCAGCCACCCATGACAGAGCCCTGGAGGCAGCGGTGATCTCCATAGTCATGCTCGATGTCGTTGTCTCAAAAGCCCGCAGTCCTCATGAAGTGTGCGACCGTTTCGTTGTGCTGAGTAAGCCCACGATGATCTGGTGCCACGCTTGACAGAGCCATCGGTGTAGATAATGATATCACCTGGGTGGGAGTGCTGATCCACGAGTGCAAGAATTTCCGCATTGACGACGAGGTGGGACATACATGGTCATGGTTGGACATGTGGGTGTTGTGTGTTCTTTTCGTGCAGCTCGTTTTTTTGCGCCTCAACGGTACGACGACTCCTATAGCTATGTGAGTTCCACTTGTGTTGCTAAAGCGCCACATTTGGCGATCTTGCGCAAGGGATTCCAGCACGTGGTGTCTATATCGAAACATTTCAGACACACTTTAAGAATGTCTTTAAAGCGTTTTTTCTATCCACCAGCTGAACGTCTGTCCCCTTCAAGCTCACCATTCATTAGCTGGTTTTGAGATGAGTTTATGAGGCATACTAGCAACGTGACCAGCACATCTCACCGGGGCTTACTGCAACAAGTTGTTGACGCTTGAAATCTTGACTTTTATGACGATTTCGGTATCTGAAATTTTGTTCCTGCTATTTTACTTTTAGTAATCTGCATAGCAAACTTGTGTGGAACTGGTTTAGCTCTCTCGCGATCCCCGTTTTCTTACGTGTCTGATGTACACTATCCGTGTCTCGCTGGCATACAACAATGGCGAAACAGTAAAAAAACCAACGTACTTTTGTCTCTCTAGTGCAATGGCGTACAGCAGCGTGGTTAGCATTATAACCCAATAAACGTTCAGCTTTGTGTCTATCCTTATCCTCTTTCTCTCTCACACATAGTTCAAAACACAGCACTAGTTTTGAAGTTCCATATACAGCACTAGTTTTGAAGTTCCATATACAGCACTAGTTTTGAAGTTCCATATACAGCACTAGTTTTGAAGTTCCATATACAGCACTAGTTTTGAAGTTCCATATACATCACTAGTTTTGAAGTTCCATATACAGCACTAGTTTTGAAGTTCCATATACAGCACTAGTTTTACGTTCCATATACAGCACTAGTTTTGAAGTTCCATATACAGCACTAGTTTTGAAGTTCCACATACAGCACTAGTTTTGAAGTTCCACATACAGCACTAGTTTTGAAGTTCCATATACAACACTGACTTTGCCCTTCGATACACAGCACTGACTTTGCCCTTCCATACACAGCATTGGCTTTGCCCTTCCATACACAGCACTGCTTTGCCCTTCCATATCAGCACTGACTTTGCTCTTTCATACACAGCACCGACTTTACCCTTTATATACAGCATTGGCTTTGCCTTCCATATACAGCCTGGCTTTCCTTCCATATACAGCCCTGGCCTTTCATATACAGCACTGGTTTTGGTCTTTTATATACATCACTGGCTTTGGATATCCTATTGTTGACCTCAGTGGCTATGTCTACCGTTCTGTATAGGATGCTGTCAAGATAGGCAAAGCTGTCCGCTGGCAGGATACACTGCTTAATATTAATGATGGGACCATGGTACTACGATATATATATGTATACACATGCACACACACATACAAAAAACACACATTTTAAATAACAAAACACAACATATTAATTCAGACTGTTGTATTTATTTCTCCAAGCAGAAAGATTGATTTATTTATCCAGAAACTGTAACTGGCAAATATAGCATTACATTTGGTTATACTTTTACCTATTCTCAATCTAAATGTTAAAAACATAATTTCAATCATAACTGGATGACTTTTACTGAAACAAATAATGTGATATATATATATATATATATATATATTCTTCTGACAAATCTATTTTTATAATGGCTCACTAAAAAAGTGGGCTAAGATTATCAATGATAATGAAACAATTTGTATATAATTTGAATAAAGAACACATTCTTAAAAATGGCATCATGGTGAAATGAACATGTGGGAGGGAAAAATGACAGAAGGTGGGACAATAATGATGGCGGAGGGAAAATAATGATGGTGGAAGGGAAAATAATGATGGTGGAAGGGAAAATAATGATGGTGGAGGGACAATAATGATAAGTAAAGGGATTGCTCCATACAATTAAGAGCATATGCATGAAAAGATGTAAAAGAATATTGTACAAAGAAGAAAATATAATAAAATAATGTATTTAAAAGAATTTGGAAAATAGATGTATATTTGCACTATATACATAATATTTCATAATGTCCACTCAGTATGAACTGCATAAATCAAACACACATGAGTAGTAGTACATACAAGAAGATAGAACTGTGGGTGGTGGTTGTGTGATCGATGTTTAGAAACACTGAAGGATAGAAAGGATAGAAAGAAACACTGGAGGATAGAAAGGATAGAAAGAAACACTGGAGGATAGAAAGAAGCACCGGTGGGTAGAAAGAAACACCGGAGGGTAGAAAGAAACACCGGTGGGTAGAAAGAAACACCGGAGGATAGAAAGAAACACCGGAGGGTAGAAAGAAGCACCGGAGGATAGAAAGAAACACCGGAGGATAGAAAGGAACACCGGAGGGTAGAAAGAAACACCGGAGGGTAGAAAGAAGCACCGGAGGGTAGAAAGGAACACCGGAGGATAGAAAGGAACACCGGAGGGTAGAAAGAAGCACCGGAGGATAGAAAGAAACACCGGAGGATAGAAAGGAACACCGGAGGGTAGAAAGAAGCACCGGAGGATAGAAAGAAACACTGGAGGATAGAAAGAAGCACTGGAGGATAGAAAGCACTAGAGAATAGAAAGAGCACTGGAGGATAGAAAGAAACACTGGAGGATAGAAAGAAACACTGGAGGATAGAAAGAAACACTGGAGGATAGAAAGAAACACTGGAGGATAGAAAGAAACACTGGAGGATAGAAAGAAACACTGGGGGATAGAAAGAACACTGGAGGATAGAAAGAAACACTGAGATAGAAAGAAACACTGGAGGATAGAAAGAAACACAGTAAGTAAGATAAATGATGTTTATATTATGTTATCTACTATAGTATTCCTACCAATCAACAATGGTATTCTTTAAATTTATTATAGTATTTCTAGCAATCAACAATGGTATTCCTTGCAAATTTATTATAGTATTTCTAGCAATCAACAATGGTATTCCTTGTAAATTTATTATAGTATTTCTAGCAATCAACAATGGTATTCCTTGCTAATTTATTATAGTATTTCTAGCAATCAACAATGGTATTCCTTGCTAATTTATTATGGTATTTTTAGCAATCAACAATGGTATTCCTTGCAAATTTATTATGTATTTTAGCAATCAACAATGGTATTGCTTGCAAATTTATTATAGTATTTCTAGCAATCAACAATGGTATTCCTTGCTAATTTATTATAGTATTTCTAGCAATCAACAATGGTATTCCTTGCTAATTTATTATGGTATTTCTAGCAATCAACAATGGTATTCCTTGCTAATTTATTATGGTATTTCTAGCAATCAACAATGGTATTCCTTGCAATTTATTATGTATTTCTAGCAATCAACAATGGTATTCCTTGCAAATTTATTATAGTATTTCTAGCAATCAACAATGGTATTCCTTGCAAATTTATTATAGTATTTCTAGCAATCAACAATGGTATTCCTTGCAAATTTATTATGTATTTTAGCAATCAACAATGGTATTGCTTGCAAATTTATTATAGTATTTCTAGCAATCAACAATGGTATTCCTTGCTAATTTATTATAGTATTTCTAGCAATCAACAATGGTATTCCTTGCTAATTTATTATGGTATTTCTAGCAATCAACAATGGTATTCCTTGCTAATTTATTATGGTATTTCTAGCAATCAACAATGGTATTCCTTGCAAATTTATTATGGTATTCCTAGTGATCTACAATGGTATTCCTTGCAAATTTATTATGGTATTCTAGTATCACAATGGTATTCTTGCAATTTATTATGATTCTATGACTACAATGGTATTTCTAGCAATCTACAATGGTATTCCTAGATTTATATGGTATTCCTAGTTATCTATGGCATCCCTTGCAAATTTACTATGGTATTCCTAGTGATCTATACTGGTATTTCTTGCAATTTACAATGGTATTCCTAGTGGCCAATGGTATTTCTAGCAATCTGCAATATCATTCCTTGCAATCTACTATGGTATCCCTTGATAATTTGTGATGTTATTTCTAGTAATCTACTATGGTATTCCTTGCAAATTTACTATAGTATTCCCAGTGATCATTATAGTATTCCTAGCATCTACTATAGTATTCCTGATTACTATAGATTCCAGTGATCTGCTACAGTATTCTAGCATCTACTATAGTATTCCTAGTGATCTGCTACAGTATACCTAGTGATCTCTTATGGTATTCAATGAAAATGTAAGTACATGGGATCATCAATTGCTTATAATAAACAAACCTGGGAGAGAAAATGGCAGTACACAATGAGAGGACATTAGAAACTATGTTTTTAGGACTGTACAAGGAAGTGTTACAGAACTTGCAACAGACGAAGCCCGGTGGATGATCTGTATCGCTTCCATTGAGTGCCCTAATAGAGGCACTGAGATATTGTATCATCAATTGAAACAATAGGGAGACACCAGTCGAGACATGGTCCAGTATGTTGATAGTACTTCTCCCTCTGATTTAAGGTCAATATGTCATAGTTCATTCTCTCATACAAGGTCAATATGTCAGAGTTTATTCTCTCATACAAGGTCAATATGTCAGAGTTCATTCTCTCATATAAGGTCAATATGTCATAGTTCATTCTTTCATACAAGGTCAATGGCATAGCTCATTCTTTCATACAAGGTCAATGGCATAGTCTCATTCTCTCCTTCATACAAGGTCAATATGTTATAGTTCATTCTCTCATACAAGGTCAATATGTTATAGTTTATTCTTTCATACAAAGTCAATATACCAAACTTGGTAATTCTTTATAAGGTCAGTCTGCATAAGTTCACCACTCTATACAAGGTCAGCAGCCAAAATTCACTATCCTATACAAGGTAAACATGTCAAAGTTCACTATCCTATACAAGGTCAACATGTCAAAGTTCACTATCCTATACAAGGTAAACATGTCAAAGTTCACTATCCTATACAAGGTAAACATGTCAAAGTTCACTATCCTATACAAGGTAAACATGTCAAAGTTCACTATCTATCAAGTCATGTCAAGTCATATCTATACAAGGTCAGCATGTCAAAGTTCACTATCCTATACAGGTCAGAATGTCAAAGTTCACTATTCTATACAAGGTCAGTATGTCAAAGTTCACTATCCTATACAAGGTCAGCATGTCAAAGTTCACTATCCTATACAAGGTCAGCATGTCAAAGTTCACTAACCTATACAAAATCAATATGTCAAAGTTCACCATTCCATAAAAGATCAATATATCAAATTGTATCACCTAATAACAATTCAAAAGATAATGGTTCCACAGAACTCAGAGAACTCACATAACTCACAGACATCAGAAAACTCACAGAGCTCACAGAACTCAGGGACATAGAAAACTCACAGAGCTCACAGAGCTCAGAGAACATAAAAACCAAGATGGAATCATTATCTAAAACAATGATCATAAAAACACTAGATTCTATCATTTTGACCAACATTTCTGATGTTCTATTTGATGTACTAGTCAGAACATCAGTTTGATGGAGTTTCATTTGGTACGTTGGACGACACGTTATATAATATTTACCTTAGACATAGAATAGATGATTGGAAATATATGTTAGAAACTGATACTCAAAATATGGCTGGAGACTAACATTCGCGCGTGTGTTGCCGGGACTTGCAAGGGGAGAAAAGAATAGTAACAATGCAACCTACAAGGCATGTTGTAGGAGGCGATTAAGGTAAGGGACCTAGGAATGCTACCCTAGTAAATAAAAAGCGTTACAGAAATCGAATGTGCATGCGTACTTGTAGGCGCACAATTGGCACAAATTCCAATCACTCTTAGACTCGGTTCACATACAAATCACAAAGAGTGGCTTAACAGGTGGTCATTATGAAGTGTTTGAAGTTGAATTCTATATGTTCTTCAGAATGGCATATGCTGATTTTGCCTTTTGTATTCCAATCCTAACATCTTCATCCGTGCCTCCTTGAATGTTGATAACACTTCCCAGAAATGTAAATGTGACAGAATAACTAATCAAAAAAAGTTGCACATAAACATACGAAAAATACATGGAAGATTTAGATATGGTAATACTTGCAACAAAGTCATATAACAATCAGTTATATAAAACTGGAATTAACATATATATTTATATCCTGCAATAAATTTATTCATAAATTTAATAAAAATAAATTTTGAACATTGCGTTTATTTAAAAAAAAAAAGACAATATTTTCAGAACGTTCTCAGAATTAAAATTATCATTAATTAATTGCCTCAGGGGTTATAGAAGGAAGACAAGATAATTTAGTAAGGAAGATAGGGTATAAGGGTTTAAAGATGAAATAATCACTCCATTGCATAGGATTTTAACTCATAAATGGCTCCCTCCAAGGCTCCCTCTCTGCAGAAATGGCTTGTCCCCTCTCTGCAGAAATGGCTTTGACCTCTCTCTGCAGAAATGGCTCTGAGTGCTCCTCTCTGCAGAAATGGCTCGTCGCCCTCTCTGCAGAAATGGCTTGAATCCCCTCTCTGCAGAAATGGCTTGACTCTCTCTCTGCAGAAATGGCTGCTCCCTCTCTTTTGCAGAAATGGCTCGGCCCCTCTCTGCAGAAATGGCTCGGCCCCTCTCTGCAGCAATGGCACACCACCTGCTGAGAGTATTGCACAAGCACTGTAGTTTCTGTTACTCTCGACCGACCTTTATTCTGGGCAACTTTTATTCTGGACCGTTCACTTCAGCTCTGCCCATTTTGTCAGTGTGTTGTCTGGGCTCAAAATACTTTTGTTATTGTATGTCCATATTGTACACAAACTCATATTTATTCCTCTTCCTCGCCTGTGTGGTGCCAGAGCCCACAAGGGAAGCAAGGAATTGTACCACTGTGACCTACAAGGCATGTTGTAAGACGCAACTGATGTAGGACCTAGGGAAGCTACCCTAGTAAATAAAAACGTCGCAGAAATAGGATGTGCTGGTCTACTTGTAGGTGCATAACTGGTACAATGAATAATTATTCTTATGCTCCGATCACATACAAATTACACAGAGTGGTTAAAAAGTGGTCAATATGGAGCGTCAAGAAGAAGATTTCTTTTCATGTGCCGTAGCTGTCACACAGATTAACCCCTTTACCCTTCTGAGTTGCAATACTGGCTCATGGTATTTTTAAAGATGTTTCAAAGACACTACACTGGCTCATGGTATTTTTAAAGATGTTTCAAAGACACTACACTGACTCATGGTATTTTTAAAGATGTTTCAAAGACAATACACTGACTCATGGTGTTTTTACTTCTTCTTCTTGTCCTTCAAACGCTCCATATCGACCACTTGTTAACCACTCTTTATGATTTGTATATGATTTGAGCCTAAGAGTGATTGTACACTGTGTCCCTTATGTGCCTACAAGTAGGCCTGCACATCCAATTTCTTCAATGCTTTTTATTTACTAGGGTAGCTTCCCTAGGCCCCTACCTCAGTTCCCTCTTACGACATGCTTTATAGGTCACAGAGTTACTATTCATTGCTCCCCTTGAGAGTCTTGGAAGCACACAGGTGTAAGATGCTTCAAATCCGATATACTAGCTAATACAGCCTACTTTGCAATATGCATGCATCCAAGGGGGTAACAGAAAATGGGGATTGAAAGAATTAAGCTGTCAGTGTATTAATAAAAATAAAAAAGTCCAACACATATTGGAGAATCTATATAATCACATACCTGACCAATGAGAACTCACAATTCTGCGTGAAGAATTCGACTAATCACGGATTAGCACACAAAAACAACTATAATCATTGGTTGCAAAAATTACAGCAGCAGAGATCAGTTTTGAATTTTTAAAAAACTGATAAGATAAAAATATAGCGAGGATGACACACATTAAACAATAAAATTGTTATGATTAAGAGTTAACACAATGGGTCCAAAGATGACGGATTTACTCCATTGCACCGGGTTTTCCCATATGGCTCAGTCCCTATCAGCAGAGATGGTATGTCCTTTACCGAGAGCATTGCTCAAAGCACAAACTCTGTAGCTCCAACAATCCTAGGGATCTCATGAAAAAATTGCACATGTGTCTTAGTCCAAATTCGAACGCACAACCTTCAGTACGACAGGCAAATAACATAACCACTTGGCCAATGAGACCCTCCCAGGATTAAGAGTAAGAATACGAAAACATATTGTGTGTTACTAGAGTATATACATTATTTATTCAAACTAGTTACTGGAACAGATAGGAAAACAAAGATCAGAATACTAAGAGCATGCACGTTCTTCCCAGCGGCAACATAGGAGTGTGAAGCATGGACATTTAACAAGGCAGTGGACAAACATATAAGTGCTTTTGAATATAAATGTTACAGAAGAGTCCTCCGTATATCATGGACAGAGAAGAGAACAAATAGATATATTCAGAAAGAACTCAAAATCAAAGATAACTGGCTAATGCTACAAATAAGAAAGAGAAAATTGAGGTATTTTGGACATATAAAGAGACACAAAGGGCTGGAAAAGACCATCATGGAAGGAGGCGTAGAGAAGAGGCAGAAGACCACGGAGAAGATGGACTCAGGATGTAACTGATGGTTTAAGCATGACTGCTGCAGAAGCTGGACTATGAGAGGGAGAAATTCCAAAGGATTGTTAAGTCGGCAAAGTCCTGCTCAGGACAAAGCTATTTGATGATGATGAGTTAAAAGAATGTCAATTTTAAAATTCTAATTTTTTAAGGGGTAAATTAATTTTAAAACAAAAGCCACAAATACCAACACAAGACGACTACTATAATATGAGCAGATTAAAACAAGTTGTCGTTCTGCGACTTAAAACAGGACACAATTGGCTCCGCAGCCACATGTATACAAAATTCAAGACTGACATTTCAGCCGTGTGTACATGTGGAGAGGCACACCAGACTGCAGAGCACATACTTCAAGACTGCCCCGAATATGATATACAGAGGCAAACTCAGTGGCTTAACAAAACAACACTCAACACAAAACTACACGGACCTCTGTGCGAGCTACAAAAAAGACAGCGAGGTTTATACAAGCGACAATGAAAAATATATAGACAATATTTCAAGCAGCGAAAAAGGATTTAAAAACATATTGCTTTAAAACAAAAATTTACAGAAATCAGCAGGTGATAGTAATTTAAAAATTGCAACTAAAATAAACACTGTGTAAATATTCCAGGACATGGAAGTCATCACAAGAACATGTCAAGATTGTATAATAATAACCTTCAAATGAAAGAACATAATAATTGCAAGGCAGAGAAGGTATTGGTAGATCACAAGTTGAAACAAGTCATTTCAGGGAAGTTAACAGCTGAAAAATTATTGGTTACTAAACTGATGTCATTGCACTCTGAGCAGACCTATAGGTGATCAGTCTTCTCCAATAGATATTGAAGTGTATGCATACTGATGGTTCTTGTAGCTTGCTAGTTAAACACACTTATCACTCTGCTCCTAAGGCATCCAGTTCTACCTGTACAATGGGTAACCCCAAACTGGTAACCTGTACAACTGGTAACCTGTACAACTGGTAACCTGTACAACTGGTAACCTGTACAACTGGTAACCTGTACAACGGGTAACCGTACACGGTAACCTGAAAAATGAAGATCATGGCATTTCCTTTTACGGGGCATCGCCATCAACCATAGTAAATAAGTTCTTGAGTTTCTAGGCATCACTTATAAGTTCAGCAGTTTGCCATTCAGTAGTAAGTGTCTGTAGCTTAAGTGGTAGTGAGCTTGATCACAACTAAGCGTACCTGGTTCAAACTCCACGGTGGGTAAGTTTGGAAGCAAATTACTTCCCTTGAATTTTTACGAACGATAAAAATAGGCCTCACCGTTCTGAAAGCAATGACAAACTACTGAACGTATAAGTGGTGCCTAGAACATCAATGACTTGTTTATTGTTGTCGCTGGCTAAGCCCTGTAAAGGATAATATGCCACAATTTTCATTTTCAGTTTGCCATTTTCTAGAGTAAACTACAACATATCTGGTCTAGCTTCATCACAGAGGACTTTGTTCCAGCATGTATGTCAACAGATGACGTTCTATCATATTACACAGAACTTGTCGCATGGTATGCAACAGATGTCGTTTTGCTCATTCTCACACAGAGAGACTTGTTTGTTCCAGCATGGTATGTCAACAGATGTACGTTTTGCTATCATTATCTGACACAGAGAGACTTGTTTGTTCCAGCATGGTATGTCAACAGATGACGTTTGTACTATCTCACAGAAATTGTTTGTTCCAGCATGTATGTCAACAATGTAGTTCTATCTTATCTCACAGAGAGACTTGTTTGTTCCAGCATGGTATGTCAACAGATGTACGTTTTGCTATCATTAATCCATGACAACAGAGACTTGAATTTTCATCACAAGCATGGTATGTCAACAGATGTACGTTTTGCTATCATTATCTGACACAGAGAGACTTGTTTGTTCCAGCATGGTATGTCAACAAATGTACGTTTTGCTATTATTATCTCACACAGAGAGACTTGTTTGTTCCAGCATGATATGTCAACAGATGTACGTTTTGCTATTATTGTCAAATATACATAATAACCAGTACAACGACAACCAAGTTTTCAGTACAAACATCAACAAACTTTTCTATACAATATTAAAAGTTAATTGCATATCCTTTACAGGACTTTGTGAATCAACCCCAGCTTTTAACGCTGTTTGTGATTTTCTAGACATTATTACGTTCAGTAGTTTGCCATTGCTTTCTGAACGGTGGTGCCATCGTATTTTGTAAAATCCACGCCAAACAATTTGCAACCAAACTGTCCGCAGCGTGATTCGAACTCAGAACGTTGGGGTTAATAGACCAAATCACTATCCCCTAAGCCACAGATGCCACCATACAATATTATAACAGCATATTTAAAAAAAAGTCAAGGAACCATTTGATACCATGTGGTATATAGGTAATACGGTGTTAGGTCTGTATTTTCATTGACTGTTGACAAACAATGGGTGATATGATCGACATCATGCTGGCCACCTTGACTTGTCTGTGCTTTACCTGGTACACAATTAAGGATGGGTTGACCTGAGAGCTGTTACGGACTGAAAAAAATTCAACTTACTGTGGAATTGAAATGGGCCAACTGTGTGTTTTGAGGTCCTAAAGTTCAGCAAAGATTAGTAACACTGAGACCTACAAGGCATATCATAAGAGGTGAATGAGGTAGGGGTCTAGGGAATCTACCCTAGTAAATAAAAAGTGTAGTAGAAATAGAATGTGTTAGCCTACTTGTAGGCGCATAGCTGACACAATGTACAATCGCTCTTCGGCTCAGATCACATACAAATCACAAAGAGTGGTTTAACAAGTGGTCGATACGGAGCATTCAAAGACGAACCCGGGCTACTAACCTAAGAAAGCAAGTTCACTAACAACTACGCTACTGCTGCTCTCACAGCAGTATATCCTCATCAAGGTGCATGTTCTTTATAAGACATTGCTCTCTTTGCAGCACAACTGAAATTCACTGTCTCTAGTCAGTTCACCCACTTCGTCGATGGTCATATTCATGGTTTCATTAATATCTTGTAGCCATCTTCTTCTTGGTCTGCCTCTGCGTCCTGGGACCCTGCCCTCTAATATTGTTCTCTCTAGGCCATTGTGATGCTTGATGTGGCCAAAGTATCTAATTTTTCTGTATAGTATGTTGTTTATCAGCCAATTCTCTTTAACATTTAGTTCTTTCAGGACATCAGTGTTCTTTCTTTTTTCAGTCGTCCATGGTATTTGTAGGATCTTTCTGTAGCATTTAGTTTCGAAGGCCTGGATTTTTGTTCTTGTTGTTTGTGTAATGGTCCATGATTCACAACCATAAGTAGCCACTGGGAAAATGCATGTTCTCAGTATTTTTAATTTTAATATTTTTCATGTGCTTTGCCACATGTTCTTCATTGTGTTTAACTTCCTGATTGCTATTGCCAATCTTCTTGAGATCTCTTTGGAGCAGTCGCCGTTATTGTTAACTATTGATCCCAGGTATTCATAGCTCTCTACACGTTGAAGTTCTTCATTGTTTATTTGGATGTTAGGTGAGCCTTTTGCTTTGTCAGTTGACATGATTTTTGTTTTTGTGTATTCAAATCTGGAGAGATCTGGAAAAGATGGATTACAAATATGATCTCTAGTGCCTCTACCTCTTCTGAAACCTGCTTGTGTTTCATGTATTTCGTCTTCTAACTTTTTTCCATCCACTTCATGATGATTCTTAGTAGGATTTTGCTGGTATGACTTATAAGGGTAATAGTTCTGTAGTTGATGCATACAGTAGCATATACAGAAACAAAATTCTGATATATCTTTACGACTACCTGATGGTTGCATAAATTCTGGATCTGTCCGATTGGGGAATCAAGAATAAGGCAACTACAATCTATTAAACCGGTCTCCGTGGTCGCAAAGAGAGAGAGAGAGAGAGAGAGAGAGAGAGAGAGAGACACCAGTCTCTTCTCTACCCATTCTGGATAGGAGCCAGAATTTAACTTTACTAGCAATAGGGAGATTATTTCTTCATAATTCATAAAATGAGCATAAATTAGATGAAACTACTGTCAGCTTGTTATGCCTGTTACATTGGCTTCAGAATCCCATAGATGGGTCACATGATTCACTAATCTATCACATTCAGGCTAGAATACACAAAATCTATCCAAATAAAACTGAAAAATGACTTAGATGCTAGAGGCCACCCAAAATTCATGTCCAGCATGCTGCACTAACTTGAACGGATGTCCAAACAAACTAGTCATGACAGAAATGAAGTGTCTAAGTGGAGTGCTGGGAGTAAAAAAAAAAAAAAGGAACCCTTTCATACCTCGTGGTATATAGGTCAATACAGTGTTAGGCCTGTATTTTTCATTGACCGTCGGCACACAATGGGTGATGTGGTCAGCATCACGCCGGCCGCCTTTACTTTCCCAGAGCATGTCAGGTTGAGGCTGGGTCAACCTGAGAGCCGTCGTGGTCGGAAAATTCCACGCGCATTGCGGGAGCTGAACCCAGACCACCAGCCTTGCGAGGAGTGCTGGGAGTATCAAGAAGAAACCAGTTTAGAAGTGAAGACATCAGGAATAAAAGTGAGTACAACATCAGTACTGAACGTCATTAAGAAACAACAAATTAAATGGTTCAGCCACATAAGCAGATTACAGACAGTGTGTCTCAAAGAGCAATTCTACTCTGATACAGTGGATACAAAGCTAAAGGCAGTCCATGCAAATGGTGGACATCAGAAATAACACAAGTGGGGAAAAACACTTTTTATGAAGTGTGCACAAAATCTCGTTCTATAATTCTTTTAGTATCCTGACGATGTGATTCAAAACATGATTAGAAAAAAAGAAAGAATACGCCACAAGATAAAGGTACCTTAAGAATAATGAGAAGAAGAAGAAGAAAGAAACTAAAACAAAAATATAATGAACTGTATGAATTTGTCGAAGGCAAGGGCACTAGCAATGCCATATATATTTATATATATACACATAAATATAGCTGATAATGGCTATTGTTATTTTATTGTATTCAATACACAGTTTTGTTTCAATCTAAGAAACATAGTGAATGGAAACATTCATATATTTTATTAGGCAATGTCAATGACTGTCAGGCAATGTAGGTGGAAGCAACATAATGAAAACATGGGTCTGGCACACTTGTACAAACTAACTGGTAGGCAAACAGATGCATTCGCTGGTTCAGTCAAACAAAATGAATGATACTTCAAACTGGTAACAAATGCTACCATGCATGCCAGGATCCTTTTCCATGTTCAGGTGGACACTGAAAAATAAATAAAATAAAGAGATAAGTCAAAGTTGCAGACAGAACTAAGATAAATTGTTCGGTAATAAATTCTGCAGAACTGACCAGTTATGCTTTAGAAATTGTTTGTTTCTCTTACTTATGATCATTTTCTTCTTCTGGCAGAAGGGATAACTGACCAGTTATGCTTTAGAAATAGTTTGTTTCTCTTACTTATGATCATCTTCTTCTTCTGGCAGAAGGGATAACTGACCAGTTATGCTTTAGAAATAGTTTCTCTTACTTATGATCATTTTCTTCTTCTGACAGAAGGGATAACTGTCCAGTTATGCTTTAGAAATAGTTTGTTTCTCTTACTTATGGTCATTTTCTTCTTCTGGCAGAAGGGATAACTGACCAGTTATGCTTTAGAAATAGTTTGTTTCTCTTACTTATGATCATTTTCTTCTTCTGGCAGAAGGGATAACTGACCAGTTATGCTTTAGAAATAGTTTGTTTCTCTTACTTATGATCATTTTCTTCTTCTGGCAGAAGGGATAACTGACCAGTTATGCTTTAGAAATAGTTTCTCTTACTTATGATCATTTTCTTCTTCTGACAGAAGGGATAACTGACCAGTTATGCTTTAGAAATTGTTTGTTTCTCTTACTTATGGTCATTTTCTTCTTCTGACAGAAGGGATAACTGACCAGTTATGCTTTAGAAATAGTTTGTTTCTCTTACTTATGATCATTTTCTTCTTCTGACAGAAGGGATAACTGACCAGTTATGCTTTAGAAATAGTTTGTTTCTCTTACTTATGGTCATTTTCTTCTTCTGACAGAAGGGATAACTGACCAGTTATGCTTTAGAAATGTTTTTTCTCTTACTTATGATCATTTTCTTCAATGCTCCATACTGACGACTTGTTAAACCACTCTTTGTGATGTGTGTGTGATCTGGGCCTAAGAGCGATTGTACGTTGTGCTAGTTATGCACCTACAAGTAGGCCAGCCACATCCGATTTCTGTGACACTTTTTATTTACTAGGTAGTTTCCCTAGCCTCGACCTAGTCACCTCTTATGACATGCCTTGTAGGTTGCAGTGTTACTATCCTTTGTTCCCCTTGAGAGCCCTGGCATGGGCGACTTATGGCCATGAACTCCATCTTTAACTGTTTGCGTACAAGTCGTTGCTGCCTTATCGCAAGGAAGTATCATCGTTCGAAAGCTTGTAAATATTTTGTTGCTTTTCCGTTCCTATTCAACTTTTAACTGAAAACTACTCAAATATGAATTGCAAACAATAATGAATACATATCATCATGGCTTATGTTAGAAATAGAAGTGAGAGTGTACCATTCATTCTAGGATCAAACTAGAGATTTTTCATGAATGGTCATGATGCTAGTTTGTAAACAGTTAATAACCCATTTACAGTTTTCTTAATGTTTATGTATTCATAAATAGATTTCCCGCCCGAGTGGTTACCGGGCCCAAGTTTGGGGTGTAAAGAATAGAACCACTGTTACCTGCCATGCATGTCGTAAGAGGCGACTACGGAGGTTTGGCTGAAATCGGATGCATGTGTCCTAAGCGTGTAGAAGTCTATGCGTTTAGGGGCCTACCAAACCAATGTGCAACGTATACACGTTCTTGGCAAAGATCAAACATATCACAAAGAGTGATTAAAATTGGTGTAAAGAACGAACGCAAAGAAGAAGATAAGATATCCAATATAAAGAGAGCAATCGGAATTACTTATTCCACCTATTGTTCATCAAGACACTTCCTAACTTGGATTTTTTTCTCCCAATTTCAATTTGTAATGCATGCCAATATGAACTTGGAAGTAAAACTTAAGAGGATCCTTCCTAGATATGTTGTAGTTTGGATTTTGGTGCAATAATAATGAGTGGTATGATGATGTGTGCTTGATGGTAAATCACATCACTGCCAGACAATTCACAACATAGTTGGAGATGAAATAACTATAGAGTTCTGCTTAGGTAGTTGGATTACATGTTTTATTGATTTTCCTTATACATAGGCAAAAACACGTCCATCCATGATCAATGTTTATATCAGTCTCCGTCACTAACGTTGCTACGCAGTCCCTACACAATTCTACGTCAACTAGTTTCACTTCGTAAATGTCTCGTTTAGTGTTGCCATTCTGCTTATAATGAGTAGATGCAGATTTGGTGCGCAAATGACCAACTAATTTCATATCTACCAACCTATCTAGCTAAACTACCTGTCTGGCCTATAAGCTACCACCTGGGGTTGAGGGACTGGCTGCATGCCTTCTACGGATAGACCTGGAGACTAAGACTTCTTGAGGAACTGAAGGGAGCTTAACTATTCTGGGAGACCATAAAGAAAACAGCCAGAGACCGTGAAAGGTAGCAAATAAGTGTTGAGGCCCTATGCTCCACGAGGAGCGGAGAGGAACAAGTAAGTAAGTAAATTAGCTTCTTCTTGAGCGCTTCATATTGACCACTTGTTAAACCCTCTGTGTGATTTGTATGTGATCTGAGTCTAAGAGCGATTGTACATTGTCAGTTATGCACTTATAGTTAGAACAGCAGAAGATGGCTCTGAGTAGAAATCAGTAAAAGTTACAGCCATATTGTCTATTAGTAACAAGAAGGAAGTCAGTAAAAGTTACAGCCATATTGTCTACTAGTAACAGAAGTCAGTAAGTCTACAATTCTACCTTATTTGCTAATCCAGATTGCTGTGATAAATCATCAGAAGAGACAGCTCTGCCTGGTAGCTCTTCTGTTTTTTCTTCCTCTCTACGTTTTAGACATGCAGCTTTGGGGTTCAAGTTTCTCTCTGAAACAAAATAAATCAGGACCTTGTTGTTATACAACCACACAAAATCAGGACCTTGTTGTTATACAATCACACAAAATCAGGACCTTGTTGTTATTCAACCACACAAAATCAGGACCTCGTTGTTATACAATCACACAAAATCAGGACCTTGTTATACAACCACACAAAATCAGGACCTTGTTGTTATACAACCACTCAAATTGTCTTAAGTAAAAAATGTACAGGGCATGGGTGAATTAATCAGACTGTTTGATTGATCAGACCATTATCAGTGTACTTTAGTGAGTAACTATGTGTGTTCTGATCTCTTATTTACACAGGAAGATTTCAGCGGCAGTGCATAAACTATGTAGTACCGGCGAGAGTCCTCGATGTAATTTAGAAGATGGCAAATATTTTGCATATTTCTTCTTTTTTTTTCTAATGAATTTTGCAAGGGCAGTGACTTTTCAGCATGCTCTTCTCGATTTAAACTGCCAAGGGTTCTTTTGGCTGCTTAACTTGAATACAGGACATATGTTTTATAGTCCATCTTGGATAGGACTAGGAACTAATAATAAACAGATTCTTCTTCTTCTTTGCGATCACCGCTTAGACTGATGTACCAGATTTCTCCATAAATCTTACTCATGTAGAAATCTGATTCATGCAGCCTTGAGCAGTGGTGTGTTTTTCATCACATCTTCAGCGCCAATTGGAGATCTGGTGCTTATCCTTCGGCGATGTGTCAGGTTTTAGCTAGCGTTTACTGGGTTTGCTCTCCGTTAACCTTTGACTATCCCCACCCTACCTGCAAGGCAGCAGGTTGTTATTTTCTTTTAGGGGACATGTGCATCCGACTTCAGCCAAACCACTTTAGTTCCTCTTACGACATGCGTGGCAGGTAACAGTGGTTCTATTCTTTACACCTCAAATTTGGGCCCCGGTAACTACTCGGACAATAAATAGATTCGAGAGATCAGTTCTTGCACAATGGGTGATCCCATGCATGCTTCATCCTCCAATGTAGTTACTATCTCATGGTCAATGTACCCACAAGATGTTGGTTAGCATATCTCATCTCTCTACTTTGCAGACAGCAATCAGTGATCACTACACCTGGGTACGTCTTGTAGGCAGCAACAATCTCTCTTAAAACTGCTCTGTCTGCAACCCTTCTTTGGTAAATACCCTATAACTGTTTTATTGTGCTTGTAAAAACGTGGCTTTTGTCCTGGTACACTAAGAGTTAATGGAAATTATTCACAATAAAGGAACAGTCATTAACATCGCGAGAACATACATCAGAGATCAGTCATGAATACCAAGATTGCAGTCAAGTGATGAACAGTCAACTAGGCAAAGAGTAAGTACAAGATGATCAAGAACTAATTAAGAGAAAGTAGCTGACTTAACTGAGACAGAATTAATTAGAAATGCTGACATCCTGAAATGAGCCCATCTGCCCAGCGTGTTCGTAGCGCGTTGGACTACGGGTGACTATCCCTCTGTGTGTGCGGGTTCAATTCGCGGGATGGCAGAAAAGCCACAGATTCTCCAGATTTACGGTGTTCGTGGCACCGAACTGAAGGGTTACGATGTCCATGGCACCGAGCGAAGAGCTGAAAAGCTCAAGTGCTTCTGGATCGAAAAAAAAAAAATTCCTGAAATGATCAAGAATTAATTAAGAGAAAGTAGCTAGGACTTAATCCTGAAATGATCAAGAATTAATTAAGAGAAAGTAAGTAAGCTAAATACTATAAGAAGGATGGTGCTGCAATGGATACCAGCACACTGTGGTATACCAGGAAACTAAAGAGCAGACAAATTATCTAAGGAAGTAGCAACACAGGAACAAAGGAATCAAATAATCACTTTCCAGGAAAAGAAAACACTCATCAAAGCTATTAGAAAAGAAGACCGGCAAGAGACAATTAGCCCTATCTAGATAGAACAAGGCAATTTGATATTGTTTGCTCAGACTGGACACAACAGAATGAACAGACACTACATAGAATAAAACTGCCATCATCCACATTAGCATGTGGACAGACTGACTGAGACATCCTGCAGGATTGTCACCTGATGAATCAACTGTGGAAAGAACACTGGCCAACAGAGGCAGACATCAACACAAAGCTGTTTGGCAGCTTTGATGAACTAACAAATACAACGACATACATCCAGAGAGTTGGACTCATTGTGTAGACATTGAACATCAGCGAATGAGAAGAAGAAGAGATAGTAGCTATGACTTAATCCTGACCTCGAACTTGACTCTCCAAGGAAGTGATGACATTGACTGCTTGCTGTAGTACCATCAGTTTTGTTAAAGGTTGACTGGAGTTACAGTGTAATGTCACCATTTGACCAAGTTCTTTAAATGCTTCATTGATATCTCGTACTCTTACCCTAGACAAGGAATGAAAATACAATATGATAATTATGTTAGATGTTAGTGGTGGATTGTATGCGCTCTGGTGGTTATCGAGCCAAATTTGGGGTGTAAAGAATAGAACTACTGTTACCTGCCATGCATGTCGTAAGAGGCGACTAAGGAGGTTTGGCTGAAATCGGATGCATGTGTCCTAAACGTGTGAGGGTCTATGCGTTTGGGGCCTACAAACCAATGTGCAACGTATACACGTTCTTGGCAAAGATCAAACATATCACAAAAGTGATTAAAATTGGTCGTAAAGAACAAACACAAAGAAATGGTGGGATTACCATTAATCAGAGACAATTTAAGCTGCTTTTTTTTCTTTGAATGCTCCACATTGACCATTTGTTAACCACTCTGTGTGATTTGTATGTGATCTGAGCATAAGAGCGATTGTACATGGTGCCAGTTATGCGCCTAAAAGTAGGCCAACATATCCGATTTCTGTTACGCTATTTATTTACTAGGGTAGCTTCCTAGACCCTATCTCAGTCGTCTCTTACGACATGTCTTGTAGGTTGCAGTGGTACTATTCTTTGCTTCTCTTTCAAGACCCGGCAACACACAGTGTTGTGCACTAATCAGAAATAGTAAAGCAACTCTGATTTGAAAATGGTTCGAACCAATACCCTCAGAATTGAAAGATCTCTCATCGATTAGTCCTTCCTTCCTTTTATGCACTTGAAATATTGTCTATATATTAAATTGTCTCTTGTATAAACTACACAGTCTTTTGTAGCTCCCACAGAGTTCTGTGCAAGCAAAGTGGTAAAGCCATTGTCTTGCGTTTTGAAGGTCGTTGGTTCGAATCCGGACTGCACCGTTCTATTCATGACTGCATTTATTTTCCAGAAACCACTAGGACTATGCCGGAGATACAGAGTTCCTCCTTTGTGCAATAATCTTGGAAGGTGGCATGCATTTCTGCGGAGAGAGACCGAGTCATATGGAGTAAAACCCGGTGCAATGATGTCATTTATACAGAAGTCTGTGTAGTTTTATTTCCAGTGTTGTTTCCCTAGGCCAGTGAGTTTGTTTCAGTATTAGGGGCAGTCATAAAGCATATGTTCTGCAGTAGTCTAGTATGTTTGACCAAATTTACACATGGCTGAATTACCAGTCTTGAATTTTGTTTACATGTGGCTTGTATGATGAAATAGGTTAGCTTGGCAACTGTTCAGTGCTGGTTTGTACTACAGATCCTGAGCATGTCAGTTTGGTGATATAGAAATACAAAGTTAAAGAAAAGATTTCTTCTTCTTCTTCTGCGTTCGTTCTTTACGACTAATTTTAATCACTCTTTGTGATATGTTTGATCTTTGCCAAGAACGTGTATACGTTGCACATTGGTTTGGTGGGCCCCTAAACGCATTGACTTTTACACGTTTATGACGTGCATCCATTTCAGCCAAACCTCCTTAGTCACCTCTTACGACATGCGTGGCAGGTTACAGTGGTTCTATTCTATACACCCCAAATTTGGGCCCTGGTAACCACTCGGGCGAAGAAAAGATGTAATATGTATTCTAACACAAGTAAATCTATAATGTTATTTCTGATGTCATTGGCTAGATAGATGGACAACGGATGGGAAGTGAAAGACTAAACCTCCAGAGGAAACATGGAGAAGAACTCTGAAAAGATCATTGAAAAATTGTGGCCTGATATGGGAAACAATAGGTAGAAGGGACACAGAACGGCAACAATGGAAATCTTCTGTGGAACTTTTGTGCCAAATGGAAACACAAAGATGATATAGATCAGTGGCGGCTCGTGGTCATTTTTGGTGGGGCCTGCCCCACTGGCCCTTAATGATGAGCCGCCCTGATATAGATAGTGTTATTTCTTATATTCTTTGTTCCTATATATTCACAAATCAAATGGATATTCATATATTTTTCTAAACCCTTACGCTCGTGTGTTGCTGGTGCTCTTTTTCTTCTTTGTGATATCGCTATTTTAATGATTATACCGCTAGACGTGTTCTTATGATGAAGTCGACTGTTGTCTGGAGCTTATCTCTGGTGTCATGTAGTTTTGAATATAGTGTTGGGTTGTAGGGCCAGCATTCATTTCTAGGGAGGACATACTGGGATAGTCTTGTCGGACAAGGCTGGGGCTATCCTGTTGTCTGGAGCATATCTCTGGTGCCATGTAGTTTTGAATATAGTGTTGGGTTGTAGGGCCAGCATTCATTTCTAGGGAGAACATACTGGGATAGTCTTGTCGGATAAGGCTGGGACTATCAGGCTATCAACGGAGCAAAGAATAGTACACTGCGACCTACAAAGCATGTTGTAGAGGCGATTGGAGGTAGGGGGCATTGGAGGCTACCTAGTAAATAAAAAAAGCATTGCAGAAATCAGATGTGCTGACCTACTTGTAGGCGCATAACTGGCACAATGTACAATTGATCTTAGGCTCATATCACATATGAATCACAAAGAGGGGTTAACAAATGGTCGATATGGAGAGTTTGAAGAAGATACCCCTTAAATCTGTCCGAGTGGTTACCGGGTCCAAATTGGGGTGTAAAGAATAGAACCACTGTTACCTGCCACGCATGTCGTAAGAGGTGACTAAGGAGGTTGGTCATGTGGCTAGCTACCCCACACTGTAAAAACACTAGATGGCTACAGAATGGAGAGCGAACCGAGTAAACGCTGGCTGAGACCGGACACATCACCGAGGATAAGCACCAGAGCTCCAAATGGCGCTGAAGATGTGATGTAAAACACACCAATGCTAAAGCTGCATGAATCAGATTTTCACATGAATGGAATTTATGGGGAGGTCTGGTACATCGGTCTGGGCGGTGATAGAGAGAGATATCTGTCATATTAGATCTATATGGGATGAGGCAGAGGATGACAGAGTGAGAAAATTATGGAAAGTCAAACTCCATGGTACCAAAAAAAATGACAACATATAAAGTGATCATCAATAATCAGGACTGATGTTTATAGCGATCAACAATCATCCATGCAAGTCTTCATGGCTCATGATGATGATTAAATATAACAACAAACTAAACACTTCTTGCAATCTGTACAATTTAATAATATGGAAAACTGCAGTAAAAGAAAATATAATTCTACTTGTTGTAAAAGACATCTCAATATTTCTAACCAAATCCAAGATCTCACCTTTCCCTTGCATTATTAGCTTGCCGCCGTAACCTCTCCCGCTCAGCTTTTCCTGCCGGTGACAGATCCTCTTCTTCAATATTTCTGTATTTCCACCACAGAAGTTCAGGAAGTTACAAAATGGATGGCAGTCCGAGCAGAACCCCCAATTTGGGAGCTGTTGTCAATTTAGTGGAAGAGTACCAGATGGAAAATGCCAGAGTGGCAGGGATTGAAGCAAGGACAGACAGAGGGATTAAAAAAATATCAATAAGTAATTGATAAAAAAAAAGTGACTTATAAAAAAACAAACAAGCAAATGTATGACTACCAATAGAAACAAAGAAGAACTTGTGAAGGATTGTATGCTTGCAAATGAATTAAATACATTCACTTAAAAAGCTAGATTTAAAAACTGAATACTTCATTGAGATTCTACCAAAATTGACCCAAAATGAATTGAAATGACACTTCATGAAAAATAACACCTTCTACGATAAAAATGTAACATTATTCCCTACAGGAAGGGATGTAAAAGTAAAAATTAACCCTTTATACCTCAAGTTCACCATGGTTGCAGGTTACCGGGGCCCAAATTTGGGATGTAAAGAATAGAACCACTGTTACCTGCCACGCATGTCGTAAGAGGCGACTAAGGAGGTTTAGCTGAAATCAGATGCACATGTCCTAAACGTGCAGAAGTCTATGCGTTTAGGGCCTACCAAACCAATGTGCAACGTATACACGTTCTTGGCAAAGATCAAATCATATCACAAAGAGTGATTCAAATTGGTCGTAAAGAACAAACGCAAAGAAGAAGATAACTCAAGTTATATTGGGTAATACAGTGTTAGGCCGTTGACATTGCACATCGCCGAAGGATAAGCACCAGAGCTCCTCCAAATGGCGCTGAAGATGTGATGAAACGCACCCATGCTAAGGCTGCATGGATCAGATTTCCACATGAATGAGATTTATTGGGAAATCTGGTACATCAGTCTAAGGGTGATCACAAGAGAGAGAGAGAGAGAGAGAGAGAGAATCCAACAAAAATTTTTATTCTCTATCGGTTTCAACAAGAATATTTATTCCAAACACTTAAATAACGTTAAAGGAAAAAAAAAAGTTGTGAATACTAACAGCGTTTCCTATAAACAGATCCAGTGGCGGCTTGTCATTAAGGGCCAGAGGGCCGGCCCCACCAAAAATAATGTGTAACATGTTTTATTATTTAATGGATTAAAATATAACCTAACCCAAAACCATGATTTTCCCGAAAATGTGTTTCTGGCCCCACCAACAAAAACGATCACGAGCCGCCACTGAACAGATCCATTACAAGATGAATCTGCAAGGTATCCTTTCATTTATCCCTGCCTTTAGAAATATCTATCCTAGCATGATAACTATAGCACACATATTTTCACAAGTTTTTCTTTCTTTCTATAAGATCATGAATATCCCTGAAAGTACCTTTCTCTATTGTTGTTTGCCTGTCGGCGTAGTCGCTCACGCTCAGCTTTGTCAGCAGGTGTGAGGTTTGCATCATCATCCTTGTTTCTGAATATAATGTGATGATCGAATTGTAAGTCAAAAGTTCTACATGTCTCAACTACTACAGTTTTGGGTAAGTCATAAAGTTCTACATGTCTCAATACTACAGTTTTGGGTAAGTCAAAGTTCTACATGTCTCAAGTACTACAGTTTTGGGTAAGTCATAAAGTTCTACATGTCTCAATACTACAGTTTTGGGAATAAAGTCATGTCAATAAGTTCTATCAAGTTTCATGTCTCAAAGTTACTACACAGTTTTTGGGTAAGTCATAAAGTTCTACATGTCTCAACTACTACAGTTTTTGGGTAAGTCAGAAAGTTCTACATGTCTCAAGTACTACAGTTTTTGGGTAAGTCATAAAGTTCTACATGTCTCAACTACTACAGTTTTTGGGTAAGTCAGAAAGTTCTACATGTCTCAACTACTACAGTTTTTGGGTAAGTCAAAAGTTTTGTATAACATTTTGAGGAATGGATGAGATATACAATTCTTCTTCTTTTTGGGTAGAGTTAAGTACTGTCTCTCTACAGTTTTGGGTAAGTCATAAAGTTCTACATGTCTCAAGTACTACAGTTTTTGGGTAAGTCAGAAAGTTCTACATGTCTCAACTACTACAGTTTTTGGGTAAGGTCAGTTTGTATTACATTTTTAAGAGGAAGGATGGATGAGATATAATACTTCTTCTTCTTCTTCTGTGGCGTAGAGGTTAAGTACTCGTCTCTCATGTCAAAGGTACTCTGTTCGCTCCCTTGTGGAACCATCAGGATATTTTTCCAGCCCCTGATCTCAGTGTAGGTGAGATCGAGTTCCTAGTCCTATCGTAGACAGATGATAAAATTTTAGGTGCATTGTACAATTTGAGCATGTAAAAGAACCCTTGGCAGTTCAATATTGAGAAGAACAGGCTGGAAAGCCACTGCCTGGGCAAAGCTCATTAGAAAAGATTAAAAATAAAATTCCTACAAAATATCTTCAAAATTACATAAAGAACCTCCGGAGCTATGGAGTTTGTGCACTGTCGCTGAAATCTTTCTGTGTAAGAAAAATCAGAGACATGCCTTGTAGGTCGCAGTGGTACTATTCTTTGCTTCCCTTGTGGGCCCCGGCACCCCACAGGCACGCACTTATCCAATTATGTATGCAGGCACACCTTGTAGACTAAAACCCACTATCTCATTAGACAAAGAAGCTTCTTTTTCTTCTGCATTCTCACTAGATTGAGATTTCGATTTTTAATAAAGACAGCCGTCTGCCTCAGATTGTCAACCATGACATTACAGTTTGTCTTGGATGCTAGTGTAAGTGGGCCACCTCTTTCTTCTCAAGTCTGCATACTGGGGGCAGTTCTGTAGGATATAATTCCTATGATTTCTGCTTCGCTGTTTGTGCCGACCTCTTCCATCAATAAGTTTTGGCCACCCTCGTGATGGTAGGTCTGACATTCTTACTGCATGGCTAAATCTCAGAGACAGATTCGTGACCGTAGAATCCGTTATCCCATTCCTCATTGTGAGGAGTCGTTGCACCATGTTATGCATCTTACGGCCTGGTGAATCCGTTTTCTGCAAGCATTTGTTTCGGGTTAGCATTCCCTAGCGGACATGTGCATCCGATTTCAGTCAAACCTCCTTAGTCGCCTCTTACGACATGTATGGCAGGTAACAGTGGTTCTATTCTTTACACCCAAATTTGGGCCCGGTAACTACTTGGGTGAGACAAAGAAGCTAAGGATGCCTGTACAAGAGTTGGTTCCTGGATGGCTACCTATTTTGTGCTTACAACTTTCACACCGCAATATTTGTTTACCTCCGGCGCATTTCCTTTGCCTCTCTCTTTAGCCTGTTACGACCTTGGCGCTTAGGGCAGCAACAAACACATACCATTCTTCTCTATTCATGGCCTTCCTCTGTATTGTGTTCCAGCTATGATTCATTTCTTTCAGTTCTTGCTCTATCATTCTCCTCCAGGTTGTCTTGAGTCTTTCACGTTTTCGTTTACCTTCTGGAGTCCATCTCAGTGCAGTTTTCGTGTCAGAGCCAGTCTCCATGCACATCCCATGCCCGATCCATCTCCAGCGTCGTCTTTGGATGATGGTGCTCACATTCTCTTGTTGACATTTGCTTTGTAATACATACAAAATTTGCCAGAATTAGTCTTTCTTATTTTTCCCCTTTCAACTCCCAACAGAGCATAGGTCTTCAACAAACCTCTTCAAACTCTTCCTCTCTCCTGCCATTCCTTCCAATTCTTTACATGTATTACCTATCCTATTAATATCAGTCTCCAGTTGTCTTCTCCAGGTCTGTCAAGGCCTTCCCCTACTTCTCTTTCTCCACAGGTTCCAAAACAGTGCATGTCTTGCTATGCTTCCAGGCGGTGTCCTCAATGTATGTCCTGTCCATTGCCAACGTCTCTTCCTTAGCTCTTTCTCCACTGGTATCTGCTTATTTCTTTCTCTGAGTTCCTCGTTCGTAACCTTATCATACCATCTCAGTCCCTCTATTCTACGTAAACATACATTTATAAAGATCTGTAGTTTTTTTGGTGGTTTCTTTAGTTGTCCTCCATGTTGTCCGAGCCATAGAACAGCACTGACTTCACATTTAATTGAAAGATTCTCAGCTTTGTTTGTTTTGATCTTCTTTGACGTAGAATACTGGTCTTGGGTAACATCAAATAATGGAGGTTGAGGCCGTTACTGCTGCCCTCTATTGGATTTCTGGGACTTCATTTACTGGGCAGTTGTTGTATCTGACTCTCAGTCGATGCTTCACAAGATCCAGAAGGGCAGGTTTCGTATGAGTGGATGTCGTCTATAGAAGTTTCTAACATCCAGCGGCTTACGTGGATATATTCTCCTAGGCATGCGGGTGTTTACGGTAATGAGAGCGGACAGGCTTGCATCAACAGCATTGATTGTTGGGGAGCTGAAGATGGATAAGGGGATATTCTTGCCTCTTCGCGACTCTCTATTGGATGAGGACACTAAAATTGATGTTGAATCGATCAAGCGATTTAAGCAGTTAGCCGTTGTTCAAGTCGAACTGGATGCCTGAGAGGCAGAGTGAGAGGTGTGTTTAATCAGCGAGCCACAGGAACCATCAGTATGCATACTCTTCGATATCTGTTGGGAAGACTGAGCACCTATGGGTCTGCCCGGAGTGCAATGACGTCAGTTTAGTAACCAATAACCAAAATAATATGATGAACCAGTATATCAGCTCAGAAGGTGGAAAGGGTTAATTCAACTCAAATACACTACCACACACATATGTGAACATACAAATACATACATGTATGCTTATAACATGTACATTATATGTATATTTGCAAATAATTTGATTTCACCTGGTTTAACTATTGGATCAACCAAAGCAGTGCAAGACAAAAACAGAAAACCATGACACTTGGTAACAACCCGGTAGCAGTGTGACAACACTAGAAGAAGAAGAACTATTGGATTCTCAGAAAGGAATTGATTCTTATTTTTCATGCTTGTTGGCCTAATGCTCTGATATAACCAATAAAAGGCTTGCTCGTCCTTAGGTTGAATGGGCATGCCTCGGATTAAGGAGGATAATCCCATACATAGAAAAAAATAACAATATATTTACTACCACTGATGCCCGTGTGTCATTGGGGCTCTCATGGGGAGTAAAGAATAGTAACACTGCGACCTACAAGGCATGTCGTAAGAGGCGACTGAGATAGGGTCTAGGAAGCTACCTAGTAAATTAAAGCGTTGCATAAATCGGATGTGCTGACCTACATGTGGACCTATAACTGGCACAATGTACAATCGCTCTTAGGCTCAGATCACATACAAATCACAAAGAATGGTTAACAAGTGATTGATATGGAGCATTCAAAAAAGAAGAAGAAAAAGAAGAATGTCATCGAGATCTTCCTGTGTAAGAAAGATACAGGAATGCACATGGTTACTCCCTAAAGTACAATGATGATTGTCATATCAATCAATCAATCAATCAATATGTGTGTATATGCCTGCATTTATGTAAGAGACTTATGAAGAGGCATAGGCAAGAGATATTGGTCTCAGTTCCATGGCGGCGACTGAGCCAGTTGTCTAGGATAGAGTGGTACAGAGAAATTGCTTTTAGGCGCTATGTGATGCAAAACGATAAGAGAAGAATTATTACTATTATGAAGACTCAGCAGTTCTTCAATAAAACAACTCCAGTAATATGATATATATATATATATAGATATAGATTGCATTATATAATTCTCTGTTAACAAAAATGAATATACTGCCTACCCATCATCTGGGATGCTGCTTGCCTTGCTGTGTGTTCTGTGGACAACAAAAATATCACCTATTAGCAACACTATTTGACTAACAACAACAGTTAAAAATTTCTAAAAACAATATTCCATCCCTAAATCATATTTTGATCAAGAATAAAATCAAAACATGACATGAAAATCAATAACACTAAAATAGAAATAATGAATATGGGAAGAAAACATAATAATCTAGACATCCATGTCAATGATACTACAATAAACCAAATGAAAGAATTGAAATACTTAGGAAGCATATTCACAGATGATGGAAGACTAGATAGAGAGATAGAGGCTAGAGTGCAAAAATCAAATGTGGTAACCTACCAGCTAGCCCCATTGTTAAGGCACCCAAACATCTCACTGACAGCTAAACAACAGATGATTAACAGCATTTTCATACCTACTTTGTGTTACCAGAGCCAAACATAGACAATGAGCAAATCACAGTTGCAAAAAAATAACTACATGTGAAATGCGATGCCTATAACAAGTTACCAACAACACCAGAAAAGATAGTCACCAACATCAGCATAAGAAAGAAGGTTGGTACAGAACCTTGCTTAAATGACAATGAGAAACAAATAATGAAGCGGTTTGGGGGACTGCCTAGAGTAGTTGATAGTAGCTCGGCCTGCCGGCATTTGTTCGAGTCCCTGGTCTTACTCAGGACGATAACGTGAGTACCTCTGAAGTCTGAGAAAATCTGCCTGTATGGCGAGGAATACTAATTACAGTACAGTGAGCTCACGGCTGCCAGTGTAAAGTAATTTACAATGTGCACGCTGCTGCCATTGTAGAAATTGGAAAAACGGATTTTCACGCAAAAATCAGTTTCAGAGATGAAACTTCGTCTGAGTTAAAGCGGACGAAAGAAAGAAAAAAAAAAAGAAAAATGAAGCGGTTTGGCTAGTTATCAAGAATACAACCAAACTCCATAGTATACACAGTCTGCTATAGCAAAACATCAAGAAAGAAGGTGCGAAGAAGAAGATGAAAAAAGATGCTTAGATTGCGTAGCAAAATGATGTCAAAAACTAAAATAAAGGTAACAGTGTTACAACAAAGAAGAATAAAAACATTTCCAAACTGTATGTTGCTGCGGCTCTAGCGGAGCAAAGAATAGTAACAATGCGATCTACAAGGCATGTAGTAAGAGGCAACTGAGGTAGAGGCCTCGGGAAACTACCCTAGTAAATAAAATGCGTAGCAGAAATCAGATGTGCTGGCCTACTTGTAGGCGCATAACAGAGCACAACATACAATCGCTCTTAGACTCAGATCACATACAAATCACAAATAGTGGTTTAAAAGGTGGTCGATATGGAGCGTTTGAAGAAGAAGATCAACTATGAAGAATATCTTAGATCTGATAAAATATTATAGAATGTGCCAAGTTGAACTGAATATTGTTAGTGTTCTTGTTTCTGTAAATATACAACTACCAAGCTTGACAGTAGGTTTACCAAGCTCTCTTAGTAAGAGACTGAGAACCAGACTTACTGTGATCTCTTAGTAAGAGACTGAGAACCAGACTTACTGTGATGTGATCCTTAGTAGAGACTAAGACACAGACTTACTGTGATGTGATCTCTTAGTAAGTGACTGAGACACAGACTTACTGTAATGTGATCTCTTAGTAAGTGACTGAGACACAGACTTACTGTAATGTGATCTCTTAGTAAGTGACTGAGACACAGACTTACTGTGATGTGACTGCATAGTGCGAGGCCTCACCCTTGTGACTGAGACACAGACTTACTGTGATGTGACCTCATGGTACGAGGCTTCGCCCTCCCGACTGAGACACAGACTTACTGTGATGTGACCTCATGGTACGAGGCCTTCCTCCCACCTGACAGCAACACAGACTTACTGTGATGGAATTTCATGGTATGAGGCCTCCCCCCCTGACTGAGACACAAAAATTACCGTGCTCTTTTGGTTGGAGGTTCTCCTGATTGAGAACCAGACTTTGTCGACTTTTCTGCTCCAGTGTTATCTGCCTTATCAAGGTCCAATTTCTCATTTTTCTCCATTTTGATTGGCCCATCAGAGGATTCATCTGGATCATCTCCTGAAAACACCAGAGCAGGAACTAGAATGTTACTATTTTTTAGCGAATATAGAAGTTCTTAAATGTTAACATATCGTCAGCACACAGATTAAGTAGAATGTTACTATTTTGTTAGCGAATATAGAAATTCTTAAATGTTAACATATTGTCAGCGCACATAGTAAGTAGAATGTTAATGAAATGAAAATTGGGGCCTATCTTTTACAGGACGTAGCCATCAACAACAGTAAATGAATCAGTGGTGGCTCGTCATTAGGGCCAGTGGGGCCGGACCCCACCAAAAATAATGTATAACGTGTATTTATTATTTTGTAAATTAAAATATACCTAACCCAAAATCATGATTTTAACGAAAATATTTGTCTGGCCCCACATGGCCCCACCAACAAAAATGAGCACGAGCCACCACTGAAATGAGTCATCAATTTTTTAGACACCTCGTCATAATAGCCGTCCATCGCAAGCGATGATGACAACAATCTCAGACGTGTGCTGTTGCACCTATATGGTGTGTGCGGAGGTGACTGTAGAGTTCAATCCTAGAACAGAATCCCGACCACAGGTGGGGCATACATGATCAAGGTTAGACATGTGCGTGTTGTGTGCTCTGTCTTTTTGCGCTGCTCGTTTTCTCTGTGACTCAACAATACGATGATTCTCAGCTATTCGGGTTCCTCTTTTGTTGTTACAGCGCCACATTTGGCGATCTTGAAAGGATTCCCAGTATGTATTGTCTATATCGAAGCATTTCAGAGACACTTTAAGAGTGTCTTTAAAGCGTTTTAAAGAGACACCTCGTATCGCTCAGTAGGTTGCCATTGCTTTCTGAGCGAGTGGGGTCTATATTTACTGTTCTTTTCTATGGAAACATATTTGCTTCCAAACTACCCGCCATGGAGCTTGAACCAGGTACGCTTGCATTGTGATAGAATGTTAACATTGTTTAAATTGTGAGGGATTGTCTTCATTGCACCGGGTTTCCCTATATGGCTCTGCTCCTATCTGCAACAATAGCAAATTCTCACCAAGAATGTTGCACAAAGCACTAGCTCTGTAGCTCTAGCAACATCTAAAAACAAAGGGCTTGTAAAAACATGTGATTTGCCCTGGTCCACTAGGAGTTAATCTCCGGAAAAATAATCTGTGGGTTCGAACACTGGCCATATTGTTTGGCTCACTAGTGCATCCCCCCGCCCCCTCCCCCTTTCCCCGAAAATTCCAAGAATTATTGCTAGAGGTCTGCAGTTCGTGACGTATGCAATACTCTCATCAGGTGAGATGCCACTTCTGTGAGGTGATCAGTTCATGTGGGGAAACCCGGTGCAGTGATGTCAATCTTTTGTCTTAAGACACCTCTTTTATTATATATGGATGATTTCGATGAAAACACAATAACATTGAGTTGATAACAATTTGTGCTAGCGATCCTGTGTTATATAACTGTTATATTAGACATAGTTTCGTTGTTATATTTGAAACAGTCAAGAAAACTGAAAAAGAAGTGTAATATAAGGTGTAACTAGGTACGAAGTGTTAACATAACGTAGTTGTAACATAGTGTAAGGTAAGTGTGTAACATAGTGTAAGGTAAGTGTGACATAGTTACAGTAAGTGTTAACATAGCGTATAAGTGTGTAACATAGTGTAAGGTAAGTGTAACAAGGTAGTAATGTAACATAGTGTAAGGTAAGTGTGTAACATAGTGTAAGGTAAGTGTGTAACATAGTGTAAGGTAAGTGTAACATAGTGTAAGTAAGTGTGTAACAAGTGTAAGGTAAGTGTGTAACATAGTGTAAGGTAAGTGTGTAAAGTGTAGATGTGTAACAAAGTGTAAGGTAAGTGTGTAACAAAGTGTAAGGTAAGTGTAAAAAGTGTAAGGTAAGTGTGTAAGAAAGTGTAAGGTAAGTGTGTAAGAAAGTGTAAGGTAAGTGTGTAAGAAAGTGTAAGGTAGGTGTGTAATAAAGTGTAAGGTAAGCATGTACACAGTGTTAGGTAAGCGTGTCCAGATACCAAAGTCCTCATAAGAGCAAAGATCCCAAGCGCCAACACACTGTTGCAGAAGGCCCAAGAGAGATGGGCCGGTTATGTTGCTTGGATGCCTTATAAATGCATCCCAAAACAGTTAATGTATGTCGAGCTTGAAGGAGGCAGACATTCAGCGGGTGGACAGAAAAAAGCTTTAAAGACACTCTTAAAGTGTCTCTGAAATGCTTTGATATAGACACCACTTGCTGAATCCCTATCGCAAGATCGCCAAAATGTGGCGCTGTAGCAACATAAGAGGAACCAGCAAAGCTAAGAATCGTTGTGCAGGTTAAGGCACATAGAAAACGAGTTGCAGAAAAGACAGAACACACAACACCCACATGTCTAACCTTGATCATATATGCCCCACCTGTGTTAGGGAATTGTGTCTCTACAGTCTACAGTCAGCTCCGCTACAATCTGAGGCTGTTGTCATCATCGCTTGTGATGGACGTATTATTATTATTATTAGCGTGTAAAGCGTAATGTAAGAGCGTACAAGCGTAATGTAAGAGTGTACAAGCTAATTTATGTGTGTACAAACATAATGTATGCGTTACAAGCGTAATATATGCGTGTACAAGCGTAATGTATGCGTGTACAAGCGTAATGTAAGCATGTACAAGCGTAATGCATGCATGTACAAAGTGTGTAATAAATGTGTTACCTGTGTCATATGATTTTGTTTGATCTGAAGATACAGATGGAAGACTGGAAGTGGGGGGTACTCTATCACTTGACATGCCATGGTGACTTCCCTGTAAATATAAAAGATAAAAAAACAAAATAATAAACAAAAGTATGAATAATTGAACTATAGAAATATAACAGTGGAATGTGAAATACATGAGTTCTAGCAAAACATGGCAGTTAGTGAATGAGTTCTGGCAAAACTTGGCAGTCAGTGAAACTATAATTTTATATATATTTTTATATAACCAAATAAATAATTCTTCTTCAAATGCACCATATCGACCACCTGTTCAACTACTATTTGTGATTTTAATGTGATCTGAGCCTAGAGCGACTGTACGTTGTGCCAGTTATGTAACTAAAAGTAGGCCAGCACATACGATTTCTGCTACGCTTTTTATTTACTAGGGTAGATTCCCTAGGTTCCTTACTTAATCGCCTTTTAGGACATATCTTGTAGGTCGCAGTGTTACTATTCTTTGCTCCCCTTGTGAGCCTGGCAACACACAGGCGCAAACAGACTCTAGAAATATGTGTACCAATAGATTGACTGGATTCTTCACAAGGAGTTTATTCTTATTGTTTCATGTTAGTTATTACATGCATACAATAACAGTATACAGTAGAAAGAGATCAGGTAATAGAGCCAAGGAAGACCAAGAAAAGATGGATAGACAATATCAAGACCACACTAAATAAACAAGAATTTAATACAAGGATAAACAAAAGGACTCATCTGGCCCTAAAACGCAAAATAAAGCTCCCACCCTACGCTTAACAGCAAGAGTGGACAGACAATTACATCATCCCCCTGAACAGAGCCGATATCACCAATGCGGTACGCTCTCAATTATGTGACATGGGCACGTCTCAGACACTGGAACGAGTTCGAGAATTAGGCGTTAAGTGTGGACATGCCAGACAGTGTCGTCTTCGTGGTAGAGAGAGAGATATAGTAATCAACTTCTCATGGGTACTGTGAGCAAATGGACTTTAGGATGGCTGCTGCAGCAGAGGACAGAGCATGCATGGGAATGCCCAATGTGCCGTGACGTCGATCGCATAACATAACATAGCATAACATAACATCATCCCCCTGAGTATAGCCAATAGCAGTGGCGGCTCGTCATTAAGGGCCAGTGAGGCCAGGCCCCCATAAAAATATAGTGTAATGTATATTTATTATTTTATAAATTATTTATTAATAATTATTACTTTTAACGAGATACTGATTAGCTTTGAAAGTTGAATATCTTCCCGGAATAGACAACTAATAGTAAATACTAAATTATAACTTCAGTCAAAACCATGATTTTATGACATTTTTGTTCAATATCTTAACACATAGCAACATTTTAAGAAAGTTATGAAAATATTTTCATCATCTTCAAAATTACACCGGGGACCCTCGCCGGTGCTACGGAGTTCTTACACTGCAGCTGAGATCTTCCTGTGTGAGAAAGAGATCGGAGAACACATGGCTACTCATCAAAGTGCATCGAAGATTGACTGATAGGACCATGATCATTGCACTTCGGTGAGTAGCCATGTGTGCTCCAATACTTTTATTAAACAGGAAGATCTCACTGCAGTGCACGAACTCTGTAGCACCGGCGAGATCCGATGTAATTTGAAGATGGTGAATATATTTTGTAGGAAGTAAAAAAATATCTTTTCTAATGAATTTTGCCCAGGCAGCGGCTTTCCAGCCTGTTCTTCTCGATTTTAAACTGTCAGTGGTTCTTTTACGTGCTCAACTTGAACACAGGACCTATGTTTTATCGTCCGTCTCCGATAGGACTAGGAACTCGATCTCACCTACAATGAGATCAGGGATCTCTAGAAAAAATCACGAGGAGCGAACCTGGAGCCTCTGGCACGAGAGACGAACACCTAGCCTCTACGCCACAGAGACTCTAGAGAAGTGCAGTGATGATGGTCCAATCAATCAATCAATCAATCAGTCAATCAATCAGTCAGTCAATCAATCAGTCAATCAATCAGTCAATCAATCAGTCAGTCAATCAGTCAATCAATCAGTCAATCAATCAATCAGTCAATCAATCAATCTATACTTAAAGAAAGTTGTCAGGAACTCCAGACATACAAGACAGACATACAAGAAAAGACAGACAAGACAGACATACAAGACAGACAGACATACAAGACAGACACACAAGACATACAAGACATACAAGACAGACATACAAGACATACAAGACAGACATACAAGACAGGCACAAAAGACATAACAAGACATACAAGACATATGCCATCACTGAGACAATTCAATGGGGCACTGTGATGAAAGTTTATTCAGACCAACACTGATTTAAGACTGTTGAATAAAATATAAATATTTGCGCATGGCCATTTGAGTTGTTCGTATGTGTCGATTCCTCCCCGCCAATAATGGCTGACACATTCCGTTTCTGAGGACATCTTTTTTTGAGGTTGTTCTCTAGACAGTTGCAGTCCCCTGCTGACGAGATCTGTCTTCCCGGGTTTGTCTGGAGTCGTCCTACTCTAGATGACTTCAGCCTTCTGTTGCCGGGCTCACCAACCCAGGCTTTTTGCAGGGTGTGCTTCCTGGACACTGTAGTTTAATCCCTTATGCTTAAGGGAAAGTGTCATAGAAGTAGAAGACAAGACAAGAAAAAGGATGAGAGAGAGAGGACAAGTGCTATTTGTCCCATAGCTGGGGATGGGTTGGTTGCAGCCAGAGCATTTACCACTCGCCGGTGGGTTCTGCACTGTCACCTTATGAGGCCCCATCCTGCTCCCCGCCTTTTGGTCTGGCCTTTCACCTTCAGTCTGTTCGGCTTGGTTAGACCTGCCAGGAGTTAGACTCCGCCGACATAGCCTGAAGGATCCTAAAGGCACACAAACCCTCCAACCACGATAAGGTAGGCTAATATGGAGGGAGACTGTTGAATGATAGAGAGGTGCTGCAGGTTCAACAGCTGCGCTTAAACAATGTCTTTGTATAGTAAACAGCACTGTCCAAATTTCTATCGTGTGTTTGCCGTAATGAAACAGCTGAATGGTTGGATTTGAAAGTGGAATATAGTGGAAGGGATGGGCATGTAACAGACTTCAGTTAACATGCAATGAATACAATCAGGAGCGGCTCGTCATTGAGCGGCTCGGCCTGGCCCCACAAATAATCGACACGGAGAATAACTTCCCGGAATAGACATATAATAGTAAATACTCCATAATTTTTCCAAAAATCTGTGTCTAGCCCCACCAAGAAAAATGACCACGAGCCGCCACTGAATACAATAGTGATAATTAACATCGACAAAACCGAAGTAATGACATTCGCTAGAGAGAAGAACGCAGCCAGTATCTTCATTGACAAATATCAATTAAAACAAGTCAATGGAGCATTTTTTTCAGCAAATGGAAGAATAACAAAATCCAACATAGATGCAAAAAAGCAAATCAAATCAAAGGACAAAGGGCGCCAGTTTTAAAATGCAAACATGTCACCATAATCACTTCTTCTTCTTCTTCTTCAACCACTTGTTAACCACTCTATGTGATTTGTACGTGAGCCTGTGAGCGATTGTACATTGTGCCAGTTATGCACCTACAAGTAGACCAGTATATCCGATTTCTGCGATGTTTTTTATTTACTAGGGTAGCTTACCAAGGTCCTACATCAGTCGCCTCTTACGACATGCCTTGTAGGTCGCAGTGGTACTGTTCTTTGCTTCCCTGGCACCACACGGCGACCATAAACACTAAAATATCATTGTTTAATGCAATCTTACTCCCAACATTATGTTATCCGTGCCAAACACGGACGCTGACAGCACACACGATATAAGAACACTAGTCATGACAGAGATGAAGTGTCTACGTAGAATGCTAGAGTATCAAGAAGAGACCGGTTGAGAAATAAAGACATCAGGAAAAAGTGGGTACAACATCAATACTGGAATTCATCAAGAAACAACAAATTAAACGTTTCGTCCACATAAGCAGATTACCAACAGACAATGCGCCTCAAAGAGCAATGTTACTCCAATACAGGGAATAGAAAGCAAAAAACCGTCCATGCAAAAGGTGGAGATAAGAGATAACAGAGGCGACGAAAGTACAGATTATGAAGCACACACAAAAGTTCATTTCACAAAAGTGATTGATACGAATGAACACAAACATAGAACAACAAAGAAGTCGGTATTAGTAGTTGCAAGATGCAACAGTTACAAAATATTCAGATGTTAATTATCTGAAAACAACAACTTCTGCTTCTTTTGTCGTCACACTGCTATCGGGTTGTTGCCCAATGTCGTCACACTACTACCGGGTTGTTAGCCAGGGTTGTTGCCCAATGTCGTCACACTACTACCGGGTTATTGCTCAATGTCGTCACACTACTACCGGGTTATTGTTCAATGTCGTCACACTACTACCGGGCTGCTGTCAAGTGTCGTGGTTTTCTGTTTTTGTCTTGCGCTTTCCTGGTGGCTTGGGTGATTGTTATTTTTGCTCTTTGACAGGATTCTACTATGCCATAGAACCATCTTTTTCGTGGTCTTCCTCGCCTTCTCTGATGTTCTGTTATAGAAGACTCTGTATACTGTGGAGTTTAGTTACATTCTTATTAAGTGGTCAAACTACTTCATTCTTTGTTTCTCAATGTAATTCAAGCATGGTTCTGTGCTGATTTGGTGACTCTTGTCTTTTCAGGTGTTTTTGATAACTTTCCGCAGGCAACGCATTTCACATGTAGTTATTTTTATGACTGCGCTTTGCTCATTGTCCATGTTTGGCTCTGGTAACACAAAGTAGGTATGAAATTGCTGTTGATCATCTGTTGCCTAGCTGCCTGTGACATTTGTGGGTGCCTTAACAATGGGGGTTGTTTGGTAGGTTACAGCATTTGCTTATTGCACTCTAGTCTCTATCTCTCTATCTAGTCTTCCATCTTCTGTGACAACAACAGTATATGCAATGCCTGTGCTCAACTAGAGCCAATTATAAACTACTGGGCCTTCGGGCTCAGGTAAGAATTATGGAAATCAGACCCCAACTACACCACGTGACCTCGCATTCCTGTATTGGTGTATATAGAAGAATTCATTTTAAAATCAACACAAAATGCTAACTTGAAGTTATATTATACAACAAGTTAAGCTTAACAATAAGGAATATCAATATTATGAATATTTTCACCAATAAATAACCATAGACTCACAGAATTGAGTAAAATTGCAAAAAAGGTTGCAGTGTTCTATCAAACATATGTAATTTCCAGATCCCTTTTCTTATCTAGGTCAGGAATACCCGGCCAGTTGTCTGGCCTGTGCTAAAGCAAAGCCAGGCTCTAGCACAGGCCAGAGAACTGGCCGGGTATTCCCTGACCTAGATAATAAAAGGGATCTGGAAATTACAGATATTTGATAGAACACTGCACGCTTTGCAATTTTACTCAATTCTGTGAGTCTATGGTTATTTATTGGTGAAAAATATTTATATATATTGATATTCCTTATTGTTAAACTTAACTTGTTGCATAATATAACTTCGATTTATCATTTTGTGTTGATTAAATAATTCTCTATATCACCAATACTGGAATGCGAGTCACGTGTGTGTGGGTCTGATTCCAATCTACCTGAGCCCGAAGGCCCAGTAGTTTATAGTTGGCTCTGGCTAAAGCCTGGCTGTGGCTCACTGAGCACAAAACCTACATGTTATCGTCTGCTACAATCGTACTAACAACTCGATCTGAACAACACTGAGATAAAAGACAATAGCCCGAACACACCACACCGGACGCGTATTTAGCATGTCACAAATGAGTATCTGTGGCGTAGAAGTTAGGTAATCGTCTCTCGTGCCTTAGGTACCAGGTTCGCTCCCTAATTTGGATATTTTCACAGAGATCCCTCATCTCAATGTATGTGAGATCGAGTTCGTAGTCCTAAAATAAACGAACGAGAAAAGTTAGGTCCCGTGTTCAATTTGAGCACGTAAAAAAACCCTTGACAGTTCAAAATCGAGAAGAGCAGGCTGGAAATCCGCAGCGCGGGAAAAATACATTTAGAAAAGATTATTTAGAAAATAAAATTCCTACAAAAATATCTTCTCCATCTTCAAAATTTACAACGGGGACCCTCGCCAGTGCTACGGAGTTCGTGTACTGCAACTGAGATCTTTCTGTGCAAGAAATAGCTTGGATCACACATGGTTACTCACCGAAGTGCAATGATGATGGTCCTATCAATCAACCAATTATAATTTTTTGAGCCCAAGGTGAGCGATCTCCATACCACCACGGAACATAGACACTCTAAAAAAATGCAACCGATTAAAATGATAACCCTAGCGAGGATACATCTGTCATAAAGACTAACAGCGAGAGGCAAACAGATAGGCGGCTAGAGCTGTCACATTGACAACACACCTCAGAAACAGGTGTAGTCTGAATGTTCTGCTAGGGACAGGTGTTGGAGGTAAACACTCAAAAATGAAGGGGAATCGGTTGAAACAGATGGGAAAACAAGTCTAAGAATTATGTTGAGATTTTTAGTGGCACCAACAGTACATGCTCAAGATAAATGTGAACTTATTTATTGCATAGGTTGAAATGTAGCAAACTTAGGCAGACATATTTCAAATATCATGTATTTAAAATATTGTATTTCTCTCATAACGTTTTATAAGTTATATAAAAAAGGGTTTCAAAGCCGAAGGATTGACTTCATTACACTGGGTTTTACCCAATACGACTCAGTCCCTCTCCGCAGAAATGGCACGCCATCTGCCGAGAGTATTGCACAAAGCACGAACTCCGTAGCTCCAGCAACAATCCTAGGGGTCTCTGGAAAAACTTCACTCGTGAACAGAATGGCGCGGTCCGGGCATGTTAAGGTTGTTGCAGAGCGAAGTGGGGCATACAGGACAACTACTTCTAGTATGAGGATGGAGGTTGAGGCCGTTACTGCTGCAATCCATTGGATCTCTGGGACTTCATTTACTGGAGCAGTTGTTGTATCTGACTCTCAGTCGATGCTTCACACGATCTAGAAGAGCAGGTTTCGGTATGAGTGGATGTCGTCTATAGAAGTTTCTAACCTCCAGCGGCTTACGTGGAAATACTGTCCTGGGCATGCGGGTGTTTACAGTAATGAGAGAGCGGACAGGCTTACATCAACAGCATCGATTGTTGGGGAGTTGAAGATGGATAAGGGGATATTCTTCGGTCTCTTCGCGACTCTCTGTTGGATGAGGACACTAAAATCGATGTTGAATCGATCAAGCGATTTAGGCAGTTTGGAGTTACCCGTTGTTCAAGTCGAACTGGATGCCTGAGAGGCAGAGTGAGAGGCGTGTTTAATCAGCGAGCCACTGAAACCATCAGTATGCATACTCTTCGATATCTGTTTGGGGAGACTTGAGCACCTATGGGTCTGCCCGGAGTGCAATGACGTCAGTTTAGTAACCAATAACCAATACTGCAGTCTCCATCTATATTGATTTTAATCTCTTCTATAGAAATACTTTTTTAAACAAATAACTGCTTACACAGTGTCAGCAAGAGAATATGAACACCATCATTTAAAGGAGACATTGGAGATGGATTGTATATGTGATACTCATGGCGATTAACTCTGTCACGAAAACTGCACTGAGAAGGATACTAGAGGGTAAACGAAAACGTGAAAAACCCAAAACGACCTGGAGGAGAAGAGTAGAACAGTAACTGAAAGAAATAAAACGTAGTTGGAAGACAATACAGAAGACGGCAAAGAATAGAGAAGAATATCGTGCATTTGTTGCTGCCCTAAACGTCAATAGCATCACATGCTAGACAGAGAGAGAAGAGAGACAGAGAGAGTGAGAGTGAGAGAGATAGAAATGCATTGCGACTGTAAGCGAGTGGCACTGCTAAGCACCATTAGTATGAGATTATTTAGGTAGTGGTATCTGAGAGCCGGGTGGTCCGGGTTCAACTCCCGCAGTGGGCGTGGAATTTTCCCGACCGCGACGGCTCTCAGGTCGACCCAGCCTCAACTGGGTCCCGGACATGCTCTGGGAAAGTAAAGACGGTCGGCGTGATGCTGACCACATCACACATCGTGTGATAATGGTCAATGAAAGATACAGGCCTAACACTGTATTGCCCTATATACCACGAGGTATGAAAGGGTTTACAAAAATAGTATTTACCAATTAACTGTTGGATTTGATAAAACGAACATCATTGCATCTTTGTGAATAACCATGTGCGCTACGATCTATTCTCTACATTGAAGGATCTCAGCGGTAGCGCATGTTGTGCTTTAAAAGCACCAACGCCCATCATAAACATGGAAGCGGCAGAGGAAATACCAACTACGGCGTCTCAAGTCACGACGACGCGGGATCAACATCACCCCTCCCTAGATCTGGGAATTTTCGTGTGTCGAAGATTCAAAAATAATATACAAATCTGTACACCTTGCGACGGCAGTTTCGACAAAGCGGTCTTTAAAATTCCTAGTCTATAAATAATTCCTTAACTATAGAAAATCCAGTAAGTTAACTCTCCGCCTCACTCTCCACCCACAAACACACACCAACCTGGGATATACAAGATATGGCAGTTTTTTGTGTGATCTCTTGATTCTCACCATCATCAAGTAGCTTGTCTTTTCCGGAACCTGGGTCCCATGACACCAGTCCTGAAAAAGTCTCTGTTCTGTGCAAGTTGACCGGCGTCAGCAGCAGTCATTCTCAGATCGTCAATGACATCTTGCACCTATAATCTTCTAAGTCTTCCTCTCATTCTTCTTTCTTTTTTTCCCGATCCAGAAGCACTTGAGCTTTTCAGCTCTTCGGCTCAGTGCCATGGACATCGTAACCCTTCGGTTTGGTGCCACAAACACCGTAAATCCAGGGCATCTGTGGCTTTTCTGCCATCCCGCGGAATTGAACCCGCACACACAGAGGGATAGTCACCCGTAGTTCAAGGCGCTACGAACACGCTGGGCAGACGGGCCTCATTCTTCTTCTAGGCACCATATCCTCCAAAATGATCTTCTCTAGGCACTCATGTTGTTTGATATATCCGAAATATTACATTTCTTTGATTTTATTTTTTTTTTTTTTTTTTTTTCGTCCGCTTTAAACTCAGACGAAGTTTCATCTCTGAAACTGATTTTTGCGTGAAAATCCGTTTGTTTTCAATTTCTTACAATGGCAGCAGCGTGCACATTGTAAATTACTTTACACTGGCAGCCGTGTACTCAATGTACTCGTAATTAGTATTCCCTCGCCATACAGGCAGATTTTCTCCGACTTCAGAGGTACTCACGTTATCGTCCTGAGTAAGACCAGGGACTCGAACAAATGCCGGACAGTAGGTTCGAACCCGAGCTATGAGGCGTCTCACAGCTAGCAGGCCGAGCTACTATCAACTACTCTAGGCAGTCCCCCATTTATGTTCTTTAATAGCCAATGATTCTAGAACTTCGTTAATCAGAAAGATTTCTCATAATCCTGCTTTTCTCAAAATCACGTGTGGCACAGTAGAACAAAGTCATAATGTGAAACTGTGAAACAAAGTCACGCGTTACACTCACACTGCGACGGAATATCACAAGACACAACGTTTACTTAACGAATCAAATAAAAACGAGATATACGTTTATTAAATTCCCGCACAAACACGAATATAAATGACCCGCCTACCTCCCGCATACGTAGATATTAGAAATGTAAAGTGACAGATATCTCACACACATAACCTCTACGTCACAGAGACCTACTAATATAAACAGCAAATGGAAGAGAAATGTTTACTAATATAAAAAGCAAATGGAAGAGAAATGTTTACTAATATAAAAGCAAATGGAAGAGAAATGTTTACTAATATAAAAAGCAAATGGAAGAGAAATGTTTACTAATATAAAAAGCAAATGGAAGAGAAATGTTTACTAATATAAAAAGCAGATGGAAGAGAAATGTTTACTAATATAAAAAGCAAATGCAAGAGAAATGTTTACTAATATAAAAAGCAAATGGAAGAGAAATGTTTACTAATATAAAAGCAAATGGAAGAGAAATGTTTACTAATATAAAAGCAAATGGAAGAGAAATGTTTACTAATATAAAAAGCAAATGGAAGAGAAATGTTTACTAATATAAAAAGCAAATGGAAGAGAAATGTTTACTAATATAAAAAGCAAATGCAAGAGAAATGTTTACTAATATAAAAGCAAATGCAAGAGAAATGTTTACTAATATAAAAAGCAAATGCAAGAGAAATGTTTACTAATATAAAAGCAAATGGAAGAGAAATGTTTACTAATATAAAAAGCAAATGGAAGAGAAATGTTTACTAATATAAAAAGCAAATGGGAGAGAAATGTTTACTAATATAAAAGCAAATGCAAGAGAAATGTTTACTAATATAAAAACCAAATGGAACCATAAGAACTTTTACTTTTCTTACATGCAGAAAAGTAATGCACATCTTAATTAACTGTTTGGCTGCCTTAAGCCGCTTGGAGCGCCACTGTGTATTTGTTTTAAAACAACCTTTAAAGAAAATGCATTTACCTACAAAATGATATATTACTCATACAAATCTGTTAATAATTAAGAAAACTGTAGCCAATGTGTACATAAACCAGCAATGGGAAAATAAAACCAACATTTAATTCAGCCTAAACCCGTTTTCCAATTCGGTAGCTAATCTGGAAGATGTACACAGATATAGGAGTAGAATATCTCAAGCGAAAGCATCTTTTATGAAAATGAAAAACACACTATGCGTGAACTCATTACCAATGACATTGCGAAAACGTGTACTCCAATGCTATATTGAACCAATACTTATGTATGGCAGCGAATCATGGACAATGAACAAACAATCAATAAGATCATTGGAAGCCACAGAGATGTGGTTTTACAGAAGAATGCTAAAAGTTCCATGGACAGCTAAGAAAACAAATGAGGAGGTTTAAAATCAAGCCTGCACACAAAGAAACCTTATCAAAAGAATAAGAATTCGACAATCAAGGTTCTTCGGGCATATAATGCGAAGAGAAGGTTTAGAACATTTGGTCACAATAGGTAAAATTCAAGGAAGGAGAGATCGTGGAAGACAGAGGGAGAAGATGCTGGATGGCCTGACATCATGGTTCGACAAAAGACCGACGTCAGAACTGATTACATGCACCAAGCGAAGAGAGTTGTGGAAAGACATGATAGCCTACGCCAGCATGCATGGCACTTGATTGATTGAGCTAATCAGTTTATGGAGCCTGGGTGAAGTCGGTTTTTGTAACAAATCCTGTCCACAAGTCGTTGTGGACTGTCACTTCCAGGAAGAGCGAGCACGAACAATATTCATCCCGAAATTATGGAATTTAGTTCTTAATGTTAAAATGCAGCATCGTCGCTGTAAGCTAGCATTACAGCGTACTCACTGCCTCAAACAATAATTTACAAAATAAGTATAAGTAGTTATTATACAGGGTGTTCAACTTAAAAGCAGCTTGTGAATGGAGCTAATCTGGCATATATGTATGAAAATGGGAAGGCTCAGTTATGACGTAGTATAGGTCAAGGTTGTGTGATGGTGTGTAATTGTAGTGCGGAAGGGGCGATGAACAAATGTGACGTAGGACAAGCTAATCAGAACCGGTTTAAATAGTAAATAGACGAGATGCAATGCGTACCTGGCAAATTTCTATTTATCACTGGGGCTGCTTTTAAGTTGAACACCCTGTAAAACGATGAAGTTCAAATAAAGAAATTAACTCAGGACTTGAAATAGTTGTAGCTTTTAGTGGATACAAAGCAGAAGGACGTCCATGCAAAAGGTGGATATCAGAGAAAACAGAGCGGACGAAAAACATTGTTTATGAAGCGCACACAAAAGCCCGGTCTAGAAATCTCTTCTTATCCTGACGCTGTGAGGCAAAACTTATCCTGACGCTGTGAGGCAAAACTTATCCTGACGCTGTGAGACAAAACTTATCCTGACGCTGTGAGGCAAAACTTATCCTGACGCTGTGAGGCAAAACTTATCCTGACGCTGTGAGGCAAAACTTATCCTGACGCTGTGAGGCAAAACTTATCCTGACGCTGTGAGACAAAACTTATCCTGACGCTGTGAGGCAAAACTTATCCTGACGCTGTGAGGCAAAACTTATCCTGACGCTGTGAGGCAAAACTTATCCTGACGCTGTGAGGCAAAACTTATGATTAAAAAACGACGGCTGTTATGTCACAGCTAAATGTGATTTGGAGAAAGTAACATCGTTTTATTTGTGAATACAATTATATAAATCGTTAGTGATATCTTAGTAATACGTTATATCGAGTGTGATATCGTAGTAAACTTAATCGAGTTAGTCAATATCGTTATAATCGAGTTGAGGATATCCGTTAGTAATCAGTAACTATCCGACGGTTGACAAACTATCCTGAACTATAGCAAAACTAATGAAGTGGTTGACCACTTTTGAGCTGTGAACAGACCAAACTGCCTGAAGCTTACAACAAATTAAAGAAGGCGAGGGGAAGACCAGGAAAAGTTGGATAGATAATAGTTGAATTCTGCAGAATAAGAACCATCACAGTCTCATTGGCAATGACATATTTATATAAACCCGTACGGGATTACAGTTAGTAATATGTGCTGACTACACAAGTCACAGAACGTAGACAATACATAACACGACACTGGTTAACAACAGTAACAGTGTGCTGACAAGTTGAATTTCGCTAGGGACTAAAATATCACACAAGTCACCAGAGAAGCTGAAAGACAAATACATAAAACCACGACACTGAGGTTAACAACCCTGGTAACAATGTGCTGGCAAGATAAGTCCCAGAGAAGCGCAAGACAAATATAGAACAACGAGCTGGGTTAAACCGAGGAAAAGTTGATAGACAAAGTTGAATTCTGCCAGGGACTAAAAAACCATACACAAGTCACCAGAGAAGCGTAAGACAAATACATAAAACCACGACACTGGATTAACAACCCGGTAACAGTGTGCTGACAAAAGAAAGAAAAAGAAGTTAGTAATATCGATTCCTACGTTTAACTGCAAGAGTGGACAACCAATTCTATCATCCATCCGGGAAAATACGATAGACAATAGACTATCGATTACTTTGTATGGATGTAAGAACTTGACCATAAAATAAATGTAAAGAGGAGAAGTAAAAATATAAATATCAGATGCACAGAATAAAGCCTGCTCAGACTGCACATGTGCATGTCAGACAGAAACACAGACTCCAGAGCACATCTTGCAGTCATGTCCATCATACATACACCAACGAAATGAAACATGGCCTCATGAACAAAGCTTACAGACAAGCTATGGGGAACTCTCAAGAACCAACTGACATGCAGTTTCATAGAGGCAACCCATCTCATGGTTCAGAAGAGCATACGAAACCGAACGCAAAGAAGAAGAAGTAAAATCATAAATGTTATAGAACTGCGCTATCCAAAAGCACCACGGGTGTTATGGCGCCCGTGCGATATATCAATGTCGCCCTATTTTATTTATCTTGATTTAGCGTTAACCAGAACTTCCACTTAAAAGAAAATGTGTTTCTGAACAACAGTATGATTCAGTTTTTCAAATACAATATTTAAACAAAAATTAAACTTATAGTCAGTATTAACATAAATAACACAACACTGAAACAAGTCCATCGATTCAAAGTATCTGGGAACATTCCTAACATCAGATGGAAGATGTAAAACAGAGATTATGAGTAGAATTGCTCAAGCATCTTTAATAAAGACAAACACACTGTCCTTGAATTCACTACCAATGACACTACGAAAACGAATACTCCAGTGCTATATTGATCCAATACTTCTGTATGGCAGCGGATCATGGACAATGAATAAACAATCAATACGATCGTTGGAAGTTACAGAATGTGGTTTTACAGAAGAATGCTAAAGTTCCATGGACAGTTAAGAAAACAAATGAGAGGTTTTAATCAGGCTGCCACAAAAAATCTTATCAAAAGAATAAGAATCCGACAATCAAGGTTCTTCGGGCATATAATGCAAAGAAGAGGTTTAGAACATTTGGTGACAACAGGTAAAATTCAGGAAGGAGAGATCGTGGAAGACAGAGGGAAATGTTGGATGGCCTGACATCATGGTTCGACACAAGATCGACGTCAGAACTGACTACATGCACCAACAGAGAGAGTTGTGGAGAGACATGATCGCCTACGCCGGCAGACATGGCACTTGGCTGAGTCAGTATTATGTTTTTATCTGTTATTATTAGATTTTCACTCATGTTACTGTTACTATTAAAAGTTAAAGTTAATTGCATATCCTTTACAGGACTTTGCAAATCAACCCCAGCTTTTTAACGCTGTTTGTGATTTTTCTAGGCATTATTAGTTCAGTAGTTTGCCATTGCTTTCTGAACGGGTGGCGCCATCATCCTTTTTGGAACATTTAACTGTCAGCGTGATTCGAACGTCAGGATTACACCTATCCTTCCTAAGCCAAGACGCCACGCTTTACTATTACTTTATTATAATTATTAGTATTAGTTTTGTAATTGCCACATGGCGCCCGCCCCAACACAGACATCAGTGAGATGTGCCCCAATATATGTAAATGTTGGATAGCATTGTTATACAGGGTGTTCAAGATAAAAGTAGTGTCAGGACAATATGCATATGTTTATCAATGGAAAGGGTATTATGTCAAATATCAGTCTTTGATGATGGTATGTGTTAATTATGAATATTGTAATTATGGGTAATATGGTTGTAATTATGTGTAATTAGTTGTAATTATAATGTGTAATTAGGTGTTTATGTGTGTATGGTGTGTAATTATGGTGGATGAATTAGGTGATGGTAATTATTGTAATTATGGGGAAAGGGCATGAACAAATGACAAAGGACGAGCTAGTCAGAACCAGTTTAAATAGTAAATAAACAAAACGCAATGCTTAACTGACAACTTTTGCCTTATCAATCGGGCTACTTTTATCTTGAAGACCATGTAGAAGGATGTTGTGGATTTACCTTTAGACGGTTATTTCGCCCGTCTGCCCAACGTGTTCGTAGCGCGTTGGACTACGGGTGACTATCCCTCTGTGTGTGCGGGTTCAATCAAGGGATGGCAGAAAAAGCCACAGATTCCCAAGATTTACGGTATTCGTGGCACCGAACCGAAGAGCTGAAAAGCTCAAGTGCTTCTGGATCGGAAAAAAAAGAAAAAAAGACGTTTATTTCCAATATATTCCTTTTTTACGCCATGAGAAGAAATGGACACCACAGGCAAGAAAATAACACAAACATAACTAAAATGATAAATTAAACCAATTTGAGATCAGCCAAGTTACAAGAGCAATAACAGGTGCATCCAGATTTATAGCTAGCATCCAAGACAGAGAAATATATCGAATCTAGGGAAACTTAAAGTACACGTCACTCTTACACAGATATTTGTAATTCAAGTTTGTTATTGTCAGATAATGGTACAATATAGGATGATTAACATTCTACAATATATGAAGTCGAATCAGGAATGGTGAGACGCAGCTGGGTGGAGGTACTGGTACAGGTAATGATCAGAGAAATCACCTTTATTTTTGTCCCTGGCACGCAGGAGTTCGGGGTAGTGAAATAGCAAATAGATTGGCTGGCTTGGTTACAATATCAGAGGGAATTGCCATGGATCGAAAGACATTCTTCACGCATTGAGAGAGTCTTTCCGAACAGAGGAGTTTCAGGGATGTGAATCCCACTGGCTGACCAGACTGAAAGAGATGGGTGTCAATATTGGTGCAGCCCGAAAAGAACAATATACTAAATATGCAAAGAGATTGATTAATCAACATCGAACTGGCGTGTTGGATCGTTGGACGCTGCTGGATTTGCTGAGGCGGAGATCGGAGCACCTATGGACGTCCGGAGTGCTATGATGATAGTACTCATATAACTGATAACTGATAACATATGCAACTAAACTAGTATGTACATATTACAGTAGTGTGTTACTGGTATGTAATTATTGCAAAAAATCGTTACTGGTAATCGAAAATTGCAGTAAACGATTGCTAGCAATTAAATATTGCAATAAAATATTACTGGCAATTAAATATTGGAAAATCAAACGATTACTGGCAATTAAATGTTGGAATCAATATACGGCAATTAAATGTTGGAAAATCAAACTATTACTGGCAATTAAATGTTGGAAAATCAAACTATTACTGGCAATTAAATGTTGCAAATCAAACTATTACTGGCAATTAAATGTTGAAAATCAAATATTACTGGGATTAATATGCAATAATTAACTTACAATAAAATATTGCAGTAAATCGCTATTAGCAAATCAAACATTTTAGGGAATAGCAAATATTGTAGTATTACACTTTTATCAATATAAGGGAAGACTGCAGTACAACTATGTAGCAATGGTGATATAAGGGAAGACTGCAGTACAACTATGTAGCAATGGTGATATAAGGGAAGACTGCAATACAACTATGTAGCAATGGCGATATAAGGGAAGACTGCTGTACAACTATGTAGCAATGGCAATATAAGAGAAGACTACTGTACAACTATGTAGAAATGGCAATATAAGAGAAGACTGCTGTACAACTATGTAGCAATGACAATATAAGGAAGACTGCAGTACAACTATGTAACAAGCATATAGGAAGCTGCAGTAAACTATAACAAGGCGATAAGAAGACTGCAGTACAACATGTAGCAATGGTGAAACACGTAATAACAAAGTACTGTAGTTCAAATACAAACACATTAACAACACGGTTAGGGATTTATTGTCTAATTGTGTGTTATGTCTGCCGTGTAAGAAGGGAATTTCTACCCTTCTAGTGTATCTTTGCTTGATAAAGGCCTTTTGGTCGAAACGTTGCGGAGCGGTTGGTAAGTATGGACTCGTATCAATTTCTAGTCATCCATCCTACTTAGTACTATGCTTCAGTTCATGTTTTCATAGTGTGTGTATGTGTCCTTGAAAAAAGACTTACAGTCGAAACGTTGGATTTTTGTTAGTTTTATGATTTAATTATTCAATTTGCTTGCTTATGTGGTACCATACGTACGTGTTTTTGTCCTAAAACGCCAATTTATTATTAAGTACCCCACAGCCTCCATCGGTTTTTTCCAGATCTGATCTGATCCGCCTGACTACTTCAGATTTGTAAGTTTCTTACATCTCCTGTGTATTGTGAATGTTTTTAATAAGTTTCTATACATCTCCTGTGTATTTGCCAATGCTTTTTACGTTGACTATGACATCCCTTGTGTGATGTATAAGTTCAATTCCTGATAGTGAAAGTTAATAAGTCCACATTCCCCGATTTAGGTGTTTTAAGTTTCATACATCCTGATGAATGTTTAAATTCCTGTACACTCAGCGAATGTGAATGAAAAGCTTCTTCTGGATCTGTATAAAAAAATATACATCTCCTGTGTATTGTAAAAGTTTTTAATAAGTTTCTTACATCTCCTGTTATTGTGAATGTTTTTAATAAGTTTCTATACATCTCCTGTGTATTGTGAATGTTTTTTTAATGCTTTGTAGAACTACAGTACTTTGTTATTACACATTTCAGTATTACACTTTGAGAAAAGCAAATGATGTTAAGTTTATTTATTGAACAAATGGTAAATGATGTGAAAGATAAAGAGATGGTAACTAGTAAGTAATAAAAGTATGAAAGTCAAGAATACACCCATTTAAAAAAAGTCGAAGGATGACTTCATTGCACCGGATTTTACCCCATATGGCTCGGTCCCTCTGCGCAGAACTGGCTCGCCACCTGCCGAGAGTATTGCACAAAGCACGAACTCCGTAGCTCCAGCAACAATCCTAAGGGTCTCTGGAAAAACTGCACTCGTGAACAGAATGGTGAGGTCCGGACTCGAACCCACGACCTTCGACTCACAAGGCAAACGGCTTAACCACTTAGCCATAGAGACTCTCATTACAAGCAGTGACGATATTGAGAGAGAATGCTATATTGCAGCGTTTCCCAGAGTAGGGTACCGCCCCTCCCCAGTGGGCGCTGAAGCGTTTTAAGGTGGACGGGGGGTATTGGGTTCAGAAAAATTTGAATAATCATTTAAAATTTGAATTCTGCATCTCATCTTATGCTTGTCTTACACGATCCATTTTGTTATCAATTTTCTATTTCATGTATTTAATCATTTGAAAATTGACTGTATGACATAAATATATATCAATTTTCTATGTCCAAGAGAAAATAGAGTATGTATGTATATATATATATAAAATGAATATGTATATAATGAATATCAAATGGAACGAATTCAGGAGAAGTGATGAAATCAGAGACATGTCTGGTCAACCACTAGTGACAACTGTTATAAGAAAGAGAAGATGGAGAATTGTTGGGCATCCTTGAGAAGAAATGATCAAGAATATCAAGCAGGCATTGAAGTGGATGCAAAGGGTTAATAAAGAGAGTCGACCTAAAGACCCTGAAACGAACTTTGTTGAGAGAGCAGAAATATCGGTCTAAAGTTCCATGGAGAATTGAACGAGTTGCTCAGGATAGAGCGGCTTGAGAAATTATTACAGGTCCTATGTAACGTATAACGCGAAGGTATTTATACATAATATTTAATTTAAATTATATAAAAATTATATTCCGTAGTTTTCAGGACCAGGTAATTGAGTGCGTCTACTTCACATATTTAGAGGCGCTAGTGTGTAGGAGAGTGTCAATTCCTTCTGCATTGTGAAAAACGTCAACTGTGGGATCTGACATGAATTAGTTAGAGCTCGTTTGTTTGCAACGAAGGTGAAAACGCAGAAACTTGCTAATTTTGCTTCTCGAACAGAACACTTGGAGCTGAAAGCTAACTTCGGCTTTCGTGCCATGGACATCGTAACCCTTCGGTTCGGTGCCACGAACACCGTAAATCTGGAGAACCTGTGGCTTTTTCTGCCATCCGAGGAATTGAACCCGCACACAGAGGATAGTCACCCGTAGTCATCGCGCTGACGAACACGCTGGGCAGACGGGCATGGTTGTGAGATATGAACCATTGACAAAGCAGCGGAGATTATTAATGCGTTTGAATGCAAATCTCCGTGAGGTGCCGGCCCGCAGAGAAGCAAAGAATAGTACCACTGCGACTTATAGGCATGTCGTAAGTAGCGACTGAGGTAGATGCTAGAGAAGTACTATAGTAATAAAAGCGTCGCCGAAATCGGATGTCTGGTTTACTTGTAGTCGCATACTGGCACAACTACAATCGCTCAGATCACATACAGATCACATACAATCACATACAATCATACAAGATCACATACAAATCACATACAGATCACATACAAATCACATACAAATCACATACAAGTCACATTTTACAAATCACATACAAATCACATACAAATCACATACAGATCACATAAATCATATGGCATCAAAATGCAATCAAAATCACATACAAGATAAACAAATACAGAAGATACATTAAAATCACATACAAGAATCACATACAAATCACATACAGAATCACATACAGATAAACAAATCCACAGAAACACACAAATCACACAAAACAAACAAATCACAGTACAAATACATACAAAACAACAAATTACAAAGATACTTAAATCACACACAAATACACAAATCTACAACAAATCAACAAAAAAACAAATGTACAAAATCACTACAAATCACAACAAAAACACAATTTACAAAATCACATACAGAATCACATACAAATACACATAAATCAAATACAAATCACATCAAAATCACATACAAATGTACAGAAAAGTACTTAGAATATCATGGACAGAGAAAGAACAAATGCTACAGAAAAGTACTTAGAATATCATGGACAGAGAAAGAACAAATGCTACAGAAGAGTACTTAGAATATCATGGACAGAGAAAGAACAAATGCTACAGAAGAGTACTTAGAATATCATGGACAGAGAAAGAACAAATGCTACAGAAAAGTACTTAGAATATCATGGACAGAGAAAGAACAAATGCTACAGAAGAGTACTTAGAATATCATGGACAGAGAAAGAACAAATGCTACAGAAGAGTACTTAGAATATCATGGACAGAGAAAGAACAAATGCTACAGAAGAGTACTTAGAATATCATGGACAGAGAAAGAACAAATGCTACAGAAAGTACTTAGAATATCATGGACAGAGAAAAGAACAAATGCTACAGAAAAGTACTTAGAATATCATGGACAGAGAAAGAACAAATGCTACAGAAAAGTACTTAGAATATCATGGACAGAGAAAGAACAAATGTTACAGAAAAGTACTTAGAATATCATGGACAGAGAAAGAACAAATGCTACAGAAGAGTACTTAGAATATCATGGACAGAGAAAGAACAAATGCTACAGAAGAGTACTTAGAATATCATGGACAGAGAAAAACAAATGTACAGAAAATACTTAGAATATCATGGACAGAGAAAGAACAAATGCTAGAAAGTCTTAGAATATCATGGACAGAGAAAGAACAAATGCTACAGAAAAGTACTTAGAATATCATGGACAGAGAAAGAACAAATGCTACAGAAGAGTACTTAGAATATCATGGACAGAGAAAGAACAAATGCTACAGAAAAGTACTTAGAATATCATGGACAGAGAAAGAACAAATGCTACAGAAGAGTACTTAGAATATCATGGACAGAGAAAGAACAAATGCTACAGAAGAGTACTTAGAATATCATGGACAGAGAAAGAACAAATACTACAGAAGAGTACTTAGAATATCATGGACAGAGAAAGAACAAATGCTACAGAAAAGTACTTAGAATATCATGGACAGAGAAAGAACAAATGCTACAGAAAAGTACTTAGAATATCATGGACAGAGAAAGAACAAATGCTACAGAAAAGTACTTAGAATATCATGGACAGAGAAAGAACAAATGCTACAGAAGAGTACTTAGAATATCATGGACAGAGAAAGAACAAATGCTACAGAAAGTACTTAGAATATCATGGACAGAGAAAAGAACAAATGCTACAGAAGAGTTCTTAGAATATCATGGACAGAGAAAGAACAAATGCTTCTGTTCTGCAACAGCTTGATATTAAAGAGAGTTGGCTATTAAAGGGCATACAATTAAGGGGAAATTCTATATTTCGGACACATCAAACGACATGAGTGCCTAGAGAAGATAATTTTGGCGGAATGATGCTGAAAGAAGAATGAGAGGAAGACCTAGAAAACTATGGGTGCAAGATGTCATTGACGATCTGAGAATGACTGCTACTGAAGCCGGTCAACTTGCACAGAGCAGAGAGTTTTTCAGGACTGCTTTCATGAGAGCCATGTTCCGGAAGGGACAAGCCACTTGATGATGATGATGATACTTACGTACAGGAGTGAGTAATATATATTTATATTAAAGATACAGAAATAAAGTTGGATAACAGTGGATATCAAATTGAACGAATTCTGGAGAAGTGATGAAATCAGAAAAATGTCTACTCAACCATTAATAGCAACTGTTCTAAGAAAGAGAAGATAGGAAATTGTTGAGCATGTTCTGAGAAGAAATGATCAAGTAACCACTAAGCAGACACTGAAGTGGACGGTAGAAGTTGAAGAATGAAAGAACGTAGTAGGAAAACCCTGAAACAAACTTTACTGAGAGGCAAGAAATTTCGGACTTAATTCCATAGATTATATTAAACGAGTGCTTGGGATAGAGCAGTATGGACAAATTACTTACAGTTGCAGGTTCTATGGAACGTATTTATACAGTAACAATTTAATTAAAATTTTTAAAAATTAATTCCGTAGCCTTTTCAAACCTTAGGGTATGAAGTCCCTTCACTTCACATTTGTAGACCCTAGTGTGTAGGAGGGTCAATTCCCTTCCTCATATGTGGAACGTCAAGTGTGGGATTGATGTTGTCTACTCTCTTGTATTCCAATCGAAAGGTGAAAGCCCATGCATTATGCTAATTTTTTTTTTCGATCCAGAAGCACTTGAAACCAGAAGCTTTCAGCTCTTCGGCTCGGTGCCATGGACATCGTAACACCACGGTTCGGTACCACGAACACCGTAAATCTGGAGAACCTGTGGCTTTTCTGCCAGCCCGCGGAATTGAACCACACTCACAGGGGCTTCTCACCCGTCGTCCAACGCGCTACGAAGGCGGGCCATTATGCTAATCCGTCCCATATATATGTGATTTCTTCAGTAATACAGCCACACTTCGGCTCCAACGTAAAGGCTAATTGATAGCATTGAGGGTAAGAGGTTTGTGTAGATTTTGAGGACTTCCTATCTACCCGGACATGAGGCAGAATTGGATGGACTACTTTAGCACTAGAGCCGAGTGAAATCTCTGGGACAACAGTCAAGGTAAGGTTCACTGTGCTTATTCCCCGCCTCAATCATTCTCTGTCCAACTGCGGATGGTGCATGCATATTGTTTCTCTATTCTGAGTTCTAGTTAGTTTTACTCTGGTCTCTGTCCAACCACGGATGGAGCACGCGTGTTGTCCAATAGGACACACATGTGCACAGATTGATTACTGGTTGAGAACGATGAATCGGTGAAATATCAGAGGCACTAAATTCCATCTTGTACAAAGCGCATAGGGAGGCTCGCTCCAGATGCCTCTTTTTTCGACCTGACTCCGAAAAGCAAAACATGGATAGAGAATATATATATTGCAGTTCAAACTTTAGAAACAACCTGCTGCCTTGCAGGTTTGGCTGGGGACAGCCCAAGACTGACGGAGAGCGAACGCAGTAAACGCTGGCTAAAACCGGACACATCGCCGAAGGATAAGCACCAGAGCTCTAAATGGCGCTAAAGATGTAGAAACACACCAATGTACTAAGACTGCATAGAATCAGATTTCTACATCGAATGAAAGAAATTTGAAAGGAGGAAATCTTGTTCATCAAGTTTAAGCAGATACTCAGTGAGAAGAACTTTAGAAACAGGAAGCCTCACTTTTCGATACCACATCTGCTGGGTTATACTGTAGCATGGTTTCAGGTCTATTTGGTTTTATGAGACCATCAGAGCTCTGACTAATGACAAACATAATTTTATAAATTATATTGAATCTGTTAGACAAGAATAATAGCAACACAAATAACACAACACAAACCCACCCAGTAGTACTGTGAACAGTCATAGTAGGGTAATCTTCTTCTCTCATACTGACATGATGGAGGCGTTGTGTATGCCTGATGATTATTTGGAGGAGGCGGTGTCTGTTTCCACGCTAATCCCTGCTGCTGGTGTGGATGAGTATGTGGGTGGTATGATGGTGTATTTGAATCCCAACCCCAATTTTCATTTGTTCCTGTCGCTGTGGGCGGGGCTACCCAAGGGTAGTGGGAGTGGCTTGGATACATTGTAGACTATGATTGGTAGGTATTTTTAATCACAAGTTGTTCCGTCTTGATTGTTATCACTAATTATTAAGACATATCACAGGTATACACAGGTAACAATATTATTGTTACACTTCATCGAATCCGTTCAGCAGTTTTCAATATCCCAAAGAATACCCGTGGACACAACAAAACGTATTCAATCACAAGAAATCAATACTCTTTGTATTATTTGCATATTTGAATGTCTAGGAATTTCATGAAATCACCAAACGAGACTCCTGCCTGAAGACACATCAATCAAAGAGGTTGCCGTCGTAAAATTACAATAATTTGGAGTTTAACGTTGTATGAGAATTCATGGATGAAAAATACCTCTAACCAGCAAGCTGAATAGCAAAATTCAGCAAATATACACTACATCATCTGCTGAATGAGGCTGTGCGCCTATGGGTCTGCCATCAGTGCAGTAAGGTTGATCATTATAACCAATAATCCATAAAAGAATCAAGACACAAATTTTTTACTCCAGTAACTTCGTGAGAGTAATATTACACAAGTAAACACTCGACACGTTTGTCCAAGATTTGATCATAAGCATAGATCACGATTCTAAAAAACCACATTAAACACACTTCTGTACGCTTTTTCTATAAATTCTGTCTATCAAATATCTAATCACACTTCTGTACGCTTGTTCTATAAATTCTGTCTATCAAATATCTAATTTAGATTCACAAAGAAAATTTAGTATATATTTAACACTCCTAGAATGACATTAGGTGGCGTCTGTGGGCTAGGGGATAGTGACTCGAACTATTAACCCCGACGTTCTGAGTTCGAATCACGATGCGGACAGTGTTGTTGCAAATTGTTCCGCGTGGATTTGAACAAAGAACGATGGCACCACCCATTCAGAAAGCAATGGCAAACTAATGAATCTAGAAAAATCTAAAACAGCGTTAAAAGGCTAGGGATTGATTTACGAAGTCCTGTAATTAACTTTAACTTTAGAATGACATTACAAAAGAAGAGGGAACATGAGAATAGTTTTGGCATAGGGTAAGGAGTTAGACAGGGGGCTGCTGTAGTTTGTCACTGTACCTATTCAACATAAATGCTGAAAACATCACGAGGAATGTCAGAGAATCTACAGAGATGGAGGTTACGAGTTACCATAATTAAGATATGCTGACGATACAGTGATATTATCTACATCACAACATGGTTTAGAGAACTTGATACGGTCACTCTTAAAAAAAAATAAAATAAATAAAGCGAAGATCGAAACCTGTATTTCAATATAACCAGAACAAAGATCTTTACAACTGATAAAACAGAATAGAGGTCTCATATATGTGTCAACGGTCACACATAGAAATAGTCACACAATAGAAGAGTCACACAATAAGAAGAGTCACACAATAGAAAGAGTCACACAATAGAAAGAGTCACACAATAGAAGGAGTCACACAATAGAAAGAGTCACACAATAGAAGGAGTCACACAATAGAAAGAGTCACACAATAGAAGGAGTCACACAATAGAAAGAGTCACACAATAGAAAGAGTCACACAATAGAAGGAGTCACACAATAGAAGGAGTCACACAATAGAAAGAGTCGACAACTTTGAATACATTGGGGGATTGCTGACAAGCGACAGGAATGTTATAACAGAAATTAAAGAAGGCTGAGCATTGGTTGTGAGACATGGAACATGGTTAAATATCTGAGATATGGTTGTGAGACATGGAACATGGTTAAATATCTGAGATATGGTTGTGAGACATGGAACATGGTTAAATATCTGAGATATGGTTGTGAGACATGGAACATGGTTAAATATCTGAGATATGGTTGTGAGACATGGAACACGGTTAAATATCTGAGATATGGTTGTGAGACATGGAACACGGTTAAATATCTGAGATATGGTTGTGAGACATGGAACACGGTTAAATATCTGAGATATGGTTGTGAGACATGGAACACGGTTAAATATCTGAGATATGGTTGTGAGACATGGAACATGGTTAAATATCTGAGATATGGTTGTGAGACATGGAACATGGTTAAATATCTGAGATATGGTTGTGAGACATGGAACACGGTTAAATATCTGAGATATGGTTGTGAGACATGGAACAGTTAAAATCTGAATATGTTTGAGACATGGAACACGGTTAAATATCTAGAATATGGACATGGGACATGGTTAAATATCTGAGATATGATTGTGAGACATGGAACACGGTTAAATATCTGAGATATGGTTGTGTGACATGGAACATGGTTAAATATCTGATATATGGTTGTGAGACATGGAACATTCGGTGGAGAAGATCAGTAATGCATTTGAATGCAAATGTCACAGAAGAGTACTTAGAATATCATGGACAGAGAAAAGAACAAATGCTTCTGTTCTGCAACAGTTTGATATTAAAGAGAGTTTTACTATTAAAAGCGCCCGAGTGGTTACCGGGGCCGAAATTTGGGGTGTAAAGAATAGAACCACTGTTACTGCCACGCATGTCGTAAGAGGCGACTAAGGAGGTTTGGTTGAAATCGGATGCATGTCCTAAACGTGTAGAAGTCTATGCGTTTAGGGGCCTACCAAACCAATGTGCAACATATACACGTTCTTGGCAAAGATCAAACATATCACAAGAGTGATTAAAATTGGTCGTAAAGAACGAAGGCAAAGAAGAAGAAGAACAATATGCTACATAAAAAAAATTATTTTACCTTTTCGGTTGATAGCATTTGGACAGCAAAATATGACATCGTAAAGAAAAATATTTTTACAAAGTATAAAAAGATTAATTTGACGTAGCAAATAATAGGTCTTCATTCAACAAAGGATATAAGACGCATTTTCGGAAGAAAACTATACGTAGAACGACACATCGATAAATATATGCGTGCTTGAAATACGAGTCTGTATACTATGTGTTTGGTGGCGTCTGTGACTCGGTCTATTAACCCCGAAGTTCTGAGTTCGAATCACGCTGCGGACAGTTTGGTTGCAAATTGTTTCGCGTGGATTTTTACAAAAGGACGATAGCACTACCCGTTCAGAAAGCAATGGCAAACTACTGAACGTAATAATGCCTAGAAAAATCACAAACAGTGTTAAAAGCTGGGGTTGATTCGCAAAGTCCTGTAAAGGATATGCAATTAACACATATATTATATGTGTAACACGGAGTATAGGATTGTAATATGATAAATGTGAATCAAGCGGAATAAGAGTGTAGTGTGCTAAATGTATTAAAATACACTTAGAATTGTAGTGTGCTAAATGTATTTTTTTAAAACACTTAGAATTGTAGTGTGCTAAATGTATTTAAAAAAACACTTAGAATTGTAGTGTGCTAAATGTATTTAAAAAACACTTAGAATTGTAGTGTGCTAAATGTATTTTAAAAAACACTTAGAATTGTAGTGTGCTAAATGTATTTAAAAAAACCACTTAGAATTGTAGTGTGCTAAATGTATTTAAAAAAACACTTAGAATTGTAGTGTGCTAAATGTATTTAAAAAACACTTAGAATTGTAGTGTGCTAAATGTATTTTAAAAAACACTTAGAATTGTAGTGTGCTAAATGTATTAAAAAACACTTAGAATTGTAGTGTGCTAAATGTATTTTAAAAAACACTTAGAATTGTAGTGTGCTAAATGTATTTAAAAAAACACTTAGAATTGTAGTGTGCTAAATGTATTTTAAAAAACACTTAGAATTGTAGTGTGCTAAATGTATTTAAAAAAAAACACTTAGAATTGTAGTGTGCTAAATGTATTTTAAAAAACACTTAGAATTGTAGTGTGCTAAATGTATTAAACACTTAAATTGTATGTCTAAATTATTAAAAACACTTAGAATTGTAGTGTGCTAAATGTATTTAAAAAACACTTAGAATTGTATGTGCTAAATGTATTTTTTTAAAACACTTAGAATTGTAGTGTGCTAAATGTATTTAAAAAAAAACACTTAGAATTGTAGTGTGCTAAATGTATTTTAAAAAACACTTAGAATTGTAGTGTGCTAAATGTATTAAAAACATTAGAATGATATTTCTAAATGTGTAAAGACAGAGAATTGTAGTCGTTAAATTTATGTTGAAACTTTCGATTGTAGTGTGTCAACTATATTTAAAATTAGAAAGTAATGTACTAAATGTATGAATGTGGTACGGATTAGCGTAGTGTACTAAATGTATGAATGTGGGACGGATTAGCGTAGTGTACTAAATGTATGAATGTGGGACGGATTAGCGTAGTGTACTAAATGTATGAATGTGGGACGGATTAGCGTAGTGTACTAAATGTATGAATGTGGGACGGATTAGCGTAGTGTACTAAATGTATGAATGTGGGACGGATTAGCGTAGTGTACTAAATGTATGAATGTGGGACGGATTAGCGTAGTGTACTAAATGTATGAATGTGGGACGGATTAGCGTAGTGTACTAAATGTATGAATGTGAGACGGATTAGTGTAGTGCATAAACGTTCGCTTATCAACTCAGACACACGAAGGTTTGTAGGTTCAATCTCACACTCTACGTTCCACACGTGAGGAAAGGAACTGGCTGTCCTACCTCTAACACACTAGGTCCTAGAAATTTGAACTTGTGACTTCATAACATAAGGTCTAAATTCATGATAAAAGTTGGTTCATCAGTCTAGGCCGGGATCGAGAGAGAGAGAGAGAGAGATAACATAAGGTCTGAAAACGCTTGGAGAAGTTTTATTAATTATTAAATGTATGGAAAAACATAGGATTATAGTGTGTTAAATTAAAGTGTATGCCAGTGAGAGTTGGAAAATGACTAAAGATATAGAAAGCAAGTTGAATGCATTTGAAAATAGATGTCTGCGAAAAATAATGAACACAAAATGGGACAAATTCAGGAAAAGTGATGAAATCAGAGAAATGTCTGATCAACCACTAGTAACAACTGTTATAAGAAAGGGGAGAAGATGGAGATATGTTGGACACACCTTGAGAAAAAATGATCAAAGAATATTAAAGTAGGCCATTGAAGTGGGAAGCAAAGGGTTCAATAAAGAGAGGACGCATTAGGAAAACCCTGAGACGAACTTTGCTGAGAGAGGCAAGAAATATCGGTCTCAGTTTCATGGAGGAGATTGAGCGAGTTTACCAGGATAGAGCAGGGATGAATAAAGTACTTGCAGGCCCTATTTAACGTATAACAGTACGAGAGGAATTATTATACATTAAAGTGAGCGTAAATTCACCTGTTTATAATCAAACAAAACACATTAATAATAATAATCCAGACATCACGAACCGTTAATAGTAATTAAAATATCCAACAACGAAATACAAACAGTTCGGAATCCGCTTAATCCATGCGAGAAGAACTAAGTACAAAAAAGTAGGAATAAATCGCTGCTGGCAAAGAATAAATCTGCCGAAGTTATCCGCATCAAGAACCTTTTCACGATCCGAACATACCTTCCAACAAACGCTCACAAACCAGATAGATAAATCGCGTACTCCTTTCTTTCCAGTCTGCCTTGTTGGATTCTCGTTCCCCTAAACCCACTCCACCTACATTTTATTATGTAAATTTCCCCCCCTTTACTGTTCCACGCCTTTCCTGTTTTCTTGTTAAGTATATCCATGGCTTTACGATTTCTTAGATGTCGTGTTTTCTCCCTCCATGCCTGGTTATCCTCACTCTTTCACCTTTCTTAATTTGTGTGTGTGAGTGCGTGCGTGTGCGTGCGCGCTGTGTCTCTCACCTTATGGTTGCCAGATGTGCAATTCCGTATGTACCCAAATAAGATTTAACATTATTGTATTTAATAGTTGGTGTGCGTGAGTGAGAGTGGACAGAAACGTGTAATATTTGCCGGGAGGAGCCTGAATGAAGCGGGCATTAACACAATAGTCGGCATTCAGTAAACTAACATATAGTGTTTGTGCGTGCTTGTGTGCGCGCGCGCAGGCAAATGTCCAGATTCCCCCGATCCAGAACGCCTGGCTTTCAGCTCTTCGGCTCAGCGCCATGGACATCGTAACTCTTCCGTTCGGTGACACGAATACCGTAAATCTGAAGAATCTGTGGCTTTTTCTGCCAGCCTGTGGAATTGAACCCGCACTCATAGAGGGCTTGTCTGCCCAGCGTGTTCGTACAGCGTTGGACTACGGTGACTATCCCTCTGTGTGGGTTCAATTCCGCGGGATGGCAGAAAAGCCACAGATTCCCAGATTCACGGTGTTCGTGGCACCAGCCGAAGGTTACGATGTCCATGGCACGAGCCGAAGAGCTGCAAGTGCTTCTGAATCGGAAAAAAAAAAAAAAAGAAAGGGCTTGTCACACCGTCGTTCAACGCGCTACGAACACGCTGGGCAGGCGGGCCAAATATCCAGATAAAAGTATATCTGCAAGACCTCAATGAAAAACTTTTCGATCGGTGGTCCCAACAAAGAGGAAAAACTAGTTGATGAACGATTGTATGGAGAATAACATTACGCAATGGCACAGTCGTCCGAAGATAAACTTCTGGACAATCTTGATTCATTGATTGGATCATCATCATTGTACTTCAGTGAGCAACCATGTGTGCTCCGATCTTTTTCTTACATAGGAAGATATCAGCAGAAGTGCACGAGCTCCGTATAACCGGCGAGGGTACCCGATGTAAGTTTAGAAAATGGTACAAATATTTTGTAGGGATTTCATTTAAAAAAATATTTCTAAAGAATTTTGCCCGGGCAGCGCTTTCCAGCCTGCTCTTTTCGATTTTGAACTGCCAATGCTCTTTTACGTACTCTACTTAAACACGGGACCAACGTTTTATCGTCCGTCTCCGATAGGACTAAGAACTCAATCTCACTGAGATCAGGGATCTCTAGAAAAATATCCCAATGTCTCCACGAGGGAGCGAAACGAGTACATTTAGAGCGAGAGGTGAACACATAACCTCTATACTACAGACACCACATCGAGAAGCTTAAATTTTCCCTGGACTTATATACGTTTCATCTTTTCTCAAGACGCATTAACTCGTCTGTTATTATCTCTCCTCTGTGGGCTAAAGACGTTTTAACACGTTATACATTGCTACTGTCACTGCTTTAGGCGTACATTCACGTTTGTGACCTAAAAACAAAGAGTATCTATTTTTAGCTCAGACTTCGGAAAGTATGTAGCAGTTAAAGGGTTAAATCCAAGAGAAACAAGATTAAACTTTGACGCATTCATACAGTTGCATCATGACAGTCCGTAGAGAAGAAAATGGTATTTGAATGATATCTTAGACACACCCCGTAGATGTCTGGAGATCAACAGGACATGATAAATAATAATAATGATCAGTGACGGCTCGTGATAATTTTTGTTGGTGGGAGCTTGCCATTTTTCCCCGGATAAATCATTGTTTTTGGTTGCTATATTTTAATTTATAAAATAATAAATACACATTATTTTGGTGGGGCCCGGCCCCACTGGCCCTTAATGACGAGCCGCCACTGATAATGATAAAATATATATAGGACGGTTTAGAGACATACGCAAGACGTTCGATTTTCAAAAGGGTTGGCCTTTCTACCTCCTGCATACTGAGCTCAACTAATGCTCAAAGATATTCAGGTCTTGTAGGATGTCTTTGTGTTTTCTCTTCTCTGTTCAGGATGTTCTAAGAACTTTTCTGTAACACTTTATTTCAAAAGCTTCCATTTTGTTCTTTAATGTTTGTGTTATGGTCTACGCGTACGATTCGCATCCATATGTTGTCAAGGGAAATATGCATTATCTTAGAAGTTTTACTTTTGTTTATTTGCTTGTGTCTTAGTTTCTTCATGCTGACCACCATCTGCAGTGCCATCTCTAGTCTTCTTCTAACTTCTTTCGTACAATCTACATTATTTTATATATATATATAAATTCCTCTTCTTTGCGTTCGTTCTTTACGACCAATTGTAATCACTCTTTGTGATATGTTTGATCTTTGCCAAGAACGTGTATACGTTGCACATTGGTTTAGTAGGCCCCTAAACTCATAGACTTCTACACGTTTAGGATGTGCCTCCGATGTCAGCCAAACCTCCTTAGACGCCTCTTACGACATGGGTGGCAGGTAACAGTGGTTCTATTCTTTACACCCCAAATTTGGCCCCGGTAATCACTCGGGCGACACATATAAGTATTTCGAAGGACTGTTAAGTTGGCAAAGCTCTGCTCAGGAGGACAAGCTATTTAACACAAGAAAATCGTGGCCTATCCTGTACATGACTTAACCAATAACAACGGTAAACGATTCTAGGCAGCACATAATTTCAGTAGTTTACCATTGATTTCTGACGGTCTCCCGAGTGGTTACCGGTGCCCAAATGTGGGGTGTAAAGAATAGAACCACTGTTACCTGCCCCGCATATCGTAAGAGGCGACTAAGGAGGTTTAGCTGAAATCGGATGCACATGTCCTAAACGTGTAGAAGTCTATGCGTTTAGGAGCCTACCAAACCAATGTGCAACGTATACACGTTCTTGGCAAAGATCAAACATGTCACAAGAGTGATTAAAATTGGACGTAAAGAACGAACGAAGAAGAAGAAGATTTCTGACAGGGATGTCTACTTTTACCGCTTGTAAAAATCCAAGGAACTAATTTGCTTCCAAACTTGCCCGCCGCGGAGTTTGAACCAGACACGCTTGAGTTGTGATCGAACTCACAATCAATTAAGCTACAGACGCCCACTATACTATATTATATATATATATAATTTCTCTGCAAATTCCATCAACATACTAGAAATACATAAAGTTTGCTGGACAAACTAGACATGACTTCTTTAAATCCACGATTCATTTTCACCCAAACATATATCGTGATATTCACTTTTATTGCTGAAAGTTAGAAAGCTGTAAAGTCACGCAAGTAACAACAGAAATCATAGCAAGTTGCAGGATTCTCCAGCGGAGAAGGGCGAATCTACCAGAACATTATTAGTTCAACTTGGATCGATCTGGTCCTGGTCTGTGCCAAAACAGCTGTGAAGAATTTCTTCCCACATCTGTTTTCCGTTACAAGTGTAAGACTTGCAGAAGGAGAGGGCTGGGTGTGGATAAGAACTAGAAGCAGGCGTTGTAGATCTGCTAGCAATGAGGAGGAAGGTGTGAGGGCGCTGTGATTATTCCACGTAGAAGGGTAAAAGATAAGAAATGTCGACGCTTCTGACAGACTAGGACGCAATGAGAACAGTGCGAAAGGAATTCAGTTAACTTTCATTTAAGTAATTTGTGTGGACAAAAATGTTGAAAATAAAAAAATGGAACTCGGCTGCCAGAATTAAAAGCAATTATGGGATATAAGACGCAATAAATGAGATTGTAGAAGACAAGGTTAGTAAACTAAAGCCGGCTACGATTCTAATACTCGTACATCATTAAGTGAATGGCTCTGGTAACAGGCTGGTGTCTAACTGTCACTAAAAACACACACACAAAACTGTCGTTACTGCGTGCAGTACCGCTTCTTAGGGCAGTGTAGGAGAGGTGGGACGGGAGCCTGAGGGATTTAGTGGTCGCATGGCTAGTGTAGTCGCCGCAAAGCTGTTCAGTTTAGAATTTTTCATTATGCCCACAACAGAAAAAGTCTACGGCCTTACCGTGAGTTGAACACGGGTCTCCCGTATGGAAGCCGCGCTCTAATCAATTCGGTCAGACTCTTCTGGCGTCTAACACACTCAATAAGATGACAATTGTCAAGATGTATAGAAGTAAAGCTGACCAAGACCCTTCTCTTCTATAGAATGGAATCTCTCTCTCGCGATCACCGCCCAGACCGATGTACCAGACCGCCCCATAAATTCTATTCATGTGGGAAATCTGATTCATACAGCCTTAGCATTGGTGTGTCTTACGTCACATCTTCAGCACCATTTGGAGCTCTGGTGCTTATCCTTCGGCGATTTGTCCGGTTTCAGCCAGCGTTTACTCGGTTCGCTCTCCGTTCTGTAGCCATCTAGTGTTGTTTACGGTGTGAGGTAGCTAGCTCCACGTCCAACCTCCTTAGTCGCCTCTTACGACATGCGTGGCAGGTAACAGTGGTTCTATTCTTTGCACCCCAATTTGGGCCCCGGTAACCACTCGGGCGGAATTGAGATCGAGATTCCTTGTCTCTCAGTAAAGTTCGTTTCAGTGATTCCCTATGATAGCCTCTCTTTCTTGATCCCTTTTCTTTCCACTTCAATGCCTGTTTTGGTATTAATTGACAATTTATTCTGATTATATAATATATATCTTATCGCCCAACATATCTCAATCTTCTTCTCATAAGAGTTATTACTAGATCACTACATTCTAGCTATATATATATACTTCTTACAGCGATTTGTTCTTATATCTGAAAGTACGGTGGATGATTATATATAACAGAAGAATTAATACCGCTTGCCCGAAGCTGCCGCCAGGCACTGTGAAGTCATCGGTTTTATTTTCTCAATAACAGAAAACACTTTTGACAACCTTACCGAGGGGGTCGAACACGGTGTGTCCGTCCGTTTGTCTCTGCCTCCATCCATCCATTCATTCATCCATCCATCTATCCTGTCAATCCAATCCATTCTATCCATCCATCCATCGTATCCATCTTGTCTATCCAGTCCACTTAGTTCACCCATCCTATCCAATCCTATCCTATCCAATCCTATCCTGTCCTCCCTCCCTCCATCCATCCATTCATCTACCCCTCCATCCATCCATATCCATCCATCCATCTGTCTCTCTGTCCATCTACCTAACACAAAACACATATGCACCCACACGCACACGCACGCAAACACACACATTTTTATTTCTCTCTCGTTAAGTGACCTCTGAAATACTTTACCATATATCTCTCCCTCACGTGAACGTTGACGATATTACCGCCAGAGCTGGTGCTGCACAAAACGCCAGGAAAAATGTGTCGGCCAGATGTGGAAATAATCAGAGAAAGGCAGTTGAGAAGAAATCGTGCTGAAACTCAGGGTGGCTAGGCGGAGGAGGGCGGCATATGAGCGGCAAAAATGAAACAGATGAAATGTGAATGGTTGAGAGTGTGAACTATCTGAGGGATGTAGGGATGCAAGGGGTGGCGTGAGAGTCCCAAGAGGGAGAGTAGATGATGATGTATGAGTTAGCGGAGGTAGGGTTTTAAGCAATGACAATAGGAACAAACAGGGAAATGTCACAGAGGGTGGGAAGAGTATGAGAAGTATAAGAATAGGTAACTCAGTTTTGGGGGAGGAAATGTGGTAGCAATGACACAGGAAGGAGGGAGAAAACAAAATTGAGGAAAGTGATGACCAGCTACTAGATAATGATGGGAGAGAGAGACAGAGAGAGAGAGAACAGAACATATGACAGAATATTGCAGATGTCTATCAAGAACAGCAAAAGATATACATAGAGAGTGACAGAGAGGCAGAGAGAAAAGAGAGAAAGAACAGAACATATTAGGGAATATAGCAGTGGTGTATCAAGAACATAGACAGAGAGACACACACACACACACACACACAGAGAACAGAATGTATTACGGAATATAGCAGAGGTGTACCAGAACAGAGAGAGAGGAGAGAGATAAGATATTAGGGAATATAGCAGAGGTTACCAAGAACAGAGAGACAGGGAAACAGAGAGAGAGAGCGAGAGAGAACAGAACATAATACGGAACATAGCAGAGGTGTACCAAGAACAGAGAGAGAGAGGGAGAGATACACAGAGAGAGAACGAACATATTAATCAATATAACAGAGGTGTACCAAGAACAGGAAGAGAGAGAGAGAGAGAGAAGAGAATACAGGACATAACAGAAAATAGCAACTGTGCATCAAGAAGAGAGAGAGAGAAGAGAGAGTAGAGAACATCAAATGTTATCAAGAACAGAGAGAGGAAAGAAGAGAGAGAGCAAGAGAGGAGAGAGAGAGAAAGAGAGAAGAGAGAAGAGAGAGGCAGAAACATCAAATGTATCAAGAAAGAGAAGAGAAAGAGAAGAGAGAGAGAGAGAGAGAGAGAGAGAGAGAAAGAGAAGCAGAAGAGAGAAGCAGAACACATCAAATGTGTATCAAGAACAGAGAGAGAGAGAGAGAGAAGAGAAGAGAGAGACAGAGAGAAGAAAGAGAGAAGCAAACAATCAAATGTTTAAGAACAGAAAGAGAAAAGAGAGAGAGGAGAGAGGGAAAGAAAAACATATATTGAAACCTAGCAAATGTCTTGGAAGACAAGAAATCATAGTTAAGACATGTGGATGAGACAAGTTGGACTTAAGAAACAAACATACAGAAAAGTAAACGCCTGGCACAAACATCAACAATATGGTACTGGGGGCGTGGGAAGAACAGAACGAACACAAAGCGAATGATAAACAGAAACAGACAACATGAGACAAATCTAAGACTGTGTCAATTAGAACAACTGTTGGGAGAGGTAGAACAAATGTTCTGGATATCTAAATGTTAAGTCAAACCAGCAGGCACGTGTTTCTGGTCTCTGGAAGTGTAGAGCAGTGGTTTTCAAACTTTTTGAAGTTGTGGCACACTTGAAGTCCTATACAAAATCATAGGCGCCAGTACACAGAAACTGAATAAATAAGATGAAAAAAGCAAAGAAATACAGAAATAATGGGAAAATGCTATGTGCCTTTATTCATGATTTAATTTCTGTCTATGAGAAGCATTGTCCTTAGGTGTTTTGGCGATTTTTTACCCTGGTGCCCGATGGTACCGCTTTGCTGATCCTTGATCTGGGATTCTCTAGGGCACCGTGGCCATCAGCAACATAAGGCAGACTACTCAGACGGAAACCTAACATTCCTGTTTAATGGGGGCTGGTTTTTTAATATTTTGATATAGCACTGTAAGTTGATTTTTTTTACAATTTTACTCAATTCTATGAGCCCATGGTTATTTATCGACAAAACAAATATTCATAAAACTGATATTCCTTATTGTTAAACTAACTTGTAACATAAAACTTTATTGCATTTATTGATTAAAATTATCTTTAAATAAAACTGATATTCCTTATTGTAAACTTAACTTGTGACATAATACTGATATTCCTTATTGTTAAACTGAATTTGTAACATAAAACTGATATTCCTTATTGTTAAACTTAACTTGTAACATAATACTGATATTCCTTATTGTTAAACTGAATTTGTAACATAAAACTGATATTCCTTATTGTTAAACTGAATTTGTAACATAATACTGATATTCCTTATTGTTAAACTGAATTTGTAACATAAAACTGATATTCCTTATTGTTAAACTGAACTTGTAACATAAAACTGATATTCCTTATTGTTAAACTGAACTTGTAACATAATACTGATATTCCTTATTGTTAAACTGAACTTGTAACATAATACTGATATTCCTTATTGTTAAACTGAACTTGTAACATAAAACTGATATTCCTTATTGTTAAACTGAACTTGTAACATAATACTGATATTCCTTATTGTTAAACTGAACTTGTAACATAAAACTGATATTCCTTATTGTTAAACTGAACTTGTAACATAATACTGATATTCCTTATTGTTAAACTTAACTTGTAACATAATACTGATATTCCTTATTGTTAAACTGAATTTGTAACATAAAACTGATATTCCTTATTGTTAAACTGAACTTGTAACATAATACTGATATTCCTTATTGTTAAACTGAATTTGTAACATAATACTGATATTCCTTATTGTTAAACTGAACTTGTAACATAATATTGATATTCCTTATTGTTAAACTGAATTTGTAACATAATACTGATATTCCTTATTGTTAAACTGAACTTGTAACATAATACTGATATTCCTTATTGTTAAACTGAACTTGTAACATAATACTGATATTCCTTATTGTTAAACTGAACTTGTAACATAATACTGATATTCCTTATTGTTAAACTGAACTTGTAACATAATACTGATATTCCTTATTGTTAAACTGAACTTGTAACATAATACTGATATTCCTTATTGTTAAACTGAACTTGTAACATAATACTGATATTCCTTATTGTTAAACTGAACTTGTAACATAATACTGATATTCCTTATTGTTAAACTGAACTTGTAACATAATACTGATATTCCTTATTGTTAAACTGAACTTGTTACATAATAGTGATATTCCTTATTGTTAAACTGAACTTGTTACAAAATATAACTTTGATTTAGTACGTTGTGTTGTTTGTAAAATATATTCCTTTTTAAAAAAAAAAGACTGGAATGCGAGGTCACGCGACGGTTGGGGTCTTATTTCCTAGAATTTTTACCTGAGCCCGCCGGCCAGATGTTGTCGGAGGCCACAGACGCACCTATTAATGTCACAAGGCATACTTGTGCACCTGGGCACACCATTTGAAAACCACTGGAGTAGATAGAAAGCAGACAGCAAAGGGAAATAACTGGTGTTAGTACAAGTCTGGTGCCGATGTGTTCCTCTGTTCTGTCAGGTATGTTCGATATGGACAATTCAGTCTTCCCTTGTGTTTTCTATGTTTGCAGGAAACGGGATAGTGCCAGGAACATGTGAGAGAAGAAGGGAAGCAGGGAAAGAGGGACTGATAGAGAGAAGGAATTAATAAAGTGGGTTTCACTGGAGTTGGGGTTTATGAGTTTTCCTAAATCAAGAAAACGTGTGAAGATTGGGATGAGTGAGAGAGAAAAGGGATAAGTGAGAGAAACAGATGAGATGAGTGAGAGAAACAGATGGGATAAGTAAGAGACAAAAAGGATAAGTGAGAGAAACAGATGGGATAAGTGAGAGAAACAGAAGGGATAAGTGAGAGAAACAGATGGGATGTGAGAGAAACAGATGGGATATACGATAGAGAGAAACAGATGGGATAAGTGAGAGACAAAAAGGATAAGTGAGAGAAACAGATGGGATAAGTGAGAGAAAGAGATGGGATAAGTGAGAGAAACAGATGGGATGAGAGAGAAACAGATGGGATAAGTGAGAGAAACAGATGGGATAGAGAGAAACAGATGGGATAAGATGAATATGAAGAAACAGATGAATGGAACAGAGATAAGTGAGAGAAACAGATGGGATGAGAGAAACAGATGGGATAAGTGAGAGAAACAGATGGGATAAGTGAGAGAAACAGATGGGATAAGAGAGAGAAACAGATGGGATAAGTGAGAGAAACAGATGGGATAAGTGAGAGAAACAGATGGGATGAGAGAAAAAGATGGGATAAGTGAGAGAAACAGATGGGATAAGTGAGAGAACAGATGGGATAAGTGAGAGAAACAGATGGGATGAGAGAAATAGATGGGATAAGTGAGAGAAACAGATGGGATAAGTGAAACAGATGGGATAAGTGAGAGAACAGATGGGATAAGTGAGAGAAACAGATGGGATAAGTGAGAGAAACAGATGGGATAAGTGAGAGAAACAGATGGGATGAGGAAACAGATGGGATAAGTGAGAGAAACAGATGGGATAAGTGAGAGAAACAGATGGGATAAGTGAGAGAAACAGATGGGATAAGTGAGAGAAACAGATGGGATAAGTGAGAGAAACAGATGGGATGAGAGAAACAGATGGGATGAGAGAAACAGATGGGATGAGAGAAACAGATGGGATAAGTGAGAAAAACAGATGGGATAAGTGAGAGAAACAGATGGGATAAGTGAGAGAAACAGATGGGATAGGACAGGTGGGATAAGTGAGAGAAACAGATGGGATAAGTGAGATAAACAGATGGGATAAGTGAGAGAAACAGATGGGATATGAAACAGATAGAGAGAAACAGATGGGATAAGTGAGAAAAACAGATGGGATAAGTGAGAGAAACAGATGGGATAAGTGAGAGAAACAGATAGGATAAGTGAGAGAAACAGATGGGATAAGTGAGAGAAACAGATGGGATAAGTGAGAGAAACAGATGGGATAAGAAGAGAAAAATGGATAAGTGAGAGAAACAGATGGGATAAGTGAGAGAAACAGAAGGGATAAGTGAGAGAAACAGATGGGATGTGAGAGAAACAGATGGGATAAGTGAGAGAAACAGATGGGATAAGTAAGAGAAACAGATGGGATAAGTGAGAGAAACAGATGGGATGAGAGAAACAGATGGGATAAGGGAGAAACAGATGGATGAGAAAATAGATGGAGTACAGTAGAAAACAGATATGAGAAAACAGATGGATGTGAGAGAAACGTGGGATGTAGAGAATAGATAGGAAAGTGAGAACAGATGATAAGTGAAACAGATGGATTAAAAGCGCATGTGAAAGTGAGAGAAGAGATGATAGTGAACAGATGGATAAGTGAGAAAAAGATGGGATGAGAGAAACAGATGGGTAATTGTAGAGCAATGATAAGTGAAACAGAGGATAAGGAGAGACTAGATGGATAAGTAAGAAACAATGGATAGTAGGAACAGATGGGATAAGTGGAGAAACGATGGTGAAGAAACAGATGGATGAGAGAAACAGATGAGATAAGTGAGAGAAAGCAGATGGAAGCGTAGAGAAATCTAGATGATAAGTGAGAGAAACAGATGGAATGAGTGAAACAGATGGGATAAGTGAGAGAAACAGATGGATAAGTGAGATAAACAGATGGATAAGTGAAGAAACAGATGGGATAAGTAGAAAACAGATGGATAAGTGAGAAAAACAGATGGGATGAGAGAAACAGATGGGATAAGTGAGAAAAACAGATGGGATAAGTGAGAGAAACAGATGGGATAAGTGAGAGAAACAGATAAGTGAGAGAAACAGATGGGATGAGTGAAACAGATGGGATAAGTGAGAGAAACAGATGGGATAAGTGAGAAAACAGAAGGATAAGAGAGAAACAGATGTGATAAGTGAGAGAAACAGATGGGATAAGTAAGAAACAAAAGGGATAAGTGAGAGTAACAGATAGGATAAGTGAGAGTAACAGATGGGATAAGTGAGAGAAACAGATGGGATAAGTGAGGAAACAGATGGGATAAGTGAGAGAAACAGATGGGATAAGCGAGAGAAACAGATGGGATAAGCGAGAGAAACAGACGAGATGAGAAGAAAGACATAAAAATAGACCCAAAAATGCATGCACTTTGTTAAAGATTCCGCCGTGTGGAGCCGGGGCCACAAAGTGAGCAAAGAATAGTACCACTGCACCTCAAGGCATGTCGTAGAGTCGACTGATATGGTCCTAGGACCTACCTAGTAAATAAAAATCATCGCAGAAATCGAGTGCTGGCTACTTGTAGGCCGCTAACGACACAACGTACAATCGCTCTTATGCTCAGATCACATACAAATTACACAGAGTGGTTAACAAGTGGTCGATGTGGAACGCTCGAAGAAGAAGAAGTACCATTCTATGATCACTGTAAGTACAGAGAAAGTTAGTATGAAGCCGTGAGTACCATTCTATGATCACTGTAAGTGCAGAGAAAGTTAGTATGAAGCCGTGAGTACATTCTATGATCACTGTAAGTCAGAGAAAGTTAGTATAAAGCCGTGAGTACAATTCGATGATCACTATAAGTGCAGAGAAAGTTAGTATGAAGCCGTGAGTACCATTCTATGATCACTGTTAGTGCAGAGAAAGTTAGTATGAAGCCGTGAGTACCATTCTATGATCACTGTTAGTGCAGAGAAAGTTAGTATGAAGCCGTGAGTACCATTCTGTGATCACTATAAGTGCAGAGAAAGTTAGTATAAAGCCGTGAGTACCATTCTGTGATCACTATAAGTACAGAGAAAGTTAGTATGAAGCCGTGAGTACCATTCTGTGATCACTGTAAGTGCAGAGAAAGTTAGTATGAAGCCGTGAGTACCACTCTATGATATGTACAACATAGAAGACACATACAAATCTGACATGCAGTCAATACTGCTAGACAATGGTGCCGTAAAAATAAGGGTTTGTGGTTCGAATCCTGTGTCTGGTAATTTGTTTTTCCGGAAGCCCATAAAACGTGTGCCTCATCTATTTATTGATCATATTCATTGGCTTCTGTGCTTCCGCTGGGGTTCTTAAAGCTCCGTATTCTCTTCTGTCAACAGGCAAGCATACGCTCAAAGAAGTCAGTGGGTATGAAACAAAAGCATTCCAAAAGAAAGTACTCCAGAAAAAAGCATTCCAGAAGAAAGCATTCCAGAAAGCCGTGAAAAAAAGCTGTAATCCTTCAGTGACATCGGCCATTTTCACAATCAACCTTCTTCTTCAAGCGCTCCATATCGACCACTTGATAAACCACTCTTTGTAATTTCTATGCAAGTAAGCATAAGAGCGGTTTGTGCGTTGTTGTGTCAGTTACGCACCTACAAGTAAGCCAGCACATCCGATTTCTAGCAAACTTTTATTTACTAGGGTAGCTTCCCTATGTCCCTACCTCAGTCGCCTTTTACGACATACCTTATAGGTCGCAGTGGTAATATTATTTGCTCGCTTTGCATACCCCGGCAACACACGTAATCAACATTCTAAGTAAATGTGTCACCATCCGTCCTTCCCTTCAGAAAAAAGCATACGCCCATGTGACACACAAGATACAAATATAAAACACTTGAACATAATAAAACACTAATTCGATTTTTCAACTAAAGACAAGAGATAACTGCGACCACGGGGGAAATAATTCGAGACATAGCATGTTAACTCTGGAAAAATATACACGCTTGCAGAGAAATGTGGCGAGCACAACACTTGTAAAGAAGATCAGCTTTAGAAATTCACATTCTTTCTTTAGCTTGTACTGTACAAGAACATATTTCTGCCACAATTTTAGTACATCAATTTCAAACATATGCTAACTGATTTTCAGCTAATTACGACTCGTTTCATCTGTTGCTCAAAGTTTAGAATGGGTTTGGCAGTGGCGGATCGTCATTAGGGCCTACGGGCCAGGGCCACCAAAATTAACGTGCAACGTATTTTTAAAATAAATTAAAATATAAACTAAAACAAAACGATGATTTTTTTCCGAAAATGTTTATCTAGCACCACCAACAAAAATGATCACGAGCCGCCACTAGTTTGGGTGTGTACTAGATGGTTAGAGAGTTGAAATTTTAGGTGATGTAGCGTGTACTAGATGGTTAGAGAGTTGAAACTTTGTGTGGTGTAGCGTGTAGTAGATGGTTAGAGAGTTGAAATTTTAGGTGATGTAGCGTGTACTAGATGGTTAGAGAGTTGAAACTTTGTGTGGTGTAGCGTGTAGTAGATGGTTAGAGAGTTGAAATTTTAGGTGATGTAGCGTGTACTAGATGGTTAGAGAGTTGAAACTTTGTGTAGTGTAGCGTGTAGTAGATGGTTAGAGAGTTGAAATTTTAGGTGATGTAGCGTGTAGTAGATGGTTAGAGAGTTGAAATTTTAGGTGATGTAGCGTGTACTAGATGGTTAGAGAGTTTAAACTGTGTGTGATGTAGCGTGTAGTAGATGGTTAGAGAGTTGAAATTTTAGGTGATGTAGCGTGTACTAGATGGTTAGAGAGTTGAAACTTTATGTGGTGGAGCGTGTAGTAGATGGTTAGAGAGATGAAATTTTAGGTGATGTAGCGTGTACTAGATGGTTAGAGAGTTGGAACTTTATGTGGTGTAGCGTGTAGTAGATGGTTAGAGAGATGAAACTTTATGTGGTGTAGCGTGTAGTAGATGGTTAGAGAGTTGGAACTTTATGTGGTGTAGTAGATGGTTAGAGAGTTGAAACTTTATGTGGTGTAGCAGATGGTTAGAGAGATGGAACTTTATGTGGTGTAGCGTGTAGTAGATGGTTAGAGAGATGAAACTTTATGTGGTGTAGCGTGTAGTAGATGGTTAGAGAGTTGAAACTTTATGTGGTGTAGCAGATGGTTAGAGAGTTGGAACTTTATGTGGTGTAGCGTGTAGTAGATGGTTAGAGAAATGAAACTTTATGTGGTGTAGCGTGTAGTAGATGGTTAGAGAGTTGGAACTTTATGTGGTGTAGCGTGTAGTAGATGGTTAGAGAATTGGAACTTTATGTGGTGTATCGTGTAGTAGATGGTTAGAGAGATGAAACTTTATGTGGTGTAGCGTGTAGTAGATGGTTAGAGAGTTGGAACTTTATGTGGTGTAGCAGATGGTTAGAGAGATGGAACTTTATGTGGTGGAGCGTGTAGTAGATGGTTAGAGAGATGGAACTTTATGTGGTGGAGCGTGTAGAAAGAATTCTGAAGAAAATAGACTGCCAGAATTGAAATATAGAAATGCATAGAAAGAAATCTGAAGAGAAATAGATTGATAAATTAGAAATATAGAAATGGGTTGAAAGAAATCTGAAGAAAATTAGATTGATAAATTAGAAATATATAAATGAATAGAATCAAATCTGAAGAGAAATAGATTGCGAGAATGGAAATATAGAAACGGATAGAAGGAAATGTGGAAAACGTACTGATGCGTACTTGATTACAACTGTTGGCCAAAAGACGCGATCGATGTGTGGGAGAGAGGTATCTTCAGCGAGCAGGCATGAAAGGTAAATACAGAACCAGATGTGGAGAGTTGTGAGTGACCTATACAGTCATAGCTAAAACAGATGTTAGGAAGCAGCGTCACCTCTTCTTCTTTTTTAACATTAGCAAAATATGGGATTAGACAGAGCGGAGCGCATCGTCTGTTGTACTGTCCGTGGAAGTGGAAGTTTTCGCGCCAGAGTATTTGTACGCATAGCTTATGTATGAATTTATATTACTTGATACCGCACGTGTGTTGTCTGGGCTCGTAAGGGGAGCAAAGATTAGTAACACTACGACCTACAAGGCATGTTGTAAGAGGCGACTGAGATAGGGGCCTAGAGAAGCTACCCTAGTAAATGTCCTGCCCCTACACGTGCATGGTACCATACACAAGTAGGGGCCTAGGAACCGGGGTGCAACTTATAGTCGTTCTTGGCATAGATCAATTATTTATCACACTAAGAATGATCAAATTTGTAGTAAATAACAACCAGGGCCGGGGCCGTGATTTGATGCAGAGAGGCGACCGCATCAGGAGGAGCTGTAAGAGGGCGGCATAACCAGCGAAATCAAAATTGAAGTTTATTTTAAAGAAAAACATTTAAATGGGCGGCATTTCGAAGACTTGCATCATACTGACAAAATATTCCGCACTGCCCTGAGAACAACGAGAAGAAGAAGAAGAAGGAGGAGAAGGAGAAGAAGAAGAAGAAGAAGAAGGAGAAGAAGAGAAGAAGAAGAAGAAGGAGAAGAAGGAGAAGAAGAAGAAGAAGAAGGAGAAGAAGAAGAAGAAGAAGAAGGAGAAGAAGAAGAAGAAGAAGAAGGAGAAGAAGAAGAAGAAGAAGAAGAAGAAGAAGAAGAAGAAGGAGAAGAAGAAGAAGAAGAAGAAGAAGAAGGAGAAGAAGAAGAAGATGACGAAGAAGAAGAAGAAGGAGAAGAAGGAGAAGAAGAAGAGAAATTTCATTGTCGCATGGCTAGTACAATCACCCCGAAACTGTTCAGGTTAGGAATTTTTCCCTGCAGTGATGCAGCCTATCACTAGAGCCAGCACTTTCTTCATTGACCCTGCCCAACCGTTCTATTCTTTAAGTCTTACGTTTCATCACACTTAGCCACACTGCAGTGAAACAGCCTATCACTAGAGCCACCACTTTCTTTATTGTCTCTAACCTGCCATTCTGTTCCCTAAATCTTACGTCTCACCCCACCTAACCACACTGCAGTGAAGCAGCCTATCACTAGAGCCACCACTTTCTTCATTGACCCTGCCCTGCCGTTCTGTTCACCTAACTACATTATCAAATACTTCTTTGTCATCGAACGTTCCATATCGACCACTTGTTTAACCACCCTATGTGTTTTCTATGTGATCTGAGCCTAAGAGCGATTGTACGTTGTGCCAGTTATGCGCCTACAAGTAGGCCAGCACACCCGATTTTTGCCACGCTTTTTAGTTACTAGGTAGCTTCCTAGGTTCTAGGGAAATTGACGCTTGGGCAACTCAGTTACTACATAAAAGTTGCCCAGGTATACGTGACGGAGACTGACGATGATGATAGCTTCCCTAGGTCCTACATCAGTCGCCTCTTTCTCTCTCTCTCTCTCGCGATCGTTCTTAACCCTTTAGCTGCTAAGGACGTATATATACGTTTTCCCCATTCACTTCTAAAGACGCATTAACACGTCTGTTATTATCTCTCCTCTGTCGGCTGAAGACGTGTCAACACGTTATACATTTCTACTGCCACTGTTATAGGCGTAGATTTACGTTTGTGACCTAGAAACAAAGATTAGCTATTTTTAGCTCAGCCTTCGGAAAGTATGTAGCAGCGAAAGGGTTAAGCCGTTTTTATTATTCTATTGTGATATATGAACAGCCAAACATTAAGAACGGATGTACGTGCACAACCTTCAGTACCTATTGGAGGTCAAGTGCTTATCTTTCGGTGGTGTGTTCGGTTTCAACCAGCGTTTACTGGGTTCGCTCTCCGTTAGCCTTTTGCTGTCCACAACCAAAACCCACAAGGCAGAACGTTGCTATTTTCTTTCAGGACAGAGTCGTCTCTTACGACATGCCTTGTAGATCGCAGTGGTACTTTTCTTTGCTCCCTCTGTGGGCCCCGGCATCACACTGGTGATTTATCAAATAGTGTAACTTTCATTCAGTAATTCTATAATGATCTGAACATTGCATCCAGAATCTGTGTCAACCAGGCAAGATGGAACTCTCCATATAACCGTTCTACAGATGAAAATCCCATCTTTGTATCGGAATTCATGTAACAGAACAACAGATGGAATACAAATATGACCAACATTTTGTTATTTTTTGTATCCATCTTCACACTCTCTTCGTTATCTATTCGCCACCTCAACACCAACTCTCTTATCCTCTTCCAGTCCTTTTTTTTTGTTTTCTTCAATTAACAAAATCATATTGAAAGTAAATAAGAAGCAGAACGATTTTTTTTTTAACGTGGCGGTGAATTTTGTAATTTGTTTTCTTTCCCTTACAACTTATTGATGATGGGTGCAAGATGTCACTGACGATCTGAGAATGACTGCTGCTTACGCCGGCCAACTTGCACAGAACAGAGAGTTTTTCATGAATGCTGAGAAATGAAGACATCAGGAAAAAGTGGGTACAACATCAGTACTAGACTTCATCAAGAAACAACAAATTAAATGGTTCGGCCACGTAAGCAGATTACCAACAGACAGTGCACCCCAAAGAGCAATGCTGCCCGATACAATGGGTACAAAGCAAAAGGCCGGCCACGCACAAGATGGACCTCAGAGATAACAGAGGCGACGAAAGAGACTATCTACGAAGCGCATACAATGGCCCGTTTTAGAAATCTCTTCTTGACCTGACGCTATGAGGCAACAAGATTCAAGAAAGAAAGCTGTCATGGCTCTTGATGATGATGATTATAACTTATTGGTTATTTGTTACTGAACTGACGTCACAGCACTCCGGGCAGACCCTTCGGTGTTCAGTCTGCCCCAACAGATGTCAAAGAGTCTGCCTCCTCTCTCTCTCTCTCTCTGCTTCTCAAGCAGCCAACCCTACTAACACAACTTGTAATTCCGAGCCCCTAAATCGCCTCTATTGATTCAATATCTATGTTAGTGTCCTCATCCAACAGTAAGTCGCCAAGTAACCGACAAACTTCCACCTTATCCATCCTAAACGACTTCACTAAAAGAAGATGCGGGCGTCTGTAATCACAGTCGAGGCGTACATGGTTCAAACTTGCGCCGGGCAAATTTGGAAGCGAATTATTTCCCGTGCAATTTTATGAATGGTAAAAGTAGACAACACCGTTCAGAAAGCAACGGCAAACTATTGAACGTATTAGTGATGCCTAGGAAATCGACGACTCGTTTACTTGGTTACTGGTGAAGTTCTGTAAAGGATATGCCACGATTTAAAAAAATAATTAAATTAGGAGATAAATCGGTTAAGTTGCATGATAAGAAGATACGCTAGTTGTATGGGACTGTTGATTGGAAGAAGATACGACTAGTTAGTTGTATGGGACTGTTGATTGGAAGAAGATATGACTAGTTGTATGGGACTGTTGATTGGAAGAAGATATGACTAGTTAGTTGTATGGGACTGTTGATTGGAAGAAGATATGACTAGTTAGTTGTATGGGACTGTTCATTGGAAGAAGATATGACTAGTTGTATGGGACTGTTGATTGGAAGAAGATATGACTAGTTGTATGGGACTGATGATTGGAAGAAGATACGACTAGTTGTATGGGACTGTTCATTGGAAGAAGATATGACTAGTTGTATGGGACTGATGATTGGAAGAAGATACGACTAGTTGTATGGGACTGTTGATTGGAAGAAGATACGACTAGTTAGTTGTATGGGACTGTTGATTGGAAGAAGATATGACTAGTTAGTTGTATGGGACTGATGATTGGAAGAAGATACGACTAGTTGTATGGGACTGATGATTGGAAGAAGATACGACTAGTTAGTTGTATGGGACTGATGATTGGAAGAAGATACGACTAGTTGTATGGGACTGATGATTGGAAGAAGATATGACTAGTTAGTTGTATGGGACTGATGATTGGAAGAAATTACGACTAGTTGTATGGGACTGATGATTGGAAGAAATTACGACTAGTTAGTTGTATGGGACTGATGATTGGAAGAAGATACGACTAGTTAGTTGTATGGGACTGATGATTGGAAGAAGATACGACTAGTTGTATGGGACTGATCATTGGAAGAAGATAGCAAAAGGTAGAAATGAAAAATGCACATTTCCGAATTATTGTGTGTATAAGATGAAAAGAAAGAAAATGAAGATGATTATGGATTATGAGACAATCGAAAGAGGACCTTGCTAAACTAAATGTGAAGCAAGTCTTGAGATCTTGAGGGGGTGAGTCTCTGCGCGGTGGAGATGCTGTGCTGGACACTTAGTTCAAAACCACTCATGTGTTGTCGGAGCTCGAATGGGGAGCACAGAATATTAACACTGCGACTTACAAGGCATGTCGTAAAAGGCGACTGAGGTAGGGGTCTAAGGAAGTCATCCTAGTAACTAAAAAGCATCGCAGAAATCTGGCGTGATGGCCTACTTGTAGGCGTATAACTGGCACATCGTACAGTCGTTCTTAGGCTCAGATCACATACAAATCACAAAGAGTGGTTTACAAGTGGTCGATATGGAGCGTTAGAAGAAGAAGATGAAGAAGCTTCACAACTATTCGGTTCACTTCCCGTGTAGAGAGATCAAACTCACTGTTTCGTCCAAGTTAATCTTGATCCAGCGAGAGTTTGATTGTTCATGGACCTCGCTGTTTCGTCCAAATTTATCTTCATTCATGAAGAATTGGACTGTTTGTCAGCCTCATTCTTCCGTCCAAGTTAATCTTGATCCAGCGAGAGTTGGATTGTTCCTCAACCTCCCTGTTTCGTCCAAGTTATCTTCATTCATGAAGAATTGAACTGTTTGTCAGCCTCATTCTTTCGTCCAACTCTATCTTAATAAAATAGTATCCAAATGCAGCTCGGGAAAATGAAACTAACCTAAACCGAGAGTGATCTCCGTCTATTTCAATTGTGAAGTAACCGCTCTAACAACTCAACAATACAGTGGCGGCTCGTCATTAAGTATCACTGGTGCCGGGCTTCACCAAAAATTATGTGTAACTTGTATTTATTATTTTATAAATTAAAACATAACAACCCCAAATCATAATTATTTACGAAAATGTGTGTCTGGTCCCACAAACAAAAATGATCACGAGCCGCCACTGCAACAATACAAGTCCATCAAAGAGGAAGTAACGCAGGGAAATATTGAAAATAGACATAAAACAGGATGTCGTTTCTCCAAATGAAAAAAACAGGACATGTTTCTGGAAAACACATCATCGCAAAGTTTCATCCCTTCCTCGTATTCCCCCTGATACCCACATCGCACGTGCAAGAATACACGGACTGCTAGAACTACCAGCCTGAGTGTGATAATAATTAAGAACACTGCTGAGATACTAAATAAAGAACATTATCAAACTAAATATGATATCATGATTTAATGACAACATTAATTACTCATTTACTAGTCGAAAGTGTGTGATATTTATTCACATATTTCATCCTCGCCCGTGCGATGCCGGGGCCCGCAAGGGAAGTAACGAATAGTATCAATGCAACCTACAAGGCATGTCGTAAGAGGCGACTGGTGTAGGGGAATAGGGAAGCTACTCTAGTAACTAAAAAGGATCCCTGAAATCGGATATGCTGGCCTACTTGTAGGCGCATAACTGGTACAATCGCTCTTAGGCTCAGATCACATACACACCACACAGAGAATTGTTAACAAGTGGTCGATATGAAGCATTCGAAGATAAAGAACAAGGAAATCTTGTTTTAATAAGCGATTTTTGTTAATGCACCCATACGTTGAACACACCTCTGTCCATTTCTGCTATGTTTTCAGTGATTGATTTGATTGGCTGATAGCATCATAGACTCCGGTTGACCACTAACTACTTTAGAAGTATAAAGTCATGTCTGAAAACGTTGGAAGAAGAAGATTAATAGGAGGACTATCATCATTGCATTTCGATGAATAACCAACAATATGTGCTCCGATTTGTTTCTTACGCTGGAAGATCTAAGCGACAGTGCATGAGCTCCGTAGCACCGGTAAGGGTTCCATATGTAATTTTAAAGATGGTGGAGAGTTTGTGATGGTGCTCGTTCTAGAAATCTCTTCTTATCCTGACACTGTGAGGTAAAACAGGATTGAAGAAAAGAAAAAGAAAAAAAGAAAGAAAGAAGAGTTTGTAGAAATTTGTAATTTAAAGTATATTTAAGCATTTTGTCAGGCAGCGGCTTTGCAGCCTACTCGTTTTAATTTTAAACTGCCAATGGTTCTTTTAGGTACTCAACTTTAATATGAGACCTTCGTTTTATCGCCCGTTTTCAATAGGACTAGAAACTTGATCTCCCCTGTATTGGAGAAAAATATCCCAATCGCTCCACGCATGGTTCGAACCGAATTCCCATAGAGCGAAAGGCGAGGCTCTTACCTCAACTCCACACACCATCAAATGTTCTCAATGAAATACACAGAAAACTGTCGGAAACCACTGAAGCATGGGCACGCTTCTATATAAAGTTGTTGAGAAGCGCTGCGCTACGCCGCATTAACACTAACACTGGGTGGCAGCAGGTATGGAGAAATCATAGACAAGGGAAAACACTCATGTCTGACAGAACGTATGTAGGTAAAGGGAAGTAATGCATTAAAAGAAAATCTCTTCAGAAGTGATGCTTAATAAATATGTTGAACTGCATATCTGAGATGCGTACCTTTAGAGAAGAAACATTTCCTGGGAGATTTATTTAAGGCTTAATTTGTCTTTTTCTTCTAAAGAAGTAAAAAAAAATGGATACACATTTAGAGCAACAAATGTATGATAAATACATTAGGTATATAGGTAATGATATTAGCAAATGGCTGATTGCACAAAAATATCTTCCCGTGATTTGTCGCTCCGAAAGTGGAAGGCCATGAGTGATAACTTTTACAATTTCTAAATGAGTTGGTTGAAATGTGATTATGGGTATCCCAGAAATGGACACCCCTTCCCACTTTCTCATTAAATTAGTTTGAATGGTACTACATTTAAGGGGTGGGGCTCTGGGGGGTTCTGTGGCTGAGAAGAAGTTTGCCTGTCGTACTGAAGGTTGTAAGTTCGAATCCGGAACGAGACACACGTGAATGAGATCCCTATCAATGTTGCCGGAGCTACGCAGCTCGTGCTAATGGGGACGAAACCATATGAGGAAGCAGGGCGCAATGAAGTCAATCCTTCGCCGTACCATTCAAAGCAGTGAATATGTTCAGAGAGTCTCTGAACAGAGGAGTTCAGGGCTGAGAGGATTCCCAGTCGCTGACCAGATTGAGAGTCTCCGAACGAGGAGTTACAGGTTGGAATCCCAGTCGCTGACCAGATTAGAGTCTCCGAACAGAGGAGTTGACAGGGTTGTGAAGTCAGTCGCTGACCAGACTGAGAGTCTCTCCGAACAGAGGAGTTTCAGGGTTGGGAATCCCAGTCGCTGACCAGATTGAGAGTCTCTCCGAACAGAGGAGTTTCAGGGTTGGGAATCCCAGTCGCTGACCAGACTGAGAGTCTCTCCGAACAGAGGTGTTACAGGGTTGTGAATCCCAGTCGCTGACCAGACTGAGAGAGATGGGTGTCGATATTGGTACAGCCCGAAAAAAACGACACACCAAATATGCAAAGAGATTGATTAATCAACATGGAACTGGCGTGTAGGGCCACTGGACGCTGCTATATCTGTTGAGGCGGGGATCTAAGCTCCTACAGACATGTCCGGAGCACTATAATGATAATCCTCATATAACTGATAACTTATAAGCAGTGGCGGCTCGTGCTAAGTTTTTTTGGTGGGGCCAGACATATTTTTTGTGGGAAAATCATGGTATTGGGTAAGGATATATTTTAATTTATACACGTTACACCTTATTTTTGGTGGGCTCGGCCCCACTGGCCCTTAATGACGAGCCGCCACTTCTTATAAGCTATTAGCACTCTACCCACTTAACCACAAGGATATAAGGCACATTTTCTTTTTCATATCCCTGAGTACTAACCATTTACCCACACACACACACACACACATATATAAGAGAAACAATCTTCTCTCCAACTCTTATAAAATGAAATAGCAATCATAACAAACAACAATCTATATATTGAGATTGACTGACAGGACAATCATCACTGCACTACGGAAAGTAACCAAGTGTGCTCCAATCTATTTCTTACACAGGATGATCTCAGCGGTAGTATACGAACCCAATAGCAATGGCGCGGATTCCCATGCAGTGGCGGCTCGTGCTCATTTTTGTTGGTGAGGCCAGACATAAATTTTCGGAAAAATCATGGTTTTAAGTTAAGTTATATTTTAATTTATAAATAATAAATACACGTTTCACATTATTTTGGTGGGGCCCGGTCCCACTGGCCCTTAATGACGAGCCGCCACTGTTCCCATGTAATTTACAAAATGGTGAAAATATTTTGTAGGAATTTTGTAAAAAAAAAAAAAAACTCTTTCTAATGATTTTAGCCATGGCAGCAACTTTTCAACCTGCGCTTCTCGATTTTAAATTGTCAGAGGGTTCTATAGGGTTATAAGGACAAAATTCTAACATGAGCAGTTTTGCGACGACTGCACTAGCCATGTGGCCATTCAATTCCACAGCCTCATGTCTGTCCTGTCCTACAGCGCATAAAAAGCTTTACTATAGGCAGCAACATCGAGAGCCGCTGTAGCGTAGTTGTTAGTGAACTCGCTTCGCAAGGCTGATGGTCTGGGTTCAGCTCCGCAATGTGCGTGGAATTTTTCCCGACCACGACGGCTCTCAGGTCGACCCAGCCTCAACTGGGTACCAGACATGCTCTAGGAAAGTAAAGACGGCCGGCGTGATGCTGACCACATCACCCATCGTGTGCCGACGGTCAATGAAAATACAGGCCTAACACTGTATTGACCTATATACCACGAGGTATGAAAGGGTTCCTTTACTTACTTTATAGGCAGCAACGACAGATGGCTCTCTTACATGCTCAACCTTGAAAACAGGATCTACGTTTTATCGTCCGTCTCCGATAGGACTATAAACTCGATCTCATCTACACTGAAATCTGAAAAAAATATCCTGATAGTTCCAGAAGAGGGTGCAAACCGAGTAATTTTGGAAGGAGAAGCGAGTAATTAACCTCTACACCACATACGCCCCTTTTGGGGTCTCTGTGGCTGAGTGGTTAAGCCCTTTGCCTTGCGAGTCGAAGGTCGTGGGTTCGAATCCGGGCCGCGACCTTCTGTTCACGAGTGCAGTTTTTTCCAGAGACCCTAGGATTGTTGCCGGAGTTCGTGCTTTGTGCAATACTCTCGGCAGGTGGCGTGCCATTTCTGCGGAGGGGACCGAGCGATATGGGGTAAAACCCGGTCTAATGAAGTCAATACTTCGGCTTTTAAACCTTTTTACAAAATGAGTTGTATTCTACAATACTATAAACTGCCCGCCTGCCCAACGTGTTCGTAGCGCATTGGACGACGGGTGACAAGCCCCATGTGAGTGCGGCTCAATTCAAGGGCTGGCAGATAAACCACGGTTCTCCAGATTTACGGTGCTTGTGACACGAACCGAAGTTACGATGTCATAGCACCGAACCGAGTTACGATGTCCATGGCACCGACCGAAGAGCTGAATGCGTTTCTGGATCGGAAAAAACAAGAAAAAAACACAGAAAAAACACACTATAAACTAATTGTAATAATATTTCTTTGTTAAGCATTAGTCCTTGCTTCTATCAAGCTAAACAAATTTGTTTATTCACAGCTTGTGATATTAATTTAATTGTCAACATGCAAAACAACAGAGCATCAAGACTTCAAAGTAACATGGGATAACTAAAAATCACAGAAAGAACATATGTTATATAATATAAACCAAACATAAACAGAAGAACACACACAAACAGCTTGAGAAGCAGTTTGATGTTTGCAAATTCTGTTGTATAATATAAAACCAAAATAAACACAACAAGGTAGAAGAGACCACAAAATAAAACAAACGCATGAGAAGCAGTTTGATGTTTGCAAATTTTGACAACAGTTTCAAGCATGTCTACGTAACAACAGTTTCAAGCATGTCTACGTAATTAAATCTCAAGCGAGTCAAACAGAACACACAAGAAACAAAAGGAAATGTGTGAGATACAAGCTGTGGAGGTTAACAGTCTAAAAAACAAAAAGTAATGGAACCCTTTTAATGAAAAAAAAAATATGAAAATCGTGACATATCCTTTACAGAACTTAGCCATCAACAAGAGTAAACTCAGTCGGCGTCGATTTTCTAGGCACCACTTATACGTTCAGTAGTTTGCCATTGCTTTCTGAACGGTGAATTCTATTTTGATCGTTCGTAAAAATTCAAGGGAACTAATTTGATTCCAAAGATACCCGCCGCTGTGTTTGAACTAGGTACACTTAGGTTGTGATCGAGCTTACTACCGCTGAAGCTACAGACACCCCTTTTTTCCGATCCAGAAGCACTTAAGATTTTCAACTCTTCGGCTCGGTGCCATGGACATCGTAACCCTTCGGATCGGTGCCACGAACACCGTAAATCTGGGGAATCTGTGGCTTTTCTGCCATCCCGCGGAATTGAACCCGCACACAGAGGGATAGTCACCCGTAGTCCAACGCGCTACGAACACGCTGGGCAGACGGGCGCAGACAACCTTTTAAAAGCACGTAGTATATAGAGGAATTCAGTGTTAGGCCCCTATTTGTTCATTGATTGTAGACACATGATATGTGATGTGGGAACTACAATTCAGGCTATGTCGATCTGAGAGCTGTTACTGTCAGGAAAACGTTCACGCCCACTTGTAGAATTGAGCCCAGACACGACCGTGTGGTGTAGGGGCCTGCAAGGGAAGCAGAGAATAGTACCACTGTGACCTACAAGGCACGTCGTAAGAGGCGACTGATGTAGGACTAGAGGAGCTGCCTAGTACAGATATTTTTCAGAGATCCCTAGATTGTTGCCGGAGCTACGGAGGTAGTGCTTTGTGCAACACTCTCTGCAGATGGCGTGCCATCCATGCCGTAACACAGCCATATAGAAACCCATTGCAAAGAAGTCATTCCTCGCTTTAGGCTCCTTTGTATCTTTGCTAATTTTTTTTTTTTTCGTCAGACACTGAGCTTTTCAGCTCTCGGCTCGTGCCATGGACATCGTAACCTCGTTCGTGCCAGAACACCGTGAATCTGGAATCTGTGGCTTTCTCCTGCCCAGAATTGAACCGTACACACGAGGCTAGTCACCCACATCAACGGCTACGAACACGCTGGGCACGCGGGCATCTTTGCTAATAAATGTATCGCCTACATGTGCTACACAGAAAAGTATAATGGGACAACGCAAGAGAAGACCACGTAAAGATGTAGCGACGGCATCAAGAACAGCCTTACGAAAATGAGTATCAGCTTACAAAGTGCCTTAAAACAAGAACACACAAGATCACTAAGCCCCACCTACCCCCCAACACTTCTATTTTTTTTTCCGATCCAGAAGCACTTTAGCTTTCAGTTCTTCAGCTCGGTGGGGCCATGGACATCGTAACCCTTCTGTTCGGTGCCACAAACACCGTAAATCTTAGAAATCTGTAGCTTTCCTGCCAGCCCGCGGAATTGAACCCGCACTCACAGAGGGTTAGTCACCCGTAGTCCAACGCGCTATGAACACGCTGGGCAGGTGGACCCAACACTTCTATAAAGAAGTAAATGGTGGAAGAGAAGAAGAAGATTATGATCAATATATTACTAACACAGATGGAAGTTAAAACAAGTAATTACAATCTGCTGAACGGCGAGATCACTTGAACAAAATTAATGGAACTTTTTCTTCTTCTTCTTCTTCAAACGTTCCATATCGACCACTTGTTACTTCACTCTTTGTGATCTGTATGTGATCTGAGTCTAAGAGCGATTGTACATTGTGCCAATTATGCGCCTAAAAGCACATCCAATTCCTGCAACGCTTTTTCTTTACAAGGATAGCTTCCATAGTCACCTACCTCATTCGCCTCTTAAGACACGCCTTGTAGGTCGCCGAAGTATATCATTTGCTCCCCTTGCGAACTCCGACAACACACAGACAAGAAGGAATATTACAGTATTGAAACTTGAAATAAATTGAGTAAGAAATGGAACATAGACACAGAAACTTACCATACGTGTAGGATCTAGATGTCCAACCATCATTCCTGGAGGGTACGGGCCCATAGAGCCCATGACTCCTGCTGGGTGTCCACCTGATGTCATCATAGGTGGAGGTAACCCCGAATGGCCTGCAGGTAGAAGAGGTTGTCCTTCTGCATGAGTTCTTAGAACATGGATAGCATCATCCAGATCTAGTCTTTCTTCCATGCGACTCTGCTTTGTGAGGGATCAATGATTAATGAAACTTTCTACAATCAATAAATAAATGCAATCTATGTTCTTAAGAGGGTTTAAAAGGGTTTTAAAGCCGAGGGATTGACTTCATTGCACCGGGTTCATCCCATATGACTCGGCCCCTCTCAGCAGAAATGTCACGCCAGCTGCCGAGAGTATCTCACAAAGCACGAACTCCGTATCTCCAGCAACAATCCTTGGGATCTCTGGAAAAAAATGCAATCGTGAACAGAACGGCACAGTTCGGATTCAGAACCCACGACCTTCGACTCACAAGGCAAAGGGCTTAACCACTTAACCACAGAGACCTCCCTCTTCTTAAGAGATTATCTTTTGTATTGGAGAGCGCTACTGAGTCCGGGTTCCTAATGGTCAATAAGTCATTCTTCTGGTATAGAGTTATGATACAGTAGTTGTGGAATAGACTTGTATGCTTTAGTCTGTTTTGTCTTCTAGTTGCTTTATAGAACCTAGAAAATGAACTTGCTCAGCTGTCCAAAAAATGGTGGAAATTCATTTGCAGTGGATTCTTTCTCACTGTGGCATTGCAGACAATGTCTTGACTAAGGAGGGCAGTGCCAAAGAACAAATTTACCAACCCCAGTCTTTTCAAGAGGTCAAAACTCTCATACAGATAAAACCAGTAGACTATAAGACAAACATTGGATATGATTATAGAAAGGATTTTCACAAAGACATACGCAGAACAGAACAGACCAGGTCATTATATTTTGTCTGCGTTCCGGACACAGCAGTCTCAACAGACACAGATTAGGAATAAGTCAAAGAGCTCACTGCCAGTGTCAGCAAGCGGAACAGACACCAGAGCATGTCATGCAAGACTGTCCTCTCCTGGGAGAACTGAGAAGCAGCATTAAGCTACATCCAGTCAACCTAAAAACTAAGCTTTAGGGAAACCTGACACACTTGAAGCTGGCTGCCCAGTTTATGTCCCACAATAAACTAAGTGCATGACCAGAGATCTCTGAATAATAAGAATTATTGGAGAGTGGGTGGAATGGTTAAATGTGGTGGTTAAGTCAAAAGTATTTTAATGTTGGAGAGTAAATACAACTGACACCAACAAAAAACCCCAAAAATAACTGCCTTAAGTATTATTTGCAGTGGTGGCTCATCATTAGGGGCCAGTGGGGCCAAGCCCCCCAAAAATAATGTGTAACATGTAAATATTATTTTATATATATTGAAATATAACCTAACCTAAAACCATGATTTTTTCGAAAATATGTGTCTGGCCCACCAACAAAAATGATCACGAGCCGCCACTGATAATTTTCATACTCAAATTGTAATAGACAGAAGTATATCTATGCTATACTCAAACTCAGTGGCGGCTCTTCATAAAGGGCGAGTGGTCAGGCCCCACCAAAAATAATGTGTAACGTGTATTTATTAGTTAATAAATTAAAATATGACCTAACCCAAAACCATGATTTTCCCGAAAATTTTAGTCTGCCCCACCAACAAAAGGATCACGAGCCGCCACTGCTCAAACTATAATAGACAGAAGTATATCTATGCTATACTCAAAATGTCTGGCCAATGAGAGTTTGAAGGATCTAATGCTACAGGATTGACTTCATAGCACCGGGTTTTACACCAAAAGGCTCGGTCCCTCTCCGCAGAAATGGCACGCCTCCTCCTGAGAGTATTGTACAAAGCATAGACTCCATATCTCAAGCAACAATCGTAGGAGCTTCTGGAAAAAATATGCACCCGTGAACAGAGCGGTGCATTGCGGATTTGAACCCACGTCCTTCAGAATGCAAGACAAGGGCGTAACCATAGCCCCTCCAATGAGAGTTAACTTATCATAACTAACATGTTCTAGAAGCACCGATATTATCACTCAAGGGAAGTAACTAATAAAACACATGACACCAAAGGGAAGGAACTATATAGTGAACAAAATATGTAGAATACCAACAAAAAAAAGTGATATAAAAGTTGTCGTCCTAGTTTCAAAATATGTTCAATTCACATGCTATTTGTTCACATACAAGCTCAAACATAAAGGATAGTAGTAACATGCTTTTAAATTATTTAGATAAAAAACAATGAGACTGCTATATTTAAGACACTAATCCGTAAGGAGATCATCATCATCAGGTACCGTCTCCACATCGAAGGTTGGCTGCAATGAATCTCCAGCAACCTCTGTCTTTCGCCTTGGTGTTGCACACTGCCAGACTGTAACCTGTCCATTTCTTAAAGTTTCCCTCCCACTTATCTCTCGGTCTTCCTCTTCCTCTTGTAAGGAGATAATTTTTATTTATTAACTATCTTGGCCTACACACCATCTCAGGCTTTCGGTTAAGATTAAAGTGCAGTGCTCACTTGATCATGACCAACAAGTGGGAGCCTTCATAGAGCCAATAGGCAACTAAATATATTTAAACATATTCCGAGCAGCTCTCGTTCGAAATAATGACAACGCTCAGGGTTTTATACATTTAAAGCGGATCTGGGTACAACAATCTGCATCGCTAAACGGTAAGGGTCCAACATAGATAATTTGTCTAAAATGATCAAAGGAAGGGAGCCTTCATAGAGCCACTAGGCAACTAAATACATTTAAATGAATTTCGAGCAGCTCTCATTCAAAAGAATAATGACACACTGAATATTTACCGTTTCAAATGTACCTAGGCTCCCACTTTAAAAAAAAGTTAGAGTATAGAGCAAGAGGAAGAGCATGAAAAATATTGAGCGACAGCATCAAGAACAGCCTTAAGAAAATTAATAACAGCTTACAAAGTGCATTAGAACAAGCACACACATAAGATCAGTATATTTTCCACCCAACACTTCAATAACAAAAGTAAATGGTGGAAAAGAAGAAGAAAAAGAATGGCTTGGTTTGTTTTGCTTAATCTTGTTGCTAAATCCTGTCCTGACTGCACCCTTTGTTGAAACTTTATATTTGAGGTACATGCTCATTGGTTGTGTCCTTAAGAGCGCTCGTATTGCTAGGCTAGGCGATTGGTGTCGTAAGGACTAGGGTAAGTGGTTCGAGTCCGTGTTTGTCTATTTGTTTTTTCGGAAGCTCTTAATACCTGTTCCTTGTTTATTTGTTGTTCTATTATTACTTCCGTTGCTTCCTCTGGGGTTCTTGAAAGAGGCTCCGTGTGCTCTATTTAAGGTATACAAATTCATTCGTTTTTCAATTGCTTCATTATTTAAAGTAATTGGGTTTTCTCATTAAGGATCATTTCTAATTAGTTTTGTTTTACAAGCCACATGATAGTCTTCTTCTTCTTCTTATTCACTTTTCAACTACCAGCGGAGCACAGGTCTTCAACAAAATATCAGCCTCCAGCTCTCTTCTCCAAGTCTGTCTAGGCCTTCCCTTACTCCTCTTTCTCTGCGGGTTCCAAAACAGTGCCTGTCTTGTAATGCTTCCAGTCGGTCTTCTCAATGTATGTCCTATCCATCGCCAGCGTGTCTTCCTGAGCTCTTTCTCCACTGGTATCTGCTTAGTTCTTTCTCTGAGTTCCTCATTTGTAATCTTAACATACCATCTCAGTCCCTCTATTCTACTACGTAAACATCCATTTACGAAAATCTGCAGTTTTCTGATCGTTTCTTTTATTGTCTTCCATGATTCTGAGCCATAGAACAGCACTGACTTCACATTTGATTGAAAGATTCTCAACTTTGTGTTTGTCCATATCATAGTACTAAACATGAATCTTTAATACTATCTTTTGAGCTGTTTCTGAATGTATTTTTCTGGGCATTGAATTGTACAAGATGTTTGTTTCAACAACTCACCAAAGAGTGCAGATGACTGTGTGCAGAGGCTTCATAATGTGTTGATGGTCCAGATTGGCTTACAGATCTGCTCCACTGTTGTGATGAAGCACCACCTGTTAGAGATAGATAAACAAATACAAATTGATATAATCATCATCATCAAGGAGCTTGTCCTCCAGGAGATGTGGCTCCCATGACAGCAGTAGGGAAAAACACCTCTTTTCTGTGCAATGAACGTCGTCAGCAGCAGTCATTCTCAGATCGTCAATGACATCTTGCACCCATCATCGTCTAGGTCTTCCTCTCATTCTTCTTCCAGGCACCATTCCCTCAAAAATTATCTTCTCTAGGCACTCATGTCGTTTGATGTGTCCACAATATTTAATTTCCCTTGATTCTACGCTCTTTAATAACCAACTCTCTTTAATATCAAGCTGTTGCAGAACAGAAGCATTTGTTTCTCTCTCTGTCCATACGATTCTAAGTACTCTTCTGTAGCATTTGCATTCAAATGTACTAATGATCTACTCCATCGCTTTATCAAAATTGATATAATAGAGAACATATAATGGAGATATATAAAATACACTATGCATTAATTCACTACCAATGACACTGTGGAAACGAGTACTCCAGTGCTATATTGAATCAATACTTGTGTATGACAGAGAATCATGGACAATGAACAAACAATCAATAATTGGCTCATTGGAAGCCAAAAAGATGTGATTTTACAGAAAAATACTGAAAATTTCATGGACAGCTAAGAAAACAAATAATAAGGTTTTTAATCAGCCCTGCACAATGCCCGTCTGCCCAGCGTGTTCGTAGCGCTTGGACTACGGGTGTCTATCCCTCTGGGTGTCGGGTTCAATTCGCGTGATGGCAGAAAAAGCCACAGATTCCCCAGATTTACAGTGTTCATGGCACCGAACCGAAGGGTTACGATGTCCATGGCACTGAGCCGAAGAGCTGGAAAGCTCAAGTGCTTCTGGATTGGAGAAAAAAAAAAAATATCAGCCCTGCACACAAAGAAACCTTCTTAAAAGAATAAGAATCCGACAGTCGATCTTCTTCAGGCATATAATGCAAAGAGAAGGTTTAGAGCACTTGGTGACAACAAGTAAAATTCAGGAAGGAGAGATTGTGGAAGACAGAGGGAGAAGATGTTGGTGGTTTGACAATAGATCAACGTCAGAACTGAAAATTGGAGAGAGAGTTGTGGAGAGACATGATTGCCTACGCCGGCAGGCATGTCACTTGATTGATTGATCTACTATATTTGTTCACAATGTCAAGCCAAACTAAATGAGAAAAAAAGTATGGATTTTAAAATTAAAATGTCAAAGATAAGAAGAGGAAGACCACGGAGAAGATGGATTCAAGATGTAACTGATGGGTTGAACATGACGGCTGCAGAGGCGGAACATCTGGCATATGAGAGAGAAAAGTTTCGGAGGACTGTTGGGGTGGCAAAGTTCTGCTCAGGAAAAGCTATTTGATGATGAACATGGATCTAAAGAGTATAAAGAGGAAGGATTGACTGCACCAAGTTTCCCTATATGGCTCCGACCTTGTCATAAAAAATGGTCCGTTATCTACCGAGAGTGTTGCATAAAGCAAGAACTCTGTAGCTCCAGCAACAATCCTAGTGATCTCATTAAAATATAGCATATATGACCAGATTCGAAAAAACAGCACAACAGGCGTTTGAGTAGGCTCATCAATCAAATGATGCCAGAAGGGCAGAGTGAGAAGTGTGTTTAACCAGCAAGCCATAAAAACAATCAGTATGTATACTCTTCTATATCTGTTATGGGACACTGAGCAGTTATGGGTCTGCCAGGAGTGCAATGACATTAGTTTAGTAACCAATAACCATCAATCAAAATCAAACTGGTACGGTTAGTCGCTGGACGCTGTTGGAGATATCACAAAGGAGATCAGAGCATCTATTGGCATGTTCGGAGTGCAATGAAGGTATTCCAAAGAAACTTCTGAACATAAGAAAAATCAGAGAAGAAAAACAACTGATATATTTAGTCGGTCTTCATCTACCGTAAGTTTGGAACCAACGTTCACACTGGATGCTGTTGGAGATATCACAAAGGAGATCAGAGCATCTATTGGCATGTTCGGAGTGCAATGAAGGTATTCCAAAGAAACTTCTGAACATAAGAAAAATCAGAGAAGAAAAACAACTGATATATTTAGTCGGTCTTCATCTACCGTAAGTTTGGAACCAACGTTCACGTAACTCCTGAAGAAAACAATAACAGAATTTGAAGACAATGCTTTTTGTTGTGTCAACCGTGCGTTTGTTGTGATTGTGGGCATTCAGAAAATGATGAACGTTTATGACGAACCAACTCAATCTGCGGATGCAGTGTTTTGCATGTGCGAAGCTGAATTTTGTCGTGATTGATGTCCCCTTCGACATGAATTGCAATTCAAGTGATGAACAGTGTTGTGTTGACACTTAGCGCGCCATATGCATTTATGCGGTGCTGGTTTCTTTTGTGATGGTACGGCTGTTTCATTCTAGAATTAGTTCACGACACAGGAGACAGTTGTTAGCATTTCGTGTGATTTTCGTTGGCACAGGAACGGAGCAATTATGGGGTGACTCTTTGCAGCGAAGTTGGAAGAGTCTTTGCAGCGTACCTATGAACTATGAACTATGAAGAAGACAAATAGAAAATCATCATAAGGTATAACTGGTAGGGATATCAACTCACCTGACATTGGTGGAGGGGAAGAGACTGGAGTTGATGGATTTGAACCTCCATAACTGCTGTTGGTCTGTTCAGTAGAATATATCTAAAGAAATAGAATCAATTATCATGTTGCAATGAAAGTACACAACTTTATTAGGTATGTATGCACTTATACGTACTAAATAGTGAAATGAAAATCGTGACATATCCTTTACAGGACGTAGCCATCAACCACAGTAAATGAGTCGTTGATTTTCTAGCACCACTTATATGTTCAGTAGTTTGCCATTGCTTTCTGAGCGGTGAGGTCTATTTTTACCTTTTGTAAAATTCCACGGAAACGAATTTGCTTCCAAACTTGCTCGCTGTGGGGTTTGAACCGGTCGCTTGGTTTGTAATTAAGTTCACTACCGCTTGAGCTACAGACGCTCACATTATCATCACTAAATAATACACACTCAATAATATGTACACATTAATATGCACTCAATAATATGTACACATTAATATCACTACAATATGTACACATTAATATGCACTCAATAATATGTACACATTAATACACACTCAATAATATGTACACATTAATACACACTCAATAATATGTACACACTAATACGCACTCAATAATATGTACACATTAATATGCACTCAATAATATGTACACATTAATATGCACTCAATAATATGTACACATTAATACCACTCAATAATATGTACACACTAATGCACTCAATAATATGTACACATTAATACAGACTCAATATATGTACACATAATACGACTCATAATATTCAACAGGCAGGGAAACCTAAATAATCAGCTCAATATATTAAGTGTGACCCAATATTTAACAGGTTGGGAACACTTAGACATAATCACTCAATAATATATTACCATGTCCCAATTTTTAACAGGCTGGGAACACCTGGAAATATGTGTTCCATATATTAACATGTGTCCCAATATTTAACAGGTTGGGAACACCTGGAAATAACCGCTCAATATATTAACTTTCTTTTCTCCAACCCTGTTTTACCTCACAGCGTCAGGATAAGAAAAGATTTCTAGAATGAGCCCTTGTGTGCGCTTCACGAACAGTATCTTTATGCGCCTTTGTTATCTGAGGTCCACCTTTGCGTGGTCTGTCTTTGCTTTGTATCCATTGTATCCATTGTATCCATTGTATCAGATAACATTGCTTTTGAGGTACACTGTCTGTTGGTAATCTGCTTATGTGGCGAACAATTTAATTTGTTGTTTCTTGATGAAGTTCAGTATTGATGTTGTATCCACTTTTTCCTGATGTCTTCATTTCTCAACCGGTCTCTTCTTGTTACTTTCATCATTCTGCTAGACATTTCATCTCTGTCATGACAAGTTTTCTTCTATCATTTGTTGTCATCGTCCAGGTTTGGTAATGATAGCTTTTGTTGTCAAAAAAATCTGAACTGGTCTTACAGTGTATACCAGCTCACTGTGGCATACCAGGAAATGAAAAGGCTGACAAACTCGCAAAGGCTGGGGGAGCCTAACACAACACCACCCAACTCAAAGTTTTACAGAAGCAAAGACTCTCCTGAAATAATCCAGGAAAATGATCTGGAGAAAAACAGATGGAGGATACAATCCAGAGCATGACAGTATAAATACACTAAACAGAAAAGCACAGACCACAGTCTTCAGACTTAGAACGGGACACTGCAGTCTCAGAGCACACCTCCACAGAATGGGTCTCAGGGACTTGGCAGCCTGCACCTATGGAGCACCAAAACAGTCCCCAGAGCACATCCTGCAAGACTGCCCTAGTCTGAGTAGTGAGAGATTGGAGATCTGGCCAACAGAAACAATACTACAAGACAAACTATGGGGAACTGGTGAAGACCTCAAGTGCACTGCCCTGTTTATGACACATACCGGAGTAGTCGCATAGCAAAAGTTGATCGCAGAAGAAGAAGAAGGTAATGATAGCATAATGTAAGAAGAAAGATTGTGTTGAACATTGCTCTTTTCGTGTTCATGGTGACATGTTTGCATATTAAAATTTGCGACATTTGTTCTATCATTTGATTTGCTTTGTTGCATCTGTGTTGGATTTTGTTAGTTATATATATTAACATGTGTCCCAATATCAAACAGGTTAAGAACACCTGGAAATATGTGTTCCATATATTAACATGTGTCCCAATATCTAACAGGTTGAGAACACCTGGAAATATGTGTTCCATATATTAACATGTGTCCCAATATCTAACAGGTTGAGAACACCTGGAAATAAGCAATCAATATTATATTAACATGGGACTTACAGAGGCTAGAGCCTTGCCAACAGCTATACCAGATGATGATGACACTGGCGGCCGCGATGACATCAAGTCTGAGCCGCTAATCGTTGGAGAGGGAGCACGGTTGTAACCAGTTGCTGAGGAAGGCACACCGACTCCTCCTACAGGCTGTCCACCCCGGAAGGAGGACATTGGGGGTAAACCAGAGGAAGACATAAGTTGTGGATCGTGGTTTGGTGATACTGGATGGTGATATGACTGAAATTTAAAAAAAAAAAGGAATTTTAATGCATACTAGATGACAGTGGCGGCTCGAGCTCATTTTTGTTGGCGGAGCCAGACACAAATTTTCAGGAAAATCATGGTTTTATATTAGGTTATATTTTAATCTAAAAAATAATAAATATACGTTACACATTATTTTTAGTGGGGCCTTGCCCTACTGGCCCTTAATGACGAGCCGCCACTGCTAGATGATAATATCAACGAAAAAAATATTTTATCAACTTAATTCTTAGACGTAAAAAAAAACTCTTGTTACTGCCTGTAATGCCGCTTTTTTTGGGCGGTGTGACTGGAGGGATATCAGCATGTAGAATTTAATGGCTGCATGGCTAGTGCAGTCATCGCAAAACTGCTCAGGTTAAGATGCTTTCTTTATGTCCTCAACAACAACAAAACTCATTGACCTTGCCGTGGATTGAATCCAGGTCTCCTGCATTGAAGCCAAGCTCTAATCCATTGGCCTGATGCTCCACACTAAAAGGTTTCTTACACAAAATGATCTAAAATCGAAGAATGACTTCATTGCACCAGATTTTACCCCATATGGCTCGGTCCCTGTCCAGCACTTGCCGAGAGAATTGCACAAAGCACATACTCTGCAGCTCCGGCAACAATCCTAAGGGTCTCTGAAAAAAAATGCACTCATGAAGAGAAAAGTGTGGTCTGGGTTCGAACCCGCAACCTCTGAAATGCAAAGCAAAGTCTTAACCACTTAGCCAGAGATACCCACTCTTACTGCACTGACAGAACACTTGACAAACTGCTCTGATAGTACTAATTCTCCATCAAGTCACTTCATATGACAAAATGTTCTATTATAATAAAAGAACAATATTGACACTATCTTCCTCTGCGATCTCTGATAATGCAGAATTGAATTTTTCATGATTTTCTTTACTAACGGCACAGAGTGAAGTATAGCAGAGGTGAAGTATAGCAGAGGGTGAAGTATAGGCAGAGGTGAAGTATAGCAGAGGGGGAGTATATAGCAGAGGTGAAGTATAGCAGTAGTAGAAGTATAGCAGAAGTGAGTATAGTAGAAGTGAGTATACAGAAGGTGAAGTATAGCGAGAGTGAAGTATAGGTAGAAGTGAAGTATAGTAGAAGTGAAGTATATAGAGAGTGAAGTATAGCAGTAGTGAAGTATAGCAGAGTGAAGTATAGAGTAGTGAAGTAGTAGCAGAGGTGAAGTATAGTAGAAGTGAAGTATAGCAAAAGTGAAGTATAACAAAAAGAATAAAAGCTTCTATGATAATGACGACTAGATATTACGCTGAGAACAATTATATGCATAGTTACCATTTCTCCGTGATGTTGCATGCTGGGAGGAAAGGAAGACTGTTGTGAAAAAACCCCTGTTGATCCTGGGAGTAGTGAGGATGGGTATGAGGATGGGAGGGAGTTTGGGGTCCATTGTTCACCTGGTCCCGGAGGTGGTCTGGAATATAAAGATAAAATAGCAATACAAATCAAGTCAAGCAGCAGCATGTCCCTTGCGGAATGTCACTTTCATCACAGTTCGCCTGAACAACTCTCTGTCTCTAGCAAGTCCTTCTTGGCCCTCTTCCAGCGTCATGTTCAAGGTTTCTTTGATGTCCTGCTGTCACCCTCGTCTTGGTCATCCTCTGCCTTGTACACCAGGAACTATTCAATACAAATGCTGAACTAAAATGTAAGTATGTAATGGTAACAGTAAGTCAATAACGTATAATGCCATAGGGCAGCGTTTCTTAAACTGGATTCAGTGAGGTACACACAGCGGGTACTCAAGCGCTTGAAGAAATATTAAATCTTTGACATTTCGACCAGAAAAAATACATTTTCTGTATAAAAACAGTGTTAACTAGCGCCACTCCGAAATCAAAGGATCCGGACCAGACCGGAGTGTAAATGTCGGACAAGACAAAATGAAAGATCATTTGAAATTTCCCGCAGTCTGAGAAATTGGAGCCAGATTGACTATTGGTGTGGTGTAATAACAACTTCATCGTTAGAAGATTTTCATATATATATTTATTTTTATTTTTTATTTATTTTTTTCCGATCCAGAAGCACTTGAGCTGAAAGCTCTTCGGCTCGGTGTCATGGACATTGTAACCCTTCGGCTCGGTGCCACGAACACCATAAATCTGGGGAACCTGTAGCTTTTCTGCCAGTCCGCGGAGTTGAACCCGCACTTACAGAGGACTAGTCACCCGTAGTCCAACGCGCTACGAACACGCTGGGCTTTTCATATATATAAACATTTGGGATCCGCAGTGAAAAATGTATTTAAAAGGGGATCTGTGGTAATGCAAAGTTTGGGAACCGCTGCCACATGGTTATGTAGACTAAAACAAAACCTCACAGTACTAGGTCTTCAACTTTGTCTAGTAGTTGCAGTAGACTTCACTAATCATCATTGACTATAGGATATCTCCTTCTTTACGTTCGTTCTTTACAACCAATTTTAATCACTCTTTGTGATATGTTTTATCTTTGCCAAGAACGTGTATACGTTGCACATTGGTTTGGTAGGCCCATAAACGTATAGACTTTTACCCGTTTAGGACACATGCATCCGATTTCAGCCAAACTATAGGATATAACTCCTGCAGTAATAGATCATTGATTTATATTCTACTTCTTCTTGCGAACGCTCGCTGTCAATTTAGGTGAAAGTCATGATGCCTGGTTTTGCGCTTCTGACTGAGTTTTACGTGAGTCCTAAATTACCCTTTTACATGTGTCCTTCAACCATGCGGACAGCCTCGCCGTCTTCAGAGGTACTTGAAGCTTAGATCCTCCAAGTGTGATCATTACAGGAAACCTGTTGTCCGTATGACTCTTACCTTGAATCCTCGTACCGCCCGAGTGGTTACCGGGGCCCAAATTTGGGGTGTAAAGAATAGAACCACTGTTACCTGCCACGCATGTCGTAAGAGGCGGTTTGACTGAAATCGGATGCATGTGTCCGCTAGGGAATGCTAACCCGAAACAAATGCTTGCAGAAAACGGATGCACCAGGCCATAAAGGCACATAACATGGTGCAACGACCCCTCATTATGAGGAATGGGATAACGGATTCTACGGTCGCCAATCTGCCTCGGAGATTTCGCTACGCAGTAAGAATGTCAGAACCACCATCACGAAGGTGGCCAAAACTTACTGCTGGAAGAGGTCGGCACAAACGGGGAAGCAGAAATCATAGGAATTATATCCTACAGAACTGCCCTCAGTGTGCAGACTTAGAAGAAAGAGGTGAGCCACTTACACTAGCGTCCAAGACAAACTGTATAGCGTGGTTGATAATCTGAGGCAGATGGCTGCCTTTATTAGAGAATCTGAAATCCCAATCTAGTGAGAACGCAGAAGAAGAAGAAAGAATCCTCGTACCATTGGTACTCTTACAGCCAGAGTTAATTAGTGAAGTGCAACTTCTCTATCGGATTCCCTGCCTTTAGTAAGGTCGCTCTGTACGCATCCCATGATAAACAATCTTTGATGATCTTTTAGTGCCGATTGATTTATACGACAATCATCATTGTACTTCAGTGAATAACTATGTGTGTTCCGTTCTCTTTCTTACCCAGGAAGATCTCAGTGAGATTACCGAAAATATATATATATATACAGGGGCGACTCGTCATTAAGGGCCAGTGGGGCCCGGCCCCACCAAACCGAAAGGGGAATAACTTCCCGGAGAAAACAAATAATAGTAAATATTTAAAAAACATGCCTTTTTCCGAAAATTTGTGTCTGGCCTCACCAAGAAAAATTACCACGCGCCGCCACTGTATATGTTCCTCAATATAATTTTAAAGATGGTGAAAAGTTGTGCAGAAATTTTCATTTTCTTTAAATCTTTTTAAATAATTTTTGTCCAGGCTGTAGCTTTGCAGCTTACTCTAAACAATTTTCAACTGTTATTGGTTCTTGTACCTGCTCAACTTGAAAAAACCCCTATGATAAACAGGTTCCTTATTCTTCTTCTTCTTGGGTTCGCCTGCTATGAATTCAGGCGCAGTCTAGTATGATGATTCTGACAGATTTTTGCGTAAGCCTGCTTTCCTTATTTTCAGTGCCTCCCCCCTCCCGTCATACAGGAGTGTCTTCTCCGACTTCAGAGGTAAGGTTCCTTATATATCTACTCATGTATATGTGACATGTGGGGGAGGATCATAACGACAGAGATGAGGTGTCTTAGAAGAGCTGCAGGTGTGACAATAACAACAGAGATGAGGTGTCTTAGAAGAGCTGCAGGTGTGACAATAACGACAGAGATGAGATGCCTTAGAAGAGCTGCAGGGGTGACAATAAGAGACAAAATTAGAAATGAAGAAATCAGAAGAAGACTGGATGTGAAACCAGTCATGCAATTCATAAAAAAACAGATTAAATGGTTTGGACACCTGACAAGAATGCCCTGGTATCGTCTACCACAGAGAGCCATACAGAAAAAGTATGAGTACAAAGCAAGAGGTAGACCACGCAAAAGATGGAGCGACGGCATCAATAACAGCTTTATGAAACTGAATATCAGCTTACAATGTGCTTTAAAACAAGCACACACAAGATCACTACGCCCCTTCCCCCGCGCCCAACACTTCAGAAGTAAATGGTGGAAGATACATATTTTCGACTTACCCATAAAATATTCCCCATACATCCCAGACTTTGGGGAACTGTATCTTGAAGAATCCTGAGGAAACTCCTCTGCACCAGGTGAGTAGACCTGTGAAAGAAACAAATGGAAACATTAATATTGTTTGTTTGTTATGTAGGGATTTTTTTCCCGATCCAAAAGCGCTTCAACTTTCAGCTCTTCGGCTCGGTACCATGGACATCGTAACCCTTCGGTTCGGTGCCACGAACACCGAAAATCTGGAGAACCTGTGGCTTTTCTGCCTGTCCACGGAATTGAATCGCACTCACATGGGGCCTGTCACCCGTCGTCCAACGCGGTAAGATAACGCTGGAGGGGATTACAGCCTCTTCAAGCCGATACACGCCACTTTCAACCTAAGGGCGAATCTTGTTTTGCTTATATCAGAGCGTGTAGGCTAACAAACATGGAAAATAAGAATTAACTTCTTTCAGAGAATCCAAGATATTATTGAAAGATCAATAGTCAAATTTAAAATATTTAAATAACTGACTTATTTCTATTCGCTTTTCTCGTGTAGCATAGGGCATCAACAGTTGTTCACCACTTTGCCCGGTCTCTGGCTGTTTTCTTTATGGTCTCCTTGATAGTCGAACACCCTTCAGTTCCTCAAGAAGACTTCGTCTCCAGGTCTGTTTAGGGCATCCTCTTTTTCGTTTTTCTTGTGGGTTCCACTCAAGTGCTTGTCTAGTAACGCTCGACTGTGTCTTCCATATATGATTAAATACTGTCTAGGATGTTACAAACTAAATAACAGATGTGTTTATCCCTAAAGCCAACATCCTTACTATCTCATCTTCCTTCTCGTTACTGTCGTATCCTAGTTAACGAAACGCAGTCATTATAACAATGCAGTAGCGGCTCGTCATTAAGGACCAGTGGGACCGGGCTCCACCAACAATATTGTATAACGTGTATTTATTATTTTATAAATTAAAATATAGCAACCAAAAACCATTTTTTTCCGGGAAAAATGTCTGGCCCCACCAACAAAAATGATCACCAGCCGCCACTGCAACAATGTATTCTTCCCGTGTGTTGCCGGGGTTCCCACAAGGATAACAAAAATAGTAACATTGCGACCTACAAGGCATGTCGTAAGAGGCGGCTGAGGTAGGGGACTAGGGAAGTTACCCTAGTAAATAAAAAGCGTCGCAGAAATCAGATGTGCTGGCCTATTTGTAGGTGTATAACTGGTACAGCGAACAATTGCTCTTAGGCTCAGATTACATACAAATCACAAAGAGTGGTTTAGCAAGTGGTGGATATGAAGCGCTAGAAGAAGAAGAAGAAGAAGACCATTGTATTAAAAACAAAACTACGTTATATATTTGTGTGAGATTTGTATAACGGAGACGAAGGTTCCGGGCCAGACTGTGCCCATGCCAAAAGGCGGACATAACGGCAGAGCACGTACTGCAAGATTGTCAACTGATAGCAGATATAAGAAAAGAAACCTGGCCTCAAAACACAGAGCTTCGCGAGAAGCTGTACGGAGGAATGGAGTCCCTTAAAAACACGGTAACATTCATGATAAGAGTTGGTTCATCAGTCTAAGCCGGGATCGCGAGAGAGATGTAGCGCGTTTAAAATGTAATAAACATGTCATATATCCCAAAAACTGACCACAAAATGATAAAACATTCAGAGCAATAGTTTATTTGCAGAGTTTCTAGAGATTTATGTAAAATAAACCCCAAACGGAAATAAGTGAGACTGACAACCGTATAAGTGCAGACTTGAATAAGTCCGTATTTGTAGTTTTTCTGCAAGTGGTAATGGATGTGCATATCGGGAGAGAGGATATGTCAGAAAATTCAAATAAGAGACAGATTTCAGAGGGACAGACCGCCCGAGTGGTTACCCGGGCCCGAATTTGGGGTGTAAAGAATAGAACCACTGTTACCTGCCACGCATGTCGTAAGAGGTGAGTAAGGAGGTTTGGCTGAAATCGGATGCACATGTCCTAAACGTGTAGAAGTCTATACTTTTAGGGGCCTACCAAACCAATGTGCAACGTATACAAGTTCTTGGCAAAGATCAAACATATCACAAAGAGTGATTAAAATTGGTCGTAAAGAACGAACGAAAAGAAGAACAAGAAGAAGAAGGAGAGAGAGAGAGAGACAAAAAGGGGTACGTTAAGAGATTGCAAGAGAAAGAGTGGGAGAGAGAGAGAGAGAGAGAAAGAGATTGAGAGATAGCAAGCATTAGAGAAAACGAAACGATTCTCTCAAATATTTTACTATTTCCATTTTTTCGTCTTCTTCCTTTTACTTCTTTTACTTATACTCCTTTTCAGTGGCGGCTCGTGATCCTTTTTGTTGGTGGGGCCAGACACAAATTTTCGGAAAAATCATGGTTTTGGATTAGGTTATATTTTAATTTATTAAATAATAAATGCACGTTACACATTTTTTATGGGGCCTGGCCCCACTGGCCCTTAATGACGAGCCGCCACTGCTCCTTTTTTTTCTTTTGTCTTATTCTTCTTCCCTTTCTTCTGCATACAAGTTTGATGTCATGATACGCCTTCCTCTCTCTCTTCTTCTACCGCTCTCACGTTTGAAGAGCCACTTCTGTGACCTGTAGGTAGTATGATCCACATATCGGAAGTACGTTCTACTGCTAATTTACAGCGTTATAACGCCAAACAGCTGCGATAGTTGCACCGAACGATCTACAACATCCGGGCTTCACACCTGTTGCCATGGTGACGTTTATCGGTTTTTCAAGGACAAGAAGTCTTCTATTTCTTTAATGATCCAGCAGTAATTGGGTTCATGACCTTTGATCCAATGACACGTAGTATGTACTTTATAAATAGAATTGAAGCGCCATTGTGTTGCCGAGGCTAGAAGAGAAGAAAATAATAATAACACTGCGACCTGAAAGGCTTTGCTCGTCTAAGACTTTACTTAAATACGTTCACAGAAAGCAGTAGTTTCCCTTAGCTTGTTAACATCTTAAACGAAAACTGTCCATCAATGCCAATGGTGCTGATAACAGCAACATCAGGTCTTCTCTGTTCAGGAACATTGAGGATTCTTTTTAACAAATATGTATTCTCTATTCCTATTTTCCCTCATAGCATCAGGATAAGAAGAGATTCCCAGAACGGGCTTTTGTGTGCGCTTCATAAATTGTTCTTTTTCCATAGCCTCTGTTATTTCTGAGGTCTACCTTTTATGTGAACTTTTGCTTTGTATCCACTGTATCAGAGTAACATTACTTTTTGATGAGCACTGTCTGTTAGTAATCTAAAGATTCATGAAGGTAAAAGAAAGGAAGATAAAAGAGAAAAGAAAGAAAGATAAAGAAAAAGATAAAAGAAAGGAAGATAAAAAGAAAAGAAAGATAAAGAAGATAAAGAAGAAGATAAAAGAAAGGAAGATAAGAAGAAAGGAAGATAAAAGAAAGGAAGATAAAAGAAGGAAGATAAAGAAAGAAGATAAAGAAAGGAAGATAAAAAAAGAAAGGAAGATGAAGAAGGAAGATAAGAAAAAGATAAAGAAGAAGATAAAAGAAAGGAAGATAAAAAGAAAGAGAAGATAAGAAAGAAGTAAAGAAGAAGATAAAAGAAAGGAAGATAAAAGAAAGGAAGATAAAAGAAAGGAAGATAAAAGAAAGGAAGATAAAAGAAAGGAAGATAAAAGAAAGAAAGATAAAAGAAAGGAAGGTAAAAGAAAGGAAGATAAAAGAAAGGAAGGTAAAAGAAAGAAAGATAAAAGAAAGGAAGATAAAAGAAAGGAAGATAAAAAAGAAGAAGTTAAAAGAAAGGAAGGTAGAAAGGAAGAAAAGAAAGGAAGGTAAAGAAAGGAAGGTAAAGAAAGGAAGATAAAAGAAAGGATATTTGAAGAAAAAAAGTGTACATAAATCATGCTGTTGGTTCTACATACGGTGCACATTTCTATCTTGAACTTGTTCAACAAATGGTATTTGAGTCTGTTGTGGTCTGTATCATCATTAAATAGCTTGTCCTGAGCAGAGCTTTGCCACCCCAACATTTCTCCGGAATTTCTCTCTCTCACAGGTCAGATGTCCTACCTCTGCAGCTGTCATGTTCAAACCATCAGTTACATCCTGAATCCATCTTCTCCGTGGTCTTCCTCTTCTTCTCTTTGCCGGTATGCCTCCTTCCATGATGGTCTTCTCCAGCCCTTCATGTCTTTTTATATGTCCAAAATATATGTGTATAGTTTGAAAATTAATAATAATAATAATAATAATAATTCCTCTCGTACCGTTATACGTTACATAGGGCCTGTAAGTAATTTCTCCATACCGCTCTATCCTGGGTATCCAACATACTACTATTGAGCCACTCTGACTCGCATAAAATGTGACTCTTGTGAATATCCAGGTCGGTTCCTTAGCTACCATTTTATAAATCCAATCTACCACAGCATCCAGACAGGACCGGGCCGTGCTATGATGCAGAGAGGCGACCGCATCAGGTGGAACCGTAAAAGGGGGCGTGCGGCATGAGCAGCGAAATCAAAATCACAATTTAAGGTTATTTTAAAGAAAAAAATATTTCAGGTGCGGCCTTTTGAAGACTTGCATCATACTGAGAAAATATACCGCAGGGTCCTGCATCCAGAGATCTTCATCTCAGTTCCCACTGCTGAATTTATTTCACATTTCTTCATCTGTCTCTCATTCTTGACTTCCTTCCGTCCTTCCTTCCTGTCATTCTGCCGGCAAGACAACATCCTAGTAACCTTTACGCTAAGCTTTGTTTACCGGCGCTGAGTAAACACAAGCTGAAAGGTTGCCTGGCTTCGAAAAACAGACTACACCTACCGCTCTTTCCCCTTGTCTATACTTTCTCCTTTCTAAATACATGGTCTTGGGTTGAATGAATACAAAGGTGAATGGAGGTGAATATGGGGGATTTTTCTTAATGTCCCCTTTCTCCTTGTCTTGTCCCTTGTAGAGATGATGGTGTTTCAGATCAATAATGTTAGGGGTCGCTTCTTTTCCGATTTTATTTATTGGTTACCAGTAGATGGAATGAAAATCGAAAATCGAGGCATATCCCAAAGGACGTAGCCATCAACCACAGTAAACAAGTCGTTGATTTTCTAGGCACCACTTATACGTTCAGTAGTTTCCCATTGCTTTCTGAACGGTGGATAAACAGCAAAATCAAAGAGAGCAGGGGTGGGAGGAGAGGGTGAAGAGAAAAGACAGATAGAAGAGAAGAGACAGATAGAAGAGGAGAGACAGATAGAAGAGAAGAGGCAGATAGAAGAGAAGAGACAGATAGAAGAGAAGAGACAGAAGAGGAGAGACAGATAGAAGAGAAGAGACAGATAGAAGAGAAGAGACAGATAGAAGAGAGAGACAGATAGAAGGTGAAGAGACAGATAGAAGAGAAGAGACAGATAGAAGAGGAGAGACAGATAGAAGAGAAGAGACAGATAGAAGAGAAGAGACAGATAGAAGAGGAGAGACAGATAGAAGAGAAGAGACAGATAGAAGAGAAGAGACAGATAGAAGAGAAGAGACAGATAGAAGAGAAGAGACAGATAGAAGAGAAGAGACAGATAGAAGAGAAGAGACAGATAGAAGAGAAGAGACAGATAGAAGAGGAGAGACAGATAGAAGAGAAGAGACAGATAGAAGAGAAGAGACAGATAGAAGAGGAGAGACAGATAGAAGAGAGAGACAGATAGAAGAGAGAGACAGATAGAAGAGAGAGACAGATGAAGAGAGAGACAGATAGAAGAGAAGAGACAGATAGAAGAGAAGAGACAGATAGAAGAGGAGAGACAGATAGAAGAGAAGAGACAGATAGAAGAGAAGAGACAGATAGAAGAGGAGAGACAGATAGAAGAGGAGAGACAGATAGAAGAGAAGAGACAGATAGCAGAGGAGAGAGTGAGAACGTGAAAAAACAAAGAATATAGAGTATAGAGAGGAGTATGGGGAGCAAGAGGTGAGATTTGAGATAGAGAGCGAGAGAGAAGGCCAGATAAAATAGAGAAGAGAGATAGAGAGCGAGGGGAGAGGCATAGAAGAGAGATGTGATAGAATCGATATAGAGAGCGAGGGAAAAGACATATAAGAGAAAAGAGAGATGTGATAGAATCAATATAGAGAGCGAGGGAAAGGGATATAAGAGAAAAGAAAATGTGATAGAATCAATATAGAGAGCGAGGGGTGAGCGATTCGAGATAGAGAGCAAGAAGGAGGGCACACATGAAAGAGAAGAGGAGATACCGTGCAAGAAGAGAGAGAGAGAGAGAGAGAGAGATATGACAGTAGTGGGGGAAGAACAGAGACGGAAAAACGATAGTTGAAATAGGAAGGATACAAGAAGTGATATGGAGAAAGAGGAGAGCCGTTGAGGGTACTTCTTCTTGAACAAACAGAGAACTGATTTCTCAATCCAAATGCATCCTTATAAAGAACTGGTACGATTTCTGCTTGCTGTTAATGTAGGGTATAAATCACACTGACTAGATGAAGTCATTATCATCATCAACAGGTGCCGTGCCGGCTAGCGTATGCGATCATAGATCTCCACAAATCTCTGTTTCTGGTGTTTGTTATCATCTTAGATGTTGACGCTCTTCCGTGCCATGACGTCAGACGATCCACAATTTTCTCTGTCTTCCTCTGTCTCGTATCCCCCTTTTTTTTTTTTTTACCAGTTGTTACAATGTGTTCTAAACTTTCTTTTCTCATCACATGCCCGAAACATGATGACTGCCTTTTTTCTTATATTGATGATAAACTTTCTCTGTAAATGGGATAGGGATTGCAAACTACTGTATCTCTCTCTCTCTCTCTCTGTCTGCGATCACCGCCCAGACCGATGTACCAGATCTCCCCATAAATTCTATTCTTGTTTAAATCTGATTCATGCAGTCTCAGCATAGGTGGGTTTTCGTCACATCTTCAGCACCATTTAGAGCTCTGGTGCTTATCCTTCATCGATGTGTCCGGTTATAGTCAGCGTTTACTGGGTTCGCTCTCCGTCAGCCTTGGCTGTCCCCAGCCGAACTACAAGGCAGCAGGTTGCTATTTTATTTTAGGGTAGCTACCATTAGACAACCTTCCCTCCCGGGGTGTTGAGCGTCATCTGTCCAGATTACCAGTCGTTTTATGGACTACTTGGTTTGCCTGTCGTCCAGATTTATGTACGGTTTGCGCCGCTAGTCTTTGATTGTCCCAATCAAACTACAAGACAGTAGTAGTAATAGTAGAAATTATGAGATTGTAGATCAGAGTGTTGTCAAAGCGTGTCCTTGTGCACACGGTACGCGATTGGACTACAGGAGACCCTGATCCTTTACGTGGGGATCTAAATTACAACTACCTCTCTAGTAAGAGTAAGGCTCGCAGAATGGCACGGAACACTGATAAGGAAAACAAGCCTTCACTCAAAAATCAGTGAGAAGTGTCATATCAGAAACAATGACTTCGCCTGAATTTATAGAGGGCGAACGATATAAAGAAGAAGGGCCACCGCAAATCTGTTACGGAGAGATTACACTATTGTTACGTTTTGCCCCAAAAATCTGTTGAATAATTGAAAACGAACAACATGTTCGCCTCGATACATTAGTGGTTGGTCCTGCTTAATCTTAACCTTTAACCTTCTCTGTTTATAATTTGAAGAGAAAAAAAACTCATCAAATATTCTTCTCAATGCAAAGTTCTGCTCATGACAGGCTTTTTCATAATGAATATTACTCTCACTAAACGAAGATCTTCATCAAATATTCTTCTCAATGCAAAAAAATGTTAAAATATTACTATAGATCAGTGGTTCCCAACCTTCCTAACGCCGTGACCCTTTAATACAGTTCCTCATGTTGTGGTTACCCCCAACCATAAAATTATTTTCGTTGTAACTGTAATTTTGCTACTGTTATGAATCGTAATGTAAATATCTGACAAGCATGATGTATTTTCAATGTTACAAATTGAGCATAATTAAAACATAGTGATTAGTCACACAAAAACAATATGTAATTAGATATTGTGAAATATTTATTTCTAATTATGATAAATATGTGTTTTTCGATGGTCTTATGCGACCCCTGTGAAATGGTCGTTCGATCCCTAAAGGGGTCGCGAGCCACAGATTGAGACCCACTGATCTAGAGCTACCTTGACTATTTGGCGATGTTTAATTATCAATCCAAGACAAGGTTCATAAGACAATGAAAAACAAAGACACATTAAGACAACCTCGATATAAGACAAGATGTGTACATTATATGACTTACGTTTGAAAGCTTGACTGTCGATGGCACGTACATCACCGGTTGTGTATAAAATGGGTAGGTATATGCCGAAAACATCCCTGGCATTGTATCTTTTTTAACAGTTCATTGATCTCCTGATGTTACTCAGTGGTAGTGAGTTAGATATACACGCTAGTGGTAGGTGTTCAAATCTTTTTGTGTCGAGTCTTCAGTCGAGCAGCTAAATATTAGTACCAGAACTTTCTGAGTTTAGAAAATTCGAAATCGTCGTCGAAGATGCGATGTAAGTGATCTGCCGTCGACAAGTCAAATTTAGTAAGCGAAACCTACTGGTCTCTTTTCATTGAGTGTACAGATGATAACTTTAGTTAATTATCCAATTACTTCTCTTTGATTGATTGATTGATTGATTGATTGATTTCTCTTTGATTAACCCCTTAATGACGAAATTGTAAAAAAAGTTATAATTCGGAGTCATGTTCACGAGACGAATATTTGAAGTTCACAAAAACTTACACCTGAGTCCTCACATATTTAACAGAATGATGCCATTTGTAACAGTCCCGAAGACGCATCATATCTCTTATAATAGATTCGAGACACGTGATCAACCAAACAAGAAATCAAATAATTAATAACATTACAAAAAAATCCACAATTACTTTGACAAAAATCATCATCAAGTGCTAGTGCTATTAACTTTGGCGATCATGACCCTCCGTAACTCTTTCCCATGCGTATCATCTTGTATGCATGTTGCACGGTGTTGGTTTTTTTGTTGCTTTGTCTTCGTTCTTAAACTCTCTTCCCGGCAATTCCTCCTGTTGTTAAGAATATGCTCTCACCACTGTCGCCCCGCACCACATGCCCAAAAGAATCGATGACTCTCTACTTTGTTCTATTAACAGAAGGATCCTTATCTCTCTCTCTCTCGCGATCACCCTTAGACTGATGTACCAGATTTCCCCATAAACCTCATTCATGTAGATATCTGATTCATGCGGTCTTAGCATGGTTGTGTTTCGTCTTTATTGCCATTTAGAGCTCTAGTGCTTATCCTTCGGCGATGTGTCCGGTTTTAGTCAGCGTTCACTGGGTTCGCTCTCCGCCAGCCTTGGCCTGTCCCCAGCCGACCTGCAAGGCAGCAGGTTGTATCCTTATCTAACTGCGCGTATGTCAGTATTGGTTCTATGTAGCAGCACTGAATAACTCGCATTCTGACCTCAACTAACAAGGACTTGCCCTATTCTGCTCTTAATCAACTTAAATCTGTATGTAAAGGAACAGATACAACACCAGTGCGGCTCGTCATTAGGGTCAGAGGGCCGGCCCACCAAAATAATATGTAACGTGTATTTATTATTTAATAAATTAAAATATAACATAACCCATAGCCATGATTTCCCGAAAATTGTGTCTGGCCCAACCAACAAAAACGACCACGAGCCGCCACTGGACAACACACATGTCCATCTTCAAGTCAGTTCAAGACAAGCTATATTGAGATGTACATGGACTCTGGTTGACCCCTAACTACTTTAAAAGTATAAAAATCGATGTCTGAAAACGTTGGAAGAAAAAGAAGACGAAGTGAAACAATAAAAAGCAGATCACTAGGAGTATGTCTATTACCAGTGACAAGAACAGATGCATGACAGACTTGGACATTGAGCAAATCCACAGACAAAAACACATGAACCTTTACGTGTAAATGCTATAGAAGAGATTGCTAAAGTTTCATGGCAGGAAAACAATAACAAACAGATCTATCCAGCAAGAACGTGTCACATCACCACAAGTTAGACTAATACATGAAATTCTTTGATGAATTTAACACCAATTGTTATATTAGCACAAACTACAATAACAATCTTCTGCTTTTTTTACGAACGCCTCATATTGATCCTTTATTAATCCACTATTTGTGATTTGTATGTGATCTGAGCATAAGAGCTATTGTGCGTTGTACCAGTTATGCGCCTACAAGTAGGCCAGCACATCCTATTTCTGCGATGCTTTTTATTTACTAGGTAGCTTCCTACGCCCTTACCTTGGTCGCCGCTACGACATGCCTTGTATGTCGCAGTGTTACTATTCTTTGCTCAACGTGCGCGCTCAGGTAACACACGGGCGGAATAAAACATCAAGTACTTTGACGAATTCTTTCTTTCCGCTTCTTTCTTTTGTCGTCACACTGCTACTGGGTTGTTGCCCAGTGTCGTCACACTGCTACCGGGTTGTTGCAAAGTGTCGTTAAACTGCCACCAGGTTGTTGCAAAGTGTCGTTACACTGCTACCGGGTTGTTGCAAAGTGTCGTCACACTGCTACCGGGTTGTTGCAAAGTGTCGTCACACTGCTACCGGGTTGTTGCCCAGTGTCCTCACACTGCCACCGGGTTGTTGCCCAGTGTCGTCACACTGCTACGGTGCTTGCCCAGTGTCCTCACACTGCTACCGGGCGTGTTAGTGTCGTCACACTGTTCCGGTTGTTACCAGGTCCTCACACTGCCACGCTGTTGCCCAGTGTCGTCACACTGCCACCGGGTTGTTGCCCAGTGTCGTCACACTGCTACCGGGTTGTTGTCAGTGTCGTCACACTGCTACCGGGTTGTTGCCAGTGTCGTCACACTGCTACCGGGTTGTTGCAAAGTGTCATCACACTGCTACCGGGTGGTTGCCCAGTGTCGTGGTTTTATGTTTTTGTCTTGCGCTGTTCTGGTGGCTTGGGTGATATGTCACCTAACCATCTTTCTCGTTGTCTGTCTCTCACCTTCTTTCCTGATTTTCTACAAATTAAACACCAATTATCATATCACCACATACTACAATAATACACAAAATACTTCGATAACTTAACAAACAAGTTATCATACTTAAACACTACTTATTTCACCACCAACTACAAAACTAACTGACATATAATACTAGCAGTGTCACTGAGATTAAAAATAGAAGGATTCCGACTAATTCCAGCTAACATAATACAATCGTTTGGATTAGTAGACACAGGAACGTTAAAATCCGATCAAAAAGTTATCTAAGACCTGGTCTGGCCCAACTAGGAAACAAACCGCAGGAACCAGTCTGTTGAGCTAGGTCTATATCTGTATGAGGAATGCTTGTGGTGCGGAAGGGGGATACTGCGAGTGAAAGGTTGTGGAAGTGGAGGCATGATAGAATGAAATTATTTACAGCTAGCTGCACCGAAGTAGAACATCTGCGCGGGTGACTACGCATTTATTACAGTGCTGCAGTGGAAAGAATTGGAAGGAATTGCAGGAGAGAGAAATAGATGAGATAAGTTTGTTGAAGACCTGTGCTCCGTTGGGAGTTGAAAGCGGAAGAATAAGAAGTAGTTAGCTAGAAAGAACAATATTTAGCTTAGCTACTGTATGTGCGTGGGCGTATGTAACTTCAGCGGTAGTGAGCTCGATCACAACCCAAGCGTACCTGACCTTGTTCAAACACCACGGTGGGCAGTTTCGAAACAAATTTGTTCTCGTGGAATTTTATGAACGGCAAACAGTAAAAATAGACCTCAACGTTCATAAAGCAATGGCAAACTACTGAACTTTTCTCATGTCCACATAAAGCTCACCACACGCGAAATGAAATGCTTGAGGAAGACAGTGGAGTCACCAGGAAAGATAGACTACGAAATGAGGACATCAGAAGCAGAGTGGGCATAACTTCATGCACCGAATACATCGAAAGACAACAAATGCAGTGGTTTGGACATTTAATGTGAATGGAATACAATCAACCACCAATAACAGCATACAATAAAAACAGATCAGGTACTAGAACCAAGGGAAGACCAAGAAAAAGATGGATAGTCGATATCAAGAATACATTAAATAAACACGGATATAGCGAGGAGGCAACAAGAGCAACTCATCTGGAGAAGAAGAAGAATCACTTGTCAAATGACCATCTGAAAAGATGTTGTTGTTGTTTGTTGTTGTTATGTAGGGGATTAAAGTCTCTTTAAGCCGAGGCACGTCACTTTCAACCGAAGGCCGAACCTTGTTTTGGTTATATCAGAGAGCGTAGGCCAACAAACATGAGCAATAAGAATTAACACCTTTCGGAGAATTCAATATTTGTAAAGACGATTGGTTATTGGTTATTGGTTACTAAACTGACGTCATTGCACTCCGGGCAGACCCATAGGTGCTCAGTCTCCCCAACAGATATCGAAGAGTATGCATACTCATGGTTCCCGTGGCTCGCTGATTAAACGCACTTCTCACTCTGCCTCTCAGGCATCCAGTTCGACTTGTACAACGGTTAACTCCAAACTGCCCAAATCGCTTGATCGATTCAACATCGATTTTAGTGTCCTCATCCAACAGACAGTCGCATCCATAAGACCAAAGAACATCCCCCTTATCCATCTCCAACTCCCCAACAATGCTGTTGATGCAAGCCTGTCCGCTCTCTCATTACCGTAAACACCCGATGATGCCCAGGACAGTATATCCACGTAAGACTCTGGAGGTTAGAAACTTCTATAGACGACATCCACTCATACCGGAACCTGCCCTTCTGGATCTTGTGAAGCATCGACTGAGAGTCAGATACAACAACGGCCCAGTAAATGAAGTCCCAGAGAGCAAAAAGACGGAAAAAGCAAGGCATATCGAAAACTTATCATCAATATAAGAAAGAGGCAGTCATCATTTTTCAGACATGCGATGATGAAGAGAGATTTAGAACACATTGTAACAACCGGTAAATTAAAATCGAAGAGAGACGAGACAGAGAAAGACAGAGAGAAAATGTAGGGTATCCTGACTTCACGGAAGAGCACCAACATCTGAGATGATAGCAAACACCAAAGACAGAGATTCATGATCGCCTACGACAGCCGGCACGGCATCTGATGATGATGTATATGTAGTTGCCTCACCACCCACACAACTAAGCCTATTACAAATGTCAACACCATAATTATCTCCATCTTCTATATATTGTTTAAAAGAAATCTTTAGCTTGTCAACCCATCCTCAAATATATATATATCTATCTTTCTCCCATGTACTCATACACGCTCGCGCGAATACACACACACATATACCCATTGCCTCGCCCGCGTGCCCAGCGTGTTCGTAGCGCGTTGGACTACGGGTGACTAGTTCCTCTGGTGCGGTTCAACTCCCCGACTGGTAGAAAACCCACAGTTCTTCCAGATTTCGAGTCGTGGCACAGCCAAGGTTCTGATGTCCTACACCTGGCCGAAGAACTTTCACTCTCTTGATCGGAAAAATACCATTGCCTCTATATATGTCCTGACTTTCATTCCTTTAAAATATCTTCACTCTAGTTCAAACCTCCTCCTGGTCGCTCTCACCTCCTACATATCTTCACTCCCAGTTCAAACCTCCTCCCCGGTCGCCTCTCACCTCCTACATATCTTCACTCCTAGTTCAAACCTCTTCCCTGGTCGCTAACTCCTCACCTCCTACATATCTTCACTCTAGTTCAAACCTCCTCCCTGGTCGCTTACTCCTCACCTCCTACATATCTTCACTCCTAGTTCAAACCTCCTCCCTGGTCGCTACTCACCTCCTACAATATCTTCACTCTTAGTTCAAACCTCCTCCCTGGTCGCTAAATCTCACCTCCTACAAATCTTCACTCTTAGTTCAAACCTCCTCCCTGGTCGCTAAATCTCACCTCCTACAAATCTTCACTCCTAGTTCAAACCTCCTCCCAGGTCGCTAACATAAACTATCTACGATCGGACGAATGAAAAGTTCTGAGTCTCCACTGCAAAGATTTCTTCCTAACATCGACGCCCTTAATTACCTACATGTTTATTCGCCTCTGGTTTATGTACAGAAAAACCCAAAGGAACGTATAAACATTACGAATCTCCTTGTTCTTGTAGTTCTACGTCCTATGTCGTGCTTTCACCGTTTCTACAAATTTTTTTTGACTCTCCGCTCTTTCAATTAAATTTTTAGACACACAAAAATAAATGTGTCCAGGCAAACTGACGTAGGCGATCATGTAACTGCGTTTTCATGGTGTTGGTGATCAGTAGTTCCACTGTTGACGAATACTGAACGGGCGAATGAGTAGGCTCATCATTCAGCATCAAACTAGAACGGTAAGTCGCTGGACGCTATTGAAGATGTTACAAAGGAGATCTGAGTACCTGTGAACATCCCCTGAGTGCAATGAAGATATTCGAAACTGAAACTGTCGAGTCTCGTTCTCTTCCACCATTGACTTCTTTATAGAAGTGTTGGGGGTGAAACGTAGTGATCTTGTGTATGCTTGTTCTTCTCTTCCACCATTTACTTTATAAAGTGTTGTAAACTGATATTGTGTGCTTGTTCTTCCTTCATTTACTTTATAGAAGTGTTGGGGGTGAAACGTAGTGATCTTGTGTATGTGTGTACGTGTTTCGCCATTGCTACATAGTTTTACTGCAGTTTTCACTTATATTAGAAACATGGACAGAAAGGAGACCGAAAAAGATAGTTCCCCGAGTGTAGTTTGTTAGTATCTGCCTTACATTTCGTTAAGTGTCAGGAGAACTGACAATGATGATGGATGATTGATAATAACGATTATATTGGCAATCATGGCTCTTCAAGCATCGAATGTGAATGTTTATTCAAGCATCAAATGTGAATGTTTATTCAAACATCGAATGTGAATGTTTATTCAAACATCGAATGTGAATGTTTATTCAAACATCGAATGAATGTTTATCAACATGATTGATTATCAACATCAATTGAATGTTTTTAACTCGATAATTCACTTAGATTTCAGTTTCACAAATCACCTCAATTTACAACATGAGTCCCTATTTTTCCTCTTTCGTTTCCTCGCCTCTTGCTCTCTATCTCTTTTCTCTCTCTCTTCTCTCTCTCTCTCTCTCTCGGGATCACTCTCTGTCTTTAACTTTCTCACCATCTACCTGCACCAGGCTCAGAGCTACGCCCTTCATTACTTCAAGTTTATTAGCTTCTGGTATACTCGTATAAATTAAACAAACCGAACGTCCGTGCACCTAAAAACAGGGGTTCCCAACTTTTTATATTCTCTGCACCCCTAAGAAATATTTAACTAATGTCAACTCCCGTTAATATAAGTGGAACATAAGAACAGCACACAAGGTATATGAGTATGCTTATCAATCAACATCTAACTGGTACTGTCAGTCGCTGGACGCTGTTGGAGATATTGCGAAGGAGATCGGAGCACCTATGGACATGTCTGGATTGCAATGAAGATCTAAACTGAAACTGAAGAATAAGGGTACCATTGAGGATACCACAAATTCCTAGTATATTTCCTTCAATGCAGCACTTCCTGAAATTGATATCTAACATTATATGGAGTACTTGTGTCCCAGTATGGAACCTCTCATCAATAATAACATAACGCATATAAATTCAGTAGTGTTATGTTCACTTTGGGGATGGAGTGATGTCTTCAGTTCTGGGGATGAGTGATGTCTTCAGTTCTGAGGGATGGAGAGTGATGTCTTCAGTTCTGGGGATGGAGTGATGTCTTCAGTTCTGGGGATGGAGTGATGTCTTCAGTTCTGGGGATGGAGTGATGTCTTCAGTTCTGGGGATGGAGTGATGTCTTCAGTTCTGGGGATGGAGTGATGTCTTCAGTTCTTGGGATGGAGTGATGTCTTCAGTTCTGGGGATGGAGTGATGTCTTCAGTTCTGGGGATGGAGTGATGTCCAGGGGATGGAGATGTCTTCAGTTCTGGGGATGGAGTGATGGAGTGATGTCTTCAGTTCTGGGGATGGAGTGATGTCTTCAGTTCTGGGGATTGGAGATGTGTCTCAGTTCTGGGATGGAGTTATTTTTCTTCTCAGTTCCTAGATGGAGTATGTCTTCAGTTCTGGGATTGAGGATTTTCTCTCAGTCTGCAGGAGATTGGAGTGATGGAGGTGATGTTTATAGTGTCTGGGATAATGATGATTTTGGAAGATTCTGGGGGATGGAGTGATGTCTTCAGTTCTAGGAGATGGAGGATGTCTTGGCACTCTGGGGATGATGATATCACAGTTCTGGGGATGGAGGATGTCTTCAGTTCTGGGGATGGAGGAGGAGTGATGTCTCTCAGTTCTGGAGGATGGAGTTGTCCTCAGTTCCATCAAAACTTTCTATCCCTTGTCTGTATGTCATTTATAGTTTTCTATTTGTCTCACTACTTATGTTTAGAGATGCTGAGAAAGCAGTAAATAAAACAAGAAGAGACCATATAAGAAATGAGGAAATTAGAAGAACAGTCGGAACAACACCTACTATTAGATTCATTGAAAAACAGAGACTCAAATGGTTTGCCACTTGGTAGAATAAGCCCAAATACACCAGATGCAAGAGCGTACAACGTGACAATGGAATCATCAAGAGGAAGGGGCAGACTAAGGAAAAGAAGGATTGATGAGGTTACAGACATCTTAAAACTCCACAATATCAAGCGATTGAGCGTGACTATCTCGGAATCGATCAGCAGTTAAACCTGCAACGTCTAACGGCAAAAAAAGCAAAGAAAGACAAAAAATTTCACTACTTAAAGGAAAAAAGCCTCTTACCGAGGTTTATAGGGTTTTAAAACCTACGGATTGACTTCATTGCACCGGGTTTTATCACATATTGCTAAGTCCCTCTCTGCAGAAATGGCACGCCAGATGCCGATATTAATTTCATACCTCATGGTGTATTGGGTAATACGGTGTTAAGCCCGTATTTTTCATTCCGTCGTCACACGATGGGTGATGTGGTCACCCTCACACCCGCCCGTCTTTACTTCCCAGTGCATTTCCTGGTACCCAATTAAGGCTGGGTCGACATAGAGCCGCTGCGGTCGGAAATATATGGAATTGAACCGAACAATTAACCTATGAAGCTGGATGTGTGTGTCGGGGCCAGCAAGGGAAGCATAATAGCACCACTGCGACCTACAAGGCATGTCGTAAAAGGTGAGTGATGTAGGACCTAGGGAAGCTACCTTAGTAAATAAAAAGCGTCATAGAAATAGGACCTAGGAAGTTACCTTAGTAAATAAAGCGGAAAAGAATCGGACCTAGGGAAGTTACCTTAGTAAATAAAAGCGGAAAAGAAATCGGACCTAGGAAGTTACCTTAGTAAATAAAGCGTCACTGAAATCGGACCTAGGAAGTTACTTAGAAATAAAAGCGTCACTGAATCGGACCTAGGAAGCTACCTTAGTAAATAAAAGCGGAAAAGAAATCGGATTATTGCCTACTTGTAGGCGCATAACTGGCACAACGTACAATCGCTCTTAGGCTCAATCACATACAAATCACACAGAGTGGCTAACAAGTGGTCGACATGGAACGTTCGAAGAAGAAGAACCTAAGAAGAGAGTCCATTAACAACTCTGCTACTGCGGCTCTAATTACTTATTTTTCCATTTTTTCCCTTCTCTAACTCTCAGTCGTTGTTTATTTGAAATTTCTGTTATCAGATCCAATATTCTCAATTTCTATTTAAACATTTCCACCGACATAGTTAAACATACCATTGGCATCCTCTACCTGTCTACAATACCTGACATATATTTACATCAATCACCTCTACCTGTCTACCTTGCCAGGCATATCTTGATATCAATCAGAATAATGAACTTTGACATTATTGACAAATATAAATTTCTATTGTAAACATCAGTTAAGTGAAAAACGGGGGAGACATAATTCTACATATTTACTTTGACTTATTTCTCTAGGCTCCTCGTGGAGCATAGGGCCTTATTAGTTGTTCGCCGCTTTTCCCAGTCTCTGACTGGTTTTTTTTATGGTCTCCCAGGATAGTCGAGCATCCGTTAGTTCTCAAGGAGACTTCGTCTCCAGATCGGTTTAGGAGCTTTTTTCGTTTTCTTTGTCGGCTCCACTCAAGTGCTTGTCTAGTGATACTCGACTGTGTTTTCCGTGTAGAGTATGCCCGGCCCATTGTCACTTTCTCTTAACATGGGTCATCATGGGTTCCTCGTCCGGTTCTTATCCACATATCTGTGTTTACAATTCTACCACTACCATCTCATCTCTAAGAATTCGCCGAAGTCATCTGTTGACAAAGGTCTGAATCTTATTTGTATTTAGCTTGGTGACTCGCCACGTTTCCGAGCCATACAGCAACACAGATTTCACATTTGTATTTAGCTTGATGACTCGCCACGTTTCCGAGCCATACAGCAACACAGATTTCACATTTGTATTTAGCTTGATGACTTGCCACGTTTCCGAGCCATACAGCAACACAGATTTCACATTTGTATTTAGCTTGGTGACTTGCCACGTTTCCGAGCCATACAGCAACACAGATTTCACATTTGTATTTAGCTTGGTGACTTGCCACGTTTCTGAGCCATACAGCAACACAGATTTCACATTTGTATTTAGCTTGATGACTTGCCACGTTTCCGAGCCATACAGCAACACAGATTTCACATTTGAGCTGAATATCTTGAGCTTTTTTTTAGTTGAGATGACAGTACATTACCACAATGTGTGTAGGAAAGCAAAGTCTTGTTGGGCTTGCCTAATCCAACGAAATACCTATATATTCTACATAATCTGCTCATTATTTCATTTTTTTAAATTAAATGAAAACCACCACTGACTATGGTCAAGCTTGTTTTATGAGCAATCAGATCTTATATTATGCGATCGACGACATGACACAATGGGCATTCCCATACGAGCTCTGTCCTCCGCTGCAACAACCATCGTAACGTCCACTAGCTGATCGTACCCATGAGAAGTTGATTAGTATATCTTCTTTCTCTGTCACGAAGACAACACTGTCTGGTATGTTCAAACTTAACTTCTAACTCTCGCACTCGTCTCTGTCGTCGATATGTGGTAATCAGCTCTGATACCAAGCTACCCCTGCTTGCCCATCGTTTTCGTAGAGCGTTGGATGATGGGTGACAAGACCCTGTGAGTGCGGTTCAATTCCGCGGGCTGGCAGAAAAGCCACAGTTCTCCAGATTTACGGTGTTCGTGGCACCGAACCGAAGTGCCGAAAAATATCAAGTGCTTTTGGATCGGACAAAAATAATACCATGCTACAGTATAATTTCAGATGTGGTACGTTAAGGTGAAGTTTTCTTCTCTGTCTGTAAAATCTTAGAGTTAGCCATTAGTATAAATGTTTATCCTATTGGATAATATGCATACACTTTAGTTGAAATTCTAATGTGCATGTCAAGATAACGTAGTGCATCGTAATGTGGTGGACCCTCGGGGACAAAAAATATGTATCACATCATCCTATTTGTGATATGTATGTGATCTGAGCCTTTCTTCTTCTTCATCTTCCTTGAACGTTCCAAATCGACCTCTTGTTAAACCATCTGGTGATTTTAATGTGATCTGAGCCTAAGAGCGATTGCACGTTGTGCCAATTATACGCCTACAAGTAGACCAGCAATCCGACGTCTGCGACGCTTTTTATTTTTAAATCAGCTTCCTAGGCCCCAACCTCAGTCGCCTCTTACGACATGCCTTGTAGGTAGCAGTGGTATTATTCTTTGCTTCCCCTGCGAGTCCCCGACACTACATGGGCGAAATAGTGGTTAACTTGTTTGATAAAAACACATGTAAACACAACTATTATCAGTTGGAGTGAGGTAACTTCTCAATCTTGCCGATTATCAGTTGAGTGAGTAACTTCAATCTTGCGCTATTATCAGTTGGAGTAAGGTAACTTCTCAATCTTGCGCATTATCAGTTGAGTGAACGGAGGGATAACTTTCAATCTTGCACGATTATCAGTTGAAGTGAGATAACTTCTCAATCTTGCGCGATTATCAGTTGAAGTGAGGTAACTTCTCAATCTTGCGCGATTATCAGTTGAAGTGAGGTAACTTCTCAATCTTGCGCGATTATCAGTTGGAGTGAGGTAACTTCTCAATCTTGCGCGATTATCAGTTGAAGTGAGATAACTTCTCAATCTTGGCACTTGAATTATCAGTTGAAGTGAGGTAACTTCTCAATCTTGCGCGATTATCAGTTGGAGTAGTAACTTCTCAATCTTGGATTACAGTTGAGTGAGGTAACTTCTCAATCTTGCGCTTATTATCATTGCTTAATTGGAGTGAGGTAACTTCTCAATCTTGCGTATTACAGTTGATGGCACTTCAATCTTGCGTTTTTCAGTTGGACTGAGGTAACTTCTCAATCTTGCGTATTATCAGTTGGGAATATCTTGCATATCATTGTAAATTTTCCGATCTTAGCTTCAATTTGACATCATTGAAATGCTGGGGCGTACAGCAGGCCGACAAGATGTTGATCATATGATACAGCGCGTGAATTATCCCATAGTTTTTTCCTAAATGTAGTATATGAAATTTATGTTAATTCCCATTTCTGAAATAAAGTATGTGGGAGGTAGACGTACCAGTTCCTTTTTTCAATTGAGGAACGTGGATTGCGTGAACTGAACTCACGACTCTCTTTGTGTTTGATTCAAAAGTCTTACTTTTTCTGCGTTTTGATATTAAGCAGAAAACAGGCCCAGTCGATCATGCTGCTCCTTGTAACCCTTGGCCTTTTGAGCTTTTTAAAGTAAACAAACACGTCCATTTAGACGTTGAACTAAGGGACATTAGTCATGGCATACAGTTCAAGCAAGGGGAGATAATGTAACATGCAATTTAAAAGAAATACGAGTTACTGGTACATGTTTAAGGAAGGGAGACAATCTAACAAAACAATTCAAAAGTACAACTTTCTGGTACAGGTTTAACTAAGATCAGATAACGTAACCAGAAATTAATCAGCACATTTTCCAACTAAAGGACGATAATGTAATAGTGCTTAAGTAAAAGTACATGACTTCAGTAAAGTATGCCCGTCTGCCCAGCGTGTTCGTAGCGCGTTGGACTACGGGTGACTATCCTCTGTGTGTGCAGGTTCAATTCTTCGGGATGGCAGAAAAGCCACAGATTCCCCAGATTTACGGTGTTTGTGGCACCGAACCGGAGGGTTACGATGTCCATGGCACCGAGCCGAAGAGCTGAAAAGCTCAAGTGCTTCTGAATCTGAATTTAAAAAAAAAAGTAAAAGTACATGAGTACATGACTTACTGTCACAAGTTAAACCAAGGGGAGACAATGTAACAGGGAAGCAATCAAGAAGTACATGACTTACTGTCACAAGTTAAACCAAGGGGAGACAATGTAACAGGGAAGTAAGCAAAAGTACATGACTTACTGTCACAGTTAAACCAAGGGAGACAATGTAACAGGGAAGTAAGCAAGAAGTACATGACTTACTGTCACAAGTTAAACCAAGGGGAGACAATGTAACAGGGAAGTAAGCAAGAAGTACATGACTTACTGTCACAAGTTAAACCAAGGGGAGACAATGTAACAGGAAGTAAGCAAGAAGTACATGACTTACTGTCAAAGTTAAACCAAGGGAGACAATGTAACAGGGAAGTAAGCAAGAAGTACATGACTTACTGTCACAAGTTAAACCAAGGGGAGACAATGTAACAGGGAAGTAAGCAAGAAGTACATGACTTACTGTCACAAATTAAACCAAGGGGAGACAATGTAACAGGAAGCAATCAAAAGTACATGACTTACTGTCACAAGTTAAACCAAGGGGAGACAATGTAACAGGGAAGTAAGCAAGAAGTACATGACTTACTGTCACAAGTTAAACCAAGGGGAGACAATGTAACAGGGAAGTAAGCAAGAAGTACATGACTTACTGTCACAAGTTAAACCAAGGGGAGACAATGTAACAGGGAAGCAATCAAGAAGTACATGACTTACTGTCACAAGTTAAACCAAGGGAGACAATGTAACAGGAAGTAAGCAAGAGTACATGACTTACTGTCACAAGTTAAACCAAGGGGAGACAATGTAACAGGGAAGTAAGAAAGAAGTACATGACTTACTGTCACAAGTTAAACAAGGGAGACAATGTAACAGGAAGTAAGCAAGAAGTACATGACTTACTGTCCAAGTTAAACCAAGGAACAATGTAACAGAAGTAAGCAAAGTATGACTTACTGTCACAAGTTAAACAAGGAGAAAATGTAACAGGGAAGTAAGCAGAAGTACATGACTTACTGTTCAAGTTAAACAAGGGAGACAATGTAACAGGAAGTAGCAAGTACATGACTTACTGTGACAAGTTAAACTCAAGGGAAAAATGTAACAGGGAAGTAAGCAGGAGTACATGACTTACTGTCACAAGTTAAACCAGGAGACAATGTAACAGAAGTAAGCAAAAGTACATGACTTACTGTACAAGTTAAACAAGGGAGACAATGTAACAGGAAGTACAAGAAGTACATGACTACTGTCACAAGTTAAACAAGGGGAGACAATGTAACAGGAAGTAAGCAGAAGTACATGACTTACTGTACAGTTAAGCAAGGGAGACAATGTAACAGAAGTAAGCAAAGTACATGACTTACTGTCACAAGTTAAACCAAGGAGACAATGTAACAGGAAGTAATCAGTACAACTTATGTCAAGTTAAACCAGAACAATGAACAGGAAGTAAGCAAAGCATGACTTACTGTCACAAATTAAACCAGGAGACAATGTAACAGGAAGTAAGCAAGTACATGACTTACTGTTCAGTTAAACCAGTGAGACAATGTAACAGGAGTAATCAAGTCATGACTTACTGTCACAAGGTTAAACCAGGGAGACAATGTAAAGGAAGTAAGCAAGAATACATGACTTACTGTCACAGTTAAACCAGGGATACATGTAACAGGAAGTGAAAAGTACATGACTTACTGTCCAAGTTAAACCAAGGAGACAATGTAACAGGAAGTACAGAAGTACATGACTTACTGTCACAAGTTAAACCAAGGGGAGACAATGTAACAGGGAAGTAAGCAAGAAGTACATGACTTACTGTCACAAGTTAAACCAAGGGGAGACAATGTAACAGGGAAGTAAGCAAGAAGTACATGACTTATTGTCCCATGTATAACCAAGGGGAGACAATATCACAAGAAAGTAAGTAAGAATTACACGACTTACTGTGACAGGTTTCAGTTCTATGAAATCTCGTTCCCCGTCCCTGACTCGTATTGAAGACGACATGTTGCTGGTCACTCTGGACGTCATCAATGCTAATCCCACAAAGGAAGACAGTATAATCCACCAAATATACACCACAAGAATGGAACGCTGGTTAACCAAGTTTTTCTCGAAAGGTCATAGTTCGCTTTAGTTTTTTTATTCAGATCACGCAAATCAAGATGTTCTGTCCTGGCATGATGTTATTTTTACTGTTGTTTTTTTCTTCTTTCTTTTAGAAATGTTGCTATACTATACTTGATACAGTATGGATATTACAGCGTGAATCATTTCTTGTCGTTTAACCTACTACTACCACCACTACTACTACTACTACGACTATTACCACCAGTATTACTACTATTACTACTACTACTACTAACACTACTACTACTACTAACACCACTACCACTAACACCACTACCACCACTACCACTAACACCACTAACACCACTACCACTACCACCACTACCACTAACACCACTACCACTACCACCACTACCACTAACACCACTACCACTACACTACACTACTTCTTCTTCTTCTTCTTCTCTTTACGTTCGTTCTTTACGACCAATTTTAATCACTCTTTGTGATATGTTTGATCTTTGTCAAGAACATGTATACGTTGCACATTGGTTTGGTGGGCCCTAAACGCATAGACTTCTACACGTTTAGGACATGTGCATCCGATTTCAGCCAAACCTCCTTAGTCGCCTCTTACGACATGCGTGGCGGTAACAGTGGTTCTATTCTTTACACCCCAAATTTGGGCCCCGGTAACCACTCGGGCGACTACTACTACTACTACTACTACTACTACTACTACTACTACCATCTACGTTCAGTAGTTCCTCATTGCTTTCTAAACGGCGATGTCTATTTTTACGGTTCGTAAACAAAAATCCACGGGAAAAAATGTGTGTCCAAAAATGGCCACCGCGGAGTTTGAACAAGGTACTCTTGGGAAGAATAACTAATGAAAACAAACACAGATGCAACAAAACAAATCAAATAATAGGATAAATGGCGCCAATTTTAAAATGTAAACATGTCACCATGAACACAAAAGAGCAATGTTTAACACAATCTTTCTCCCACATTATGCTACCAGTGCCAAACCTGGACGCTGACATCAAATGATAGAAGAAAACTAGTCACGACAGAGATGAAATGTCTGTGCAGTATGCTGGGAGTAACAAGAAGAGTGCCGGGGTCTGCATGGGAAGCATAGAATAGTACTAAAATGACCTACAATGCATGTCGTAAGAGGCGACTGATACAGGAACTATGGAAGCTACCCTAGTAAATAAAAAGCATCGCAGAAATCGGATGTGATGGCCACCTTCTAGACGCATAGCTGGTACTGCATACACTCGCTAGTATGCTCGGATTACACACAAATCACACAAAGAGTGGTTAACAAATGTTTGGGTATGGAGCGTTCGAAAAAATATAATTAACTACAACTATAAGTTTCATCCAAACAATTTGTAAACATTTACAGCAAACATCATGTATAGATTCGCAGTTTCCTTTCAATAGTTGTACTTCAACTTGAAGTTCAATAACAAAAGTATTTGAAAACGTATCAATATTGCCATTCATATCAAGTGGGGTGTCCCTTTTCATAGAAAACATATCAGTAGAGTGGTCATTTTGATAATGTTCCAACTAAAATGAGCCCTCCGTTTTGTATAGCTTCGGTGAATCTGATTCAACAGAAAAACGAATGGCATAGTTTATTTGTGTGTGAGCGCATTCTCGAGTAGAAATCAATATTAATGTTGTGAGTTTTATTGTTTTTTTTTTTTTAAATAGTAATGGAGAGCGAAGATCAATATGATGTTTAGTAAGTTTGTTGCAGTTGAATTGTTCTTTTGTTTAATAGTATGATATCGATGGAGATGGTAGAAGGACTGTGGTTGTAGAGAGATGGTTGAAGGAAGGTGGTTAGAGAGATGGTTGAAGGAAAGTGGGTTTAAGAGAGATAGTTGAAGGAAAGTGGGTTTAAGAGAGATAGTTGAAGGAAAGTTGGTTTAAGAGAGATGGATGAAGGAAAGTGGGTTTAAGAGAGATGGATGAAGGAAAGTGGGTTTAAGAGAGATGAATGAAGGAAAGTGGGTTTAAGAGTGATAGTTGAAGGAAAGTGGGTTTAAGAGAGATAGTTGAAGGAAAGTGGGTTTAAGAGAGATGGTTGAAGGAAAGTGGGTTTAAGAGAGATGGTTGAAGGAAAGTGGGTTTAGAGAGATGGTTGAAGGAAAGTGGGTTTAAGAGAGATAGTTGAAGGAAAGTGGGTTTAAGAAGATGATGAAGGAAAGTGGTTTAAGAGAGATTGTTGAAGGAAAGTGGGTTTAAGAGAGATGGATGAAGGAAAGTGGGTTTAAGAGAGATGGTTGAAGGAAAGTGGTTTAGAGAGATGGTTGAAGGAAAGTGGGTTAAAGAGAGATGGTTGAAGGAAAGTGGGTTTAAGAGAGATGGTTGAAGGAAAGTGGGTTTAAGAGAGATGGATGAAGGAAAGTTGGTTTAAGAGAGATGGTTGAAGGAAAGTGGGTTTAAGAGAGATGGTTGAAGGAAAGTAGGTTTAAGAGAGATGGTTGAAGGAAAGTGGGTTTAAGAGAGATGGTTGAAGGAAAGTGGGTTTAAGAGAGATGGTTGAAGGAAAGTGGGTTTAAGAGAGATGGATGAAGGAAAGTGGGTTTAAGAGAGATGGTTGAAGGAAAGTGGGTTTAAGAGAGATGGATTGAAGGAAAGTTGGTTTGATGAGAAGATTGGTGGAAGGAAAGATGTTTAAGAGAGAGAGAGATGAAGAGAAAAGACAGAACAGATGTGATGGTAGGTAGAGTGGAGGTTGGACAGACGGACATACGATAAGTATCATAAGTCAGAAAGAGGACAGAAGACATACAGACGAGTCATATAAGTTAGAAAGACGGACAGTCACACATAGCAGTCAGAAGATGGACAGATCATACATACAGTCAGAAAGACGGACAGTCATACATACAGTCAGAAAGACGGACAGACAGACATAGCAAAGACAGTCATACATACAGTAGAAAGACGGACAACAGACATACAGTCAGAAAGACAGACAGTCATACATACAGTCAGAAAGACGGACAGTCATACATACAGTCAGAAAGACGGACAGACAGACATACAGTCAGAAAGACAGACAGTCATACATACAGTCAGAAAGACGGACAGACAGACATACAGACAGTCATACATACAGTCAGAAAGACAGACAGTCATACATACAGTCAGAAAGACGGACAGACAGACATACAGACAGTCATACATACAGTCAGAAAGACAGACAGTCATACATAGTCAGAAAGACGGACAGACAGACATACAGAAAGACGGACAGACAGACATACAGAAAGACGGACAGACAGACATACAGAAAGACGGACAGACATGGCGACAGACAGTCATACATACAGTCAGAAAGACGGACAGTCATACATACAGTCAGAAAGACGGACAGACAGACATACAGACAGTCATACATACAGTCAGAAAGACGGACAGTCATACATACAGTCAGAAAGACGGACAGACAGACATACAGACAGTCATACATACAGTCAGAAAGACGGACAGTCATACATACAGTCAGAAAGACGGACAGACAGACATACAGACAGTCATACATACAGTCAGAAAGACGGACAGACAGACATACAGAAAGAAAGATGGATGGATGTAAATATATGTAAATAGATATGTTAAGCCTCCTACTGGCCAGGTATGAGACCTTCATCTGCAGACAATATTCCTGTTGGCTATATCAGGACGCAAGGTAAGTTTTTTTTAAAATAAATTAAGTTGACGTACAGTTCTCACCTCTTGTTTAGTTTTAAATAAAAGCGCTTGAGCCTGAATGTTTTGTAGTGGGGCCCAAACTCGAATACGCCTGTCCGACATGATATAGGCGCCTATGAACCGGGACGCAACGTATGAACGTTCTTGGTGCAAGCTACACAAATCACAAAGAGTGGTTAAATTGGTGTTTTTTCGATCCAGAAGCACTTGAGCTTTCAACTCTTCGGCTCGGTGCCATGGACATCATAACCCTTCTGTTCGGTGCCACGAACACCGTAAATCTGGATAATGTGTGGTTTTTCTGCCACCTCGCGGAATTGAACCGCACGCACAGGGGGCTTGTCACCCGTCGTCCAACGCGCTACGAACACGCTAGGCAGGCGGGCTAACTTGGTTGATAAGAACCACGAACGCAAAGAGGAAGAAGGTTTTGTGGCTAGATGAGAGAGAGAGAGAGAGAGAGAGATATTTTTCTTTATGGAAACAAAGCAACAAAAGCTATCAGCCAAGTCACTAGAGCAGTGGAAGACAAAAACAGAAAACCACAAAACTGAACAGCAACCCGGTACCAGGGTGACTACAAAAGAAAAAGAAGATGGGATTAAAGTATATTATGGTAGTTCAGACTCGTCTACGCCAACCCTAAAACCGGAATCATTTTTAATCATATCAGAGAGAGAGAGAGAGAGAGAGAGAGAGAGAGAGAGAGAAAGAGAGAGTTAATGCGAGACATACACATATTCTCTTAAATAAGCGACGGGAAGCAACTCGGAAATGTCATTACAAGCACAGTTAGTTTGTTTCTCTTATTTCCCTTTATTTGAATCATGAGAACTACTTTTAACATAGACTTCATCCTGAAGCTAATATCATCATCACTATCGTGTGCCATACGTGCTGGAGTTGATGATTTTGAATTTTCACACAACGTACTCTCCTAAGTGTTAAGGATCAACTTATACATGGTGTCATGCTGCTCTGTATCCACTCTCTTTGTATGTCTCTGTCCTTCTCTCTCTCTCTGTCTCTCCTCTGTCTCTCAACTTCAAACGCTCTCTGTCTCTCTCTGTCCCTCTCTCTGTCTCTCACTCTATCTCTTTCTTTCTGTGTGTCTGCCTCTCTCCCTCCCCAGTGTTAGAGATCAACTCAGCCATGGTGTCATGTTGCTAAGTATCCACTCTCTCTGTGTCTCTCTCTCTGTCTGTCTCTCTCTCTCTCTCTCTTGTAAGTCGCAGTGGTACTATTATTTGTTTCCCTTGCGGGCCCCGGCCCCCACACGAGCGACTTATATTCAAAAGCACATATATGCTTTTCCACTGCCTTGTTAAATTCTTCTTCTTCTTCTTCTTTGTCGTCACACTGCTACTGGGTTGTTGCCCAGTGTCGTCACACTGCTACTGGGTTGTTGCCCAGTGTCGTCACACTGCTACTGGGTTGTTGCCCAGTGTCGTCACACTGCTACTGGGTTGTTGCCCAGTGTCGTCACACTGCTACTGGGTTGTTGCCCAGTGTCGTCACACTGCTACTGGGTTGTTGCCCAGTGTCGTCACACTGCTACTGGGTTGTTGCCCAGTGTCGTCACACTGCTACTGGGTTGTTGCCCAGTGTCGTCACCTGCTACTGGGTTGCCGTGTCGTCACACTGCTACTGGGTTGTTGCCCAGTGTCGTCACACTGCTACCGGGTTGTTGCCCAGTGTCGTCACACTGCTACTGGGTTGTTGCCCAGTGTCGTCACACTGCTACTGGGTTGTTGCCCAGTGTCGTCACACTGCTACTGGGTTGTTGCCCAGTGTCGTGGTTTTCTGTTTTTGTCTTGCGCTGTTCTAGTGGCTTGGGTGATTGTTATTTTTGCTCTTTGGCAGGATTCTGCTATGCTATTTAACCATCTTTTTCGTGGTCTTCCCCTCGTCTTCTTTCTTAATGTTCTGTTGTAGAAGACTCTGTATACTGTGGAGTTTGGATGCATTCTTATTAAGTGGCCAAACCACTTCATTCTTTATTTCTCTATGTAACTCAATAAAGGTTCTGTGCCAACTTTCTTTCTTATGCTGATGTTGGTGACTCTGTCTTTTCTGTTGTTGATAACTTTTCGCAGACACCGCATTTCACATGTAGTTATTTTTTACGCCTGCGCTGTGCTAATTGTCCATGTTTGGCACTGATTAAATTATTCCTACCTGCAGAAATAGACGAGCGCTCCCTGAGAATAGTACGCCTCATCCTAGACTCCTAATCTCCCACATATAAAACAGCAAAAATTAAACAAAAATGCACGCCACGTTAACAAACAAACGAACTTGATTTCTGTTTTTCTTCTGTTACAATCTCCGCCATTACTTCTCAGTAACACCCCCTTCCTCATATCATTTCGATCTCAACAGATAAAAGATGGAGGTAGGAGGAAAAAGCAATCGAGCAGGCAAGAAAACGGTGAGAACTAACGATAGCAGAAGTGAGATAACCAGACTACAGCAGCAGTAGCAACAGCTAGCAGGCAGTCAGTACATCTACCCAACAGATGTGACGCACCTGTGATCCTAAGTCTGTTGGAATCAAGACGTGTCCAACGCAACATATCGTCTCGATTTTTTTCTTAAAATAATTCCTCGTGTTACAGCTGCATCCAACAGAGTTTTGTAATTGAGAATCAAGAGTCAAGCAGAATGTTTCGTTGCCCCACTGCTGCAGAAGGTAGAGATTGAATATTGAGAGTTTCTTAATTTTTCTATAAAATACAAATAATATTTCCCGTAGCATTTCAGACCGTAGGGTATACAGAGTGTGAGAGTCATACTGTGCTACATAGAACCAATACTGACATACGGATGCGAGTCATGGACAATAAACACACAGATCGAAAAATCTATAAGGACCACAGAGATGTGGTTTTACAGAAGAATGATGAGAATATCATGGACTGCTAAAATGACTAATGTGAAGGTGTTGAATGAGGAAGCTTTTCATCAATATAAGAAAGAGACAGTCATCATTTTTCGGGAATTTGATGAGGATGGGGGATTTAGAACACACTGTAAAGCTGGTAAAATCGAGGGGAGATGAGACGGAGGAAGACAGAGATAAAAAATGTTAGATAGCCTGACGTCATGGCACGGAAGAGCGTCAATATCTGAGATGATGGCAAACACCAGAAACAGAGATTTGTGGAGATTCATAATCGTTTACGCCAGCCGGCACGGCACCTGATGATGATAATAAGGGTATAAAGTCACTTCCCATCCCATTTCTAAGCACTAGTATGCAGGAGATTGAAGGGCGAATTACTTTTCCCGTGTGTCGAACTTGGAGTGTGGGATTGATTACCGCTCTTGTGTTCGAGTAGATAGACGAAAGCGTATGCTTTACGCTAACCCGTCCCTTAATTTCTATTTTTTTATTTAAAGTCGCTGCTGTCTGTAATACCGTTTTTTAGGACGGTGCAGGAAAGGAGGAGTGGTTGGAGGGGCATGAGCTTGAAAAATTTGCTAGGGGCAGTTCAATGTGCAACGTATAAACGTTGTTGGCAAAGATCAAACATATCACAAAGAGTGATTAAAATTGGTGGTAAAGAACGAACGCAAAGAAGAAGAAGAAGAAGAAGCTAGGGGCAATCGCCGCCATACTGTTCAGGTTAGAATTTTTCTGTTATGCCCTCGACAGAAAAAAAATCATTGGCCTTATCGTGGATAGAACATGGGACTCCCGCATTGGTCTACGCTCTAACCATTCGGAGTAACACAAGTAGCTGCATGTCTTCTACTAAATCTTCAAGGGTCTATCAGTACTTGGGACTTATTCTCTTCAACCCAATACCTTCTTGTTGTATCTGTATGTGTTTGTATGCTAATTGTTATGTAAGTGATTCAAGATGTAAAGGTCCCGCGTGTTGTAGCGCGTTGGACGACGGATGACAAGCACCCTGTGAGTGCGGTTCAATTTCGCGGGCTGGCAGAAAAGCCAAAGATTCTCCAGATTTACGGGGTGTTCGTGGCACCGAACTGATGGGTTACGATTTCCATGACACCGAGCTGAAGAGCTGAAAGCTCAAATGCTTCTGGATCGAGAAAAAAAAATATGTTATAGACTGCAGTAAGACTGTAGCAGAAACACGTAAAAACAAAGTAAAGTAGTTTTACAATTTTCGAGGATAGTCCTTTATCAAGAAATGGATACAACAGAATAGAAGAAATTTAAACTTCTTGTACGGCAGAGATATCATATACAGTCAAGACAATAACCATCTGAGTTAGGAATTTATTTTCTGACTGTGTATGTTATGTATTGAAGCATTTGTGGTTAAACATGGACACTAAGTCTTCTTCTTTGCGTTCGTTCTTTACGACCAATTTTAATCACTCTTTGTGATATGTTTGATCTTTGCCAAGAACGTGTATACGTTGCACATTGATTTGGTAGGTCCCTAAACACATAGACTTCTACACGTTTAAGACACATGCATCCGATTTCATCCAAACCTCCTTAGTCGTCTCTTACGATATGCGTGGCATGTAACAGTGGTTCTATTCTTTGCACCCCAAATTTGCGCCCCTGTAACCACTCCGGCGACTGACTAAGTAGCTAGAACTCACATAGGAGCATTCGGGGTAAAAACAGGAACACTGACTAAGTAACTATAGACCATTTACAAATGTTTGCCCTCATTCAAGTTCAGTTGTATTGAAAAGTACAGAAGACACATGGAAATAATCAAAAGGTGGAAGTGTGGTCGATATATCTTATAATATATATATGCAATGGCGGCTCGTCATTAAGAGCTATTGGGCCGGCCCCACCAAAAATAAGGTGTAACGTGTATTTATTATTTTATACATTAAAATATAACCAAATCGAAACCATGATTTTTCCGAAAATTTCTGTCTGGCCCCACCAACAAAAATGATCACGAGCCGCCACTGTATATATATGTGTGTGTGTGTGTGTGCGTGTGTGAAGAACTAATGAGTAACTGGGGAAAGAGAGAAGAGAGAGAGAGAAAGCAACAGGAATTGGATGGCTAAGACTTACCAGAATCATTTATTTAACCATCAGGTAACACAATTAGCAGACGAACGTGGTAGGAAATTGTGCACACGCACGACCGCCCGCACACACAATCTCACACAATCTTCCATTGAGGGAGGAGAGCTGGAGCCATCAGCTATAATTATGTCAATCATTATGTTCAACAACTTCAAATAAGAGTGTACATAGAGTCAATTCATGAAAGAGTACAGAGGAGAGGAGAATGAATATTTGGTGGGTGGTGTGTGATCAACCTTTGCTATTCTGAAGAACATATGGAGTTCAAGAATGATCAGGAATAAAATTAAGATAATGATATTTAACTCAAATCTCAAGGCTGTCTTTTTATATGGAGCTGAGACATGGAGAACAACTTAGGGGAACACAGAAAATTTGCAAACATTCATCAATAGATGCCTGAGCAGGATACTCCATCTGCGATGGTATGACAGAACTACAAACAGGGAACTCTCGGATAGAACAGGATTTAAAAAAATGTTCGATCCAGAAGCACTGAGCTTTTCAGCTCTTCGGCTCGGTGCCATGGACATCGTAACCCTTCGGTTCGGTGCCACGAACACCGTAAATCTGGGAAATATGTGACTTTTTCTGCCATCTCGCGGAATTGAACCCGCACACACAGAGGGATAGTCACCCGTAGTCCAACGCGCTACGAACACGCTGGGCAGACGGGCGATAGAACAGGATAACAACAGGTGGAACAAGAGATAAGGAGCAGAAAGTGGCGATGGATAGGAACACACTGAGGAACCCCCTAACAGCATCACAAGACATGCTCTCGAGTGGAACCCACAGGGCAATAGGAGTAGGGGAAGACCCAGGAACACCTGGAGACGGGAGCTAGAGACGGAATGCAAGAAAATGGGGAGAGTGTGTAGAGATCTAGACAAGATGACCTTGGATATGTGGGCTTGGAAGGCCTTGGTTGTGGACCTATGCTTCCATAGGGGCGCAGGGTGAAGAAGAAGAAGAAGAAGGGTGTGGGATCTACTTATATCCCATCTATATTTCCATATAATTTGTATGTGTGTGTGTGTGTCCTCTTACACATGGCCTCAAGTTACATCCAAAATACACCAAACTTTGCAAATATACTTCTCATACGAATCTGAGTTTAATTTTTTTTTAAATGTCGAAATCAGATGAATATTCGTTTAAAAAATGAATTAAATTGAATTTGTGATGTCTGATCCCCATTTGTGGTCACCACGTGACCGCTACCAAATACACTTTCCATCAGGTGAAGAACGGTTACAACATGTGCATAAATTAAAGGGATACATCATTAAATGGACCAAGCGGTTACGAACAACATGGATTAAGTTTTATTACGGTTTTAAATATTTTTTACCTTCCCACATGATACTATACTGAAAGTTACTATGAAAATTAACTGAAGCCAGCGACATTTAGTGAAATTCGATTTCTCTATAGGAGAATTTCCTGTCATTTTGTGCACGTGGTGATGTCGTTCCTCTACATCGTATGATAAACATTCTTTAATGATCTATTTAATGGCGACCTTATTTTTTTTTTAAAATATACAATCAGTTGCGTTTCGTTTTTCCGTTGGCGTTGATTTGCGCAAACTGTATCATTTTCATGTCATTAAACCATCTTTCTGTTTCAAACTATGCTATAGAAATTTAAAAATAATTATTCTGTTAAATTTAAAAATAATTTTTCATTTTTGTCAAAATTCCGTAGGTCAGGTTTATTATTATTAAAATATACAATGCCGCCTAAAGAAAGAAAACTATTAAATCACACCAGAAGTAACTCTAAACAAATAGCAGTACGTCCGAACCATTACAATCGTTTATGGAGGACATAGCCGACCCAACCAACATCTTCAATAATATCCGAAAATATCATTTATGTTTTTAGATGACATCTGTTGGAACGGCTCACCCAATTCCTCATCAAGGATTAATACCAACTTTCAAAATTCAAGATCAAATATATCATTAATTATGTTCACTTTTTTAACACTGCCAAAATAATACCCAAAATGTATTCACATTTACTTCATAGATAATGAAGAAGCTCAGACAAATCAGCGCATCAACTGTAATATTGAGACTAATCAAAATATGGTGTTAGCTATTCAACGTATGTTACATATGTACAAAAGCTATGTGAGAAGTTGTAAGACCGTATTAGATTAGTTGCTCATGGACGACATGAAAATTGCAATCTTCGCCGCCTTAGTTCCGGCAGGTCAACAAAAGCGGACTTATAACGCACCTTTAGTAGACGAAGCTGCCATTATCATAGCAGGAAATAATTTTCGAAAGCGTGATTTAATCTTGCAAAAACGAGACAAGAAGTTTGCAACTCATACCCGAGCGAAGCCGGGTTAATTAGCTGGTATATATATATATACAGTGGCGGCTCGTAGTCATTTTTCTTGGTGGGGCCAGACACAAATTTTCGCGAAAATCATGGTTTTTGTAGTATTTACTATTATTTGTCTATTTCAGAAATTCCCCCTTTCGATTATTGGTGGGGCCATGCCCCACTGGCCCTTAATGACAAGCCGCCCCTGAATGTATATATATATATATATATATATATATATATATATATATATATATATTCCTCTCGAACCGTTATACGCTGCGTGGAGCCTGCAAGTTATTTCTCCATACCGCTCTATCCTGGGCAACTCGGACAATCTCTGCCATGGAATTGAGTTCGATATGTTTTGCCTCTCTTAGTAAAGTTCATTTCAGGGTTTTCCTTGGGCGTCCTCTTTTCTTGAAGATATGCCTCCCATTTCAATGCCTGCTTTGGTATTCTTTTGCCATTTCTTCTCAAAGCATTTCCAACATATCTCCATCTTCTCTTTCTTATAACAGTTGTTGCTAGTGGTTGACGAGACATTTATTTGATTTCATCATTTCTCCTGAATTCGTTCTATTTAAGTTCATTTTTTCTTTTTATAATAGAAGTAAAATGTCGTTAACAGATAGATAGATAGATAGATAGACAGACAGACAGACAGACAGAGATGATATGTAGGTTAGGTATTTATGCAGATAGACTGAAAATAGATAGACAGATAGACAGAGAGAGAGACGATAGGTTGGTTTGGTATGTAGGTAGGCAGACAGACAGACAAACAGAGAGACAGATCAATTAGATCGACAAAGTGTGTGGAGAGAGAGAGCGAGGGAGGGAGAGAGAGAGAGCGAGGGAGGGAGAGAGCAAGAGAGGGAGATCGAGAGAGGGAGAGAGAGCGAGGGAGAGAGAGAGCGAGGGAGAGAGAGTGGGAGAGATAGAGCGAGGGAGTGAGAGTGAGAGAGAGAGAGAGAGAGAGAGAGAGAGAGAGAGAGAGAGAGAGGATCTAGAAGGATGAACAAGATTTGGAAAACATGTTCGATTTACACTGAGAAATGTAATTCACAGAAACAGGATGTACAGTACGCAAATGATAGATACAGTTGGGAGGAGAGAGGAGAAAAAGTGATCAATAGAAGTAGAGGATGAAGATCGGAGAGGAAGGGAGAACAGATAGATATAAAGCAAGATAGAGAGAGAGGAAGAGTGGAGAGGAGACAAGAGTAAGAAGTTAGACAGGGAGTGACAGATGGAAGACAGAACAAGAGAGAGGTTGCAGCTATTGATGGAGTTACAGATAGGAAACTTTTTTAAGGAAACGAGTGAGAGTTAAAAAGTGAGAAGAATGCAAATCCGAGGAGGGAGCGAGCAAGACGTGGGTTACGCGAGAGGGAGGTAAGACTGGAGAACGTATGAAACCAGGAAGGAAGATCGAAAGAGTAAGAAATTAAGTGCAGCAGAAGATGTTAAATCAAGCTGTATGATGTAAACTCCAGGTGTTGAGCATCTGCAGTTCTCGTCTGAGCAAAGGGTGGGAAAATACATGCAAACACTGAGCACTTCACGAGTAATATAGAAAAAAAGAAAAAAAACTTGGATAAGAAACTGGTAGTGTGAAAACAATTTAGCCCACCGGAAGGCAATATATCGCAGGCTGGTCCGTTTTTTTTTTCCTTCTTTCTCTATGCCTTTATATATATATGTGTGTGTGTGCGCGCGTGTGTGTGTGTGTGTGTGTGTGTGGCTCGCTTACTTTATATTATTTCTCTGTCTATTTCTTCTTCTTCTTCTTGAGTTTGCCTGCTATGAATTCAGACGTAGTCAGGACGTCTGGTATCGCGTTTCTTTTGACTGAAGACTTGCTTTCCCTTTTTATCAGTATCCTTCGCCATACAGGCAGGTGTCTTCTCCAACTTTAGAGGTTCTCTGTCTATCTCTCTTTCCCTTCTTCTCTTCCTATTTTCTTTCTTGTCTCTCCATCTCTTTTTCTGTTTGTCTTTCTATCTTTCATTTTATTTTCACGCCAATTTTTTCTACCTTTTTGTCAATTTCTTAATTTCTCATCCGTGTTTTTTTTCGTCTTCCCTCTTTTCTTTTGTTCTCTCTCTCTCTCTATTTCGTTCTCTCACTCTTTCTCTTCGTTCCCTCTTTCTTTCTCTCTCTCACTCTTTCTCTTCGTTCTCTCTTTCTTTCTCTCTCTCACTCTTTCTCTTCGTTCCCTCTTTCTTTCTCTCTCACACTTTCTCTTCGTTCCCTCTTTCTTTCTCTCTCTCTCTCTCTCTCTCTCTCTATTTCGTTCTCTCACTCTTTCTCTTCGTTCCCTCTTTCCTTCACTTTTGATCTAAATATCTCTATTTTCGTTTTACAGTAATAAGAAACACATGGCACCATTAACACAGTCTTCTCTAATACCAATCTTATCTCAGACCAAGCTACAGTAATTCAGTAAATGTGGAACTATAAAGTGGTGATATTATGCTCTTGAAATCTATTTAACCCATCTGTACAAAAATATCTCCTAAGGGAATCCTCGCCGGTGCTAGGGAGTTCGTGCACTGTAGCTGCAATCCTCCAGTATGGGAAAGTGATCGGAGCACACACGGTTACTCACTGAAGTGCAATGATGATGGTCTGTTAATAAATCAATCAATATCTCCTAAGGGAATACTCGCCGGTGCTACGGAGTTCGTGCACTGTAGCTGAGTTCCTCCATTATGGGAAAGAGATCGGAGCACACACGGTTGCTCACCGAAGTGAAATGATAAAATATCCTAAGGAACAATAAATATATATAAACACGGTGTGGTTGAAAAAGAGCCGAAACTGCAAAGAAAAAGCGGTGGTAAAATGGATGCAATTTACACTGTAACAAAAATAAAGGATTTTAAAACCGAAAGATGGAGTTCATTGAAGCAGGTTTTACCCCCATATGCCTAGGTCGCTCTCGGCAAAAATGGGCACGCTACCTCCTGCCGAGAGTATTGCATAAAGCACGAACTCCGTAGCTCTGACATCAATCCTAGGGATCGCTATAGAAAAAAATTGATTCGAACCGCGACCTTTGGATCGCAAGGCAAGAGTTTAACCACTTAGCCACAGAGACTCCTGCACTGTTCTATAAAGCCAGCGGTGGGCATAGTTACAGTCCATACCCATTAACATGTTTAGTTTCATTCTCGGAGAACCAGAAATGTATCTTCTTCTTCTTCTTTTGTCGTCACACTGCTACCGAGTTGTTGCCCAGTGTCGTGGTTTTCTGTTTTGTATTGCGCTGTTCTGGTGGCTTGTGTGATTGTAATTTTTGCTCTTTCACAGGATTCTGCTACGCCATCTACCCATCTTTTCCGTGGTCTTCCTCTTGCCTTCTTTCCCGATGTTCTGTTGTAGAAGACTGTATAGTTTGGATGCATTCTTATTAAGTGGCCAAACCACTTCATTCTTTACTAGAAATGTATGATAGTGATAAAATACAAAATCTCCATTATAATTTAATGACCTTAGTTTATGAAGTGTCTTGTCACCTCACATTTATAGACCCTAGTGTGCAGGGGGTAGGAGGGTCTTCTTCTTCTTCGAACGCTCCATATCGACCACTTGTTAACCACTCTGTGTGATTTGTATGTGATCTGTGTCTAAGAGCGATTGTACGTTGTGCCAGTTATGCACCTACAAGTAGACCAGCTCATCCAATTTCTGCGCTGCTTTTTATTTACTAGGGCAGCATCCCTAGGGTCTACATCAGTCACCTCTTACGACATGCATTGTAGGTTACAGTGGTACAATTCGTTGATTCCCTTGCGGACCCCGGCACCACACGGGTGAAGGTAGGTAGGAGGGTCAATTCCTTTTCTCATGTGTGAAACTTCGAGTGCAGGATTTTTTTTTTTCCTTTCGTCCGCTTTCAACTCAGACGAAGTTTCATCTCTGAAACTGATTTTTGCGTGAAAATCCGTTTTTTCAATTTCTTACAATGGCAGCAGCGTGCATATTGTAAATTACTTTACACTGGCAGCCGTGTGCTCAATGTACTCGTAATTAGTATTCCCTCGCCATACAGGCAGATTTTCTCCGACTTCAGAGGTACTCACGTTATCGTCCTGAGTAAGACCAGGGGACTCGAACAAATGCCGGACAGTAGGTTCGAACCCGAGCTATGAGGCGTTTCACAGCTAGCAGGCCGAGCTACTATCAACTACTCTAGGCAGTCCCTCCGAGTGCATGATTGAAACCATACCCGTCTTGAGTCCGAAGCCATGGGCAGGCGCCCTACGCACTACGCTAATCCGTCCCACGTGTTACTAACACTAGTAGGTAATTAATCATACCCCACCCAGGTGCTGCCTTGTGAACTTTCGGAAGAGAATCAGCTCCAAAGCATACTACTGCTCAGATATAAGGATATATGCAAGGCCTCAATGAATAACTTTGATTCCGATCCCAGTAAATGTTAAAAACTAGCTGATGACCGAGTTATATTCTTCTTCTGCATTCTCACTAGATTGGGATTTCGGATTCTCTAATAAAGGCAGCCGTCTGTCTCAGATTATCAGCCATGCCATACAGTTTGTCTTCTGCGTTCTCACTAGATTGGGATTTCGGATTCACTAATAAAGGCAGCCGTCTGCCTCAGATTATCAGCCACGCCGTACAGTTTGTCTTGGACGCTGGTGTAAGTGAGCCACCTCTTTCTTCTCAGGTCTGCATACTGGGGGCAGTTCTGTAGGATATAATTCCTATGATTTCTGTTTCCCTTTGTGCCGACCTCTTCCCGCAGTAAGTTTTGGCCACCCTCGTATTGGTAGGTCTGACATACTTACTGTGTGGCTAAATCTCCAAGGCAGATTGGCGACTGTGGAATCCGTTATCCCATTCCTCATTGTTAGGGGTCGTTGCAACATGGTATGTGTCTTACAGCATGGTGCATCCGTTTTCTGCAAGCATTTGTTTCGGGTTAGCATTCCCTAACTGAGTGATACGAAAAATAACGTTACAGATTTTTCCGCAAAGGTGTTACTTAGGTGTTAGCTTCAAGGCAAGAGAAAAAAAAGAGAAAACTCAGAAATCGCAGTTACACGTTTGTCAAATGATCATCTGTAGAAAAGAAGAAATTGCAGTGACTACCCCTTATCTGCTAAGGACGTGTATAGACGTTTTCCTATTCACTGCTAAAGACGCATTAACACGTCTGTTATTATCTCTCCTCTGTAGGCTAAAGACGCGTTAACACGTTATACATTTCTACTATCACTGCTATAGGCGTACATTCACGTTTGTGACCTAGAAACAAAGAGTAGGTAAATTTAGCTCCGTCTTCGGAAAGTATGTAGCAGCGAAAGGGCTACAATACCTTGAAGCAGAGTAAAGTCACTAACTAACGACCAACACGGTGAAGAGCAGATTGTCATGCTTCTGTAGCTCCACATGGCATTACAGACTAAAAAAATAGTTCATTGCATATCCTTTACAGGACTTTGCGAATCAATCGCATATTTTAACACTGTTTGTGATTTTTCTAGGCATTATTACGTTCAGTAGTTTGCCATTGCTTTCTGAACGAGTGGTACCATCGTCCTTTTGTAAAAATCCACGCGAAACAATTTGCAAACAAATTGTCCGCAGCGTGCTTCGAACTCAAAACGTCGGGGTTAATAGACCGAGTCACTATCCCCTAGGCCACAGACGCCACATCACAGACTAGAGAGAGATATTCTACTCTAGATACAAACTGACATGTAACTCAAATTCATCCAATTTTTAAAATAAAATTCCTACATATTTTCGCTATCGTTAAAATTACATTAGGAAAATGGTAGTCGGTGCTACCGAGCTTCGTTTACTGCGGCTGTCATAGGTAGCAGGAAATAGATATAAGCACACATGGTTATTACCCGAAGTGCAATGGTAATAAAATAATAATAATTCCTCTCGTACCGTTATACGTTACATAGGACCTGCAAGTAATTTCTCCATACCGCTCTATCCTGGGCAACTCGCTCAATCTCCTCCATAGAACTGAGACCGATATTTCCTGCCTCTCTCAGCAAAGTTCATTTCAGGGTCTCCTTAGGTCGACCTCTCTTCTTGAACCCTTTGCATCCCACTTCAATGCCTGCTTTGATATTCGTTAATCATTTCTCCTCAAAGGTGTGACCAACATATCTCCATCTTCTCTTTCTTATAACAGTTGTCACTAGTGGTTGACCAGACCAAACCAATGGTAATGGTTCTTCATAAATCTAGTGTACATGGGTCTGTTCCCTTTGCCTGGCATTCCGAAGATCTAGGGTTCGAATCCAGACCACCTCGTTCTGTTCACGCGTGTATTTTTTCAGAGACTCGATGCTACGGAATTCGTGCAATACTTTCGGCAGGTGGCGTACCATTTTGCGAGAGGTACCGAGCCATATGCGGTAAAATCCGGTGCAATGGAAGTCAATCCTTCGGTTTTAGACCCTATTTTAATGTACACACTTCACGTTTTATTTGGCAGTTTTTTTCTACACACGCTTGACAAATGAATTTACTTGTAAAATAAATATACAAGGCGGTTCTCTTGGTGTGTAACAGAATGGCTAAAAATGAGTTTTATCTCCGCCTCTTGCGTTGTTAACTCTGCCAGGATCCGTTCCAAGTCTGTGCTGGAAATAAAAAAGTTTACCCCGCCTATTCTTCTGATAACTCCGCCAGAGTCGATCGTAAGACCAGTTGAGAAAGAAGGTGGGTTCTTCTTGATTGGCACGTGTCTTTAGTTTAAGGAAGCACCTTGTGCAATTGTGAACGAGTTTGAAAACCTACTTGGATGATGCAAGGAGGCAGTCCCGTATTTAAAAAAAAAATATATAAACCTGCAAGACTTTATATTTAGATTATAAGAAATAAAAGAAATGCAGCATCATCATCAAGATGCGTATCCTTTGTAGGACGTTGCTCTCTTTGCAGCGCATCTGAAAGCAATGCAGCTGGCTTAAATCTTAAGGGGTCCCCGCCCCCGATCCAGAAGCACTTGAGCTTTTCAGCTCTTCGGCTCGGTGCCATGGACATCGTAACCCTTCGGTTCGGTGCCACGAACACTGTAAATCTGGGGAATCTGTGGCTTTTTCTGCCATCCCGCGGAGTTGAACCCGCACACACAGAGGGATAGTCACCCGTAGTCCAACGCGCTACGAACACGCTGGGCAGACGGGCATCTTAAGGGTTTAAAGCCCAAGTATTGACTTCATTGCACCGTGTTTTACCCCATATGGATCGGTCCTCTCCGCAGAAATGGCACGCCACCTGACGAGAGTATTGCACAAAGCACGAACTCCGTAGCTCCAGCAACAATCCTAGGGGCCTCTGGAAAAAACTGCACTCGTGAACAGAACGGCGCGGACCGAATTTGAACCTACGACCTTCGACTCACAAGGCAAAAGTCTTAACCACTTAGCCACAGCTTAATTCCGTGAAGAAAATATTAACCACTTAGCCACAGCTTAATTCCGTGAAGAAAATATGAAAAGAAAAATCGTGTCATTCACGTTACAGACCGTAGTCGTCAACCACAGTAAACAAGTCGTTGATTTTCTAGGAACCACTTATACGTTCAGTAGTTTGCCGTTGTTTTCTGCACGGTGAGGTCTATGTTTACCGTTCGTAAAAATCCAAGGAAACGAATTTGCTTCCAAACTGCATGTCGCGTAGTTTGAATCAGGTGAGCTTGTGTTGTGATCGAGCTCACTACCGTTAAAGCTATAGACGCCCACATGGACACAACAAGAATATAAACGACGATAATGGACTCATGGTACAACAAGTACACTGCACATTTCATCTAGCCCATCGATTCCCAAACTTTTTCGGCCCACCGCCCACTTTGCACGACATAAACTTTGTAACGCCCTCTCCATTAAAACAGTTTGCCAACGCCAACCCCCATATATATATATATATCATGCTCTCTATTCTCTTTGACATAGAAAATTGACATATATCTGTCAAACATTGTCAATTTTCAAATGATTTTATAAATGAAATAGAAAATTGATTAAAAAAATGAATCGTGTAAGAACTGCATAAGATGAATTTAAATGCAGAATTCAAATTTGTAATGATTATTCAATCGCAAAATCACGAAAAAAACTCCTCCCAAATGTTTCTGAACCCACTATCGCCCCCCCTGGAAGGCTTCAGCGCCCACAGGAGGAGGTACCGCTCACTTTGGGACACGCTGATCTAGTCGAAAGTATCAGCGCTTAACATTTAACACGAATGCATCAATAACTCAATGATATTGTTTTACAGAATGCAAGAAGAGGGGCCTCTGTGATTAAGTGGTTACGCCCATGTGTTGTGAGTCGAAGGTCGTGGGTTCGAATCCAGACCGTGCCGTTCTGTTCACGAGTGCATTTTTTTTTCCCAAGACACCTAAGATTGCTGCTGGAGCTACGGAGATCTTGCAATGCTCTCGGAAGGTGACGTACCATTTCTGCAGAGAAGTACTGAGTCATATAGGGGAAAACCTGGAGCAATGAAATCAATCCTTCTGCTTTAAACCCCGTTAAACCCAGTTAAACCCCGCTAAACCCAGTTAAACCCCGTTAAACCCCGTTAAAAACCCTCAGAATGCAACATTAAGTCCAAAAATATTTGAAGATTCCAGAAATAGGGTTCATAAAATTAAAAAAAATAATACAATAAATACTGGTGATAGAACATTCTATCTAGATATTTTATAGCACATTCTATCTAGATATTTTATAGAACATTCTATCTAGATATTTTATAGAACATTTTATTTAGATATTTTATAGAACATTCTATTTAGATATTTATAATACATACTAGAAGAACTTATAGCCGTCTGCCCAGCGTGTTCGTAGCAGTCGTTGACTACGGTGACAAGCTCTGCCGTTGCCGCGGTTCAATTCGCGTGATGGCAGTAAGACAGGTCTCCAGATTTACGTTGTTCGTGGCACGAACCGAAGGGATTACGTGTCATGGCACCGAGCCGAAGAGCTGAAAACTTAAGTGCTTCTGGATCGGGGAAAAAAAGGGACTTACTGCTATAATTTGTTTACGAATGTTTGCCCTCATTTAAGTTACATTTGATCGAAAGTCTCAGTTTTATTTATATGAAAAATTTGCATGCAGTCTTATATTTACGTTGACCAAAGGAATATGTCATAGACAGGTCGAAGTGTGGTCAAGATTAACGTTGAGTCATAAAATAATGAGGAAGATTTGCTGCCAGTTACGAGATTAACGACGAGAGTCATAAAATAACGAGAACGATTTGCTACAAGTTACGAGATTAACGACGAGAGTCATAAAATAACGAGAACGATTTGCTGCAAGTTACGAGATTTACGATGAGAGTCATAAAATAATGAGTAAGATTTGCTACAAGTTACGAGATTAACGACGAGTCATAAAATAATGAGTTAGATTTGCTACAAGTTACGAGATTTACGGCGAGAGTCATAAAATAATGAGTAAGATTTGCTACAAGTTACGAGATTAACGACGAGAGTCATAAAATAACGAGAAATATTTGCTGCTAGTTACGAGATTAAAGCTGATAAGTGTATTGACATGGAATATAGCCTGTAGCTATTATGTACAGAGAACACATCGCGATAATGTCGACATGTCGAAGGACGTATCACACACCTACAGACATGCACGAACACACACACACTGACTAAGCAGCTGTTGTCATTTCTTCAGTAGAAAGCTGGTTCAGTAGGTAACATACTGACATGCAACATTTGGGAAGTGAACGGCTGTTAAGTTGCTTTGGGAGTAAGCACACATGTGTTCAACCACCTGTTCAGTCTGCCCATCAAAATCATTGAATGGCACAGCTTTTGTATACAAATATTTGAGGGTGAAATAGGAGCATTAACTAAGGTTACAACTTTTACAAATAATATAACTTTTCTTTAATAACACAGAAATGGTACAACACCTGCCAAGAGTACTGCACAAAGAACGACATCCGTAGCTCCGCCAAATAGCTGGGTCTCTGGAAAAATACACGTGTGAACATAACGGCGCGGTCAGGATTCGAAACCACGATAATCGGAACGCAGGACAATAACTTATCTCCTTAGCTACAGATTTTTTTCTCCGATCCAGAAGCACTTGAGCTTTTCAGCTCTTCGGCTCGGTGCCATGGACATCGTTACCCTTCGGTTCGGTGCCACGAACACTGTAAATCTGGGGAATCTGTGGTTTTTCTGCCATCCCGCGGAATTGAACCCGCACACACAGAGGGATAATCACCCGTAGTCCAACGCGCTACCAACACGCTGGGCAGACGGGCCTTAGCTACAGATACCCCCATATAACAACTTTGCTAAGGTCAAAGAACCGAACGACAATGGTTTTATAGTTATAGTTCGTTCCAAAATTCGTGAACACACTACATTTTAATTTGTACGAAATCTACCTGATGCATAACAGTAATTATTTTAGACCTCACGACCTCACAAATTTATGTTTAACTAATTGGTAGGTAGCTTAGTTGATGCAAAAATAATTTTTGTTATATAATTTTACATAATGTTAATCAAAGTTTAAAATTTACAGTAATACACAAAATGGTGGCGAATGTTTGCAAAGGTGTATCCCTATTACATATTATAAAAAGAAAGGTAACATAGTGAACAAATTATAACTTCCACTTTTATAAATGAAAATAAATGTTATGAGCATACGTCATGACAGTCGTTAGGATACACTGTGAACTGATTAATTCAACGGGATTCCTGATTGCGACTTGCGCTGAATTGCACGTGCAGCACGCAAATGCTTAATTATACAAAAACTTGACAATCGTACTGTTAAACTTCTACATGTATACCAAATCAACATATCTATTATTTTACTAATAACACATAATGAAAATCTTACAGCCCTAAAGATTTGAGTGGGCAAACATACTTTAGGAAGGTCGCCACTGTTACCTATATAAAAATGTAAAAATCAATAATTTCGGTCAAGTGGATGATACATTCAACCTAATACCGGAGTGTTTTTGGTGCGGGGTGGGGCGGGTAGGGGTGGGGGTTAGATCAGTGGCAGTTGATCATGGACTGTGTGGATGTTTAGAAGCTTTACTTGTGTATATATCCAAAATCGAATCTCAGACATGTATCTAACCAACCTTTCACATGGTAGCCTCTGGGGTCTCTGTGGCTAAGTGGTTAGGCCCATGTCTTGCGAGTCGAAGGTTCAAATCCGGACCGCACCGTTCTGATAACGAGTGCATTTTTTCCAGAGCCCCCTATGATTGTTACTGGAGCTACGGAGTTCGTGCAATACTCTCGACGGATGGCGTGCCATTTCTGCGGAGAGGGACCGAGCCATATGGGGTAAAACCTGGTGCTATGAAGTCAATTTCTTGGTTTGTTTTAAAACCCCATTAAACACACAGTATAAATAGCACATACCTCACCAGGCGTATATATTTTTCACATGCAACCTAGGATTCTCGGAATGGAGTTAATTCGTATTTGTCATGTTTGTTGGCCTACACGCTCTGATATAACCAGTACGAGGTTCACCTTAGGTTGAAAGTGGCGTGCCTCTGCTTAAAGCTGCTTTAATCCAAACAAAAATATGCGTATACAGTTCCCTCACTCCAGACATACACATCGTATACCTCACTCCAGACATACACATCGTCCATCTCACACCAGACATACACATCGTCCACCCCACTGCAGACACACACATTGTCTATCTCACTCCAGACCTACACATTGTCTATCTCACTCCAGACCTACACATTGTCCATCTTCCACCAGACATACACATCGTCCATCTCACTCCAGACATACACATCGTCTACCTCACTCCAGACATACACATCGTCTACCTCACTCCAGACATACACATCGTCCACCCCACTGCAGACACACATTGTCTGCCTCACTCCAGACATACACATTGTCCATCTCACTCCAGACATACACATCGTCCATCTCACACCAGACATACACATCGTCCACCCCACTGCAGACACACATTGTCTGCCTCACTCCAGACCTACACATCGTCCATCTTCCACCAGACATACACATCGTCTACCTCACTCCAGACCTACACATCGTCCATCTTCCACCAGACATACACATCGTCTACCTCACTCCAGACATACACATCGTCTACCTCACTCCAGACATACACATCGTCTACCTCACTCCAGACATACACATCGTCTATCTCACTCCAGACATACACATCGTCTACCTCACTCCAGACCTACACATTGTCTATCTCACTCCAGACATACACATCGTCTACCTCACTCCAGACCTACACATTGTCTATCTCACTCCAGACCTACACATCGTCTATCTCACTCCAGACCTACACATTGTCTATCTCACTCCAGACATACACATCGTCTACCTCACTCCAGACCTACACATTGTCTATCTCACTCCAGACATACACATCGTCTACCTCACTCCAGACCTACACATTGTCTATCTCACTCCAGACATACACATTGTCTACCTCACTCCAGACATACACATTGTCTACCTCACTCCAGACCTACACATCGTCCATCTCTCCAGACATACACATCGTCTACCTCACTCCAGACATACACATCGTCTACCTCACTCCAGACATACACATTGTCTATCTCACTCCAGACATACACATCGTCCATCTTCCACCAGACATACACATCGTCTACCTCACTCCAGACATACACATCGTCTACCTCACTGCAGACATACACATTGTCTACCTCACTCCAGACATACACATCGTCTATCTCACTCCAGACATACACATCGTCAACCTCACTCCAGACATACACATCGTCCATCTTCCACCAGACATACACATCGTCTACCTCACTGCAGACACACATCGTCTGCCTCACTCCAGACCTACACATTGTCCATCTCACTCCAGACATACACATCGTCCATCTCACACCAGACATACACATCGTCCATCTCACTCCAGACATACACATCGTCTGCCTCACTCCAGACATACACATCACCCACCTCACTCCATGTATACATACAATCTTCTCCCTACGATCACGTACATTCTCTCAACGACATCTACGAAACCCGACGACACTCATCTTCAGCATTTATGAAATAACAACCGTGAGAACAAACAGTTGTAAAGTATCAAGTCTTCAACCGATTATCTCTCAGACAAGCCTGAATGACAGATTCGTAAATCTACATACCTGCTCTGCCACAATTCTTACCTTGTTTGACAGGTGTACAAACGAGTACATGAGTTATAATCTGCCGACTCGTGAGTTTACCGTCAGAAGAACCGGTACGGATGGATTCACACCGTGATGATGGAGAACGTTCATACTTTTTTGGGGGTTTGAGAATTTTGAGGTATATTTTGGCCCAGAAATTATGACATAAGAGGAACTACGGATGAATACAAACTGTACATCATTGGCAGCCATAATTAGAGGAAAGAAGTAGAGATGTATGCAGAATTACGCCAGGTAATTGTATGGGACCATGTACTTTTCGACCACACTCCTCTCTTTCCCGGTGGGCTCCAGTTCTAATGCTTATCTAGTTATATTGTCAAATTGTTTCCAGAGAGTGTGTTCAATCACAGCCAACTCTAGATAACTAGGCCAGAAAACTCACGGGAAATACCTGACCTAGATCAGAGCAGGGGACTGGAATCTATATATGTTTGATAGAACACTGCAAGCTTTACTCAATTCTGTGAGTCTATGGTTATTTATTGGTGACAAATATTCATTATTTTTTCTTCCGATCCAGAAGCACTTGAGCTTTCAGCTCTTCGGCTCGGGGCCATGGACAACGTAACCCTTCAGTTCGGTGCCCCGAACACCGTAAATCTGGGAAACCTGTGGCTTTCCGTGGAATTGAACCCGCACTCACAAAGGGATTGTCACCAGCAGTCTAATGCGCCACGAACACGCTGGGCACATGGGTATTCATAATATTAATATTCCTTATTGTCAAACTTAACTTGTTGAATAATATAACTTAGATTTAGCATTTTGTGTTGATTTTAAAATGAATTCGTCTATATACACCAATACTGGAATTCGAGGTCACGTGGTGTAGTTGTGGTCTGACTTCCCTTAATTCTTACCTGAGTCCAAAGGCCTATGTTTATAGTTGGCTCTGGTTCAATCCATCATCAGTGTTTCTCCTTAACCTTCAGGTGTATTAGCTTCTGATCTACTCTTTTCCTCCCTTCTGTAATAGTTATTATTTATGGCCATCTGATAAAGTAGTGGCGGCTCGTCATTAAGGGCCAGTGGCGCCGGACCCAACCAAAATTAAGGTGTAACGTGTATATATTATTTTATACATTAAAATATATCCTAACTGAAATCATGCTTTTTCTGAAAATTTATGTCTGCCCCCACCAACAAAAATGATCACGAGCCGCCACTGTGATAGAGAGTATGCGGAAGAGATATCTTTTATTGAATGCCTGCAGTCTGGATATGTTATTCTTACTCATATACCTATTATAGAGTATCACTGTGAGTGTCTGTAGATTACACTGGTAGTGAGCTCGATCGCAACCCATGCGCACCTGGTTCAAACGGTGGGCAAGTTTGGAAGCAAATTAGTTCCCTTGGATTTTTACGAACGATCTTCTTCGCGTTCGTTCTTTACCACCAATTTTAATCACTCTTTGTGATATGTTTGATCTTTGCCAAGAACGTGTATACGTTGCACATTGGTTTGGTAGGCCCCTAAATGCACAGACTTCTACACGTTCAGGACACATGCATCCGATTTTAGCCAAACCTCCTCAGTCGCCTCTTACGACATGCATGGCAGGTAACAGTGGTTCTATTCTTTACACCACCCCAAATCTAGGCCCCCGTAACCACTCGGGCGTTACGAACGATGAAAATAGATCGCATCATTCAGAAAACAAAGGCAAACTACTGAACGTATAAGTGGTGCCTAGACAATCGACGACACGTTTACTGTTGTTGATGGACAAGTCCTGTAAAGGATATGCCACGATTTTCATTCATTCATATGTCATAGAAGGACATATTTTACATTCGTGTTGAACTATCTAAACGTATTTCCCAGAGAGAAATCGCTCGAGTTACATACAGGTCGGAAAGTTGAAAGTAAACCTGGCTTTGCCAACCCTTGCAGTGACACTCCATCTCTGTGGTGTAGAGGTTAGGTGTACGACTCATGTTCCAAAGATACTCAGTTCGCTTCCTCGAGGAGCCATCTGGATATTTTTTAAGACATCTCTGATCTCAGTGTAGGTGAGATCGAGTTCCTAGTCCTAACTGAGATGGAAGATAAAACGTAGTTCCCGTGTTCAATTTGAGAACGTAAAAATACCCTCGGAAGTTCAAAATCAAGAAGATACGGCTGGAAAGTCGCTGCCCAGACAAAGTGCATTAGAAAGATCAAAAACTAAAAAGTTCAACAAAATATTTTCACAATTTTTCTAAAATTACATCGGCGACCCTTGATTGTGCTACATAATTCGTGCACTGTCTGTGCAAGAAAGAGATCGAAGCATACATGGCTACTCACCGAATTGCAATGATGATTGTCATATCAATCAATCAATCAATCAATCAAGCATTGCCATCCTGATTGTTTCTTCAATCTTCGCTAAAATTGTTGCTCAAATACGCACAATTTGCTTGCAAGTTTAGTTGCCAAATAGTCAAGTGCGTATACTCACTTGGTTAAAACCTCTCTTACATGCGCATCGTGCTGTGAATTACTCACTTTTTCTACGCACGCACGAACTCACGCCTTCAGAGAAAACACATGCGACCCGGCCTATCACACGAAGACCGGTAGAAGGACACACGCGTAGCACATGTGTGTGAGCTCAAGTTAGTAACGGTAACTGACGTAGACACCAGGTGGCGTTAGTTGTTCTCTATAGCAAGCAGCTGTGCAGACGCCTCTAAAAACCAAACGTAGGCTAAACAAGACTGGCAGACACGTTGTTTTAAACCTAGCCTGTTCTCGTCTGGATCTTTAACATAGTAATAAACACGAAAACATACGGATAAACTTAATTCTACTTCCTTTCGTAATTAAAATATTTTTATTGAATATTCACTTTCCACCTTTAAATCTAGAGCACGTGATGTATATCACCATCACCAAATAGCTTGTCCTGGGCAGAACTTTGCCACACTAACACTCCTTCCGCTCAGAGGTCAGATGTTCCGTCATTGTCAGTTACATCCTGAATCCATCTTTACCGTGGTGTACCTCTTCTCCTCTTTGCAGGGTTGCCTGTTTCCATAATTGTCTTCTCCAACTCATTGTGTTTTTTTGTATGTTCAATATACTTCAATTTTCTCATTCGTATTTGTAGCACCATTCCGTTTTCTTTGATTTTGAGTCCTTTCTGGGTATATCTATTCTCTTCTCTATCCATGATATACAGGTGACTCCTCTGTAACACTTATATTCAAAGCACGCAGTGGCGGCTCGTGATCATTTTTGTTGGTGGGGCCAGATATAAATTTTCGGAAAAATCATGGTTTCAGTTAGGTTATATTTTAATGTATAAAATAATAAATACACTTTACACTTTATTTTTAGTTGGGCCCGGCCCCACTGGCCCTTAATGACGAGCCGCCACTGAAAGTACGTATATGTATTACCACGTCCGTGTTAAATGCCTAAGTTTTTCATCCATCTATAAATTAAATTAATCAGCTTCTCTTGGGTACGGTGAGCAAATGGACTTTACGATGGCTGCTGCAGCGGAGGACAGAGTATGCATGGGAATACCCAATGTGTCATGGCATTCACGTCGATCGCATAACATAACGAAATGAAATCAATATTGAAAAATCTAGAAACAGAAAAACAATAAAAACGATGGGCTGGACAGTCTACAGTTTTAGAGTGAACGGTCAGGCCTTTTACATTGTCAAAGGTATTCTAAAGATCTTCCGCTTCTTCATCTTCGAACGCTCCTTATCGACCACTTGTCAACCACTGTGTGATTTGTATGTGATCTGAGCCTAAGAGCGATTGTACGTTGTGCCAGTTATGCGCCTACAAGTAGACCAGCAAATCCGATTTCTGCGCTGCTTTTTAGTTACTAGGTAGCATCCTAGGGCATACATCAGTCGCCTCTTACGACATGCATTGTAGGTCGTAGTAGTACTATTCTTTGCTTCCCTTGCGCTCACCACACGGGCGTTTTAAAGATCAACTACGTTGATTTCTCTCCCGCAGGACTAGCACTGTTCTTCAACAAGCTTCAACGGCATAACAGGAAATGAGACAGCAGACACGCTGTCTAATGCCCGTCTACCCAGCGTGTTCGTAGCGCGTTGGACTACGGTGACTATCCTCTGTGTGTGCGGGTTCAATTCCGCAGGATGGCAGAAAAACCACAGATTCCCCAGATTTACGGTGTTCGTGGCACCGAGCCGAAGGGTTACGATGTCCATGGCACCGAGCCGAAGAGCTGAAAAGCTCAAGTGCTTCTGGATCGGAAAACATTTTTAAATCCTCAGCTCCGCTCGCCATTCAGGCGAATCTTACTCCGACTTCAGAGGTATATGGTATCTGTGACTGATTCTGGCATAACGGCCTGGTCTCCTTATCAGTGTCGCTAGCCATTCAGGCGAACATTACTCCGACATCAGAGACATTTTATTTTACCAGACAGTCATCTGAGACTCCATAAAGATGTCACAATAGACTACAATCTAGGTCATCGAAATCTGTTGATCTCATCAGAATCACTTCAGCCAGCACCTGGACACATCAGTAACAAACTGTCGGCACGTGAGAGAGTGTGATAACAGTTGGCCAACATATGCTCGCACTCACAGATGTGAATGTGTATGACCTTGAACTGGCGACTAGTTTTCGCTCATTCACACACATACAACAGTATACGCGAACTTAAACGTTAAGTGTGTGACAGGTCGGCGTCAAGCTGTACAAGACGCGACTAATTGGGATTCCAAGACCGACTGATAACACCCGGTGCTCACTTTAGAAACGGTGTCGATATTAAGTAACGGCAGGTAGAATTTATGTCAAACCTGAACATTTTCGAAGATTTCATCATTATCATCAGGTTGTGCCGTGTATGCATCGAAGATTGGCTGCAATGGATTCCCATTGCTTCTTCTTCATCGTTCAACTTCCAACAGAGCACATCTCTTCAACAAACTTCTTCCAGCTCTTCCTCTCTCTACCATCCCTTCTAATTTTACCTATCCTTTTAATATCAGCCTCCAGCTCTCTTTTCCAGGTATTTCAAGGTCTTCCACTACTCCTCTTTTCCTGCGGTTTCCAAAACAATGCCTGTCCTGCAATGCTTCCGGTCGGTCTTCTCAATGTGTGTCCTATCTATCGCCAGCGTCTCTTCCTTGGCTATTTCTCCACTGGTATCTGCTTAGTTCTTTATCCGAATCCATCGTTCGTTATCTTACCATACCATTTCAGTCGCTCTATTCTACATAAACATCCATTTACTTCTTCTTCTTCTGCGATCAACTTTGCTATGCGACTACTCCGGTATGTGTCATAAACCGGGCGGTGCGCTTGAGGTCTTCACCGGTTCCCCATAGTTTGTTTTGTAGTGTTGTTTCTGTTGGCCAGATCTCAAATCTCTCACTACTCAGACTAGGGCAGTCTTGCAGGATGTGCTCTGGGGACTGCTTTGGTGCTCCACAGGTGCAGGCTGCCGAGTCCCTGAGACCCATTCTGTGGAGGTGTGCTCTGAGGATGCAGTGTCCCGTTCTAAGTCTGAAGACTCATCCATTTACTAAAGTCCCTAGTTTTCTTGTAGCTTCTAATGTTGTCCTCCATGTTTCTGGGTCATACAAGAGCACTGACTTCACATTTGATTGAAAGATTCTCAGCTTTGTGGTTAATTTAATGTATTCCTAGCATTCAGTGTTATTTATCCTGATGGTACACTATAAGCTATTGGTACCAGTTAGTGTTATTTATCCTGATGGTACACTATAAGCTATTGGTACCAGTTAGTGTTATTTATCCTGATGGTACACTATAAGCTATTGGTACCAGTTAGTGTTATTTATCCTGATGGTACACTATAAGCTATTGGTACCAGTTAGTGTTATTTATCCTGATGGTACACTATAAGCTATTGGTACCAGTTAGTGTTATTTATCCTGATGGTACACTATAAGCTATTGGTACCAGTTAGTGTTATTTATGCTGATGGTACACTATAAGCTATTGGTACCAGTTAGTGTTATTTATCCTGATGGTACACTATAAGCTATTGGTACCAGTTAGTGTTATTTATCCTGATGGTACACTATAAGCTATTGGTACCAGTTAGTGTTATTTATCCTGATGGTACACTATAAGCTATTGGTACCAGTTAGTGTTATTTATCCTGATGGTACACTATAAGCTATTGGTACCAGTTAGTGTTATTTATCCTGATGGTACACTATAAGCTATTGGTACCAGTTAGTTTCTTGATGTTACCCTCCCAAATATATTTGTATTTTTTTTGCTCTCTTCTTCTTCTCCTTCTTTTGTCGTCACACTACTACCGGGTTGTTGGCCGGTGTCGTGGTTTTCTGTTTTTGTCTTGCGCTGCTCTGGTGGCGTGAGTGATTGTTATTTTTGTTCTTTCACAGGATTCTGCTACGCCATCTAACCATCTTTTCGTGGTCTTCCTCTTGCCTTCTTTCCCGATGTTCTGTTGTAGAAGACTGTATACTGTGGAGTTTGGATGCATTCTTATTAAGTGGCCAAACCACTTCATTCTTTGTTTATCTATATAATTCAAGTTCTATACCAACTTTCTCTCTTAGCCTCACCAAATATTATTACTTGACGAACTCAATTACATTTCTTTCTTCGACGACCTGTCTTACAAACATCTAATTTCTCAACAACATATTACAAATATACAGTGAGCTATGACGGCGGGAACTTATGTTCCCGGAAGGGTTCCCCAAGCCGGAAAGGTCACTGAGGAGGGGACAGACGAAGCATGGTCTCCTGGTCCTCCAGGTTGGGGTTGGGCTTGGGACTAACGATCCCATCCTTTAAAAAAATTAAAGTTACGGAAACAACAACACGGAAAAGGAACAAGAAATACGATGGACAGAGCATTTTAAAGAATTGCTAAACAAACCACCTCCAACGGTAGTAGCAGACATACCAGAACCAACAGAGGAGTTAGAAATTTGCATTGAAACACCCAGCCAGGATGAGATCATTACAGCAATTAAATCTCTTAAGAATAACAAGGCACCAGGGAATGATAACTTAAACGCAGAACTATTCAAAATAGACCCAGAACTTGCAGCTAATATATTGCAACCCTTGTTTACTACTATATGGAATGCCCAAATAATACCTGATGCATGGAACAGAGGAGTCATCATCAAGATACCCAAAAGGGCTCCCTTGCCGATTGTAATAATTGGCGTGGAATAACACTGCTTTCTGTCCCAAGTAAAATCTTAAGCAAAATCATCGTACAACGTATTACTGACGCTGTGGATAAGAAACTGAGAAAGGAACAAGCAGGATTTCGCAGAGGACGGAGCTGTATAGGCCAAATATTTGCTCTTAGAAATATCATAGAACAATGCACAGAATGGCAAAGCAAACTCTATATCAACTTTGTAGATTTTGAAAGGCTTTTGATAGCATACACTGCGAAAGTCTATGGCGTATCTTAAGATGGTATGGAATCCAACTGTGTTTTATAAATATTATAAAAGCTGCTACAGCAAGTTTGCATGCAGTGTTGAAACTTCAGAACTAAAGTTTGAAGTAAAAACAGGCGTGCGACAAGGATGTGTTATGTCAGCCCTATTATTCAACACTGTCATAGATTGGGTGATGCGTAAAACAACGGAAGATAAGGCAAGAGGTATTAGATGGACGCTCACAACCACTCTGGAAGACCTAGATTTTGCAGATGACATCGCACTCCTATCTCATACACATAGAGATATCCAGGAAAAGACCTGCCGCCTTAACCAATATAGTGAGATGGTTGGGCTGAAAATAAATCAGAAGAAACTGAAGTAATGACTCTGAACATAGCAACCCCAGCACCAGTCAAACTAGAAGGTAAACCCTCCGAGATACAACCGCTTTCACATACCTTGGAAGTGTTATTAGCAATGAAGGAGGCGCTGGATCTGACATTAAAAACAGACTGAGTAAAGCACGCAGTGCATTCATGACCCTTCAGACCGCCTTGAAATCTGCCCAATACAGCATCAGAACCAAGACTAGTATCTATAACAGCTGTGTGCTGTCAACTTTGCTGTACGGATCGGAATGCTGGAGAATGACAGAACAGGATATGTCCAGACTCTCCGCCTTTCATACAACTTGTCTGCAAAAATCTTACGCGTGTACTGGCCGACTACTATCTCGAATCAAGAATTGCTTGCACGATGCCAACAAGAGAATATGGGCACTATCATACGAAGACGACGCTGGAGATGGATTGGACATGTGATGCGCATGGAGACTGGCTCCGACACGAAAACTGCACTGAGATGGACTCCAGAGGGTAGGCGAAAGCGTGGAAGACCCAAGACAACCTGGAGGAGAACGATAGAGCAAGAGCTGAAGGAAATGAATCATAGCTGGAACACAATACAGAGGAAGGCCATGAACAGGGAAGAATGGTGTACGTTTGTTGTTGCCCTAAACGCCAGGGGCGTAACAGGCTAAAGAGAGAGAGAGATATTACAAATATATATATACATATTCCTTTCGTACCGGTATACGTTACATAGAGCCTGCTAGTAATTCCTCCACATCGCTCTGTCCTGAGCAACTCGCTCAATCTCTTACATGAAATTGAGTCCTATATTGTTTGTCTCTCGCTCCGGAAAGTTCGTTTCAGGGTTTCCCTAGGCCGTCCTCTCTATTTTGAACCCTTTGCCTCCCACTACAATGTCTGCTTCGCGTAGCGTAGTTGTTAGTGAACTCGCTTCTCAAGGCTGGTGGTTCGGGTTCAACTCCCGCAGTGTGCGTGAAATTTTTCCCGACCGTGACGGCTCTCAGGTCGACCCAGCCTCAACTGGGTACCAGACATGCTCTGGGAAAGTAAAGGCGGCCGCGTGATGCTGACCACATCACCCAACGTGTCCGACGGTCAATGAATAATACAGGCCTAACACTGTATTGCCCTATATACCACAAAGTATGCAAGGGGTCCTTTACTTACTTACTTACAATGCCTGCTTTGGAATTCTTTGATTGTTTCTAATCAGTAGTTTCATTATCATCAAGTGCCGTGCCGACGCTCTTCCGTGCCATGAAGGCAGGCTATCCAAAATTGTCTTTCTCTCTCTGTCTACCTCCGTCTCGTCTACCTCCGATTTTACCGGTTGTTACAGTGTGTTCTAAACCTCCCCTAGCCATCACTGTCTACTTAATTTCATCACTGTACCTCTGAAGTCGGAAAAGGGACACTGATAATAAGGAAAGTATGCCTTCACGCAAAACTCAGAAGCGCCATACCAGGCACTCTGAATACGCCTGAATTCATAGTGGGCGAACATATAAGAAGAATTTCGTCACTAAATTCTGTTTGGATTTGAATACTTTTGTTTCACTAAATGAAATAGCTACTGCTTCTGTCCACCTGTGTTTATTTGGTTAGTGTTATATGGATCGAATACTAGGTCAGGTGTTACAACTTCACCTGTACTGGTTGTTTCAGAGGTAAATGTCAAGGTAACAGTTTGCGTGAATTGTATGAAATGAGACATGAGAGAAATAGAGATAGAGAGAGAGAAAGAGAGGGATAAAAGACAAAGTATGAAGAGATAACTGTGTGACATAAAACATGCAACATATGGAGTAGATATTCTTGACTTGACCTAGTTTCAATGTACTATATTATGATTGTCATCTGTGGTTGCCATCTAGGGCAGTGCGTAGCCTACGATAACCATACGGTCGGCGGCTCATGTAAAATTATAAGAAATACGACCACAACCATCGCGTGACCTCGCATTCCAGTATTGTTGTATAAAGAGTTTATTTTTAAAACAACACAACATATTAAATCAAGGTTATATTATGTTACAAGTTCAGTTTAAAGCTAAGGGATATTTAGTATTATTAATATGTGTCATCAATACATAACCATGGACTCATGTAATTGAGTAAAATTGCCAAAAATCTTGCAGTGTTCTATCAAACATATATAAAATCCACCCCCACAACTCTAACTAGGTCAGGGTTTTCCCGGCCCAATATTAAAGTTGGCTGTGGGCAGTGCTAGCCAACGTTTTTATATATTGGGCACATCTGAGTGACAGTTGTGGAAGAGCAGTGCCATGTGATGATTGCTTGTCATTAACCGTAACTAGAAATAAGAACAAAAACAAGGTTTCTATAGTTGAGACGCGATATCGTTCTCCAGTGAACAAGCAAATTGTGAGGTTAGAGGGCACTAGAATGGTTACAACATTAAGCAATGTACAGAAACATACAAGTCTGAGGTGAACAGAGCGGTTCAGATCAGATCTGGATAAAACCGAAGGGAGGCTGATGTGATACTTAATAAATTGGCGTTTTAGAGCAAAGACACGTATGTATGGTATTACATAAGCAAGACTTTACAAAAGCAAAGACTCTCCTGAAACAATCCAGAAAAATGATGTGGAGAAAAACAAACGGAGAATGCGCTCTAGAGCACGACAGTATAAATACACTAAACAAAAGCACAGACCACAGTCTTCAGACTTAGAACGGGACACTGCAGTCTCAGAGCACACCTCCATAGAATGGGTTTCAGGGACTCGGCTGCCTGCACCTGTGGAGTACCAACGCAGTCCACAGAGCACATCCTGCAAGACTGCCCCAGTCTGAACAATGTGAGAATGGAGATCTGGCCAACAGAAACAACCGCAGTACTCCCATCCAGGTGATATCATTATCTACACCGATGGCTCTGTCAAACGTGGCACCAGATCATCGTGGGCTTACTCAGCATAACGAAACGGTCGCACACTTCATGAAGACTGCAGGGTTTTCGAGACAACGACATCGAACATGACTATGGAGATCACCGCTGCCTCAGGGCTCTGTCATGGGTGGCTGAGCAACAGGTTACCCATACGATCATCATATCAGACTCGATGAATATGCTTCAACTGATTGAATCTGGAAGTATGCGTGTGGAATGGGTGGACAACATTCGGAGATCACATCTCAAGAAAATTAGATGGCTGTACACGCCTGGACATGGTGGAGTGCGGGGTAACGAGCGTGCTGACTCCCTTGCAAACAATGCCCCGACTCAAGTGGGCAGAAGTATGAACAGAGCCGATATCATCAATGCGGTACGCTCTCAATTGTGTGACATGGGCGGGTCTCAGACACTGGAACGAGTTCGAGAATTAAACGTTAAGTGTGGACATGCCAGGCAGTGTCGTCTTCATGGTAGAGCGAGAAGATATAATAATCAACTTCTCATGGGTACTGTGAGCAAATGGACTTTGGGATGGCTGCTGCAACGGAGGACAGAGCACGAATGGGAATGCCCAATGTGCCATGACGTCGATCGCATAACATAACATAACCCTTCAAAACAAACTATGGGGGACCGGTGAAGACCTCAAGCACAACGCCCTGTTTATGACACATACCGGAGTAGTCGGACAGCAGAAATTGATCGCAGAAGAAGAACAAAATCAAGAAAAATGAATCATTAAATTTACAAAATTAAACAAGATTGTAAAAAGCGAGAAGATCGTGCTCCTGAATGTGCTAGGAACAAACTGAAAATAGTTTGTTTGTCTTGAAATCTGATTAAAATTAAAGCCGGTAGGATAAAATTTGGTCACATCAAGCGTCACGATGGCCTGGAAAGAACAATACTAGAGGGCAGGGTCCCAGGACGCAGAGGCAGACCAAGAAGAAGATGGCTACAAGATATTAAAGAAACCATGAATATGACCATCGACGAAGTGGGTGAACTGGCAAGAGACAGAGTGAATTTCAGATATGCTGCAAAGAGAGCAACGTCCTATAAAGGATACGTACCTTGATGATGATGAGGAGGATGAAATAGGGCGCCATGAATGTATGACATGAGCGCCATGGCGCCTCAGGTACCGCTGAGCTAGAGTATCCTTCTGTGTTGTGTTACATCACAGACAACTCTAGATAACTTCAGTTTATAGTTGGTTCTGGTGACATAGACTGATCAGATGGAGACAGGTAACACATCTCTGGTTACACAGACTGATCAGATGAAGACAGGTAACACAGCTCTGGTTTCACAGACTGATCAGATGGAGACAGGTAACACAGCTCTGGTTTCACAGACTGATCAGATGGAGACAGGTAACACAGCTCTGGTTACACAGACTGATCAGATGGAGACAGGTAACGCAGCTCTGGTTACACAGACTGATCAGATGGAGACAGGTAACACAGCTCTGGTGACATAGACTGATCAGATGGAGACAGGTAACACAGCTCTGGTTACACAGACTGATCAGATGGAGACAGGTAACACAGCTCTGGTTACACAGACTGATCAGATGGAGACAAGTAACACAGCTCTGGTTACAAAGACTGATCAGATGGAGACAGGTAACACAGCTCTGGTTACACAGACTGATCAGATGGAGACAGGTAACACAGCTCTGGTTACACAGACTGATCAGATGGAGACAGGTAACACAGCTCTGGTTACAAAGACTGATCAGATGGAGACGGGTAACACAGCTCTGGTTACACAGACTGATCAGATGGAGACAGGTAAGACAGCTCTGGTTACACAGACTGATCAGATGGAGACAGGTAACACAGCTCTGGTTACAAAGACTGATCAGATGGAGACAGGTAACACAAGAGAAAATTAAGACAGACAAAGATGAATAAGATAATTCTTCTTCATCTTCGAAACTCCATATCGACCACTTGTCAACCACTCTCTGTGATTTGTATGTGATCTGAACCTACAAGCGATTGTACGTTGTGTCAGTTATGCGCCTACACGTAGGCCATCACATCCTATTTTTGCAACGCTTTTTATTTACTAGGGTAGCTTCTCAAGGCCCCTACCTCAGTCGCCTCTTACGACATGCCTTGTAGGTCGCAGTGTTACTACTGTTTGCTCCCCATGCGAGCCCTGGCAACACACTAGTGGCTGGTATATAAAATACCACATAGTTGAATCAAATAACATGATCTTTATCAAAAGAATTACCTGTTGATATAAAATAACACGTACCTGTATTTTACCTATATTTTACCTGTATTTTTACCTGTATTTTTAATAGTAAGTGTATTAAGTAAAGCCCAACTGTATTACAATTAAACATCCTTGTATAAAACATCGTAATATTAAAGACAGAGTCACCAACATCAGCACACAAGAAAGAAAATTGGAAACAGAACCTTGCTCGAATTACATGAGAAACAAAGAATGAAGTGGTTTGGCCACTTAATAAGAATGCATCCAAACTCCACAGTATACAGGGTCTACTACAACAAAATATCTGGAAAGTAAAGGCAAGAGGAAGACCACGAAAAAGATAGTTAGATGGCATAGCAGAATTAGGTCAAAGAGCAAAAATAACAATTCCCCAAGGCACCAGAACAGCGCAAGACAAAAACAGAAAACCACGACACTGAGCAACAACCCGGTAGCATTGTGATGACAACAACAAAAAAGACAGAAAAACAAGAAGTATAAAACAGCACATTATTCCGTCGACTTTTTAAACTCCCGCAAGCACACGCATACACACACACACACACACACACACAGAGAGAGAGAGAGACACACACACGCGCGTACTCACGCACGATTAACGCCACAACACGGGACGTAAAACAAAATATGAATAACGTTCAACGCAGTGTAGTGTAACATTAAAACTTGGAAATTACCATCAGAATTAAAACTGTATCGATTGCCTGGCTCACAGCATTGTTAGGGAACAAATACGTGCTCACACTGTCGTATGTTTATGGGGGCAGCGGTCTTAAAATATAACGTCGATAACATATATCAATATACGAGAGCTGAATATGGCTGCTAAGTCGTGGCCTCCGAGGACATACGGCCGACATGCTCAGGTAAAAATTCTAGGAAATAAGACTACAACCGTCGCGTGGCCTAGCATTCCAGTAATATTAGATAAAGATAAATTCATTTTAAAAACAATGCAACATGCTAACCCAATGTTATATTGAAATGAAAATCGTGGCATATCCTTTACAGGACGTAACCATTAACCACAGTAAATGAGTTGTTCATCCGCTCGAGTGGTTACTGGGGCCCAAATTTGGGGTGTAAAGAATAGAACCACTGTTACCTGCCACGCATGTCGTAAGAGGCGAATAAGGAGGTTTGGCTGAAATCGGATGCACATGTCCTAAATGTGTAGAAGTCTATGCGTTTAGGAGCCTACCGAACCAATGTGCAACGTATACACGTTCTTGGCAAAGATCAAACAAATCACAAAGAGTGATTAAAAGCGATCACCGCCCAGACCGATGTACCAGACCTCCCCATAAATTCTATTCATGTGGAAATCTGGTTCATGCAGCCTTAGCATTGGTGTGTTTTACGTCACATCTTCAGCACCATTTTGAGCTCTGATGCTTATCCTTCGGCGATGTGTCCGGTTTCAGCCAGCGTTTACTCGGTTCGCTCTCCGTTCTGTAGCCATCTAGTGTTTTTACGGTGTGGGGTAGCTAGCCTCACGATCAATCTCCTGAGTCGCCTCTTGCGACATGCATGGCAGGTAACAGTGGTTCTGTTCTGTACACCCCAATTTGGGCCCCGGCAACCACTCGGGCGAAAACGGGAATTCTGGTTTTCTCGTATGAGCTAGTCGGCCTTATGTTGCCAGGGGGCACGGTTAAATGTATACCTACTTCTCTGAGCTATGTTCTCGTTAACAATGGTCAAATACTCTGATTTTAATTAATGATAGGACCATCATCATTGCACTTCGGTGAGTAACCATGTGTGCTCTAAACTCTTTCTTACACAGGAAGATCTCAGCTGCAGTGCACGAACTTCACAGCACCGGCAAGGGTCCCCGATGTAATTTTGAAGTTGATAAATATATTTTGCATTAATTTTATTTTTTAATTTTTCTAATGAATTTTGCCCAGGGCAGTGTCTTTCCAGCCTGTTTTTCTCGATTTTGAACTGCTAAGAGTTTTTGACAAGATAAGGTGAGATAAGATAGGATGGACAGAAGAACAGACCTACCTACAGAAGACAGAACAAGAAATGAAAATCTTGACATATCCTTTTCACAAAAAACTTACACAAAATACATACACAGAAAAATTACACACAAAAACTTACACAAAAATTAGACAAAAACTTACAAAAACTTCAACAAAAACTTACACAAAAACTTTCACAAAAACTTCACAAAAACTTGCACAAAAAATTACACAAAAACTTTCACAAAAACTTGCATAAAAACTTGCACAATAAAAATTACACAAAAAACTTGCACATAAAAAACTACACAAAAACTTGCACAAAAAAACTTACACAAAAAATTACACAAAAATTGCACAAAAAACTTACACAAAAACTTATACAAAAAATTACAAAAACATTGACACAAAACAAACTGACACCAAAAAATTTACACAAAAAAACTTACACAAAAAAACTTATACAATAAAACTACACAGAATTAAGCTGAAAATGTGCATCGCATATAATTTATGCATATCAATTCAGCGTAAAACAACTCACTTTGAATATTCAGAAACGTTTAAAATAGAACTCAGGCATACGACACATCCACGCCTGACTAGATCAATACTGTGTCATCCAGATTAAAAGATACCACAGGCCAAGTTTGAGCATTAAAACATTGTACTTAAGTTTAATAGACCTGGGTTTTAGTCAGTTTTAGAGCATGGGGGCGAAGGGAGAGAATGCTACAGACATGAATATTTTTTATAAGTGATAATATATACAATTGTACACATTCATTCCCCAGTTATCTTCCCCTGCCATCAGAGAGAAATGCCCGCATTAACTCAGTTAAAATAAAACATAGGTGTATTTCACAACGTATTCATGTCGGTTTATGTGTTATTAAGGGATGTGGTCATGCTAGATCTTCGGAGCTGCCGCTGAGGTAAAATACATCGTCTTTTTAGGGACGAATAGACACGGTCCATAGATTCTACTGTTTCATATCTGCGCCAGCTTGTCTTTTGAATATAATGTTACAGAAGAGTCCTTCCTATAGCATAGGTTTCCGCATACAGTATATCATAGACAGAGAAGAGAACAATATATATATCCAGAAAGAACTCAAAATCAAAGAAAACTGACTGATGCTACAAATAAGAATGAGCAAATATTGAGGTATTTTGGACATTTAACAAGACATGAAGGGCTGGAGAAGACCATCGTGGAAGGAGGCATAGCAGCAAAGAGAAGAAGAGGAAGACCACGGAGAAGATGGATTCCGGATTTAACTGATGGTTTGAACATGACGGCTGCAGAGGCGGGACATCTAGCTTATGAGAGAGACAAATTTCGGAGGACTGTTGGGGTGGCGAAGTTCTGTTCAGGACAAGCTATTTGATGATGATGATGTTAAATATATATATATACTAGAATTAACTATGCACAAGTTTGTGTCCTGTTAAAATAAGTTTACAATTTGATCGAAATTCAGATGTGCCTGTCCTACATACCGTTATGGGTCTAGCGGGTACGGAACGCCCTCATGTTCTCGGCGCAAACAATACAGATTACAAAGAGTGGTTAACTTGGCTGATAAGAAACAACATAAGGACAACAAGTACTCCCAGAAGGAGGGAGGTCTCTTAGTGAAGTGGTTCAGATGTTTGTCTGACGTTCTGAAGGTTGAGAGTTTAAATCCGTACTGAGTCACATGCGCATTTTATTAGGGCATCTCTGGGATTGTTGCTAGAGCTACGGATTTCGTGCTTTGTGTAACACTTTCTGCAGGTAGCGTATCATTTCTGCAGGTGGCGTACCATTTCTGCAGGTGGCGTACCATTTCTGCAGGAGGTGTACCATTTCTGCAGGTGGCGTACCATTTTTCTGCAGGTGCCATTTCTGCAGTTGGCGTACCATTTCTGCAGGTGGCGTATCATTTCTGCAGGTGGCGTACCATTTCTGCAGGTGGCGTACCATTTCTGCAGGAGCTGTACCATTTCTGCAGGTGGCGTACCATTTTTCTGCAGGTGCCATTTCTGCAGGTGGCGTACCATTTCTGCAGGTGGCGTACCATTTTTACAGGTGGCGTACCATTTCTGCTGGTGGCGTACCATTTCTGCAGGTGGCGTACCATTTCTGCAGGTGGCGTACAATTTCTGCGGAAAGGAAAGGAGAAATATGAGGAAACCAAGGTCAAAGAAGGCAATCTTTCGCCGTAAGACCCTTTGTTAAAGAACAGTGTGTGGTTGGAAAAATTCCAAACAAGCTGGTGGTCGAAATAAGACCAAAGGTTTAGAAAGTGAGTAGACTAACGTAGCTTGAAATGAAAATCGTGGCATTGCCTTTACATGACTTTGACATCAACAAAAGTGAACGAGTAGTCGATTTTCTAGTCACCACTTATACGTTCAGTAGTTTGCCATTGCTTTCAGAACGGTTATATCTATTTTTCTTTTCTTTCTTTTGTCATTCTCTTCTTTTTTCCGTTAGGCGTAGCAGGTTTAACTGATGATCGGTCTCGGTTGCTGATATGCTGTGGTACTGATGGGTTATAAGATGTCTGTAACTTCACTAATCCATCTTTTTCTTGGTCTGCCCCTTCCTCTTGATGATTCCATTTTTATGTTGTAAGCTCTTGCAATTGGTGTATTCGGGTTCATTCTCACTAAGTCTGGTCTATTGTTACCGTTTGTAAAATTTCAAAGGAATAATTTGCTTCCAAATTGCACGTCACGGAGTTTGAACCTGGTAGGTTGGATTGTGATCGAGCCACAGTCAACTATAAACTCATACGGTCAGCGGACTCCGGAAAATATTATAGCAAACAAGACCACAACCGTCACATGACCTTGCATTCCAGTACTGTTGTATATAATAAGTAAAGTAAAGGAACCCTTTCATATCTTGGGGTATATAGGGCAATACAGTGTTAGGCCTGTATTTTTCATTGACCGTCGGCACGCGATGGGTGATGTGGTCAGCATCACACCGGCCGCTTTCACTTCCCAGAGCATGTCTGGTACCCAGTTGAGGCTGGGTCGACCTGAGAGCCGTCGCGATCCGGGAAAAATTTAACACCCACTATGGGAGCTGAACCCGGACCACCAGCCTTGAGAAGCGAGTTCACTAACAACTACGCTACCGTGGCTCTCTTTTGTATAGAGACGAATTCATTTTTAAAATCAACATAAAATACTAAATCAATGTTATATTATGCAACAAGTTAAGTTTAACAATAAGAAATATCAATATTATTAATAGTTTTCATCAATAAATAACAATGGACTCCTAAAATTGAGTAAAATTGCAAAAAAGCTTGGAGTGTTCTATCAAACATTTATAAAACTCAGCCCTCAAAACCAAACTAGGTCAGGGTTTCCCCGGTGTGTTATGTGGTCCAATATTAGAGTTGGCTATGATCGAGCTTACTACCGGGTAAGCTACAGACGCTCACATTGCGGCTTGCAAGAACAAATATAAAACATAATAATTATCGAAGCAGATCAAACGATAATCGACTAATCAATAGTGGTAACCAGGGGCGGCTCGTCATTAATGGATAGTTGGGCCTGGCCCCACCAATAATCGAAAGGGGGAAAACTTCCTGGAATATATAAATAATAGTAAATACTCCAAAAACCATGATTTTTCCGAAAATTTGTGTCTGACCCCACCAAGAAAAATGATTACGAGCCGCCACTGACTACGAGCCGCCACTGGTGGTAGCAACTAGATGTAATAATAATAATACATCACCGAAAAAAACCCGCATATTTATTGATTTAAAACGAAATGTGTAATAAAAGGTGTGAAACGGATATGCATTTGTTACTCGTGACTAACAGAATGTGACGGTAAACCAAGAGGAAGTAATCACGCAAGAGTGTGAAGTGATAATATACATCACAATAACTATGTTTTCTAAAGTAGTAGCATGTCCCTTGCATAACGTTGTTTTGATCACAGCCCGTCTGAAAAAACTATAGGAAGCTCTCTCGCCTCCTCCGGTGTCATATTCAAGGTTTCATCATGATTAAGTATACTTGCTCTGTCATCAGTCTCTTTCCCAGTTCGTGTGGTTGATCTGTCGGGTCTAAGGGTCTCACCATCAGATCTTTAAGTTTCTTTATTTTTTTCATAATTTTCTTTGTATTGTTCATTAGGTGGTTTGTCATTGCTTTCCGAATGGATCTGGCCTCTTACCAAATGTGCTTACTGATGCATCTTTCGCTGCTAGATACTTTCCGAAAACAGAGCTAAAAATAGCTACTATTTATTTCAAAGTCACAAACGTGAATGTACGCCTAAGCAGTGACAGTATAAATGTATTTAGCCTACAGAGGAGAGATAATAACAGACGTGTTAATGCGTCTTTAGCAGTGAATGGGAAAAACATCTACACACGTCATTAGCAGCTAAAGGGTTACGCCCGATACAGACCGGACACGTTCCTGCCTTTTAAATCGTTGGCGAGTTCCTAGATAGTCCGTTTCATTTGCCAGCAGCCGTGTCTTACCATTTCAAAATTGGATGTGTCACTTTTGATAACTTCTTTTCCTGTATATATTTCAAAGATGTGTAGATTACAGCGATTCTGTACCAGAACGCAATCCCAATAACTTTGAATTAAGACGACAGTGAACTCGTACCTCTAAACTATGTCATAACTCATTTAATATGACCACAGGTTGTGCTGAAATGTAACACGAGAGTCAATGAAAATGAAAATCGTGGCATATCCTTTACATAATTTCGCTATCAACCACAATCATCGATTTTCTAGACACCTTGTTCTTCTTCTTTGCGTTCGTTCTTTACGACCAATTTTAATCACTCTTTGTGATATGTTTGATCTTTGCCAAGAACATGTATACGTTGCACATTGGTTTGGTAGGCCCCCTAAACGCATAAGACTTCTACACGTTTAGGACACATGCATCCGATTTCAGCCAAACCTCCTTAGTCGCCTCTTACGACATGCGTGGCAGGTAACAGTAGTTCTATTCTTTACACCCCAAATTCGGGCCCCGGTAACCACTCGGGCGTTCTAGACAAAACTTATACGTTCAGTAGTTTGCCATTGCTTTCTGAACAGTGGGGTCTATTTTTACCGTTAGTAAAAATCCACGAGAACAAATTTGCTTCCAAATTTCCCGCCGCAAAGTTTGAACCAAGTACGTTTGGGTTAAGGTCGAGCTCACTACCACTAAGCTACATCATCCACTTACAACAGAAGGAATATCAAACAATAAAATCGATATCAGCAGCAGTAACACTTACAACAGAAGGAATATCAAACAATAAAATCGATATCAGCAGCAGTAACACTTACAACAGAAGGAATATCAAACAATAAAATCGATATCAGCAACAGTAACACTTACAACAGAAGGAATATCAAACAATAAAATCGATATCAGCAGCAGTAACACTTACAACAGAATAAAATATGGAGCACTCAAATCGATACCAAAGTATTACAGACCGATAATCTGACATCGGATTAGTTCGATTTTCAATATTTTTAAAAAAATAAAAATTAACGTCGTTTTCAAACTTCTTCTTCTTCTTCTTCAAACGCTCCCCAACGACCCCCTGTTAACCACTCTGTGGTTTGTATGTGATCTTAGCCTAAGAGCGATTGTATGCTATCTTCTTGATGAGCTGAAGAGTGCTCGACTATTCTGGGAGATCATAAAGAAAACAGCTGGAGACAGAGAAGAGTGGCGAACAGCTGTCGATGTCCTATGCTCCACAAGGAGCCGGGAGGAATAAGCCAAGTCACATTATATTGTACAAGAGATTAATAACACACATAACTAAATGTTAATAAAATCAAATATGTTACTACCAGGGAAGATGTTACAACAAATGATAAGATCATGTGAACAATGTAGGCGGATATTACGGGTGTCCTAGCCCGTCTGTCCAGTGTGTTCGTGGCGCGTTGGACTACGGGTGACAATCCCTCTGTGTGTGCGGGTTCAATTCCGCGGGATGGCAGAAAAAGCCACAGATTCCCCAGATTTACGGTGTTCGTGGCACCGAACCGAGGGTTACGATGTCCATAGCACCGAGCAGAAGAGCTGAAAAGCTCAAGTGCTTCTGGATCGGGGAAGAAAAAAAAAATACGGGTGTCCTACAGACCAGTGGGTATAATATAGGGGGGTGAAACGGAGACGTATGTTAAAGGGAAATGGGTATGCTACCATCGTGAAGTGAAGAGAAATGATAAGAGTGAATAGTTATGATACTGAAGTGAAGAGAAATGATAAGAGTGAATAGTTATGATACTGAAGTGAAGAGAAATGATAAGAGTGAATAGTTATGATACTGAAGTGAAGAAAAATGATAAGAGTGAATAGTTATGATACTGAAGTGAAGAGAAATGATAAGAGTGAATAGTTATGATACTGAAGTGAAGAGAAATGATAAGAGTGAATAGTTATGATACTGAAGTGAAGAGAAATGATAAGAGTGAATAGTTATGATACTGAAGTGAAGAAAAATGATAAGAGTGAATAGTTATGATACTGAAGTGAAGAGAAATGATAAGAGTGAATAGTTATGATACTGAAGTGAAGAGAAATGATAAGAGTTAATAGTTATGATACTGAAGTGAAGAGAAATGATAAGAGTTAATAGTTATGATACTGAAGTGAAGAGAAATGATAAGAGTGAATAGTTATGATACTGAAGTGAAGAAAAATGATAAGAGTGAATAGTTATGATACTGAAGTGAAGAGAAATGATAAGAGTGAATAGTTATGATACTGAAGTGAAGAGAAATGATAAGAGTTAATAGTTATGATACTGAAGTGAAGAGAAATGATAAGAGTTAATAGTTATGATACTGAAGTGAAGAGAAATGATAAGAGTTAATAGTTATGATACTGAAGTGAAGAGAAATGATAAGAGTGAATAGTTATGATACTGAAGTGAAGAGAAATGATAAGAGTGAATAGTTATGATACTGAAGTGAAGAGAAATGATAAGAGTGAATAGTTATGATACTGAAGTGAAGAGAAATGATAAGAGTGAATAGTTATGATACTGAAGTGAAGAGAAATGATAAGAGTGAATAGTTATGATACTGAAGTGAAGAAAAATGATAAGAGTGAATAGTTATGATACTGAAGTGAAGAGAAATGATAAGGGTGAATAGTTATGATACTGAAGTGAAGAGAAATGATAAGGGTGAATAGTTATGATACTGAAGTGAAGAGAAATGATAAGGGTGAATAGTTATGATACCGAAGTGAAGTTAAAGACAAATTATAAGAGGTGAAGTGAATTTAAATGATAAAAGGTAAAGTGAAGACAAATTATAAGAGATGAATGGATATTCTACCGAGATGAAGTGAAGAAAAATTATACGTATGAATTGATAAGCAAAGGTTATAGTAAAATGATAGTGGTAAATGCACATAGAACAAAATTCTTCAATGATATCGGTAACAAGACATAAGAAAGTTAAGTAAAAGTTCTGCATCGTGGAAGATCTATGAGTAGAAGGATACATGGAGTGGTAACAAGGCATATAAGGCATTCAAGACATATAACAAGGAGTCCGTAAGGAAAATTGTATTCCCTTCATCACCAATAACAAATGTTATATTCCAGTACGATTCATGACACAATAACAATAGGACGAAATTGTACTCACCAAAACTGGCAAACAATGTGAATAACTTAAACGGCTTGTCGACATCACACATATCACCTGTTACCATAACTAAAACATTTCAATAATGGCACAAGAAATGAACACCAAGTGATAAACAGTATATTCGTATCAACACTGCTAGAAGTGTCAAGCACAATGTCCCTCCCTATCCAAGGCATAGGATGACACACATATAAAACAGAAGCGAAAGTGAGATAGATTCTAGCACAGTGGTTCTCAAAGGGTGTGCCCAGACGCACCAGTGTGCCCGGTGACATTACTAGGTGCGCCCAAGGAAATCCCAGATCAGAGGTCCGCCCGAGTGGTTACCGGGGCCCAAATTGGGATGTAAATAATAGAACCACTGTTACCTGCTGCGCATGTCGTAAGAGGCGGCTAAGGAGGTTGAGCTTGGGGCTAGCGACCCCACACCGTAAAAACACTAGATGGCTACAGAACGGAGATCGAACCGAGTAAACGCTGGCTGAAACCGGACACATTACCGAAGCATAAGCACCAAAGCTCTAAATGGTGCTGAAGATGTGACGTAAAACATACCAATGCTAAGACTGCATGAATCAGATTTCTTCATGAATAGAATTTATGGGGAGGTCTGGTACATCGGTCTGAGCGGTGATCGAGAGAGAGAGAGATCAGAGATCGGCAACGCGGTGCCAGTGGGCACCAGGGTAAAAAATCGCCAAAACACATCAGGTCCATGCTTCTCATAGGCAAAAATTAAATGATGAATAAACGTACGTAATATTTTCCAATTATTTATGTATTCATTTGTTTTCTGCATCTTATTTTGTAAGTTTTTGTGTATAGTGCACCTACGATGTTTTATAGGACTCCAAGTGTGTGCCGACTTCAAAAAAAGTTTCAGAACCACTGTTCTAGAGAAATGTTATTTAACATTACTAGGAAAATCACCAGCAAATGATGCCTCTGTGTCGTAGATGTTAAGAGCTTGCCTCTCGTTTTAAAGGTACTCGGTTCATTCCCGAGTGGAGATATCGGGATATTTTGTTTGAGCTCCGTGATGTCAGTATAGGTGAGATCAAGTTTCTAGTCCTATCAGAAACGGACGTTACAACGTAGGTTCTGTGTTCAAGTCAAGCACGTAAAAGAAAAGAACCCTTGACATTTTTAAATCGAGAAGAGCAAGCTGGAAAGTCGCTGTTCGAGCAAAATTCATTAGAAAGATATTTAAAAAAACCATTCGGATAAAATATGTTCACCATTTTAAAAATTACAACAGGGACCCCCTCCGGTGATACGGAGCTCGTGCACTGCCGCTGAGATTTTCCTGTGTAAGAAAGAGATCAGAGCACACGTGGTTACTCACCGAAATGCAATGACGAGTCTTATCAATGAATCACTCAATCACAAATTCAAAAAATTATTTTGGTATTTAATGTGTCTCCAAATCAAAAGTAAGGAAGACTTGAATATTGGTTTGGGTGTGTGAGCTTTTTTTTGGGGGAATATGACTGTCAGGGGCGTATATTTGTCTGACCAACAGCACACGATGAAGAAAAAAAGGGCATACAGCCGAAGAATTTACTTCACAGCTCCAGATTTTACACCATATGGCTCGCTTCCTCTCCACAGAAGTAGGACGCGCCACTTGTCGAGAGTATTGCCCAAAGCAGGAACTCCGTAGCTCCGACAACAATTCTAGGGATTTCTGGGGGAAATGTACTTGTGAACAAAACGTTGCTGTCCGAATTCGAACCTACGGTTTCCGGAAGCAAGGCAAAAGCGCAATCACTTAACTACAGATACTATGAATGGTATGGTCAATACATTACATTTATAAAATAAACGTAGAGTCGATTTGAGAGAAGCTTGTAAGTGGGGTAACATATCCTATCATAATTTTAGAACTTTGAACACAGACCACTCACCTGGGAAACAAGACTGTGCTAACAGGTAAATTAATAAACATACAAATAATTATACAGAATTGTTTTGAGAATAGCTATTGCTATTTTATTTGTTATGTAGGTATCAAACCATCTGAGCAGGCACGCTCTGCAACCCAGAACAACCTGTTTGAATCCAGCGATAGCTACATGAAAATAAATTTACTTTGTAATTAATAAAATATATCCAAGAAAATTAAAGATTAGCTATTATAGATCTCCAACTGCTAGCAACGAACCGCATTACATGGAGATCTAAAACCTCTGCCCTATGTGCCGCCTTTGACACGAAAGGAACAAACTAACTAACTAATTATAATATTAACCACAACTTCAGTCACCCATAACGGAATAAATTGTTTCAAGAATACTTCCGGGTTTTATTTTTCTTCGAACGATCCATATCTACCACTCTTTGTGAACTGTATATGATCCGATCCTAAGAGCGTTTGTACGTGGTGCCAGTTATGCGCCTACAAGTAGGCCAGACAACCGATTTCTGCGACGCTTTTTATTTACTAGGATAGCTTCCCTAGGCCCCTACCTTAGTCTCCTTTTACGACATGCCTTGAAGGTCGCAGTGGTACTATTCTTTGCTTTCCTTGCGAGCCTCGGTAACACGGTGACTTCGTAAATCACATGGCAGCAATTTAACTATATGCAGGAAAAGTAGTCACCAAACATTGACATGGCACAAATAGACATGCACCAAACATAAACATGCGACCAACATAAGACATGCGCACAAACATAAGACATGCACCAAACATTAGAGCACCAAACATTAGACATGCGCACCAAACATAAGATATGTACCAAAGATAGACATGCGCACCAAACATAAAATGCGACCAAACATAGACATGCGCACTAAACATAAGACATGCGCACCAAACATAAGACATGCGCACCAAACATAAGACATGAGCACCAAACATAAGACATGCGCACCAAACATAAGACATGAGCACCAAACATAAGACATGCACCAAACATAAGACATGCGCACCAAATATAAGACATTGACCGAACATAGACATGCGCACCAAACATTAGACATACGCAAACATTGATATCGCACAAACATAAGACATGCGCACAAACATAAGACATGCGCACCAAACATTAGACATGCACAAACATAAGATATCGCATCAAAATAGGACATCGCACCAAACATAAGACATGCGCACCAAACATAAGACATGCGACAAACATAAGACATGCACACAAACATAAGACATGAAACATAAGACATGCGCACCAAATATAAGACATGTGCACCAAACATAAGACATGCGCACCAAACATAAGATATGCACAAACATAAGACATGCGCACCACATAATTGGTGTTAAATTTCTGGTAGAATCGATTCCCTAGTCGCCCGTTTGACAATTAGTACCCAGAAGGTATTTCTAAATTGGGAGAAAATTTGATCTATGTGACTTTTATGTACGGTGCTCTAACACTGCAAAAGTACTGGGTTCACGCCCCCTGTAGAGCAATCGGTCTTCTTCTCTTCCGTCTCTTTTTATTGCCGAATTATTGTCTTCATTGTATCGAGCTTTACCCCATATGGCTCAGTTCTCTCTTTCTCTCTCTCTCTCTCTCACTCACTCTCTGCAGGAATGGCCCGACACCTGACGAAACTAGTGCACAAAGCACGAACTCCGTAGCTCCGGCAAAAATCCTAGGTGTCTCTGAAAAAAATGCAATCCTGAATAGAACGGCGAGGTCCATATTTGAACCCACCATCTTCAGAACGCAAGGTAATGGTTTAACCACTTATAAGCAGAAATCTCTAAAGCGGGATTTTCTCCAGCAATCTCTGATTTCAATGTAGTGAGATTGAGTTCCTAGTCCTATAGGAGACGGACGATAAAACGTAAGTCCCATGCTCAGATTGAGAACGAAAAAGAACCTTTAGCAGTTGGACCTTTAGCGTCTTTTCTTTCTTGAACACTTTACCTTCCACTTCAGTACCTGCTTTGTTACTCTTTGACCATTTCTTCTCAGAGTATGCCCAATATATCTTCATCTTCTCTTTATGATAACAGTTGTTACTAGTAGTTGACTAAACATTTCTCTAATGTCATCACTACTGAATTCGTCCCACATTATGTTCATTATTTTACAATCATCTATTTTCAAATGCATTCTTTCCTCTTTCTCTCTTTCTCTATCTCTATCTCTCTCTTCTCTTTCTCTCTCTCTCTTTCTTTTTCTTTCTCTCTTCTCTCTCTTCTCTCTCTCTTCTCTCTCTCTCTCTCTCTCTCTCTCGCGATCGTTCTTATATCGTTTTTATCATTCTAATGTGATATATAAACAGTCAAACATCAAGAACGAATGTACTTGCACAGCCTTCAGTACCTATTGAAGCTCAGGTGATTATCCTTTGGTGGTGTGTTCGGTTTCCAGGGTCACCACGAGGAGATGAGGGCATGGTCTAGATTAGTGCCAGCTCACTAATCCTGGCGCGCCGTTGTCCCCATGAGCATTTGACCTCTCACAAATGTATTCAACTTACTCTCTATATCTCGAAATATAATAATATATCTACTAAATATAAACGTATGTGGTAGTATATATATATATATGTAGAAATATATAAGTTGAAACATATATATAGCAGATATATGTAGAAAACTACAGATGCAACGCACCTGACACAGGATAAAAAAAACTAAAACTCCTCACGACGCTTCACGGCACATGTGGATAAAACAGGACTAAATACGAATATATCCGTCAGAGATATCAGTAACATCCAGAGACTTTAAAAAATTAACAATGCAATACCAATAACAGCACATTTGTTGTGTTGCACGCATCTATGAAAGAAAAACATTTTAAGTGTGCAATGTAAGATCAATAACAGCACATTTGTTGTGTTGCACGCATCTATGAAAGAAAAAAACATTTTTAAGTGTGCAATGTAATATCAATAACAGCACAATTGTTGTGCTTCACGAATCTATGGAAACATGAACGTCCAGAAATTAACAATGTAATACCAATAACAACACAATTGTTGTGTTGCACGCATCTATGAAAGAATATCTTCAACACAGTCACCAAAAAAAACAGACTAAATAACACGCAATTTTAACAATAACAGCAAATAGAATTCAACGGTAAAATCGAAACCGTCTGATGAAATTTTAAATATATGTTAAAACTAAAACTATCACCAAATATATTGATAAAATTCACCTCCGTGTTCGCACCAACAGTAAGGCAACAACCAATAACTGAAAACAGACGGTTTACAAATGGCGGTCCGTCGTTTGACTTGTTAGATCCAGATCGTATCTGCCCGTATGTGTGTTGTTAGGCATTCCCTATACGGGCTGCACTTTTCGTATTGATTACTGTGGTGAGCATTTGATTAACAAATGGTATAACAAACACTAGAGAAAGAGGGAAAGAGAAAGAGAGAGAGAGAGTTTGAAATTGGAGTTAAGTCTAATCTATTCGAGATGAGAAAGGATATTAAATGTAAAAGTTAGGGGAAATTGTTGTGTGCTGGTGGTGAAGATGAGTGTGTTAGTGTGTTAGTGTGTTAGTGATATACAGGACCGTGTTGTAATGGTTGTGTGTGTAAGGTTAACATAAAGAATGTATTGGTGTGTACAATAGCGGTGTGTAGAAGTATGATCACACAGTCAGTATATACCAGCTTCGTTACAGTATATGAGGAATATCTTCACAGCACTCCGGGAAGTGTTTCACCCCCAACACTTCCATAAAGAAGTAAATTGTGGAAGAGAAGAAGAAGAACTCCGGGCATGTCCATAGGTGCTCTAATCTCCGTCTAAAAAAAATACAGTAGCGTCCAGCGGCCCAATACGCCAGTTCGATGATGATTAATCATTCTCTATGCATATTTAGTATGTCGGGTTTTTTTCGGGTTGTACCAATATCGATACCTATCTCTCTCAATCTGGTCAGAGACTAAGTTTCACAATCCTGAAATCCCTCTGTTCGGAAAGAATCACACCGGGCAGACCAATAGTGCTCCGTTTCCCCAACAGGTGTGTCACAATCCTGAAATTCCTCTGTTCGGAAAGAATCACACCGGGCAGACCAATAGTGCTCAGTTTCCCAACAGGTGTGTCACAATCCTGAAATCCTCTGTTCGGAAAGAATCACACCGGGCAAAGACCAATAGTGCCTCGTTCGAACAACGGTGTGTGTTCACATCCGGGCAGACCAATAGTGCTCAGTTTCCCAACAGGTGTGTCACACCTGGAGACAGACCAATAGTGCTCAGTTTCCCAACAGGTGTGTCACACGGGCAGACCAATAGTGCTCAGTTTCCAACAGGTGGTAAGGGTATGCATACTGATGGGCTCCATGGCTTGCTAAACACTCTTCTCTCTTCCTCTCGGCATTAGTTCTTGTACAACATGTAAATATAATCTTCATAAATCGCTGGATAAATTAAACATCAATTTTAGTGTCATCGTACAACAGTAGATCGCCAAGAGACCCAAGAACATCCCCCTTATCTATCCTAAACTCCCAGACAATTGATGTTGTCGATACAAGCATGTCCGGCTACGATTGTCTCCATCCCCTCTGTGCCCCTGTGGCACCGCTGAACAAACCACAGAACATGTTCTGCAAGACTGTCCCTGTATGCCTCCAGAAAGGAATGCAGGCCCTACAACAAACACACATTCAAAAACATGGGACCAGAGATGACAACAGTCGACTTCATCATAGAACGCATCTCAGTATAATCATCAAACACATGGTACCAGAGAATGTACAGACAACAGTCGACTTTATCATAAGAACGCCTAACGTAATCATCAAAACTACATGGCACCAGAGATGAGCTCCAGACAACAGTCGACTTCATCATAAGAACGCGTCTAACAGTATAATCATCAAAATAGCGATCGCAAAGAAGAAGACAAGCCTGTCCGTTCTCGAATTGCCATATTTCGAAACCATCTGTTTAAAATGTGGTCTAAATGTGAAATATTGACTGCAGTGCAGCGGGTTTCCTATATGGCTCCGCCCCTGTCGGCAGAAAGGCACGGCATCTGCCGAGAGTGTTGCACAGAGCGCGAACACCGTAGTTGCCGTAACGATCCTAGGGGTGACATGAAAAAGTTGCACATGTGACTCGGTCCGAATTTGAATATTCGACCATCAGAACGACAGACAAACGTCTTAAACACATCGGTATAGCGAGTCCCTAAGCTATAGATTCCCAAACTTTTTCGGCCCACCGCCCACTTTGCATGACATAAACTAAACTTACTAAACTTTGTAACACCCCCATTATAAGTTTGCCAACGCCCCCGTTATATATATACATGCTCTATTTTCACTTTGACATAGAAAACTGATATATATTTCCTGTCAGACATGGTCAATTTTCAAATCATTATATACATGAAATAGAAAATTGATGAAAAAATGGATTGTGTAAGATGGGCATAAGATGAATTAAAATGCAGAATTCTAATTTTTAACGACTATTCAATCGCAAAATCACGAACAAAATCTCCCCCAAAGTGGGGGTACGCCCACTTTGGAACCCATGTCCTAAGCTATATGTATGGGTCAAGAACAGATTTCAATCTTATTATTCAATAATTCAACAACACTTTGGCACTTGCCATTCCTTATAATGTCACGTAAGAAATAGTGTTGGGAATTGTAAGTTCATGCACAGTGGCGGATCGTGGTCATTTTTGTTAATGGGGCCAGCACAAATTTTAGGAAAAATCATGGTTTTTGGGTTGGGTCATATTTTAGTATTTACTATTATTTGTATATTCCGGGAAGATTATGGTAGGCCTGGGACCCACTGGCCCTTAATGGCCAGCCGTCCCTGTTCATGCATGTTCTATCCAACAAAGGCAAGAGCTAGCATTGGAATGATCTAGTACAAGAGGTTATATTTGTGAGTCTCAAAGGGTGTGAAGAGGTGCACAAGTGTGCCCGGTGAGACTCCAAAGTGTGCAATAAGAAAATCCCAGAACAGGGTCGGCAAGTGATACCAGCGGGTACCAGGGTAACGAAATCGCCAAGACACATCAGGCACATGCTTCTCATAGGCAGAAATAAAAAAATGAATAAATGTGCGTAGCATTTTCTGTAATTATTTCTGTATTTCTTTGCTTTCTGCATCTTTATTTATTAAGTTTTTGGGTATAGTGCATCTACGATTTTGTGTATAACTTCAAGTGTGCTAGGACTTCGAAAAGTTTGAAAACCACTGGGTTATATCAACGAGGATAAACATTGGAAATGAAAGTGGATACATTAAGTATGAAACTGAACAGACATTTACATGTGGCTCGGAAATGTAATCCTGGAAGCAAGAGGAGTAGGGAAAGACATACAGAGACATGGAGACGAACTGTAGACTGAGAATATGAGGGAATGACTTGGAATGAACTAGGTTAGTTTGATAATGACAGGTTTCTAGTTAATTACATATCCGTTACAGGACTTTGCGAACCAACCCCAGCTTTTAACGCTGTTTGTGATTTTCTAGGCATTATTACGTTCAGTAGTTTGCCATTGCTTTCTGAACGGGTGGTACCATCGTCCTTTGTTAAAATCCACGCAAACAATTTGCAACCAAACTGTCCGCAGCGTGATTGAACTCAGAACGTCGGGGTTAATAGACCAAGTCACTAACCCCTAAGCCACAGAGATTTAGTTGGGGGAATGTGCTGATACCGTATACGTCATGAAGAGTCAGAGAAGAAAATGCAGTACTAAAGATGCAGTACTAAAGATGCAGTACTAGAGGTTGATCTTCGTCCTACTCCGACATCAGAGGTATTAATAATTATATTATTATTATTGGGTGTCTCTGTGGATAAGTGGTAAGCCCTTGCCTTGCGAGTCGAAGATCGTGGGTTCGAATCCGAACCGGGCCAATATATTAACGAGTGTATTTTTCCCAGAGATTTTCCTTAGGATTGTTGCTGGCGCTACAGAGTTCGTCTTTGTGCAATACTCTAGGCAGGTGGCGTGCCATTTCTGCGGAGAGGGACCGAGCTATATGGGGCTAAAACCCGGTGCAATGTAGTTAATCATTGAGCTTTCTTCTTCTTCTGGTTTACCCGCTATGAATTCAGGTGCAGCCAGGCCAACTATTTCGCTGCTTCTGACAGATTTTTGCGTGAAGGTTTGCTTTCCTTATCAGTGTCCCTCGCCATTCAGGCGAGCCTTCTCAGACTTCAGAGGTTATTGAGCTTTAAACCTCTTTGTTGTTGTTGCCCGTCTGCCCAGCGTGTTCGTAGCGCGTTGGACTACGGGTGACTATCCTCTGTGTGTGCGGGTTCAATTCCGCGGGATGGCAGAAAAACCACAGATTCCCCAGATTTACGGTGTTCGTGGCACCGAACCGAAGGGTTACGATGTCCATGGCACTGAGCCGAAGAGCTGAAAAGCTCAAGTGCCTCTGGATCGGGGAAAAAAAACCAACCTCTTTGTTATTATTATAATTACAACCTAGCGTAGACATTCACCTGTACAATGAATTTGTCTTTTTAAGAAATGACTAAGGAATTCTAAGGAAGCACAGGGCAAGCAATGAAGACAATGAATATGGTAAATAATTAGACAAGTAAACAAGTATTAAGAGTCTCCAGAAAAAAAAAATTGACCAAATACAGAATTCGAACCACAAACTTATTATTTCTTACAACACCCATTGTCTAGTCCTGCAGATGAGCGGTTTTTTTTCTGCATGGAACAAACTGAAAGAGAATGAAGATCAGAGGAGAGCTAGCTGGTTGTTCTATGGAAAAGAAAGGTCGGCTGCGTGACCAGGCAATATGTTCCTAAATAATGCTGTGTGGTTTGAATCATGTGTTTTGTAAAAAAAAAAATTGTTTTAATTACTTCCGGATAACCTTAATACTTCTTGTTTACTGTTTATGTAATTACCATAGTGTTTCTCAACACTCGCCATCTACATTTCTTGTTCGAGCTGTTAAGGGAGGAGCGTGGAGAGATGCGTTATATGCTCGTGTAGACAATGTGTTCGTCTGTAGCTTAAGCTGTAGTGGGCCTGATCACAACCCAAGAGTGCCTGGTTCAAACTCCGCGGCGTGCAGTTTGGAAGCAATTTGTTCTTGTGGAATTTTACGAACGGTAAAATAGACCTCACCGTTCAGAAAGCAATGACAAACTACTGAACGTTTTAGTTGTACCTAGAAAATCAACGATTTTTATTGTGGTTGATGCGAAATCCTGTAAAGGATATGCCACGATTTTCATTTCAAACGATAATACTTTAGATATGAGCTGCTTCTTCTTCTTCTACTTCAAACGCTTCATATCGACCACTTGTGAACCACTTTGTGTGATTTGTATGTAATCTGAGCCTAAGAGGGATTGTACGTTAAGTCAGTTATGCGCCTACAAGTAGGCCAGCACATCCAATTTCTGCAATGTTTTTATTTCTAGGGTAGCTTCCTCAGTTCCTACAACAGTCGCCTCTTAGACATACCGTGTAGGTCGATCTGGTACTATTCTTTGCTCCCCTTGAGGATCAGGCACCACGCAGGGGGCAGGTCAATATAGTATAATACTAAACATAGAAATACAAAATAAAAAGAGTTGGGGGAGAGAGATGTGTTATATGCACGTGTAAACAATAATACTTTAGAAATCAGCTAGTTCAAAGTTCAAATATTATCATTTGTAATATACAACTGTCCCGCTACCACCTCATGCACATCTTATACAAGGCTTGAATGCAATTAATCATAGTTTCTGTACATCATCATCTACGTTAACAGCAACAACACACCACCACAACATCTACGCCTCTTGTACAATAAATATACACACAAACACTACGTACAGATTAAGCAGGAATCCGAAGCGAAAATGGAAATCACCATAATACTCACACGCCGTGCGACAGCTTGCGTGTTGTGTGAGCGAAAACGGGCAATGTAGAGGTAGATTGCCTTTACTGGAGCACTACGGGTTCGAAGACAATAGTTTATACAACTTTGGCACGCGAGTGGTAAACTTATATTGTTTCTGTTCATTGTGTTAACAGAGGGTTGTGGGAAGGGGGGGATACAGCAGACTGAGATACCATCTATACTACACATACAAGATTGGTACAGTAGACTGAGATACCATCTATACTACACATACAAGATTGGTACAGTAGACTGAGATACCATCTATACTACACATACAAGATTGGTACAGCAGACTGAGACACCACTATACTACAGATACAAGATTGGTACAGCACACTAAGATACCATCTATACTACACATACAAGATTGGTACAGCACACTAAGATAACATCTATACTACACATACAAGATTGGTACAGCACACTAAGATACCATCTATACTACACATACAAGATCGGTACAGCAGACTGAGACACTATACTACAGATACAAGATCGATACAACAGACTGAGACACCATCTATATCACACATACAAGATTGGTATAACAAACTGAGATGCAAAGCACACACTCCGTAGCTCCAACAATTATCCTAGGGATCTCATAAACAAATTATAAATGCGACTCGGTCCGGATTCGAATGCACAACCTTCACAATGGCAGGCAAACGTCTTAACCAACTCGTCAGATATCTCCCCATCCCCCACCTGAACAGATCTCAAACACGGGCTAACTTGGTTGATAGTAGCAAACGCAAGGAAAAAGATGATTTGATTTTTTGTTGAAAAGAATGAGGGTTATAAATGTATTTATAAATAGCTTTGTTAAAGAAACTGTAATGTATTGATGATATAGTGTTAGGGGCACTTTCAGTACTATGTTCTATAGGAAATGATGAATTGAATAATGAATTGAATGGTGAACGGAATGATAAACTGAATGATGAATTCAACGATGAACTGAATGGTGAATTCAATGATGATTACAACGTTGAATTAAATAATGAATTCAACGCTGAACTCAATGATGAACTGACAAAATGTAATATGAATGGTAGTACTGTTCAAGGGTTTGTTCCATTGAGAATAAAAATGACTAAGTGAGATAAGGGACGCAGATTAGCGAAGTCAACAGTATGCTTCGTTAGTAACCAAGTACCATTCTTCTTGTTCTTTGCGTTCGTTCTTTACAAACCAATTTTAATCACTCTTTGTGATATGTTTGATCTTTGCCAAGAACGTGTATATGTTGCACATTGGTTTAGTAGGCCCCTAAACGCATAGACTTCTACACGTTTAGGACACGTGCATCCGATTTCAGCCAAACCTTCTTAGTCACCTCTTACGACATGCATGGCAGGTAACAGTGGTTCTATTCTTTAAACCCCAAATTTGGGCACCGGTAACCACTCGGGCGACAAGTACCATGCTAATTTCATGGTTTTAGGTCAACTTAAGCCAAACAAAACTTTCGTTGTACACATGGTAAACGGTTATACTACAGGTTTCCTGATTCTTTACTTGGGAATATAAATTACAAGTACCTCAGAAGTCAGGATACGGGTCACCAGAATAGCGAGGGACACTAATGATAAGGAACGCTATCCTTCGCGCAAAAATCAGTCAGATGTATCATATTTTTTTCGATCCAGAAGCACTTGGGCTTTCAGCTCTTCGGCTCAGTAAGATGGACATCGTAAACCTTCGGTTCGGTGTCACGAACACAGTAAATCTGGAGAACATGTGGCTTTTCATCCAGACCGCGGAATCGAACCACACTCACAGGGGGCTTGTAACCCGTCGTCTAACGCGCTACGGACACGCTGTGCAGTCGGATATGTATCATATTATATGTCAAGACTACGCTGATATTTAGAGCGAGCAAACTCGCACGTGTGGTGCCGGGACCCGCAAGGGAAGCAAAGAATAGTACCACTGCGTCCTACAACGCATGTCGTAAGAGGCGATTGATGTAGGACCTAGGGAAGTTACACTATTAAATAAAAAGAGTCACAGAAATTGGATGTGCTGGTCTACGTGTAGACGCATAACTGGCACAACGTAAAATCACTCAATGGCTCAGATCACATACATAACACACACAGAGTGGTTAACAAGTGGTCGATATGGAGCGCTTGAAGAAGAATAACGGACGAACTAAAAATGAGAGAGAGAGAGAGAGGAGGGGGAGGGATACATGTGATGTACATGAGTAATCAACAGAACACCAAATACAGATAGAAGAATAACGAACGAACTAAAAAAATGAGAGAAAGATAGAGAGAGAGAGAGAGAGAGAGAGAGAGAGAGAGCGAGAGAGAGCAAGAGAGAGAGAACGAGAGAGAGAGAGAGAGAGCAGAGCGAGAGAGAGAGCAATAGAGAGAGAGAAAATGAGGAGAGAGAGAGCGAGAGAGAGAGCGAGAGAGAGAGCGAGAGAGAGAGCGAGAGAAAGCGAGAGAGAGAGAGGATACAACCAACAGAACACCAAATACAGATAGAAGAATAACACTTACCGAATTGTTCTTTCTCCTTTTTGAATCTGAATATTTCTCACTAGATCTGCCTCCTGGGATGGAAAGAAAAGAAATAGAACAAATATGATATGAATCTATTCATATTTCTATCATTAGGAGACGAAGATGGGAGGTGGTTTGGACATGTATGTCGTATGCCAGTGGGAGCATTGGCTAGGTCAGCTTCTAGATGGACATTGGATGGGAAGTTAAGGCCTGGACGTCCAAAGGAAACGTGGAGAAGAACGGTGGAGAGAGAGTTGAAGGAGTGTTGCCTGACATGGAAGACGGTTGGTAGAAAGACAGCAAAACGGCAACAGTGGAGGTCTCTTGTGGAAGCTTTATGTGTCAATCGGGACACGATGAGGATAGAGATAGATAGATTTATATTTCTAGGATATCCATTCTGGATTATTGGCTGAAGGATGAGAGACAGAAAGGATGAGAGACAGAAAGGGATGAGAGACAGAGAGGATGAGAGCAGGAGGAAGAGACAGAGAGAGATGAGAGACAGAGAGATGAGAGACAGAGAGAAGAAGAAGAGAGGAAGAGAGACAGAGAGGGATGAGAGACAGAGAGGAAGAGAGACAGAGAGGATGAGAGACAGAGAGGATGAGAGACAGAGAGGATGAGAGACAGAAGGATGAGAGACAGAAAGGGATGAGAGACAGAGAGGGATGAGAGACAGAAAGGGATGAGAGACAGAGAGGGATGAGAGACAGAGAGATGAGAGACAGAGAGAGATGAGAGACAGAGAGGATGAGAGACAGAGAGGATGAGAGACAGAGAGGGATGAGAGACAGAGAGGGATGAGAGACAGAGAGAGATGAGAGACAGAGAAGGATGAGAGACAGAGAGAGATGAGAGACAGAGAGAGATGAGAGACAGAGAGGATGAGAGACAGAGAGGGATGAGAGACAGAGAGGATGAGAGACAGAGAGGGATGAGAGACAGAGAGGGATGAGAGACAGAGAAGGATGAGAGACAGAGAGAGATGAGAGACAGAGAGAGATGAGAGAGATGAGAGACAGAAAGAGATGAGAGACAGAGAGAGATCAGAGAGACAGAGATGAGAGACAGAGAGAGATGAGAGACAGAAAGAGATGAGAGACAGAGAGAGATGAGAGACAGAAAGAGATGAGAGACAGAAGGGATGAGAGACAGAGAGAGGAAGAGAGAGACAGAGAGGGATGAGAGACAGAGAGAGATGAGAGACAGAGAGGATGAGAGACAGAGAGGGATGAGAGACAGAGAGGGATGAGAGACAGAGAGGGAAGAGAGACAGAGAGGATGAGAGACAGAAAGGGATGAGAGACAGAGAGGGATGAGAGACAGAGAGGGATGAGAGACAGAGAGGGATGAGAGACAGAGAGGGATGAGAGACGAGAGGGATGAGAGACAGAGAGGGATGAGAGACAGAGAGAGGATAGAGAGACAGATAGGGATGAGAGACAGAGAGGGATGAGAGACAGAGAGGGGTGAGAGACAGAGAGGGATGAGAGACAGAGAGGGATGAGAGAGAGAGATGATAGACAGAGAGGGATGAGAGACAGAGAGAGATGATAGACAGAGAGGGATGAGAGACGGAGAAGGATGAAAGACGGAGAGGGATGAGAGACAGAGAGGGATGAGAGACAGAGAAGGATGAGAGACAGAGAAGGATGAGAGACAGAGAAGGATGAGAGACAGAGAGGGATGAGAGACAGAGAAGGATGAGAGACAGAGAAGGATGAGAGACAGAGAGGGATGAGAGACAGAGAGGGATGAGAGACAGAGAAGGATGAGAGACAGAAAGGGATGAGAGACAGAGAAGGATGAGAGACAGAGAGGGATGAGAGACAGAAAGGGATGAGAGACAGAAAGGGATGAGAGGGATGAGAGACAGAGAGGGATGAGAGGATGAGAGACAGAGAGGGATGAGAGACAGAGAGGGATGAGAGAGGGATGAGAGACAGAAAGGGATGAGAGACAGAGAGGGATGAGAGATAGAAAGGGATGAGAGACAGAGAGGGATGAGAGACAGAGAGGGATGAGAGACAGAAAGGGATGAGAGACAGAAAGGGATGAGAGACAGAGAGGGATGAGAGACAGAAGGGATGAGAGACAGAAAGGATGATAGAAAGAAAGAATGAGCAGAAGATGGAACATCTGGATTAAAAGTTAGTATGAGAGACAGAAAAGGTGAAGACAAAAAAGGGAATGAAAGAATGAAAAGATGAACAGATTAAAAAGATGAGAGACAGAAAAGGATGACAGTCAGAAAAGAATGAAAGACAGAAAAGGATGAAGACAGAAAATGATGACAGCAGAAAGATGACAGACAGAAAAGGACTGACAGCAGAAAATGATGACAGACAGAAAAGGATGACAGACAGAAAAGGATGACAGAAGATTGAAACAGTGAAAGAAATGAACACAAGAGAAATTAAGTTAATAAAAATGGACATGACAGTCTGTTGTGGTCTACTCTTGCTTATTGCCACTAACATTACTTAACAGTATAAAATAAAAAGAGATCAGGTACTAGAGCCAAGGGAAGACCAAGAAAAAGATGGATAGACAATATCAAGACCACTCTACATAAAAACAGATATAACACAACAAGGGCGACTCATCTGGCCCTGGAACGTATATTAAAGCTCCCACCCCTACGCTTAACGGCAAGAGTGGACAACCAATACCATCGTCCATCTGGGAAATGACAATAGACTTAAGTATGTCATTCACAGTACCGTATGCCATCTCTAACCATCTTTAAAAAGTTATCTTCTTCTTCGTTCTTTATGACCAATTGTAATCACTCTTTGTGATATGTTTGATCTTTGCCAAGAACGTATATACGTTGCACATTTGTTTGTAGGCCCCTAAACGCATAGACTTCTACACGTTTAGGACAAATGCATCCGATTTCAGCCACACCTCCCTAGTCGCCTCTTACGACATGCGTGGCAGGTAACAGTGGTTCTATTCTTTACACCCCAAATTTGGGCCCCGGTAACCACTCGGGCGTTTAAAAAGTTGTAAAAGTTATAATAGCCCCTAGCCCACTGGAAGTCACTATGTCAATGCACTTCAAACGTCACAGAAACCAAATGAATACTATTAAAATTGTCCCTACCTCTGACTGATTCTTCCAAAGGCCGCTTGTTATAAGAAAAGTATGGTGGGCATGTGGTCTTGCCTCCTGTCATGGCATCCGGGGACAGAGTATTACCCAGCATACCCTGCAAGATGAAGGAAAAATGGCAATGAATGAGAAATCAAAGATTCAAAGTAAAAAGATAACACACCATACACTGCAACTTAGTTAGCTTGGTAGGTAGCTCATTATTTATTCAGTTAGGTTTGGTAGTGTTTATAGAGTTGAGAGTTTATATTTCAGTTGATACTTGTTTAGTTTAAATTTAACTTTAATTGTTAGCAGTGGCGGCTCGTCATTAAGGCCAGTAGGCCGGGCCCCACAAAAATAATGTATAACGTGTATTTATTATTTTATAAATTAAAATATAGCAATCCAAAACCATGATTTTTGGGGAAAATTTGTGTCTGGTCCCACCAACAAACATGATCACGAGCCGCCACTGATTGTTAGTTTTGGCTTAGAATAGTGTCAGTTTAGTTTTTGTATCTATCTATCTATAGTACTCCAATGCTATATTGAACCAATTCTTATGTATGGCAGCGAATCATGGACACTGAACAAACAATCAATACGATCATTGGAAGCCACAGAGATGTGGTTTTACAGAAGAATGTTGAGAATTCCATGGACAGCAAAGAAAACAAACGTGGAGGTTTTAAATCAGGCCTGCACACAAAGAAACCTTATCAAAAGAATAAGAATCCGACAATCAAGGTTCTTCGGGCATATAATGCGAAGAGAAGGTTTAGAACATTTGGTGACTACAGGTAAAATTCAGGAAGGAGAGATCGTGGAAGACAGAGGAGAAGATGTTGGATGGCCTGACATCATGGTTCGACAAAATATCGACGTCAGAACTGATTACATGCACCAAGCAAAGAGAGTTGTGGAGAGACATGATCGCCTACGCAGGCAGGCATGGCACTTGATTGATTGATCTATCTATACCCTCTTTATGTCCCGATTGACACGTACGGCTTCCACAAGAGACTTCCACTGTCGCCATTCTGCTGCCTTTCTACCAACCGTCTCCCACGTCAGGCCACACTCCTTCAACTCTCTCTCCAACGTTCTTCTCCGTGTTTCTTTTGGACGTCCAGCCCTCTTCTTCACATCCGCTGTCCATCTGAGAATTGTTCTAGCTAATGCCCCCACTGGCATACGACATACATGTCCAAACCACCTCCATCTTCATCTCTTAATGATGGTCTCCAAGGATGCACAGTCTGTTCGTTTCAAAAGCTCCTCATTTGTTATGGTATTTAGTTTATGTTTAGTCTCGTTTAATTTTAGGATAGTTTAACTTAAGTTGTAGTGTAAGTTTAGTTATAGTATAAGTTTAATTACGTTTAAGTAAGTTAAGTTTATCTGTAGTACTAGTACTATTGTAAACTTTAGTTTTGCTTGACATTAGTTTCAGTTTAGGTTTAGGTTACTTTTGCCTTCATTTAGCTTTAGTTTAGTTTTAGGTAAGTTTAGTTTTAAGTAAGTTTAGTTAAACGTTAGTTTAGTTTAACTTTAGCTTATATTTAAATGTTGTTTTAGGGTAGTTGTAAGGTGAGGTGAATTTAGTTTTTAGATTTAGTTGTAGTGAGTTTAGTTTTAGATTTAGTTGTAGTGAGAGTTTAGTTGTAGTGTGAGTTTAGTTTTAAATTTAGTTGTGAGAGTTTAGTTGTAGTGAGTTGAGTTTTAGATTTAGTTGTGAGAGTTTAGTTGTAGTGAGAGTTTAGTTTTAGATTTAGTTGTAGTGAGAGTTTAGTTGTAGTGAGTTTAGTTTTAGATTTAGTTGTAGTGAGAGTTTAGTTGTAGTGTGAGTTTAGTTGTAGTGAGAGTTTAGTTGTAGTGAGAGTTTAGTTGTAGTGAGAGTTTAGTTGTAGTGTGGGTTTAGTTTTAGATTTAGTTGTATTGTAAGTTACATCCTTTTTTCCGATCCAGAAGCACTTGAGCTTTCAGCTCTTCGACTCGGTGCCATGGGCCTCGTAACCCTTCGGTTCGGTGCCACGAACACCGTAAATCTGGAGAACCTGTGGCTTTTCTATCAGCCCGCGGAATTGAGCCGCACTCACAGGGGGCTTGTCACCCGACGTCCAACGTGCTACGAACACGCTGGGTAAGCGGACCAGTTACATCATTAACCCCCTTCGCTATTCTGAGCAGAAATACTGGCTCGTAATATTTGTTAACGTGACGCATAGCCTGTATACTTGCTATTGTAAAGTCCATGTGTCCGGAGCTAAAGTAAATTACGAAATGAAAGGGTTAATCCATCTTCTCCGTGGTCTTTCTATTCTCCTCTTTGCGGGATACATCCTTCCATAATGGTCTTCTCCAACTCTTTCATGTTTCTTTATATGCCCAAAATATTTCAATTTTCTCATTTTTTGTACTGATCTGATAAAAATGCCCGCCTGCCCAGCGTGCTCGTAGCGCGTTGGACGACGGGTGACACGCCCTCTGTGAGTGCGGTTCAATTCCGCGGATTGACAGAAAAGCCACAGGTTCTCCAGATTTACGGTGTTCGTGGCACCGAACTGAAGGGTTACGATGTTCATGGCACCGAACCGAAGTGCTGAAAGCTCAAGTACTTCTGGATCGGAAAAACTGATGATACAAAAATAACAACAAACTATGTTAGCAACAATTAGCACACTTTTGACCAGGCTTAACTAAATGTGCTTACTTGAGGAGATCCTGAGACAAGCTGAAGTGAGCCGATATCATCAATGCGGTACGCTCTCACTTATGTGATACAGGCAAGTCTCAGACACTGGAACGAGTGCGGGAATTAGGAATTACGTTTGGACATGCCAGACAGTGTCGTCTTCGTGGTAGAAAAAGATATATTAATCCACTTCTCATGGGTACGATGAGCAAGTGGACTTTGGGATGGCTGCTGCAGCGGAGGACAGAGGGCGAACGGGAATGCCCAATGGGACATGACGTCAATCGCATAACATAACATAACATAGCATAACATAACATACCATAAATGAGCTTACCTGTGGAGGTAGTCCATCTCTGGTATAGACAGACCTGGAATACATTTCACTCCCTTTATCTGTGGAAAAACAAACTTTAGTTGGCTTCAAAATGTTGATAAGTGTCAAGTCTTAGATGCTTCTTCTTCTTCGTCCCTAGCGAGGCATAGGTCCACAACCAAGTTTTTCCACATCCTCCTGTCCAAGACCATATTTCCCATATCTTTTCCATCTTTCCATATTTTCTTACATTCTGTTTCCTTCAACACCCTCCTCCAGATGTTCCTGGGTCTTCCATTATCTCTAATACCATGCGGGTTACATATGAGGGTCTGTCTCGTGATACTGTCAGGAGGTCTCCTCAGTGTGTGTGTCCTATTCATCACCTCCTTCTGCCACTTATATCTTATTCCACCTGACGTTGTTTTTGCTCTATCCTATAGTTTTTTGTTTGTGATCCTGTCATACCATCGATCCTGGCAAGAAAATGTATCAAATTTTATAAAAAAGCGCCGCTGGAACTACATCGGCCACACACTTAGAATGGATGAGAAGAAGACTCCCTTACCAATCCCTCATATGGACACCAGAGGAAAAAGAAAACGAGGAAGACCAAGAGAGACTCTGTAGAACCATCACCAGAAGGCTCAACGATGGCCTATAACATTAAAGACCTAAAACAGATAGCAACGAACCGCGAGACATGGAGAACTATGACCTCTGCCCCATGCGCCGCCCACAGGCCCAAGAGGAAAGACTAACTAACTAACATACCATCGCAGATGGAGTATCCTTCACATGCATCTATTGATGAATCATACTGTCTATTTATTTCTTGTCATGCTAATAGCAAGTAATGGTTAGTCACTAAATGTTTTGTTATTGTACGCCTACTATGAATTCATGACGCCTAATATAGCATCTCTTACTGATTTTTGAGTGAATGCTTTCTTTCCTTATCACAAGAGTTCAGTGCCGTGGGTATATTTTTTCAGTATGATGCAAGTCTTCGAAATGCCGCCCCTGTAAATGTTTTAATGTTTTTTAAATAACCTTCAATTGTAATTTTGATTTTGCTGCTTATGCCGCCCCTGTTGATTCCACCCCCGTTGATGCCGCCCCTGTTTGTGCCGCTTGGTGCAGCGCCTCTCTTCATCATAGCACCGCACGGCCCTGCCAGAGTTCCTCACCATTTAGGCGAGTCATACTCCGACTTTAGAGGTACTTGCAATTTAAATCTAAGTAAAGGATCAAAGTGTCCTGTGGTCTAACAGTGTAGGCAATTTTTTTTCAAAATTCACGCATAGTGAACAGGTATGACAGACACTACTATCACGAACAGTGAACAAGTATACACACACACAGTGAACAAGTGTACACGCACAGTGAACACGTGTACACATAGTGAACAAGTATACACGTGTCAGTAATAGAAACAGCAATAATAGTGAAGACAAGCTTTGAGAGAGATGTGATTCCAATTACCTTCTGTAGGCCCGGGACCAAGAAAATGTTCCATATGTTCTGCTCCGTTTCCATTGTACTGTCCTCGGTGATCATCATACTGTCAATAAGATAAGAGATGTGTGGGTGTGTGGATTAATAGAAGAGATGTGTGGGTTAATAGAAGAGATGTGTTTGTGTGTGGATTAATAGAAAAGATGTCTGGGTGTGTGGATTAATAGAAGAAATGTGTGGACGTGTGAATTCTTTCTCTCTCTATCTCGTTCTCTCTCTCTCTCGCGATCACCGCTTAGACAGATGTGCCAGATTTCCCCATAAATTCTGCTGTTGTTTTAGACTCGTCCTCCTACAACTTCTCATTTAGCTTGATATTTTCCGGTCAGGTTTCGTTCCTTAGGCCTGCTAGCAGTGGGCAGTTTTGCAGTAGGTGCTCTGTCGTCATGCCCGCCTTCTCGCAGTGGCACAGGCTAGTTGTGCACATTTTTAAATTTGTTGTAAAGGTGGGACCGGAGTCTGTTATGGCCGGTACGGAGACGGAATATGACAACTTGTTTGCTACGGGACAGACCAAAGTACCAATCTTTGGCGCAGTGTTGAGAGTGGTCTTGCGACCAATTCTATCTATATTGCCATCCGATGGTTGTCTTAGCTCGTGGATAAATAGAAGAGACGTGTGGATGTGTGGATTAATAGAAGAGACGTGTGGATGTGTGGATTAATAGAAGAGACGTGTCGATGTGTGGATTAATAGAAGAGACGTGTCGATGTGTGGATAAATAGAAGAGACGTGTCGATGTGTGGATTAATAGAAGAGACGTGTCGATGTGTGGATTAATAGAGAGTGATGTGTGGATTAAAGAGAATGTGATGTGTGGATTAATAGAAGAGATGTGTGATGTGATTAATAGAAGAGATGGATGTGTGGAGTAAATAGAAGAGATGTGTGGATGTGTGGATTAATAGAAGAGATGTGGATGTTAATAGAAGTGATGTGTGGATGTGTGGATTAATAGAAGAGATGTGTGGATGTGTGGATTAATAGAAGAGACGTGTGGATGTGTGGATAAATAGAAGAGATACGTGGAGTTGTGGATTAATAGAGAGATTGTGTGGATGTGTGGATTAATGAGAGATGGGGATTGTGGATTAATAAATAATTAGTGACGGCAATTGAGCAGGTGAAGTGTGGATGGAGGTGAGTGTTTAGTGCGTGAGGTGCTAGGTGAGTGTAGGCTAGTGTGAGTGCTTTAGCGTAGTGCTTGTGCTTAGTGGGAAGTATGAGTGTTTAGTGCGAGAGTGTGAGTGCTTAGTGCGTGAGTGCTTAGTGCGTGAGTGCTTATGTGATGCGTGAGTGCTTTAGTGCGTGAGTGTGAGTGTTTAGTGCGAGAGCATGAGTGCTTAGTGCGCGAGTGTGCGCTGGTTAATTGATACCTCAGTACCGCTAAGTGAGTCAGTAGCGCTAAGTAAGTCAGTACCGCTAAGTGAGTCAGTAGCGCTAAGTGAGTCAGTACCGCTAAGTAAGTCAGTACCGCTAAGTGAGTCAGTAGCGCTAAGTGAGTCAGTAGCGCTAAGTGAGTCAGTATCACTAAGTGAGTCAGTAGCGCTAAGTGAGTCAGTATCACTAAGTGAGTCAGTAGCGCTAAGTGAGTCAGTACCACTAAGTGAGTAAGTACCACTAAGTGAGTCAGTAGCGCTAAGTGAGTCAGTAGCGCTAAGTGAGTCAGTTACTGAATGATTTAGCGAGTTCTTCTGTTTATTTCTATCCGCTCCTTCTGGAGCATAGGGGTGAACGGTTGTTCTACTCTTTCCCTAAACTTTTGCTGATTTCTTTATGACTTCTCATGATATTCCGGCATCCGTCAGTTCCGGAAGAAAACTTTGTCTTCATGTCTGTTTATGGTGTCCTCTGTCAAGTCACTCTGTCTACAATTTTCTCTCTCTCCTCTCTATCTATCTATCTATCTACCACTCCTATCGTTTCCTTCGATTTTACCGGTTGTCACAATGTGTTCTAAACCTCCCCTAATTATCACGTGTCCGACATATGGTGACTGCCTCTTTCTTATATTGATAATGGGTTCTATATGTATCCTGACCTCATTAAATGCATCCACATTCGTCATTTTAGCAGTAAAATCAGTATTAAATATTTTTAAAATAAACAAAATGTAAAAATAAAATAATTTTAAACAAAGAACTTACTCTACTATCAAATCCTGGTGGTTGACCGCTCCAAGAATTGGGTTCAGTCATGCCTGAATGAATTAACAAGTTAATATATGCATAAATGGATACGCTAAGATTATAATATGCATCGTTAATTGTAAGACAAGAATACGGGGTTGTAACCCTTTAGCTGCTAAGGACATATAAATACGTTTTCCCCAATCACTTCTAAAGACGCATTAACACGTCAGTTATTATCTCTCCTCTTTGGACTAAAGACGTGTTAACACGTTATACATTGCTACTGTCACTGCTATAGGCGTACATTCACGTTTGTGACCTAGAAACAAAGAGTAGCTATTTTTAGCTCAACCTTCAGAAAGTATGTAGCAGCGAAAGGGTTAAGACTCCCAGGTGCCCGCCTGCCCAGCGTGTTCGTAGCGCGTTGGACTACAGGTGACAAGTCCTCTGTAAGTGCGGGTTCAACTCGGCGGACTGGCAGAAAAACTACAGGTTTCCCAGATTTACGGTGTTTGTGGCACCGAGCCGAAGGGTTACGATGTCCATGACACCGAGCCTAAGAGCTTTCAACTCAAGTGAGCTTTCACCCCAAAAGGTAAAAAAGTAACCTGGGCGTGGGTGCCAGTAATTATACACTGCTACAGAAACATAGACAGGTCAAAAATGTAAATTGTTAACGATGATTCGGATGCTATGACAGTAGGATCGAAGTGAGTGGATATATTTTGTCTAGCTTATGTCTCCTTGGGCACAACTACTGATGATGATGATGATGATGATGATGATGTTGATGATGATGATGATGATGATGTTGATGATGATGATGATGATGTGATGATGATGATGATGATGATGATGATGTGATGATGATGATGATGATGATGATGATGATGATGATGTGATGATGATGATGATGATGATGATGATGATGATGATTGATTTATGATGATGATGATGATGATGATGATGATGATGATGATGAAAACTTAGAAATATGTCGAGGTATGGTAAGTTAGCAAAATGTTGAGTTATGTAAACTTAAAAAAACTGAAGACCACGTGTGAAATGAAATCCTTAAGGAAGGCAGTGGGAGTCACCAGGAAAGATAGACTACGAAATGAGGACATCAGAAGTAGAGTTTGCATAACTTCATCCACCGAATATATCGAATGACAACAAATGCAATGGTTTGGACATTTAATAAGAATGAAATACAACCAACCTCCAATAACAGCATACAATAAAAAGAGATCGGGTACTGGAGCTAAGGGAAGACCAAGAAAAGGATGGATAGACAATTTCAAGACCACACTACATAAACACGGATATAACACAACAAGGGCGACTCATCTAGCCCTAGAACGCAAATTAAAGCTCCCATCCCTACGCTTAACGGCAAGAGTGGACAGCCAACTACATCTTCCACCTGGGAATAGACATTAGACAATAGACAATAAAAGAACTGAAGAAGAAGAACTGAAGAAAAAAGGGCGTCTGGCCGAATGGAATAAAAGGCGGCTCCCATGCGGGAGACCCGTCCACCGTAAGACAAATAGCTTTCTCCGTCGGGGCATAAAGAAAATTCTAACCTGAACAGCTTACTGAACACTGCCCTAAAAGCGGTATTATGAAGTAGTTAAGATTATCCGGAATTATGTGGGAGTATGAAGAAACATTTGACGGAGAACGGGAGGCGAGAGAGTGGAGACACAAAGAGAGAGCCCGAGATTGAGTACAATAATGAGAAAGTGAGAGAGAAGAAAAGTAAGAGTGAGGGAAGTAGTGAAAGTACGAGTGAGAGTAATAGTGAAGAAGAAGAAGAAGAACTGATAGCGGATTGGTAGAAGTACTTGAGATTACTTAGGAGCACGAAGAGTGTACGGAAGCGAGTGAGAGAGAGAAAGAAAGAAAGAAAGAAAGAGATGATAGAAAGCAGTTAAATTAGGGCAATAGAGAGAGTGAGAGGAAGAAATGAAATGAGGAAGCCCATGAGTGAAAGAGCATGCACTTGAGAGAAGTGTGAGTAAGAGATGGGGAGATTAAAATCAACTAATATATATTGATAGTACAGAGAGTTGAAGTAATTGGAAGTGAGAGAAAGAGTGAGGGAAAGTGAGAGAAAGAATGAGAGAAAGAGTGAAAGAGTGAGAGAAAGAGTGAAAGAAATAGTGAGAGAAAGAGTGAGAGAAAGAGGAAAGAAATAGTGAAGAGAGGAAAGAAAGAGTGAGAATGAAAGAGATTGAAGAGTGAGGAAAAGTGAGAGAAAGAGATTGGAAATATGAGAAAGATGAGAGAAAGAGTAGAGAAAAGTGAGAGAAAGAGTGAGGGAAAAATGAGAGAAATATGAGAGAAAGAGTGGGAGAGAAAAAGTGAGAGAAAGAGTGAGAGAAAAGAGGAGAGAAATGATGAGAGAAAGAGTGAGAGAAAGAGTGAGAGAAAGAGTGAGAGAAAGAGTGAGAGAAAGAGTGAGAGAAAGAATGAGAGAAATAATGAGAGAAAGAATGAGAGAAAGAGTGAGAGAAAGAATGAGAAAAGAAGAAATGAGAGAAAATGAATGAGAGAAAGAATGAGAGAAAGAGTGAGAGAAAGAATAAAAGAAAGAATGAGAAAGAGAGAGAGAAAGAATGAGAGAAAGAGAGAGAGAAAGAGTGAGAGAAAGAATGAGAGAAAGAATGAGAGAAAGAATGAGAGAAAGAATGAGAGAATGAGAGAAAGAATGAGAGAAAGAATGAGAGAAAGAGTGAGAGAAAGAATGAGAGAGATGAGAGAAAGAAGAGAGAAAGAATGAGAGAAAGAATAGAGAAGAAGAGAGAAAGATGAGAGAAAGAATGAGAGAAAGAATGAGAGAAAGAATGAGAGAAAGAATGAAAGAAATAATGAGAGAAAGAATGAAGAAAAGAGTGAGAGAAAGAATGAAGAGAAAAATGAGAGAAATAATGAGAGAAAGAGTGAGAGAAATAATGAGAGAAAGAGAGAGAGAAAGAATGAGAGAAAGAATGAGAGAAAGAATGAGAGAAAGAATGAGAGAAAGAATGAAAGAAAGAATGAGAGAAAGAATGAAAGAATGAGAGAAAGAATGAGAGAAAGAATGAGAGAAAGAATGAGAGAATGAAAGAAAGAGTGAGAGAAAGAGTGAGAGAAAGAATGAGAGAAAGAATGAAAGAATGAGAGAAAGAATGAGAGAAAGAATGAGAGAAAGAATGAGAGAAAGAATGAGAGAAAGAATAGAGAAATAATGAGAAATAATGAAATAGTGAGGAATATTCCAACGTAATTAACAACACTGTTCACGGAAACATGGAAGGCAAGCAACCCCCCACAGAGATCAAATGGGAAATATTCTAGAGTCCCACAGGAACAACTTGTCACCCGTTACTTAATCCAATTAAAATGGCGGTGAGTAAAATGAGAGCAGAATGAATCCAATGTCCCATAGGAATGTCTCGTTCCATCTCTCTCCTACGTGAGTCCATCCTCCTTTCTTCCTAATCATTATCTGACTTCTCAGAAACACTCTTTGTTTGTGCCAAGTGGTTTGCCTTTTCTTGGTTTAAAAGCGAATTCAATGTACCGACGTTGTTATGTTACAGTATTTTCAGAGAACTTCTAAGATATTCCTGGACTATGGAGTTCCTCTTTATGCAGTGTTAAGCAATTTGTCTTTGCGAGAAGGACAGAAGCAATGGACCCGTTGATTAATCTTCCGGTCAAATTCATTTTCTCAGAGACTTGGATATTTAGCCTGAGCTATGGAGTTCCTATTTGTTTGATTGATCTGCGCTAAGTAAGTAAATGTCATCTGTTTGACTGGAGAAGACAACATGTCATATGTGAGTAAACCCTTTGAATGAGTTAACCCTTCGCTTTAAAACATTCATGATTTATCTCCAAGAAATGATTGATATTCATTGATCGCCTGCTAAGAAGATACAACTATTGTTGATTGATTGATCTGCGCTAAGAAGATACAACTATTGTTGATTGATTGATCTGCGCTAAGAAGATACAGCTATTGTTGATTGATTGATTGATAGGACCATCATCTTCTTCTTCTTCTGTACGTTCGTTCTTTACGACCAATTTGAATCACTCTTTGTGATATGTTTAATCTTTGCCAAGAACGTGTATACGTTGCACATTGGTTTGTAGGCCCCTAAACGCATAGACTTCTACATGTTTAGGACATGTGCATCCGATTTCAGCCAAACCTCCTTAATCGCCTCTTACGACATGCGTGGCAGGTAACAGTGGTTCTATTCTTTACACCCCAAATTTGGGCCCCGGTAACCACTCGGGCGATAGGACCATCATGATTGCACTTGGTGAGTAACCATGTATGCTCCGATCTCTTTCTTACACATGAAGATCTCAGCTGCATGCACAAAACCGTAGCACCGGCGAAGGGTTCCGATGTAATTTAGAAGATATATTGTAGGAATTTTATTTTAAATCGTTTTTTTATGAAGTTTGCTAGGCAGCGACTTTCCAGCCTGTTCGCTTCGATTTTGAACTGTCAATGGTTCTTTTACGTGCTCAACTTGAACATGGGACCTACGTTTTATCGTCCGTCTCCGATAGGAGTTGGAACTAGATCAGGGTCTCTGGAAAAATATCCCGATGGCTCCCGAGGAGCGAACAGGTTACCTTTGGACGATGGACGAGAACTTAACATCTACGTTACATAGACTACTACCTTGGACATGACAGAGTAACGAGCGTGTCGACTTTCTTCATAGACTACACACCTGGAGCGATGCGAACGGAGTAACGAGCGTGTCGACTTTCTTACATAGACTACACACCTGGACATGCAGAGTAACGAGCGTGTCGACTTTCTTCATAGACTACACACCTGACTGCAGGTAACAGCGTGTCGACTTTCTTGCATAGACTACACACCTGGACATGCAGAGTAACGAGCGTGTCGACTTTCTTGCATAGACTACACACCTGGACATGCAGGTAACGAGCGTGTCGACTTTCTGCATGACTACACACCTGACAGCAGAGTAACGAGCGTGTCGACTTTCTTGACTAAACAATGACCCGACAGAAGCGGGCAGAAGTATGGACAGAGCCGATATCATCAATGCGGTACACTCTCATTTATATGATATAGGCGAGTCTCAGACACTGGATCGAGTGCGAGAATTAGAAGTTTGGACATGCCAGACAGTGTTGTCTTCATGGTAGAGATAGAAGGTATACTAATCAACTTCTTATGTGTGTAGTGAGTAAGTGGAATTTAGGGTAGCTGTTGTAGCGGAGGGCAGAGCACGAATGGGAATGCCCAGTGGCGGCTCGTGGTAATTTTTCTTCGTGGGACCAGACACAACTTTTCGGAAAAATCATGGTTTTGAAGTATTTACTATTATTTGTCTATTCGGGGAAGTTATTCCTCCTTTAGATTATTGCTGGGGCCGGGCCCCACTGGCCCTTAATGACGAGCCGCCTGTGGGAATGCACAATGTAACATAAGGTCGATAACATAACATAACGTTCGTAAAAGGAATAAATTCTCAGAATGCGTGTTACACGATTAGATAAGTGAATTAACTGTAACAGTACCAGGTAATGGTTGTTTTAGTGTGTTATATAATATATAGGGGTGAGCCGTCGGAGTGGTTACCGGGGCCCAAATTTGGGGTGTAAAGAATAGAATAACTGTTACCTGTCACGCATGTCGTAAGAGGCGACTAATGAGGTTTGGGTGAAATCGGATGCATGTGTCCACTAGGAATGCTAACCGAAACAAATGCTTGCAGAAAACGGATGCACCAGGCCGTAAGGCGCATAACATGATGCAACGACCCTCACAATGAGGAATGGGACAACGGATTCTACGGTCGCCAATCTGCCTCGGAGATTTAACCACGCAGTAAGAATGTCAGACCTACCATCACAAGGTTGGCTAAAACTTACTGCGGGAAGAGGTCGGCACAAACAGGGAAGCAGATATCATAGGAATTATATCCTACAGAACTGTCCCCAGTATGCAGACTTGAGGAGAAAGAGGTGGCCCACTTACACTAGCGTCCAAGACAAACTGTATGGCGTGGCTGATAATCTGAGGCAGACGGCTGCCTTTATTAGAGAATCCGAAATCCCAATCTAGTGAGAACGCAGAAGATAAACTGTATGGCGTGGCTGATAATCTGAGGCAGACGGCTGCCTTTATTAGAGAATCCGAAATCCCAATCTAGTGAGAACGCAGAAGACAAACTGTATGGCGTGGCTGATAATCTGAGGCAGACGGCTGCCTTTATTAGAGAATCCCATGGGGACTGCCTAGAGTAGTTGATAGTAGCTCGGCCTGCTAGCTGTGAGACGCCTCATAGCTCGGGTTCGAACCTACTGTCCGGCATTTGTTCGAGTCCCCTGGTCTTACTCAGGACGATAACGTGAGTACCTCTGAAGTCGGAGAAAATCTGCCTGTATGGCGAGGGAATACTAATTACGAGTACATTGAGCACACGGCTGCCATTGTAAGAAATTGGAAAAACGGATTTTCACGCAAAAATCAGTTTCAGAGATGAAACTTCGTCTGAGTTGAAAGCGGACGAACGAAAAAAAAAAAAAAAGAGAATCCCATATCTCAATCAGTGAGAACGCAGAAGACAAACTGTATGGCGTGGCTGATAATCTGAGGCAGACGGCTGCCTTTATTAGAGAATCCCATATCTCAATCTAGTGAGAACGCAGAAGAAGAAGTTGAAGAATATATCCAAAATACTTCATTTTTCCTACATTTCTTTGTAGCATCAGCCAGTTTTCTTTGAATTTGAGTTTTTCTGCATAGTTCTATTTGCTCTCTTCTCTGTCCATGATATTTGGAATACTCTTCTGTAACAAAATAGTATTTAGAGTATTTTCAGAGAATTCGGAGTATTCAAAAGTATATAAATGTTTTTCACTGCCTTGTTAAATGTCCATGCTTCACACCCATACGTTGGGAATATGCGTGCTCTCAGTATTCTTATCTTTGTTTTATTCTCTGTTTAATTCCATACTGTATTTAGTTGTAAAAATCGCCCAGTGGTTACCGGGGCCCAAATTTGGGGTGTAAAGAATAGAACCACTGTTACCTGCAATGCATATCGTAAGAGGCGACTAAGGAGGTTCGACTGAAATCGGATGCACATGTCCTAAACGTGTAGAAGTCTATGCGTTTAGGGGCCTACCAAACCAATGTATACACGTTCTTGGCAAAGATCAAACATGTCACAAAAAGTGTTTAAAATTGGTATTAAAGAACGAACGCAAAGAAGAAGGAGAAGAAGTTGTTTTAAATTATTGTAAAGCATTACGTAACATTATTTACTCATTTCTCTCTCTCTCTCTCTCTCTTTTCATTTTACTAAAGTCGCGCCAGTTTGATGTTTTTTTCTCCGTTTTTTTTTTCTTCAAACCAACACGTTGGAAACAACACAATTACGATCCCCCTATAGAAATTCGTCAGAAAACATCGTTGCCCTTAGTTGACAGTTTCTTGAGAATGGTCTCCCCTGCTAGGCGATGCCAATACCAGATGGCGCTCCATTCATTCATGCACTGCCCTGTGGGATTGCTTTCACCGTTCGCTGGTTCCGGTTGGCCATTTGAGTTCTGTAATTGTTGGAATTTTTGTACACTTAATTAATCATCAGAATGAACTGGCTGTGTTTAAGCAGTCGATAGAGGGGACGGAACGAAGATATGGCTGACGCGTGAGCTAGTCGACTAAACTGGTGAAACCAAACCTGTTGCTTGAGAATGTAAATAGACAAACTTGTCTGGTGTTCAATGGAGCATGTATAATTCAATGAAACATCTGTTGTTGAATGAAACATCTGATGAAAGGAAAAAACGTTTTTCTTCTGTCGTTACACTGCTACCGGGATGTTGCCCAGTGTCGATGTTTTCATTTGTCCTTGGGCGCTGTTCTGTCGGCTTGTTCCATGTGTTTTTATTGCTGCTCCTTAACAGGATTCCGTTATGCCATCTAGCCATCTTTTTCGTGGTCTTCCTCTTGCCTTCTTTCTTGATGTTCTGTTGTAGAGGACTCAAGGATACTAACTGCACATAATGAACAACCACTATCACAGGATGAACATGTACATTCTTATCGTATACCTGAATTCACTTTAAATGCTCTTGTTGAGCCTGCCTTCATTATTAAAGTTAATTGCATATCCTTTACAGGACTTTGCGAACCAACCCCAGCTTTGTAACGCTGTTTGTGATTTTTCTAGACATTATTACGTTCAGTATTTTGCCATTGCTTTCAGAACAGGTTAGAAACAAAGTCCTTTTGGTAAAATCCATGCGAAACAATTTGCAACCAAACTGTCCGAAGCGTGATTCGAACTCAGAACGTCGAGGTTAATAGACCGAGTCACTAACCCATAGGCCACAGACGCCACCGCCTTCATTATTACGTAGCTTTAACTTGAAGTGTATAAACTTTGGCAAACTCTGATGAGGCGTTTACTAGTTCCATATTTTCTTAACTCCTAGTGGACCAGAACGCAAATATTTTTTTAGAGTATAAAAACGCCCTTTAGTGTGGCGTTTGGTACACGAGGAGTTAAACAATCCTTAGCATATTCCTGCGACCGTGTCTAAAGCTTTCTCCTGGTCTTTAAATCAACTTTGCATGTCATGTTCAATTTCTTTTGTTGTCAGTTGCTTAACTGTGAATATTGCATCTGTGCAGTTTATGCTTGACCTAAAACACATCTGATCTTCTAAAACACATCAAATCTTCTAAAACACATCAAATCTTCTAAAACACATCAGATCTTTTAAAACACATCTGATCTTCTAAAACACATCAGATCTTCTAAAACACATCAAATCTTCTAAAACACATCAGATCTTCTAAAACACATCAGATCTTCTAAAACACATCAAATCTTCTAAAACACATCAGATCTTCTAAAACACATCAGATCTTCTAAAACACATCAAATCTTCTAAAACACATCAAATCTTCTAAAACACATCTGATCTTTTAAAACACATCTGATCTTCTAAAACACATCAGATCTTCTAAAACACATCAAATCTTCTAAAACACATCAGATCTTCTAAAACACATCAAATCTTCTAAAACACATCAGATCTTCTAAAACACATCAGATCTTCTAAAACACATCAGATCTTCTAAAACACATCAAATCTTCTAAAACACATCAGATTTTCTAAAACACACATGATTCCCTATAACACATATGATCGTATAGAATCCACCAGTAAAAAAAACTCAACCAGAACTATAACAATACTAATCGTTCTACCCAATACGACAGACATATGATAAGAAAGTCAATATTTTGAATTCATCATCATCATCATCAAGTAGCGTGTCCTTTCCGAAACTTGGCTCCCATGACAGCAGTCCTGAAAAAACTCTCTGTTCTGTGCAAGTTGACGGGCGTCAGCAGCAGTCATTCTCAGATCATCAATGATATCTTGCACCCATCGTCTTTTAGGTCTTCCTCTCATTCTTCTTCCAGGCACCATTCCCTTCAAAATTATCTTCTCTAGGCACTCATGTCGTTTGATGTATCCGAAATATTTCATTTTCCTTGATTTTATGCTCTTTAATAACCAACTCTCTTTAATGTCAAACTGTTGCAGAGCAGAAGTATTTTTTTTTTCTATCCATGATATTATAAGTACTCTTGTGTAGCATTTGCATTCAAAGGTATTAATGATCTCTACCGCTATTTTGAATTGGATGAAGGAAATTAAATGAAAAATAAAAATATCCTTAAACTAAATAACTAAAACCGTATGGAATGGAACAGATATCAAAACAAAGGGGAAACATATGAATATGAATTGTGGCATTTAGCAAGTATAAATGAGCTGGTAACTATTGATTGGCAAAACCCGTAATCAGCAAAAGTACATAGATTTACAAATAAAAACAATGACAAAATACAGCAACGTTTCGACTAACAAGGCCTTTATCAAGCAAACGAACAACAGGAGTGATAAATTTAAAAATCAAATGGACGACCAAAAACAAACGTTTCTAATGAAAATCTGGAATCTGCATTTAGCAAGGTAGTGGAAACGCGTTTATGTGTTTGTGAATATAAGTGTTACAGAAGAGCCCTTTGTATATATCATAGGCAGAGAAGAGAACAAATAGATATATCCAGAAAGAACTCAAAATTTAATAAAACTCAGAAAATTGAAGTGTTTTGGACAAATATAAAGACTTGAAGGATTGAAGAAGAACATTATGAAAGGAGCCATTACTGCAAAGAGAAGAGTAAAAACCACGGAGAAAGACCACGGAAAAGAGGGACTCAGGATGTAGTTGACGATTTGAGCATGACGACTGCAGAATATGCTGTTTTCATTACGATGATGATGAGGAGGATGATGATGGTGATGATGACGATTGTGGTTATGGTGGTGGGGATGGTGATAATGATGAAAGTGATAATGATGATGGTGATGATGATAAAACTAATTGCGATGGAAAACGTGTCATCTAATAACACAATATTACTTTAGAAACAACAGTATCGATTGATTGATTGATTGATTGATTTATAAGAACATCGTCATTGGACTTTTCTGAAAATCATGTGTGCTCCGATTTCTTTCTTACACAGCAAACTTTCAGTGGCGGTACCTGTACTTCGTTGCACATGAAATTGTCAACTAGAAATTTTAAAAGGTGGTAAACAAATTTGAAGGAGATCTTTTCCTAAATTTGTATTAATTATGTTAGCATGGAATGCGACTTTCCAACCTACCCCTATTGATGCTCAGCTGCTGAAGGTTCTTTTACATGCGCAAGTTGAACACGAGACATGCGCTTTATCATCCGTCTTCGATATGATTAGGACCTCTATTTCACTCAGATTTATATCAGGGATCAATGTAAAATAGTACGATCCCTTCTTAATGGATGTGAACTCGGTACTTCTAGTGTGTGAGGCGAATCCCGAGCTTCAACATCCCAAAGACAACCAAACCAGAAGTCTTAAAGTAAATAGACCGAGTCACTATTCCCTAGGCCACAGACACCACCGACCAGAAGTCTAGACTTTATAAATAAAGCAGTCTTTCTCAGCGAGGTCTGCTCATGCTCTTAGTTTACTGGTTATTGGTTACTAAACTGACGTCATTTCACTCCGGGCAGACCCATAGGTGCTCAGTCTCCCCAACAGATATCGAAGAGTATGCATACTGATGGTTCCTGTGACGCTCTGATTAAACACACCTCTCACTCTGCCTCTCGGGCATCCAGTTCGACTTGAACAACGGGTAACTCCAAACTGCTTAAATCGCTTCAACATCGATGTTAGTGTCATCATCCAACAGACAGTCGCGAAGAGACCGAAGAATATCCCCTTATCCATCTTCACCTCCCCAACAATCGATACTGTTGATGCAAGCTTGTCCGCTCTCTCATTACCATAAACACCCGCATGCCCAGGACAGTATATCCACGTAAGCCGCTGGAGGTTAGAAACTTCTATAGGCGACATCTACTCATACCGAAACCTGTCCTTCTGGATCTTGTGAAGCATTGACTGAGAGTCAGATACAACAACTGCCCCAGTAAATGAAGTCCCAGAGATCCAATGGAGGGCAGCAGTAATGGCCTCAACCTCCATCCTCATACTAGAAGTAGTTGTCCTGTATGCCCCACTTCGCTCTGCAACAACCCTACCATGCGCATTAGCCAAGAAACCCCAGCCGGATTTCTCACCATGTTGAACCGACCCATCGGTATATACAGTTTACTGTGGACCACAAACTGGACAGTCAGCTTCAGGTTTGTCAGGTTTTCTCAACGCTTAGTTTGTAGGTGGATTGTGTGTGGCAACATGATGCTTCACAGCTTAGCCAGGAGAATACAATCTTGCAGGACATGATCGGGTGTCTGTTCCGCCTGCTGACACTGGCAAAGATGTTTTTTGGCTTATTCCTAGTCTATGTAGGTGTTTGTCCCGTCTGTGACACTAGCAGAGGTTTCAACTCATTCCTAGTCAGTAGTGTCTGGAAACCAGCTGAAACTGGCAGAGAGGTGTTTGACTTATTCCTAGTCTATGTAAGTCTCTGCCCCGTCTGTTGACACTGGCAGAGAGGTTTTTGACTTATTCCTAGTCTAAGTATCTGTTAAGTCTGCAGACAGGATGCAGCTACTACAACACTACTAGCTACAACATCAGTTTGAACGACAGAGACAACAACTTACCTGGAGGTTTATATCCTTGTGAATAGATGTTACCAGCTTCTGTTGGACCATTTTTAACCCCACCACTACCACCGGGCACGGGCGGTGAAAACATCTGTGAAGAAACAAAGAAATAGTTGTTGCAAATGTACTGTACATTTGTCATATCTGAAATCTTTGTCTCTCTATGACTATCTATTTGTATCTCTCCTCCCTCTCTCTCTCTCTCTCTCTCTAGAATGTGACGCCCTTTGTGACTATTGCAGCAACAAATTGTCATGGAAAACCATCAGAATACTGCAGACCTTCGTAAATGAATGTTTACGTAGAATAGAGGAACTGAGATGGTACGATAAGATTGCGAAAGAGGAACTCAGAGAAAAAAACAAAGCAGATACCAGTGGAGAAAGAGCTCAGGAAGAGACGCTGGCGATGGATAGGACATATATTGAGAAGACTGACCGGAAGCATTGCAAGACAGGCACTGTTTTGGTACCCGCAGGAAATAGGAGATGGGGAAGGCTTGGAGAAGAGAGCTGGAGGTTGATATTAAAAAGATAGGTAAAACATGGAAAGAATTGGAAGGGATGACAAGAGAGAAGAAGAGCTGGAAGAAGTTTGTTGAAGACCTGTGCTCCGTTGTGAGTTGAAAGGTGAAGATGAAATTGTCATGGAATCCACAGGGAAAGTGAAAGAGAGTGAGGCCTAGAAACACACGGAGAAAAGATTTGGAGGCAGAGATTAAGAAATATACAGAAGAGCTGGAGGTAAAAACTAAATATAGGAAGACATGGCATGAGTTGGTTGAGGGCATATGCCTAATCGGGTTAAAGAGACACGAAATAGAGGGAGATTCTTCTCTGTTCTTGGATGTGTGTTCCAGCTATGATTAATTACTTCATGTTCCTGTTCTACTTTTGTCTTCCATGTCATTTGAGGTCTTCCACATTTTCGCTTACCATCTGGTATCCATCTCAGTGCAGTTTTCGTGAGAGATTTACTCTCCTTGTGTATCACATGTCTAATCTATCCCTAGAGTCTCGTATGGATGATGGTGCTCATATTCTCTTCTCGCCCGTGTGTTGCGGGCTCACAAGGGAACAAAATATTTGTAATAAAACGGAGGTCTCGTGATCAAGTTGAACACGTAACAGGATTATGTGGCAATTCCAAAATTGATAAGTTCAGGCTGCAAATGCGCTGCCCTCGGAAAAAATAATTTTAAATAAATGATTTAAATAAATTTTCGACACAAATTTTCAACATTTCGAAATAAAATTGGTGACCCTCGTCTCCGCTGAGCTGTTCATTCACTGCCGCTGTGGTCTTCTTGTGTAAGATATAGATCGGAGAACGCATGGTTTTTCACCGAAGTTCAATGATGATTGTTCCATAAATCAATGATTCAATTACTGCAAGTCTGCCCCATGCTAGCAGGCCTGAGAAACAAAACATGGCCGGAAAATACCGAGCTAAATGAGAAGTTGTACGGAAGGACGGAGTCCCTCCTTTTTCTTTGCGTTCGTTCTTTACGACCAATTTTAATCACTCTTTGTGATATGTTTGATCTTTGCCAAGAACGTGTATACGTTGCACATTGGTTTGGTAGGCCCTAAATGCATAGACTTCTACACGTTTAGGACATGTGCATCCGATTTCAGGCAAACCTCCTTACTTGCCTCTTACGACATGCGTGGCAGGTAACAGTGGTTCTATTCTTTACACCCCAAATTTGGGCCCCGGTAACCACTCGGGCGTACGGAGTCCCTAAAAACAATAGCAGAATTTATGAGGAAATCTGGTACATCAGTCTAAGCGGTGATCCCGAGAGAGAGAGAGAGATAGAGAGAGATAGAGATAGAGAGATAGAGATGAGAAGAGATAGAGAGATAGAGAGATAGAGAGATAGAGAGATAGAGAGAGAGAGATAGAGATAGAGATAGAGATAGAGAGAGAGAGATAGAGAGAGAGAGAGATAAGGAAGAGAGAGACAATCAAAACCAACAAGTAGAGTAATTAAACAAACGACGCAGCCGTTCGTGTCGACCTACACATCTTACGATCGAGCATACAAACAATTCGGGTTCGAATCCCGACCGAGTCACATATGCAATTTTGTCATGAGATTTCTAAGATTGTTGCTGAAGATAATATTTTGTTATGTTATGCGATCAACGTCATGGCACATTGGGCATTCCCATTCGTGCTCTATCCTCCGCTGCAGCAGCCATCCCAAAGTCCATTTGCTCACCGTACCCATGAGAAGTTGATTATTATATCTTCTCGCTCTACCATGAAGACGACACTGTCTGGCATGTCCAAACTTAACGCCTAATTCTCGAACTTGTTCCAGCGTCTGAGACTTGCCCATGTCACATAATTGAGAGCGTACCGTACCGCATTGATGATATCGGCTCTGTCCATACTTCTGTCCGCTTGAGTAACGCACATTGTTTGCAAGAAAGTCAGCACGCTCGTTACTCTGACTTCCAGCATGTCCAGGCGTGTACGGCCAAGTTATTTTCTTGAGATGTGATCTCCGAATGATGTCCACCTATTAAACCCGCATACTTCCATATTCAATCATTTTAAGCATTTTCATCGAGTCTGATATGATAGTGATAATGATGGAAATAATGATGGAGATAATGATAGAGATAATGATGGAGATAATGATAGATGATAATGATGGAGATAATGATGGAGATAATGATGGAAGATAATGATGGAAAAGTAATAATGGAGATAATGATAGTGATAATGATAGTGATAATGATGGAGATAATGATGAAGATAATGATGGAGATAGTGATGAAAATAATGATGGAGATAATGATTGTGTATTCTATGAAACGCTCTCAGCAGATGGTGTACCATCTTCGCCGACAGTGACGAAGCCATACAGAGAGAGATATCTCCTGTGTAATGAAGTGAATCCTTCACTTTAAGACTGGGTTTTTGAATGAAATGAACATCGTGGCATTTTCTTTATAGCACGTCACCATCAGCCACAGTAAATGAGTATTCGATTTCTTCTAGGCACCACTTATACGTTCAGTAGATTGTCATTGCTTTCTTTTTAGATACATAAAAATATTATATTTGTATTTCTCGTGTTCAATTATTACGTTATATAGGGCTTGAAGCAATTTCCCGTACCGCTCTATTCTTGGCAAATGGTTCAATTATTTTCTATAGAACTGAGTCTTTGAGTCTGATATTACGATGTGTCTTACGATGGGGGTAAAGCGAACAGAAAATCATGCAGAAATCAGGTTGTGCTGGCCGAGGGTCTTTGGGGTCTTTGGGAAAGAAGCTAGGCAAAAACATACGGGGCTGTAAGGGTTCATTAGTGTGAAGAATTCCAGAGCAAAGATCTCGACTGGATTGCTGAGCACGTACACTGCATACAGCTATGACTGAACTAAGCTATACTGCACTACGCTATGCTGTACTACGCTAGACTGCCTACGCATGACTGTCTAAAGACTGCGACTGCGTATGACGCACATACACTGCACTGACTGTACGTCATGATCTGTCATTGAACTATGACTGCACTACTATGACTGTACTGACGCTGTCATGACTAGTGTCACTGAGCTATGATGTCACTGAATATGATGTCACTAGCTATGATGTCACTGAGCTAATGTCACTGACTATGATGTCACTGAATGTGTCACTGAGCTATGACTGTCACTGACTAACTGTCACTGAACTAAGCTGTCACTGAACTAAACTGTCACTGAACTAAGCTGTCACTGAACTAAGCTGTCACTGAACTATGATGTCACTGAACTATGATGTCACTGAACTAGTGTCACTGAGCTGATGTCACGACTATGATGTCACTGAACTATGATGTCACTGAGCTATGATGTCACTGAGCTATGATGTCACTGAACTAAGCTGTCACTGAACTAACTGTAAATGTCACTGAGCTAGCTGTCACTGAGCTATGACTGTCACTGACCTAGCTGTCACGAACTAAGCTTCACTGACACTGTCTCACTGACTACGCCTCCTCTTACACTAGCTCTCATCACTGCCTACTACTACTGCCTTACACTACGCTCTCACTACACTACGCCTCACTACACTACGCCTCACTACACTACGCTCTCACACAGCTACACTACGCCTCACTACACTACGCTCTCGCTACACTACGCTCTCTCTACACTACGCTCTCACTACACTACGCTCTCTCTACACTACGCTCTCCTACACTACGCTCTCCTACACCCTACACTACGCTCTCTCTACACTACGCTCTCACTACACTACGCTCTCACTACACTACGCCTCACTACACTACGCTCTCCTACACTACGCTCTCCACGCCTCACACACTACGCTCCCTACACTACGCTCTCTACACCTACGCCTCCTACACTACGCTCTCCTACTACTCCACGCTCTCCACACTACGCCTCCTACACACGCCTCCGCCACACACGCCTCACTACACTACGCCTCCACACACGCCTCCTCCGCCTACACCTACGCCTCACACTACGCTCCCACACGCCTCACACACTACGCCTCACACCACTCCAACTTCTGCATATTTTTCCGGACAACAATTAACTCTTTTTTTAAAAACTCTTAATGCCTTTCTTGTTCTCTTTTCCAACCTCAATTCTCCCCAATATTCCTTTAACACCCTTCCCAGTTTCAAATTAGTACCCAGATAAACCTCGCATTATCGATCCTCCATAGTTCACACAAGCCTTGCCTACAGATATCACTAGAACAATCAAAGCAACAAAACCACAATCTAAATCTAGCGTCCAGCTGTTGCCAAGCCATCAGATAAATTAGCCCTGACTGAGGAGAAATGGGATATTCCGAAGAATGTGTGGTTTGTGCGCTGTCTATTTGGGGGGTACTTTGTTGTAGTGAGACTAAAGTGTAATGTTAGAGGTGAGGAGAACAAAGGAAATGTATGAGATTTTTATGGAAATGTATGATTTGTGTGCACCAGCTGCGCCGGTGTGCTGACAGGGCTCGCAAAAGGGAGCAAAGAATAGTAACAAAGCGACCTACAGAGCATGTCGTAAGAGGCGACTGAGGTAGAGACCTTTTTTTTCCGATCCAGAAGCACTTGCACTTTTCAGCTCTTCGGCTCGGTGCCATGGAAATTGTAACCCTTCGATTCGGTGCCACGAACACCGTAAATCTGGGGAATCTGTGGCTTTTTTGCCATTCCGCGGAATTGAACCCGCACACACAGAGGGATAGTCACCCGTAGTCCAACGCGCTACGAACACGCTGGGCAGACGGGCGGGTAGAGACCTAGGAAGCTACCATAGTAAATAAAAAGCGTTGCAGAAAATGGATGTGCTGGCCTACCTGTAGCGATAACTGGCACAATGTACAATCGCTCTTAGGGTCGGATGACATACAAATCACAAAGAGTGGGTTAACAATTGGTCTCTTCTTCTTCTTCTTTGCGTTCGTTCTTTACGACCAATTTTAATCACTCTTTGTTTTTAAAAAAGTGTTTAAAAGCTGAAGGATTGTTCATTGCACCGGGTTTTACCCCATACGGCTCGGTACCTCTCCGCACAAATGGCACGTCACCTGCAGAGAGTATTGCACAAAGCACGAACTCCGTAGCTCCAGCAACAATCCTAGAGGTCTCTGAAAAAACTGCACTCGTGAAAAGAATGGCGCGGTCCGGGCTCGAACCCACGACCTTCGACTCACAAGGCAAAGGGCTTAGCCACTTAGCCACAGAGACCCCCTATCCCTCTTTGTGATATGTTTGATCTTTGCCAAGAACGTGGATACGTTGCACATTGGTGTGGTAGGGCCCTAAACGCATAGACTTCTACACGTTTAGTACATGTGCATTCGATTTCAGTCAAATCGCCTCTTACGACATGCGTGGCAGGTAACAGTGGCTCTATTCTTTACACTGCACATTTGGGCCCCGGTAACCACTAGGGCGGAACAATTGGTCGATGTGGGGTATTTGAAGAAGAGACCAGCAAGAAAATGTATCAAATTTTATAAGCGCCGCTGGAACTACATGGCCACACATTAGAATGGATGAGAGAGACTCTTTACCAATCCTATAGGACACCAGAGGAAAAAGTCGAGGAAGACCAAGAGACTCTAGTAGAAACTATCACCAGAGAGGCTCAGCTGATCGGCCTAGTAAACATTAAACTTAAAGCAAGTGCAACGAACCCGAGACATGGAGAACCATGACCTCTGCCCCCATCCCCCCACAGGCCCAAGAGGAAAGACTAACTAATGTACCAGCTGAGTTATTAACACCCCCCACAACTCAACCACCATCACAGAGGTCATTATCTTGTGAAGAGGAGAGGAGGCCATGCGTACCTCAATGACTTAGAGAGCTATGCCAGCGGAAATATTGTTTTCCTGAAGAGGTTAACCCAAGCAAGACAAATAACTTATCCAGAAGCACTTGAGCTTTCAGCTCTTCGGCCCGGTGCCATGGACATCGTAACCCTTAGGTTCGGTGCCACAAAAACCGTAAATCTGGAGAACCTGTGGCTTTTTCTGCCAGCCCACGGAATTGAACCCGTACTCACAGAGGGATTGTCACCCGCAGTCCAACGCGCTACGAACACGCTGGGCAGGCGGGCAGTGGAGGTCTCTTGTGGAAGCCTTATGTGTGAATCGGAACACAAAGAGGATATAGATAGATAGATAACATGCTTGCAGACTATAAATATACAGCAAATACTCTGGAAGACACAGAGATGGTTTTTTCACAGACAAATGCTGAGAATCATATAAAATGCTGAGAATCATATAAAATGTTGAGAATCATATAAAATGCTGAGAATCATATAAATGCGAGAATCATATAAATGCTGAGAATCATCATATAAAATGCTGAGAATCATATAAAATTCTGAGAATCATATAAAATGCTGAGAATCATATAAAATGCTGAGAATCATATAAAATGCTGAGAATCATATAAAATGCTGAGAATCATATAAAATGCTGAGAATCATATAAAATGCTGAGAATCATCATATAAAATGCTGAGAATCATATAAAATTCTGAGAATCATATAAAATGCTGAGAAACATTTAAATGCTGAGAATCATATAAAATGCTGAGAATCATATAAAATGTGGAATCTATACAGAGATGTGAGAATCATATAAAATGCTGAGAACATCATATAAAATGCTGAGAATCATATAAATCTGAGAATCATATAAAATGCTGAGAATCATATAAATGCTGAGAATCATAATAAAATGCTGAGAATCATATAAAATTCTGAGAATCATATAAAATGCTGAGAAACATTTAAATGCTGAGAATCATATAAAATGCTGAGAATCATATAAAATGCTGAGAATCATATAAAATGCTGAGAATCATATAAAATGCTGAGAATCATCATATAAAATGCTGAGAATCATATAAAATTCTGAGAATCATATAAAATGCTGAGAATCATATAAAATGCTGAGAATCATATAAAATGCTGAGAATCATATAAAATGCTGAGAATCATATAAAATGCTGAGAATCATCATATAAATTTCTGAGAATCATATAAAATCTGAGAAATCATTAAATGCTGAGAACATATAAAATGCTGAGAATCATATAAAATGCTGAGAATCATATAAAATGCTGAGAATCATATAAAATGCTGAGAATCATATAAAATGCTGAGAATCATCATATAAAATGCTGAGAATCATCATATAAAATGCTAAAATTACAACTAATGTGCTGAAATACGACAAAGCATAAAGAAATCTTACATTCAACATAAAAAAACAGAAGATCATAATTTTTCGGGCAAGCAAACAGAAAGAAGATTTAGAACGTGATAACCGACAAAATTCGTGGGAGACGAAACAGATGTCGACAAGGAAAGAAAACTTTGAAAAGCTGGCTTCATGGCACGGAAGACAGTCAACATCTGAAATGATAGTCAATACTCAGGATAGATATTTGTGGAAATCTATGATCGCTTTCTATAGTCGATATGGCACATGATGATGTAATGATGACGACGATGATGATGGTAATAATAATATAGAAATAACATACAACATATAACTTACATTTGGATATAAGAAAGTATGTCTGCCTCGTTCTCCAGGTAAATGGGTTTGTCCATGGGATATATGACCCTCCATTCTGTTGTCGTAGTTTGCAGAGGTGACCCCAGCCATATGAAATCCGGGGGGTGTTGTAATTACACCATGTGGTGACATGGATGGACTGCCGTGAGGTCCTCTTCCTTGTAGTGACTGCGAATGAAGGGGCATCTTATGAATCTGTCCGGCGTGGTTAAGATCTGGTAATCCTAGCATGGAAGATGCCCCCATAGGATTGATTCCGTTTGCTATGTAACCCTGTCGGCCATAGAGTGTCTCTTGTGATCCGACCCTCAATGAATTTAGCTGATCTTCTCCACTTCGGGGGATTCTGATGCCACAGTTTAATGAGTTAATAGGAGATGTTGAGAACACAGGTGATACAACTTGCGATGGCTGGAGATGTTGGTCATGATGCTGGTGGTAACCTAACGATAACGGCTGCAACGGACTCCTAGATTCTTGCCCCTGTTGATAAGGGTACGCTGGTGGCAGTCCATGACCTCCTTGTGTGGCAAACGATCGCAAAGAAGTACCCGGTGTCATCTGTACCAATGAGGCAGTGGGAACGACATTGGGCGGGCTTCGAGGATTAAAAGCCCCGCTAGCCATTGGGTACCGTGATCGTGATGCAAACTGACCACCATTTCCTCCATACTGATAAGCCATTATATAAAACTTCAGTACCTGACAGTACGCTCATCAATATATTTACAAATGAAGCGAACTTATATATATTTTTTCAGTTGTTCAACCTTTATAATCCAGTCAGTATTTGAATTAAAATATTCCTTTCTGAACTATCCAATTCACTACACACACGACGGATACAATCTTGATTGTACTTTGTTTAGTAAATTTCCGTCTGAATTTGACAAGATAACATTCTCGGTAAAGTTGAGCTTAGCTGCACACAAAGTCTATATTTCGTTATTAACCTACTCTACAATACCTTTCAATCACTTCTTGTCCCTTACTTGACAACATTTCTAATCTTCTAACACAATCTTCCATCCATCTTTCTTGACAATCATATCCCAATCGCGTATTGAAATATAAATCCGAAAACACCCATCTTGCTTGCTACCTGTGTGTTGTCATCTTCAGGCATTGCACCTCAATTTTTATTTTGTTATTTGTTCAGTATTAATGTTAACTATTGAAATGTACGATCGTCTTACTAGTGAACAATTGTGTGTCAGCTTTACGTGGGTTGACAGTCCTTCAACAAGTTTATTTCAATATTTTCATGCTTGAATGAATTACGGACCTCACCAACTGAATCCAAAAATAGACTTCAGATAATATATTTGTTTATACAATATGTACATGTATTTATATGAAGTAGATTTCAATAATAATTCAACTTGCAAACTGACGTCGAATACGCAGAGGTAGAAAAGAAAGGAAAACAGTGTTCGCAGAAGAAAGAAGTAAACAATGTCGAGGTAAGGAAGAAGTAAAACACAATGTCCAAGTTAAGGAAGAAGGAAAACATAAAGTCCAGAGTTAAGAAAGAAAGTAAAACACAATGTAAAATATGGAAAAAGTAATGAATTAAAACATACAATGTGACAGTACTATAACGTGGTCATAATAAAATTTCGTAGAAAATGTATCGAGATGACGTGAATGTGAAATGTGATTATGAAATCGATCTCTTAATTAATATCTTCTTAAATGTCATAGATTAACCCCTTCGCTCTTCACAGCCGATATACTGTCTTGGGGTACTTTGTAAGATGACGCAAAGCCGATATAACTGGTTAATTCAGTATACGTTGCAGTATAAATGCGTCCAGAGGTGAATACAAACTGATGGAAAGTAAATTGGTTAAATAACGTATATTCTTCATTTTCTTCTGCGAACACACTATATTTTTTTTGTTTTGTTTGTTTGTTGATCTAGAAACACTTGAGCTTTCAGCTCTTCGGCTCGGTGCCATGGACATCGTAACCCTTCGGTTCGGTGCCACGAACACCGTAAATGTGGAGAACATGTGGCTTTTCTGCCAGCCCGCGGAAGTGAACAGCACTCACATGGGATTTGTCACCCGTCGTCCAACGCGCTACGAACATTCTGGGCGCGAACACTCCATATCGACTACTTATTAAACCACTTTTTGTGGTTTGTATGTGATCTGAGCCTAAGAGCAATTGTGCAATGTGCCATTTATGCACCAATTGGTGCCGAGGTCAGCACATCTGATTTCATGCCACGTTTTTTATTTACTAGGGTAGATTTTCCAATAAACAACGTATCTGAGGAGTGTGTTCACGAAACCGATCTCTCGTCAATTTCATATCATATATCTCGTATGAAAACAAGTCACCAAGTTAAATCCAATTAAGATTCAAAACTTTGTCCAGCATGAGTGGTTACCGGGCCCAAATTTGGGGTGTAAAGAATAGAACTACTGTTACCTGCCATGCAGGTCGTAAGAGGCGGCTAAGGCGGTTTGGCTGAAATCTGATGCATGTGTCCTAAGCGTGTATGCGTTTAGGGGCCTACCAAACCAATGTGCAATGTATACACGTTCTTGGCAAAGATCAAACATATCACAAAGAGTGATTAAAATTGGTCGTAAAGAACGAACGCAAAGAAGAAGAAGAACTTTGTCAGCGGGTGTCTTCAGCGAATTCTCAGACTGAGATCATATGACAGAGTTACAAACACAGACCTGTGGATAAGAACTGGACAGGAACTAATGATGACACAGGTTAAAAGGAAATAATGACAGTTGGTTTGGCAAACCCTACGGAAAAGACAGTCGAGTGTTACTAGACAAGCGCTTAAGTGGAACCCGCAGGAAAAACATAAAAGAGGACGCCCTGAACAGACCTAGAGACGGAGTTTTCTTGAGGAACTGAAGAATACTCGACTATCATGGGAGACCATAAAGAGAACAGCCAGAGACCGGAAAAAGTGACGAACTACTGTTGAGGCCCTATGCTCCACGAGGAGCGGAGATGAATAGGTCAGTAAGTAAGTATGATGTATGAATAAGCACTAGTATCTTAATGTCTCATTTAATATCATAGCATATATGATGTGTATGAGACTTGTGGTTAGAACATCGATCTCCAGGTCATATTAAATGGGTTCAAACTCCGGTACGGCCAGGACATTTTTTTCCGTGCAAAGTTACAAGAAAACAAGAACCAGCCAGAACACTGAGTGGCCACAGCACTAGCAAAGATCCTTTTATTCACAGTCTAGAATATCCCATTAGTTACCTCATGATATTACAGACAGTCAATAGCCAAGAATATTTCCTTATTTACATCATGTCAGCACAGACAGTCAATGTCAACAGCCAATAAAATCCCACTATTTAGCCCAAGATAGCATAGACAGTTGATGTCATCAGCCAAGAATAACCTATTATGTACCCCATGACAGCACAGACAGTCAATGCTGACAGTTTATTAAGGTTGTTGAGCGTCGTGACACGCTGCGTTATCTTGGGATAACATTTGATTACAGTCTGTCTTTCAAAGATCTTGTTACACAAACGATACAACGTTGCAAGCAGTGGCGGCTCGTCATTAGGGGCCAATGGGGCCCCCACAAAATAATGTGTAACGTGTATTTATTATTAATAAATTAAAATATAACTTAACCCAAAAAACATGATTTTTCTGAAAATTTGTATCTGGCCCCACCAACAAAAAAGATCACGAGCCGCCACTGGTTGCAAGTATGGTCTTGCAGCTCTCAAGATTATGGTAACCGCACGCATTAAGCAAAGACTACTTGTCCCTCTCTTTCATTAAATGGTTATATAAGTGGTAGATTACGGACTTGGCATTCTCACGATATCATCTTCTTTGAACACTCCATATCGACACTTGTTAACCACTCTTTGTGATTTGTATGTGATCTGATGCTAAGAACGATTGTACGTTGTGCCAGTTATGTGCCTACAAGTAGGCCAGCATATCCGATTTCTGCGATGCTTTTTATTTACTGGGGTAGCTTCCCTATGTCCTACATCAATCGCCTTTTACAACATGCCTTGTAAGTTGCAGTAGTACTATTTATTGCTTCCCTTGCGGGCTCGGGTACCATACGGGCGCTCATGATAATCAAATAACAATGTGAACGACTCGAACGTATTCAGAATGACGGTATGCGTATAGTCCTTGACTGCGCTAGAGAAACTCCCGTTGTAAACTTGAGGAGAAATGATCAACGAATATCAAAGCAGGAATTGAAGTGGGATGCAAAGGATTCAAGAAAGAGAGGTCGACCTAAAGAGACCCTGAAACGAACTTTGCTGAGAGAGGCAGGAAATATTTGGTCTCAGTTCCATGGAGAGATTGATTGCCCCGGATAGAACGGTATGGAGAAATTACTTGCAGGCCCTATGTAACGTATAACGGTACGAGGGGAATTATTATTGATATGCTTGGCCTTCTGTTACTACGCTCCCGTCTTGCAATCACCCAAACCAAGACATATGCGGGTTACTACAGATAAGAGATATCCACTGCACAAGAACACTAATGATGTTACGGGCACGAGAATCAAGCGTGACATATAGTGGATGGCTCAGGCTGAGAGAACAATATCATAGTTACATCTCTACGGAAGAAGAAGAATTGAATCCCAGTAAGTGTTAGCATGGCCAACTATCGCAAGGTTATCATTACTTTTGGACAAGAATATGGAGATTGAGGCAAAACGTCGCCCTTGTATCGCCGGGGTCCGCAAGAAGAGCAAAGAATAGTAACACTGCAACCTACAAGGCATGTCGTGAGAGGCGACTGAGGTAGGGACCTAGGAAGCTACCTAGTAAATTAAAAGAGTCACAGAAATCGGATGTGCTGACCTACTTGTAGACGCATAACTGGCACAATGCACAATCGTTCTTAGGCTCAGGGTCACATACAAATCACAAAGAGTGGTTAACAAGTGGTCGATATGAAGCATTCGAAAAAGAAGGGGCAAAATGAAGGATGAACTCACAAGTAAGCAACTGATAGAAGATAATGCAAGAGATGATGATGATGATGATGATGATGATGATGATGATGATGATGATGATCTTGTATAAATAAAACCCATATTGCAATAATAGAGATAGGGATATTGACCAGTTGCAATCTACCTGGACCGGACAATAGAAATAATCCCACCTTGTTGAAGACATGTGCTGCGTTGGCAGTTGCAATCTACCTGGACCGGACAATAGAAATAATCCCACCTTGTTGAAGACATGTGCTGCGTTGGCAGTTGCAATCTACCTGGACCGGACAATAGAAATAATCCCACCTTGTTGAAGACATGTGCTGCGTTGGCAGTTGCAATCTACCTGGACCGGACAATAGAAATAATCCCACCTTGTTGAAGACATGTGCTGCGTTGGCAGTTGCAATCTACCTGGACCGGACAATAGAAATAATCCCACCTTGTTGAAGACCTGTGCTGCGTTGGCAGTTGCAATCTACCTGGACCGGACAATAGAAATAATCCCACCTTGTTGAAGACCTGTGCTGCGTTGGCAGTTGCAATCTACCTGGACCGGACAATAGAAATAATCCCATCTTGTTGAAGACATGTGCTGCGTTGGCAGTTGCAATCTACCTGGACCGGACAATAGAAATAATCCCACCTTGTTGAAGACATGTGCTGCGTTGGCAGTTGCAATCTACCTGGACCGGACAATAGAAATAATCCCACCTTGTTGAAGACATGTGCTGCGTTGGCAGTTGAAAAGTGAAGAAGATTAGAATAAGCATCACTCTCGTAGTAGACATATTTGTTACCTGCGGGAAAATCTGGTTAAAGTGGATTATTGTAAGGTTCATTATGTGTCACGCCGGATGTCGAATGGGGTTGTGGATCTCCTTAACAGCCTATCTTAAATATTGACTATCAGTTCAGTTGGGATGCTGACTTGTTTCCGTCCCATGATAGTTACAATCTTCGAAATTATCACCTACCTTGTGTCCCTCATTGGTTCTGGGGTATATCACCATGTAATCTAATCCAGAGCCAACTATAAACTTATCGGCCTGCAGACTCGGGTAAGAATTATGGGAAATCAGACCAAATAACGCAACGTGACCTCAATTTCCAGTATTGTTGTATATAGATGAATTCATTTTACAATCAACACAAAATGCTAAATCGAAGTTATATTATGCAACAAGTTAAGTTTAACAATAAGGAATATCAATATTATAAATATTTTTCACCAATAAATAACCATAGCCTTAAAGAAGTGAGAAAACTTGAAGTGTTCTATCAAACATATATACATTCCAGCCCCCTTCTCTGATCTAGATCAGGGGTTTTCCCGTTAGTTTTCAGGCCCAGTTAGAGTTCTCTCTCTCTCTCTCTCTCTTTGCCTTTTGCTCCGGGTTGGGGCATATGCCCTCAACCAACTCATGCCAAGTCTTGATAACTCTAGCTATCTCCTGCAGCTCTCTCCAGCTCTTCTTTATATTGTTGATCTCCGCCTACAAATCTCGTCTGCGTGTATTTCTCGCCCTCCTTCTTTCGCTGTCCCTGCGGGTTCCAGGCAAGGACCCTTCTTGATCAATCAATCAGTTAGAGTTGGCTGTGTCTAATACCGGTTTTCTTATGACAAGTCTAAACATTGTTCATTCAATGCTCATCTTTATCAGACATGTCCATAATTGCTTCCGATCTTCTCCTAATCATGTATTTAAATGTGTTAAAATAGTTAGTTAGTTAGTTTGTTCATTTCGTGCCAAAGGCGGCACATAGGGCAGAGGTTTTAGATCTCCATGTGATACGGTTCTTTGCTAGCAGTTGCAGATCTTGTATGGTTTTACATCCCAATAAAGAATAACAGCTCCCGTTTTGTATTGGTTGATGTTAGTTAGTTAGTCTTTCCTCTTGGGCCTGTGGGCGGCGCATAGGGCAGAGGTCATAGTTCTCCATGTCTCGCGGTTCGTTGCTATCTGTTTTAGGTCTTTAATGTTTACTAGGCCCATCGTTGAGCCTTCTCTGATGATGGTTCTACGCAGAGTCTCTCTTGGTCTTCCTCGTTTTCTTTTCCCTCTGGTGTCCATATGAGGGATTGGTAAGGGAGTCTTCTCTCATCCATTCTAAGTGTGTGGCCGATGTAGTTCCAGCGGCGCTTTCTTATAAAATTTGATACATTTTCTTGCTTGGTCTCTTGTCTTATTTGTGTATTGGGTCTGAAATCTGACCATTTGAGGTTCAGTATTCTTCTAACACATTTATTCTCAAAGATTTTCCGGTTTGTTGTTCAAGATGGCGGGACGTGTTTTCTTCTAGCTTGGCCAACAAACTGTTGATCGTCGGCCCGACAAGTCGTCATCATAAAAATCACCACTGTTGGAGAAACAGAGTTTAGGCTCTAAATGAATCGATGATTCGTTCAAATTTGTTTAATTGGTTGATGTATCTACTGAGAATTCTTTCGTGGTTTTTTTTCCCGTCCGATATTTTTTTTTTCGATCCAGAAGCACTTGAGCTTCTCAGCTCTTCGGCTCGGTGTCATGGACATCGTAACCCTTCGGTTCGGTGCCACGAACACCGTAAATCTGGGGAATCTGTGCTTTTTCTGCCATCCCGGGAATTGAACCCGGACACACAGAGGGATAGTCACCAGTAGTCCAACGCGCTACGAACACGCTGGGCAGACAGGCCTCCCGTCTGAGATAGAGAATACCCTTCGTCTTTATTGAAATCTTCAGAGCGTATGTCTACTCTTAATGTGTTGATGATGTCGCTTGTGTCCAATGACCAGTAATATTTGCATTTTTATAATGTTCAGAGAGTTTATGTGACCAAATGATTACGCACATTCCTTATCTCTTCTGAAGGTCGTTAGTTCGAATCCAGAACAAGTGGTTCGGCTCACAATTACATTTTTTCCTTAGAATAATTTAATAAATTACTGTTTCTGGGGTAACGGAGTTCGTGCTCGGTGTCGTACTCTTGGCAAGTGGCTATCATTTCTACAGAGAAGGACCGAATCATATAAAGAAAACCGGTGTAGTTAGTGAAATCAAACCTGCCCATTAAACCTTTTTTATTTAAAATGTAACCAAAAGATCAGAAAAACCCCAGAATAGGGCAGGCGAAAGCATTGTTCCAGAAAATGAGAAGCATTATATGCAACATGTCATTGTCAATTGAGATCAGAATGAGAGTTATACAGTGCTACATAGAACCAATACTGACATACGGATGCGAGTCATGGACAATTTGGTTTTTTTTTACGATCCAGTAGCACTTGAGCTTTTCAGCTCTTCGGCTCGGTGCCATGGACATCGTAACCCTTCGGTTCGGTGCCACGAACACCGTAAATCTGGGGAATCTGTGACTTTTTCTGCCATCCCGCGGAATTGAACCCGCACACACAGAGGGATAGTCACCCGTAGTCCAACGCGCTACGAACACGCTGGGCAGACGGGCAGTCATGGACAATAAACAGATAGAAAAATCTGTGAGGGCCACAGAGATGTGGTTTTACAGAGGAATGATGAGAATCCCATGGACTTCTAAAATGACTAATGTTGAGAAGTTGATGTTGAGAAGTTGATATTTGAGAAGTTGATGTTGAGAAGGTGATGTTGAGAAGTTGATATTTGAGAAGTTGATGTTGAGAAGGTGATGTTGAGAAGTTGATATTTGAGAAGTTGATGTTGAGAAGGTGATGTTGAGAAGTTGATGTTGAGAAGTTGATGTTGAGAAGTTGATATTTGAGAAGTTGATGTTGAGAAGGTGATGTTGAGAAGTTGATATTTGAGAAGTTGATGTTGAGAAGGTGATGTTGAGAAGTTGATATTTGAGAAGTTGATGTTGAGAAGGTGATGTTGAGAAGTTGATGTTGAGAAGTTGATGTTGAGAAGTTGATGTTGAGAAGTTGATGTTGAGACGTTGATGTTGAGAAGTTGATGTTGAGAAGGTGATGTTGAGAAGTTGATGTTGAGAAGTTGATGTTGAGAAGTTGATGTTGAGAAGTTGATGTTGAGAAGTTGATGTTGAGAAGTTGATGTTGAGACGTTGATGTTGAGAAGTTGATGTTGAGACGTTGATGTTGAGAAGTTGATGTTGAGAAGTTGATGTTGAGAAGTTGATGTTGAGAAGTTGATGTTGAGACGGATGATAAAACGTAGGTCCCGTATTCAATGTGAGCATGTAAAACAACAATTGGCAGTTTAAAATGGAGAAGTGCAGGCTGGAAAGTCGCTGTGCGGGCAATATTTATTAGAAAAGATTACAAATAAAATGCATACAAAAATATCTTCACTATCTTCTAAATTACATCGGGGACCCTGCCGGTGCTACGGAGTTCGTGCACTGCAGCTGAAATCTTCCTGTGTAAGAAAGAAATTGAAGCACACATGGTTCCTCACCGAAGTGCAATTATGATGGTTCTATAAATCAATCAATCTGTTAGTCACTCAATTACTTCTGGCGAAATCAAAATTCATGATCAGATCAGATCTCGTTGTATAAGATCAAGCAGTAACAGCCCTCCATAGAGCAAAGCAAATATAAATATAACTCAAGAAATGTATCAAAACAGTTTGGCATAGGTGGCACTGGAAGAGAGGTCCTTTTTGTTTGATCGAGAAGCTATTGAGCTTTCAGCTCTTCGACTCAGTGTCATGGATATCATAACCCTTCGGTTCGGTGCCACGAACACCGTAACTCTGGAGAACATGTGGCTTTTCTGCCAGCCCGCGGAATAGAACCGCACTCACAGGGGGCTTGTCACCCATCGTTTAACGCGTTACGAACACGCTGGGCAGGCAGACGAAGAGAGGTATAAAGCCACACGGTCAACCAAATCCTCAATGACAAAATCTCATTGTTAAATTAAAGTTCATTATCACATTACAGCTTGTTACCTTGAATTGAAATCATACACGGTTAATAACAGCAGAGATATAAGTGTTAACACAAGCATACCTTTCTAACAACATTTGTCAAACACGTAAAAACGATATACAAAAAACGTCTGTACAGATGCATATATGGTTGTCACCAGTGGCGGCTCGTGGGGCCACACAAAAGTTTTCGGAAAAATCATAATTTTAGGTTGTTATATTTTAATTTATAAAATACTAAATACGCGTTACACATTAATTTTGGTGGGCCCCGACCCTATAGCCCTTAATGACGAGCCGCCACTGGTTGTCACTAATGACTCGTCATGCATACATAACAGCTGTTTGTCCTCGGTCTCATCTAGCCAGCTCCCCAATAAATACATTGATACACAGATAACACCTAACACAGCTCTAACACTGAACATAATCCGTTATTGTAAGTATATTGGTTAATTATGAAGATCAAAGAACATTTGGATCAATAAGTAATATCGTGTCACGATCAATGATTAAGAACCTGAAGCTCGCATGTGTGGTACCGGGTCTGCAATGGAAGCAATGAATAAAATAGTACAACTGTGACCTACAAGACATGTCGTTAGAGGTGACTGCTGTATGACCTAGGGAAGTTACCCTAGTAAATAAAAAACATTGCAGAATGTGCTGGCCTACTTGAAGGTGGATAACTGGTACAACTCTTAGGCTCAGATCATATACAAATCACAAAGAGTGGTTAACAAGTGATTGATATGGAGCGCCTGAAGAAGAACCTGAAACTGACTGCCCAGTTTGTGCTCGATAGTAAACTAAGCGCATGATCATAAATCTCTGAAGACGAAGAAGCAGGGAATATGTTGATCACATTAAACGTCGCAGTTGTTTAGATGAGCCAGGACAACAATCGGTTCGGACTACAGAGACAAATGGACAAAAGACCATCCTCAGTACAACAACAGCGACGGATACTATGGTCTGTCTCGTAGTGAACAAGTTGCCATACTTCGCCTCCGTACCGGTCACAACAAACTCCGCGCCCACATGTTCCACAAAATTAAGATTGGCACAACTAGCCTGTGCCCCTGCGAAAAGGCGGGCATGACGGCAGAACACGTTCTGCAAGACTGTCAACGTTTAGCAGGTATAAGAAAAAAAACATGGCCCAAAAACACAGAGTTTCGCGAGAAGCTGAAGGAGGAACAGAGTCCCTTAAAACCACGGTAAAATTCATGATAAAAGTTGCTTCATCAGTCTAGGCCGGGAACGCAAGAGAGAGAGATGAGAAATGAAAGGGTGTTGACGGACATTAGTTACCATGGGTAGAAAGGCAACAGAGTGACAGCAAAAGAGATCAACTGTTATTGCAATACGTGTCACTTATGACGTGAAGAGAATATATTCGTCTTCTTAGAACGCTCCATATCCTCCACCTGTTAACCACTCTTTGTGATTTCTGTGTGATAAGAGCGATTGTACGTTGAACCAATTATGCGCCTACAAGTAGGCCAGTACATCCCATTTCTGCGACGCTTTTTTATTTACTAGAGTTGCTTCCTAGCCCCTGCCCCAGCCGCCTCTTGTGACAGGCCTTGTAGGTCGCAGTGTTACTATTATTTGCTCCCTCGACAGTCCGCCAACACACGGGTGATATAGATATACAGATTCGTTCTTCCTTTTTGGTTTGACAGAGGAACGTAATAGTCTTCAATAGATTTGGCCCCGCCTTTCAAGTTATGCATTAAACAGGTCCGGTCAAAGTAAACAACCCTGTTGAACCCGTTTCTGATTGACAATGTACAGCTGTCATATCCCAGAGCTAATAGTGTATCGGATGAGGGTTGGTATTCAAGAACAGCTACTTTGATCTTCGACACATTGACAAAATGTTTCACCTTCCCCTGAAACAGTTGATATTCAGAAGTAACCTTGGCCATGTCTGGTCCTCTTTTGAGAGTGTAACCACTGAACTAATTATCTTTTTTCTTTGTCACAGTTCTTTACGACCAATCTTAATCACTCTTTGTGATATGTTTTTATATGTTTGATATGATTTGTGATCTTTGCCAATAACGTGTATACGTTGCACATTGGTTTGGTAGGCCTCTAAACGCATAGGCTTCTACACGTTTAGGACATGTGCATCCGATTTCAGACAAACCTCCTTACTCGCCTCTTACGACATGCGTGGCAGGTAACAGAGGTTCTATTCTTTACATCCCAAATTTGGGCCCCGGTAACCACTCGGGTGGAACTAATTATGAATTCCTTCATCTGTTCCAATGACAAGTTTCTAGTGAAAGGACAAATATCATACCCGTGGTGGTGAACACCTGGCCCAATACTTGTTACGTTTAAAGCTAGTGTCGGTAAATGAAGTTTCGCACGTCATTGAACAGAATGAAATAAATATGAAAGACAAACGTTACTCTGTTTCAAGGGAACATAAGATGCAGTGGAGGAGCTGACAGGAAACCAGTATTTACGATTATTCTACCCTCAAGTGGGGGCAATGGCATCAGGCTGCATTAACCCAGCCTCTATAACTAAGGAGGTATAGAAAAGGTATATACTTAGATAACTTGCAGCTCCATATTTTATTTAGACTTTTTAAATCTGCCGAATTGGCAAAGCAACATCAGCTTTTAAAAGTCTAATTAAAATATGGAACTGCAAGTTATATAGTATTAAAACTAAATTACGAATTTTCAATTCAAATGTTGTATCAATCCTAACATATGCTAGCGAGAGTTGGAAAATGACTAAAGATATAGAAAGTAAATTGAATGCATTTGAAAATAGATGTCTGCGAAAAAATAATGAATATAAAATGGAATGAATTCGGGAGAAGTGATGAAATCAGAGACATGTCTGGTCAACCACTAGTGACAACTGTTATAAGAAGGAGAATATGGAGATATGTTGGACACATCTTGACAAGAAATGATCAAAGATTATCAAAGCAGGCATTGAAGTGGGATGCAAAGGGTTCAAGAAAAGGAGGACGCCCTAGAAAAGCCTGAAACGAACTCTGCTGAGAGAGAGACAAGACATATCTGTCTCATTTCCATTGAAGAGATTAAGCGAGTTGTCCAGGATAGAGCGGTATGGCGAAATTGCTTGCAGGCCCTAGGTAACGTATAACGGTACGAGATGAATTATTATTTATGTATAGAAAAGGTAAAGAAAACCCCGATTACAAAACATATGTCACCGCGACAATAAATAAATAAATACGCGAATTGTGACAATTATAGAAACTATATCAAGAAAATGATTTGAGATGGAAACAGCAGCCATGTCTTGGTTGGATGGGATCTTCCTTCCTTCCTTTCGTTCGCTTGAAATATGTTTATATATTCAATGTTGTCTCTTGTATGAACTTCACTGTCTTTTGTAGCTCACACAGAGGTCCGTGTAGTTTTATGTCGAGTGTTGTTTCGTTAGGCCAGTGAGTTTGCCTCAGTGTATCATATTTGGGGCAGTCTTGAAGTATGTGCTCTGCAGTCTGGTGTGCCTGTCCACATGTACACATGGCTGAATTGCCAATCTTGAATTTTGTATACATGTGGCTGCGGAGCCGATTGTGTCCTGTTCTAAGGCGCAGAATCACAACTTGTTCCAATCTGCTCATATTATAGTAATCGTCTTGTGTTGGTATTTGTGACTTTCTCATTGCTTTAATCATCCTTTTCTTTTGGTGGTAGGTAACTGGCACATCCGGCTGCTCTCCTGCAGCACCTTCCTTGGCCAATCGGTCTGCTGTTTCATTTCCTGGTATTCCACAGTGAGAGGGTATCCACTGCAAGACGACCCTGCGATGCTTGGACAATTTAGACAGTAGGGTCTGTAGACCTGGCAATTTTCTGGACTGAAGTGCTTGGAGTGCTGATTTTGCATCAGTCAAAAATACAACAGGTTGAGCATCGGGTCTGGTATTCAACAGTTTTTCAGTTGCCACCTTGATTGCCTGAATGGATGGGATCTGAATAGTAAACTCAGTTTTGTAGAACAAATTTAACATATTCCAAATTTAGACTTCTCTTTAGAAGAGAACATAATCGACACCATTTTTTTCCCGATCCAGAAGCACTTGAGCTTTTCAGCTCTTCGTCTCGGTGCCATGGACATCGTAACCCTTCGGTTCGGTGCCACGAACACCGTAAATCTGGGGAATATGTGGCTTTTTCTGCCATCCCGCGAAATTGAACCCGCACACACAGAGGGATAGTCACCCGTAGTCCAACGTGCTACGAACACGCTGGGCAGACGGGCCAATCGACTCCATAGCCCCATGTTCTTCTTTCTTCTTCTACGAACGCTCCATATCGACCACCCGTTAACCATTCTTTGTTATTTATGTGATCTGAGCCTAAGAGCGATTGAACGTTGTGCCAGTTACGCGCCTACCAGTAGGCCAGCACATCCGATTTCTGCGACGCTTTTTATTTACTAAGGTAGCTTCCCTAGGTCCATATCTCAGTCACCTCTTACGACATGCCTTGTAGGTCGTAGTGGTACTATTCTTTGCTCTCCCTTGCTGTCCCCGACACCACACAAACGAACAAGCAGTAAGCTAACATTACTTGCTCTAACTTTTTGTTTTAAACAGAAACTATCCACATTTTAAACACATGTGCCAGCGAATGTCTGAATCTGATTCTAGTAAAGTGTTGCAAGTGCACCCAACCATATACTTACATAAATATACCCTAAGGACAGGTTTTCCCCATTCTTTCTAGTTACACGCACACCAACTTAATAATTCGCCTGATGTGTGCTTTCAAGGACATTATTTAGCTTGTAGTGGTAGGTACTTGTCAGAATACAATGTATCTACATCAGTCCTGGGTGTAGGAGTCCCCATGATACTAAGAATAGCACTACATGTCTAGAGTTGTTGGAGGTTCCTGGGTCTTAAAGAAAGCCAGGTAAAACAGGGAAAAGGATCCCATAATTACTGTGGGTTAGTAAACAAACAAACAAACACCAGTCCTGGGGTGGGGTTGGGGGTGCATCTTCTTAGGACACTCCATATCGACCACTTGTTAACACTTTTTGTGATATATACGTGATCTGAGCCTAAAAGCGATTGTACATTGTGCAAGTTATGCGCCTACAAGTAGACCAGCACATCTGATTTCTGCGACGTTTTTTATTTACTAGGCTAGATTCCCTAGGCCCCTACTTCAGTCGCCTCTTACGACATGCCTTGTAGGTCGCAGTGGTACTATTCTTGCTTCCCTTGCGGGCCCAGAATCACACAGGCGGTGTGTGGAGCTGAATTTCAATAATTATTCCTGTCTGTCCCGTAATACGGTGTATATCAGTGCAGTCCAAAGTTGTTATTCCTGTCTGTCCCGTCATGCAGTGTATATCGGTGCAGTCCAAAGTTGTTATTCCTGTCTGTCCCGTCACACGGTGTATGTCAGTGCAGTCCAAAGTTGTGATATATTTTCGGCGTATCTGACTAAAGCCGAAGGATTGACTTCATTGCACCGGGTTTTACCCCATATGGCTCGGTTCCTCTCAGTAGAAATGGCACGCCACCTGCCGAGAGTATTGCACAAAGCACGAACTCCGTAGCTCCAGCAACAATCCTAGGGGTCTCTTCAGCTCACTCGTGAACAGAACGACAAAGGGCTTAACCACTTAGCCACAGCGACCCCAGGATATCATTTGCTCACTATGTCACACTGCTTGTTATAATATGTAATAGGGATACGCCTTTGCAAACATTCTCCGGCATTTTGTGTATTACTGTAAATTCTAAACTTTGATTATCATTGTATTGTGCTTATGCAACAAATGTATTTTTTTTAAACGCGCTGCCATCAACCAGATTACCTACTAAGTAGTTAAACATAAATTCGTAAAGTCGTGAGCTATATAAGACTGTACAAGAAAATTACTATTATATGTCAGGTAGATTTCGTTGAAATTAAACTTTAGTGTGCTCACGAATTTTGAAACGAACTATTATATTACAGTCCGACGCCTCCAATAACACAACGCCGGGGACCACCTACAGACAAAGGATTAAGCATGAATATAAAGAAAACGGAGGCTATGGTTATCTCCAAGAAACAGGAAACACTACATTGCAATATCCAAATAAATAACGCAACACTGAAAACAAGCAAAGCAAAGAATGAGGATTATGAACAAGTTAGCAGGCACCACCTGGGGTGCAGATTGTGGTATCTTGAAAAGGTTATACACAGGAAGAGTCAGACCAGTACTCGAGTATGACATAGCAGCCTGGGCCATAACCCTCAAGACACAATTTGTAAAGCTAAGCAGAGTTCAAAACTAGGCCTCACGGATCATCACTGGAGCCATGAAGTCTACCCCCATAGAAGTACTGGAAACTGTGACAAGGCTCCAGCCGATGGAGGACAGACGGGACATGAAGGTTCTTCAACAAGGAGAAAATTCAAGAGACTGACGAACCATCCAATGCACCTCCGAATCAACAGCTATGGTAGGGGCAGATTAAAAGAAGTAACTTCGTGGCAAACTCCAAAGAACTTGCTCATAAAGATGCAATATTGGCACTGGCTCAACCAAGACACATTCAACCAGCCAGCACTCTCCCTCCCTGGGCTTGCAGTCTCCCAGAGCTCTCAGAAGAAATAAGTGGCATTGGCAAGAAAGGAACACAGACAGACCTGGAGAGAAGGCTCATCGCAGAAAAACACAAAAACGAAAACTACCCAATGGACTCATGGACACATGCATACACGTATGGCTCTGCTACAGATGCCACCCACAATGGAAGAGGGGGAGTTGTCCTTAGACTAAAAAATGAAGTAGAAATAACCTTAGCTCTGGCCACCGGCAAGTTCTCAACCAATTTCAGGGCTGAGGTAGAGGCCCTCAGTGCAGCTGCAAAATGGCACTACAAAATATGAACCAAATACATGGAAAAATAGTGCTCTTGACTGACGCACTGTCCGCTATCTCAGCACTGAAATCTGAAAGGAACACAGAACTAAGTGATCTCATGTCAGACCGTAGTCGAGTTATCCATGAATCTGAGAGGGTAGTAATCAAGTGGATACCCTCACACTGCAAGATCAAGGGAATGAAGATGCTGACAGACTGGCTAAAGGGGGAGCAGGAATGCCCCAAGATGACAACCTGGTTAGGTATGAAGAAGCAAAAACCATCGCCAAAGGACACTACAAAGCAAAATGGGATAAATAACACCCAAAACACAATAAGAATGATGGATATTACCAACTGTCCACAAGGGACCAGACAGCCATACTTTGTCTCCGGACGGGTCACAACAGAATGAGACACCACCTGTACACTAAATTCAAAATAGGCACCAACGACCTGTGCCCCTGTGGCTTGGCAAGTATGACAACAGAACATATCCTACAGAACTTCCCCAGTATGCAGACCTGAGAAGAAAGAGGTGGCCCACTTACACCAGCGTCCAAGACAAACTGTATGGCGTGGCTGATAATCTGAGGCAGACGGCGGCCTTTATTAGAGAATCCGAAATCCCAATCTAGTGAGAACGCAGAAGAAGAAAAAAAGAATTTGTTCACTATGTCACACTGCTTGTTATAATATGTAATAGGGATACGCCTTTGCAAACATTCTCCGGCATTTTGTATATTACTGTAAATTCTAAACTTTGATTATCATTGTATTGTGCTTATGCAAAAAAATGTATTATAAAAAACGCGCTGCCATCAACCAGACTACCTACTGAGTAGTTAAACATAAATTCGTAAAGTCGTGAGCTATATAAGACTGTACAGGAAAATTACTATTATATGTCAGGTAGATTTCGTTCACGACAACTCGATCTCCTGGGTGAAATCCCACTTCAAGAGGTAGAATCATACACATATTTGGGCAGCAACGTAGACAAAGAGGGTGGAACAGATAGAGATGTTAAAATAAGAATACAGAAGGCAAGAGGAACTTTCATTGCACTGGGAAACATTTGGAAGTCCAAAGAAATCAAATCTAGAACAAAGATTTGGATATTTAACTCTAATGTTAAAGCAGTTCTACTGTATGGGTCAGAAACATGGAGAACAACTAAAACAATAGCTCATAAATTGCAAACATTCATCAACTGGTGTCTGCGCAGAATAGAGGGAATAAGATGGTATGATAGGGTCACAAATGAGGAACTTATGGAGAGAACAAGACAGATTCCAGTGAACGAACAGGTTAAAAAAACGCTGGCGCTGGATAGGACACACTTTGCGAAAACCGGAGGGAATATAACAAGAAGGGTCCTTGCCTGGAACCCGCAGGGACAGCGAAAGAAAAGGAGGCCGAGAAATACATGGAGACGAGATTTGGAGGCGGAGATCAACAATATAAAGAAGAGCTGGAGGGAGATGCAGGAGATAGCTAGAGATAGGAAGACTTGGCATGAGTTGGTTGAGGGCCTACGCCCCAAGGCAAAAGAGATAGAGAGAGAGAGAGAGAGAGAGAGAAAGAGAGAGAGAGATTTCGTTCAAATTAAACTTTAGTGTGTTCACGAATTTTGAAACGAACTATTATATTACAGTCCGAAGTCTCCAATAACACAACGCCGGGGACCACCTACAGTCAAAGGATTAAGCATGAATATAAAGAAAACGGAGGTTATGGTTATCTCCACGAAACAGGAAACACTACATTGCAATATCCAAATAAATAACGCAACACTGAAAACAAGTCTATCGATTAAAGTATCTTGTAACATTCCTAACATCAGACGGAAGATGTAAAACAGAGATTATGTTCAGAATAGTCCAAACGAAAGCAGCTTTTATGAAAATGAAAAACACATTATGCGTGAATTCCCTACCAATGACACTGCGGAAACGAGTACTCCAGTACTATATTGAGCCAATACTGGCAGAGTATCATGGACAACGAACAAAAACAATTAATAAAATCATTGGAAGCCACAGAGATATGGTTTTATAGAAGAATGCTGAAAATTCCATGGACAGCTAAGAAAAAATATGATTAGGTTTTAAAACAGGTCTGCACACAAAGAAACATCAAAAGAATACAAATCAGACAAGGTATTCAGGCATATACTGCGAAGAGATGGTTTAGAACATTTGGTGACCACAGGTAAAATTTAAGGGAGAGAGGCTGTGTACATGATTCACGTAATAGCGGTGAATCTACAACACTAACCAGACTGCAAGAACTCAAAGTTAAGTGTGGTGTAGCTCGACAAGAACGCTATGCTGGCAGACAAAGAATAATTGTAAACCAACAAAGAACCGGTGTCGTTAGTCGCCACACGCTGATGGACATACTGAGGGAGAGATCGGAGCACTTATGGACTAATTTGTTCGACGTGCAGTGATGGTGATCCGATGACTAAACTTAAAAAAAAAGGTAAAATTCAGGAATGAGAGATCGTGAAAGAGAGAGAGGGAGAAGATATTTGATGGTCTAACATCGTGACTCGACAAAAGATCGACGAACTTGGTATAGCAGAATCCTGTCAAAAAACAAAAATCACCCAAGCCACTAGAACACCGCAAGACAAAAACAGAAAACCATGACACTAGACAACAACCCGGTAGCAGTGTGACGACAAAAGAAGAATTAAAAATTACATCATCATCCTCTTCAGTCATGACTGACCATAGGATAATGTGTCCCTTGAAGAACTGAACGTCGTCTATACCTCAACTGTGCCGCATGTGGTATCGGAGAGAATTAGAGCAGTACGAGGAGGATGAAAATATATAAATCGTGGCATATCCTTTTGAAAATAGATGTCTGCGAAAAATAATGAATATAAAATGGAACGAATTCAAGAGAAGTGATGAAATCAGAGACATGTCTGGTCAACCACTAGTGACAACTGTTATAAGAAAGAGAAGATGGAGATATGTTGGACACACCTTGAGGAGAAATAATCAACGAATATCAAAGCAGGCATTGAAGTGGGATGCAAAGGGTTCAAGAAAGAGAGGTCGACCTAAAGAGACCCTGGAACGAACTTTGCTGAGCGAGGCAGGAAATATCGGTCTCAGTTCCATGGAGGAGATTGAGCGAGTTGCCCAGGATAGAGCGGTATGGAGAAATTACTTGCAGGCCCTATGTAACGTATAACGGTACGAGAGGAATTATTATTTATTATTATATCCTTTACAGGATGTAACCATCTAATGTCTATTCCCAGGTGGAAGATGTAGTTGGCTGTCCACTCTTGCCGTTAAGCGTTGGGATGGGAGCTTTAATTTGCGTTCTAGGGCTAGATGAGTCGCCCTTGTTGTGTTGTATCCGTGTTTATGTAGTGTGATCTTGATATTGTCTATCCATCTTTTTCTTGATCTTCCCTTAGCTCTAGTACCCGATCTCTTTTATTGTATGCTGTTATTGGTGGTTGGTTGTATTTCATTTTCGTTAAATGTCCAAACCACTGCATTTGTTGTCTTTCGATACCATCAACCACAGTAAATGAGTCTTTTATATTCTATGCATCACATATACGTTGAGTAGTTTAACACTGCTTTCTGAACGGGGATTCTATTTTTACCGTTCGTAAAAATCCACGGGAACAAATTTGCTTACAAACTGCACGCTGCGGTGTTTGAAACAAGTACACTTTTGTTGTGATTGAGCTCACTACCGTTAAGCCCCAGAAACCCACACAGAGGCGATATCATTAATCCTCTCCGCTCCTCGTGGAGCATAGGGCCTCAACAGTTGTTCGCCACTCTTCTCGGTCTCTGGCTGTTCTTTTTATGTTCTCCCAGGTCAATTGAGCACTCTTCAGCTCCTCAGTAAGACCTCGTCTCCAAGTCTGCTTAGGGCGTCCTCTTTTCGTTTTCCTGCAGGTTCCATTCGAGCACCTGTACACAGAGGCGATAGCAATGAGTAAACTCCTGGTTTTTTTTGTTGTTCTTCCTTTATACAATAAAAGACTGATATGATTTCCTCCATAGCGTAATCTTCTAGAGAGATTTACATCAATATCTACAGTGAGAGCATCAACTCTTTCATTTTCAGCGTGGCTCGAGTTTAAAAGCCAGAATCACGTCAAAGTTAAATCCGGAACAGAAGACTTCCCAACTCCTGTCAAATGCATCTATCGTCCAGTAGCTGTCTAGGATTCTTAAAAAAAAAAAAATCATCATCATCATCAAGGTGCGTATCCTTTATAGGACGTTGCTCTCTTTGCAGCTCATCTGAAACTCACTCTGTCTCTAGCTAGTTCACCCACTTCGTCGATGGTCATATTCATGATTTCTTTAATATCTTGTAGCCATCTTCTGCTTTGTCTGCCTCTGCGTCATGTGACCCTGCCCTCTAGTATTGTTCTTTCCAAGCCATTGTGACGCTTGATGTGACCAAAGTTTTCTGTATAGTATGTTGTTTATCAAACCATACTCCATACGAAAAAGCCATCAGAAGGTCCACCACGATGAACTCGAAAGTACAACCACTACTGCCTGGCACAGAGAACAAATGTGGTGTAGCTAGACAAGAGCACTTGACTTGTAGAAAGAGAGGAATAGTAAACCAACAAAGAACCGGTGTTGTTAGTTACCACACGCTGAGAGACATACTGAGGAGGAGATCGGAGCACTTATGGACTAATTGGTTCGATGTGCAGTGATGATGATGCCACGACTAAAGTAAACAGGGAACGTTACTGATATTTCCTCTTGGATCGAAACAATAACAATAACAGCACTACATAACATTCACAAAAGAACATCAGAATATTCTTGGGAAAGAAGGAGGAAAGAAAAAGGGATAATTGTATGACTCACCATTATTACCCGGTAGACTACGTTCCCTGGTCAGGCCTTCACAAGTTGGCAGGCTCTGGTTGTAAACCCGACCACTCTTATGACATTTTGACACAGCTTATTATCCTATACTTACACGCTCATTACAAATCTGGTGGGATAAGAAGGGGGTGTAGGGACACTAGGTGGTTGAAAGGAAATGCTGGACTGGTTGCTCCAATTTGACGGTAGCAGATAATTGTTACTAATATATTGTTTGATTCTATGTGTTATGTGTCGTGTGAGGGGACTGCATAGAGTAGTTGATAGTAGCTGGCCTGCTAGCTGTGAGACGCCTCATAGCTCGGGTTCGAATCTACTGTCCGGCATTTGTTCGAGTTCCCTGGTCTTACTCAGGATGATAACGTGAGTACCTCTGAAGTCGAGAAAAATCTGCCTGTATGGCGAGGAATACTAATTACGAGTACATTGAGCACACGGCTGCCAGTGTAAAGTAATTTACAATGTGCACGCTGCTGCCATTGTAAGAAATTGGATAAAACAGATTTTCACGCAAAAATCAGTTTCAGAGATGAAACTTCGTCTGAGTTGAAAGCGGACAAAGAAAAAAAAAAGAAAGAAGAAAAAAAAGGAAAAAAATAAAAAATGTGTCGTGTAATAAGTGAAATCTTCACTTTGTTGTACCTTTGCTTGATAAGGGCCTTTTGGTCGAAACGTTGCTGTGTATTGTTATTGTATTTTATAATACTACAGTACTTTATTTTCACGTGTTTCGCTATTGCTATATCGTTTTACTGCAGTCTTTCCTTATATTGGTAATACTATCGTTATCGCGTGTGGCGTTGAGGTAAAATTCTTGTCTCAGGCTTTGAAAAACTACTATGTTCTTTTAAAAATTATGCAGTATCCTCTGTCTCAATGTAGTAGTTACAAGTTCTGTCTAATGTAATAGTCACAGACCCTTTATACCACGTCGCTAAACTCCTCATGGTAATATGTGTAGACCGATGTTTCTTTACCGTCGCATCAGAAGTGATCAACTTCAGGGTCTATTAGGTCGACTTTTCTTGAACCCTTTGATCCCACTTCAATGCCTGCTTTGATATTCTTTGATCATTTCTCCTCAAGGTGTGCCCAACATATCTCCATCTTCTCTTTCTTATAACAGTTGTCACTAGTGGTTGACCAGACATGTCTCTGATTTCATCACTTCTCCTGAATTCGTTCCATTTTATATTCATTATTTTTCGCAGACATCTATTTTCAAATGCATTCAACTTGCTTTCTATATCTTTAGTCATTTTCCAACTCTCGCTGGCATATGTTAGGATTGATACACCATTTGAATTGAACATTCGTAATTTAGTTTTAATACTCGTGTAGAAATGTTCGTGTACTGTAAGCAAATTTTTCAGTGATCGCTGTTCTCAATGTAGGTGTTACCAAGTTTCTAGTCATAATGTAAAGTAAGTCAATGAACCCTTTTTATACCACGTGGTATCTATGGTAATATGGTTTTAGGCCCGTATGTTTCATTGACCGTCGGCACACGATGGGTGATGTGATCAACTTCACACCGAGTCATATTGTTGTTTGTTTAGTAGGGGATTAAAGCCTCTTTAAGCCGAGGCACGCCCTTTCAACCTAAGGCGAACCTTTTATTGGTTATATCAGAGCGTGTAGGCCAACAAACATGAAAAATAAGAATTAACTCCTTTCGGAGAATCCAGTAGAATAACAGACTATATATATATATATCTCTCGCGATCACCGCTTAGACTAATGTACCAGATTTCCTCATAAATTGTCTTATTCATGTGGAAATCTGATTCATGCAGCCTTAGCATGTGTGTGCTTCGTCATATCTTTAGCGCCGTTTGGAGCTCTGGTGCTTATCCTTCGGCGATGTGTCCGGTTTTAGCCAGCGTTTACTGGGTTCGCTCTCCGTCAGCCTTGGGATGTCCCCAGCTGACCTGCAAGGCAGCAAGTTGATATTTTCTTTTAGAGTAGCTACCTTTAGACAACCTTCCCTCTCGGGTTGTTGAGCGTCATCTGTACAGGTTACCAGTTTTTTTTTCCAATGTCCAGGTTATCAGTTTGGACTACTTGGTTTGCCAGCCGTCCAGTTTTGTGTACGGTTTGCTCCGCTAGCCTTTGTCCCCAATCGAACTACAAGGCAGTAGTGGTTCTCTGCGAAGGGAAACGCGGTTATTCTTCTTTGGGTGGAGACTTCACCGTCGAGGCCCGCCACCGTTTTGTCCCCCAAGTTTCTTTTGGATGCACTTTCGCCCATGTCTGCGTGTACCATCGTCCACCGACTGGGCCCGCCCCATTTCTCTTCTTCACTTGTGCTCACATTGTTCTACTGGGCGACACCTTACCCATTTCTATATCGGTCTAATATCGAGTTCAAGTTGAGTAGATCAAAGAACCTTTAGCTGTTTAAAATCGAAATGAGTATGTTAGAAATGAGTATGCTGGAAATAAGTATGCTGGAAATGAGTATGCTGGGAATGAGTATGCTGGGAATGAGTATGCTGGAAAGCGATGCTCAAATAGAAAATCGTTACTGCCAATTTAAGAAAATACAATCTCAAATCTTTACAGTTCTCAAAATTACATTAGAGAACATCGCCGATGCTAAGGAGTGTGTGTACTGACGCTGAGAACTGTTTGTGTACCAAAGAGATCGGAGCACACATTGTTGTTCACCGAAGGGGAATGATAATGATCATGTCAATCAATTAATCGATTCTGTTACCTTTATCTGCTATCTCTATTAGTGTATAATCAAGGACATCCGTATCATGATTCCCCCCGTGTGCCTTTGATCAAACAGAACTTACGGGTTTAGATATTTCACATTAGATCATATATACAGGGTGTTCAACTTAAAAGCAGCCTGTGAATGGAGCTAATCTGGCATATATGTATGGAAATTGGAAGGTTTAGTTATGACTTAGTATAGGTCAAGGTTGTGTGATGGTGTGTAATTGTAGTGCGGGAAGGGGCGATGAACAAATGTGACGTAGGACAAGCTATTCAGAACCGGTTTAAATAGTAAATAGACGAGATGCAATGCGTACCTGGCAAATTTATATTTATCACTGGGGCTGCTTTTAAGTTGAACACCCTGTATATTCATATCGTACCATTATACGTTACAAAGGTCTGCAAGTAATTTCTCCATACCGCTCTGTCCTGGGCAACTCGCCCAATCTCTTCTATGAAATTGAGTCCGATATGTATTATCTCTCAGCAAATTGTGTTTCAAGGTTCCCCTAGGGCGTCCTCTCCGTCTTTAACCCTTTGCTTCCTACTTCAATGTCTACTTTGGCATTCTTTGATAATTTTTTTCTCAAGGTGTGAATAACATCTCCATCTTCTTCTTATAACAGTTGTTACAATGGGTTGACCAGACATTTCACAGATTTCATCACTTCTGAATTCGTCCCATTTTATGTTCATTATTTTTCGCAGACGTCTTTTGCCAAATGCATTCAACTTACTATCTATTTCTTTAGTAATATTCCACATTAGAACATATAGTACGAAACTATAGTACGTTTCAAATTTCAAGCCCATGTTTAAACAGCTGTAAGTCCGAAGCCCGAGTGGTTACCGGGGACCAAATTTGGGGTGTAAAGAATAGAACCACTGTTACCTGCCACGCATGTCGTAAGAGGCGACTAAGGAGGTATGGATGAAATCGGATACACGTGTCCTAAACGTGTAAAAGTCTATGCGTTTAGGGACCTACCAAACCAATGTGCAACGTATACACATTCTTGGCAAAGATCAAACATATCACAAAGATGGATTAAAATTGGTCGTAAAGAACGAACGCAAAGAAGAAGTCTGATAGCCCTTTAACGTAAAGAAGTGATATTTTGCATGTGTTCTATTAATCGTCATGACATTGCAAGGAAATATTTGCAATGAAAACAAACAGCTTGTTGTCACTTTAGCTGATATATATAAGTACTTTATTTGCTTGAACAATGGTAGATATAGAAGCAAGTTGAATGCATTTGAAAATAGATGTCTGCAAAAATAATGAATATAAAATGGAACGAATTCAGGAGAAGTGATGAAATCAGAGACATGTCTGGTCAACCACTAGTGACAACTGTTATAAGAAAGAGAAGATGGAGATATGTTGGACACACCTTGAGGAGAAATGATCAACGAATATCAAAGCAGGCATTGAAATGGGATGCAAAGGGTTCAAGAAAAGAGGTCGACCTAAGGAGACCCGAAACGAACTTTGCTGAGAGAGGCAGGAAATATCGGTCTCAGTTCCATGGAGGAGATTGAGCGAGTTGCCCAGGATAGAGCGGTATGGAGAAATTACTTGCAGGCCCTATGTAACGTATAACGGTACGAGATGAATTATTATTATTATTATTATTAATGGTAGATACTTACGCATCAAACAACAAATTAGCCTTATGTAACATAACCATAAAACAAATAACCACTTCTTCACATCAATAAAAACTGGAATAGAAGTATATGAGATCAGGGCGCATCTATAAGTGCTCGGTCCCTTTTAAATATTCAATGATCGAACACCGAAATGACATTCTTAACGATCTGAGAGTCTTTCCGAACAGAGGAGCTTCAGTGTTGTGAAAATCCCACTAGCTGACCAAATTGAGAGAGATTTAAAGATGAGACAGGCTTTGAGAGATGTGATCAACAAGGAAGCTGAGAAAAATGTGAGTAGAATCGTTGATTGGTTCATTATTGATATCAGGTTAGCAAACTATTTTATATTGATAGCTGATCAGATTGAGAGAGATGGATGTCGATATTCGTGCAACCCGAAAAGAACGACATACCAAATACGCAAAGAGATTGATTAATCAACATCGAACTGGCTTGTTGGGCCGCTGGACGCTACTAGATTTGTTGAGGAGATTGGAGCACATATGGACGTGCCCGGAGTGCTATGAAGATAGTGCTTATATAAATTATAGCCCGTCTGCCCAGCGTGTTCGTAGCGCGTTGGACTACCGGTGACTATCCTCTGTGTGTGCGGGTTCAATTCCGCGGGATGGTAGAAAAAGCCACAGATTTGCCAGATTTACGGTATTCGTGGCACCGAACCGAAGGGTTACGATGTCCATGGTACAGAGCCGAAGAGCTGAAAAGCTCAAGTGCTTCTGGATCGGAAAAAAAAAAAATAACTTATAACTGAATGATCGAATATTTACACAGTAACCCCGTCACATCATCTTCATAAATGTATCACAAAGGAAAAACTTAAAGCTTACACTAGTATCATCAAACTCACATTCGTATTATGCCGCGTGAAGATCTCTCCAAGTAGAACGTACAGAATTATCCTTCCCATAGGACGTTTATGATTATCCTTCACGTAGGACGTACAGGATTATCCCTTATCCCGCTTATCAACCGATCAGGTTGCAGTAAAAACACACGACTGGTCGAACTGAAATTACATCCAGAATGTAACGAATACTGAAGACATATAACAAACAGAAATGTATCCGCCTCGCTTATTAACAAATCAGGTTGGTGAAAGCTTGTGATATTTGGATAATAGTTAAGTCATTTATTAACAAAATCACACTACAGATGGCACTAACCAGACAAGACCGTTTATTATCACTCCGCTTATATGCATCACATGATAAGAACCATTAAGCTGGTAGGCTATGTCGGATTATCTGCTATATTCGCTACAAAGCTAGAACGTAGGACTTGTGTGTTTTCATTTTCAACGAACACTCCATATCGACCACTTGCTAAACCACTCTTTGTGATCTGTATATGATCTGAGCCTAAGAGCGATGTACGTTGTGCCAGTTAAGCGACTACAAGTATTTCTGATCATTACAAGCACATCCGATTTACCTCAGTCGCCTCTTACGACATCTCTTGTAGATCGCAGTGTTACTATTCTTTGCTCCTCTTGCGCGCCCTCAACAACACACGGGCAGAACTTGTGTAATAGATAGTATAACAGATTCAACCTTGTTCTATTTCTAACAAGTATCACCAATACTTCACTTATGTAACAGACCGGAATGAAAGCCTATGATTCAGGGTCACCGATAGCGACGTTAATAATAATACGATGCGCTAGTCACCGCGTGCCGTAGTAATTCCAGGGTCGAGGCCGGCTAAGGCCAAAAACTTGAGGTGTGTACACGATACACAGTTGGACTATAGGAAACCCTGATCCTTTACTTGGAGATCTAAGTTACATGTACATCTGAAGTTGAAGTACGACTGACCTGAATGTGGATAAGGAAAGCAAGCCTTACCGCAATAATCAGTCACATGCCTCATTAACACATAGCGACCGGGACACACAGCGCCTACGATCCCTCACAAGTATTCTTAACATTTCACTTATAAAACAGACCGAACTACATGTATACGACTCTTCATAATATAAAATACTGGACTACACGATCCCGCACAAGTATGACCAACACTTCCCTTATGTAACCGGACTACACGTCTAAGATCTCTCACACTTCACTAATAAAACAGACTGAACTATATGCATATGACCCTTCACTTATATAACAATTATGGGGTGACCCGTTGCAGTTTTTTTTTTTCGTCCGCTTTCAACTCAGACGAAGTTTCATCTCTGAAACTGATTTTTGCGTGAAAATCCGTTTTCCAATTTCTTACAATGACAGCAGCGTGCACATTGTAAATTACTTTACACTGGCAGCCGTGTGCTCAATGTACTCGTAATTAGTATTCCCTCGCCATACAGGCAGATTTTCTCCGACTTCAGAGGTACTCACGTTATCGTCCTGAGTAAGACCAGGGGACTCGAACAAATGCCGGACAGTAGGTTCGAACCCGAGCTATGAGGCGTCTCACAGCTAGCAGGCCGAGCTACTATCAACTACTCTAGGCAGTCCCCGACCCGTTGCAGTGAAGTTGGAACCGTACTTATGAACTATGAACAGTCCCCTCTACACTCCGGCGATCTTTCACTTATATAACAGACCGGACTACACTCCAACGATCCCACACAAGTATCACCAACACTTATATAACAGGCCAGACTACAGCTCTACGATCCCACACAATATATATATATATATGGAACTGCAGTAAAACTATTTGATTGGCAAAACACGTAATTACAAAGTACTGTAGTTTTACAAATTACAAAAACAATGAAAATACACAACTTTCGACCAACAAGGCCTTTATCAAGCAAACGAACAAACAGGAGTGACAAATTAAAATGAAACACAAATGGACGACCAAATACAACTGCCCACTAAGCTTAGATACGTTTGTATTTGGTCGTCCATTTGTGTTTCATTTAATTTGTCACTCCTGTTTGTTCGTTTGCTGATAAAGGCCTTGTTGGTCGAAACGTTGCTATTTTGATATTGTTTTGTAATTTGTAAAACTACAGTACTTTGTTATTACGTGTTTTGCCGATCCCACACAATATCACCGACACTTATACAGGGTGTTCAACTTAAAAGCAGCCCCAGTGATAAATAGAAATTTGCCATGTACGCATTGCATCTCGTATATTTACTATTTAAACCAGTTCTGACTAGCTTGTCCTACGTCACATTTGTTTATCGCCCCTTTCCGCACTACAATTACACACCATTACACAACCTTGACCTATACGTCATAACTGAACCTTTCATTTCCATACATATATGCCAGATTAGCTCCATTCGAAGGCTGCTTTTAAGTTGAACACCCTGTATAACAGGCCGGACTACAGATCACACACAAGTATCACCAACACTTCACTTATATAACAGGACTACACGTCTACGATCCCACACACTTCACTGAAATAACACACTATGACAACATACCAACTACCCCTGCGTAATCCTTGAAAAGTATCACAAACGATTCACTGACATAACATACCTTACTACCATTTCCTCACAAATATTCACAAATCTCCGTGTACATAAAGCGAAATCACATATTAATTACTACTCATAACTAGTGCGTAGCCACAAACGACTTCAGGCAAGAGAATCCCACACACTAGACATTCAAATAAGAAAAAAACACACAGCTCGCGTGAAAGCACAGACTATATACAATATTAATTCTAACCACGAACTGGGAAAAAATAAGGAAAAACTGTAAACAACAGGTGTTCAACATAGGTTGGAACGTGAAACGCCACACCAAGCTAAGGTTTAAAACTTAGCTCCCCTCAACACTTGAGAATTTCTGGAAAATTGGCACCCACTTCCTGAAGGGCTGTTTACTTTAATCCAGCACTTAATATACGTTGGGAAAGCTGTATTTGTCTAAGCGTTGGGTATATTTGAAAACTGTTGGAGAATATCTGTTGCAATTATAATGTTGAGGAGTTGTCCTAGTTGGCTGGTACAAATTATATTATTAGAGAGTTGGGGTAGTGGTACAAATTATATTATTAGAGAGTTGGAGTAGTGGTACAAATTATATTATTAGAGAGTTGGGGTAGTGGTACAAATTATACTGTAAGAGAGTTGGGGTAGTGGTACAAATTATATTATTAGAGAGTTGGGGTAGTGGTACAAATTATACTATTAGAGAGTTGAAATAGTGGTACAAATTATACTGTTAGAGAGTTGAAATAGTGGTACAAATTATACTGTTAGGCGGTTGTTGTACAAATTATACTGTTAGGGAGTTGAAATAGTGGTACAAATTATACTATTAGAGAGTTGAAATAGTGGTACAAATTATACTGTTAGAGAGTTGAAATAGTGGTATAAATTATACTATTAGAGAGTTGGAATAGTGGTATAAATTATACTATTAGAGAGTTGAAATAGTGGTATAAATTATACTATTAGAGAGTTGAAATAGTGGTATAAATTATACTATTAGAGAGTTGAAATAGTGGTATAAATTATACTATTAGAGAGTTGAAATAGTGGTATAAATTATACTATTAGAGAGTTGAAATAGTGGTATAAATTATACTATTAGAGAGTTGGAATAGTGGTATAAATTATACTATTAGAGAGTTGAAATAGTGGTATAAATTATACTATTAAGAGTTGAATAGTGGTATAAATTATACTGTTAGAGAGTTGAAATAGTGGTACAAATTATACTATTAGAGAGTTGAAATAGTGGTACAAATTATACTGTTAGAGAGTTGTGGTACAAATTATACTGTTAGAGAGTTGAAATAGTGGTACAAATTATACTGTTAGAGAGTTGAAATAGTGGTACAAATTATACTTTAGAGAGTTGAAATAGTTGGTTAATAGTCAAATTATACTGTTAGAGATTTGGGAAATAGTTGGTTTACAAATTATACTGTTAGAGAGTTGAAATAGTGGTACAAATTATACTGTTAGAGAGTTGTGGTACAAATTATACTGTTAGAGAGTTGAAATAGTGGTACAAATTATACTGTTAGAGAGTTGAAATAGTGGTACAAATTATACTGTTAGAGAGTTGGAGTACTGGTACAAATTATACTGTTAGAGAGTTGAAATAGTGGTACAAATTATACTGTTAGAGAGTTGGAGTACTGGTACAAATTATACTGTTAGAGAGTTGAAATAGTGGTACAAATTATACTGTTAGAGAGTTGAACTGGCAAATTAGTTACTACAGACAACATAAAACAACACACAGTAAAGTTTACAAAACCAAAAAGCAAGACACAAAGTACAACAACACAAAAGATACAACAAAGATACAACAGAAAATGAAGAAAGTCACTTCTTACAAGGCAAACAAATATAGAATCAGACAACAAATTCCTAACGGCACTAAAATGAAAATTTCTGATTAAAAATGAAATTTATGTCAAAAACTAGAAGCAGAAAAAGAAAAAACATAAAATTAAATAAAATATATATATATATATATATATATATATATATATATATATATATATATATATACAGTGGCAGCTCGTGATAATTTTTGTTGGTGGGCCAGACAGACAATTTCGAAACAAATCAGGGTTTTGTGTAGGTTACGTTTTAATTTATAAAGTAATAAATACACGTTACACTTTACTTTGGTGGGGCCCGGTCCATAGGCCCTTAATGACGAGCCGCCACTGTATATATATATATATACATATATATATATATATATATATATATATATATATATATATATATAAACTGTATATAATATTATAAAAAAAAAAAAGTAGTTTGGTAGTGGTCGTCGTCATTAACACAGTAAAGGAGTCAGTGATTTTCTAGGCACTACTTATACGTTCAGTAATTTGCCATTGCGTTCTGAACGGTGATGTCTATTTTTACCGTTTGTAAAAATCACCAGGAATAAATTTGCTTCCAACCTGTCCGCCGCTGAGTTTGAACCAGGTTACTCTTGGGTTGGGGGTCAAGCTCACCACCGCTTAAGTTACAGACGCTCACTCCTAACGATGTGTCCTAACAGATGCCAAATGCCTGCCTGCCCAGCGTGTTCGTAGCGCGTTGGACTGTGGGTGACTAGCCCTCTGTGAGTGTGGGTTCAAATCCGCGGGCTGGCAGAAAAGTCGTAGGTTCCCCAGATTAACGGTGTTCGTGGCACCGAGCCGAAGAGCTAAAAGCTCAAGTGCTTCTGGATCGGGAAAAAAAAAAAAACAGATGCCAAATCGGTGTTACAAGAAGTAAAAGACCCCCAAAAATCCTCACGAAAATAGATTTAGGAAATTACTCCATCAATTGAGTCAGGTGGTGAACAAAGTACCTATTCTTGAGCTTTCATGACATTGCAATACCTCTGGAAATGTGGCTATCTGGCAAGAAAGCGGAAACAACCAAGCAGGGGCGGCTCGTGATCATTTTTGTTGGTGGGGCCAGACAGAAATTTTCGGAAAAATAATGGTTTCCGTTAAGTTATATTTTAATGTATAAAATAATAAATACAAGTAACACCTTATTTTTGGTGGGCCCCACTGGCCCTTAATGACGAACCGCCACTGCAACCAATCTTAATTTGCTCATATCCAAACACAAGACACAAATCAAGGCAGCTATTAAACATTGGAGAGAAAGTTTACAGGAAGTTAATCCAAATGATACAATAAGCTTGGGTGTTTCTGTGGCTAAGGGGTTAAGCTCTTAAACCATGCGTTCCGAAAGTCGTGGGCTCGAATCCGGACCGTATCGAACTGTTCACGGATGAATTTTTAACAGAGACCTCTAGGATTGTTGCCGGAGCTACGGAGTTTGTGCAATACTCTCGGCAGGTGGTGTGCCATTTCTGTAGAGAGGGACTTCTTCTTCAAACGCTCCATATCGACCATTTGTTAGACACCCTTTATGATTTGTATATGATTTGAGCCTAAGAGAGATGTACGTTGTGCTAGTTATGGGCCTACAAGTAAGCCAGCACGTCGGATTTCTGCGACGCTTTTTATCAACTTGGGTATCTTCCTTAGAGACCTTAGTCGCCTCTTATAACATGCCCTGCATGTTACTATTCTTTGCTCCTCTCGTGGCCCCGACAACACACGGGTGCATAGAGGGACTGAGTCATATGGGGTAAAACCCCGTGCAATTAAGTAAATCTTTGGTAAACAAAATCTCTTAATATTCAGAATCCAAAAGAGTCACAAATTCCGGTGTTACATTTACCGGAAATTCAAAATCGGCGAAACGGAAACCCTGCCCGTGTGGTCCTGACACCAGAAAATACTGTTTTTATAATGCAGTCCTGTCTCACTTATGCGGTCTTGGCGAATCACATATAGCCACCAGACACCTGGGAAGAATACAAACTCGAATGCACGGCGGAGAAGACACATAGGTAGAATCCAATCTGCAACGTACGACGGAGGACACACCCCATCCTTCATAGAGGTTTTATCTTTCCTAATCTATCAATTAGCTACCAACTAGCCCCATTGTTAAGGCACCCAAAAATGTCACCGGCAGCTAAGCAATAGATGATCAACGGCATATTTATACCTACTTTGTGTTACCAGAGCCAAACATGGACAATGAGCAAAGCGCAGTCAGAAAAAATAACTACATGTGAAATGCGTTGCCTGAGAAAAGTTACCAACAACACCAGAAAAGACAGTCACCAACATTAGCATAAGAAATTAAGTTGGCACAGAACCTTGCTTGAGTTACATAGAGAAACAAAGAATGAAGTGGTTTGGCCACTTAATAAGAATGCATCCAAACTCCACAGTATACAGTCTTCTACAACAGAACATCAGGAAAGAAGGCGAGAGGAAGATCACGAAAAAGATGGTTAGATGGCGTAGCAGAATCCTGTGAAAGAGCAAAAATAACAATCAACCCAAGCCACCAGAACAGCACAAGACAAAAACCCACGACACTGGGCAACAATCCGGTAGCAGTGTGACGACACTGGGCAACAATCCGGTAGCAGTGTGACGACACTGGACAACAACCCGGTAGCAGTGTGACGACACTGGGCAACAATCCGGTAGCAGTGTGACGACACTGGGCAACAATCCGGTAGCAGTGTGACGACACTGGGCAACAACCTGGTAGCAGTGTGACGACACTGGGCAACAACCTGGTAGCAGTGTGACGACACTGGGCAACAACCCATTAGCAGTGTGACGACAAAAGAAGAAGAAGAATCACTGGAAGAAAGGAAGAACGAAGAGAAAGAAGAATGTATCGGGATTTGAAATGTTTTAATTCTAGTAAAAGTCACAGTGGTTTAGTGGAAACTGTTAGGGGAATATCACTATTGAAATCCAAACATATCACCATGGACACTAAAAGAGCATTATGCTATCAATGTCAACCCTGGACGCTGGCACCAAACGATAGAATAAAACGAATCACGACAGAGATGAAGTGTCTACGCAAGAATGCTGGAAGTATCAAGATTAGACCCGTTTCCAAATGAAGACATCAGAAAAGAATTGGGTACAACATCAGTACTGAACTTATCGAAAATCTACAAATTAAATGGTTCGGCCACATAAGCAGATTACCAACAGACAGTGCGCCTCAAAGATCAATACTTCTCCGATACAGTGGATACAAAGCAATAGATGAACCTCAGAAATAACAGGGCGTGAAAAACACTATTCATGAAGCGCATCTTCTTCTTTGCGTTAGTTCTTTACGACCAATTTTAATCACTCTTTGTGATATGTTTGATCTTTGCCACGAACGTGCATACGTTGCACATTGGTTTGGTAAGGCCCATAAACGCATAGACTTCTACATGTTTAGGACACATGCATCCGATTTCAGCCAAAGAAGCGCATATAAAAGCCCTTTCTATAAATCTCTTCTTATCCTGACAATGTGAGGCAAAACAGGATTAGAGAATGAAGAAGTCGAGAGTCATAAGACGACCTTGTGAGTTATAAGACGACCAAGGCGACGGTTGTAAACAGGATGTTTATTAAGGATACATTGAACATGACGATGGAGGTCGCGGGTTAAATGACTTTTTTTTTTTTTTTTTGTTTTTTCTTTCGTCCGCTTTCAACTCAGACGAAGTTTCATCTCTGAAACTGATTTTTGCGTGAAAATCTGTTTTCCAATTTCTTACAATGGCAGCAGCGTGACATTGTAAATTACTTTACACTGGCAGCCGTGTGCTCAATGTACTCGTAATTAGTATTCCTCGCCATACAGGCAGATTTTCTCCGACTTCAGAGGTACTCGCGTTATCGTCCTGAGTAAGACCAGGGACTCGAACAAATGCCGGACAGTAGGTTCGAACCCGAGCTATGAGGCGTCTCACAGCTAGCAGGCCGAGCTACTATCAACTACTCTAGGCAGTCCCCCGGTTAAATGACTAAAAATGGAGTATTTCAAATGGGATGCGATGAAAGCAATAATCTACAAAGGAAGGACATACTATAGGAAGAAAGATCACATGACATGTTATTGAATTATATTTTTCTGTGCAATGGGATATCAAAAGTAGATGCACATCTGTAACTTTTCTTATTCTGTTTCGTTAGCTGCCAAGCACATGTGTTGCCGGGCTTGCAAGGGGCCGTTAGCTGCCAATCACATGTGTTGCCGGGCTTGCAAGGGGTCGTTAGCTGCCAAGCCCGTGTGTTGCCGGGCTTGCAAGGGGTCGTTAGCTGCCAAGCCCATGTGTTGTCGGGGCTTGCAAGGGGGCGTTAGCTGCCAAGCCCATGTGTTGCCGGGCTTGCAAGGGGGCGTTAGCTGCCAAGCACATGTGTTGCCGGGCTTGCAAGGGGGCGTTAGCTGCCAAGCCCGTGTGTTGCCGAGACTCACAAGGGGAGGACAGACTAGTAACACTGCGATCTACATTTCATGTCGTCGCAAGAGGCGACTGAGGTAGGGGCCTGGGGAAGGTATCCTAGTAAATAAAAAACGTCGCAGAAATCGGTTGTATTATACTTGTAGGCGCATAACTTGCACAACGTACACTCGCTCTTAGACCCAGATCACATACAAATCACAAAGAGTGGTTAATAAGTCATCGATATGAGGCGTTGGAAACAGAAGAAGTTAGCTGCCAGACTATCATCTAAATTACTTTAAACAAGAAGCGGTAACGTACCGATGTACTAATTTTCTTGACATGTTGACATATCACAAGGTCACAACAGGTGTGCGGCTGTTATAAATACAATAGCACAGGTGAAAATAAATCTATGATAGCATTATTGTTTCTGTGTTAATGACTTTGTCGGTTGTATCTGTGCCGCAGTCCCCGCTAATATATGTTTATCGGTGACCACGATTGTGCTTAGTGAGGAGAAATGACAACATAGATTTCTATGAAAAGCTGACGATATGAAGGTGATGGTCAAAGACACAGAGAAAACGTCTTACCAGTATAAGAAAGATGCAGCCATGATTTTTCGAATATGTGATGGAAACTAAAGGTTTAGAACACATTGTGACAGCCGTTCAAATCCAAGGGAGTCGAGACAGAGGGAAAATTCTAAACAGTATGACTTCATGAGCCGCTGTAGCGTAGTTGTTAGTGAACTCGCTTCGCAAGGCTGGTGGTCTGGGTTCAGCTCCCGCAATGCACGTGGAATTTTTCCTGACCACGACGGCTCTCAGGTCGACCCAGCCTCAACTGGGTACCAGACATGCTCTGGGAAAGTAAAGGCGGCCGGCGTGATGCTGACCACATCACCCATCGTGTGCCGACGGTCAATGAAAAATACAGCCCTAACACTGTATTGACCTACATACCACGAGGAATGAAAGGGTTCCTTTACTTTACTTATGACTTCATGACACGGACGAACGTCAACATCTGGGATGATAGTAAATACCAGGGACAGAGATTTGTGGAGATCTGTGAATGACTACGCCAGTCGGTACCTGATGATGATGACTAAAAAAAAAATAACTAGTTATCACTGGTTTCCTCTTACAGATAATACATGTTATACTACTTTCGTATCAATCAAGTGTCAGGCATGCGGGCCTATACGAACATCTCAGAGTAGGTATTGTCTGAATAGCCAGGGACAGTGGCGGCTCGTGATCATTTGTGTCTGTGGAGCCAGACACATTTTTGAAAAAATCATGGTTTTGTGCTAGGTTATATTTCAATATATAAAATAATAAATACATGTTACACATTATTTTTGGAGGCCTGGCCCCACTGGTCCCTAATGACGAGCCGCCACTGGCCAGGGACATATCCTTCTTTGTCACAAACTGATATAGACATGCTCATCAAACACCATCGTACACATACAATCTGACACAGAAACCTCTTCGTTACACATACACTCAGATCAAAACTGAAAATCTCCTTACCAAATTCCAAAGAGGCAACAAAAACAATATACATTTTTTTCCGATCCAGAAGCACTTGAACTTTTCAGCTCTTCGGCTCGGTGCCATGGACATCGTAACCCTTCGGCTCGGTGCCATGGACATCGTAACCCTTCGGTTCGGTGCCATGGACATCGTAATCCTTCGGCTCGGTGCCACGAACACCGTAAATCTGGGAAATCTGTGGCTTTTTCTGCCATCCCGCGGAATTGAACCCGCACACACAGAGAACTAGTCACCCGTAGTCCAACGCGCTACGAACACGCTGGGCAGACGGGCAAACAATCTACATAAAACACATCCTTCCTCTTCTTCAAACGCTCTATATCAAACATTTGTTAAACCACTCTTTGTGAGTTGTATGTGATCTGAGCCTAAGAGCGATTGTAAGTTATGTCAGTTATGCGCCTACAAATGGCCCAGTACATCCGATATCTGCGAAGCTTTTTTTACTAGGTAGCGTCCCTATGCTCCTACACCAGTCGCCTCTGACTTGTAGGTCGCAGTGTTACTATTCTTTGTTCCACTCGTGGGCCCTGGAACAACACTGGCGAATCTTGGACAATAAAAAAAAAAGATGCAGGCCACTGAGATGTGGTTTTAAGACGGAACCCGTTTTCATACCATGTGTTATGTTGTGGAATACAATGATAGACCTGACCTGTATTGTTTGTTATACCAACACGCAATTATGGGTCACTCGGCATCCGCTCGAGTGGTGCCGGAGCCCGCAAGGAAGCAAAGAATAGTACCACTGCGACCTACAAGGCTTGTCGTACGAGGCGACTGATGTAGAACTTAGGAAAGCTACCCTAGTAAATCTCTCTCGATTCCAGCCTAGACTGATGAACCAAATCTTGTCATGAATTGTACTGTTGTTTTTAGGAGTTCTCGCGAAGCTCTGTGTTATCGGACCAGGTTTCGTTTCTTAGACCTGCTAACAACTGGCAGTCTTGCAGTATGTGCTCTGCCGTCATGTCCGCCTTTTCACAGTAGCACAGGCTAGTTGTGCCAATTTAAAATTTGTTGAACATGTGCCCTAGTAAATAAAAAGCAGTGCAGAAATAGGATGTGATGGCCTACTTGTAGGCGCATAACTGACACAACGTACAATCACTCTTAGGCTCAGATCACATACAAATCACATAGAGTCGTTAAACAAGTGGTCGATAAGAAACGTTGGAAGAAAAACTCATCATCACGGCGGTTATATTTGTTATCTCGGATCTGTTCTGGTGCACAATTTCTTCTTTCTCTTCTTCTTTACGTTCATTCTTTACAACCAATTTTAATCACTCTTTGTGATATGTTTGATCTTTGCCAAGAACGTGTATACGTTGCACATTGATTTGGTAGGCCCTAAACGCATAAGACTTCTACACGTTTAGGACACATGCATCCGATTTCAGCCAAACCTCCTTAGTCGCCTCTTACGACATGCGTGGCAGGTAACAGTGGTTCTATTCTTTACACCCCAAATGTGGGCCCCGGTAACCACTCGGGTGAGGTGCCCAATTTTAAAACAGTCAAATCACTTCAAGCCTTTTACGATCGGAAAAAGAATATGAAGTTGGGATTCGAACCGAGACTACCCTAATGCTCAGACCAGTGCACCAACCACTAAGTCCTCGCAGCTAATGAGCTTTAATTGTACAGAAGAATATTAAGAACCATATGAACTGTTCAAAGTACTAATGTAAATAATTATCTGAGAGAATCGTTTAAAGTCAGAATCTTTAGAAAGTATCCAAAGTCACAGCGTTTGATTGTGTGTACATGGGAGGAGAAGACGAGGGTTAAAACACACAGTGATATTAGAAAGGGTTTTAAAGATTGACTTGATTGCACTGGGTTTTACCCCATATCGCTCGGTCCCTCTCCGCAGAAATGGCACGCCACCTGCCGAGAGTATTGCACAAAGCACGAGCTCTGGCAACAATCCTAGGGATCTCTGGAAAAAATGCACTCGTGAACAGAAGGCCGCGTTCCGGTTTCGAACTCACGACCTTCAACTAGCAAGGCAAAGGGCCTTGAACCCAGATCACAAGCCTTGAGAAGCGAGTTCACTAACAACTACGCTACCGCGGCTCTCCATGGAATGAGAAGACTAGGGTTAAAAACACACAGTTGACAGAAGAAAACTGCCGGAGAATAGAGACAGACAGACAGAAGATACTGTGAAAGATTTGGTAGCATGGCATGAAAGAGCGTCAACAAACAATTTGGACTTTAAAGCTGTGGACAGAGAGTTACGCAGATCCATGATCGTCAACGCCAGCAGATACAGCATCAGATGATGCGATAGATAACACAGCGCTTCAGAGACCACACTCTTTCTAGTTACATTAACCCTTTGATACCGTAATTTTTGATATCTCCGGACCCTCATTTTGTTGTTGGGGTCCTCAATGGGATTAAATCATTGTACCACAGCGACTTACAAAGCATGTCGTAAGAGGTGAAAGATGTAGAACATAGTGAAGCTAGTAAATAAAAAGCGCTGCAGAAATCAGATGTAGGCGCAGAATTGGCACAACGTACAATCACTCTTAGGCTCGGATCACATACAAATCACAAAGAACGGTTAACAAGTGGTCGATATGGAGCATTCGAAGAAGATGCCTCCAGACGCATTTACTTTGCAATGTTTACAAAATTACCCCAGTAGGCTATACTTACTGACTTTGGACCATTAAAAAAATAAAATGAGACAATATATCGGCTTTGAAGATCGAATGGGTTAATTAATGCGCACTGATAAGGAAACATCCGCATAATCCGTTCAGAATCACACAAAATATCATTAGATATCCACAACTGTACTTCGGTGTGCTGTACATATCTCGATATAGGGATTTGAAGTACTACACATGGTAACTATTTGAAAACTTACAAAATCACATTGAAATATCCACTCTTGAAATATATATATATATCCGTTCACTGAGTTGAAGTGCACATCTATCCACGAATATGAATCTGAATCTATCCTGTCTGTTGAACCTGAAAAAAATACAGCATAATATTCACGGAAAGCATTTCATTTCATATATTCAAGGAATTAAATGATACAGCCAAGCTACAAACACTCGTCCAACACTCCTTACTAAAGTCTTGATCCCTTTTCTTCTAGTTACAGAAACTGTGTGAACAAGGCGGGGAGTATAGATAAGCCGTTGGGTTCTTCACACCTTGACGCTATTAGCCCAGGTGTGCAGAGTTATGTTGGCCGGGTCGGTCGCATTCGGTGGGAGGTTTTGTCAAACTTGCCACCGGGCGAACGAAGGAATTCCTGAATACGACAGAATCAACAAATGTTTAATCACTCCCTCTAAAACTGCCAAGAAACGATCGTCTGGTGGTAGTTATTTATAGCAGTTGATCCGTGTTCACAGAACTAATAGATTTAATAATGTCGTTATATAGTTTATGTTTGCAAAAGGAAAAATTGAAGAAAAAAAATATTTATTACAATCGCGTATTTGCATTCAAGCCCCCCATTTAGGTGGAAAATGACTATTGGTTATTGGTTACTAAACTGACGTCATTGCACTCCGGGCAGACCCATAGGTGCTCAGTCTCCCCAACAGATATCGAAGAGTATGCATACTGATGGTTCCCGTGGCTCGCTGATTAAACACACCTATCACTCTGCCTCTCAGGCATCCAGTTCGACTTGTACAACGGGTAACTCCAAACTGCCTAAATCGCTTAATCGATTCAACATCGCTTTTAGTGTCCTCATCCAACTAAAGATATAGAGAGTAAGTGGAATCCATTTGAAAAAATAGATGTCTGAGAAAAATAGTGAACATAAGATTGAACGAATTCAGGAGAAGTGATGAAATCAGAGAAATGTCTGGTCGACCACTAGTAACAACTGTTATAAGAAAGAGAAAATTGAGATATGTTGGGCACAACTTGAGAAGAAATGTCTGGTCGACCACTAGTACACCTGTTATAAGAAGGAGAAAATTGAGATATGTTGGGCATACCTTGAGAAGAAATGATTAAAGAATATCAAAGCAGGCATTGAAGTGGGATGCAAAGGGTTCAAGAAAGAGAGGACAACCTAAGAAGACCATGAAACGAACTTTGCTGAGAGGCAAGCAATTTAGGTTTTGGTTCAATGGAGGAGATTGAGCGAGTTGCCCAGGATAGAGCGGCATGGAGAAGTTGCTTGCAGGCCCTATGTGACGTTTAACGGTACGAGAGGAATTATTATTATTTAGGTGCTTAGCTCATTAAAGATGTCTAAATTTTTCACCGTTAAAACCTTCAACGCTGATGCCCATTGCCCTATTGTGGAAAGTTTGGTACTTCCTCCTTTCAGCTGGTACATCATCATCATCATCATCAGGTGCCGTCTCCACATCGAAGGTTGGCTGCAATGAATCTCCAGCATCCTCTGTCTTTCGCCTTGGTGTTGCGCACTGCCAGACTGTAACCTGTCCATTTCTTAAAGTTTCCTCCCACTTATCTCTCGGTCTTCCTCTTGCTCTTCCCTCCTCAACTTTCCCCTCTAGTAAATGTTTTATCATGGTGTCATGTTTTTTATGTGCTCAAAATACTTTACTTGTCTGAATTTTATTTCTCTTAATAATTGTTTCTTCATGCCTAGTTTTCCTAAAACTTGTTTATTTGTCTGTTTTTCTGTCCATGAAACTCTGCTTATTCTTCTATATATCAACATCTCAAATGCATCAATTCTGTCTTCTAACTGCTTGTTCATTGTCCATGTTTCGAGCCATACATTAATATAGAATATATATAGCGTTTGATCATTCTCATTTTTAGTCTGTTTGTGATTTGTTTGGATGTCAGTAACTTTCTCATACTATTGAAATTATCCTTGGCCATTCCTATTCTCTTTTAATTTCTGTTATACATCTGCCATCATCTGTTATCATCTGACCGAGATAGGAGTAGCTTTTACTTGATGTAGTAATTCTCCATGTATTTTTATATTCATTTTAGGTTTTTCCATTTCCTTGTTGATTACCATAGTTTTTGTTTTCTGTATGTTAATGTCTAATCCATATTCCTTGCTAGTTCTGTCCAATTGGTCCCCTAATTCTTGTAGATCTTGTTCATTTTCTGCTACCAATACTGTGTCATCTGCATATCTTAAGTTATTTATTATTTTTCCATTGATCTTGAGTCCTGGCATTCCCTCTAGTTGTTTGAAGATTTTCTCTGTGTAGATGTTAAATAGGCTTGGTGACAGTATGCATCCTTGTCTCACTCCTCTCTTTATGTCTATGTATGGAGAGTAGCTATTTTCATATTTTATTATTGCTGTCTGTTCCCAGTATATGTTACTTATTAGTCTGATATCATCCCCATCTAGGCCTATTTCTTGTAGACATGTGGTACATCCTTCGTCGTTGACACTTTTTTTTATTTTAGCTGTTACGTATATCTGCGAAGTCTGTGTATTGGGATTTGAACTCTCCTCCTACCGCCCGCGTGTTTCCGAGGCTCGCATAGGGCGTAAAGAATAGTAACACTGCGAACTGTAAGGCATGTCGTAAGAGGCGATTGAGGTGGGTGCCTCGGGAAGCTACCCTTGTAAATAAAACGTGTCGCAGAAATCGGATGTGCTGGCCTACTTGCATGCGCATAACTGACACAACGTACAATCGCACTTAGGCTCATATCACATACAGATCTTTTTCGATCCAGAAGCACTTGAACTTTCAGCTCTTCGGCTCGGTACCTTGGACATCGTAACCCTTCGGTTCGGTGCCACGAACACCGTAAATCTGGAGAACCTGTGGCTTTTCTGCTAGTCCGCGGAATTGAACCCACACTCACAGAGGGCTTATCACCCGTCGTCCAACGCGCTACGAACACGCTAGGCGGGCAGGCATCACATATACGTCAAAAAGAGTTGTTTAATAAGTGGTCAATATGAAACGTTCCAAGAAGAATCCTCCCCTTATTGTAGTTTTTTGTTCAGTAGTTCTGTGAACTAACCACAGAGCTACAAGAAGATCAAAGCGTTGAATTATTTACGCTATATTTTGTCTTATATTCCTAGCAGATGGGACTGTCCAACGTTGTATGTGGTGCCACATGCTGCCAACGTTGTATGTAGTGTCACATGCTGCCAACGTTGTGTGTAGTGTCACATGCTGCCAACTTATGTGTGTCCTGCTGCAACGTGATGTAGTGTCACATGCTGCCAACGTTGTATGTAGTGTCACATGCTGCCAACGTTGTATGTAGTGTCACATGCTGCCAACGTTGTATGTAGTGTCACATGCTGCCAACGTGTAGTGTCATGCTGCCAACGTTGTGTGTAGTGTCAAATGTTGGACCGATGATACGATCCCATGGTGATTATATCTAAATTCAACCTCCACACTAATGCCTAGGTGACGCCGTCATAGAAATCAACCAATGAATGGCTAAGAATCACACAAATAAATAACACGAAGGACATCGTGAATCAGACAAGTGTTAAAAATGACAAGCTAAGTTTGACAAAAGACCTACCAATATGACACACTAAATATCTACACAACAGACATATAAAGCAAGCTACACATTTCACAAGTGATATACATGACCAATTAAAAAATGTCCAAGGAATATGAGGCCTATATGTCAAATTTTAAATCTAGCAATAAATTCAGATTACAAGCTAAACATCTAGCAAGGGACACACATTACAAACTAAAGATATAGCAAGGGACACACATTACAAACTAAAGATATAACAAGGGACACATATTACAAACTAAAGATATAACAAGGGACACATATTACAAAATAAAGATATAACAAGGGACACACATTACAAGCTAAAGATCTAACAAGGGACACACATTACAAGCTAAAGATCTAGCAAGGGACACATATTAGAAACTAAAGATATAGCAAGGGACACATATTAGAAACTAAAGATATAGCAAGGGACACATATTAGAAACTAAAGATATAGCAAGGGATACATATTACGAACTAAAGGTATAGCAAGGGACCCATATTAAAAGCTAAAAACTCTATTAGACGATACCAAGGCATTCTTGTCAGATGTTAACCCTAAGGCTGAGTCCTTCCTCCGTCTGAAAAGGTGCTGAAGTCGGCAATCCTAGGCCAGAAGACGCACCAGACTCCATAGTAGTGTTGTTTGTTTCATATTTCATAGTTCATAAGTACGGTTCCAACTTCACTGCAACGGGTCACCCCATAATTGCTCCGTTCCTGTGCCAATGAATATCACACGAAATGCTAACACCTGTGAAAAGTTTCCTGTGTGAACTAATTCCAGAATGAAACAGCCGCGTACCGCCACAAAAAGCAACCTGCACCGCATAATATGCATATGGCAGTCGCGAATGTAGCAACACAAAACTGTTCATCACTTGAATAGCAGTTCTTGTCGAAGGGGACATCAATCACGGCAAAATCCAGCTTTCTGCACTCGCAATATAACTGCATACGGCAGATTGAGCTTGTTCGTCATAACCGCTGTCCCCCATTTTCTGAATACACACAACAAACTCACGGTTGACACAGCAAAAGCATTCCATGTAACAGTCACAGCTCACAGCGTTGCTCAAGCACTAACTCAGTAGCTCGGCAAACGAAACCGGAAAATACCAGACCAAACATGGCGGGAATGCGCTAGCAAAGTCGTGTTCAGAATCAAACCGTTCTGACTCTGAATGGTCCTCCCGCATTCCGCCATTGTTGGCCAGATTTTTCTGTGTTGTTTGTTTGTTATGTAAAGGATCAAAGCCTCTTTACGTCGAGGCACGCCCTTCAACATAAGAACGAACATTGTTTTGGTTATATCAGAACACGAAAAATAAGAATTATAGTTCGTTCCAAAATTCATGAGTACATTAAGGTTTAATTTGTGCGAAATCTACAGGATGGATAACAGTAATTTTGTGTAGGCAGTCTTATATACCTTACGACTTTACGAATTCATGTTTAAGTAAGTTTAGTTGATGCAAAAAGCGTTTGTTTTTTTTGTTATAAAATTTTGCATAAGCACAACAAAATGATAATCAAAGTTTAAAATTTGCAGTAATACATAAAATGGTGGCGAATGTTTGCAATTCACTTGCACTGATCTCAGTGTAAGTGAGATCGAGTTCCTAGTCTTATCGTTGACGAGCGATAAAACGAAGTTCCCGTGTTCAATTTGAGCACGTAAAAGAACCATTAGCAGTTCAAAATAGAGAAGATCAGGCTGGAAAGCTGCTGCCTGGGAAAAATTCATTAGAAAGATTTTTAAAATAAAATTTCCTAAAATAATTTCACCATCTTCTAATTTACATCGAATACCCTCGCCAGTGCTACGGAGTTCGTGCACTGTCCTCAGATTTTCCTGCGTAAGAAAGAAATTGAAGCACATATGAATACTCACCGAAGTGCAATGATGATGGTCTTGTCACAAAATATAAGCACGAATAAGATCATATCGTCGCCCGAGTGGTTACCGGGGCCCAAATTTGGGGTGTAAAGAATAGAACCACTGTTACCTGCCACGTATGTCGTAAGAGGCGACTAGGGAGGGAGGTTTGGTTGAAATCGGATGCACATGTCCTAAATGTGTAGAAATATATGCGTTTAGGGGCCTACCAAACCAATGTGCAACGTATACACGTTCTTGACAAAGATCAAACATATCACAAAGAGTGATTAAAATTGGTCGTAAAGAACGAACGCGAAGAAGAAGATTATATCGTCTGATAAATCGTAAACTATTTACGTGGTCGTCCTCTGTGTCTTTTGCCGATGTATCTGGGTGTTAATGCTCTTTGTGGAAGACAGTCTTGTGGGTAACTTTGATGCGTGTTCAAACCATCTCTTCTTTTTGAACGTCTCACATCGACCACTTATTACCCTCTGTGTGATCTGTATTTTTTTCCGATCCAGAAGCACTTGAGCTTTTCAGCTCTTCGGCTCGGTGTCATGGACATAGTAACCCTTTGGTTCGGTGCCACGAACACCGTAAATCTGGGAAATCTGTAGCTTTTTCTGCCATCCCGCGGAATTTAACCCGCACACACAGAGGGATAGTCACCCGTAGTCCACCGCGTTACGAACACGCTGGGAAGACGGGCATGTGTGATCTGTATAAATACCAAGCTTCACGTAGTTAAGCATTCTACATCCAAAGCTACACGGTATCAAAGATGAGCCCCAGACAACAGTTGACTTCATCATAATAACACATATGACGGTATAATCATCAAAACTACACGGCATCAAAGATGAGCTCCAGACAACAGTTGACTTCATCATAATAACACATATGACGGTATAATCATCAAAACTACACGGCATCAAAGATGAGCCCCAGACAACAGTTGACTTCATCATAATAACACATATGACGGTATAATCATCAAAACTACACGGCATCAAAGATGAGCTCCAGACAACAGTTGACTTCATCATAATAACACATATGACGGTATAATCATCAAAACTACACGGCATCAAAGATGAGCTAGACAACAGTTGACTTCATCATAATAAACATTGACGGTATAATTCAAACTACAGGCATCAAGATAGTCTCAGACAACAGTTGACTTCATCATAATAACACATATGACGGTATAATCATCAAAACTACACGGCATCAAGATAGGTCTCAGACAACAGTTGATTCATCTAATAACACATATGACAGGTATAATCATCAAAACTACGGCATCAGTGAAATCCAAGACACACCGTGCAGCAATACAGCAAATGAAATACAGATGTAAACAGACACCCAAAAAAATGCAATAAACTGCTGTGATACGCTAAGGACTGTTGATGACAAAGTTAATGTGCTCTACCTAGCTCGTGTGGTGGGCGTGGTCCTGAATGAAAGCAAAGAATAGTACAACTGTAACCTATAAGGCATGTCGTAAGAGGTGGCTAAAGTAGGGGCCTAGGGAACAGGGCTGTACGGTATATTTTCTCAGTATGATGCAAGTCGGTACTTTGTCATTAGCCGGCCGCAAAAAGACCTGAACAACGAGTTCCGGGTAAACCCCGGGTATCCCGTAGGCGTGTCGGGGATTGTCCAGTGATTTCCAAAGGTCGAACAGTCTGCACGGTTTATTCCATTTGCGTTTTTAGGGGTTTCATGTTGAAAAACCTTTCGTTTTCGGCTTTAAAAAAAATTAAGTAGTAACAAACAATCGCAAGATTTTATATTTTGTGGCAGGGTTAGGGTTAGGCAATTTCTGTGGGTTTTTTTTCTATAATATAATTGTTCCTCCTTTCCTCGCTGTATTTGTGTTGTTATCACTGTATATGTATCGACATACTATATTGACATACTACATATATTTTGTGGCAGGGTTAGGGTTAGGCAATTTCTGTGTTTTTTTCCTATAATATAATTGTTCCTCCTTTCCTCGCTGTATTTGTGTTGTTATCACTGTATATGTATCCACATACTAATGCTTGACCTACCTGGGTCGCAAAGTGGACTGTCCACGACTATTTACAACATATCTAAAAATAGATGACACTTTCCGACAATTTCTAAAAATAGGTCTTCCTGTCAGTTGTGGCCGGCTAATGACAAAGTACCTGCAAGTCTTCGAAATGTCGCTCTTAAATGTTTTTTTTCTGTAAAATAACCTTCAATTTTGATTTCGCTACTTATGATCCCCCTCCGTCCCCCTTACGGTGTCGCCCCTCTCTGTATCACAGCACGGAACTGCCCTGCTGGGGAAGCTACCCTAGTAAATCAAAAGTCTCGCAGAAATCGGATGTGCGGGCCTACTTGTAGATGCATAACTAGCACAACGTACAATCTATCTTAGGCTCAGATCACATAGAGAGATAAATAAGTGGACTATATGGGATGTTCAAATAACAAGAAATGGTGTGGACACGCATCAAGGTTACCCACAAGTCAGTCCCACACAAAGAGCATTGACACTGAGATACAACGGCAAAGGACCCAGAGCACGACCAAGTAAACAATGAAGAGAAGGAATATCCGAGACACTAAATTCCACCTTTTACAAAGCGCATAAACAGGCTAGCTTCAAATGTCTCTTTTTAGGCCTGACTCCGAAAGGAAAACAGGGATAGAGAATAGATAGTCATATTGGTTATAGCAGGAATCATCACGCTTAACTACAAGCAATTGGTGGTGATGCCTCTACAACGTAAAAGGTTATGTTTTTATGCACTGAAATGCCCTTCTGCCCAGCGTGTTCGTAGCGCGTTGGACTACGGGTGACTATCCCTCTGTGTGTGCGGGTTCAATTCCGCGGGATGGCAGAAAAAGCCACAGATTCCCCAGATTTACGGTGTTCGTGGCACCGAACCGAAGGGTTACGATGTCCATGGCACCGAGCCGAAGAGCTGAAAAGCTCAAGTGCTTCTGTATCGGAGAAAAAAACAACAGGCATTGGAATAAGTTCCATTTTTCCAATGATGTCTTGTAGGTCGCAGTGGTACTATTATTTGCTTCCCTTGTGGGCCCCGGCACCACAAGGGCGGTGTGAACCATTTAACCTGTAGCACCGGTAAGGATTCCACTTTTTTCTGATTTCATCGTTCCTCTTCTTGTAACAGTTAGAATTCGTCGTAAACATTTCACCTCTGTCTTTTCTATTCTTCTTTTCTCATAACCAGTAACTCGAATGGTTTTATATATATATATATATATATATATATATATATATATATATATATATATATATATTTTTTTGTCTTTTACAGACGGTCAATTGGCAAGTGTTCTACTGTGACAACTTCTGAGTTTTCGCTTTTCTCTCTTGTCGTTCAGCTCATACATAAGTCTCTTCTCAAAAGACTCTGCGCCTTGCGCATTATATGTTTCCACACAACTCTGTCATCAGCTAGTCTTTCCCATGTGCTGGGACCTATAGAAAAGTTTTTCATTGAGGCTTTGCAGATATCTTTATATCTGAGCAGTGGTCTGCCCTGGTGCCTCTTCCCTCTGAAAGTTCACAGAACAACATTTGTTTTGGTATGCGACAAGTTTCCATTCTTCTCACATAGTCATATGGTTATAAATATCTCTAGTCTATCTATCTATTGTTTATTAACTTTTCCCTGCTGGATTATGTCATTGGTTGTCTAGTCTTGCCGTGAATTGGGAGATTCTGGTCAAGAAATTAGTTTTGGGTATTTTCATATTAATGTAGAATTTGTATAACTGCGTAGGGGTGGGAGTTTTAATTTGCGTTCCAGTGCCAGGAGTCGCTCTTGTGTGTTGTCTTCTTCTTCTTTTGTCGTCACACTGCTTCCGGGTTGTTGCCCAGTGTCGTGGTTTTCTGTTTTGTCTTGCGCTGTTCTGGTGGCTTGTGTGATTGTTATCTTTGCTCTTTCACAGGATGCTGCCACGCCATCTAACCATCTTTTCCGTGGTCTTCCTCTTGCCTTCTTTCCCGATGTTCTGTTGTAGAAGACTCTGTATACTGTGGAGTTTGGATGCATTCTTATTAAGTGGCCAAACCACTTCATTCTTTGTTTATCTATATAATTCAAGCACGGTTTTGTGCCAACTTTCTTTCTTATGCTGATGTTGGTGATTCTGTCTTTTCTTGTGTTGTTGGTAACTTTTCTCAGGCAACGCATTTCACATGTAGTTTTTTTGTGGCTGCGCTTTGCTCAATGTCCATGTTTGGCTCTGGTAACACAAAGTAGGTATAAAAATGCTGTTGATCATTTGTTTCTTAGCTGCCTGTGAAATTTTTGGGTGCCTTAACAATGGGGCTAGCTGGTAGGTTACAGCATTTGCTTTTGTACTCTAGCCTCTCTACACAGGTAGTTCTGTGTGTTGTAATAATAATAATAATAATTCCTCTCTACCGTTATACGTTACATAGGGCCTGCAAGTAATTTCTCCATACCGCTCTATCCTGGGCAACTGGCTCAATCTCTTCCATGGAACTGAGACCGATATTTCTTGCCTCTCTCAGCAAAGTTCGTTTCAGGGTTTCCTTAGGTCGACCTCTCTTTTTTGAACCCATCCCAGTTCAATATCTGCTTTGATATTCGTTGATCATTTCTCCTCAAGGTGTGTCCAACATATCTCCATCTTCTCTTTCTTATAATATTGTGTTATATCCGTGTTTATTTAGTGTGGTCTTGATAATGTCTATCCATCTTCTTCTTGGTCTTCCCTTAGCTCTAGTACCTGATCTTTTTTATTGTATGCTGTTATTGGTGGTTGGTTGTATTCCATTCTCATTAAACGACCAAACCACTGAATTTGTTGTCTTTCAATGTATTCGGTGCATGAAGTTATGCTCACTATGCTTCTGATGTTCTCATTGTGTAGTCTATCTCCTAGAGCTCCCTCCAGCTCTTCTTTATATTGTTGATCTCTGCTCCAAATCTCGTCTCTGTGTATTTCTCGGCCTCCCCTTCTTTCGCTGTTCCTATAGGTATCAATATCTCGTGTATCCAAAACAGGACAAATGGGGGTCTCTGTGGCTGAGTGGTTTAGCCATTTGCCTTGCGAGTCGAAGGTCGTGGGTTCGAATCCGGACCGCGGCCTTCTGTTCCAGAGTGCAGTTTTTTCCAGAGACCCTAGGATTGTTGCCGGAGCTACGGAGTTCGTGCTTTGTGCAATATTCTCGGCAGGTGGCGTGCCATTTCTGCGGAGAGGGACCGAGCCATATGGGGTAAAATCCGGTGCAATCCTTCGGCTTTAAAACAGGACAAATTTGTCACTGCAGCCAAAATCATAAGACGATTCTTGTAGGAAAAGTAATGTTGGGTGGTTGCTGATTCTGTAACGTTTGTTGAAGGAATATTTCTATTGAGTCGAGGCATGTAAGTCTTTCATGAAAGAGAGAAATAATACAAACTTAGATGAGAGATCGTATATTAACAAAATTAGGAATGCAAACTTGAGTTTATTTACAGAAGGGAGGGGTGAGAATAACCCTGGGCCCCAGTAATAATAACGTTCTTATAATTTTGTTCCAGTTACAGGTGTTATAGAATACCTGAACAGCTCTGTGAGCCGTAGGCAGGTAACATAATTTGATTTCAATACAGGTTGAAAATACCTGTGTATGGAATGACAAGTAAGATTTGCCAAGTCATGCAAAAATTATAACATGTTGATGAATGGAAAATCTATTTTTAACATATCAGTTTGAACAAGTTTTAAGAAAGCTATCCTAGTAAATAAAAACGTCACAGAAATCGGATGTGCTGGCCTACTTGTAGACGCATAACTGGCACAAAGTACAATCGCTCTTAGGCTCGGATCACATACAAATAACAAAGTGGTTTAGCAAGTGGTCGATATGGCGTGTTTGAAGAAGAAAAACGCTAGCCTTTTAAGACCTTGGGACTGTCACTTCACATTTCTAAACCCAAGTGTGCAGGAGGTAAGTGGCCCAATTCCTTTCCTCACCAGGGGACCGTCGAGTGTGGGATTGAACTCGTAACCTTTTCAGACCTTCGGGTGAAAATGGACTGTCACTTAACATTTCTAGACACAAGTGTGCAGGAGGTAGGCGGACACATTACTTCCTTGCGACACCCGAGTGTTTACCGGGGCCCTAACTTGGGGTGTAAAGAATAGAACCACTGTTACCTGCCACGCATGTCGTAAGAGGCGACTAATGAGGTTTGGCTGAAATCGGATGCACATGTCCTAAACGTGTAGGAGTCTATCGTTTAGGGGCCTACCAAACAAATGTGCAACGTATACACGTTCTTGGCAAAGATCAAACATATCACAAAGATGGATTAAAATTGGTCGTAAGGAACTACGTGCCCGCGTGCCCTGCGTGTTCGTAGCGCGTTGGACTACGGGTGACTAGTCCTCCGTAAGTGCGGGTTCAACTCCGCGGACTGGCAGAAAAGCTACAGGTTCCCCAGATTTAGGGTGTCCGTGGCACCGAGCCGAAGGGTTACGATGTCCATGACACCGAGCCGAAGAGCTTTCAACTCAAGTGCTTCTGGATCGGAAAAAAAAGAACTACGCAAAGAAGAAGAAGAAGACTTTCTTGCGTGGAGAACGTCGAACCAACAACACTCTTGCGGCCGAGTCGAAGGTAAACGCTTATACATCACGTTAACCCATCCCCCTACTATACCATAATTTCGTGAAATTAGCCCGGTTAGAGAATAATACATCGGGAGTACGGTTACCTGATCGTCCAAATCCATCGCGTTATTTATTCAGACAATACTATAAAAAGTTGGAAGCTGGTTGGTTATCCCTGGACTTCCTGCAGGTGTGAGGTATCAGTACTTCCTCGTTCTGTGGGTGTTCCACCAGCATGTTGTCTGTGTACTATATTCACCTTCTTAATTACCATATTCTTTCTAGTCAGATAAACAGATAAGATTACTTATTTGGGATAAATCTCAACTGTTGCTCGTTTTTCCTGCATCCTCTTTTCGTTTCTTTTTCTTCATTTACCCAGACCGCCCGAGTGGTTATCGGGGCCCAAATTTGGGGTATACATTGTCCAGTGTATGCATTGTCCAGTTTATCCAGTGTATACACTACACAGTGCACCCATCGACCAGTGCACCCATCGACCAGTGCACCCATCGACCAGTGTATAATTTAAAAAAAACCAATGTATATGAAATAGACATGTGTAATTTTCACCTATCTGCACATGCCTTTTTATGTCACTCAATCAAGGCATTTTTGTAAAATATATATATATGGCCCTTTTCATCTTTACAGACGGTCAATTGGCAAGTGTTTTACTGTGACAACTTCTGAGTTTTCGCTTTTCTCTCTTGTTGTTCAGCTCGTACATAAGTCTCTTCTCAAAAGACTCTTCGCCCTTCCGTAATTTGTCTTTCCACACAACTCTGTCATCAGCTAGTCCCTCCCATGTGCTGGGATCTATAGAAAAGTTTTTCATTGAGGTTTTGTAGACATCTTTATATCTGAGCAGTGGTCTGCCCTGGTGCCTCTTCCCTCCGAAAGTTCACAGAACAACATTTGTTTTGGTATGCGATAAGTTTCCATTCTTCTCACATGTCCCAACCATCTTAGTCGTCTACTGCTGAGCATGCCCATGATGGAAGGCAGATTTGCACGTTGTAGTACTTCAGAGTTGGTTATCTTGTCGTACCACCTGATGTTTATAATCTTGCGGAGACATTGAAGGTGAAAGATGTTAAGTCTCCTCTCGTGTCTTGAGTAGGCTGTCCATGTTTCTGAGCCATATAGTAAAGAACTAATTACACAGGCTCGATATATTTGAGTCTTCGTCTGCAATGTCAATTTTTGTTGTCCCACGCTCGCTTTGATAGTATGCCGAATGTAATAGCCGCACTCCTATACGAGCGTTGATTTCTTCATCAAGAGAAAGGCTGGCAGTGACCGTGGACCCAAGATAGCAGAATTTGTGCACTGGTGTTAGATGGTTGCCATTTAAAGTGATATTTGATGTCTTACCCCCTGACATAATACAACTGTTTTGGAGACACTTATTGTCAGAGAAAAGAGGTCGCATGCCTTTGACAAATTATTAATTAGACATTGCAGTGTAGTCTCACTGTAATGTCTCACTTTGTAAAATATATAGAGCAAAAATACAGAGATATTCAGAAAAGATTGGCATCTCATCAAACAACAATGAGGAAGGTTATGGTATTGGACATCATGTATATTCACCGCCTGAGTGGTTACCGGGTCCCAAATTTGGGGTTAAAGAATAGAACCACTGTTACCTGCCACGCACGTCGTAAGAGGCTACTAGGAGGTTTGGCTGAAATCGGATGCACGTGTCCTAAGCGTGTAGAAGTCTATGCGTTTAGGGCCTACCAAACCAATGTGCAACGCATACACGTTCTTGGCAAAGATCAAACATATCACAAAGAGTGATGAAAATTGGTCGTAAATAACGAACGCAAAGAAAAAGAAGAATATTTACCCTCTGACCACAACCGTAGTTAAGCTTCCGTATTTTTAAAAAAGGGGTGTAGATATCGGATGTGTTGGTCTACTGGTCTGTAGTAGCAGGGCCGTGCGGTATATTTTCTCAGTATGATGCAAGTCTTCGAAATGCCGCCCTTAAATGTTTTTTCTTAAAATAACCTTCAATTGTAATTTTTATTTTGCTGCTTATGCCACCGCCCCCTTTACGGTTCCGCCTGCTGCGGCCGTCTCTCTGCATCATAGAACCGCACGGCCCTGTGTATAAGCATAACTTGCACAACATACAATCACACTCTTGGGCGCAAATCACATGCAAATCATGAGTGGTTTGACACGTTGATTTGGAGCGTACGAGTGTACCTGTGTTCGCCGAGGCTCTGCAAGGGGAACAAAGAATAGTAGCACTGCGATCTACAAGGCATGTCGTAAGAGGCGATTGAGGTAGGGACCTGAAGAAGCTAACCTAGTTAATAAAAAATTGCTGCAGAAATCGGATGTGCTTACCTACTTGTGGGCACATAACTTGCACAATGTACAATCGCTAAGGTTTATTTTCTGATCCAGAAGCACTTGAGCTTTCAGCTCTTCGGCTCGGTGCCATGGACATCGTAACTCTTCGGTTCGGTGCCACGAACACCATAAATCTGGAGAACCTTTGGCTTTTCTGCCAGCCCGTGGAATTGAACCACACTCACAGGGGGCTTCTTACCCGTCGCCCGACGCGCTAGGAACACGTTGGGCAGGCGGGCAAGTTAACAAGTGCCACTACCTCATTCTCCTCTTTAGACATCCCTTGTAGGTCGCAGTGTTGCTATTCTTTGCTCCCCTTGCGAGCCCCGACAACACACTGGTGTGTTGCCTGTTGCCTGCACACTGGTGTGTTGCCTGTTGCCTGCACACTGGTGTGTTGCCTGTTGCCTGCACACTGGTGTGTTGTCTGATTCAAAAATGTAAACAAAATAATCTGAAGCAATCAAAAATAAAGAAAAAATATTATTTTTTTAAACCCACCCAAACATATTACTGCATTGTTGTTCAACAATCCTATGAATATTATCCCACGCACGGACAGACACTCTCAGGTAAGCCCTTACTGCCAACCAATTAGTTACTGGGGTGATAAGGGCTGTCTTTATCTTGAACCTTCAGATAACCGGGTTCTTTATGTGTCGGGGAATAAAAGAGACCTATGAAACACTTCAAGTAGCTGTAACAGGGAAAAGGTCAAGACATAACAGAGAAGTAACAAGTTTCTATACAATGTGCCTGCAGTGCTGAAATATTACAAAGCTGTTGCATGTGGGCAGTGGCGGCTCGTGATCATTTTTGTTGGTGGGGCCAGGCACACATTTTCGGAAAAATCATGGTTTGGGGTTGTTATGTTTTAATTTCTAAAATAATAAATACACGTTATACATTATTTTTGTGTGGGGCCTGGCCCCAGTGGCCCTTAATGACGAGCCGCCACTGCATGTGGGGCTGAAGTTCTGAAATTTTTGGTTTCAGACTTTTTATTTGGTACTGAAAATTTTACAACAGGTAAAATTCAGAGAAGGAAAGATTGTGAAAGACAGAGGAGAAGATGTTGGATGGCCTGACATCATGGTTCGACAAAAAATCGACGTCAGAACTGATTACATGCACCAAGCAAAGAGAGTTGTGGAGAGACATGATCGCCTACGCCGGCAGACACGGCACTTGATTGAAAGAAAATCGAAGCATATCATTTACAGGACGTAGTCATCAACCACAGTAAACGAGTCGATTTTTCTAGGCACCACTTATACGTTAAGTAGTCTTCCATTGCTTTCTGAACGGTGAGGTCTATTTTTACCTTTCGTAAAATCCCACAGAAACGAATTGCTTCTAAATTGCCCGCCGCGGAGTTTGAACCAGGTACGCTTTGGTTAAACTCCAAACTGCTTAAATCGCTTGATCGATTCAACATCGATTTTAGTGTCCTCATCCAACAGAGAGTCTCGAAGAGACCGAAGAATATCCCCTTATCCATCTTCAACTCCCCAACAATCGATGCTGTTGATGCAAGCCTGTCCGCTCTCTCATTACCGTAAACACCCGCATGCCCAGGACACTAGCGAGCCACAGGAACCATCAGTATGCATACTCTTCGATATCTGTTGGGGAGACTGAGCACCTATGGGTCTGCCCGGAGTGCAATGACGTCAGTTTAGTAACCAATAACCAATAACCAATAACACTTTGGTTGTGATCGAGCTCACTACTGCTGAAGCTACAGACGCCCACTTACGTGCTAAATGAGCAGAATTTCTTCTTTTGTTCTCATACTCGCTCGTGTGTTGCCGAGGCTCGCAATGAATAGTAACACTGCGGCCTACAAGGCATGTCGTAAGAGGCGACTGAGGTAGATGCCTAGGGAAGCTACCTTAGTTTTAAAAAAACGTCGCGTAAATTGGATATGCTGGCCTACTTGTAGGCTCATAACTTGCACAACGTACGATCGCTCTTAGGCTCAGATCACATACAATTCACACAGAGTGGTTTTAACATGTATTGGATATGGATAGTTTGAAGAAGAAGACGTTCTCGTACTACCGCTGGCATTGCAGGCGCTGAGAGTTCCGATGTCTTGGAGATGGAAGAAAATTCATTAGAAAGATTATTTTTTTAATTTGTACAAAATAGTTTCAATATTTTCGAAATTACACCAGATATCCACGCCGGTGCCACGGAGTTGTGCACTGACATTGAGATCTTTTGTGTTTAAAAATAGATCGGAGCACATATGGTTACTCACAGAAGTGCAATGATGATGGGCATATCAACTAATCAATCAATTAAATACAAGCCATCTTAATAATGAGAGCCGAAGTAACACAGTTGTTAGTGAACTCGCTTCTCAAGGCTGGTGGTCCGGGTTCAACTCCCGAAGTGTGCGTGGAATTTTTCCCGACCACGACGGCTCTCAGGTCGACCCAGCCTCAACTGGGTACCAGACATGTTCTGGGAAAGTAAAGGCGGCCGGCGTGATGCTGACCCCATTACCCAACGTGGTCAATGAAAAATACAGGCCTAACACTGTATTGACCTATATACCACGAGGTATGAAAAGGTTCCTTTACTTACTTTTTTTTTTTTTACTTCTTAATAATGGATAAGCAGTTAGAAGACAGAATTGATGCATTTGAGATGTGGATATATAGAAGAATAAGCAGAGTTTCATTGACAGAAAAACAGACAAATAAACAAGTTTTAGGAAAACTAGGCATGAAGAAACAATTATTAAGAGAAATAAAATCCAGACAAGTAAAGTATTTTGGGCACATAAAAAGGCATGACACCATGATAAAACATTTACTAGAGGGGAAAGTTGAGGGAGAAGAGCAAGAGGAAGACCGAGAGATAAGTGGGAGGGAAACTTTAAGAAATGGACAGGTTATAGTCTGGCAGTGTGCAACACCAAGGCGAAAGACAGAGGATGCTGGAGATTCATTGCAGCCAACCTTCGATGTGGAGACGGCACCTGATGATGATGATGAATAATGGATTGCTGTAAAACGGAATCGAAACAGAGATAGTACATACATTCTCATTCTCTCTCTCTCTTTCTTTCTCTCTCTCTCTCTGTGGAAATATGCGCTAGCTCGCTCTGCTGTTTCCGATTACTGGAGTGAGACCAGGTGTTATCCTTAGACATTAAACAGTCACGTCTACATAACTGACGATAAAACAAGACCGGGGAGAATAAAAAAAAACACAATGAAATGGAGTAGAGGTTCTTGTGGTAACAGGTTCCAAATCAGGGCCCGCATGAAGTGGAGCAAATTAAGAATGAGAGAGAGAGAGAAGAATAAAGGGCGTAGAATTTCAATAAAGTCTGCCTGGCGTAGTGTTTGCCTCTTATTTCAAAGATACTCGGTTCGCTACCTCGTAGAGCTATCGAGATATTTTTACATAGATTCCTGACCCCCAGAGATCGAGTTCCTAGTCATTCTCCGATATGTAAAGCACTTGAGCTTTTCAGCTCTTCGGCTCGGTGCCATGGACATCGTAACCCTTCGGCTCGGTGTCATGAACATCGTAACCCTTCGGCTCGGTGACATGGACATCATAACCCTTCGGTGCCACGAACACCGTAAATCTGGGGAATCTGTGGCTTTTTCTGCCATCCCGCAGAATTGAACCCGCACACACAGAGGGATAGTCACCCGTAGTCCAACGCGCTACGAACACGCTGGGCAAACGGGCAATCGAGAAGAACAGACTGGAAAACCGCTGCCCGGGTAACAAATTTATTAGAAAAATTAAATAAATAAAATTCTCAAAATATATTTTCCCCATCTTCTAAATTTCATAGGGACTCTCGCCGGTGCTACGGAATTCGCGCACTGCCGTTACAATTTTCCTGTGTAAGAAATAGATCGGAGCACACATGGTTACTCACAAAAGTGTAATGATAACAGTCCTATCAATCAATATAAATAGAAAAACTACATAAAATCAATGTCAAACGAAAAAAATATTTGAGTGTCTTCTTCTTCTTCTTCAAACGCTCCACAGCGACCACTCTTTGTGATTTGTATGTTATCTGAGCCTAAGAGCGATTGTACGTTTTACCAGTTATACACCTACAGTAAGCAAGCACATCCAATTTCTGCGACGCTTTTATTTACTAGGTAGCTTCCTAGTTCCCACATTAATCGCCTCTTACGACAAGCCTTGTAGGTCGCAGTGGTACTATTCTTTGCTTTCCTACCGGGCCCCGGAACCACACAAGCGATATATTATCAAACATACCATTATGTATGCTAGTTAGACATAATAAATGAAAATCGTGGCATATCCCAAAGGACGTAGCCATCAACCACAGTAAACAAGTCGTTGATTTTTCTAGGCACCACTTATACGTTCAGTAGTTTGCCATTGCTTTCTGAACGGGTGGCGCCATCGTCCTTTGTTAAAATCAACGGAAACAATTTGCAAGCAAACTGTATATAAACGATATCAATAAACGTATACAACAGCTACGAAGGAGGTGTTACTATTATTTCATTAGAAAACACTTTTAACACAAGATTTTAAACACACGGAGGTTCTGGCATGTTTGACAAGAACTATACAACATCATCCCAACATTGAGTTAGCCCTTCGCCTTGCGTTCTGAAGATCGTGTGTTCGAATCCGGGAAAGAGTCGTTCTGTTGTTTCAACAGACCACTAGGATTGTTACCGGTGCTTTGTCCAATACTCTCGGCAGATGGCGTGTCATTTCTGCGGAGAGGGGTCGAGCCATATGGGATAAAACTTGGCGTTATGAAGTCAATCCTTCGGCTTTAAAGATGATGTTAAGTTTGCCGGGTTTCCAAGGAAGCAAAGAATAGCAACACTGCGACCTACAAGGCATGTCGTAAGAGGCGACTGAGATAGGGGCTCGCCCGAATGGTTACCGGGGCCCACATTGGGGTGTAAAGAATAGAACAACTGTTACCTGCCACGCATAAGAGGGGCTAAGGAGGTTGGGCGTGGGGCTAGCTACCCCACACTATAAAAAAACACTGGATGGCTACAGAACGGAGAGCGAACCAAGTAAACGTTGGCTGAAACCGGACACATCGCCGAAGGACAAGCACCAAAGCTCTAAATGGCGCTGAAGATATGACGTAAAACACACCAATGCTAAGACTGCATGGATCAGATTTCCACATGAATAGAACTTATGGGGAGATCTGGTACATCGGTCTGGGCGGTGATCGCAAGAGAGAGAGAGAGAGAGATAGGGGCTTACGGAAGCTACCCCAGTAAATAAAAAAACATCGCAGAAATATATGTGCTGGCCTAATTGTATGCGCATAACTGGCCCAACATACACCCACTCTTAGGCTCAGATCACATACAAAGAGTGGTTTAACAAGTGGTCGATATGGAGCGTTCCAAGAAGAAGAAGTTAAAAGCCACATTGATGACCTTCATCTTGGATACAACTTTAAAAAATGGTGGTGGTGGAGACGGGGTGAACCTGGAAGATAAGTAGGGAGAGGGGAACTTAACCCTTCCTTAGATTCTTCTCCCTTTTCGACGAGTGCTATCAAACATTGGCATGGACCGGAGCTTACAGTTTCAATAGACGGGGCGTTCTATCTGTGTGTCTCTCTAACAGTACGTCAGTGTGATCCCAGCGCAGGTGTGTGACCCAGTTTAATGAAAATATTCCTGCTTGTTGGTTGGTTACGTCTCCTAGCATCAACAGGCCTCGACTTTACTTTTCGATGAATAAAAATACCAAAACTGTTGAAACAGTTTCGTGACAGTTAGAAGTACGGACCCTGGACAGTGGATTAGTGCGCTGAAGTCAATCGATTGAATCATTGCACTTCGGTGAGTAACCATGTGTGCTCCAATCTCTTTCTAATACAGGAAGCTAGCATCTGCAGTGCAAGAGCTCCATAGCACCGGCGAGAATCCCCGATGTAATTTTGAAGATGCTGAAGAGATTTTTGTAGGAATTTTATTGTTGATCTTTTTCTAATGAATTTCCCCCGGGCAGCAGCTTTCCAGCCTGCCCTTCTCAATTTTGAACTGTCAATGGTTTTTTTAACGTGCTCAAATAAAACACGGGACCTACGTTTTATCGTCCGTTTCAGATAGGACTGGGGACTCGATCTCACCTACACTAAGATGAGGGATCTCTGTAAAAATATATAGATGGCTCTATAAGGGAGCGAACCTGGTACCTTTGACACAAGAGATGAGCACATAACCCCTACGCTACAGAAACTCTCTAAGTCAATCACTAACGTAAAGGTGGACAAACCAAATATCTGCATTTTTCTAGTTTGCCAGATAAGAATGAGTTCTCGACATATTTAAATGCCGGATTCTGAACAGTCGACGGTGCTACGAGATAAGTGATCCATCATTGACACTTTGAGGCATGTATAACAACACTTTTAGTTAAAGGTAATGGCACCTCACACTGCCGCTGGATAGGACACACTTTGAGAAAACTCGAGAAGAACATTATAAGATGAGTCCTTTCCTAGAACCCAGAGGGACACCGAAAGAAGGGGAGGTGGATTTGGGGTCAGAGATCAAGAATATAAAAAAGAGCTGGAGGGAGCTGCTAGAGATAGGAAGACTTGGCATGAGCTGGTCGAGAGCCTTTACCCCAATCCAGGTTAACAAGATATGTGAAAGAAAGAAAGAGAGAAAGATAGAAAATGACACTTTCAGATATATGTATTGACAGAGGCAATGACACGTCCAGATAGATATTATTGACAGACGAATGACACTTCGATATATGATTGACAGACGGGATGACATTTCAGATATATGTTTGACAGACGCAATGGCACGTCAGATAGATATTATGACAGAGGAATGCAGTTCAGATATATGTATTGTCAGAGCAATAACAGTTAGAAATGTTATTGAAGAGGGATGACACTTCCAGATATATGTATTGACAGACGCAATGTACGTCCTGATAAATGTATTGACAGAGCAATACACGTTCAGATATATGTATTGTCAGACGCAATAACACGTTCAGATAGATGTTATTGACAGACGAATAACACGTTCAGATATATGTATTGTCAGACGCATACACGTTCAGATATATGTATTGACAGACGCAATAACACGTTCAGATAGATGTATTTGACAGACGATGACACGTCAGATAATGTATTGACAGACACAATAACACGTCAGATAATGTATTGACAGACGCAATGACACGTCCAGATAAATGTATTGACAGACGCAATGATACGTCCTGATAAATGTATTGACAGACGCAATAACACGTCCAGATAGATGTTATTGACAGACGCAATAACACGTTCAGATAAATGTATTGCCAGACGCAATAACACGTCCAGATAGATTCAAATGGTATATTCAGATATATGTAATAACATTGTCAGTTAAATGAATTCCCGCCCGCGTGGTCCCGTGGCCTGCAAGGGAAGCAAAGAATAGTACCACTGCAACCTACAATGCATGTCGTATGAAGCGACTGATGTAGGTCCTAGAGATGCTACCCTAGTGAATAAAAAGCATCGCAGAAATCGGATGTGTTGGCCTACTTGTAAGCGCATAACCGACACAACGTAAAATCGCTCTTAGGCTCAGATCACTTACAAATCACACAGAGTGGCTAACAAGTGGTCGATATGGAGCGTTCGAAGAAGACGATCTAACTGTGTCCCTGAAAAGGACTATATGCTGACTGGCCAGTTTGGCAGCTTACACGATGGCAATCGGCCCCTGATCAAGTAGACGCCTCTGACATTAGACAACATCACCCGAGTGGTTATCTGGGCCCAAATTTGGGGTGTAAAGAATAGAACCACTGTTACCTACCACGCATGTCGTAAGAGGCGACTAAGGAGGTTGGATGAAATCGGATGCACATGTCCTAAACGTGTAGAGTCTATGCGTTTAGGGCCTACCAAACCAATGTGCAACGTATACACGTTCTTGGCAAAGATCAAACATATCACAAAAGTGATTAAAATTGGTCGCAAAGAACGAACGCAAAGAAGAAGATTAGACAACATGTTGAAAATAATTAAAATATAATATAAATTACAATATTAATCGGGGGACTGCCTAGAGTAGTTGATAGTAGCTCGGCTGCTAGCGTGAGACGCCTCATAGCTCGGGTTCGAACCTACTGTCCGGCATTTGTTCGAGTCCCTGGTCTTACTCAGGACGATAACGTGAGTACCTCTGAAGTCGGAGAAAATCTGCCTGTATGGCGAGGGAATACTAATTACGAGTACATTGAGCACACGGCTGCCAGTGTAAGTAATTTACAATGTGCACGCTGCTGCCATTGTAAGAAATTGGAAAAACGGATTTTCACGCAAAAATCAGTTTCAGAGATGAAACTTCGTCTGAGTTGAAAGCGGACGAAAAAAAAATAAAAAAATAAATATTAATAATGTATGCAACTAAACTTTACATTGTACTACTAGTTTAATGGCAAATTTTAATCATTTTTCAAGGAAACTAGTAACTAGTAGTGTGAAAAAAATCATCGAAATTTGAAAAGAAAATTAGATGCGGTTATTTCCTTGAAATGATAATTTTAAAGTTATGGATGGGACTCTACCTCGTCGTTTCCTCGCAACCGAACGTTTTTAGAGGCAGTCCGCCACTGCCACTGACTATTATGCTTGAAGTGATTGTGTATCCCGCCTGTCCAGCGTGTTCGTAGCGCGTTGGACGACGGATGACAAGACCCCTGTGAGTGCGGCTCAATTCAGCGGGCTGGCAGAAAATCCAATGGTTCTCCAGATTTACGGTGTTCGTAGCACCGAATCGAAGGGTTACGATGTCCATGGCACCGAGTGGAAGAGCTGAAAATTCAAGTACTTCTGGATCGGTAAAAAAAAGTGATTGCGTTGAAAGCATGACTTTTCTCCGTTCATTTTTTTTTTTTTTTTCGTTCATCTAAACCAGGATTTTCCAAAGTGGGCGGTACCCCACTTCCTGTGGGCGCTGAAGCGTTCTAGGGAAGCGATAGTGGGTTCAGAAGAATGGGGTGTTGAGGGGCGAAGGGCACTGTCCGGGCGAAAATTGTAAAAATTAAATTCCTACAAAAATATCTTCACCATCTTCAAACCTACATTAGGGAGCTACAGAGCTCGTGCACTGCCGCTGAGATCTTCCTGTGTAAGAAAGAGATAGGAACGACATTAGGGAGCTACAGAGTTCGTGCACTGCCGCTGAGATCTTCCTGTGTAAGAAAGAGATAGAAACGACATTAGGGAGCTACAGAGTTCGTGCACTGCCGCTGAGATCTTCCTGTGTAAGAAAGAGATAGAAACGACATTAGGGAGCTACAGAGTTCGTGCACTGCCGCTGAGATCTTCCTGTGTAAGAAAGAGATAGGAACGACATTAGGGAGCTACAGAGCTCGTGCACTGCCGCTGAGATCTTCCTGTGTAAGAAAGAGATAGAAACGACATTAGGAACTACAGAGCTCGTGCACTGCCGCTGAGATCTTCCTGTGTAAGAAAGAGATAGAAACGACATTAGGGAGCTACAGAGTTCGTGCACTGCCGCTGAGATCTTCCTGTGTAAGAAAGAGATAGAAACGACATTAGGGAGCTACAGAGTTCGTGCACTGCCGCTGAGATCTTCCTGTGTAAGAAAGAGATAGGAACGACATTAGGGAGCTACAGAGCTCGTGCACTGCCGCTGAGATCTTCCTGTGTAAGAAAGAGATAGGAACGACATTAGGGAGCTACAGAGTTCGTGCACTGCCGCTGAGATCTTCCTGTGTAAGAAAGAGATAGGAACGACATTAGGGAGCTACAGAGCTCGTGCACTGCCGCTGAGATCTTCCTGTGTAAGAAAGAGATAGAAACGACATTAGGGAGCTACAGAGTTCGTGCACTGCCGCTGAGATCTTCCTGTGTAAGAAAGAGATAGAAACGACATTAGGGAGCTACAGAGTTCGTGCACTGCCGCTGAGATCTTCCTGTGTAAGAAAGAGATAGAAACGACATTAGGGAGCTACAGAGTTCGTGAACTGCCGCTGAGATCTTCCTGTGTAAGAAAGAGATAGGAACACACATGGTTACTCAACGAAGTGCAATGATGATGGTGAACAATCAATCAATCAAACACCGCTGCTTCTTCTTCTTCTTGTGTTCGTCTGCTAGGAAGTCAGGCGTAGTCAGAGTACCTTATATAGCGCTTCTGGCTGAATTTTTCGTGAAGGCATGCTTTCCTTATTATCAATGTCCCCCGCCATACAAGCGTGCATTGTCCAACTTCGGAGATATTTTAAACACTAACGCCCGAGTGGTTACCGGGGCCCAAATTTGGGGTGTAAAGAATAGAACCACTGTTACCTCCCATGCATGTCGTAAGAGGCGACTAAGGAGGTTGGCTGAAATCGGATGCATGTGTCCTAAACGTGTAGAAGTCTATGCGTTTAGGGCCTACCAAACCAATGTGCAACGTATACACGTTCTTGACAAAGATCAAACATATCACAAAGAGTGATTAAAATTGGTCGTAAAGAACGAACGCAAAGAAGAAGAAGAAGAAGAAACATAATCAAACACATACAGACATCAGACAGAATACAGCATACAGACATACACAGACATACACACACGACATGTTCTCAATTTCTTTCATTTTCAACACCCTAAACAAAAAAATTAATTGATCATAAAACAAGGTAAAACTCAAACATCAACAAATTTTAAAAAACATGATCAACTACAATTGTCCTGTTGAAAATCCAGTCTTTTTTAAATCGTGTACATAAATTTTTTGTAAAGAACTATTCCGAATCAAGATAAGCTATTTCTTATTTTTCTTCGAATACTACATATCGACCACTTCTTAAATCACTCTTTATGATCTGTTTGTGATATGTTTATGATCTGTTTGTGATATGTTTATGATCTGTTTGTGATATGTTTATGATCTGTTTGTGATCTGTTTCTGATCTGTTTGTGATATGTTTGTGATATGTTTATGATCTGTTTGTGATATGTTTATGATCTGTTTGTGATATGTTTATGATCTGTTTGTGATATGTTTATGATCTGTTTGTGATCTGTTTATGATCTGTTTGTGATCTCTTTATGATCTGTATGTGATCTGTTTGTGATATGTTTATCATCTGTTTGTGATATGTTTATGATCTGTTTGTGATCTGTTTGTGATCGTTTATGATCTGTTTGTGATCTGTTTTTGATCTGTTTGTGATCTGTTTGTGATATGTTTATGATCTGTTTATGATATGTTTGTGATCTGTTTATGATATGTTTGTGATCTGTTTGTGATCTGTTTGTGATCTGTTTATGATCTGTTTGTGATCTGTGATCTGTTTGTGATCTGTTTGTGATCTGTTTATGATCTGTTTGTGATCTGTTTATGATCTGTTTGTGATCTGTTTGTGATCTGTTTATGATCTGTTGATGATCTGTTTATGATCTGTTTGTGATCTCTTTATGATCTGTATGTGATCTGTTTGTGATCTGTATGTTGAATCGACGCGATTTAAGCAGTTTGGTTACCGTTGTTCGGTCGACTGATGCCTGAGAGGCAGTGTGAGAGTGTTTTTAATCAGCAGCCACAGGAACTATCAATATGCATTCTTCGATATCTGTTGGGGAGACTGAGCACCTATGGGTCTGCCCGGAGTGCAATGACGTCGTTTAGTAACCAACAACCAATAACTGTAGTGTCTGTTGTGATCTGTTGGTAATCTGTATGGATTGAATGGTCTGCTGTGATCTGAATGTGATCTGTATGTGATCTTAGTACTGTCATATGTATGATCTTTTGATCTGTATGTGATCTGTATGTAATCTGTATTTTGAATCTGTAATGTGTGATCTGTATGTGATCTGTATGTGATCTGTATGTGATCTTTTGTGTGATCTGTTTGTGATCTGTTTGTGATCTGTTGGATTGTATGTGATCTGTATGTGATCTGTATTTGATCTGTATGTGATCTGTATGTGATCTGTATGTGATCTGTATGTGATCTGTATGATCTGTATTGATCTGTATGTGATCTGTTTGTGATCTGTATGTGATCTGTATGTGATCTGTATGTGATCTGTATGTGATCTGTATGTGATCTGTATATGATCTGTATGTGATCTGTATGTGATCTGTATGCGAAGTCCCGTAAAGGATGTGCCAAGTTTTTCATGTGATCTGAGCATAAGTTCGATTGTACGTTCTGCCAGTTATACGCCCATAAGTAGGCCAGCACACCCGTTTTCTGCGACGTTTTTTATGTACTAGGGTAGATCAGTCGTCTCTTACGACATGCCTCGTAGGTTGCAGTGGTATTATTCTTTGCTCCCCTTTCGAGCTACGGCAACACTCAAGTGAAATATTATTTAATTTCTCCTTCTAAACTCAAATATCGTATTAAGAAAGAAGAAATAAAATAGGGAAAAGCAAAACAAGCCAAGGTATACCCAAACCAAATCAAATTCTACGCCCGAGTGGTTACCGGGGCTAAATTTGGGGTGTAAAGAATAGAACCACTGTTACCTGCCACGTATGTCGTAAGAGGCGACTAAGGAGGTTTGGCTGAAATCGGATGCACGTGTCCAAAACGTGTAGAAGTCTATGCGTTTAGGGGCTTACTAAACCAATGTGCAACGTATACATGTTCTTGGCAAAGAACGAAAGCGAAGAAGAAGAAGAATCAAATTCTAAATAGACAACAGCTATACATTTTGTTTTAGAAAGCCAAATTTCGTAGATTGGCGTCAAATAAAGCCAATATGGCAACCCTGACAGCCAATATTAGAATCAGACTGTTTGCGAACCAAGCAATGCATAGCGAACAAGTCGCTCCCATCAAATCTTTAGTCCTTGCTTATAATAACAGTGAGTCATGAAAGCGTCGTGGGCGGGCGCTTATATCTGGGTTTTTTTTCCTGATCCAGAAGCACTTGAACTTTCAGCTCTTCGGCTTGGTACCATGGACATCGTAACCCTTTGGTTCGGTGCACCGAACACCGTAAATCTGGAGAACCTGTGGCTTTCTGGTTAGATTAAGCCTATCCGTAGCTTCTGTTATTTTTTTCTTCTCAATACTTAAAGTATGTATGTGTATCAGTAGTGTAGATATGAGAATCAATTATCCGAGTTATCTTTAATGTGATAAAGCAAATCAAATCATAGGACCCAGTGGCGACTCGTGATAATTTTTGTTGGGGGCCAGCAGATATTTTCGGAAAAATCATGGTTTTGGTTAGGATATATTTTAATATATACATAATAAATACACGTTACACCTTATTTTTTGTGGGGCCGGTCCCACTGGCCCTTAATGACGAGCCGCCACTGATAGAACCAATGGCGCTAATTTTGTAATGCAAACATGCCACCATGAGCATTAAAAGAGCATTGTTCAACATAATTTACTCTCAACCAGTGGCGGCTGTCATTAGGGCCAGTGGGGTCGGACCCCACCAAAATTAAGGTGTAACGTGTATTTATTATTTTATACATTAAAATATATCCTAACTAAAACCATGATTTTCCCGAAAATTTATGTCTGGCCCCACCAACATAAATGATCACGCGCCGCCACTGCTCCCAACATTATGATATCAGTGCCAATTCTGGACCATGACATCAAACTATAGTAGAAAATTAATCACGACAGAGATGAAGTGTCTATGCAGAATGCTGGGAGTAACAAGAACAGATAGGGTTGGACATGAAAATATCAGGAAAAATAAGTGGGTACAATATCACTACTGAACTTCATTAAGAAACAATAAACTAAATGGTTCGGCAACATAAGCAGATTACCAATAGACAGTGCCCCTCAAAGAGCAATGTTACTCCGATATAATCTCTCTCTCTCTCTCTCTCTCTTTGCCTTTTTTTACCCGGGTTGGGGCATAGGCCCTCAACCAACTCATGCCAAGTCTTCCTATCTCTAGCTATCTCCTGCAGCTCCCTCCAGCTCTTCTTTATATTGTTGATCTCCGCCTCCAAATCTCGTCTCCATGTATTTCTCGGCCTCCTTCTTTCGCTTCCCTGCGGGTTCCAGACAAGGACCCTTCTTGTTATATTCCCTCCGGTTTTCGCAAAGTGTGTCCTATCCAGCGCCTTTTTTAACCTGTTTGTTCACTGGAATCTGTCTTGTTCTCTCCATAAGTTCCTCATTTGTGACCCTATCATACCATCTTATTCCCTCTATTCTGTGCAGACACCAGTTGATGAATGTTTGCAATTTATGCGCTATTGTTTTAGTTGTTCTCCATGTTTCTGACCCATACAGTAGAACTGCTTTAACATTAGAGTTAAATATCCAAATTTTGTTCTAGATTTGATTTCTTTGGACTTCCAAATGTTTCCCAGTGCAATGAAAGCTCCTCTTGCCTTCTGTATTCTTATTTTAACATCTCTATCTGTTCCACCCTCTTTGTCTACGTTGCTGCCCAAATATGTGTATGATTCTACCTCTTGAAGTGGGATTTCCCCCAAGGAGATCGAGTTGTCGTTTGCTTGGTTAATTCTCAATATCTTTGTCTTTCCCTTATGAATGTTCAGCCCTAGTTGCTGGGACCTTTGATTCAATGTGTTTAGCTTATCCTGCATCTGATTTCGTGTATGTGACAGAAGGGCTATATCATCAGCGAAGTCCAGATCATCTAGTTGCTCTGTCAGAGTCCATTGGATTCCATTTCTGGTGTTAGTTACTGTGGTCTTCATAATCCAGTCTATTGTCAGTATTTTATTTTATGTGACTTGTTCATGGTTGGTTGGATTTTGTGGCTAAAATTTTCTACTGGATAGGGTAGCCAGCCCTACGCCAAACCCCACCTTAGTCGCCTCTTACGACATGCCTTGTAGGTCGCAGTGCTGCTACTCTCTGCTCCCCTTTGCGAGACCCGGCAACACACGGGCGACTCCGATATAATGGATACTAACAAAAGGCCACAAACGCAAGATGTGGATATCAGGGATAAAATAGGCGACGGGAAACACTGCTTATAAAGTGCATACAAAGCATAAAAAGCATGTTCCAGAAATCTCTTCTTATCCTATCACTGTGAGGCAAAAAATAATTAGCGTGGGGCTAGCTACCCCACACCGTAAAAAACACTAGATGGCTACAGAACGGAGAGCGAATCGATTAAACGCTGGCTGAAACCGGACACAGCGCCAAAGGATAAGCACCAGAGCTCCAAATGGTGCTGGAGATGTGATGTAAAACACACCAATGCTAAGGGTGCATGAATCAGATTTCCACATGAATAGAATTTATGGGAGATCTGATACATCGGCTAGGCGTGATCGCGCGAGAGAGAGAATACTGTGTTTGGTAATTTTGTTTTCTTTTCGAAAGCCCCTAACACTTGTACACTGTCTATTTATTTACCATACTCATTGGCTCCGTTGCTCCCGTATGGTCCTTGCAAACTCATTATTCTTATCTTACTAAGTCAGTACAAGGTTTTAGTTCAGTATAGGTTCAGTAGTGTAGTGGTTATCACGCTCGCCTCACATGCGAGAGGTCCTGGGTTCAATCCTAGCTGAACCAGTAATACTCTTATAGGGGTCTCTGTGGCTAAGTGGTTATGCCCTTTGCCTTGTGAGTCAAATGTCGTGGGTTCGAATATGGACCACACCGTTCTGTTCACGAGTACAGTTTTTTCAGAGACCCTAAGTATTGCTGCTGAAGCTACGGAACTCGTGTAATACTTTCGGCAGGTGATGTGCCAGTTATGCGGAGAGGGACTGAGTCATATGGGGTAAAGCCAGTGCAATGAAGTCAATCCTTTGGCTTTAAGTCAACTTTTAAGGTTTTAGTAATAATAGCAATAAATAATATATATAAATATTTTGCTATCACAATCAGGCTTAAGAATACCAATTGTAATATTGCAGAACCGACGTAAATAAACGTCCGTGGCTACGACGAGGGGTTGTAAATCAGTTCGTTTGTCTCAGCTCTACCATAATGGTGGTAGACAATCTCTCACTATTGTCTATTGTTTTTCTCCAGGTCGATGATGGAGTTGATTGTCCACTCTTTTTGTTAGGCGTAGAGGTGGAAGCTTTAATTTCAGTTCCAGAGCCAGATGAGTCACCCTTGTTGTGTTATCTCTCTTTCTCGCGATCACCGCCTAGACCGATGTACCAGACCTCCCCATAAATTCTATTCATGTGGAAATTGATTCATGCAGCCTTAGCATTGGTGTGTTTTATATCACATCTTCAGCACCACTTGGAGCACTGATGCTTATCCTTCAGCGATGTGTCCGGTTTCATCCAGCGTTTACTCGGTTCACTCTCCGTTCTGTAGCCATCTAGTGTTTTTTTACGGTGTGGGGTAGCTAGCCCCACCCTAACCTCCTTAGTCGCCTCTTACGACATGCGTGGCAGGTAACAGTGGTTCTATTCTTTACACCCCAATTTGGACCCCGGTAACCACTCGGGCGGCTGTGTTATATCCGTGTTTATTTAGTGTAGTCTTGATATTGTCTATCCATTTGTTCGTGATCTTCCATTGGCTCTATAACCTAATCTCTTTTTATTATATGATGTTATTGGTGTTTGGTTGTATTTCATTCTCATTAAATATCGAAACACGTAATCACAAAGTACTGTAATTTTACAAATTACAAAAACAATGACAATATACAGTAACGTTTCGACCAACAAGGCCTTTATCAAGCAAACGAACAACAGGGTGACGAATTTAAAAACAATAACATATGGACGACCACACACGGAGACATTCAAACGTTTCTAATGAAAGTCTGGGAATAAAAACGAATAACGAAATAAATGTAATACAAAAACACACATAAAAACTAGAAATAGAAAAGAAGAGAAACAATAAAAATCTAGTAAATATATAGCTTGAATACATGCAACATAAGCACATATAGATTACAAGGCATGAGAAGAGAAAAAACAAAGAAGCACAGGTGAAAATCTAGATAAATGTTCGAACCTTTGCATTTGTTAGTACTAACAGCAATAATTCAGCTCGCAGATGGACATAATAATAGGACAGCTCTCAGATGGACATCGGATGGGAAGAGAAGGCCTGGACGCCCAAAGGAAACATGGAGAAGAACTATGGAGAGAGAGTTGAAGGAGTGTGGCATAACGTGGGAGACGGTTGGTAGAAAGACAGCAGAACAGCAACAGTGGAAGTCTCTTGTGAAAGTCTTATGTGTCAATCAGGAAACGAAGAGGATATAGATAGATTGCAATTAGTAATTCATATATGAGTATATAAATGTTTTGATCTCACAATCAGGCGTAACAAGACTACTTTGATGACGTCGAACCGACCAAAATAAACATTTGTGGCTACAACGAGTTGAGGGTCGTAAACCAGTTCATCGTCCGCGTGCCCAGAGTGTTCGTAGCGCGTTGGACTACGGGTGACTAGTCCTCTGTAAGTGCGGGTTCAACTCCGCGGACTGGCAGAAAAGCTACAGGTTCCCCAGATTTACGGTGTTCGTGGCACCGAGCCGAAGGGTTACGATGTCCATGACACCGAGCCGAAGAGCTTTCAGCTCAAGTGCTTCTGGATCGGGGAAAAAAAAGCCAGTTCATTTTGCTCAGCTCTGCCCTTGGCGGCAATCTGTCACTAGATATGAAATTGTACAGAAAAATATGCATGAGCTCAACAACTTTAGCCATGCTGTAACAGAGAGTGTGGACAAATTGAACGCTGACCAGCAACACCAAGATTGTTATGTTATTGTCGAAACCCACAGGAATTATGGGTTTTCACTCTTTTTCCTACGTTTGAGCTGGGGAAAGTACCTCGCTTTCTTGTATACCCAAAGTTTGAGAGGGGAAAGTACCTCGCTTTCTTGTATACCCAAAGTTTGAGCTGGGGAAAGTACCTCGCTTTCTTGTATACCCAAAGTTTGAGCTGGGGAAAGTACCTCGCTTTCTTGTATACCCAAAGTTTGAGCTGGGGAAAGTACCTCGCTTTCTTGTATACCCAAAGTTTGAGCGGGGGAAAGTACCTCGCTTTCTTGTATACCCAAAGTTTGAGCTGGGGAAAGTACCTCGCTTTCTTGTATACCCAAAGTTTGAGCTGGGGAAAGTACCTCGCTTTCTTGTATACCCAAAGTTTGAGAGGGGAAAGTACCAACTTTCTTGTATACCAAAAGTTTGAGCGGGGGAAAGTACCTCGCTTTCTTGTATACCCAAAATATTCCAACAACTTTAGGCGTGTAGTCTCTTCTTCTTCTTCTTTGCGGTCGTTCTTTACGACCAATTTTAATCACTCTTTGTGATATGTTTGATCTTTGCCAAGAACGTGTATACCTTGCATATTGGTTTGATAGGCCCCTAAACGCATAGTAACAAGAAGAATCCAACTACACAAGCAACCCACAAACTAACGAGCAATCTTTGCACACTTGCAGAACAGGTTGGTCTCCAGATCAATTCTGCCAAGACCAAAATTATGGACCTCACAAACTCGACAGACAACATCGTAATAAATGGCCAAACACTGAGAAAGTTGAACATTTTACATATTTGGGTAGTAAAGTGTCAAACAACGGAGACACGATGAAAGAAATAAACTCTCCTATTGCTATAGCAGCTAGTGCCTTCACTAAATTAACGAATATCTGGCAATCTCAAGACTTTAGTATATGCACAAAAGTTAAATTATTTAGGTCATGTGTGATTCCTGTACTGACCTACGGTTGTGAAAGTTGAAATCAACAAAGAAAATTGATAAGAAACTGGACAGCTTTGAGAATAAATGTCTACGAAAATTATTAAAAGTCAAATGGAGTTGATTTCGTTTCTAACAACACAGTGAGAGATAGAACACACCAACAACCCGTATCAAATATTATAAGGAAATGAAGGTGGAAATATTTAGGTCATGTGCTTAGATCAGACGAAAAGAGACTAAATCGACAAGTCCTATGTGGTCACCAGTTGGGAAAAAAAAACGTGGAAGACCAAAGACCACTCTTCGAAGAACCATCCAACAAGAAAGTAAACTATTGGGATGTAAAACCATACAAGATCTGCAACTGCTAGCAAAGAACCGTATCACATGGAGATCTAAAACCTCTGCCCTATGTGCCGCCTTTGGCACGAAAGGAACAAACTAAACTAAACGCATAGACTTCTACACGCTTAGGACACATGCATCCGATTTCAGTCAAACCTCCTTATTCGCCTCTCACGACATGCGTGGCAGGTAACAGTGGTTCTATTCTTTACACCCCAAATTTGGGCCCCGTAACCACTCGGGCGAGGCGTGTAGTGATATGCTCAGTGTTGTGCAAACTCCATCTCAGGTAGAGCCGACATTGTTTATGGCCTACGATAACATACGGTCGGTGGGCTAAGGCAAAATTCTAGGAAATAAGACTACATCTGTCGTGTGATCCTCGCATTTCAGTATTGTTGTATATAGATATTTCAGTATTGTTGTATATAGATATTTCAGTAATGTTGTATATAGATATTTCAGTAATGTTGTATATAGATATTTCAGTATTGTTGTATATATAGATATTTCAGTAATGTTATATATAGATATTTCAGTAATGTTGTATATAGATATTTCAGTAATGTTGTATATAGATATTTCAGTAATGTTATATATAGATATTTCAGTAATGTTGTATATAGATATTTCAGTAATGTTGTATATAGATATTTCAGTAATGTTGTATATATAGATATTTCAGTATTGTTGTATATATAGACATTTCAGTATTGTTGTATATATAGACATTTCAGTATTGTTGTATATATAGACATTTCAGTATTGTTGTATATATAGACATTTCAGTATTGTTGTATATATAGACATTTCAGTATTGTTGTATATATAGACATTTCAGTATTGTTGTATATATAGATATTTCAGTATTGTTGTATATATAGATATTTCAGTAATGTTGTATATAGATATTTCAGTATTGTTGTATATATAGATATTTCAGTATTGTTGTATATATAGATATTTCAGTAATGTTGTATATAGATATTTCAGTATTGTTGTATATATAGACATTTCAGTATTGTTGTATATATAGACATTTCAGTATTGTTGTATATATAGACATTTCAGTATTGTTGTATATATAGACATTTCAGTAATGTTGTATATAGATATTTCAGTATTGTTGTATATATAGATATTTCAGTATTGTTGTATATATAGATATTTCAGTATTGTTGTATATAGATATTTCAGTATTGTTGTATATAGATATTCATTTTAAAAACAGCACACCATGCTATCAAGGTTAAATTATGTTACAAATTAAGTTTAACACTAAGCAAAATATCAGTATTATTCACATTTTTTAATCAATAAATAACCATGAAGGCATAGATTTGAGTAAAATTGCATAACATCCTACAGTGTTCTATGAAACATATACAAAAACCAGCCCCATTAAACATATATTTTCGATTTCTGTTTGAGCTAGTCGGTCGTATGTTACCGGGGCGCCACGTTGAGCCAATACTATCTGTCAGCGAATCATCTCAAGTTGTATAAGGAAATGATAACTGCGTTCCACATGCTCCGCTTGAGGGGTATACTCGGAATCTCCTGGAGTGGAATAGAAACAAAAAATGAGGTATTTTGAATATGCTAGGGATCCTAGCATAGTTAGCGCCGCTTTACACCCTTTAGATGCTAAGGACGTATATATACGTTTTCCCATTCACTGCTAAAGATGGATTAACACGTCTGTTATTATCTCTCCTCTGTGGGCTAAAGACGTGTTAACACGTTAAACATTGCTACTGTCACTGCTATAGGTGTACATTAACGTTTGTGACCTAGAAACAAAGAGTAGCTATTTTTAACTCCGTCTTCAGAAAGTATGTAGCAGCGAAAGGGTTAAGACGGTCGGGTCATCTGCCTAGATATATCACAGTAAGTTCCCAATGATATTATGTACGGGAGCTGGCTTCGGGCAAACGAACTGTAAGCTGGGGGTCAAAGGCTCATGAGGTCATGGTGGTAACATGAGCCAGGGTTAGCGAGGGGGGGGCGCTAACCAAGACCCTGCCCCAACCTCCACGCGGTGACCCTGGAAACAGACTCTGGTTCCGGTCTGGCTAAGAGGGCAGGGATCGGGGAGAGAAAACTACTGGTAGTGGTAGCAGTGCAATTACGGAAATACAATAAAGATACATACAGGCAAAACGCACAAATCTCCTGACCGATGTCCAACAACATATTGCCAAAGTCCCTGAACGCAAAGAAACAGCAACGAAACGTCTCAGACATGGATGAGAGGTGCATCCAGTGACCAAACGTATGCCCACGTAGGGCAAAGCTCGAAGCCCTGAGGAGGGGGGCAAACATTGCCAGCCCGTCGGCAAGAACAAATAAGACAGGACCGAAACGAATAAAAGTCTACCCTCGTGTTGGTGCGAGAGAAGATTGCAGCTGACCCCGCATCGGTAGCCTGGTGCAGATACATGTACTGGGCAAGGTTTGCCGAGCGCAAAAGAACAAGTTGCGTTTAGTGCATAACGAAACTACCCGCCCTAGGAAAACCGTGCAAGGTACTGTGAGACTAAAAATTAACATCCCCGGAAGAACTGAGGTTGGTGATGCCAAACGGAACTGCCAGCCTTGGGGCAACCGGGCAAGGTTTGTTTGCAGTCGTAACTAACATCCCCGGAATAACTGGGGCGGGTGATGGCGGCGAGCGCAAAATCCACAGTTACGCTGATAGCGCCGACTGAAACGACCTCTACATTATTTGTACTCGGCCCCATGCCAGTGCTTTCGAGGTCAATTGCAAATTGCCACGTACCAATGCGCGTCTAGAAAAGGCCGAGAATGTTCCTTCTCCGGATCATACTCAAAATGTACGGTAAAGCAAGGCCGACAATGTACGGATCAGACAGGAAGTTCGGGTCTAAACATTGGCGAAGGCCGATACTTTACACGGTGTTTTATACGAGTAAGACGCCGTCCGAGGATAAGCTTACAAGCCCCGAGAAATATTTCTCAGTCAGAACGGGCATAAATAGCGTAACTCACTGTCCCGGCGTAGATCACAAAGCCCAAAAATACGGCAAAGCTGATCGAACCCTAGGGAAAGCTCACCCTAGTAAATAAAAAGCTGGCTGAAAACGAACACCCCACCGAAGGATAAGCAACTGAGCTCAAATAGGTGCTGAAGGCTGGTGCACGTACATCACGTTCTGATGTTTGGCTGTTTATATATCACAATGAGAATGATTAAAACAGGCCTAGAACGATCGAAGAAGAAAGAAGAAGAAGAACTGTAAGCGACCCTTCCTTTGTTAAAAAGAAGTATACTTCTTCTTCTTTGCGTTCGTTCTTTACGACCAATTTTAAATCACTCTTTGTGATATGTTTGATCTTTGCCAAGAACGTGTTTACGTTGCACAATGGTTTGGTAGGCCCCTAAACGCATAGACTTGTGTACATGTTTAGGACATGTGCATCCGATTTCAGCCAAACCTCCTTAGTCGCTTCTTACGACATGCGTGGTAGGTAACAGTGGTTCTATTCTTTACACCCCAAATTTGGGCCCCGGTAACCACTCGGGCGAAATAAAAGTATACAAGCTGTACTTAATGTGCTTGACATGATTACACAAGAATTGACTGATTGATTGATAGGAGCGTCATCCTTGTAATGAAGTAATCATGTGTGCCTCGATCTCTTTCTTACACAGGCAAATCTCAGCGGCAGTGCGTGAACCACGAAGCACCGACGAGGTTTCCGAAGTAATTTAGAAGATTGAGAAAATATTTGTAGGAATTTTATTTTTCTATTTTTCTAATGAATTTTGTATGGGCAGTGACTTGTCCAGCCTGTACTTCGTAATTTGGAACTGTAAAGGGTTTTTTACGTGGTCAAATTGAACACGGTCAAATTGAACACGGGACTACGTTTTATCGTCGGGGTCTCTGTGGCTAAGTGGTTACGCCCTTTGCCTTGTGAGTCGAAGGTCGTGGGTTCGAATCCCGACCGCGCCGTTCTGTTCACGAGTGCATTTTTTCCAGAGAATCCTAGGATTTTGCTGGAGCTACGGAGTTCGTGCTTTGTGCAATACTCTCCGCAGGTGGCGTGCCATTTCTGCGGAGAGGGACCGAGCTATATGGGGTAAAACCCGGTGCAATGAAGTCAATCCTTCGGCTTTAAAACCCTCAAACGTTTTATCGTTCGTCTCCGGTAGGACTAGGTTACTTGATCTCATGTAAAAACTGAGATCAATGATCTCTTAACAATATCTCGATGGTTCCACGACGGAGCGAACCAATCACTTTTGGAACAAGAGGTAAACTCCTAACCTCTAGGCCACAGAGACACCCAAATATATTATGTACGGAGAGCTGGCTTCGTTAAGTACGCCGTGTGGTACCGGGGCCCGCAAGGGAAGCAAAGAATAGTACCACTGTGAGTGTCAACCTACAACCCTCTTGTGTCCGCTTATGCATTACGCTAATTTGTCTCACAGTTTTAGACATATTTTTTTTTCCCCAATCCAGCGTGCCCAGCGTGTTCGTAGCGCGTTGGACTACGGGTGACAAGTCCTCTGTGAGTGCGGGTTCAATTCCACGGACTGGGAGGAAAGCCACAGGTTCCCCAGATTTACGGTGTTCGTGGCACCGAGCCGAAGGGTTACGATGTCCATGGCACCGAACCGAAGAGCTTTCAGCTCAAGTGCTCCTGGATCGGTAAAAAAATAAAAATTGTAATTTAAAAAAATCGTTTGCTTGATAAAGGCATTTTGGTCGAAACTTTGCTGTGTATTGTCATTGTTTTTTTTGTATTTTGGTATTACGTGAGCTCCGTAGCACCGGCGAGGGTCCTCAATGTAATTATGAAGATGTCGCAGGACTTTTATTTTTATTGTTTCTTTTTCTAATGAATTTTGCCCGGGCAGCGGCTATCCATCATGCCCTTCTCGATTTTGAGCTGCCAATTGTTCTTCAACGTGCTCAACTTGATCACGGGACCTAAGTTTTATCGTTCGTCTCCGATAGGACTAGGAGCTCAATCCCACCAACACTTAGGATCAGGGATCTCTTCTTCTTCTTCTTCTTTGTGTTCGTTCTTTACGATCAATTTTAATCACTCTTTGTGATATGTTTGATCTTTGCCAAGATCGTGTATACGTTGCACATTGGTTTGGTAGGCCCCTAAACGCATAGACTTTACATGTTTAGGACATGTGCATCCGATTTCAGCCAAACATCCTTGGTCGCCTCTTACGACATGCGTGGTAGGTAACAGTGGTTCTATTCTTTACATCATAAATTTGGGCCCTGGTAACCACTCGGGCGAGGGAACAAAATATCCCTATGCCTCCATGAGGTTATCTAGCGAACCGGTTATCTTTGACCCGAGAGGCAAGCATCTAACCACTACGCCACAGATGCCTCTTCGTTATAACTACAGTAGTGTACCCATACTTGACCGACCACCCAACACAAAGTACCGTTACGAATACCATATTTTACCCAACATATTTCAAGGAGACATACTGTCTGCTCGCCATCCTCCACATCTGGATAAAAACTAGGCCAACTGCCACCAGATGGCGCTTCTCGATCTGAACACCGGTGATGGCACTGTTTGGGCCTGGCTCGAATCTGTACGCGTGCATACATCTGGTCCAGATATCATCTTTAGTTTGACCCAGATTCAAAAAGTGCGCGTGTGCTGTGAGTTGCTAAAAGTGTGTACGTTATATATGCCTATACGAAACCAGTAGCGTGTGCGTGAGCGCACGTGTATGGCGGGATAGAATGTAGTGTGAGCCATGTGTAAATGCCACAGGTGCGAGCGTGAACACACATGTTGATAATCACGGAGATCACTGATTTCAAGACACACGTGAGCAGGTGTACACAGCTGTTTTCCTTTATCATAGAGAAATACTTGAGTACATCAAGGTGCATGCTTCTTCTTCTTCTTTTGTCGTCACACTGCTACCGGGTTGTTGCCCAGTGTCGTGGTTTTCTGTTTTTGTCTTGCGCTGTTCTGGTGGCTTGTGTGATTGTTATCTTTGCTCTTTCACAGGATGCTGCTACGCCATCTAACCATCTTTTCCGTGGTCTTCCTCTTGCCTTCTTTCCCGATGTTCTGTTGTAGAAGACTCTGTATACTGTGGAGTTTGGATGCATTCTTATTAAGTGGCCAAACCACTTCATTCTTTGTTTATTTATATAATTCAAGCACGGTTTTGTGCCAACTTTCTTTCTTATGCTGATGTTGGTGATTCTGTCTTTTCTTGTGTTGTTGGTAACTTTTCTCAGGCAACGCATTTCACATGTAGTTATTTTTGTGACTGCGCTTTGCTCAATGTCCATGTTTGGCTCTGGTAACACAAAGTAGGTATAAAAATGCTGTTGATCATTTGTTTCTTAGCTGCCTGTGAAATTTTTGGGTGCCTTAACAATGGGGCTAGCTGGTAGGTTACAGCATTTGCTTTTGTACTCTAGCCTCTATCTCTCTATCTAGTTTTCCGTCTTCTGTGAATATGCTTCCTAAGTATTTGAATTCTTTCACTTGGTTTATTTTAGTGCCATTGACATGGATGTCTAGATTATTATGTTTTCTTCCCATATTCATTATTTCTGTTTTAGTGTTGTTGATTTTCATGTCATGTTTCACACAATTATTGTTCAAAGTGTCAATATGATGTTGTAGATCTTGTTCATTTTGATGTATCAGGCACTGATCATCTGCAAAAAGCAGTTCATTTATTTCATCATTATCTGAATTTGACTCTTGAGTTATTTTATCCATATATGCAATAAAGAGTAGTGGTGAGAGGACACAACCTTGTCTAACACCTGATGTAATGGAGAACCAGTCGGTCATTCCTTCTGTAGTTCTTACTGTACTCTGGCTATCTTGATATAAGGCCATGATGTTACCTAATAGTTGTCCTTGGACGCCATATTCTTCAAGGATCTTCCATAGTTTGCACCTGTTTACTCTATCAAATGCCTTTTCTTGGTCTATAAATATAAGCTGTTTACTTTGATTGTATTCAGCTGAGCAGAACCTATCGTCAATGCTACAACTACTACTGAAATTTGTGAACACACTAAGGTTTAATTTGAACGAAATCTATCGGATATGAAATTGTAATTTTTTTGCAGGCAACCTTATAAACCTCACGACCTTACAAATTCGTGTTTAACTATTTGGTATGTAGCTTCGTTGATACACAGCGCGTTTTTAGTGATATAATTTTGCATAAGCCCAACAAAATTATAATTAAAGTTTACAATTTACAGTAATACACAAAATGGCGGCGAATGTTTGCAAAGACGTATCCCTATTACATATTATAACAAGCAATGTGAGATAGTGAACAAATTATACCCTTCACTTCTTTCAATGAAAATAAATGATGTGTGCATACGCCAATGACAAGCGTTCGGATACAGTGTGAAATGATTAATTCCACGGGATTCCCGATTTTCACTGATACTAAATTGCATGTTTAGCACGCACATACGTAATTAAAAGAATACTTGACTACCGTACTGTCAAAGTTCTACATGTATACCAAATCAACATCGCTATTATTTTATAAATAACAAATAAGTAAAAGCTTACAGCACTAAGTGGGATTGAAGGCATTGAAGTGGGATGCAAAGGGTTCAAGAAAGAGGTCGACCTAAGGAGACCCTGAAACGAACTTTGCTGAGAGAGGCAAGAAATATTGGTCTCAGTTCCATGGATGAGATTGACCAGGATAGAGAGGTATGGAGAAATTACTTGCAGGTCCTATGTAACGTATTAAGGTACGAGAGGAATTATTATTATTACAGCACTAAAGGTGTGTGTGAGCAGAGAATACTTTACGAAGGTCGCCACTGTTATATATGTAGAAGGCATAAGGTCAGCCGGCCCCAGCCACGGGTGATAGCCAGTAGACCAGACAGGTAGTTTTAGTCTGTAGTTTGTAGCAGTATATTTAATTAGCAGAGACTTAGTGTTTGCACTCTCTAAGCAGAATGGCAACACTAAAACGAGACATCGACGTAGTGAAACGAACTGACGTAGATTGGGTAGGATCGTGAGAGAAAAAGATGGAGAAACATAAACACGGCAAAGAGGACGGACGTGTTACAAAGAACGAGATAGATAGGGTAGCTCAAATGACCAGTTTAGAAGACAGATCGACTACAAGAATATACTGGTCACGTACACATGCATTAAGTGATACCATGTGATCTGTTAATAAAGATGGAACATTCATGAAATGACGGCTGGTTATTTATGATAAGTTTGTCTGGTATTTCAAGCCAGTCTGTACTATGTTGTCTACAAAACTACCATTATAACAACCTCTTACGACAACATCCAAATGGCACAACTAATATTACCACCTACATCATTGCTATAGTCTGTCCATTAATTCGTGAGCACGTTTGAAATTGATTTTCTCGAAAACTACCTGTTGGATCTCAGTGATTTTTGCATGCAGCCTTAGAATATCCATGACGCTAAAATAAAGCTAACCAGTAGTCCATAGATGCTACGGATTTTGCACATCGGCGAATTCCTTTGATCTTTTATGACAATTGCAAATACGGGGCTCAAATTTTAGATTTTACAGTATCCTTAGAATTTGTCCATGTCAATTCTATTCATAGGTGTATCTCCATATTAACTTGATAGGTCAAGTAATTAAGTGTGTTGCCCTTTATGTGCAATCGTGAACTTGGATACAATATGCAACAGTTAGTCCTCCCTTCGGTCACCATTAGACCCCAGGGTGTCTTAACTTCACCACAAATTGTATGATGGTAGACGCATTTGGATATGGAAATGTATACGTTGCTATTTCTCAGTCTGTAATCAAAATATGATTTGTATCATCCCGAATCTGACGATTCCATGAGGTTGATAATTGTTACTGGCTGGACAAATTGTAATCCATCTCGGTGCCAGTACTCGTCTTCCTCTCGGAGCACATGTTCAACACATTTCTTCCAGAACTGCATGTCTATCATTGAGAAGGACTCACGTGTCAGAACTTCAACATCACACATTTTAAACGTCCTGTTCTGTTCGGCAACTTGTCCTTTTACTTTAACCCAGACAAGCTCTATCGGATTGAGGTGAGCATGATATGGAGGTAGTCGCAAAGACGTGTGGCCGTATTCCGCAATGATTTTGTCAATATGAAACACCTTTGTCTTATTTGTCATCCTCACCAGGTGCAACAACTCGGGTTTCAAATATGTATCATCGAAGCTGACATTTTCCTTAGCAAGCCAAGTCCTAATTTGATCTTTGTATTTGATGCAGTTGGTACTTTGTCTTCCGCTGATACTGCGTTGTGATAGGATGCATTATCTATTACCAAGCATCATGGTCTGTTTAGAATTGGAAGTAGATCTTTCTCCATCCAGTGCCTGAAAATATGTCCATTCATTTCTGTGTGGTAGTCCCTACCGTCGGTACTTTTGATTGGAAAATAAGTCCAGCGTCATGGACAAGACCTTCTTCACTACTTCCTGCATGTGTTAGTATAATACGCTGGCCTTTGCTGCTTGGTATTTTTCTTTTCTGTTCACCGTCTACTGATTGCCATTCTTTAGCATTGGTGTGGTGAGCATTGACCCAGGATTCGTCCAAATATACAATATCATAGCCTTGCCTCCGCCGCTCACGGATCTGCTTCAGGTATTTACTTCGGGCAGCAATTAAATGTGGCTTTTCACAAATAATGTTCCTGCCGCCTATAGTTTTTCTGAAGGTGAACCGGCGGCTCTTACAATTTTCCATAGAGTACTTTTAGAAATGTCTATGGTGCAATCTGATTGCAGTTTTAATTTCAGTTTCCTGAGAGTAACAAGTTGATTTGTCGCAAACATTTTCAAGAGCTCCCGTCTTATGACATCTATGTCAAAGTCGTCAATTGTTCTTTTCCTTCCTTGCTTGACATTAGTGTACTTTGTGTCCTGTTTAATCCATCGGGAAAAGGATTCTCTATTCAGACCAAGCGCCAGTTGCGTTCGTTTCTCAGGGTTATGAATATCGCAATATAGATGACCTCTCTTAGATTCCCTACGGAAGTGTTGGTATAGTAAAACTGTAACCTTCTGCATTGTTATAAATGTGCACTTCATTATGAATGTGATATCAATGTCAGTTTTGATAAGCCAACAAATATGATACAATAGCTTCATACAAATAGCGAGATACACCTATGACTATACAACGGTATCCAAATTATAACGTCATATGCTTTCCGCTTTCAAAGTCGACTGGGTTAGGTGCACGGGAATTCGTGAAACTCACGATATTTCATTGTTACCATAATGTATTTTAGAACAACGCGTCTGTGTACCGTAAATCTGTTACTATTGTGTACAATCCGGTGAGGTTGATTTTAATATAACCTGAAGAAGAAATATTTCAAACTACATCAAATTTTCTTGGACAAAAATATTTCTCTAGCGTCATGGATATTCTAAGGCTGCTTGCAAAAATCACTGAGATCCAACAGGTAGTTTTCGAGAAAATCAATTTCAAACGTGCTCACGAATTAATGGACAGACTATACCACTTACCACAATGAAAGGGAAGAACCCGTAGCTACAACAATAAGACCCTCACCTACAACATATATAACAAAATGTAAAAAAAAAAAACACAATAATTTCTGTCAAGTAGTTTACTTTATATCGGTCATTATAGATGTTCACGAATTTTGGAATGAACTATACTACCGCTGCTGCCACAGTCAAGCCAGCACCTGAAACCATCACTACTGAAAATGAAAATCGTGACATACCCTTTATAGGACTTATCAATTATACGTTAAATATTCTTATATTTTTCCGAGGTCTATATTTGCCGTTTGTAAAAATTCACGGAAACAAATTTGCTTCCAAACTGACCGCCGCTGAGTTTAAACCATGAATTATTGGGTTGTCATCGAGCTCAATATATATAAGTCAGAGACGCATAGTAGCTTTTAGTACTGTTTAAAGACATTAGAGACATTAAAAGCATCGATCGAAGATGTGCCCAAGTTCGGGTCAGCTAAGCTTAAATAACAAAACTAAGCTTAAATAACAAACCTCAGCTTGATTCTACGTTTTTCTAATCATTTCAGGGGGGTATTCAGCGGCGTTGTCCCTATGCGGCTTTGACCTCTTTGAGAATTTATTAACATTCTTCTTCTTTGAACGCTCCATATCGACCACTTGTTAACCAATCTGTGTGATTTGTATGTGATCTGAGCCTAAGAGCCTTTGTACGTTGTGTCAGTTATGCGCCTACAAGTAGGACAGCACGTCCGATTTCCAGAAAACACTTTTCTGGGGAGGGAGGGGGTGGGGGGTTGTGAGTGGTCGCATAGCAGAAGTTCACCGCAGAAGAAGTTATGCAATTATAGTCACGACAGAAATTAAGTGTCTACGCAGAATGCTGGGGTAACAAGAAGAGACCGGTTGAGAAATGAAGACATCAGGAAAAAGTGGGCACAACATCAGTACTAGACTTCATCAAGAAACAACAAATTAAGTGGTTCGGCCACGTAAGCAGATTACCAACAGACAGTGAGACTCAAAGAGCGATGCAGCTACGATACAAAGGATACGAAGGCCGGTCACGCAAAAGGTGGACCTCGTAAATAACAGAGGCGGGGATAGACACTATTCACGAAGTGCACACAAAAGACCATTTTAGAAATCTCTTCTTATCCTGACGCTGCGAGGCAAAACAGAATTGGAGAAAAGAAAGATCAGACTTCTCTGCAACTAATACGTCATTAAAAAATGATTCACTGCAGAGATGACTTAAGAAAACTTCGGTTTCGGATGCGCCTGCCCTACACTAGTAGGGGCTTAACGGGGGCGCAATGTTCTAACCGCTCTTGGCAAAGACTTTATATATCACAATAAACCTACTGCTTTGCAGATTGGCTGAGGACAGTCAACGGCTAACGGAGAGCGAATCCAGTAAACGCTGGTTGAAATCGGACACGTCGCCGAAGGACAAGCACTAGGGTTCCAAATGGTACTGAAGATTGTGACGTAAAACACGTTCTTGGCAAAGGCTGTTTATATATTACAATAAGAATGATCAAAATGGCCAAAAAATAACGATCGAGAGAGAGAAAGGGTAAGAGATACCACAATAAGATGATCAAAATGGCTGAAAAAGAACGATCGAGAGAGAAAAGGAGAGAGAGAGATATCACAATAAGAATGATCAAAATGGTCGAGAAGAACGATTGAAACAAACAAACCAAAGATCCCGTACCAGCATACATCGAGGACTACAATACACCAATTCACCAATCTGATACACACACGCGCCCGAGTGGTTACCACGGACCAAATTTGGGGTGTAAAGAATAGAACCACTGTTACCTGCCATGCATGTCGTAAGAGGCGACTAAGGAGGTTTGGCTGAAATCGGATGCACATGTCCTAAACGTGCAGAAGTATATGCGTTTAGGGCCTACAAACTCAATGTGCAACGTATACACGTTCTTGGCAATGATCAAACATATCACAAGAGTGATTAAAATTGGTCGTAAAGAACGAACGCAAAGAAGAAGAAGAAGAAGATACACACACAAATACCAAACATGAATAACTTACCGCACTGAAGTCCAGGAGGTCACTCAATTCCTTATCTCCCACATTCATTCTATCGCCAAATGAAACCTGGTTTGGCCTGAAACAACCACTTAAAAATTAATCAGGACAATGGGTTTTGTCAAGAAAGACAACCGAATAAAACTAACACTGCAGTTTCAACAACAACCAAAAAAAAACAGACTAGGTTTACAAAGATTCTTCTTCGAATGCTCCATATCGACCACTTGTTAACGACTCTTTGTGACTTGTATGTGATCTGAGCTTAAGAACGAGTGTACGTTGTGCCAGTTATGCGCCTACAAGTAGGCCAGCACACCCGATTTCTGCGCTGCTTTTTATTTACTAGGGTAACATCCCTAGGCTCTATATCATTCGCCTCTTACGATATGCATTGTCGGTTGCAGTGGTACTATTCTTTGCTTCCCTTGCGGGCCCCGGCATTACATGGGTGAGCTGTATGCTTCAATAATAGATGCAAGTGTTGTATTATTCCATAGTTCAGTGGCGTTGATGTTCATGCTGCAATCTTGCCTTGCAAACTTCTCTTACATTAGGGCCATCCATAAATTATGTCAACAAAATAGGGGGTCTGGAAAAGTTTGACAATTGTTGACATGGGGAGGGGGAAGGCAAGATAAATTGACGTCAACAATGTCATTTTTATTTTAACCGGATTGAGCTCTTTCCAAGGAAGTTATAGTCTTTTGGCATCAATGCATCATATTATTATGTGTTTATCTTCAATGTAGACTGCTGACAGATTAACCATATATGGTATTAATCTGAATATGTTTAACGGATGACTGCATGGTCTTCTATTATTAATAATGCTATTATATATTTAATAGAAGTCCATGGAATGCTGACACTATAAATTCACAGACTGCTCTAAGCCACAGACAGATTACTGAGTCTATGAAACTTGAGAGCTCTTTAATATAAGACATGTGTAAGATTTTACTATGTATGATACTAAGAGTATGTATGCTATGCCTTAAAGACGCATGCCTATATATAATGATGCACACTCAAAGCACATTGATGGAAGATTTTGTACGGCTACTCTGAATCACCTTGAAGAAGTTGCCTCTATGTTGGGACCGGGAGAAGTATGCTTCATCAGCCAAGATGACAAAGCCAGAGTCCCTATTGGATTGACAGCAGCTAACAAGCAGGCTCCACTTTTAATGCATGTCGAATACCGCGTAACCTTGCCAGACCATGACTGGGTTGTAGCAGCCAAACACAAACTCATCCCATCTGTTTATGCTGGCATTGAAATCCAAAAAGATGGTTTGGCAAACCTGAAGCTGTAACTTATTCAGGCCCTACATACATAGCCATTAGGTCAGGCAAGCATTGCTCATCGTCAGCCTATGCTCATGGGCTGGACTATGAAAGGCTGCTTGAATTGGAAGAGTTTGACATTATAACTAAAGATCAAAGCAACAAGTTGGTCAAACCTGTTCTCATGTTGTCTGTTGATGGTGGACCGGATGAAAATCAAGCTATCAAAAGTCATCGATGTGGCAATTCATCATTTTCTGAAGCAGAACCTTGATGCATTGTTCGTTGCAACGAATGCACCTGGCAGAAGTGCATTTAATCGAGTAGAAAGGCGGATGGCTCCTTTGAGCCGAGAACTGTCAGGCCTAATTCTGCCACATGAGCATTTTGGAAGCCACCTTGACTCACAAGGTAGAACAATTGATGAGGAATTGGAAAAATCAAATTTCAAATATGCTGGTGAAACATTGTCAGAAGTGTGTACACAAGTCACTCTGGACAATTTTCCAACAGTCGCAGAGTATATTGTGCCTGAAGTGTCTGAACTTGAGACAGAAAGTTTGCTAACTAAAGATCAAGATTGGTACAAAAACCATGTAAGAACAAGCCAATACTTTTTGCAAATTGTGAAATGCCATAATGAAAATTGTTGCCAGCCAATTCGAAGCTCATATTTTGATATTGTTGCCGATAGATTCCTTCCACCACCAATTCCAGTCTGCCAGACTACTGGAGGCCTTAAAGCACCTGATGCATCTGAGAGCGACTTGCACAGATTTCCTTCTCTTTTCTTCAACCAGTCTTTGAAACTTGATAACATGTTACCTCGATCTGCAAAGACATTCAAAATTCTTCCATATGATCTATATTGTCCTTCCATTCAGTCGTCGTTGGTTGAACGAATTTGCAAAATCTGTCACCTCTATGTTGCTTCACAAGTCATGTTGAAGAAGCATGTTCAACTGCACCGACAACGTGATCTTGGACCTGGGCAATTAGCACATGCACCTCCTCAACCACAACGTATTCGGCCAGTGCAAGTGGCTGCTAAAAGGCACATAGAACTGATGGCATTTATTGCTCATAGAAAGATGTTAAGCGCAGAATGGTTAGACGAAGATGATGTAGACTTGTCTGATATGTTGGTTCCAGAAGGTGACATCAATGATAAATCAGCGACAATGCCCATTGTAACAATAGAGGAACATTTGGCTTCTCCGTGGGAAGATGATAGAAGATAGAAAAATTTGAAAAACTGACGGCAAAATAGGCCTATAAAGTAGTCTGTTTATAAATTCAAAGTTTAGTCAATTTGAAATATGTTAAACAATGTTAAAAGTGTAATATAATTAATTAATAATTTGTGTAGACCTTTTATTTTATTTCTGCATTAATATTTAAGTACTAAGCGAGTCGTATAAAATACGGTTCGTCTGTTTTGGGGGGGGTAAATATTTGTTGACATAATTTTATTAGGGGGGGTCGCTGGAAGTTTGACAGTTGTTGACAAGGGGAGGGGGTCAAATATTGCCTAAAAGTTGTTGACATAATTTATGGATGGCCGTGTGGATTCTTGAACTTCTCAATCTAACCATTCAACATTTTAAAGTTGGCAAACTCCTTCTGTTGTTCAAAAAATATGCTGATTGTGTTCAAACCTCTTTTATCGCCCATGTGCTGTTGGAGCTCACAAGGGGAGCAAATATTAGTAACAATGCTACCTACAAAGCATGTCGCAAGAGGCGACTGAGGTAGGGGCGTAAGGAAGCTACCCTAGTAAGTAAAAAATGTCACAGAAAATGGATATGCAGGCCTAATTATAATTGCATAACTGGCACAACGTACAATCGCTCTTAAGCTCAGATCACATACAATTCACAAAGAGTGGTTTAACCAGTGATCAATATGGAGCATACGAGGAAGGTGTACCGGTTTTGTTTAACAAGTGATCAATTTGGAATATAGAATAAGAAGGATGTACCTGTTTTATTGATAGGCATATTAAACTTATTTAAACCACTTTAATAACGATTTAAAGGCACTTGAGTGGATCCCACAGGACAATGGAAAAGGGGATGTCCTAAACAGACCTGGAGATGGTCTTTTTGAGGAACTGAAGGAGGCTCGATATCCTGGGAGACCATAGAGAAAGCCAGAGACCGAGAAAAGGGGAGGAACAACTGTTGAGGCCCCATATTCCAGCAGGAGCAGAGAGGAGCAAGTAAGTAATAACAAGATTACCAACTATAGACACTGACATTTGAACATCTACTGAACATTTACCACTTTTGTGGAGGATCATATCATACAGTTTGAACTATTTTTTCTTTTGTTCACTATCGTATTTACTGTAAATGGAGAAATGTTTAGCATCAGCACAACATCTACACAGTTCATTTGATGATTACTTTGGGGTCGATATGGCTAAGCCATTGCCTTGCATTCCGAAGGCTGTGTGTTTAAATCCAGACTAACCTGCTGCCTTGCAGGTCGGCTAAGGACAGCCAAAGGCTGACGGAGAAAACCCAGTAACGCTGACTGAAACCGGACACATCACTGAAGGATAAGCACCAGAGCTCCAAATGGCACTGAAGATGTGACGAAACCCACCCATGCTAAGGCTGCGTGAATCAGGTTTCCACAAGAATGTGATCTATGGGGAAATCTGGTACATCAGTCTAAGAGTGGTCATGAGAGAATCCAGACTGCATCGTTCTGCTCAAGAGTGCTTTTTTCTCTCAAAATCCAAAAGATTGTAAAGGAGCTACAGAGTTCATTCCTTGTGTAATACTCTTAGCAAGTGGCATGCCATTTCTACGGAGAGAAACCGAGCCATATGGGGTAAAACCCGGTGCAATGAAGTCAATGATTCTCTTTCATCTTGAACAGTTGTCCCCTTTCTTGTAATTGGTAAACTGTCTAACTTTCTCTGTTATCTATGACCAACCTTGAATACACTTCATGACCACACTATACTACATGCATCAAGGAAATTCAGGACAACACATGAATGAACTTTATGACAGCACTATACTACATGCAACAAGGAAATTCAGAACAACACATGAATGAACTTTATGACAGCACTATACTACATGCAACAAGGAAATTCAGAACAACACATGAATGAACTTTATGACATCACTATACTACATGCATCAAGGAAATTTGAGACAACAATAATGAACTTATGACAGCACTATACTACATGCATCAAGGAAATTTAGGACAACACATGAATGAACTTTTGACATCACTATACTACATGCAACAAGGAAATTAGACAACACATGAATGAACTTTATGACAGCACTATACTACATGCATCACGGAAATTTAGGACAACACATGAACGAATACATAAAAAAGAAACTGAAACTTCCAAATATAATTTTTTGTTGCCAAGCAGGTCCTTCTCAACTTTTTCTTCTTCGTCACCCTTCGCCTCAATAGGGAAGCATAGCTCCTAACCAAGGCCTTCTAAGCCCGCCTATCCAAGGCCATCTTTTCCAGATCTCTCCATTCTCTCCCCATTTTCCTGCATTCCGTCTCTAACTCCTGTCTTCAGGTGTTCCTGGGTCTTCCCCTATCTCATCTCAATACATTTGTAAAATATTGTTACCACTTGATTGTGTATAATAACATATCGAACCCCAATGACAACATCAACCACTTTAAAAAGAGAGATCAGAGCATCATTTTTAGATTACAAACTCAACACACACCACTTAATAATCACATGAACAGAATTCAACCACAACAGAATCCAGACTGCCAGATGTGTGTACATTATCATGAAACTTTTCACCACCACCCTTCAGGTGCCAGATGGATCCTTCTTCCTCCAAGACCAGATAAATGAAACATGTTATAGAGGACATAAGAATAACTTACAAACACATGCAGATACCACTACATACAGAGGTGGCTCGTGGTCAGTTTTCTTGGTGGGGCCAGACACAGATTTTCTGCAAAAATTATAGTGTTTGAAGTATTTACTATTATTTGTCTATTCCGGGCAGTTATTCTCTCTTTCGATTATTGGTGGGGCCTGGCCCTCAATGACGAGCCGCCCCTGACTACATATCATTTAGCCACAGGGAAAGATCCCAAGTGAAGGAGGATTATTGAAGAAGAAGAAGGGTAATACAATATCAAGAATCTTATATTGTTTCTTAAAATAGTACTGACATATTTGAAAGTAGTAAGCAGAAAAATGGTGGGACGGATTAGCGTAATGCATAAGTGTTCGCCTATCGGACACATGAGGGTTGGGTTTTTTTTTTCTTTTTGATCCAGAAGCACTTGAGCTTTCAGCTCTTCGGCTCGTTGCCATGAACATCGTAACCCTTCGGTGCCACGAACACCATGAATCTGGGGAACATGTGGCTTTTCTGCCAGCCTGCGAATTGAACCCGCACTCACAGCGGGCTAGTCACTGCAGTCCAACGGATATGAACACTCTGGGCAGGCGGGCAAGGGTTGTGAGTTAAATCCTCCACTCAACGTTCCACACCTGCGAAAAGGAATTGGTCCTCCTACCTCACTAGGGTCTAGAAATATGAAGTGACTTCATATACTCTAAGGTCTGAAAATACTATTTAAATTTTTTGTTTTATAAGCAGAAAAAAACACCATCTTCTGTTCCCTAATCCTGTAATTGCCTCACAGCTTCAGAACAATAAAAAAAACACCATAAGAGTTTATAATTAGATATATATTAGTAAGACTGGCACAAGGACTTGACAAAATAGTCACACTGTGAGAAGACTTGGAAATAAGCAAAGAACTATGGAGAATTCATAGTGCATTGTTGAGAAACATAGAAAACAATAAGGAGGATTATCCACACACAAAACAACACAAGTTTTCAAAAATCGCTGCTCGCACAAGCTAGAAGAATGACAATATTACTGAGAACTCATGAGGCGGTACACCAAACGTGCATCAATGCAACGAAAGATTTTTTAAACGTTGATGTTGTATAGGTTACATATTAAAAAATCAGTGAATAATATAGCAAGTTGGGTATTGGATAGATGGTCTAAAACTTCTGAAAAAAAATTACTTCTGGCAGATTAGAACGATGCCTGTGCTCAATACATCCAAAATGTCTCGGTCATAAATCATATTTAAAGATAATCCATTCTGATGCTTTAAGCTTTTTCAGCTGATTACACTAAAAGTATCCCATGTTCTGATGCTATTTAAGAACTTCAACTAAGCAGGACATTATAAAAAAAATATGTTACTCAGATAAGCCTTAAGAGCTACGCTAAATTAAACGAAGTTTGCAGAGAAAACTATGGGAAGCTCTCGAGGAACTCTACAACTAAAATTCAGCTTCATATAGGCAACCCATCGTATGATTCAGACGAGCTTACGAAACCGATTGCAAAGAAGAAATTAAATACAAAGTAAACACAACGAATGAATACATTTAGTTATACACGACATTCCCTCACTGTAATGTGTGTAGTCCTCTGTGAGTGTGTACTGTGTAGCGACTATAAACAAACTGCGTGTGCATTGTATAATTCAATATTGAGAATTAAAGTAAGGGATCGTTAAAGTAATAAACCGAGGCTTCTGCTAGTCTTATTTTTATCAGTCTACTTTCGTTCTCTCTATCCACAATTTCTCCCGGTTCATTTTGTCGGATAATTTTCTTCTGTCAATCCTAACATCCCTATTAGTGTTAGTATCGAACGTGAGCGAAGTAGCAGTTGATAATTAAATCTGTGGTCAAAACTCATCACAGTGCTGCTCAGTGCACACTCATAGTCGGTATCTGTTGAACGAAGTAGGGATAGAATGAAAACAACACAATGCGTTTGAATTCCCTCAAAATGGCGACCCCATCACTTTTGCAAGTTCTTACCTTTCAGGGATCTGATTCCAATGATGTGTTACTCCTGGATGTTGCCCTTGGTTTTGCATCCTCGGGAGATCACGACCTCCTGTTCGGTCTATGACAGTATTATATCCAGACCACTCGTGATCAAATTATCAAAGATAGACAATCGAGTCTAATACGAACCTGCAGGCATTATTCCTTTGTCGTGACGCTTTATCGCTGTTTCACAACACATGTATTCATACGCCAGCTTTCGGATTTAAAAAACCTCACTTAGTTTCAAATAAATCAACACTTACCTACCAATTCTACTATTTATGCTAAAAATATGTGTGTTCACGCGATATTTTTGTGCCTTAGATCTTCAAAATTGAAAAAATAATATTTTATTGCAGTATTTTCTTATTCGCGTACTATTTTTACAGTGATAAGGTCAGTGTTTTCGTTTGATATAGCGCAAAATAAAATGCACGGTCTAGGAACGGTATTATTCTCTTAATAGAAATTCTGTCCGTATATTACGTTGTGAAGGTGTGCGTCTTTTTCTTCTAACGCTCTATATCGACCACTTTTTAACCATTGTGTGATTTGTATGTGATTAAGCCTACAAGTGATTGTACGTTGTGCCAGTTATGCACTACAAGTAGGCCAGCACATCCGATTTCTGCGATGCTTTTTATTTACTAGGTTAGCTTCCCTGGCAGGAAATATCGGTCTCAGTTCCATGGAGGAGATTGAGCGAGTTGCCCAGGATAGACCGGTATGGATAAATTACTTGCAGGCCCTATGTAACGTATAACGGTACGAGAGGAATTATTATTATAATTATTAGCTTCCCTAGGACCCTACTCAGTCGACGCTTGTAGGTCGCAGTGGTACTATTCTTTGCTTCCCTTTCGGGTTCCGGCCCACGGGCGGGTGTGCGTCTAATTATTTCTTGAATTATTCCTAACTATCAATTGTAAGAGCCTTTGCTTGAACTACATTGAGAAACAAAAAATGAAGTGGTTTGGCCACGTAATAAGAATGCATCCAAACTTCACAGTATGCAGAGTCTTCTAAAACAGAACATCGGAAAGGAGGCAGAGGAAGACCACGAAAAAGATCTTTAGATGGCATAGCAGAATCCTGTCAAAGAGCAAAAATAACAATCATCAAGCCACCAGAACAGCGCAAAACAAAAACAGAAAACCACGACACTGGGCAACAACCCGGTAGCAGTGTGACGACAAAAGAAGAAGAAGATCACTTGTATCAAACTCGTGAATGTTTTTTAAATACAAGAAAAAAGTAGATGCGTTATTTAGTAAATCTTTGTTTTAATAGATCAAGTAGCTGACAGCAAAGATGGAAATTTGCGGAGGTATTCAATATTTCTGACACTGGATGAGTTGATTTTATTGATTAACATACCATATTGTGAGCACATATGAACAAGTTGTCATTCTCGCCCAAGTGGTTACCGGGACCCAAATTTGGGATGTAAGAATAGAACCACTGTTACACACACACAGTCTAAGGAGTTTTGGCTGAAATCGGATGCACGTGTCCTAAATGTGTAAGTCTATGCGTTTAGGGGCCTACCAAACCAATGTGCAACGTATACACGTTCTTGGCAAAGACCAAACATATCACAAAGAGTGATTAAAATTGGTCGTAAAGAACGAACCAAAGAAGAAGAAGAAGAAGTTGTCATTCTGCACCTTAGAGCAGGACACAATCGACTCCGCAGCCCCATGTATACATAATTCAAGATTGTCAATTCTCTCTATCTCTCGTGAGCACACGATTGATGTACAAGATTTCCCTATGAACTCTGCAAATTTGTTTGTCTTATTCATGTGGAAATCTGATTCATTCAACCTTAGCATGGGTGTGTGTTTTGTCTTATTCATGTGGAAATCTGATTCATTCAGCCTTAGCATGGGTGTGTGTTTTGTCTTATTCATGTGGAAATCTGATTCATTCAGCCTTAGCATGGGTGTGTGTTTTGTCTTATTCATGTGGAAATCTGATTCATTCAGCCTTAGCATGGGTGTGTGTTTTGTCTTATTCATGTGGAAATCTGATTCATTCAGCCTTAGCATGGGTGTGTGTTTTGTCTTATTCATGTGGAAATCTGATTCATTCAGCCTTAGCATGGGTGTGTGTTTTGTCTTATTCATGTGAAATCTGATTCATTCAGCCTTAGCATGGGTGTGTGTTTTGTCTTATTCATGTGGAAATCTGATTCATTCAGCCTTAGCATGGGTGTGTGTTTTGTCTTATTCATGTGGAAATCTGATTCATTCAGCCTTAGCATGGGTGTGTGTTTTGTCTTATTCATGTGGAAATCTGATTCATTCAGCCTTAGCATGGGTGTGTGTTTTGTCACATCCTCAGCGCTATTTGGAGCTCTGGTGCTTATCCTTTGGCGATGTGTCCGATTTCAACCAGCGTTTACTGGGTTCGCTCTCCGTCAGCCTTTGACTATCCCCAGCCGACCTGCAAGGCAGCAGGTTGCTATTTTATTTTAGGGTAGCGACCCTTAGATGACCTACCCTCCCGGGTTGTTGAGCGTCATCTGCCCAGGTTACCTGTCTTTTTTTGAACTACTTGGTTTGCCTACCATCCAGTTTTGTGTACGGTTTGCTCCGCAAGGCTTTGATTGTCCCCAATCTAACGACAAATCAGTAGTAGTTCCCTGCGAGTGGAAACGCGCACTGGATTTAAGCCTCTGCTGGGCTTTCCAGTTTTTCTTCACATTTGGGTGCGGTTCGCTCACCCTTACGCCTGCCACGCCCCTCGTCGCTTCACCATCAGTGCCGTTCACGTCTGCCACACCGGTGGGCCAACCTATACATCGTCCGCATGCGTGTTCGCTCTGCTTTGGTGCCAGCTCCCCGTGTCTATTGGCTCTCACCGTGCTCACATTTACTATGGACATGTAACTTCTATTCGGGCCCCACCTCAGGGTTCCGAGTTTCACCCATGTGGGCCCACGTCTCTTCTCTGGATTCACCCCTCATCCCTTTATGTTTATTTGTTCGGGCCCCCACCTCAGGGCTCCGAGTTTCGCCTACGTGTGCCTACGTGCTACTAAACTTGGACCCCCACCCATCTCTTCTCTGGATGCACCCTTCATCCCCTGATGTTTATCCCTTCAGCTTTTCTCCATCGGCCGGGGGATACGTGCATTAATAGTTACTCTGGGATTCCGCTCGTCTGTGTTGCGAGCGGATCTCATCCAACTAGGCTACGTCTGCATCACTACACATACCAGAGCAGCTCTTCCTCGATCCCTACCCGCTTAGCCAGACAGGAACCAATGTCTGTTTCCAGAGTCCCCACATGGAGGTGGGGTAGGATCTTGATTAGTGCCAGCCCACTAATCCTGGTGCGACGTTGTTCCTATGCGCCTTTGACCCCACACTGGGCATGAAACTACACGGACCTCTGTGTGAGCTAAAAAAGACAGTGAAGTTTATACAAGAGACAACATTTAATACACAGACAATATTTCACGCGAACGGAAGTAAGGAAGGAAGGAAGGGAGGGAGGAAGGAAGGGAGGGAGGAGGCTGCGGGCAGGAAGTGAGGGAGAGAGGAAGGCAGGGAGGGAGGAAGGATGGAAGGAAGGAAAGAAGGAAGGAAGGGAGGGGGAGGGAGAGAGAAAGACAGGAAGGAGGGAGGAAGGATGGAAGGATGGAAGGAAGGAAAGAAGGAAGGAAGGAAGGGAGGGGGAGGGAGAGAGGAAGACAGGGAGAAGGGAGGAAGGAAGGAGAGGGAGGGAGGCAGGAAGGAAGGGATGAAGGAAGGGAGGGAGGAAGGGGGGAGGGAGAGGGAGAGGAAGACAGAGAGGAAGGAAGGAGGGAGAGAGGAAGACAGGAAGGAAGAAGGAAGGAAGGAAGGAAGGAAGGAAGGAAGGAAGAAGAAGGAAGGAAGGAAGGAAGGAAGGAAGGAAGGAAGGAAGGAAGGAAGGAAGGAAGGAAGGAAGGAAGGAAGGAAGGAAGGAAGGAAGGAAGGAAGGAAGGATTAACAACCCTACGTGATAAATCAGAAAACACTTCTTAAGAGTTCGAGTGTCATTTGTGTGTAGATTCAGTTGCCCTTGGAGAGATGGACAAGAATCGATCAGATTTGAGTGTGTTGGTTGATCTTAGAAAATCATGTTTTCAACGTACTGATAACGCACCGCACACACACACACTTCCTACCTGAAGAGAACAATAAACAATGGCAATATCAGGAACATTAGACAATCAACTAGCACGCACTTGTGTTGACGAGACCGCAAACACTATTCGAACGTTGTGCAGAAGTCCTTCACTTAACAAGAGTAATTGAATCCACACAAAAAGACATCGTTAAGCGAGTATTGACATTCCGTGTTAAATGCCTAATTGATTCCAAGAGCAATGGGGAGGGTGGGGGTTTACATTTTCACTTCAGATGTCTGTTTCTTTTTTTCCCAGCAGATACCGTTCATTTTTTTTTTTTTTTAAATATGACAGCAATGTTACATAGGTAAAAGGTTATCCAATAACACATAGTGTCGTATTAGTTTGCAGTATTAGAAGTCTCACAGTCGTACTAGACTCAGTTTTTTTTAAAATTGAGGTGATTTGCTAACGTCTTGTGAACGTTTCCTTGATTGGTTCACGTCATGTGTAACGTTTCCTTGATTGGTTCACGTCATGTGTAACGTTTCCTTGATTGGTTCACGTCATGTGTAACGTTTCCTTGATTGGTTCACGTCATGTAACGTTTCCTTGATTGGTTCACGTCATTGTAACGTTTCTGATTGGTTCACAATTAGTTCACACAGGAAACATTTCACAGCTGTTAGCATTTCGTGTGATTTTCATTAGCACAGGAACGGAGCAATTATGGGGTGACCCGTTGCAGTGAAGTTGGAACCGTACTTATGAACTATGAACGTCATGTGTGACCTTCCTTGATTGTCTCACGTCATGTGTAACGTTTCCTTGATTGGTTCACGTCATGTGTAATGTTTCCATAATTATTTAGTGACCTATAACCATTTTCAGCTTAGTTAACTGCAGCAAGCCTCGACGAGGTTTTTTTTTTTTTGTTTTTTCTTTCGTCCGCTTTCAACTCAGACGAAGTTTCATCTCTGAAACTGATTTTTGCGTGAAAATCCGTTTTTCCAATTTCTTACAATGGCAGCAGCGTGCACATTGTAAATTACTTTACACTGGCAGCCGTGTGCTCAATTACTCGTAATTAGTATTCCTCGCCATACAGGCAGATTTTCTCCGACTTCAGATGTACTCACGTTATCGTCCTGAGTAAGACCGGGGGACTCGAACAAATGCCGGACAGTAGGTTCGAACCCGAGCTATGAGGGCGTCTCACAGCTAGCAGACCGAGCTACTGTCAACTACTCTAGTAGTCCCGACGAGAAGTAATCCCAGCAACTTGACATTGCAAACGTCGTTGTTCTAACCAGTTGATTGATTGATAGGACCATCATCATTGCACTTCCGTGAATAGCCACGTGTGCTCCTATCTCTTATACAGAAAGATTTCAGTGGCAATACACAAACTTCTTATCACTGGCAGGAATCTCCGATGTCATTTTGGAGATCTGAAATCTTTTAATTTTTTTTTTTTCATTTCTCTAATCATGTTTTGCCTCACAGCGTCAGGATATGAAGAGATTTCGAGAACGAGCCTTTGTGTGCGGTTCATAAATAGTGTCTTTCGTCGCCTCTGTTATCTTTTAGGTTCACCTTTTGCGTGGCCTGATTTTTGTTTTGTAACCATTGTATCGGAGTAACATTGCTCTTTGAGGTGCACTGCCTGTTGGTAATCTGCTTACATGGCCGAACCGTTTAATTTGTTTTTTTCCTTGATGAAGTTCAGTACTGATGTTGTACCCACTTTTACCTGATGTCTTCATTTCTCAACCGGTCTCTTTTTTTACCCCAACATTCTGCGTAGACACTTCATTTCCGTCGTGACTAATTTTCTTATATCATTTGATGTCAGCGTCAAGGGTTGGCACTGATAACTTTTTGTGGGGAGAAAAGTTGTGTTGAACATTGCTTTTGTGAATATTTTTAGTAAGTTCATGTTAATGTATTTTGCCTGGGGACCTGCTTGCAACCTACTTTGATCAACTTTAAACTGCCAATGGTTTTTTTATTGCAGTATGAGCATGTCAATTATGCACCTACAAGTACCCCACAATCCGATTTTGACGTTTTTTATTTACTAGGGTAGCTTTCCTGGTCCTCATCATTGCCTCTTACGACATGCGGGTCGCAGTGGTACTATTTTTTGCCCCTTGCGGACCCAATCAACACACAGCGTGACAACAACATGATGGCCGGTTTTTCGATCTGTCTCAATCGGTTTGGGTTTCGTACATCGCCATGATAATATTGACGCCACTACTTATTTATTTAGCTTAAAATATTACTATATAACATTTATTTGGTTGTTCAATTCAGCGTATCAAATTCAACAGAAATAAATTTTTTTAAATATTTTTTTTTTCTTTGCATTTCGTTGCATATCTTTATACATTTGTGTTTTGGGACATTTAAACCATAATAATTTTGCGAAAATAAAAGGGAGTAGTCGTGAAAAAACTCGGGAATCCTGTTTTTTTCCCCTTTTCAAACATTTCATTAATTATGGGGTGTTCAATTTAAAAAGCAGCCTGTGAATGGAGCTAATCTGACATATATGTATGGGGAGGGAAGGGTTTCATTATGACGAAAATAGGTCTATTGTGTGATGGTGTAATTGTGTGCGGGAAGGGGGATGAACAAATGTGCAGGACAACGAAGAACCATTTAAATAGAAAATATAGGATGCAATGCGTCCCTGGAAATTTCTATTTATCACTGGGGCTGCAAATTTTTGAACACCTTGTAGTTAGGTGGATACGGGGGGGGTAGGGGGTATGGAAGTGAACTACTGTAGACCTGCAGTGTTGTCAGAGATCAGGTTCAGACCATGTCCCTTACCTACATATGGTAACTATGGATACAGTATATACAATGTCTGTAGCTAAAGAGGTAGTAAGCTCGATCACAACCCAATCAAGCCTCTTTTTTTTCTCCAATCCTTTTTTGCCTCATAGTGTCAGGATGAAGAGGTTTTAGAACGGGCTTTGTGTGCCTTCATAAAAAAAGTGTCTTTCGTCGTCTCTTTATCCCTGAGGTCCATTTTTTGCGTCGCCGTTTTTTGTTTTTATTTTCCCATCGCTTTTTGAGGTGGGGGTTCTGTTGGTTTTTTGCAGGGGCCGAGCCACTTAATTTGTTGTTTTTTGTAGTTTATACTGATAGTGTTCCATTTTTTTCCTGATGTCTTTTTTTTCTAAACCGGTCTCTTCTTGTTAAAACCCCATTCTTCTCATCTCTTCTGCACTTTTCTTCTTTCTTTTTGTTGTCAGGCCCGGGTTTTTTGGCATTTAAACATAATGTGGGGAAAGATATTGAGCATTTCTTTTGTTTCGTATTTCCCCCCAGGGCCATTCCGTAGTGGTGGGGGCTTGGTCCTCAATGATCCAAAAAGATATGCCGGGAACATTCTGTTCCGGGAAAGGGGTTACCCATGCCGGACAGGTCCAAGGTGAGAGGTCAGACTAAATGGGCCCCCCTGGTCCCCCCAGGTTGGGGTTAGTCAACAACCTGCCCCAAAAAAAGAAAAATTTTAAAGAAACTTCAAAAGGGAAAAAAATGCTCTCGATGCCCAGCGGTCTTAGACAAGTCCCCTGTCAGCATAAACAGTATGGGTGAAACCCCAAAGGAAGCCCCCGGGGGAATTCAAGTCTGCTGGATGTCAAAACAAAACTAAGAATAATTTAAACTCAGAACAATTTAGCCCACAAAGACATCACAGGTGGTAAAGAGATGCAACACTATAAATTACATTCTGGGGTCAGCGAAAGTAGATGGACAGGCTTTGGACAGACGCCCTAGAACGGGGGAAACCATCTTATACTCAGGAAGGCGCGAATCATTCAGGGGGAGTTATTTTAAAAAAGGGAAAAGGGATTGAAAAAACATCTTTAAAACCCGATTAATAAAAGTTTGGGAAACCCCGATTTAAGGGGAAAAAAGGGAAGCTAACTATCATTCAATTATGCCCCCACAAACAAGCCGAAAAAGGGGACAAAAACACAAAGAAGGTTGCGGAAATAGTGGACGGGGTTCAGCTCAGGACTTTTGTATAATGGAGACCTAAACCAAAATTTGGGAAACAATAACAGACACAGAGAAGCAATAAGGGGGAAAAAAGGATGTGGCACTGCAAATGAAAATGGAGAAATGTTGAGCTTTTTTTCAAAAACAGCCCCATCATGGGAGCACATTGTTTGGATCAAAAGTAAAATGGTTCCCCAAATGGAAGAGATAAAAACCAGATAGCCACTTTTTATCAAAGTAAATGGGGAAAAACATTACTTGATGTAAAAGGGGAAAAGGGGCTGACGTGGGCAGCGACCACCACCTTTTTCTTCCCTGTCAGGGTCAAACCAAAAAAAATTATAAAACCCAAAAACAAAAACAGAAACAATGTTAACCTATTAAAGCAAAAAATTGCTACAAAATATATAGTGGAACTAAAAAACAGATTTCACCTGCCAAAAAAACCCAATGAAAATCCAAGAAAAATGGAAAGGGTCAAAAGGCCCTAAAAATAGTTAGCAGTAGTGTACTGGGAACCATAAAAAAAAATAAAAGGGATAAGTGGCCAGACCTTGGGGAAAACATCCAGCGGGGGAAAAAAAAACTCATCAATAGCAAATCAGACTCCCAAAAAATAAAAAAAAAAGAATATACAGAACTAAACAAAATGGTAAAAAGAAATGCAGAACAGACAAAGACAATTTATGGAAAAAACAGCAGAAATAGCAGAAAAAGCTGCTAAAGACATGATCTCACACACTGTACAAGATTCCCAAAAAATTATGCGGAGGTAAAAAACACAACCATAACATGCCCGTCAGAAACAGCCCAGGACAACTGTTGACAACAGAGAGGGGCAGGATATAGATGGACATCCCCCTTTGAAAAGGGGCTAAAAAGACCTGATCCTGAACATCCCCGGATATCCCCCCGGCCGCACAGGATATTTATATCAACCTCAAAAGCCAGAAAAGCGAAATAGTAAAAGCTATTGGATCCCCGAAAACAACAAAACACCGTAAATGGGAAATGGAAACCAAGATCATCCCCTCTTAGCTGCAAACATATTAGACCCTTGTTTGCAGATATCGGGGGAAAAAGAATTGCCTAAGGATTGGGCTAGGGGCTGTGGTGAAAATCCCCAAGAAAGGAGACCCAACAGATTGCAATAACTGGGGAGGAATCACGTTGCTTTAAACCCCAAATAAGATATTCTGCAAAAAAATTAATGCGAATACAAGAAGCAATAGATGTTCTCGATGACAAGCAGGATTTAGGGGAAGAGGAACAAATGAAATATATTTACCTGCGTAACTTTAGAACAATTAGCGGTGGAAAAATTTTATATATCAATTTCCGTTTTGAAAAAAGGTTCGACAGCGTCCCAAAAACCTATGGAAGATCGAGACAATACGGCGTACCGCGAAGCTTTTAAAATCATAGCCCTCTTCTATAAAGACTCCTGAACCCAAAAATTCCAACAAAAAAAATTTCCCCGTAAAATCTGGTTAAACAGGGATGCGTAATGTCTCTCTTTTTTAGTATTACAATTGACTGGGGTAAAAAATGCCATAAAACAACAACACCAAAAGGGAAAAAGATGGACCCCCTTTTGAGATGCTTGAGGACCTGGACTTTGCAGACGATATGCCCCGGGGCACAAAATGAAATATAAAAAGAAAAATAAATACTTGCAGGGAAAGACAGTGGCCCCCAAAAAAAACACAGGAAAAAAAAAAATTATGACAAAAAGTGAAATCCCAAAAACCAGTAATGTTAGAAGTAAACACTGGAAAGGGTTGAGCAGTTTACATATCTTTACGTACTGACACTAAATGGTGGCACAGAGGAAGATATAAAATCCGTCTGAGTAAGGCCAGAACCGCTTTTGCCAGAATGAAACCAGTATGGAAGTCCAAATCTACAAGAGGACCCAAAGCTTAAACTCTATATAAAAGCATTGTTTTGCCAGTTTTGCTCTACGGATCGAAGTGTTGGAGGATGACCAAAGGAGATACTAGCAGGATGTCAGTTTTCCACCACTCTTGTCTTCCAGAATCTTGGAATCTTTTGGCCAGTAAAAATATCCAATAATAACCAACTACTCCAAGACACAAGACAAGAGGCAATGAATGAAATACTCAAAAAGAGAAGATGGAAATGGCTCGGACATGTTATGAGAATGAGACAAGAAATGCCTGCAAGGATGGCCCTCACTTGGACACCAGAGGGAAAGAGAAGAAAGGCAGACCACGGACAACATGGAGGCGCATGATGGAAGAGGAACTGGACACCGCATCTCTGACGTGGGGCTCTGCGCTGAAGGTTGCACGGACAGGAGAGCATGGAAAGTCCTTTCTGAAGCCCCATGTGTCACTAGGCATGACGGGATTAAGTAAGTAAGTATACGAGATGCAATGCGTACCTGGCAAATTTCTATTTATCACTGGGGCTGCTTTTAGTTGAACACCTTGTTGTTAGGTGGATACGGAGGGGTAGGGGTATGGAGAGTGTAGACTACTGTAGACGCATGCAGTGTTAAGTCAGAGATCAGGTTCAGACCATAGAGGTATGGAGAGTGTAGACTACTGTAGACGCATGCAGTGTTAAGTCAGAGATCAGGTTCAGACCATAGTCCTACTTTACTTACATGTGGTAACTATGGATACAGTATATACAATGTCTGTAGCTAAAGAGGTAGTAAGCTCGATCACAACCCAATCAAGCCTCTTTCTTTTCTCCAATCCTGTTTTGCCTCATAGTGTCAGGATAGAAGAGGTTTCTAGAACGGGCTTTGTGTGCGCTTCATAATAGTGTCTTTCGTCGTCTCTGTTATCTCTGAGGTCCATCTTTTGCGTGGCCGGTCTTTTGCTTTGTATCATGCAACATCGCTCTTTGAGGTGCGGTGTCTGTTGGTACTTTGCTTACGTGGCCGAGCCACTTAATTTGTTGTTTCTTGATAGTTTAGTACTGATAGTGTATCCACTTTTTTCCTGATGTCTTCTTTTCTCAACCGGTCTCTTCTTGTTACACCCAGCATTCTGCGTCTCATCTCTGTCATGACTACTTTTCTTCTTTCATTTGTTGTCAGTGACCAGGTTTGGCACTAGTAACATAATGTGGGGAGAAAGATAGTGCTGAGCATTTCTCTTTTTGTGTTCATAGTGACATGTTTGCACTTTGAAATTGGCGCCATTTGTCCTATCATTTGATTTGCTTTGTTGCATCTGTGTTGGATTTCATTAGTTATTCTTCTGTTTGTTGAAGAAATGCTCCCTATATATGTAAAGTCTGACTTTTTTAATGGGGATTGTCGATGGAGATATTGGTAGCGTTTTCCTCTTTAGCGAATGTCATTACTTCGGTTTTGTCGATGTTTATTCTCATATTGTATTCATTACATGTTAATGTGTTGCTGTAGCTGTTCTTCTGTTGTTGGTATGATTGCCTGATCGTCGGCAGAAAAGAAATTCGTTTAAATGTTTCCAAGATTGTTTCCTTCTCTGGTGTTAGCTGTTTTACAGATGTGGTCCATATTTGTGATGAACAGCAGCGGAGATAGTAGGCATCCTTGTCTTACTTCTGACCCTACGTGAAATTTTTCTGATAGTCCTGTGTTTGTTCGAATTGTGCACTGGCTGTTTATGTAAAGGTTCTTGATAGATTGGCTAGGTGGTCATTAACTTATAAGTTGATAATACGAGTACTTTCACAGCTTTGTATGTCTGTGCGGTTGAATGCTTTTTTCTGGTCTACAAAAGCAACGTGAAGGTGTTTGTCAGATTCTCTCTCTCGATCACCCTTAGACTGATATACCAGATTTCCCCATAAATCTCATTCATGTAGAAATCTGATCCATGCAGCCTTTGCGTGGGTGGGTTTCGTCACATCTTCAGCGCCATTTATAGCCCTGGTACTTATTCTTCGGCGATGTGTCCGGTTTTAGACAGCGTTTACTGGGTTCGCTCTCCGTCAGCCTTTGGCTGTCCCTAGCCGACCTGCAAGGCAGCAGGTGTTCGTCGGATTCGACAGTCCTTTCCACTAACTGCCTGAGGGCGAATATCGCGTCTGTGCAGCTTCTATTCTTCCGGAATTCCATTTGTGTGCCATTAAGCTGTGGCCCGATGATATGGCGGAGCCTTTTTTATAGTACTTTACCAAATATTTTTCCGGTGTGGCTTAGTAGCGATATTCCTCTATATTTCATGCAATCCCTCTTGCTACCTTTCTTTTTCCAGATGGAAACTATTGTTGCATTTCTCCAATCTTCTGGTATTTCTTATGTGAGCCAGACTTGGTTGAATAGTCTGTGTAACCAGCGTATTCGAACCTCTTTAGTTGCTTTGATTAGATCGGCAGTGATATTGTCTGGGCCTGGTGTTTTGTTAGATGGGGCCATGTTTACAGTATTACTAATCTCTGAGGGGACTGCCTAGATTTAGTTATAGTGTCTGGCCTGCTGCTGTGAGACGTCCTCATAGCCTCGTTCGACACTAGCTTTTTCGATTTGTTCGAGTCCCCTGGTCTTACTCAGACGTACATGAGTCTTTGAAGTCGGAGAAAATCTGCCTGTATGGCGAGGAATACTAATTACGAGTACATTGAGCACACGGCTGCCAGTGTAAAGTAATTTACATGTGCACGCTGCTGCCATTGTAAGAAATTGAAACAGATTTTCACGCAAAAATCAGTTTCAGAGATGAAACTTCGTCTGAGTTGAAAGTGACAGAAAGAAAAAAAGAAAAAGAAAAAAAAAAAAGAGAAAAAGAAAAAAAAATAATTTTGAACATTTAAAAAAGACATAACGGGTTGGAAAACACCACTATAGAAGACATCCCAGCAAAGAGGACGACCAATGAGAAGATGGATACAGATCGTGACTATTGATTTGAGCAAGATTGGAACAGAGGGCCGACGTATGACATGCAAAAGGCAAATTCCAAAGACTATTTGGTGGCAAAGCTCTGATACAGGACCATGATGCTGATATTCGTTTAAATTCGACTCTATCGCTTATAACAAAAGTAACAAATTTGAAACTAAAACATTACACATATCATCGAAGTACGAAATGTTATAAATAAACTTCATGTTATAACGCTCTTGCAATTTTACTAAAAATAATTTTACCCACATAGTGTTATCATAAACATATCTTTATTTATAATTATACACATATATTCATTAAGAGCATAACAATTACGAAAGCTATAAGCGAGACAGAGTCAACAAAATTCTTGGCGTGATACTCAAATCTTTTGAAGCAGGAACGGCGTTGCAGACGACAGACATATCAGGAACTGAATCTTCAATCGAGATTAAGTTTAATCTGAAAATCCAGCTATTATAAGGTGTGTTGTGTCTTTGTGAATACGTAAATGTTGTAAAGCCATGATGTAGAAATAAGATACGGAGACTTCTGTTAGCAGACTCACTGTTGGTAGCGGATGAGACGGAAGAATCATTTTATCATTAGACTTGAGAATCAGAATGCCGGTGTGGGTGTACTTTTTTGTGGGGGTTTTCATACAAAACTTAAACAGTCAACACGCACTAGCCTCTAGGCTAGCAACAACTAATTTTGGGTAAACAAATAAAACATCAGTTTGTATTGGGTCAGCTCTTGAATGAAAAGATTATAATATTGTAGCAGCAATACATTTTGAAACGAACAAAAGGTTGACTTACGGCTTACTTACGATCAGCTTAGTTATTTATTTATGCATGCATTTCATTCGGCAAACTATCCAAGAGTCAAGAGAGCTTGGGACAACACAAAATTAACATTGCAGAGGAAGATTCAAATATATCGAGCCTGTATAATTAGCTCATTTCATGGACAGCGTATGAAAGGAGACAGCATATTTCACCATAGATGTCTTTGCAAGATTATGAACATCAGGTGGTACAAGATAACCAACTCTCTGAAGTACTGCAACGTGCAAATTTGTCTTCCATCATCAATCAGGGGCATGCTCAGCAGTAGAAGACTAAGATGTCTAGGACATGTGAGAAGAATGGACAATTGCCTCATACCAAAACAAATGTTGCTCTGTGAACTTTGAGGAAGGCACAGGTGCCAGTCAGAAATTATTTGTTTATGGTAGTCAAGAACACACATGTGACACACACTATTACATTAATACGGGTTGTTGCCCAGTGTCGTAGTTTTATGTTTTTGTCTTGTGCTGCTCTAGTGATTTGAAGATTCTGCTATACCATCGATCCGTCTTTTTCGTGGTCTTCCTCTCGCTTCATTTCCTACTGTTCTGTTGTAGAAGACTTGGTATACAGCTGAGTTTTGTCTCATTCTCTGGCCCAACCACTTTATTCTTTGTTTCTCAATGTAATTCAAGCAAGGTTCTGTCCCAACTTTCTTTCCTATACTAATGTTGGTGACTCTTGTCTTTTCTGGTGTTGGTAACTTTTCATAAGTATCGCTTTCACATGTAGTTATTTTTTAATATAGGACAATACATTACTTATATACATGCTAATAACATGTCTATTTTTAGCTGGTGCAATATTCAAGTAGCATTCACAAGCTGGGACAGAATTATGCCGCTTTCTCACAGTCTAACTTTTGGGTATAGGGAATATGGTGACCCTGAAGAACATGTTGAAAGTCAGCGTCAGAAACGTAAAATTGACAGTGGTGATAGGTTACAGTTGGAGGACATATATGAAAACCATAGCATGAAGGTATGTTTATATGTCACTTACATGTATTGATATTTTTTCATCTAGAGATGCTGAACATAACATTCATCTGACATTCTCTTTACTTTTCTCTGAATTTCTTCTCAATATTAAGCTCTTCTTTATATATAAACATATATAATATAGTGGCAGGGCCGTTCTTCTGCTACTTCACCTTTCAACTCCCAACGGAGCACAGGTCTTCAACAAACTTCTTCCAGCCCTTTCTCTCTTGCCATTCCTTTCAATTCTTTCCACGTCTTGCCTATCCTTTTAATATCAGTCTCCAGCTATCTTCTCCAGGTATTTCTAGGCCTTCCCTACTCTTTCCCTTAGGTTCTTTTTTTTTTCTGCTTTCAACTCAGACGGAGTTTCATCTCTGAAACTGATTTTGCGTGAAAATCCGTTTTTTCCAATTTCTTACAGTGGCAGCCGTGTGCTCAATGTACTCGTAATTAGTATTCCTCGCCATACAGGCAGATTTTCTCCGACTTCAGAGGTACTCACATCGTCCTGAGTAAGACCAGGGGACTCAAACAAATGCCGGACAGTAGGTTGGAACCCGAGCTATGAGGCGTCTCACAGCTAGCAGGCCGAGCTACTATCAACTACTCTAGGCAGTCCCCCCCTTAGGGTTCTAAAACTTTGCCCATGTGGTGCCGGGCCCCACAAGGAAGCAAAAATAGTACCACTGCGACCTACAAGGTATGTCGTAGGAGGCAACTGATGTAGGACCTGGGGAAACTACCCTAGTAAATAAAAAGAATCGGATGTGCTGGCCTACTTGTAGGTGCATAACTGATACAACATACAATCACTCTTAGGCTCAGATCACATACAAATCACAAAAAGGGGTTAACAAGTGGTCGACATGGAGGTTTGCAAGAAGAGATATGAAAAGATGATGCATATTCAATAAAGTTGTTAGATAAAAACATCAAAATATTTACAAATGCAGGAATATAATCTGCTAAAGATGGATGGAATGTATTAGCTTCTTCTTTTGTCATCACACTGTTACCGGGTTGCTGCCCAGTGTCGTGGTTTTCTGTTTTTGTCTTGCGCTGTTCTGGTGGCTTGTGTGATTGTTATTTTTGCTCTTTCACAGGATTCTGCTATGCCATCTTTTCTGTGGTCTTCCTCTTGCCATCTTTCACGATGTTCTGTTGTAGAAGACTCTGTATAATGTATTGGCTATGGCACAGAAAGCAGAATAAATTAGAGCACATATCATCAAATAGCTGGGCCCTGAGCAGAAATTTGTCACTCTAATAGTGCTTCGAAATTTCTCTCATAGGCCAGATGTCTCGCCTCTACATCCGTAATTCTCATATCATCAGTTACATCCTGAATCCATTTTCTCCGTGTTCTTCCTCTTTTCTTTGACGGGATTCCTTTCGTAATGACTTTCCCTACCCTTCGTGTCTCTTTATGCCCCAAAATACTTCAATTTTCTTATTTGTAGCATCGGCCAGTTTTCATTGACTTTCTGGAAATGATCTATTTGTTCTTTTCTCTGTCCATGATATATGAAGGCCTCAGTAACACTTATGTTCAAAAGCACACATGCAAATAAGATCTATTGCTATCAAGTGCAACCAGGGAGGAGTGAAGTCGTGCCTTTACAATGGTTCCATCTGTATTCAGAGAAGACTGGATTTCATCCTGACATGAATCTAGTGGTCTCTCTCTCGCGATCGTTCTTTGGCCATTTTGATCATTTTATTGTGATATATAAACAGCCTTTGCCAAGAACGTTTTTACGTCACAATCTTCAGTACCATTTGGAGCTCTGGTGCTTGTCCTCCGGCAATGTGTCCGATTTCCATCAGCTTTTACTGGTTCGCTCTCCGTCAGCCTTTGGTCCCAGCCGACCTGCAAGGCAGCAGGTTGCTATTTTCTTTAGAGCGTATCTGCCCAGGTTACCTTCCTTTGTTGACTCTTGATTTGCCTACCGTCCAGTTTTGTGTACGGTTTGCTTCGCTAGCCTGTGATTGTCTCCAATCTAACTAGAAGACAGTAGTAGTTCCCTGCGAGTGGAAACGCGCACTGGATTCAAGCCTCTGCTGGTTTTCCAGTTTTTCCTGCATATTTGGGTGGTCCGCTCACGTCCCTCGTAGCTCCACCATCAGTGCTGTGCACGTCTGCCCCACTGGTGGGCCAACCCGTGCATCGTCCGCATGCGTGTTCGCTCTGCTTTGGTGCCTGCTCACCATGTCTATTGGTTCTCACCGTGCTCACATTTACTATGGACATGCCACTCATCCGGGCCCCCACCTCAGGGCTCCGAGTTTTGTCCGTGTGAGCCTTCATGCAACATAACTCGGGGCCCCCAGCTACGGGATCCAAGTTTTGTCCCACATGGGCCACCATCTCTTCTCTGGATGCACCCCTCATCCCTTGATGTTTATCCATTTAGCTTTTTCCCATCGACCGGAGAGCGTGCATTAATAGTCACTGTGGGATCCCGCTCTGCTGTGTTGCGAGTAGATCTCATCCAACTTGGCTACGTCTGCATCACTACCCATACCAGAGCAGCTTTCCCTCAATCCCTACCTACTTAGCCAGACAGGAACCAATACCTGTTTCCAGGGTCACCACATGGAGGTGGGGTAGGATCTTGATTAGTGCCAGCGCACTAATCCTTGCGCAATGTCCCTATGCACATTTGACCCCACTAGTGGCATGATCGCAGAAGACAAAGAACAGATGCAGGAAGAGAGTGACATGAAGTGATTTAAACAAACAATAAGAGTACTAATTTGTTATGTTGTTCCCAGATTGAGCAAAGTGAAAGTATTCCAAGCGCCCATTGCCAATGGTTGCCTCGTGAATGCCAAACCATCGATTTTTACCAGGTATTTGTATGTCTTCTTTTTGTGTTTGTGCCTGCTATGAATTCCGAATTAGTGATGAAACCCGCCTGTGTGGTGCTAAGGCCCGCTAGGGAAGCAAAGAATAGTACCACTGTGTTTTACAAGGCATATCGTACAATGCGACTGAGGTAGAGGTCTAGGAACTATCCAAGTAAATAAAAGCATCGCAGAAATCGGATGTGCTGACCTACTTGTAGGCGCATAACTGACATAACACACAATTGCTCTTAGGCTTGGATTACATATAAATCACAAAGAGGGTTAACTAGTGGTCGATATGGAGCGTCAAGTAGTCATGAAACCAATATGTGCATATTTCTGAATGCTGACACCTATAATATTGGTGCTGCGACTCAGGATGTGATGTTCTTCTTGCCTTGAGCATTTGGACAAATACCTAGTGAATAGCAGTGCTCAGTCGGACTCAGCATGGGCAGTTGGCTGCAGGGAATGAGCACACTGATTCTTACCTCACTGGCATATCAGGAAATTAGAGGGCAGACAAACTGGCAAAGGAGGGAGCAACACAGGAACAAAACAATCACCATCCAGGAAAAGAAAATCCTCATTAGTGTCATTAGAAAAAAAGAAAACAAAGAGATAATTATCACTGTCTAGATAGAGCAAAGCAGGTGATATTGTTTTGACTCAGAGTTGGACACAATAGAATGAACAGTTGCAGACTAAGGCTTGTTCTATAACTTAGTTGCATATGGGGGCAGACAGCACATACAACCGAACATATCCTGAAGAAGGTCACCTGGTGAACCAACTCATGGAAAGAACACAACTTACATCCAGAAGACTGGATTCGCTGTGTAAACATTGTACAACAGAGAACGAGAATAAGAAGATGCCTCAACTGCCCTATCATTGAGAGTCACATAAATTTTTTGTCACATAGTGCTAGAGCAGCTCTTTAATGCAAAATCTACAAAGCATTGAATTGAAGGACAACAGCCCAAGCACTGCTGAATCATTGAAGAAGAAGAAACCCTGCAGTTGTAAACAATGTGGGATCATATTTATTTTTCTCCTTTTGACTATTAAACATCATGCTATCAGTGCCAAACCTGGATGCTGACATCAAATGATAGAACAAAAATTAGTCGCAACAGAGATGAAGTGTCAACGCAGATGCTTGGAGTATCAAGAAGAGACTGGTTTAGAAATGAAGACATCAGGAAAAAAGTGGGAACATCAGTACTAAACTTCATCAAGAAAGAACAAATTAAATGGTTCTCCCACATAAGAAGACAGTGCGCCTCAAAGATCAACGCTGCTCTGATACAGTGAATGCAAAGCAAAGGGTCGTTCACGCAAAAGGTGTACTTCAGAAATAACAGAGATGGTGAAAAACACTTTATGAAGCACACACAAAAGCCTGTTCTAGAAATCTCTTCTTATCCTGATACGACAAAACAGCATTAGAGTGCCTCTTCTTCGAAACCTTCTCAATGACAACCTGTTAACCACTCTGTGGGATTTGTATGTGATCTGAGACTAAGAGTGATTGTACTTGTGTAGTTATGACCTACAAGTAGGCCAGCACATCCGATTTCTGCTATGCTTTTATTTACTAGGGTAGCTTCCCTAGGTCCTACATCAGTCGCCTTTACGACATGCCTTGTAGGCCGCAGTGGTGCTATTCTTGGCTTCCCTTGTGGGCCCCGGCACCACACAGGCAGTATTAGAGTACAGAAAGGGTTTTTAAGCCGAAGGGTTGTCTTCATTGCACCGGGTTTTACCCCATATGGCTCGATCCCTCTCTGCAGAAATGGCATGCCACCTGCTGAAAGTATTGCATAACGCACAAACTCCTTAGCTCCAGCAACAATCCTAGGGGTCTCTGGAAAAAACTGCAGTTGTGAACAGAATGGCGCGGTCTGGATTCGAACCCACGACCTTCGACTCACAAGGCAAAGGGCTTAGCCACAGAGACCCCCTAGTACAGAAAAGACTATATAAGCATTGAGAAGAGTCTGTGAAATTTGTAGTACTTTGTATTGGTTAGAATTGTCTGAAACAGTTGAAGTAGACAGTTGAAATCATACTAAGACACGGTGGTTCATTTTTCTATTGAAATATTTTAGAAAGAAGTACATGTTGGAGATGTGAGCATGGATGATGACAAAGAAATTGTACCAACCACAGATATCAGTAGCAACGTTACCAGTGATCAGATATTCACCAATTGGTAAGTGATTCATTTACATGTGTTATTTACATGGTAAGGTTGAGCATTGTGTTTTATTTAACCTTTTATCTGCTAAAGATGTATTACCACGTCTGTTATCGCCCGAGTGGTTACCGGGCCCAAATTTGGGGTGTAAAGAATAGAGCCACTGTTACCTGCCACACATGTCGTAAGAGGCGACTAAGGAGGTTTGGCTGAAATCGGATGCACATGTCCTAAACATGTAGAAGTTTATGTGTTTAGGGGCCTACCAAACCAATGTGCAACGTGTACACGTTCTGGCAAAGATCAAACATATCACAGAGAGTGATTAAATTGGTCGTAAAGGCTAACGCAAAGAAGAAGAAGAAGTCTGTTATTATCTCTCCACTGTGGGCTAAAGACGTGTTAACACGTTATACATTGCTACTGTCACTGCTATAGGCGTACATTCACGTTTGGTTATAAGCAAAGAGTAGCTATTTTTAGCTCAGCCTTCAGAAAGTATGTAGCAGCGAAAGGTTTAATATTCAAGTGTTATCAATGCTGGCATAAAGTGTTTCTTCTTTTGTCATAACACTTTTACCGGGTTGCTACACAGTGTCGTGTTTTTGTCTTGCGCTTGCTAGCTCTAGTAGCGTGCGTAATAGTTATTTTTGCTTTTTGACAGGATTCTGCTATGCCATCTTTTTCATGGTCTTTCTCTCACCTTCTTTCATTATGTTCTGTTGTAGAAGACTCTGTATACTGTGGAGTTTTGTTGCATTCTTATTAAGTGGCCTAGTGTTCACTCCATTCTTTAGTCCAATGTTTAAAATGATGAAAGGTCTAGTGGTTAGAAGGATGGAATGTCAAGTGGTTACAGTGCTGACATAGTTAAGCGGTTACAGTGCTGACATAGTTAAGTGGTTACAGTGCTGGCATAGTTGAGCCATTAGAGAGCTTGTTTCATACTAGAAACAGCTAGTGCAGTTAATGAAAGGAAATGTTATCAAGGATGAGAACTTTCTGCCATCTCTACTCCAGATGCTGAGACTTAGTACTTCTTCTTCGAACGCTCCATATCGACCACTTATTAACCACTCTGTGTGATTTGTATGTGATCTGAGCCTTAGAGCGATTGTACGTTGTGCCAGTTATGCGCCTACAAGTAGGCCAGCACATCCGATTTCTGCGATGCTTTTATTTACTAGGGTAGCTTCCATCAGTCGCCTCTTATGACATGCTTTGTAGGTCGCAGCGGTACTATTCTTTACTGCCCTTGTGGGCCCTGTGACCACACGGGTGAGACTTAGTACAAAGATGTCTTTGAGGCTTCCCACCCTTTAGTTTCCAATATTTCTTTGATATTTAATTGAGACTGGCTCGACTTGAGAGTTGTCACTGTCTAAAAATTTCCCACTGGAATTTTGTCCTGGACCTCTTGCTTGCAAAGCAAGAGCATTAACTACCACACTATCTCAGCTGGCCTCAGTGAGACAGATATTTAAATCTTGATGAGTATTTGTGACTTTAGTTTGGTTATGATTATAGAAAAGACTTCCTCAAAGACCTAAGCAGAGCATACCAGGTCATTACATTTCAACTACACACTGCAGACTCAACAAACACTTATATAGACTACGAATAAGTAAGAACAGCTATCTGCCAGTGTCAGCAGGCGGAACAGACACCAGAGCATATCCCGCAAGACTGTCCTCTCCTGGGTGAGCTGAAAAGCAACATGTGGCCACACCCAGTCGACCTGAAAACTAAGTTTTGGGAAAACCTGACTGCCCAGTTTGTGGTCCACCGTAAATTAAGCGCATGACCGGAGATTGCTGAAGAAAGAGATTTGTGACTTTAGTTAAAGTAGTAACATGTTTTTACTTGTCTTATTCCACCAGCTGCCAAGAAGAAAGTCATGCTGTAGTGGACACATCTACTTCAATGGACTCTGATTGTTCTCCAGCTGTTTCTCATTGTAAACCGAGACGCACACCACAGCCTGCATCATCTCCATTGAATATAGTCCAGGGACAAATTAGGAGGTGTGGATATTTATGTTGCAGGTTAGGTAGACATAATTCCTATGCCTACATTTGTTATGTACCATGAGGAATAAAGGTTGATAAGTCAGATCCTTCTTGAACAGAAGGTAATGACGGGGGATACTGTATGCCTGTAAAAAGAAAAGCAGGCTTTCACGCAAAAATCAGTCAGCAGTACCATACCTGGTGTTCTGACTACACCTGAATTCATAGTGGGTGAACGCAAGAAGTTCTTTGATCTCTTCGCTTCTGCCTGTTGGATGAAGATTTTAAAATAGTTATGGGTCACCCCATAATTGCTCCATTCCTGTGCCAACGAAAATCACACGAAATGCTAACATCTGTTTCCTGTGTCGTGAACTAATTCCAGAATGAAACAGCCATGTACCGCCACAAAAAGCAACCAGCACCACAAAATGCATATGACCATCGCTAAAGTGTCAACACAAAACTGTTCATCACTTGAAATGCAATTCATGTCGAAGGGAACATCAATCACGACAAAATTCCAAGCATCGCAGAAATCGGAAGTGCTGGCCTACTTGTAGGCGCATAACTAGCACAGCATAGATCACATACAAATCACATAGAGGGGTTCGCCTGAGCAGTTACCAGAACCCAAATTTGGGGTGTAAAGAATAGAACCACTGTTACCTGCCACACATGTCGTAAGAGGCGACTAAGGAGGTTTAACTGAAATCAAATGCATGTGTCATAAACGTGTATAAGTCTATGCTTTAGGGCCTACCAAACCACTGTGCAATGTATACACGTTCTTTACAAAGATCAAACATATCACAAAGAGTGAGATTAAAATTGGTCGTAAAGAACGAACGCAAAGAAGACACAGAGTGGTTAACAAGTGGTCGATATGGAGCGCTCAAGAACCAGCGAGCCATGGGAACCATCATTATAGTCTTCGATATCTGTTGGGGGAGACTAAGCACCTATGGGCTGATAGGAGAAGACTGATATGACATCACCAGTACAATTGAGTGATAAGTTCTTTGAAGGTTTCGATCTCGCCTGTGTGTTGTCTGGGCCCGCAGGGGAAGCAAAGAATAGCACCACTGCGACCTACAAGGCATGTTGTAAGAGGCGACTGATGTAGGACCTGGGAAGCTACCCTATTAAATAAAAAGCATCTCAGAAATCAGATCTACTGGTCTACTTGTAGGTGCATAACTGGCTCACCGCACAATCGTTCTTAGTGTCAGATCACATACAAATCATAAAGAGTGGTTGATATGGAACATATAAGAAGAATGTGTGTGTGAGAAAATATCGAAAATTTCCATAAAACCAGGGAACATACAGTAAAACTGAAGGGATTTTTAAAGTGAAGATTTCTTCTTTTAGTGGGGTTGACTTGTTTGTTTTACAGGTCATAGCAGGCTACTAATTTTCCCTTTTTGTCCTTCCTAAGAGTCTAGCTCAAAGAGGGTGGAACAGATAGAGATGTTAAAATAAGAATACAGAAGGCAAGAGGAACTTTCATTGCACTGGGAAACATTGGAAGTCCAAAGAAATCAAATCTAGAACAAAGATTTGGATATTTAACTCTAATGTTAAAGCAGTTCTACTGTATGGGTCAGAAACATGGAGAACAACTAAAACAATAGCGCATAAATTGCAAACATTCATCAACTGGTGTCTGCGCAGAATAGAGGGAATAAGATGGTATGATAGGGTCACAAATGAGGAACTTATGGAGAGAACAAGACAGATTCCAGTGAACGAACAGGTTAAAAAAGGCGCTGGATAGGACACACTTTGCGAAAACCGGAGGGGAATATAACAAGAAGGGTCCTTGTCTGGAACCCGCAGGGACAGTGAAAGAAGGGGAGGCCGAGAAATACTTGGAGGCAGAGATCAACAATATAAAGAAGAGTTGGAGGGAGCTGCAGGAGATAGCTAGAGATAGGAAGACTTGGCATGAGTTGGTTGAGGGCCTATGCCCCAACCCGGGTAAAAGGCAAAGAGAGAGAGAGAGAGAAGAGCCTTGCTGACCCCAACTCTGCTGGATGCAGACACAGAACACAACTTGTAGACCAAACAATAGAGGCAAAGGAGTCAAAGCTGAAAATGTAGTTAGAATTTACAATGATCAAAAGTCAAGGTGTGACTGTAACTTCTTCTTCGAATGCTCCATATCCACCACTCCATATCGACCACTTGTTAAACCACTCTTTGTGATCTGAGCCTATGAGCGTTTGTACATTGTGTCAGTTATGCCTACAAGTAAGCCAGCACATCGATTTCTACGACGCTTTTTATTTACTAGGGTAGCTTCCATAGGCCCCTACCTCAGTCACCTCTTACGGCATGCCTTGTAGATTGCAGTGGTACTATTCTTTGCTAACTTTGCGAGCTCCGGCAACATACCGGCTGAACGTGACTTTACCTAACTTCTATATCCCTTAACCTTGATGTTCCTTCCACATAGTTTTAAAGTATACTTATTGCTTCACATAGTTTAAAGTATACTTATTGCTTCCATAGTTTAAAGTATACTATTCTTCCACATAGTTTTAAAGATACTATTTTCCACATAGTTTTAAAAAGTATACTTATTGCTTCACATAGTTTTAAAGTATACTTATTGCTTTCTATTTCATTTTTATCCAGAGGTCTGAGACCTAGTCCTGTCTCTGGAAGACTGTACTGTCATTGCTCTGCATCATGGAGAGGGATGTATGGATTAGACACTGGATATATCACAGATTACTACTGAAATCATGGAAATGTCTCCAGTGACAACAAGTTATCAGGTGGCCTATATGATCTGCTTTGTATATTTATTTTGTTTTTATATGGATAAATACTGAACATTTGTTGCAGCATAACTGTAAGATCTTGTTTTAATCTTTATTGTTGACATATTTAATCTTCTTGTTGTCAAGGTTATTGTTTGTTTATGATTCCTGTGGGAGTACAGTTTACACTCTATATACCTGTGCCATGCATTAGAACTAGTACCATTTAGGATTATTCACAGGCAGCTCTTCATATGCGATCAACATTCATTTTAGACTTCTTCTTCGAACGCTCCATATCGATCACTTGTTAACCACTCTTTGCGATTTGTATGTGATCTGAGCCTAAGAGCGGTTGCGCCAGTTATGTGCCTACGAGTAGGCTAGCACATCTGATTTCTGTGATACTTTTTATTTACTAGGGTATGTCCTACATCAGTTGCCTCTTACGACATGTCTTGTAGGTGGTAGTGGTACTATTCTTTGCTTCCTTTGCGGGCCCTTTCACCACACAAGTAGTCATGTTACAGAAAGACTGTTATTTATCAACCATTTTTATACTTCCTATTTTTAAAGCTGACTTTCGCTTTTTCGTATCCTCTCATCTGTTTCAACAGGACATCTCGCTTCTTTATGTATCCACAATTTTATACTTGTTTATTTTTAATCTTTCAATATTTCTTTTTTTATTTTCCCTTCCCATGAAATACATTAAGTTCCGCCCGAGTGGTCACCGGGCCCAAATTTGGGGTGTAAAGAATAGAACCACTGTTACCTGCCACATATGTAGTAGGAGGCTGCTAAGGAGATATCGGATGCACATGTCCTAAACATGTAGAAGTATATGCGTTTAGAGGCCTACCAAACCAATGTGCAACGTATACACGTTCTGGCAAAGATCAAACATATCACAAAGAGTGATTAAAATTGGTAGTAAAGAACAAACGCAAAGAAGAAGAAGGAGACATTAAGTTCATCTGTATGTTCATATCCCCTAACTATGCACTCAACTATCTATGACTAATAATGTAAAACATTCTTCTTCTTTGAATGCTCCATATCAACCACTTGTCAACAACTGTGTGATTTGTATGTAATCTGAGCCTAAGAGGGATTGTACGTTGTGGCAGTTATGCGCCTACAAGTAGGCCAGCACGTCTGATTTCTGTGCTGCTTTTTATTTACTAGAGTAGCATCCCTAGGGCCTATATCAGTCGCTCTATGACATGCATTGTAGGATGCAGTAGTACTATTCTTTGCTTCGCTTATGGGCCCCGGCACCACACGGGCGGTAAAACATTCAAATATTGCTATCACTTATGAGATTAAACATTGTTATTCTTCACCTAAGCTCGTTAGTTTGCTTTTGCACTTTTAGTTAGTCAGCATTTGCATGTCCCCTGATCATAATGCAATTAAATATGGACAAAATTAGTGTGCGTTCACACATCTAGTTCTATCAAAGATTGGGTGAAAAACACGAAGGTTCTGTTTGCAAAGTGTACACCTATGGCAGTTAAAGATTGATTTATGAGCCGCCCTGAGTGGTTACCGGACCCAAATTGGGGTGTAAAGAATAGAACCACTGTTACCTGCGACGCATGTCGTAAGAGGCGACTAGGTAGGTTGTGTGTGGGGCTAGCTGCCCCACACCGCAAAAAACACATCGGCTACAGAACGAAGAGCGAATGGAGTAAATGCTGGCTGAAACCGGACACATCGCCGAAGGATAAGCAACAGAGCTCCAAATGGTACTGAAGATGTGACGTAAAACACACCAATGCTAAGACTGCACGAATCAGATTTCCACGTGAATAGAATTTATGGGGAAATCTAGTACATCTGTCTGGGCGGTGATCGCTAGGGAGAGAATTTAGAGTAGGATGGGTGTCGCTGCTGAGGTCAAACTTGAGATATAAAAAGTTTTGTTTTTTATTCCAACTAAATTTAACATCATGAAACAACCCAAATAAAAAAAAAATCATGTTGAAAGTAGATATACTGAGCTGAAAGACTGATATCGCAACTTTGCTGTAACTGAAACAACATTCAAATTAGACACAAACATTATATGAAAGGCTATTTTATAAAGGAATTATACCTGAAGCAAGCAGTTTTAATCTTGCACAAGTTTTCCCAAGTCCTTAATGACTAAATCATGCTTGAGCCAAATGGTTTCAATATCTTGCACAAATTTGCCTAGATTTTCACTTACTAAATCCTGCTTGAGCCTAACGGTTTCAATATCTTGCACAAGTTTGCCTAGGTCCTTAATGACTAAATAATACCTGAGCCTAACAGTTTCAATATCTTGCACAAATTTGCCTAGATTTTTTACTTACTCATTTTAGATTTGTTTCATTATTAATATGTCAAATGTTTTTATTTCTTGCTATTTCTGTTTTACGCACTTTATTTCGACCATTATCAACAGATTTACAATTGACAAGAAATGTGTAAATTCTTAATTGTCTCCATTTATTCCTGTTTAATGTTGGCTTCACATGTGTTTTGCCAATTATTATATATATTTTTTATTTGCTGAGACCACCCATGTGTTGCTAGGGTCCCTCAAGGGGATTAAAGAATAGTACCACTGCAACCTACAAGGCATGTCGTAAGAGGTGACTGGTGTAGGGGTCTAGGGAAGCTACCCTAGTAAACAAAAAGTGTTTCAAAAATCGGATATGCTGGCCTTATACAACATACAATCGCTCTTAGTCTTGGATCACATACACATTACACAGAGTGGTTAACAAGTGGTCGATATGGAGCATTCAAGAAGAACAGATTTACAATTGGCTGAAATCGATGCATGTGTCCTAAACGTGTAGAAGTCTATGCGTTTAGGGGCCTACCAAACCAATGTGCAACATATACACGTCTTGGCAAAGATCAAACATATCGCAGTGATTAAAATTGCTTGTAAAGAACGAACGCAAAGAAGAAGACAATTGACAAGAAATGTGTAAATTCTTAATTATGTCCCCATTTATTCCTGTTTAATATTGGCTTCTCATGTGCTTTGCCAATTATTGTATATTTTATTTATTTGCTGAGACAGCAAGGTCCCAAATTGACACCAAATTATTTTTAATAGACCCGTATGCCAGTTGCTGCTTCATAAAAAATACAGGCAATCAAGGTAGCAATTGGAAAACATCAATACCGTCCACATCCAGTGGTATTTTTGACGGATGCAAGATCAAAACTCCAAGCATTGCAGTCCAGTATATTGTTACAGGAACGACTATCTGAACTGTACAACCAGCACAAGGTCGCTATGCAGTAGATGCCTAAATCTCTGCGGTATTCCAGGAAATGGGACAATAAAAAGAAAGCATGCCGCCACGCAAAAATCGGTCAGAAGCGCCCAACTGCGCCTGAATTCATAGCGGACGAACGTAAGAAGTTATTGCTTGCCATAGGTGATGTTGAGATGTCAGTCGATGTTTGACCCTTCTTTAGTTTAACTTTTTAAAGATATTATGCCATGCAAAACATATATTCAAAAGTCTGCACTCTCCTTGATAGAAACACATTTTTTTTTCTGGGGGTCTCTGTGGTCAAGCCCTTTGCACTGTGAGTCGAAGGTCGTGGGTTCAAGTCCGACGCGCCATTCTGTTCACGGTGCAGTTTTTCCAGAGACCCCTAGGATTATTGCTGGAGCTATGGAGTTCGTGCTTTGTGCAATACTCTCGGTAGGTGGCGTGCCAGTTCTGCGGAGAGGAACCGAGCCGATGGGGTAAAACCCGGTGCAATGAAGTCAATCCTTCGGCTTTTAAACCCTTTTTTAGAAACACATTTGTCTAGAGTTAATTAGCTCACAAAACCAATGTCATTACACCAGGTAAACCCATAGGTGCTCAGTCTTTTTCAACAGATGAATGGTTTGAATGCTGCCGTCCTCATTTCGAACCTTGCAAACTCATGCCTTGTTTGATGTCAAATTCTTGTTTGTTTTCATATGTAGTTTGATCAATATAAGGAAAGACTGCAGTAAAACTATGTAGCATTGATGAAACAGTTAAAAACAAAGTACTGTAGATTTACAAAAACAATATATAGCAACGTTTCGACCAAAAGGTCTTTATCAAGCACAGGATACAACAGAAGTGAAGAATTTCAATTCTACACGGATAGAACATATAGAATCAAACAAATTCTAACGGTCCAAAATCTTCTTCTGCGTGCTCACTAGATGTGATTTCGGATTGTCTAATAAGGGCAGCCGCTGTTTCAGATTATCAGCCATACAGTTTGTCTTGGACGCTAGTGTAAGTGGGTCACCTCTTTCTTCTAAAGTCTGCATACTGGGGGCAGTTCTGTAGGATATAATTCCTATGAGTTCTGCTTCCGTTTGTACCGAACTCTTCCCGCAGTAATTTTGGCCACCCTCGTGATGGTAGGTCTGACATTCTTACTACGTGACTAAATCTCTGAGGCAGATTGGCAACTGTAGAATCCGTTATCCCATTCCTCATTGTGAAGGATCGTTGCACCATGTTATGCGCCTTACGGCCTGGTGCATTTGTTTCGGTTAGCATTCCCTAACGGACACGTGCATCCGATTTCATCTAAACCTCCTTAGTCGCCTCTTATGACATGCGTGACAGGTAACAGTGGTTCTATTCTTTACACCCCAAATTTTGGCCCCGGTAGTCTCTCGGGCAGGTTCTAAACTGAAAATAATTATGTAATTTTATATTATATATATATATAGTTTGACTAAGGTCTACCCTGTTATCAAGTTATTCTCCCTTTCCCAGATTCAGAAATGTAAATTTATTATTAAATAGGCAAGATTCATTTTAAAACCATCTTGATCATTCATTATTCTTTTTGTCCTTCTCTGCTTTTTTGCAGTTAGATGTAGCAGGTTTAATTGATGATCTATACTCTCTGTCGCTTGATATGTTGTGGTACTGGGAAGTTTTAAGATATCTGTAACTCAAATAAACCCATCTCATCATCCATTAATTGTTCAAATTGATCACGGTTTCGTTATACATCATTTATTTGTAAATTTTTTTAAAATTAATCAAATAATTCCATATTTCATCAAATTGTATACATCAAAAAATACATACATGTACCACTGGTCTTGTATTTTGTGTTTGAAAATGTTTTCATATTGAATGTTTGTTAGGCAATCACTGCCCATTATTTTCATATTTTTACAAGTTCTCTTACCATTCTTATATTGTACCAGTGATATTTAACTTGTAGTTGACACAATATCCTCTACTTGACACATACAGATGTTTTAATAATCTGTTTTAATTCGAAATAATTTTTAGCATATCTTGCCCTTGAAAAATTCATTAGTTTTTATTTGTTATCACCCACTATAAATTCAGGCACAGTCATGGTACCTCTGACTTGCTTTCGTAATCACATGTAAAACTACAGTACTTTGTTTTGTGCGTCTAGCTATTCAAACGAACATTACTCCCCAAGTAAAGGTGCTAGTTTTTATATGATAAAGTTTCATTGAGGAAAAAACCAGATTAATGCTTGAGAAGTACCTCTGAAATCGGAGAAAGCCCATCTATATGTTGAGAGACACTGAAAACATGATACGCAGGTGTTCACGCAAAAATCAGAAGCTGCCTAAATTCGTAGTGGGTGAACGCAAGAATTGTAAAAAAAATTAATATGCACACTTACTGGTCTGAAATATTGTGTTGACTTTTGTCATGTGGAATAATTTTTCCTTCTCAATTCCTCTTGACATGTCATTGTATTTTTTTTTGGTCAACATATTCTACTTGTCTTCTTTGTTATTCACTGTCATGACATGCATTTATTTTCCTGTTTGCTCTGCAGCATTTGACATTAAAAATAGTGATTATTAGTTTTCTGAACAGGGTGTTCAAGATAATTGCAGCCCGAGAATGGAGCTAATCTGGCATATATGTATGGAAATGACAAGGTTCAGTTATGACGTAGTATAGGTCAAGGTTGTGTGACGTTGTAATTGTAGTCAGAAGGCGGCATGAACAAATGTGACGTAGACAGCTAGTCAGAACCGGTTTAATAGTAAATAAACACAACTCAATGTGTACCTGGCAACTTTTGAATTGTTAATGGGGCTGCAATTATCTTGAACACCCTGTATTTTAGTTCTGTACTTGTCCTCACATTTTCCACCCGTGCGGTGCCGGAGCCCTCAAGGGAAGCAAAGAATAGTACCACTGTGTGACCTACAATGCATGTCATAAGAGGCGACTAATGTAGGATGCTACCCTAGTAAATAAAAAGCAGCGCAGAAATCGGATGTGCTGGCCTACTTGTAGGCGCATAACTGGCACAATGTACAGTCATTCTTAGGCTCAGGTCACATACAAATCACACAGAGTGGTTGACAGTTGGTCGATATGGAGCGTAAGAAGAAGCCCTCACATTTGATATTCTTCTTCGAACGCTTCATATCGACCACCTGTCAACCACTCTGTGCAATTTGTAGAATTACCTAATGTTTCTTACACTTCCACAACCTTTTTCATTTGATTTCTCCTATGCCTTATATGTGTAGTATTGTCTAATCCATTGTGTCATGTCCTCCCATATTTGACCTCTCTCCCTCAAATTTTTTTGCTCTCCATTTCTTGTTTAATAATATTTTTAATGCTTTCTTTACTAAGTAAATATCGAATGAATTTTGCTTGTATTATTTTCTTATTCATTCACTCTTTGCCCCTAGGGAAGCATAAGTCCGCAACCAAGGTCTTCCAAGCCCGCCTATCCAAGGCCATCCTTTCCAGATCTCTCCACTCTCCTTATTTTCTTGCATTCTGTCTCCAACTCGCATCTCCAGATGTTCCTGGGTCTTCCCCTACCTCTATTGTCCTGGGTGTTCCATCAGAGAGCCTGTCTTGTGATGCTGTTAGGGATTTCTCAGTGTTGTTATTTTACTTGATATAAATCTTTTTTATTTTATATTTTGGCTGTGCTGAGTATTCATACCAGTAATATCATTATGAACCACATTTTAACAGCAGCATATGATTTTTCTAATTGTTTATTCATTCATTGTTCATTCCTTGCATATTTGGATTGTCAATCAAAATTCTCATGCTTCCCATACTCATGTTTATTGTCCATATTTTGCATCCATGAAACAGAGTATGTTATACAACATAACTTCATTGTTGGCTCTGCCACCATATCAGAGGGCCAGCCAATGGATAGAGCTGATATTTTGAACGCCCTCATAGAGTGTGGCGGCAAAGAAGATTTTCATTTAAACCAATCCACGTCAACTACTAAATTGCAGGAGCTGGGTTTGAAGATTAGAGTAGCAAGAAAAGAACAGCATAACAGGTACATGAGTAGGCTCATCAATCAAAATCGAACTGGTACGGTCAGTCGCTGGATGCTGTTGGAGATATTGCGAAGGAGATGGGAGCACATATAGACATGTTCGGAATGCAATGAAGATATTTGAAACTGAAACTTCATTGTGCTGAGTTTTTCTTTTGCTAGATGGATTGTTAAATAAGATGCCCATACTTTCCCACTACTCATGTTTAATAGAGTTTTGTTTTTGACTTTATCAAAGTATCCTTGTAATGTACTTTTAGTCTAAAATTCTGAAGCCCTGACCTGCACGTGTATGGTACCATACACAAGTCGAGCCTAAGAACCAGGGTGCAATGTACAGTCATTCTTGGCAAAGATCAATTTTACATTACAATAAGAATGATCAAATTGATTGTAAAGAACAAACGCTAAGAAAAAGAGAAGTAATGCACTGAAATGTGTACACTTTTCTGCTAATTATAGGGATACATTAATCAGAGACCACATCTCAGTGGTCAGAGACATATGCAGGGTCAGTAATCAGACACTCACCAAGATCCTGTTCCACGTAGTGACCAAAATAACAAGCTGCGATCTGGCAAAGTAGTTATAGATGAAACAGGGAATCTACTTACGAGATATGGTTACTAGTAGTAGTAGTAGAACTACAGCTGAAAATACAAATCGTGGCATATCCTACAGGACGTAGCCATCAACCTCAGTAAACGAGTCATTGATTTTCTAGGCACCACTTATACGTTCAGTAGTTTGCCATTGCTTTCTGAACGGTAGAACTATAGCTACAAAAGGTATACTATCTGCTCGCATGTCAGATGACTAACATTTCACAGTGCTATATGGACCGTTCTTGTCACTGTGTAGTGATTTTCTTCTTGAATTTGCTCACTATGAATTCATGCACAGTCAGGATGCCTGGTATGGTGCTTCTGTCTGATTTCTGCGCGAAGACATGCTTTCCTTATTGTCAGTGTCCCCCCACCATACACTCATGTCTTTTTCGGCTTTAGAGGTGTCTGTGTAGAGATCAATGTTGTAATGTCTTGTCAACCGCTATTCCCTTAAACACAGCTGGCCTGTCGAATTAATGAGACTACGATAGATTACCAGGTTGGTCTTACCAGAGTACTTGGTCTTAGCATTCTCTGTCTGGACACCTTATAGATGTTCTGTGTCTCTGAAAGGAGACATGCTTTTTTTTCTGCAGTCACACATCTCTGACAAATTACCTGGTTGGTCTTACCAGAATACTTAGTCTTAGCATTCTCTGGACACCTTTTAGATGTTCTATGTCTCTGAAAGGGGACATGCTTCTATTTCTGCAGTCACATGTCTCTGACTGATTACCTGGTTGGTCTTACCAGAATACTTAGTCTTAGCATTCTCTGTCTGGACACCTTATAGATGTTCTATGTCTCTGAAAGGAGACATGCTTCTATTTCTGCAGTCACATGTCTCTGACAGATTATCTGGCTGGTCTTGCCATAGTGCTTGGTCCTAGAAATAGCTACCAGGACTTCATTTTTTTGAACTACCAGCAGGAAATCAAAATGGAGTTAGAATGCTCCTTCTCACAGAAGCGACAGGTCAGAGCCATGTGTCTTAGATGGAACTTGGAGACAATTGACCCCCCAAAAAATACATGAAACACTAGCAGACTCTGTCCTAAATGACTGATGGTTATCCTTTTCCAAAACACTTTCCCAGAGGGGACCTCTATGGTTAAATAGTTAACACTTTGCCTGTTGTTCTGAAGGTTCAAATTCAGACTGATTCACGTGTAAATTTTTTTCCATGAGATCCCTAGAAATGTTGCTAAAGTTTGTGCAACGGCCTTGACAGAATGCGTGCCATTTCTGCAGATGGGGACGGAGCCATATATGAAATAAAGCTGGTGCGATCCTTCCTTTCATTCACTTGAAATATTGTCTATATATTCAATGTTGTCTCTTGTATAAACTTCATTGTCTTTTGTAGCTCACACAGAGGTCCTTGTAGTGTTCTGTTGAGTGTTGTTTCATTAGGCTAGTGAGTTTGCCTCAGTATATCATATTCGGATAAATATTGAAGTATGTGCTCTGCAGCCTGATGTGCCTGTACACATGGCTGAATTGCCAATCTTGAATTTTGTATGCATGTGGCTACAGAGTCGATTTTATCCTGTTCTAAGGGCTGGTGCAATAAAATCAAATCTTTTAATGGTTTTTGTTAAACATTCAAGAAACCAGCTACTCCCTGGAGCCATGTTTGCACCATAAATACATACAATTAATTTCGTTAACATTAGCTTTGCATTTATCATCTTATATTTAGAAAGTATATGTTCAATGAACTTTTGCTTCTCATGTTGGTATCGTGGCTCCCAGGTTCAATCCATGGTATGCCTAATGAGTTTTTCTCTGTTGGGGACGTAAAGAAAATACCCTATCCTGAACAGTTTCAATGCAACTTCACTAGCCATGCGGCCATTAAATTCCCCAGGCTCATGTCCCCCTATCCTACACTGTCCTAAAAGTGGTATTACAGGCAGTAACCTGGGACTTAGGGATAGTGACTCGGTCATTAACCCTGACGTTCTGAGTTCAATCACGCTGGACAGTTTGGTGGCAAATTGTTTCGCAGGATTTTTACAAAGGACGATGGCACCGCATGTTCAGAAAGCAATGACAAACTACTGAACGTAATAATGTCTAGAAAATCACAAACAGCGTTTAAAAGCTGTTGTTGATTCGCAAAGTCATGTAAAGGATATGCTTTTAACTTTTACAACAGGTTGTTTTTTTAATTCAATAAAAACACATGAAGTAATTATAGATTCTTAGTTTTATTTTTGCAGTGGTTACAGGCCAAATTTGGGGTGTTAAGAATAGAACCAGTTACTGCACGCATGTCGTAAGAGGCGACTAAGGAGATTTGGCTGAAATCGATGCACATGTCCAAACATGTAGAAGTCTATGCGTTAGGGCCTATCAAACCATTGTGCAACCTATACACGTTCTTGGCAAAGATCAAACATATCACAAAAAGTGATTCTTTCTTCTTCGTGTTCGCTCTATATGGCCAATTTTAATCACTTTGTGATATGTTTGATCTTTGCCAAGAACATGTATACGTTGCACATTGGTTTGGTAGGCCCCTAAACGCATATATTTCTACACGTTAGGACACATGCATCCGATTTCAGTCAAACCTCCTTAGTCGCCTCTTACGACATGCATGGCAGGTAACAGTGGTTCTATTCTTTACACCCCAAATTTAGGCCACGTAACCACTCGGCGACAAAAAGGATTAAAATTGGTTGTAAAGAACGAACGCAAAGAAGAAGAGATTCTTATTTTTCACAGTAGTAATAGTAGATGATTGTCTTTTATGTTGGTATTTTGCACTAGTTTAATTTACTCATTCTTTCTCAAGTTAGCTAGACTATAGTTAGTTGTAGTTTCTTTAATAAACATGCTTACCCAAATCATGTGATTATATTGTACACATATCATTATTATTAATAAAACTATGCATTGGAAGCTTGTTGAAATATTTGTAGTTTTTCATTTAATTGTCCCGGCTGGTGGTGCCGGGCTCCCAAGGAAAGCAAAGAATAGTACCACTGTGACCTACAAGGTTGCATCCAACAGTAAGAGACGACTAATGTAGAACCTAGGAAGCTACCCTAGTAAATAAAAAGCATCGCAGAAATCGGATGTGCTGGCCTACTTGTAGCATAACTAGCACAATGTACAATCGCTCTTAGGCTCAGATCACACAAATCACAAAGAGTGGTTAATTAGTGGTTATGTGGGGACAATCAAAGCCTGAGCAACGCACAAACTGGACGGTAGATAAACCAAGCAGTCCATTAACAAGACTGGTATAGCTGGGCAGATGACGCTCATCAGCCCGGGAGGGCAGGTCGTCTACGGGTTGCTGTCCTGAAAGACAATAGCAACCTGCTGCCTTGTGGGTTTTGGCTGGGGACAGCAAAAGACTAGCGGAGAGCAAACCGTACACAAAAGCTGGTTGAAACTGAACACACCACCGAAAGATAAGCACTTGAGCTCCAATTTGTACTGAAGGCTGTGCACGTACATCCCGTTCTGATGTTTGGCTGTTTATATATCAATAGAATGATAAAAACGGCATACCTTAAGAACGATCGCGAGAGAGAGAGATAAGTGGTTGATGTGGAGCATTCGAAGATGAAGAATTGAATTGTCAGTTGGTTGAAAATATCAACAACACTGCAGAACATGCATGACAAGAACAGTAAAATTACAGCAATGAGATGCCTGAAACGAAGAACAAGAGACCATAAGAAATAGAAATAAACAGTGACAACACCGCTTTGATTTATTGAAACAGACAATGGTGCCATGCAAATGAACTCCAGTTGCAGAGTACAACTGAATGGAACAAGAGAAAGGCAGACAGAAGATGGATGGTTGAAACCAATACACAAACAGCGACGAGCGATTATTCGAAACCGATCAACTGACATACGCTCTAGACGGCAAAAGCTAGAAGACAAAAGAAGAAAGAGGTTACTGAAATGACATCACAGCGTCAGAGGGAGACCCATAGGTGCTCAATCTCCAACAGATATGAAGATATGCATACTGATGGTTCCTTGCTGCTGGTTAACCTCTCTCTGTCCCTAGTTCCGGTTCACTTTAATGTAGTTTTTATCACCACTTGTTTACCACTTTGATTTGTTGTGATCTGAGCTAAGGCGATTGCATTGTGCGTAAGCGTTCTGTGGTCCAGTACATCTGATTTCTGTATTTTTTATTTAACTTTAGGATAGTTAACTCAAATTTTCCTTATGAATTTACTTGGGGACTAGACAGTCGTTATGCATTGACGCACCGACTGATATCTCAGTATAATTTATTGGCGCTTGTACTGAATTTTTGTCTGAAGGCCCTTTTTATCGTTTTTTATTTAGGTCTTTCCTTCCATCAGCAACCTTCTCCGACTTAGATGTTCTAAGTGTTCTATTCCTTTTTGCTCCTCCCTTGAGCCTAACATCATCCACAAAAAAACACGGGGAAATACTCAAATTCCTTAAATTTCACGTGTGAATTTTATACATGTAAATTGAATCTTTATCCAAAAATGTGTTGCTCAAGAATAGAGGGGCTGAGATATTTTGTCACTAAATAAAATCAGAGACAAGCATTCCAGTAACTCTAATGAACCGTGAAGTTACAAGAAATGTCTATCCTGGAATCTAGGGAAGTGGGAGACCTACATAGACGGGTTCATACTGGATCTTACTGAAGAAAGACTAGGATAGTTGTTGAGCCATTCGCAATGCGAGGAACGGGTTATAATTTGAGCCACTCATTGTCTCATTGATAGTGAAAATGTCATTCATGTAATTTACTATAGCCTTCCTATTATTGATGGTGAATATTAATAAGATTAGCTTTTACAACGTCTTTTGGGAAAAACGTTCTTCCAAAATCATGTAAAATGCCATACTTTTCTTAATAGAAAGGACATTGTTTTGGAACAATAATTGTCACATGTCATATTTAAGGTCACAGTGTACACAGTTGTCGCAAGTCTATTCTCTACGCTTTGTTGCGAGGGACCAGTTTTCAAATCCGAGCACCCTTCTATATTGCATACGTTGAAGCGCTGTCAAACTACATTGATAATCTAACACTTCACTAGATCAATTTCATTAACTGAAACTTCTTCTTCTTTGCGTTCGTTCTTTACGACCAATTTTAATCACTCTTTGTGATATGTTTGATCTTTGCCAAGAACATGTGTACGTTGCACATTGGTTTTTGAGGCCCCTAAACGCATAGACTTCTACACGTTTAGGACATGTGCATCCGATTTCAGCCAAACCTCCTTAGTCGCCTCTTACGACATGCGGCAGGTAACAGTGGTTCTATTCTTATACCCACATTTGGGCCCCGGTAACCACTCGGGCGCATTAACTGAAACAATTTAATAAAGTTAATAACCAAAGCTACTAATTAGAAGACGAAAACGGCACAATAATGTGCATGCTAGAGAACGCCAAGAGTTAGTATTTATCATAGATATATATACACACACACACAGACTGTCACAAACGGACTAGGTGGGTGTAAACTATTAATGTAAAGACAGCACTGTGGCATGGAAAACATTTTTTTAAATTTTTGATACTTAAGTGGGTCATGGCTGAATCGGCCCTTTTCGTGGAAAGGAATATGCCACAGTGCTGTCTTTGGAGTCTCAATTACCGGCAATATTGTTGAGTATTGTAGCGCAAATGGTAAGAAATGGTAATGCTGTGTAATCAATATTTAAACTTTTATGGCAGACTTGAAGTTAACTCAAATTTTATTAACTAGAAAGTTTGACTTTGGGGGACTAGACTAGTCCCGTTATGCAATTGACGGCACGCGACTGACTATCTACATATAATTTATCGAATCAATTTACCAATTTAATTTGTATCTTGAAGGACTATCTTATTCGTTTTTCTGCCACCTCCCTTAGGGAATTCTTTGCCTTTTCCTCAGAAACAACACTTCTGCTGCCATTAGATGTTTCTAAGCTTGTCTGCTTATTGTCCATTTTTCACTTGCTTACACTATCCCGGGTTCTTTTTAGCACTTAAACACTCTTATCTCACCTCAATTTACAAACACTAAAGGTGAAATATCTCATTTTGTGTTTTGACATTGCCTATAGTATATAATTTAACACCGGTGTGATGTTGAAATAACGCATAAATTGCAAACATTCATCAACTGGTGTCTGCTCAGAATAGAGGGACTGAGATGGATTGATATGGTCACAAATGAGAAACTCACGGGGAGAACAAGACATATTCCAGTGAACCAAAAGAAAACCTGAGGGGAATATAACAAGAACGGTCCTTTCCTGGAATCCGCAGGGACAGCGAGAGAATGGGAGACCGAAAAATACATGGAGACGTGATTTGGAGGCAGAGATCAACAAAATAAGGAAGAGCTGACTGGAGATAGAAGACTAGGCATAAGTTCGTTGAGGGCCTATTCCCCAATCCGGGTTAAAAGGAAGAGAGAGAGAGAGAGAATAATATTGACCACATCACCATTCGTCTCCAGTTGATAGATGAAAAATGCGGGTTACATTACAAAATTGTAATTTTACTATAGCCTTCCCTATTATTGATACTGAAAATATTAATGAAGAAATTAGCATTTTTGCACGTGTTTGGAAAATAGTTTCGCACTTCCCAAAAATCTATTTAAAATGCACAATATTTAGCTTTTAATAGAAACAAACATATAATTTTTGTAACAAATAAATTGTCACATGTCATATTATAAAAGTACATGATATACAATACACATTTATTCCAAACTTGCTCAGTGTTAGACTCGAGTTATTTTTGGTCTCCCGTGCAAAGTCAAAATGCAAACCCCTACATAGTTCTTTTCAATCGCTCATTTCGATCAACAATCATGCCAGTAAGTATTCTCTCCAAAGAAAATGTTATTTTGTGCGATTTGGGTTGTAGATTACAATTTGATGCCACCAAAGTGACCACAGATTATTGTACGTATGTAAAACACTGTAGCTAGACTCATTTTAAGGAAAATTATGTTTTATTCCAACTTTGATCAAGTTGAAAAACAACGATGATAGGTAGAATAACCGGTAAGAACAGAGTAACGTTTTATCGATAGCTGCAACTTGGTGTCATTCGGTTGTGCAATTTAAGTGATTCATACAACAAATTTGATTTATATATAATATAAGGTACTGATGGTTGATGGCATATTCATATAATACCTAAAAGGGGATTGTTGCTGATTGCAGAAAATGAAACGCTGGCTGAATTTGTTTAAAATGTTTTTTTGGTTGACTACTAAGTAACTTAAGTAATGTGAAATTTTGAAATGATGTTTTTAGTTAGATTCAAGCGATGTCATCTTAAGTAAAACTGAAATAGTTAGAGTGTGACATGTCGTACTCGTCATTTGACTGGTGATCTATGTTGTCGTGGCGTTGAGTAACACTCTGAAAGTACTCACTCTCTAGTTAGTGCAATGGGCCATTTATTTATTTCAGTTATCCCTGATCTCAACAGCTGAATTCAAACCATCATTGCATACGATAAATGACAAAAACGGGAACAAACTGATGGAAACCAAGGCAATATTAGAAAGATGGAATGAATATTGTATGGAAATATATGAAGATAAAACAAAAAACCCAGACAGAATTATTTCAATTATGGAAACTGAAAAGAAAGAACCAGAATCTATGATGGAGGAAGTACGCTCGGCTATGAAAAGTGAAGAAGGGGTAGACACCAGGATGCGACGATATACCAACTGAACTAATCCAGAGGGGAGGCTAGCGTACAAATTTACCATACAATATCAATATGCATGAAGATCTGGAATAGTGCAGCCTGGCCCAAGACATGGAAACGGTCAATATCCATCCCAAAGAAAAGAAACATAAAGTTGTGCTATAACTACTGTACCATCGCATTAATCAGCCATGCCAGCAAAATCCTACTGTGGATCATCATGAAAATGATAGGAAGCTGGAACATGAAGTTCAGGCAGGTTTCATACATGGCAGAGGCACAAGAGAACACATTTTTAACATGAGAAACATAATTGAAAAATGTAGAGAATATAATGTGGATCTCCATACCTGTTTTGTAGATTACACCAAAGCGTTCAACTATGTACAACATCAGACATTATGGAACAATATGAAAGACATGGGGTTCCCATCACATTTGATACACCTAATAGAGATGAAAATCGTGGCATATCCCAAAGGACGTAGCCATCAACCACAGTAAACAAGTCGTTGATTTTCTAGGCACCACTTATACGTTCAGTAGTTTGCCATTGCTTTCTGAACGGTGGTGCCATCGTCCTTTTGTTAAAATCAACGGAAACAATTTGGAAGCAAACTGTCCGCAGCGTGATTCGAACTCAGAACGTCGAGGTTAATAGACAGAGTCACTAACCCCTAGGCCACAGCAAACAAGCCGCAGTCAGAATAGTGGGAGAAACATCAGAATGGTTGAAGTGCAAAAGGGGGCTGCCTAGAGTAGTTGATAGTAGCTCGGCCTGCTAGCTGTGAGACGCCTCATAGCTCGGGTTCGAACCTACTGTCCGGCATTTGTTCGAGTCCCTGGTCTTACTCAGGACGATAACGTGAGTACCTCTGAAGTCGGAGAAAATCTGCCTGTATGGCGAGGGAATACTAATTACGAGTACATTGAGCACACGGCTGCCAGTGTAAAGTAATTTACAATGTGCACGCTGCTGCCATTGTTAGAAATTGGAAAACAGATTTTCACGCAAAAATCAGTTTCAGAGATGGAACTTCGCCTGAGTTGAAAGCGGATGAAAGAAAAAAAAAAAAAAGTGCAAAAGGGAGTAAGACAAGGATGCATACTTATATATTTATTCAACATCTATGCAGAACAAATGCGAAATGTTAAGAATGACGTAAACAAAATTTTGTAATCATTTACAATTGGTAGAAATTTGATTCCAGAACTAAGGTACGCAGACGACACAGTACTCTCAAATAGTGCCACCGGCTTGGAACATCTAGTTCGGTCTGTCAAGAAGCACAGCGAAGATAACTTTTTTCTGAATATAAAGAAAACTAAATTATGTCCACCAACAAAGCAAATTCTCAACCCAAAATTAGCATCAATAATGAAGACATTGACGCCCTGAGTGTTTGCGGGCCTAAATTTTGGGGTGTAAAGAATAGAACCACTGTTTCTGCCACGCATGTCGTAAGAGGCGACTAAGGAGGTTTGGCTGAAATCGGATGCACATGTCTTAAACGGGTAAAAGTTTGTGTTTAGGGCCTACCAATGTGCAACGTATACACGTTCTTGGCAAAGATCAAACATATCACGAGTAATTAAAATTGGTCGTAAAGAACAACACCACCACAGTGGTCTGGAGAGAAAGGTAATGGAAGGCATGGTTCCTGGAAAACGAGACAGGATGACGAAGATGGCAACAGGACATCAAAGAACTTTGAACATAACGCTGGAAGAGGCAGGAGAACTTGCAAGAGACAGAGCTTTTCAGGCGGGCTGTGAAGAATGCAGCGTTCCGCAAGGGACATGCTACTACTTGAATTGAATCCCTGATCTCAGGGTAGGTAGGAATTACTACTCATTACTTGACATTACTCATACTGAGTTCTAGTTCTAAAAAGACTGATAATGATTTCAATGAAACTTTGATCCGATATACGCTATAAAGTATAATGAGAATGTGGTGTTCAATTTGAGTGCACAAAGAACGGTTGTCAGAGGTGGCACAAGAGTTGGCTGTAAAACCTTTGCCATGGCAAAATTTGATATATAAGAATTTAAATTTGTTTCCTACCAAATGTAATAACCTGGATAGCGAATGCACTCAAATGTGCTGGACTGGAAGGCATTGCAATGTTGGTCCAACTTACCCCAATTTAGTTGGTTTAGACAAGCATTAGAAACCGAACGCAAAGAACCAAAAAAGGAATACTCTGTGGTTAAGCTGTTGCATTGCGTTCTGAATCCAAGCCACACCGTTACGTTCACAAATGCATATTTTTGGAAAGACCTCTAGGATTGTTGCCAGGGCTACAAAGTTCATGTTCTATGCAATACTCTCTGCAGGGTTCGGCCATTTCGGAGGCGGTGGACCAAGCCATGTGGGGAAAACCCGTGCAATGAAGTCAATTCTTCATCTGTAGACCCATTGGTCCAGACTAGGTTTTCTTCTATTCTAAGACCCCATAGGTTATATGGCTCATTTAAAGTCAAACATCTGCCAGTGTCAATATGCAGAAAAGATACCGGGGCATGTAATGCAAGACTCCTATCCTGGGGAGCAACATGTTACCAGATCAAGGCCATTAGGAAAGACAGCCAGCAAGCCGACACTGATTTCGATAGAGTGAAGCAGATCATCCTGTTCGATATCAGGACAGCTAGTAACATACCTAACAATTATGCAGACTAAGAATGACCCGATCAAACTTGTGGACAGACTGCCAAATATATTTTACAAGACTGCAATGTTCACCCAACTATATAATGAATATTATCCACATAGATATTCGTTAGTGTGTTGCCGGACCTCAAGGGGAGCAAAGAATAGTAACACTGCAACCTACAAGGCATGTTGTAAGAGACAACTGAGGTAGGGGCCTAGGAAAGCTCCCTCGTAATAAAAGCGTAGCAGAAATCGTATGCTGGCTGGCCTACTTGTAGTTGCATAACTGGCACACTTGTAGTTGCATAACTGGCACAACGATCAATAGCTCTGAGGCTCGGATCACATAGATACACATAAGATTAAGAATTTGATTAACTTTGAACATCAATATTAGTCTAGCGGACAGGACTTTGTGTAGGCATTACTTATCTATGGCAAACAAGAAGGTGATGTTGACAACATTTTGATATAAGCAAGACAAGTGGATACCAACCAAAAGGAAAAGTAAAATCATGCAAGTTTTGGACACAACTTTTTTAGTGCTAATCTTCATTGCAGATACACTCAGACATTGTCCTATCATATATACTCCACTCTGTAAAAAAACACAAGACAGCTACAGAAATCACCACCAAGAAAATTCATAGTTCACCACCCGAGGGAGGACTCTGCAAGGAGGGTTTCATAAAGCGACCCGATAAAATTCAAAAGGAAATTGCGCTGCTGACTCACCATCTTTCAACCCTGAAGATCTCTTAAGAATTGTCCAATCATATAAAATATTCTTGTATTATCTTGACATATTTCCATATACTTTTTTCCTGTTATTATTTGCCAGTCACATTTGATAGCAATTACTATTATTCATTTCAGTTAGCAAAGGACTTACTGCATCCATCCTTGGATGAGGAGAAGCGAAGATGCAAGCTTAAACGTCTAGTACAAAGCCCCAACAGCTACTTTATGGATGTCAAATGTCCAGGTATGTTCACATTTTCATTCAAAGTTTCAGCTGTGGGTAGTTATGCTTCAATTGTAATCACTGATGTGATGCAGATATGTTCACATCCATTTTGCGTGAATTCCAAGATTTATAACCAAAACCCTAAAGCACCTTTACACAGTGTTTCCTGGTAACAGGCAAGTTTGAGTTGTATGATATCACTTCCAGCAAAGGTGCTGTGTAGTTCCGATCACTTACAGCTATCACTAGAATGCAACTAGCTTGCACACCAGACATAGGAAGTGATCAAAATAACTCTTGTTTGTGGCCATGGGTATTCACTCAACTACAAACACCCCATTCCTCTAAGAAAAAAACTTGTATCAATTATCACACAAAGAACATTCATGCAAACACACACACCGCCCCTCCTCAACTCAACCACCAATTTGTCACATAAAGAAGAAATGATTACTTTCACCCAACCGGACACGGCACATTGAGATGTCATGTGCAGAAAACTTTAAATTGGTGATACAGGCTTATGAACTGAGTCTAGAGACTGCAGTACACCACTTCTGTGGATACACTTTATTGAAGCTACAGATACTGTGATCACTTACACACAGCTACATGCATTTTCATGACTACTGTTATACTATTGTTTGAAGCTCTTCACTCTCTAGTTTGTTCACTAATACAAGAGAACAGCAGTGATTCCCATATCTTCTTTAAACGTTCCATATCGACCACTTGTTAACCACCCTTTGTGATTTGTATGTAATCTGAGCCTAAGAGCGATTGTACATTGTGCCAGTTATGCGCCTACAAGTAGGCCAGCACATCCGATTTCTCAGGCTTTTATTTATGAGGGTAGCTCCCTACCTCTGTCGCCTCTTATGACATGCCTTGTAGGTTGCAGTGATACTATTCTTTGCTCCCCTTACAAGCCCTGGCAACACACATGCGATGTGAATCCCATATGAAGTCTATGCATGTGTTTAATCTGTTACGCTCCATTGTCAAGCAAAGATGTGGATCTTCCTTTATCAGTCAAGAGTATGGTACTGTTTCTTTCTTGCAACCAGGACTGACTATTTTGTTACGGATATCAAAAGCGATCGGTGATGATTTTGGCGATGAATTGTTTGAATTGATTCTATTCACTTTATATTTACAATTTTAATCATGTGTGTACTCATTGTTGACTGAATCTGAGGATGTAAACACTTATAAATGTGTCCAACATAACCCTTTAAGCCTCATTTTTTGCAGATATTGTTGATGAACCGGTGTTGATAAACAATTAATTCAAGAATTGTGTGGGAAATATGTCGACAATAGTACTTATGTAACTAGTATTACAATGAATTATGATTAGCGCGTGTCCCAGTCAGGACATAATGGCTATAGAAAATACCAACAGCTATGCAATATCAACATTTTAGTGAGAAAACAGGATGTTCAAATGACACTGATCCAGAACATTCTGTATTTGACTACGTCACCACGTCTCTCTATTTTTATGGAAGAGGCATTTTTTAGAACTAGGCAGAGCTAACTAATGCATTTGCCCTTATGAAGCTTCTATAAAAACCAGATCCTCCTGATTATATCAAAATCTTTCTTTTTGTAAGTGCGGAACTCCCCAGTTACCTTACTATAAAATCTTTTGGTCTAGTGCCTACTGTGTCAAATGTAATCTCTAGAATTATATCAGAACTGACAAGACAGTACGGAAATGTTGGAGGATACAGAACTGGTTAGAGATATAGTCTTATCAAGTGTACTGTGATTAGAGCAGCATTATGCAAAGGATGTATGAGTCATTAGATTTTTATATTTGTGCCAGATATCATATTTTCTAACTTTATTTCATCTTTACTTTTTTCAGGGTGCTATAAAATCACAACAGTATTCTCACATGCACAAACAGTTGTTCTGTGTGTGGGCTGTTCAACTGTTTTGTGCCAGCCAACTGGGGGGAAGGCCAGACTTACAGAAGGTAGGTTTAATTTTTTAATAAATTAAATGTGGAATTAACTAATCTTTTCAATTAAAAAATAGAAAATACCATAACTTTTTTTTTCTGAATACAAAGAAAAAATTCGGAGATCACATCTCAAGAAAATGACTTTGCTGGAGTGCAGGGTAACGAGCGTGCTGACTTTCTTGCAAACAATGCACTGACTCAAGTGAGCAGAAGTATGGATAGAGCTGATATCATCAATGCGTAAACACTAAATTATGTGACATGGTTAAGTTTGGACATGCCAGGCAGTGTCGTTTGTGGTGTAGAACACAAATTGTGGCCTTTTATTTACTTGGGTGGCTTCCTATGTCCTACCACTGCGATACCGCTAGATGATGTACCAGATTTCATAAATTACATTTGTTGGTCTTATTCATGTGGAAATCTGATGTATAGTAATCAACTTCTCACGAGTGTGGTGAGCAAATGGACTTTGGATGGCTGCTGCAGCGGAGGACAGCACGAATGGGAATGACCAATGTGCCATGACGTCGATATGTGACCTGGAACAAAGATAAATGTAATTCTGCAAATTGACGCTTCAGTTATATGAGGACTATCACCATAGCACTCCAGACATGTCCATAGGTGCTCCGATCTCCCCTTAGCAAATCCGGCAGAGGTTTGGTGGCAAACTACTGATGCATACATGTAAATCATGTCTCCATCATTAGTTCATTAATGAAGACTTTGACTTCTGCATTCACCTCCATGGGATTCTTTTCTCCCCATCCTTTGTCAAGTTTGATGATGGTAAAAAAATATGCTATTCCCGAATGTTCTAGGTACGGTATATATTCCACCCCAGTGTCAATATTTGTGAGACATGGTGCAGAGCACCTCGTGGAGTGAGTGATTCTATTTTAGCACTTTGATAGAACACAAGGGTTTGGGCTGGCGCACCACAAATCAGGAAAGTAATTGGCTCTCCTACCTCTATATCCTTTCTGAAAAGGCTGTCAGATATTTTCATTTTTAGCTGCCATAACAAATGTTGATCATAGCCTTGTTTGAAGGTTTGTACAAAGTACCCATGTACATGGTAGGTCATATTAGTTTTCCTACTAGAACCTAAGAGAACTCAGAGGTTAATTTAATAAATGAATGCTTGTTTCTCTAATGTGCACATTAAAACAAAATATCCCCATTATCTCAACTACTTTATTTATATTTCTTCCATAGGATGTTCTTTCAGGAAGAAGCAGCACTAACCAGTGAAAGTTTGAGCATGTATGGTGGTAGCAGCTGCTACAGCTGTAACCTTTGACAGTGTGAGAGTCGCCTGTACATTGGAGCATGGTTCTTGTTTATTTTCCTGAGAAACTCTTACCAGTGTCTGCAGGCTAGAATACATTGTTAGGTCAAGGAAAACACAGTTTGTGTTTGAGGGATATTTTTACAGAAACAAACTTAGCTTTTCAAGAGACAACATCTGGAACGAAAATGAATAATTTAGCACAGGAATATGATTGCTGAGAAAGCTAGTTGGTCTGTGGTGCTTCTGATAAAGCATTCAAGTTGATTGTACATCAGGGATAAGAAAACTGTTGGTGATGTTAAATGTTTTCATGACTGTTTAACACACATGTAGTTGTGTATTTGTCAGGAGTTTTTGGGAGAATAAATAAACATGTTTATGACATTATTTTTGCCTTCTTTAGACTTTGTATAGTGTTGAAAATTGTCTCCATTATTTTATGTTTGTTACATATGTTCATTAATTAAATTGTATTTACATTTCATCATCATCATCAAATAGCTTGTCCTGGGCAGAACTTTGCCACTACAACAGTCCTCCGAATTTCTCTCTCATAGGCCAGATGTCCTGCCTCTGCAGCTGTTATGTTCAAACCATCAGTTACATCCTGAATCTTCTCCATGGTCTTCTTCTCTTTACCGGTATGCATCCTTTCATGATAGTCTTCCCCAGCCCTTCATGTCTTTTTATATGTCCAAAATATCTCAATTTTCTCTTTCTTATTTACATTACAAGCAACTAATATTTTACAAACTGAAAACCCTACTAAAGTACCACACGTCTTTGTGCTGGGATCCGAAAGGAATTAAAGAACGGTGCCACTGCGACCTACAAGGTGTGTTGTAAGAGGTGACTCATGTAGGACCTAGGGAAGCTACTCTAGTAAATAAAAAGCATTCCAGAAATCTGATGTGCTGGTCTACCTGTTGGTACACAACATAGAGTAGTTAACAAGTGGTCGATATGCAGCGTTCAAAGAAGTACCACATCTGGAGTTGTACTACAGCCTAGTATCAGAACTGATTGGTCAGAGGTGACTCATGCCATACTCTACAAGATGACACAATGTGTATAAGCCACAAAATGTTTTATCAGTTTAGGCCCATGGAAAAGAAGATAATTGAAATTAGGGAGTAAGATGCTAAATGGGTTGTCATAGCAAGTGCACCAGAGCTGACCAAGACCCTACTCTCCCTCGCATGTGTTCGTGTGATTTTTTTTTTTGATCCAGAAGCACTTGAGCCTTCGGCTCGGTGCCACGAACACCGTAAATATGGGGAATCTGTGGCTTTTTCTGCCATACTGAATTGAACCTGCACAAAAGAGGGATAGTTCGTTATGATAAAAACCTGCATCACTGCTGGCCCCTAAAAATGCAGTACAGAAAATAGATGTGTTAGGACAAAAGGTGGAGTTATCATGACACAACAAATGCAAGAATTAATAAACATATATTTACAGAAGAATGCTGGAAATTACATGGACAGTGGAAGAAAACAAATATGCACACAAAGAAACCTTATCTAAGACTATCAAGGTTCTTCGGGTATATAATGTAAAGTGACAACATGTGACAGAAGAGAACAAATAGATCTATCCAGAAAGAACTCAAAATCAAAGAAAACTGGCTGATGCTACAAATAAGAAAGAGAAAATTGAGATATTTTGACATATAAAAAGACATGAAGGGCTGGAGAAGACCATCATGGAAGGAGGCATACCGACAAAGAGAAGAAGACCACGGAGAAGATGGATTCAGGATGTAACTGATGGTTTGAACATGGCAGAGGCAGGACATCTGGTCTATGAGAGAGAGAAATTCTGGAGGACTTGGGGTGGCAAAGTTCTGCTCAGAACAAGCTATTTGATGATGATATGTAAAATTCGGGGAGGAGAGATCGTGGAAGACAGAGATGTTGGCTGGTCTGACATCGTGGATTGACGACAGAGCTGACTACCTGCACCAAGGAGAGAGAGTTGTGGAGAGACATGATTCGCCTAGTGACACTTGATTGATTGATATATTATTTTCAAATTTAGAAAATTTCCTCTGGCTTTGGGGAAATTTTGTATGTGATCTGAGCCTAAGAGTGATTGTACGCTGTGTCAGTTATGCGACTACAAGTAGACCAGCACATCCAATTTCTTCACTGCTTTTTATTTACTAGGGTAGCATCCCTAGAGCCTACATCAGTCGTCTCTTATGACATGCATTGTAGGTCGCAGTGGTACTATTCTTTACTTCCTTGTGGGCCCCGGCACCACACAGGCGGCTTAGGGGAAATAATTTTGTAGATAACCAGTTTGTTTTAGTGTAGTGGTCGGATCATCATCACTGTACATCGAATCAATTAGCCTGTAAGTGTTTTGATCTTCTCTTCAGTATGTCTCAACATGTGGCAACTAACAACACAGATTCTTTGTTGGTTTACTATTCTTTATCTACTAGCATAGTGCTCTTGTCTAGCTACACCACATTTGTCTTGTAATTCTTGCAGTCTGGCTGGGACTGTAGATTCACAACAATTACTGAGTCATTTACACATCCTCTTTTCCTATGGGAATTCAGAATATCAGCCTGGTCTATTGCTCACCAGATTTCTACAGCAGCCATATCTGCAACTCTGTTGGCATGTTCATTTTCCCATACACCTGCATGCCCTGGAACAAAAATAAAACTGATTTATTTCAGTCTAGATAAACTCCAGCGTGCGCATGGTTGGACTATTGGTTTCCTGATCCTTTACTTGGGGATATTCTTCAAACACTCCATATCGACCACTTGTTAACCACTCTGTGATTTGTATGTGATCCAAGTCAAAGAGATTGTACGTCCAATAGTAGACAAGCACATCCAATTTCTGTGGCCCTTTTATTTACTTGGGTGGCTTCCTATGTCCCTACCACACTGCGATCACCGCTTAGACTGATGTACCAGATTTCTCCATAAATTAAATTTTTTTGTCTTATTCATGTGGAAATCTGATTCATGCAGCCTTAGCATGGGTATGTTTCGTCACATCTTTAGCACCATTTGGAGCTCTTGTGTTTATCCTTCGCAATGTGTTCGGTTGTAGCCAGCGTTACTGGTTCGCTATCCGTCAGCCTTGGGCTGTCCCCAGCCAACCTGCAAGGCAGCAGGTTACTCTCCTCTTGCAGGTTGCAAAAACAAACGGGCAGACGTGGGGATATAAATTGCAAGTACCTCAACGCTAGAGATATTGATAACGGAAGAAAAAAATCAGGTACCATATTACACGCCCTGACTATGACTGAATTCATAGAGGATCAATGAAGAATCATGAGTTGAAAGAACACAAATTGTGGAACTATTGAAGTATTCAGAATAAACATTAAAAAACCATTTTGATGTGCAGCACTTGCTGAAAGTGGTGTCTGTACAGTGTACAATGAAATAGGTCTTCTGTTAACCATAACATTTCTTTCATTCTTGCATATCTTCCAGCAATCATACATTTATCACAAAGTTTGGCATACAACAAAACACAGGGTGTTTGGCAATATTTCATTTAATAAAACAAAAGACATCTAAATTGAAATGTAAAATACAAAGACAGCAAATAAATAATAATTCTTGCAACTGTATCAGGTATTCCAACTACCAGATGCCATTCTTTTGTCTTCAGTTATTCTTTTAATATTTTCTCAGACAACTTATCTGGCTGATCTCTTTTCTTTGTTGGTTCTGGTTCTCTTCCTATGCAGATTCCAGGACAGGACATGTTTTTGTATCAACAGCCACACCAAGTGGTTACCGGGCCCAAATTTGGGGTGTAAAGAATAGAACCACTGTTACCTGCCACACGTGTCGATAGAGGGACTAAGGAGGTTTGGCTGAAATCGGATGCACATGTCCTAAACGTGTAGAAGTCTATGCGTTTAGGGGCCTACCAAAACAATGTGCAACGTATACACGTTCTTGGCAAAGATCAAACATATCACAGAGTGTGATTAAAATTGGTCGTAAAGAACGAACGCGAAGAAGAAGTATCAACAGCCGACCTTTATGTGTTGTTTGATTGGACCATCTTCATTGCATTTTGGTGAATAATAAACCCGTGTTCTCTTCTGATCTTATCCTTATATAGGAAGATCTCAGCAACAGTCTGCAAACTCCAAAACACCAGCTTCTTCTAACGCTCCATATCCACCACTTGTTAACCACTCTTTGTAATTTGTATGGATCTAAGCCTAAGAGCAATTGTATCTGTGCCAATTATGCGCCTATAAGTAGGCCAGTACATCCGATTTCTGTGACACTGTTTATTTACTAAGGTAGCTTCCCTAGGACCCTACCTTAGTCACCTCTTACAACATGCCTTGTAGGTTGCAGTGTTCCTATTCTTTGCAGGACGTTTCCATCAATCACAGTAAACAAGTCGTTCATTTTATAGGCACCACTTATATGTTAAGTAGTTTGCCATTGCTTTATTAAAGATAATAAAAAAAAATTAAGATCTTACAAAAAGTGAAATTTGCCTAGGCAGCTGCTTTACAGAATACTCTTATTTTTAATGTTCTATCCAATAACCATCGTTTCCTAATCTCTCATTCCACTGATGTTTATCTGGTTCAAAAACAAGAAAGCAGGCAGTGACGGCTCGTCATTACAGGCCAGTGGGACCGGGCCCCACCAAAAGTAATGTGTAACGTGTATTTATTATTTAATAAATTAAAATATACCCAAAACCATGATTTTTCTGAAAATGTGTGTCTGGCCCCACCAACAAAGAGGATCACGCGCCGCCACTTAAAGCAGGTATGGAAATTTATCTCAAGTAAACAAAATAAAGTGTAAACTGAGGTACATTTATTAACCAATTGTGACCAATAAGCATAATAAAGAATGACAGATTTACAAAAGACAGCAACAAAGTAGCTGATTAAAATGTTATTATCATACATGTACAATTCACGAATCATGTCATACATGCTCGCTAATGTGATAATGGCTATTCACAAATTGAGTACTATTAGTTGTGATGTTCACTTTTCTCATTGACATAATGTTAAGATGTCAAATTTTTTTCCCATTTTGAGTCATCCATAGGTTTTACAGTTTGCTCTAAACCTCACATCCAAAATTATTTTGTTCGTTTGTTGTTGATAACGATATATCTCTATCGACTTCTTCAGCACATACCAGTAGTCGTTTTAGCAGTTCATGTGATTCTCAGTATACTTCTGTCAAACCATATCTAACATTTTATTTATATATCTTCTTCTTCTGGCTTCTCACTAGATTGGGATTTCGGATTCTCTAATAAAGACAGTCGTCTGCCTCAGATTATCAGCCACGCCATACAGTTTGTCTTCTCCGCTCTCACTAGATTGGGATTTCGGATTCTCTAATAAAGACAGTCGTCTGCCTCAGATTGTCAGCCACGCCATACAGTTTGTCTTGGATGCTGGTGTAAGTGGGCCACCTCTTTGTCCCCAAGTCTGCATACTGGGGACAGTTCTGTAGGATATAATTCCTATGATTTCTGCTTCCCCGTTTATGCCGACCTCTTCCTGCAGTAAGTTTTGGCCACCCTCGCGATGGTAGGTTTGACATTCTTGCTACATGGCTAAATCTCCGAGGCAGTTGGCGACCGTAGAATCCGTTATCCCATTCCTCATTGTGAGGGGTAGGTGCATCCGTTTTCTGCAAGCATTTGTTTTGGGTTAGCATTTCAGCAAAGCCTCCTCAGTCGCCTCTTACGTTATGCGTGGCAGGTAGCAGTGGTTCTATTCTTTACACCTCAAATTTGGACCCCGGTAACCACTCGGGCGATTTATTAATAAAAAGTGTTAAATAAATGGTACAGACACGTAGCCACATTTGCCATATATAAAGAATAGCTAAATATAAAATAACTCCACACAAAAATCTTTGAACCAAACAAAGATTGCACACTCAAAAAAAAAAAAATGTTCAGTAATTGCACTTGATAAAGTCAGTATTATAACGGTATATCGTTTCTAATAATAAAAAAAATATTATTTATGATTCAAACATTGTTATACATCAACTTCAAACAACAATTTGTAAAGGAATGTTCTTGTGTACACTTGCATACTTTTAACACTAAATGTCATTACAAAAATAGTGTTAGACTCATGGAGGTACATATGTTAAGACGGGGGAGGGGGTGCAAGTGCATCATCACTCTTACTGGAAAATAATTTGTTGATAAAAGTTTTATGTGAATCTGGTCTTCTTTATTTCTGTGTCCCTCCACCCGTCGATGCCCATGGTTAAACCACAGCCAGGCTCTAGCATAGAACCTGGCTGTGGTTAAACAGTGTTTATCTCTGACCAATGATGCGGGATTTAGTCAACATTACCATTCATTCATCGCCGTTTCTCGTGAAGCATAGGGCCTTAACAGCTGTTCTCCCCTTTCCTGGTCTCTGGTCGTGTTATTTATGGCTTCCTTGGAACGTCCAGTATCTTGAAGTTCCTAATGAAGACTCTCCAGGTCTGTTAGGAAGCTCTTTTTTTATTTTCGGTTTCACTTAAGTGCCTGCGTAGTGACTAGGCTGTGTCTTCAGCAGGGTACTGGGGTATGCTCTAACCACAGCAACGTTTTCTTTCTGACCTGTTCTAATCCCCATGTTGGTGTTTGCTACGCTGTCAATACCATCTCAGTCTGAGAATACGCGGAAAACATTTGTTCATAAAGGTCCCAAATATAATAGCTATGCCAATATTTTCCCTTCATCTTTTATGACATCCACATTCTCACTCTATACGGTAACAGGTAGGATGGTTTGTTTGTTATGTAGGGGATTAAAGCTTATTTAAGCCGAGGCACTCTTTTTTCAACCTAAGTCGAACCTTTTATTGGTTATATCAGAGTGTGTATGCCAACAAACATGAACAATAAGAATTAGATGGTATGTTATTACATCATATTTATACAAGCAGTATAACACTCAAGTATTTTATAATTATCCCCCTTCTCAGAATTATTACCATGGTTACAGGTATGCCATGTTAATAAACACAACATGGACGCTTTCTATGTTGTTATGACGAACATTATTGAAGGAAAGTAATATATACTCATTTAGGGGAGCAAGGACTGTTATAGGCCTCATCTAAATAATGAGAAATGCCTGCAGTCAAGTCAACCGTACCTTCACGTGGTGCTCCCCGTTTAAACTAACACGGCTCTGACAAAAGCGAGTCCCCAGCGCTATAACTGGGCCCCCAATGCCGGAATGGGTAAAATACCAGGCTATGGCTGGGGTAAGCCAGACAAAAACCCTGGGGAGTGTGATCCCCGATAGGTGAAGCGGATGCTTGACCCACCTGTGTGTGGACAAGTCCAGACCCCCACCAAGATCACACCCAGGGAGCTCACCTTGGTTAAAAAAAAAAGCGGAGAAGGTAACTCCTAAAAACCTCTGATGCCTGGCAGGCAGTGTTGGGAAGAGCCAGGACATGGATAGGAAGACTCCATAACTTTCCCCACTGAAGACGGACATGTCAGCCAGAATGGCGTGGGCACCCAGAAATGGAAAAGACATCAACGCACAATACGGTTAGTGAGTATGCTCAGATATTTACTTAGATATGGGGTTGCTCCTGTGGATGCTGCCAGGCGGAGCAGCGCCGGATCCCAAGCCTCGAAGGGATCCACCCCAAGCTACTGACAGTAGCTCTGCGCATCGAAGAACCAGGATTAAGCAGAGTAATGCCACTGGTCAAAACAAGAACAACACACTAAAGATCATGCAATGGAATGCAGAAGGCGTTGCCAGAAAGAAACTTGAACTGCAAAAATTCCTACATGAACAACAGATCGACATCATATGCATACAGGAAACACATCTAAATAAAAACTGCCGCTTCTACATCAGAGGCTATGAGACATACAGACTGGATAGAGACGGACACAAGGGAGGCATCATCACACTAGTCAAAAACAACATCGCAGCCTCAGAAACCTCCAGAAGTACAGGTGAAGCCGAACACCTAACAGTCAAAATACATGTCCTCCCAGAACCAATACATGTTACAAACTACTACTGCCCAAACAATAAGAAATTAGAACTAGAGAGCATACATACAGCTGAGAAGAACCAAATAATCCTAGGCGACTTTAACAGCCACTCCCCAGCTGGGGATATGCTACTATGGACTCAAGAGGAGATGAAGTAGAGGAATGGATGATGGAAAACCTACTCATACTCATAAACAAACCTGATTCAGAGCCAACTTTCTACTCAAGAGTATGGAGAACACAAAGCACACCCGATCTGGCAATAGCCACAGAAGACATCCAGAGATGTGCAGAAAGAGAGGTGATGAAACAACTAGGAGGAAGCGACCACAAACCAATCATTATTACTGTAGGAAAGCTCAAGTCACCAGAAAACAGGAAAAAAATAGCCAGCTGGAACTACAAAAGGCAAACTGGAACCTGTACAGAAACCTAACTGAAGGTAAACTGACAGAAACCCACACAACAAACAACATCCAGAAAAACATTACAACTCTCACAAGCATCATACTAAAAGCAGCACAAAAATCAATCCCCAGAGGAAGAAGAAAACACTACGAACCCTTCTGGACCAACGAACTACAACAATCACATGAAAAAGCCACAGCAGCACGAACAAAAATGGAACAAGACCCATCTGACACAAATGTCACAGAACACAACAAACACCAAGCCATATACAGAAAAGAAAAACTCACATGCATTAGAAAAAGTTGGCAGGAAAAACAGCAACACTAAACATGGAAAAAGACAGCACAAAACTATGGCAGCTTGTAAAGAGCCTAAATGAAGAAAACACCACCAGCCATGCCTGCACAGTCATAGAAGATGGAGGAAAACCTACACTGGCAAAATAGCTGCAAACATTCTTGCGGATGGCTTTGCAAAAGAAAGCAACATACACATGTCCAAAATCAAAGTCAGGGAAACAAAAAAGAACTAAAAAAAATAAACAAACAACTTGCAGACAAACAAGACACAATGAACAAACCTTTTTCTCTCAAAGAACTGGACAGCGCAATAAAAAACTAAAGAAAAAAAGGCACCAGGACCAGATGGGGTGACAAACGAAATGATAATAAACCTAGGAACAGGTGGCAGACAACACCTCCTGGACCTGTTAAACCAATCTTGGATGCAAGGAGTATATCCAAAGGAATGGAAGGAGGCGGAAATAATCCCTATAGCAAAAAAGGCAAGCCCAAGGAAAACAAAGAAAGCTACCGTCCCATAAGCCTCCTCAGCTGCCTTGGGAAAACAATGGAGCGGCTCGTAAACAACAGGCTGCTTAACTTTCTAGAGGAAAAGAAAATACTAGATGACTGCCAATCAGGTTTCAGAAAACACAGAAGCACAGATGACCAAACCACCTATCTTGCCCAAGAAATTGAAGATGCCTTCCAGAACAAACACAAGCTGCTGGCCACCTTCTTCGACCTGACTAAAGCCTTCGACAAAGTCTGGAAAAAGGACTCCTGCTAAAACTAGCACAAAGCGGGATCAAAGGTCACATGTACACATGGATCAGAGATTTCCTACACAGACGATGTGCAAGAGTCAAACTGGAAGGACACAGAAGCAAGCTGGTCAGACTAGAAGATGGGGTTCCACAGGGAAGTGCAATATCCCCTACACTCTTCATCCTCTTTATCAATGATCTCCCCAAACAATTTACATCTAACATTCACAAGGCACTCCATGCAGACGACTTGGCCATATGGACCCAAACAGAATACATAGGAACTGCCAAGATCAGAATGCAAGGAGCCATAAATGCAGTAAAGAAATGGGCAGACACTTGGGGGTCACAATAAACCAAAACAAGACAGTGTCAACACTATTCTCACTCTCTACAAAACCTGAACAAGTCGACTTATACCTGGACAACAAATCACTACCAAAGGAGGACAATCCTACCTATCTAGGAATAAAATTTGACAAAAGACTCACATGGGGTCCCCACATAGAAGAAACACAAAGGAAAGCCACAATAAGATTAAGACTCATGAAAAAACTAGCAGGAACCCACTGGGCGCAGATGCAAACACTACACGCCAAATATACACAGGATATGTACGTCCAAAACTGGAGTATGGCACAGGAGCCTACACAACCACAGCACAAGCAAATCTACACAAGCTAGATAAAATACAGAACACAGGCCTCAGAATCATCACCGGAGGTCTGAGAAGTACACAAATCAAAGATCTAGAAGCAACTGCTGGCATTGAGAGCCTGGGACGACGCAGGGAACAAAAATACTCACACTATCAGAAAAGTTCAAACGCACAGAAAATAACCCCATGCACCAAACAATCAACGAACCAACCAAAACCGCATAAAAAGACACAGCTTCCATCACTTGTCAAAATCACTCTCTGCACAAAACATGGACATCCTCTCAAAAGACCCAGCAACCTGGGAAATGATAGTACCATTCAACAACACAGACCTACAGCCCAACTTCACAGTGATAACAACAATTCCAAATGTAGACAAAAGGGTGAAGAAACAGGTCCCATCTTGAGAGCAAAGACACTGAGAACACATTGACACCTCATACCCCCATCCCGAGTGGACCCATATATATACACAGACGGATCATCAGACACGACAGCGAGGAAAGGAGGGGCCGGAACCATCATCATACTCCAAGATGGCACTACACTAACAAATTCAAGTGCCACTGGAGAACTATCAACAAATTTTAGAGCCGAACAACAGGCAATTGTGGATGCCTCAAAATACTGCAGCAAAGAAACATCCAAAACAACAAACTTGTCTTCCTTTGCGACTGCTTGTCAGTCCTGCAGGCCACACAAAGGGAACCACAAGATAACATGGAAAGAGAGCTGACACTACAGCTAAACAAGCTCTCAGAACACAACAAAATTATTCTTCAGTGGATACCAGCCCACTGTGGCGTTCCAGGAAATGAGAGAGCAGACATGCTGGCTAAGGAGGGAACAAAACTTACACAACAGAAACACCCAGTATCACTAACAGAAATCAAGACACATATCAAAAGAAAGTACAAAGAGGTATGGAGGCAACAAACCCACAGCAAACACCCACAAGATCCCATCAGCAGACTAAACAGAAAACAGCACACAACAATCTTTCGACTAAGAACAGGTCACTGCAGGCTCAACCGCCACATGCACAGAATAAAGCCTGCTCAGACTGCACAGTGTGCATGCCAGACAGAGACACAGACTCCAGAGCACATCCTGCAGTCATGTCCATCATCATACACCAACGAAATGAAACATGGCCTCATGAACAAAGCATACAGACCAAGCTATGGGAACTCTCGAAGAACTCCAACTGACATGCAGCTTCATAGAGGCAACCCATCTCATGATTTAGACGAGCATACGAAACCGAACGCAAAGAAGAAGAAGAAGAAGATACTCATTTAATTTTTACACATGATGTGTACATTAGTAAATTATATAAATATGTAAATTCAAGCATGAAAAAGTTAAACTGAATTGCAATAGGTGAAGCAAAACATTCAGTGCATGCACAAAATAATAATCAACGGAAAAAAACAGTTGAACAAATAATTCATTTTTTTGACAACACCTAGGATTTGTACACAGGGGAAGACATAATGACGTTGATTTGAAGTAAACTGGCATGCTTTTTTACAAGTACCAGTCACAAAGCCCCAAGTATTGCTAAAATACATATGAGTAACGGATACAATATGAATATTTTTTTACGACAGCACATTGGTATATTTTTATTATGTATCAATTAATGTTACGTGTAAGTACTATTTCAGTTAATTTTAAGTAAATATTAGTCAACATTGAAACACATAGCAGATTTGGTCAACATTTTTGTTGTTATGCTAGCAATTTTGAGATTGGAATTTGTTATTCATCTTCTAATTTCGATATGAAATAGCCTTTTATTTTTCTATCTTATACGTCTCTTGTTGTCTAATTTGTAACTTTCAAGATGTCCTGGCGTCGCAGTTATTTTAAAAATCAGTCTCTCGTTGTTATGTAAGTATTATGTTATTACATAATTTGTTAATACGAAATTTATGATTTGAAATCAGGTTATATGCCATCTTCACATCTCAAACTGATTGTTTATTTTTGTTGTTCATCTCTTAATATTTATTTTACCTCTTGCCCTTTGTACTTTCTTTCTATAATTGTCTTAAACAGATTGGACTGTGATGCTATGCCTTGAGCTGTGCCATTATTGTTTGAACTGTGCCACTATGGCTGAGCTGTGCCAGTATACGAACTGTGCCACTATGGTTTGAACTATACTTCTATGTTTTGAGCTGTACCACTATGGTTTGGACTGTATAACTATGGCTTGGACTATACCACTATGACTTGGATTTGGCAGAATATACCTCACTGGCTTCAACTGTACCACCATGGTTTGAACTTGCAAGAATATACCACTATGAAAGAATTGAAATACTTAGAAAACATATTCATGGAAGACTATATAGAGATAGAGGCTAGAGTGCTAAAAGCAAATGCTGTAACCTACCAGCTAGCCCCATTGTTAAGGCACCCAAAAATTTCACTGACAGCTAACCAACAGATGATAAACAGCATTTTCATACCTACTTTGTGTTACCAGAGCCAAACATGGATAATGAACAAAACGCAGTCACAAAAAATAACTACATGTGAAATGTGGTGCCTGCTAAAAGTTACCAACAACACAAGAAAAGACAGTCACCAACAACACTAGAAAAGACAATCACCAACATCAACATAAGAAAGAAAGTTGGCACAGAACCTTGCTTGAATTACAAAGAATGAAATGGTTTGGTCACTTAATAAGAATGCATACAAACTCCACAGTATACAGAGTCTTCTACTACAGAACATCAGGGAAGAAGGGAAGAGGAAGACTATGAGAAAGATGGTTAGATTGCATAGCAGAATCCTGTGAAAGAGCAAAAATAACAATCACCCAAGCCACCAGAACAGCGCAAGACAAAAACAGAAAACCACGACACTGGGCAACAACCTGGTAGTAGTGTGACCACAAAAGAAGAAGAAGATACCACTATAACTTGGATTTGAAACAATGTACCACTATGATAAGAGACAAGAAAAGATCTAATATATCGACTGTTGATGTTTAGGTAGCATCTAATATGATCTGAATTATCTCTTCATTCCTAATTTTCTCTTTTAGTTTGTTTTTTATCCATAAAATGTGGCTTATGATCTTGCACTTAGGTTAGTAAAGAGAAGTTTTGAATCGTTATACTTTTGAAAAAAATACAAACAGACTTTACGCTAATTCTCATGACGAACTAAAGAATGATATCAGAATAAGGAAATGGTAGAGAGTAGCATTTTATAAACTAGAAATAAGTATTATTGTCAGCAATATTGCTGACAAAAAAGAACAATATCGGACTCATTTTGATTGAGCGAGTTGCCTGAGTTAAAGAGCGGAATGAAAAATTACTTGCAGGCCCTATGTAACGTATAACGGTATCAGAAAAAAATAAAATAAATATATATATATATATATATATATATATATATATATATATATATATATATATATATATATATATATATATATATATACACACATACATACATATATCAGCAATGTAGTTTTTGTCTTCACCTTACTTGTAACCTTTAGTAATGAGATATGTAAATCCACTTATTAAACATATAGTATATAGCAAATATGTATACACAAAGCAATAATGAAGTCAGTGGTTTGAGTATTTGGTTCAGGTACATACAACTAAGCAGTATACATCACAATATAACTATTTAAACATTAAACATACAGGATTATAGAAATAAATTAATGAGCTCAGAAGAAAAATGTTAACTTATTCTTGACTTCGGATTTGTTTTGTTATCCCTTACATTAAATTGAGAAGAGAAAAAAAAACATCCTATAAGACCTGCAATACAAGGAGCATCGGCTCATAAATAACATCATGTCCTGGAAGGTGAAATATTTTGGCCATGTTAAACGTTACAGTGGTTTGGTAAGTGAAGGCAAGGTTCCTGGAGTATGAGGCAGGTGGCAGACGAAGACGAAGGTGGCAGCAGGACATCAAAGAAACCTTTAACATGTGGCTGGAGGAGGTTCGAGAACTTGCTAGAAACTGAGTTTTTCAGATGGGCTATGATAAAGTGATGTTCCGCAAGAGACATACAACTACTTGAATCTCTTCAATAAATTTCAGCCGGTGCTATGGAGTTCATGCACTATCGCACCTGATCCTCCAGCAGATCGAGCAAGGAAATATGCATACAAACCATCAGTATGATACCCTTTGATACCTGTTGGGGAAGACTCAGCACCTATGTGTCTGCCCAAAGTGCCGTGACACCAGTTCAATAACTAATAATCAGTTTTTAAAAATTACTTCAAACCGATGTAGAGGTTGAGGATGTTGTATGTCAGTGGTATTCAACTGGTTTTCCTAAGCTGAAATTTAGATGTAATTGCCCCATGATTGCTCAACAAACTCATGTTCTCAATACAAACCACACAGTTCAAAAAAGTTGTTCACAAATGAACATCACTGCCCTATGCTTTACATGTGTGAAAAAGGAATGAGAGACACTGAACTGCCTGATTAAAATTGGTTTTGAACTGACAAGCAAGCGATGCTAAACCAACATCGTTTGGGTACATGGAGTATTGAGATAGCTGCTGCATTGGAGAGCAGGGATTTTGCGCAGTGTGCGAGAATGTCGATTGAGAGAGAACTGGTTGGGACATACATTAAGAGTGCAGAAGTCTAGGCACTCATGTGGCCCTGGAATAAAATCCGGGCGGAAAGAGGCAGAGGGAACTCTAGGCTGATATGGAGATGTAGACAATAGACAGATCTGGTTGAAGGAAGTTCATTGATCCCTTATACTTCAAAGGAAAGTTAAGAAAAGAAGAAGATATATATTATATTTCTCATGGTTTTATTTCCATGTAAATATTGTTAGTATTGCACAGAGATTTTTCTATACAGAATGATATCCTTTTAGAAGATATATAACAATTTGTTATTAATGTTCATGGCCGTGAACAAACAATTTAATTGCACGTTTTATGAGGATAAAATAACAGCAAAAATTGATCAAAGAAATTACATTGGCAGGAAAAGTGATATGTGCAAATTATACATAAAATCAGTGGCGGCTCGACATTAAGGGCCAGTGGGGTTGGGTCCCACAAAAATAATGTATAACTTGTATTTATTATTTTATAAATTAAAATATAGCAACCAAAAACCATGATTTATCCGGAAAAAATGTATGGCCCCACCAACAAAAATGATCACGAGCCGCCACTGCATAAAATATAATCTGAGCAGATTGTGATGTTCATTGTGAGTATTAAATATGGAATAAAGGAACACCACCAATGTCAGTTCAGGTTAAACATACATGGTAAACTGAGCTGCTATAGTGTAGTAGCTAGTGTACTTGCTTTGTAAGCGTTATATAAAGCTGAAGGATTGACTTAATTGTACCGAGGTTTGATTCTATATAGCTCGGTTCATCTCCACAGAAGTGGCACACCACCTGCCATGAGTATCGGACAAAGTGAATGTGTCTTGCTCAAAGTTAATGTGCATGGCTCAACTTGAATGCCTATTGCTCACAGTGAATGTGTTTTGCTCAAAGTTAATGTGCATTGCTCGACTTGAATGCCTATTGCTCACAGTGAATGTGTCTCACTGAAAGGTTCAGATATTGTAGCCTCGCTGTAGACTATGACACCAAATAACAAATACCATTTTCAGGAAGAAGAATGTCCACTATGTTGCCGGGGCTCTCAAGGGGAGCAAAGATAGTAACACTGCGACCTACAAGGCATGTCGTAAGAGGCGATAACGTAGTGGCCTAGGAAAGCTACCATAGTAAACAAAAGGCTTAGTAGAAATCTGATGTGCTGGCCTTCTTGTAGGCGCATAACTGGCACAATGTATAATTGCTCTTAGGCTCGGAGCATATATAAATCACAAAGAGTGGTTAACAAGGGGTCGATGTTCGAAGAAGAAGAATATAGGGACTGAACACTCGTGGATTGCCCAAGTACATCGACAACGATTCTAACCACTATTCTAGTTGTTTGGTAACGCATGCGTTAGATTACCACATTTATGACTTGCAAGTTTTTCTTGTAAACAATGTCCCGACTCAAGCTGGCAGAAGTGTGGACAGAGCCAATGACATCAATGCGGTGCACGCTCGTTTATGTGATATGGGGGAGCCCAAGACACTGAACTGATTGTAAGAATTAAGACGCCCAAGTGGTTACGGGGGCCCAAATTTGGGGTGTAAAGAATAGAACCACTGTTACCTGCCACGCATGTCGTAAGAGGCGACTTAGGAGGTTTGGCTGAGAGCGGATGCACGTGTCCTAAACATGTAGAAGTCTATACGTTTTTGGGGGTTTTTTTTCCGGATCCAGAAGCACGTGAGCTTTCAGCTCTTCGGCTCGGTGCCATGAACATCGTAACCCTTTGGTTCGGTGCCACGAACACCATAAATCTGGGGAACCTGTGGCTTTTCTGCCAGCCCGCAGAATTGAACCCGCACTCACAAAGGGCTAGTCACCCGTAGTCCAACGCGCTACGAACACGCTGGGCAGGCGGGCAGTCTATACGTTTATAGGCCTACCAAACCATTGTGCAACGTATACACGTTCTTGGCAAAGATGAAACATATCACAAAGAGTGTTTAAAATTGGTCGTAAAGAACGAACGCAAAGAAAGAGAAGAATTAAGAGTTAAGTTTGGACATGCTAGGGAGTTTTGTATTCGTGTTAGAGAGAGAAGATATACTAAGCAACTTCTCATGGGTACGGTGAACAAGTGGACGTTGGGATGGCTACTTCAGCGGAGGACGGAGCACGCATGGGAATGCCCAATGTGCCGTGATGTCGATCGCGTAACTTAACATAACATGTGTGCTCTTATGAACACATATACACAACATAAGCCACAATCACAACATCGACATTTCATCTACAGTATATGTACATTCCGTAATACTGTATTGGTAGATTCCACACATTTCTTCAAATGTTCGTATTTTAATTAAACTCACACAATACTGAAAAATACAAAATGGTTTGAATAAGATGCATAATTTAAAAAAAAGACATTGAAAAACAAAGACAGTATGAACAATTTAGTAATATTAAGACAAGTATTGTATATACAGTTATAACGAAGCATTTCAGAACAAGAAATGAATAGGGTGGTGTTAAATAGAGGGCACGAGGAGATAGATTAAGGCTAGAGGGTATGACGAGATAGATTAAGGGTAGAGGGGATGAAGAGATAGATTAAGGGTAGAGGATATGACGAGATAGATTAAGGGTAGAGAGTATGAAGAGATAGATTAGTGTAGATGGGATGAGTAAATAGATTAAAAGTAGAGGGCACGAGGAGATAAAGGTTGCATCCATATAGTTGGGTTGAAAATCTATCAGAAGAAAACAGAAATAATGACTTTTAACATCGCCACCCAGAAGTGGAAGACCTAAGACCGCTCTTCGAAGAACAATCCTACAAGAAAGTAAACTATTGGGGTGTAAAACCATACAAGATCTCCAACTGCTAGCAACGAACCGCATCACATGGAGATTTAAAACCTCTGCCCTATGTGCCGCCTTTGGCTCGAAAGGAACAAACAAACTAACAAACCCAGAAGTACACACAAAAGTAAAAATAAAACAGGAATAAAAGGGTTAGTGTGTGACCACAAGAAGAAGAAGAAGAAGAGGAACATGAGCAAAATTAAACATTGAATTAAGTTTTTGTGCTTATTTACATTATTTGTTAATAAAAACACACAAACGTAATAATAACATTATATCAAATAATAAATTCACCAACGTGAAAGCTCATATTGCCAACTACAACACATGTGTATATTACTTGACACAACACAGACACATATAATAACAAACACAAAAGCCAGTAATACTGTAAATTATTCATAAATAATGCTTAAAGTTTTGGCACAAGTCAATTGTGTGTAAACAAAAATACGTTTAAGTAAAATGAGTAAATACAGGAAGCAGGTGTAAATGAAACTTGTGAACATATACTTTTTTGAGTGTATTTACAGCACTTTGATCTGAAGCACACAGCCAAGTTAATGTAATACTGACAAGCAAATTTTTAAAAAATTGCTTCAAAATAGAAGGGTAGACATAAACATTGTAATAGAATCATACACAAATTTGAATATACAAAAAAAACCTGTCCTTACTGCTTGTAATACCGCTTTTTAGGTCGGTGTAGGACGGGAGGGACATGAGCCTGTGGAATTTAATGGCCGCATGATTAGTACAGTCGCAGCGCAACTGTTCAGGTTAGGATATTTTCTGTATGCCCTCCACAGAAAAAACTAATCGGCCGTACCGTAGAACGAACCTGGGTCTTCTTTAGGCCAGACGTTCCACTAATTTGAAGATAATAAAATTAAAATCATCATTTAGTTGCTTGTCGTGATCAGAAGTGTGCCCGTCTAGCAGTCTTTCTCTCTCTCGCGATCGTTCTTACGGCCAGACGTTCCACTAATTTGAAGATAATAAAATTAAAATCATCATTTAGTTGCTTGTCGTGATCAGAAGTGTGCCTGTCTAGCAGTCTTTCTCTCTCTCGCGATCGTTCTTACGGCCAGACGTTCCACTAATTTGAAGATAATAAAATTAAAATCATCATTTAGTTGCTTGTCGTGATCAGAAGTGTGCCTGTCTAGCAGTCTTTCTCTCTCTCGCGATCGTTCTTACGGCCAGACGTTCCACTAATTTGAAGATAATAAAATTAAAATCATCATTTAGTTGCTTGTCGTGATCAGAAGTGTGCCTGTCTAGCAGTCTTTTCTCTCGCGATCGTTCTTACTCCCGACGTTCCACTAATTTGAAGATAATAAATTAAAATCATCATTTAGTTGCTTGTCTGATCAGAAGTGTGCCTGTCTAGCAGCCCCTCTCTCGCGTCGTTCTTACGGCCGTTTTTATCATTCTATTGTGATATATAAACAGCTAACACCAAGAACGGTGTACGTTCACAACCTTCAGTACCATTTAGCTCTGTGCTTATCCTTCGGTGGTGTGTTCGGTTTCAACCAGCGTTTACTGGGCTTGTTCTCCGTTAGCCTTTTGCTGTCCCCAGTCGAAACCCACAAGGCAGCAATATCTTCTTCTTAGCAGCGACCCGAGACGACCTGCCTCCCAAACCTCCGATACCGCGGTATTCCTCTTCTTGCTTCGCCCGCTATGAATTAAGGCGTAGTCAGGGCTCTTCTGACTGATGTTTGCGTGAAGGCTTGTTTTATTTTATCTGCGTTCTCTGCCATACAGGCGTGCCTTCTACGACTTCAAAGGTAACCGCGATGTTCAAATCCACTGCTTATTTCTCTTCTACTTGCCAATATGCGCCCTTCCATGAATGTTTTCGTTAGCTCTTCCTGTCTTTTTATATGTCCAAAATACTTAATTTGTCTTATTTTTATTTGTTTCAGTTTCAGTTTGGAATATCTTCATTGCACTCCGGACATGTCCATAGGTGCTCCGATCTCCTTCGCAATATCTCCAACAGCGTCCAGCGACTGACCGTACCAGTTCTATTTTGATTGATGAGCCGACTCGTATAATTGTTATATAATTTTTATTTGTATCATCAGCCAGTTTTCTTTAATTTTTTTCCAGTTATTTTTGGATGCATCTATTTGTTTACTACTCTCCCATGTGGTGCCGTGGCGCGCAAGCGAAGCAAAGAATAGTACCACTGCAACCTACATTGCATGTTGTAAGAGGCGATGGCTGTAGGCCTACTGATGCTACCTAGTAAATAAAAGCAGTGCAAAAATAGGATGTGCTGGCCTACTTGTAGGCGCATAACTGGCACAACGTAAAATCGCTCTTAGGCTCAGATCACATACAAATCACAGAGTGGTTAACAAGTGGTCGATATGGAGCGTTCGCAGAAGAACTAGTTCACTACTCTGTCAATGATAGTCTTCTTGGAACGCTCCAAACACTTGTTAACCACTCTTTGAGATTTGTATGTGTTCTGAGCCTAAGAGCGATTTACGTTGTGCCAATTATGCGCCTACAAGTAGGCCAGCACATTCATTTCTGTGACAATTTTTATTTACTAGGGTAGTTCCCTAGGCCCCTACCTCAGTCGCCTCTTACGCCATGCCTTGTAGGTCGCAGTGTTACTATTCTTTGCTCCCTGCGAGCCCGTCAATACATGGGTGGTTATGGCTAATGATGTTAGAGCTAAGCGTTGACGTTTTTACATATAGTCTTGACAAATTGAATGTGATTGACTCAGTTTGAGTGTAAACAGAGAAAGTGGGGATGGAATAGCATAGAAAAATAATAATCTTTCCACATTTATTCACATTGGTCTTTTCTTCTTATCTTCCATCATTTACTTCTTTTAGACGTGTTTGGGGAGGGGGAGAAGGGTGTAGTGATGTTGTGTGTGCTTGTTCTAATGCACTTTGTAAGCTGTTATTCATTTTCTTAATTCTGTTCTTGATGCCGTCGCTCCAACTTTTGTGTGGTGTTCCTCTTCCTCTGTACTTGTTATACTTTTTAACTGTGGTAATCGATACCAGGACATTCTTGTCAGGTGTTCAAACTATTTAAGCTGTTCTGTTATGAATTGCATGACTGGTTTCACATTGAATCTACTTCTGATTTTTTAATATCTAATTTTATCTCTTATTGTTTATCTTCATATCAATATACAACGCTGGTTGAAATCGAAGCCGGGAAGATAAGCACCTGAGCTCTAATAGGTACGAGGGTTGTGCATCTACACCCGTTCTGATGTTTGGCTGTTTATATATCACATAGAATGATAAAGCGCCTAGAACGATCGCGAGAGAGATATCAATATACATTAGTCGTCGGCATTAAGTTAATCATCATTCAGGTGCCGTGCCGGCTGGCGTAGGCGATCGGATCTCAAACTCGTTCGTTGGTGTTTGCTATCAACTCAGATGTTGACGCTCACCGTGCCATGAAGTCATATCCAATTTTCACTCTCGTCTTCTTGCTCGTCTACCTCGATTTTACGGTTGACACATGTGTTCTAACCTCCTCCTCATCAAGCCCGAAAATGATGACTGCCTCTTTCTTATATTGATGATAAACTTTCTCTTACTAGTGAGTTTAATGGTCATTGAAAATTGAGGCATATCTACACAGGACTAGCCATCACAACAGTAAACGGTCATCTCCTTCTCAATGTTATATCACCACTTATACGTTCAGTAGTTTGTCGGTGGGGTCTATTTGAACTTGAGGTCTATTTTATCGTTGTAAAATCAAGGGAACTAATTTGCTTCAAACTTGCGGCTCGTGGTGTTTGAACCAGGTACACTTGGTTGTGATTGGTTCCTACCATAAGCTACAGACGCTCACACAAATGATCTAACAAAACAAAAGTCTTGGTGAGTTCACAACTAATATGTTATTACTTTTTCCTTGTTCATCGTAGCTGTCATAACTAGGAGCTGCATACATTAATGGGTGGTATTCTTACAGAAACTTGCGAGTTGTCTTGTCGTATAAAGATGGGTGGTATTCTTACAGAAACTTGCGAGTTGTCTTGTCGTATAAAGATGGGTGGTATTCTTACAGAAACTTGCGAGTTGTCTTGTCGTATAAAGATGGGTGGTATTCTTACAGAAACTTGCGAGTTGTCTTGTCGTGTACAGATGGGTGGTATTCTTACAGAAACTTGCGAGTTGTCTTGTCGTGTACAGATGGGTGGTATTCTTACAGAAACTTGCGAGTTGTCTTGTCGTGTACAGATGGGTGGTATTCTAACTTTCGAGTTGTCTTGTTGTTTACAGATGGGTGGTATTCTAACTTTCGAGTTGTCTTGTTGTATACAGATGGGTGGTATTCTAACTTGCGAGTTGTCTTGTCGTGTACAGATGGGTGGTATTCTAACTTGCGAGTTGTCTTGTTGTATAAAGATGGGTGGCATTCTCACAGAAACTCGCTATCTAACCTGAAGAAAAGAATAAAAACAAAATAATGAGGTGATATGGTTTGATTCTTTGTAGTTCTATCCATCATCATCATCGGTCTTACGCCCGAGTGGTTACCGGGCCAAATTTTGGGGTGTAAAGAATAGAACCACTGTTACTTGCCACGCATGTCTTAAGAGGCGACTAAGGATGTTTGGCTGAAATCAAATGCACGTGTCCTAAACATGTAGAAGTCTATGCGTTTAGGGGTCTACCAAACCAATGTGCAACGTATACACGTTCTTGGCAAAGATTAAACATATCACAAAGAGTGATTAAAATTGGTCGCAAAGAACGAACGCAAAGAAGAAGAAGATTTTGGTCAGATCAGTTGTTTCCCCTGTTACCATACGATCTGCAAATGTTAAATCAGAGCCAACTATAAACTTAAAGTTAAAGTTAGCTGTGGTTAAACCCACTGCCTTGTGGAGGGGGGAGTTTGGAAGAGCTAAAGGCTAGGGGAGTAAACTCTGATAGAAAATCCCCACTACCTTGTGGGTCAGCACGGTTATGCAGAAGGATAGAGGAGTAAACCTTGACCACAAATCCGGAGGGAGGGACCCTAAGACAGTTGATGGTTATGTGTGTATTCCATTTCATCTTCTGGCATCCCTAGCAAACTCTCCTCGATTCCAAACGTATGGACTTCGTCTTTCCTTTGGATGAAACAGTAGGGTAGAGAGGGAGTAGGTGCAATCGGCTCGTGATAATTTTTGTTGGTGGGGTCAGACACATATTTTCGAAAAACATGGTTTTGGGTTAGGTTATATTTTAATATATAAAATAATATACACATGTTACACATTATTTTATTTTTTGGGGGTGGGGGCTGGTCCACTGGACCCTAATGACGAGCCGCCACTGTGTGTAACCCGTATTATCTATATCAGCTGCCCAGACTCATGGAGAGGACATCTCATCATTGACCCCCTATAAGGACGAAAAAGGCCATATATATACAGCTAAACAGATTGTGGATGAGCATGCATTCACATTTGTAAGTTAATACCTGGCAATTGGTGCACATCCTTGTCCAGCGGCGTGTATGTAATGTGATGGGTAAGGTTGACAACTGTCCAACACTGACAAGTAATGTGGCACTGAAGTTTGTCCCTGACTAGCGCTGCTGGTATAACCTTCTTCTATGGCTGCTCTTAGTCTCTGAAATATCAACTGCTCCCTGTTCAACCTTTCTTTAATGAGGTGATTTCGAGCAATAGGAATTGGGGATGGATGACTGGCCTGCACAAGTTTGCGATCCGTTGCTGGGGATTGGTTAATTGGAGTAGAAGTACAAAGTGGTTGGGTCTCAATATGATGAGGGAGGGATGATAGACCGTGTGGTTGGGAGTTGAGAAGGAAAGGCGGGGCTTGAAAGCCTTTGGTAACGTACAACATCTCCTGATTGGCTTGTCCATGATTCATATTTTGATTATTAATGCTCCTATATCTATTTCCACCAATGGGAACTGTGGATACAAAAGGTTGTCTTGCTGCAGATATATTGTTATTAGGCACATTGGATTCTGAAGGGAATGTTTGTAAGGCATTTGAGTTGGCTGATGAGCTTGGTAGATATTGGGATGATTCTGCGTTATGACTAGAAATACCAACATTATTATTTGTGGAAATAGTAGAAATATGGTTAAAAGTTGATGGAGACTGGATGATATTACTGATAGCTGGAAAAGGATGATTGGAAATTGATGATGGAAGGTTGGAATTTGGTAATAGATGACTGATTTCTTGGTTTCTTTTGGAATTATACGCTGTCTCGCTGTGATTGGGAAACGCGTTAACGTTTTGATGGGGTGAAATATTAGAGGTATGTGGTCTGTGATTCGAGGTAACTGAAAGTGAATCTGCTGTATTGGTTGGACATTCATGCATGCTTTGTCTGAAATGTGCTTTTCTTTGAAGTAGATTTCCGTTGTGTTCTGAATTTGTTTGCTGCAAAGGGGGGACACTATGCAGACTCTGCCTGTATCTGTGATCGCGCTCTCTTATATTTTGCTGACTCTGTGAAGCAGCGCTCCTGTAAGTTGAGCAGTTTACAGACCCAGTGACGTAGGGTGGTGGTGGTTCATCTTCAAAGAAACACTGTGGATAGCTCTCTGCATACCGTCTTGACATGGGGGCGATGTCGGATCTGGTATTTGTATGATGCCTTGAAGAACTAGTCACATTCGTTGACTGTCGAGGCTCACTCTTAGAACTAGATTCCGTCTTTCTTTGGATTTTTTTAGTGCTCTGATTCTCAATGATATGACCAGATTCAGCAACCACTTTCCCGATTTCTAAATGAGTATCACTTTTCTGGTTTCCATCTCTTTGACTTCCTTCATTTCCATTTGCTTGAGCGGTAGCACTAATTTGGCAATCGATTCTTTGATTATTATCTGTATTTTGATTCCCATTTCTGGAACTGATACCAGCATCATGGTTTCTATTTCTTTGAGTGGTATCCATATTCTGGTTCCCAGTTCTTGGATTGGTATCTCTTCTATCCCTTTCAATTGTCTGACTCGTATCATTGTTCTGACTATTAGTTCTTTGACTGGTATCATTGTTCTGACTATTAGTTCTTTGAATGGTATCATTGTTCTGATTATTGACTCTATCATTGTTCTGATCTTCCGTTCTTTGACTGTTACCATTGCTCTGGTTAACAGTTCCTTGATTGGATCCAGTATTACTTATCTGACTTGTATTTTGTTGTGATGTAGCATTAGTAGTTTCTGATCCTCCATTTACTAATGAATTCTCTACTTGACTTGTTCTGTAGCTAGGTGGGGCACCAGCCCTAACAAATGTTGGTTGACTCCCTGTCTGGCACTGTTGACTGTTATTTCCTGCTGTGATATAGTTGTTTAGGATGGCCTCGTGATAAGATGGCGGTCTTTCTGAATCTGAAATAGTAAAAAAAAAAACCACGGCGTAAATAAATGCAGTCTGCATACACTTTGGCTATAATTTGATTGATTGATAGGACCATCATTATTGCACTTCGGTGAGTAACCATATGTGCTCCGATCTCTTTCTTACACAGGAAGATCTCATATGCAGTGCACGAACTACGTAGCACCGGCGAGGGTCTCTGATGTAATTTTGAAGATGGTAAAGATATTTTTGTAGGAATTTTATTTTTAACCTTTTCTAATAAATTTTGCCCAGGCAGCGGTTTTCCAGCCTGCTCTTCTCGATTTTGAACTGACAATTGTTCTTTTACGTGCTCAAATTGAACACGGAACCTACGTTTTATCGTCCGTCTCCGATAGGACTAGGAACTTGATATCACCTACAATGAAATCAGGGATCTCTGGAAAAATATCCAGATGGCTCCACGATGGAGTGAACCTGGTACATTTGGCACTAGAGACGAACACCTAACCTCTCTACCCCAGAGACTCCTGTTTTTGGAGATATATTTTAAATAAAGGGAGGAAAGCAATCACTAGCATTGACAAAACTAAAGCCAGTCTTTTTTCTTTTGTTATAGCCCATTGTTAGGCTCTTCTATTTTTGTCTTCCACTTCTCGGGTGGCTTAAATACGATAAGCCAACTGACAAACCATAACAAAATCCCATCACCAACCTTCAAACTCAAAACCATAAAACCCAAAATCCAATTCACCCCTGAACCTCCCTCACAAACCATCACAAACCATCACAAACCATACACAACCATCACAAACCTTCAACTACAACCATAAAAACCTAAACCATCACAAACATAACCATCACAAAACCATCTCAAACCATCACAACAAACTCACAAACCTTCACAACCATCACAACCAACATCATCACAAACCTCAACCTTCACAAACCATCACAAACCTTCACAAACCATCACAAACCAACATAAACCATCAAAACCATCCAAACCATCACAACCTTCACAAGCTGCCCAAATACAAACCATCATCCAACTTCACAAACCATCACAAACCCAAAATCACCAACCTTTCACAAACCACCACAAACCATCACACACCTTCACAAACCATCACAAACAAAATCCACAAACCATCACAAACCATCACAAACTATCATAAACTATATTTTTCTAACCAGATAATAAACAAGTTAAGATTTCCTCTACTGTTGAACATAAGAAAGTTATAACAAATTTTGTAAGGGGCACTTTCATCATAAACTGTGGTCCTCAAAAACAGTGGTGTGTTAAAAGACGGTTTTAGTATTCGTCTTGTGAAAGGTAACTCTTACAATACATATACTAAAACCGCCTTGCTCAGAGCGTGTAGGCCAACAAATATGAAAAATAAGAATTCATTCATTTCGGAGAATCCATCTTCTTTGTCAAAATAATTTATGAATTGTGGTTCTCATCATCATCATCAGGTGCCGTTTCCACATCGAAGATTGGCTGCAATGAATCTCCAGCATCCGCTGTCTTTCGCCTTGTTGTTGCACACTGCCAGACTGTAACCTGTCCATTTCTTAAAGTTTCCTCCCACTTATCTCTCGGTCTTCCTCTTGCTTTGTAGGGTTGTTTCCCTCCCTCAACTTTCCCCTCTAGTAACGATTTTATCATGGTGTCATGTCTTTTTATGTGACCAAAATACTTGTCTGAATTTTATTTCTCTTAATAATTGTTTCTTCATGCCTAGTTTTCCTAAAACTTGTTTCTATAGTTCTTCTATTGTATAGTAAAAATGTGGTTGTATAGTAATATTAATGCAGATATCACACTGGAATCTAAAATGATAAAAATAACAGAACAGTTCACCTATTTAGGTAGCAATTTTGATTGCACAGGAAATGTTAAAAGAAATTATGATACAATTGGCAAAGCAACATCAGCTTTTAAAAGTCTAAATAAAATATGGAACTGCAAGTTATATAGTATTAAAACTAAATTACGAATTTTCATTTCAAATGTTGTATCAATCCTAACATATGCCAGCGAGAGTTGGAAAATGACTAAAGATATAGAAAGCAAGTTGAATGCATTTGAAAATAGATGTCTGCGAAAAATAATGAATATAAAATGGTATGAATTCAGGAGAAGTGATGAAATCAGAGATATGTCTGGTCAACCATTAGTGACAACTGTTATAAGAAAGAGAAGATGGAGATATGTATGGCACACTTTGAGGAGAAATGATCAACGAATATCAAAGCAGGCATTGAAGTGGGATGCAAAGGGTTCAAGAAAGAGAGGTCGACCTAAGGAGACCCTGAAACGAACTTTGCTGAGAGAGGCAGGAAATATCGGTCTCAGTTCCATGGATGAGATTGAGCGAGTTGCCCAGTATAGAGCAGTATGGAGAAATTACTTGCAGGCCCTATGTAACGTATAACTGTACGAGAGGAATTATTACATTATTATAGTAATATTACCTGTTGGAGGTCTCGTTCTATGAAAAGACCACTCTCCACATCTTTCGTCAGCACGAGAAAAACCTGGGTTGTCTCCTCCACGTCCATTCGTTCTATGGCCAAGTCCACTAATGTGAAACACTGATGTTCTTGGCGAGTCATTCCTTTATTTAAACACAAATCAATATATATATATATTTATAAACATATACTTCTCTATTCCTAGGTAATTATGGGTCTCTCTGGCTAAGTGATTAAACCGTTGCCTTGCATTCCGAATGTCGTGTGTTCCAATCTGGACCGCGACGTTCTGTTCATGAGTTCATGAGACCCTAGGATTATTGCCGGAGCTACAGAGTTTATGCTTTATGAAATACTCTCGGCAATTAGCGTGCCATTTCTGCGCTGAGGGAACCGATCCATATGATGTAAGCCCCGACGCAATCAAGTCCATCCTTCGGCTTTACATAATTTTTAGAAAAGTTATTTGCAAGACTGCCCCAGTATGAGCAGTGTAAGAATGGAAATATGACCAACAGAAACAGCCCTACAAAACAAACTATGGAGGAACCGGTGAAGACCTCAATCGCACCGTCCTGTTTATGACACATACCGGAGTAGTCGCATAGCATAATTTTTTTTTTTTTCCGATCCAGAAACACTTGAGCTTTCAGCTCTTCGGCTCGGTGTCATGGACATCGTAACCCTTCGGTTCGGTGCCACGAACACCGTGAATCTTGGGAACCTGTGGTTTTTCTGCCAGCCCGCGAAATTGAACACAGAAGATTGCTGAGGAAGAAAAAGACCAATTTTTGATCACTACCTTGTAGTGGTGGGGAGCTTGTAGTGGTTGGGAGCTTGTAGTGGTGGGGAGCTTGTAGTGGTTGGGAGCTTGTAGTGGTTGGGAGCTTGTAGTGGTTGGGAGCTTGTAGTGGTGGGGAGCTTGTAGTGGTTGGGAGCTTGTAGTGGTGGGGAGCTTGTAGTGGTGGGGAGCTTAGTGGTGGGAGCTTGTGTGTGGGAGCTTGTAGTGGTTGGGAGCTATGTAGTGGTTGGGAGCTTGTAGTGGTGGGAGCTTGTAGTGGTGGGGAGCTTGTAGTGGCTTAGTGGGGAGCTGTGTGGAGTGAGTTGGGAGCTTGTAGTGAGTGGGGAGCTTGTAGTGGTTGGGGAGCTTGTAGTGGTGGGAGCTTGTAGTGGTGGGAGCTTGTAGTGGTGGGGAGCTTGAGTGGTGGGGAGCTTGTAGTGGTGGGGAGCTTGTAGTGGTGGGAGCTTGTAGTGGTGTGGGAGCTTGTAGTGGTGGAGCTAGTGGTGGGGAGCTTGTAGGTTCTTTATGGTTCGGAACTTAGACTGACTGAGCTTTGCATTCATGTCAGACAGGTTTTAGAGTAGCGAGGACAGATCCGTTACTTGAACATCTAAATTACAAGTACTTCTGAAGTCGGAGTAAGGTTCGCCTGAATGGGGAGGGACACTTGTGATAAGGAAAACTAGCCTTGGGGGTTGAGCAAGAGACTGATAACCCATTTTGTGTTACGGAAACAGAAGAGATACCTCTGTTGCATGTGGTGAAAGGAACAAAGTCAGTCAGGCAGGCAACCCGCCCGAGTGGTTACCGGGGCCCAGATTTGGGGTGTAAAGAATAGAACCACTGTTACCTGCCATGCATGTCGTGAGAGCCGACTAAGGAGGTTTGGCTGAAATCGGATGCACGTGTCCTAAACATGTAGAAGTCTATGCGTTTAGGGGCCTACCAAACCAATGTGCAACGTATACACGTTCTTGGCAAAGATCAAACATATCACAAAGAGTGATTAAAATTGGTTGTAAAGAACGAACGCAAAGAAGAAGAAGATCCCTATGACTCTACGAAAATGATTACGGTTTCTTACTTGTATTAATAATAAGTTTTCTGTGAGCATTGAGCTCTTTCAATACATCAACATTAGTAATTTTAGCAGTCTATGAGAATTTTTAGCATTCTCATATACAATCACATCTCTATGACCATCAATGATGTTGATGTCTGATGAGATATGTAAGTAGGTTATAGTTGAAAGGTGAGACACGTAAAAAAGGTTATAGTTGATAGGTGAGATATATAAAAAGGTTATAGTTGATAGGTGAGATACGTACAAATGTTATAGTTGGAAGGGGAAACACGTACAAAGGTTATAGTTAAAAGGTGAGACACGTACAAAGGTTATAGTTAAAAGGTGAGACACGTAAAAAAGGTTATCGGTAAAAGATGAGGCACGTACAAAGATTGAGAGCCGCTGTAGCGTAGTTGTTAGTCAACTCGCTTCGCAACTGGTGGTCTGGGTTCAGCTCCGCAATGCGCGTGGCATTTTCCTGACCACGACGGCTCTCAGGTCGACCCAGCCTCAACTGGGTACCAGACATGCTCTGGGAAAGTAAAGGCGGTCGGCGTGATGCTGACCACATCACCCATCGTGTGCCGACGGTCAATGAAAATACAGGCCTAACACTGTATTGACCTATATACCACGAGGTATGAAAGGGTTCCTTCCTTTTCCTTACGTACAAAGATTATAGTTAAAAGGCGAGGCACGTACAAAGGTTAAAGCTAAAAGGTAGGCAGGCACGTACAAAGGTTAAAAGGCGAGGCACGTACAAAGGTTATAGTAAAGGCGAGGCACGTACAAAGGTTAAAGGCGGGGCACGTACAAAGGTTAAAGGCAAGTAATGTAAAAATTATAAGTTAAAGATAATTATAATAAACTGTTAGGAACGAGTGTATTATTTACCTTGTGGAACCACATGCCTTTGATCTTGATGACAACTAAGACGATGAGGATGAAGAGCGAAAATAGAAGTCAACTGATACCACTCAGACAATGATAAAAGGTCCTAAGTATGTCACTCAGTTTCTAAGATGAGTAAAACACAATATGACATCAAGTTACACATAAGATTATGTTACGTCACCGTATGACATCAAGTTACACATAAGATTATGTTACGTCACCGTATGACATCAAGTTACACATAAGATTATGTTACGTCACCGTATGACATCAAGTTACACATAAGAGTTAGTGTTACGTCACAGTATTTAAAGAGCAGCTGTAATGTAATGAATTTTAAACAGCTTGTCAGTCAGTCAGTATTCTAGTAGTAGTAGTAGTAGTAGTTGCAGTAGTAGTAGTAGTAGTAGTTGTAGTAGTAGTAGTAGAAGTAGTACTGACAATAGCAGTGGTGATAATAGTAGTAGTAGTAGTAGAAGTAGTTGATGCTCGTCCATCACGGGTGATGATAACCACATAATTTTCATCCAAGGGAATGTAGTTGCGTTATGTTTGTCTGTGTGTGCGTAGATGACTAGTGAGCCCGATACGGGCTTGAAATGTTCTTGTACAGTGTGGGCAAGGTATACTTGCACTTGTGGGGAGCTCTACTGCCTTTATGTTTTGACGTTTTTGCTCCATCCTATCTTCTATATACATATAGCAGACACTGTATAGTTCACTAAGTACAGCTTCTCCTAGTTCATCATCCTTATCGTCATTTTGTTTCTCCCCGATCCAGAAGCACTTGAGCTGAAAGCTCTTCAGCTCGATGTCATGAACATCGTAACCCTTCGGCTCAGTGCCACGAACACCGTAAATCTGGGGAACCTGTAGCTTTTCTGCCAGTCCGCGGAGGTGAACCCGCACTTACAGAGGACTAGTCACCCGCAGTCCAACGCGCTACGAACACGCTGGGCACGCGGGCGATTATTATCGTTATTAACAACATCAATAACATTATCACCATCATCAGTATCGTCATTAGCGACATCATCATTATCGTCATCATTTTCAGTGTTGACATCATTATCATGATCATTATCATAATTACCGTCATCAACATTCTCATCTTCGCCATCGTCACCACTACTATCAGTCGCACCATCACATCATCGTCAGCATCATCATCACCATTAATGTCGTCATAATCATTATCATTAACATCATTGTCTCCATCATCTTCGCCCTCATCATTATTATGACCATCATCGTTATCATCAATACTACAATCATCTCCACTACAACATCACCACTACAATCATCACCACTACAACATCACCACTACAATCATCACCATTTCAACATCACCACTACAACATCACCACTACAATCATCACCACTACAACATCACCACTACAATCATCACCACTACAACATCACCACTACAATCATCACCACTACAATCATCATCGCTACAACATCACCACTACAATCATCACCACTACAATAATCACCGCTACAATCATCACCACTACAATCATCACCACTACAACATCACCACTACAATCATCATCATCATTATTATCATCACCACTATAATATTGTCTGCATTATCATCAGCAACATCATCAACATCACCACTACAATCATCACCATCATCATCATCATCATCAACACCACCACTACAATCATCATCATCAACAATACTATCATCTTCATCATCATCATCATCAACATCACCACCACTACCATCATCATCGTCATTAATACTGCCATCACCATCATCAACATCATGACCACTACCACCACCATCATTATCATCATCAACATCATCACCACTACCACCACCATCATCATCATCAACATCATCACCACTACCATCATCATCTAGCTTGCCTCTGTCGGAACTAATCTCCCATCACATCGTCTAAATACCCTTTCTTCTAGCTAATTATTAACCCTGTCTTACCTTTTGACGTACACGATGGAACTGTGGCATTCCACTTGAGATCTGCCATACATCTAACCACAGCTACAGTTATATTCCTGCACAACACTGTGACTATTTGTCCGACAGTTCTCAATGGGTTGTCCACATGATAGTTCTCTGGTGGGTCCACAGTTTTCGGTAGATAATCACACATGGCGACTGCAGAAGAAAAAAATAATGTCGTTATACCGATTTGTTTTCAGTTGTGAGAGTAAGGGTAAACTAGAGAAGCGTTTCCCAAACTATGGTCCGTGGACCCCAGGGTTCTCAATGTACTCACAGGGGGTCCTCAAGCGCTTGACAGGTAATTGGTTATTGGTTACTAAGCTGACGTCACTGCACTCCGGGCAGACCCGTAGGTGCTCAGTCTCCCTCAACATATATCAAAGAGTATGCATACTGATGGTTCTCGTGGCTCGCTGATTAAACACACTTCTCCCTCTGCCCAGCAGGCATCCAGTTCTACAGGGTGTTCAAGATAATTGCAGCCCCATTGACAATTCGAAAGTTGCCAGGTACAAATTGAGTTGTGTTTATTTACTATTTAAACCGGTTCTGACTAGCTCGTCTTACGTCATATTTGTTCATCGCCCCTTCCTGCACTAAAATTACACACCATCACACAACCTTGACCTATACTACGTCATAACTGAACCTTCTCATTTTCATACATATATGCCAGATTAGCTCCATTCACTGGCTGCAATTATCTTGAACACCCTGTACTTGCACAACGAGTATCTCCAAACTGCCTAAATCGCCGGAACGATCCAACTTCTATTTTAGTGTCCTCATCCAACAGACAGTCGCGAAGAGACCGAAGAACATCCCCTTATCCATCTTCAACTCCTCAACAATTTATGCTGTTGATGCAAGCCTCTCCGCTCTCTCATTACCGTAAACACCCGCATGCCCAGGACAGTATATCCACGTAAGCCTCTGGAGGTTAGAAACTTCTATAGACGACATCCACTCATACGAAACTTGCCTTCTGGATCTTGTGAAGCATCGACTGAGAGTCAGATACAACAACGGCCCTAGTAAATGAAATCGAAGAGAGCCAATGGAGGGCAGCAGTAACGGCGTCAACCTCCATCCTCAATACAGGTGTTCAAGATAAATAGCCAATTGACTAATAAGCCTGTAAATTGGGCTACTTTATGTGAACACCTGTAAGATTGTCTTGTGCTCAAGAACTTGAAGAAATGTTATGATCTTTGACATTTCAAACAGAAACATACTTTAAACAGAAACATACTTTAAACATAAACATACTTTAAACAGAAACATACTTTAAACAGAAACATACTTCAAACAGAAACATACAGAAACATACTTTAAACAGAAACATACTTTAAACAGAAACATACTTTAAACAGAAACATACTTTAAACAGAAACATACTTTAAACAGAAACATACTTCAAACAGAAACATACTTCAAACAGAAACATACTTTAAACAGAAACATACTTTAAACAGAAACATACTTTAAACAGAAACATACTTTAAACAGAAACATACTTCAAACAGAAACATACTTTAAACAGAAACATACTTTAAACAGAAACATACTTCAAACAGAAACATACTTTAAACAGAAACATACTTTAAAAAAATATGTATAAAAACAGTGTTAAACTAGTTCCGCTGCGAAATCAAAGGACCCGGACCAGACCGGAGTTTAAATGTCTGACAGGACAAAATTAAAGATAATTTGATGTTTCCGCAATCTGGAACACTGTTTACTATTCACATACTTTAAACAGAAACATACTTCAACAGAAACATACTTCAAACAGAAACATACTTTAAACAAAACATACTTTAAAAATATGTATAAAACAGTGTTAAACTAGTTCCGCTGCGAAATCAAAGGACCCGGACCAGACCGGAGTTTAAATGTCTGACAGGACAAATTAAAGATAATTGATGTTTCGCAATCTGGAACACTGTTTACTATTGAAGTTTACTATTGTTTACTTATGTTGATAAATTATTCTTGTTCATTTTCATATATAGAAACGTTTGAGGATCCACGGCATCAAATGCATTAAAAAGGGGATCCGTGGTAATGCAAATTTTGGAACCGCTGAGCTAGAGGAGTGTATATGCAAATAAAATTTCCCTTAGCCTTTTTAGTCCTTAGGGTATGAAGTCACTTCATATTTCTAAAACCCTAGTGTGCAGGAGGTAAAAGGGAAAGGAACCCTTTCATACCTCGTGGTATATAGGTCAATACAGTGTTAGGTCTGTTTTTTTCATTGACCGTCGGCACACGATGGGTGATGTGGTCAGCATCACGCCGGCCGCCTTTACTTTCCCAGAGCATGTCTGGTACCCAGTTGAGGCTGGGTCGATCTGAGAACCGCCGTGGTCGGGAAAATTCCACGCGCATTGCGGAGCTGAACCCAGACCACCAGCCTTGCGAAGCGAGTTCACTAACAACTATGCTACAGCGGCTCTCGTGCAGGAGGTAGGAGGCCAATTCTTTCCTAACGTGTGGAACATTGAGTGTGTGATTGAACCGACAACCTTTTGTGTCGAGTAGACAGTCGAACGCGTATACATTACGCTAGTCCGTCCTGTGGAGGATTGTATAAAGAAGATAAATTAACCCATTCGCACTTCAGAGCTGATATACTGGCTAGCAGCATTTTTGGAGATGACCCAAATCCAATGTACCGGCTAATTTAGTTTACATTGCAATATAAAAGCGTACAGAGACGAAAACAATTACGGAGTTAAAGGGTTAAGGCCGCTTGCCCGCAGCTGTCGCCACGCATGTACATTTCATCAGTTTTATTCTCTCATCCTCATCATCCAATACCTTGTCTAGAGCTGAGCTTTGCCACTTAAACAGTTCTTCTGCATTTCTCTATCTCATATGCCAGACGTCCTGTCTCTGCAGCCGTCATGATAAAAAAATCCTGAACCCATCATCTCCGTGATCTTCCTCTTCTACTATTTGCTTGGATCATTCTCTTATGTACTTCTTCAACCTTTCTTGTCTTGTTATATCTTCAAAATACCTCAGTTTTCTCATTCTCTTTTTGTACCATCAGTCAGCTTTCAAACAAACAAAAAATGAAGTGGTTTGGCCATTAATAAGAATGTATCCAAACTCCACAGTATACAGAGTCTTCTACAACAGAACATCGGGAAGAAGGCAAGAGGAAGACCAGGGAAAAGATGGTTAGATGGCGTAGCAGAATCCTGTGAAAGAGTAAATAAAATCCACAAGCCACCAGAACAGCGCAAGACAAAATAGAAAACCACGACACTGGGCAACAACCCGGTAGCAGTGTGACGACACTGGGCAACAACCCGGTAGCAGTGTGACGACACTGGGCAACAACCGGTAGCAGTGTGACGACACTGGGCAACAACCCGGTAGCAGTGTGACGACAAAAGAAGAAGAAGTCAGCTTTCTCTGATTTACGTTTCTTCTGGATATATCTATATATATCTATTCGCCCGTCTGTCCAGCGTGTTAGTAGCGCGTTGGACTACGGGTGACTATCCCTCTGTGTGTGCGGGTTCAATTCGCGGATAGCAGAAAAAGCCACATATTCCCAGATTTACGGTGTTCGTGGCACCGAACCGAAGGTTACGATGTCCATGGCACCGAGCCGAAGAGCTGAAAAGCTCAAGTGCTTCTGGATCGGAAAAAAAAATATATTTGTTCTTCTCTCTGCCCACGGTACACAAATGACTTCTTCTTCTTCTTCTGCAATCGTCTACTGTCAATTCAGACGTTAGGCATGACGCCTGATTGCATTTCTGACTGATTTTTGCGTGAGGCCTGCTTACCATTTAACCGGTGTCTCTCGCCATGCGGTGGCGTTCCCGTCTTCAGAGGTATACAGGGACGACTTATGTTACACTTATATGTTTTTCCACTGTAATATTCTTCTTCTTCTGCGTTCTCATTAGATTGGGATTTCGGATTCTCTAATAAAGGCCGCCGTCTGCCTCATATTTATCAGCCACGCCATACAGTTTGTCTTGGACGCTGGTGTAAGTGGGCCACCTCTTTCTTCTCAGGTCTGCATACTGGAGGCAGTTCTGTAGGATATGTTCTGTTGTCATACTTGCCAAGCCACAGTGGCACAGGTCGTTGGTGCCTATCTTGAATTTAGTGCACAGGTGGTGTCTCATTCTGTTGTGACCCGTCCGGAGGCGAAGTATAGCTGTCTGGTCCCTTCTGGACAGTTGGTAATATCAATCATTCTTGTTGTGTTTTGGGTGTTCTTTATCCCATTTTGCTTTGTAATGCCCTTTGACGATGGTTTTTGCTTCTTCATAGCTAACCAGGTTGTCATCTTGAGGCATTCCTGTTCCCTCTTTAGCCAGTCTGTCAGCATCTTCATTCCCCTTGATCTTGCAGTGTGAGGGTATCCACTGGATTACTACCCTCTCAGATTCATGGGATAACTGGGCTAAGGTTCCACTGTAATATAATAATACTTCTGTTTTCTATCCATACGTTACCACTGGTAATTTACACACATACACGATACACCAATCATCTAATAAGTAGCTAAAGTAATTAGTAGTTAGTTTAGTTGTAGATTTCAGTAGATTTATGTGGTAGCTCAGCCATGTATTTATGTCAATGTCAAGTGCATAAGAAGAAAGAACTCTCACGTATGAATAAATAGCACGCCAGTCAGCCAGCATTAAAGAGGAGACCAGACAAATCCACCAGACCGATAAATATATAAGTGTATGGCCTTTTTCGTCTTTATAATAAATAATAATTCCTCTCGTATCGTTATACGTTACATAGGGCCTCAAGTAATTTCTCCATACCGCTCTATCCTGGGCAACTCGCTCAATCTCCTCCATGGAACTGAGACCGATATTTCCTGCCTCTCTCAGCAAAGTTCGTTTCAGGGTCTCCTTAGGTCGACCTCTCTTTCTTGAACCCTTTGCATCCCACTTCAATGCCTGCTTTGATATTCGTGATCATTTCTCCTCAAGGTGTGCCCAACATATCTCCATCTTCTTTTCGTCTTTTCGTTTTTACAGACGGTCAATTAGCAAGTGATTTACTGTGACAACTTCTGAGTTTTCACCTTTCTCTCTTGTCGTTCAGCTTATACATAAGTCTCTTCTCAAAAGACTGCGCCCTTGCAATATCGCTTTCCAGCACCTCTGTCACCAGCTAGTTTTTCCCTGTGCTGGGACCTATAGAAAAGTTCTTTATTGTTGCCTTGCAGACATCTTTATATCTGAGCAGTGGTCTGCCCTGGTGTCTCTTCCCCTCCTAAAGTTCACAGAACAACATTTATTTTGGTATGCGGCAAGTTTCCATTCTTCTCACATGCCGCAACCATCTTAGTCGTTACTGCTGAGATGCCCATGATGGAAGGCAGGTTTGCACGTTGCAGTACTTCAGAGTTGGTTATCTTGTCGTACCACCTATTTATAAATATATATATATATATATATATACATTTATTATATAAATAATAATATATATTGTAACTTATATATACACTATTATACTTATTAAAATATCAATATATACATTTCTCATACTTGGATTCCTTCTTTCGAAAAGATAATTTAGACAGTATCGTTGGCCCACACTCCTGTATAAACTCAAACAGAGTTCGAGGTTGAAGGCAAGGGCCCTACATAAAGAGGTTAATCAGCATACTTGAACAAATTCTAACCTGAACAGTTTCACAGACTGCACTAGCATGACAATTAAAACAGGACATGTCACTCCCTGTAGCTTTACGCAAACGAGAAGAAGAATGACAGTTTGTTTTATTCTTCTATTTAAATTATGAAAAATACATTTTCCAGGGGCGTATAGCCTTGTCGGAACATATGGACGACCATGCTCCCATTACCATCACCTTCTATTTCTCAGAATCAATTCTCTCCTCAGTCTAGACAGATTGAGAATAGATTTGGGATGCTATGACAAGATGGATGAGGAAATAGAGTGCACTCGATGTACAGAAGTTCTCAAAGAACAGATGCATGTGAAAGAAATTGATTGCTTACTCGACTGAAAACCAGACATGTTGGTGGAGTCCACGTTTCCATGGATCGTATTTCGTTCTAATCTCCATCCGTTTGACAGATACTTCATTATATTTTATTATTCAATGGGGCCTCTTTGGCGAAGTAGTTGAGACTTTTGTCTGACGTTCTGAAGGTTGCATGTTCGATTTCATAACATTTAAGATTTAAGTGTTCGCTCGCCCGAGTGGTTACCGGGGCCCAAATTTAGGGTGTAAAGAATAGAATCACTGTTACCTGCCACGCATGTCGTAAGAGGCGACTAAGGAGGTTTGGATGAAATCGGATGCACATGTCCTAAACGTGTAGAAATATATGCATTTAGGGGGCCTACCAAACCAATGTGCAACGTATACACGTTCTTGGCAAAGATCAAACATATCACAAAGAGTGATTAAAATTGGTTGTAAAGAATGAACGCAAAGAGGAAGAATAAGGTTTAAGTAGTTTAAAAATGAGTTCAAAAGGTCAAGGTTTGACAGCATTGTCGCCCGGGTGTTACCAGGGGTCACAAGGTGAACAAAGAATAGTAACACTGTAGGCGCATAGCTGGTACAACGTACAATCACTCTTAGACTCGGATCACATACAAATCACAAAGAGTGGTCGATATGGTGGGGTCGAAGAAGAAGTTCTAATCTCCATCGGTTGACATATACTTGGTTATATTTTGATATTCAATGGCGTCTCTATGGTGAAGTGGTAACGACTTTTTTTGTCTAGCGGTCTGAAGGTTGTAGGTTTGATACATAGTTGTGAAAATGAAAATCGTAACAAATCCTTCACAGGATGTTGCCATTAACCAAAGTAAATACGTCGTTGATTTCTAGACACCAGTTATATGTTCAGTAGTTTGTCATTGCTTTCTGAACGGTGCGTTGTATTTTTACAGTTCGTAAACATCCACTGGAAAAAATTCTCCCTTCACAGAGTTTGAACCAGGTACTCTTGGGTTGTGATCGAGCTCACTCCCACTCAGACACAGACGCCCACTTTCCAGGCTTTAACTAAGACACAGACGCCACTTCCTGGCTTTAGCTAAGAAACAGACGCCACTTCCTGGGCTTTAGCTAGACACAGACGCACTTTCAGGCTTTAGCTAAGACACAGACGCCCACTTCCCAGGCTTTAGCTAAGACACAGACGCCCTTCTAACTGCTAAGACACAGACGCCACTTCTGGGCTTTAGCTAAGACACAGACGCACACTTCCCGGGTTTTAGGAGTTTAAAAAGGGATTTGAAAGCCCAATGATTAATTTTATTGTACCGAGTTTTCCTATATAACTCGGCCCTTCTCCACAGAAATGTCACAACGCATTCCAAACCTATTGCACAAAGCACGAACTCTGTAGCTCTAGCAACAACCATATGGATCTCTGGAAAACAATGAACCTGTGAACAGAACAACGCAGTCCATTTTTGAACAACCTTATCTTATCTTATCTTATCTTAACCACATTTGCCGTGAAGCGTCGTGGGAGAGTTAGTTTCTATCTTGTGCCAGGTGTGTTGCGCTTGACGTTGTCAGTCCATGCTTTCGCAGGGACTCTGAGATGGTATCTATCCATCTTGTTCTTGGCCTGCCTCGTGCTCTGCGCCCTGAGTGTCGATTATTATAGGCACGTGATGGTAGTAAATGTGGTTCCATTCTCATTAAATGGCCGAACCACTTGAATCTTTGCTTCTCGATGTACTGTATGCATGGTATAGTACCAACGATGCTTCTGATATTCTCGTTTCTCACTCTATCTCGCCTTGTAACGTTGACAGCTTTTCGTAGACATCTCATTTCACATGTTGTAATCTTTCTTTCTTGTGTCTTAGTCAGGGACCATGTTTGGCACTGATAGCAGAGAGTTGGAATAAATATGCAGTTTATCAGTTGTCGTTTGACTGCCATGTTAATGCTTGGATGTTTTAATAGTGGTGACAGTTGGTATGTCACTGCATTTGCCTAACCACTTTCTGAATATATTTTTTTTTCCGATCCAGAAGCACTTGAACTTTTCAGCTCTTCGGCTCCGTGCCATGGACATCGTAACCCTTCGATTCGGTGCCACGAACACCGTAAATCTGGGGAATCTGTGGCTTTTCTGCCATCCCGCGGAATTGAACCCGCACACACAGAGGATAGTCACCCGTAGTCCAATGCACTACGAACACGCTGGGCAGACGGGCACTTTCTGAATATAAGATAAACGGCTTGGTCCCTTTCCCACATAAATCCACACAGGCTTTAGTAGCGTTTTAGGGTAGACACCTTGCAGTATTATGTATGTATGCATTATCAAATAGCTTGTCCTGGGCAGAACGTTGTCACCTTAACAGTCTTTCACAATTTCTCTCTCACGTAGGCCAAATGTCCCGCCTCTGCAGCCGTCATGCTCAAACTATTAGTTACATCCTGAATCCATCTTCTCCATGGTCTTCCTCTTCTCCTCTTTGCTGGGATGTCTTCTTACACAATGGTTTTCTACAGTTCATCGTGTGTCTTTTTTATGTCCAACATATCTCAATCTTCTCTTTCTTATTTGTAGCATCAGCCAGTTTTCTTTGATTTTGAGTTCTTTCTGGATAGATCTATTTGTTCTCTTCTCTGTCCATGATATACGGTGGACTCTCTATAACACTTATATTCAAAAGCACATATATGTATTTTCCACCGCCTTGTTAAATGTCCATGCTTCTCACATGTATATATTAACAACCGCAAAGATAGTTTTACACCATTTAGTGTTTAAGAGCTAACGCCATTGCATGTCGGGAAGACCTATACGTGCTCAGCCTCATTCAGTAGATAGCGATGGAGGTACATGCTGATTATTCCAGTCTCACGCTGGCTACACATGCGTCTAATCTGCCTATTCTTGTTCGACGCACGTTTAATTTCAAATTCTCCCAATCTCATCACATTTATTTCAACTATTTCAGTGTCCTTCATAATTTATTCATTTCAGTATGTCTACCCTGTCTACTCAATGTCTCATTTACAGATTAACGCCATCTTCATTATTTATACCGAATCAGAGGCGGATCGCCATTAAGGGCCAGTGGAGCCGGGCCCCACCAAAATAATGTGTAACGTGTATTTATTATTTTATAAATTAAAAATAACCCAAATCCATGATTTTTCCAAAAATATTTGTCTGGCCCCACCAGCAAAAATTATCACGAGCCGCCACTGTACCGAATCAATGACTGCATTGGCGTTCATACATTAAGGCGTCACCTCTGGAAAATGGATTTTTGATAAGTTTAATTATGAGAATCTGGTATTCTCAATCTCCCCGTAGTAATCTACCAACTTGTCAAAGCAACATCAGCTTTTAAAAGTCTCAATAAAATATGAAACTGCAAGTTATATAGTTTTAAAACTAAATTATGAATTTTCAATTCAAATGTTGTATCAATCCTAACATATGCTAGCGAGAGTTGGAAAATGACTAAAGATATAGAAAGCAAGTTGAATGCATTTGAAAATAGATGTCTGCGAAAAATAATGAATATAAAATGGAACGAATTCAGGAGAAGTGACGAAATCAGAGACATGTCTGGTCAACCACTAGTGACAACTGTTATAAGAAAGAGAAGATGGAGATATGTTGACACACCTTGAGGAGAAATGATCAACGAATATCAAAGCAGGCATTGAAGTGGGATGCAAAGGATTCAAGAAACAGAGGACGACCTAAGGAGACCCTGAAACGAACTTTGCTGAGAGAGGTAAGAAATATCGGTCTCAGTTCCATGGAGGAGATTGAGCGAGTTGCCCATGATAGATCGGTATGGAGAGATTACTTGCAGGACCTATGTAACGTATAACGGTACGAGATGAATTACTATTAACTATCAACTAAAATTTCTGTTCTCCATTTTGTCCTTCCCTGGATAAATGTTCGTGGCCGCCCATGAATGACCGATAGTCTGATACTACATTTCTCTAAGGCCGCGTTTTCCAAACTAGGGTCCGTGGACCCCCGGGGGTCCGTGAGGCACTCACATGGGACCCTCAACCGCTTGAAGAAATATTATGATTTTTGACATTTCAAACAGAACAATAAATTTTGAAAACAGTGGTTGGCTGAAATCGGATGCACATGTCCTAAACATGTAGAAGTCTGCGTTTAGGGGCCTACCGAACCAATGTGCAACGTATGCACGTTTTTGGCAAAGATCAAACATATCACAAAGAGTGATCAAAATTGGTAGTAAAGAACGAACGCAAAGAAGAAGAAGAAGAAAAACCAAGACCAGACGAGTCTAAATGTCTGACAGGACAAAATGAAAGATCATTTGAAGTTTCCTGCATTCTGAGAACATTGTTTACTACTGTACAACATATAATAGGGGGTCTCTGTGGCTGAGTGGTTAAGCCCTTTGCCTTGCCAGTCGAAGGTCGTGGGTTCGAATCCGGACCGCGACCTTCTGTTCACGAGTGCAGTTTTTTCCAGAGACCCTAGGATTGTTGCTGGAGCTAAGGAGTTCGTGCTTTGTGCAATACTCTCGGTAGGTGGCGTGCCATTTCTGCGGAGAGGGACTGAGCCATATGGGGTATAACCCGGTGCAATGAAGTCAATCCTTCTGCTTTTAAACCCTTTAAAACATATAATTTATTCCTGTCCATTTTCATATATAGAAAATATTGGAGGTCAGTGGCAGAAATATGTATTTAAAATGTGGTCCGCGGTAATGCACAGTTTGAGAACCGCTTCTCTAAGGTTAACGTCTTAATACATCATCATCATCAAGATGCGTATCCTTTATAGGACGTTGCTCTCTTTGCAGCACATCTGAAATTCACTCTGTCTCTAGCTAGTTCACCCACTTCGTCGATGATCATATTCATGGTTTCTTTAATATCTTGTAGCCATCTTCTTCTTGGTCTGCCTCTGCGTCCTGGGACCCTCATCATTAATCCTCTCCGTTCCTCATGGAGCATAGAGACTCAACAGTTATTCGCCACTCTTCTCGGTCTCTGGCTGTTCTTTTTATGGTCTCCCAGGTCAATTGAGCACTCTTCAGCTCCTCAATAAGACCTCGTCTCCAAGTCTGCTTAGGGCGTCCTCTTTTTCGTTTTTCCTGCGGGTTCCACTCGAGCACCTGTCTAGTGACACTCGACTGTGTCTTCCGCAAGGTATGGCCTATCCATCGCCATCTTCTCCTCTTGACCTGTGTCATCATAGGTTCCTGCCCTGTTCTTATCCACAGATCCATGTTTGTAACTCTATCATACCATCTCAATCTGAGAATCCGCCGCAAACATCCGTTGACAAAGGTCTGGATCTTATTTGTATTTGCCCTAGTGACTCGCCAAGTTGTCCTGGGATCCTGCCCTCTATTATTGTTCTTTCCAGGCCATCGTGACGCTTGATGTGACCAAAGTATCTAATTTTTCTGTATAGTTTGTTGCTTATCAGCCAATTATTTTATTACTTGCGAATGTTTTATCTCTGTTGTTGTCCTGTGCTAATTTTAGCATCGTGATGCTCACAACCTCATTTCGATCTCAATCACGCTGACCTTCTTACTTTCAATCTCTCACGTTCAATCTTTCTCTGCGCTCTCTTCTCTTCTCTCTCACGTACTCTAACTGTCGTATGCTATGAGCCTCCACAACTTCCAGTTATCTCTTCTCTCCGTATGTCGCGTTCTATCTCTCTCTTTCTCTCTCCCTCCCTCTCTCTATCTCTCTCTCAAGCACTCAAATTAACATATACCGACATGAGCCTCCACAATTTCCAGTAATCTCTTCTTCTCTCTTTCTCTCTTTCTTTCTTTTCTCTCTCTCTGCGCCCTCTTTCTCTCTCTCTCTCTCTCTCTCTCTCTCTCTCTCTCTCATGCACTCTAACTAGCGTTTGCTACCATGGGCCTCCACAATGTTCAGTTACCTCTTCAATTTCTCTCTTTTTCTCTCTCTCTTTCTCTCTCTTTCTCTCACTCTCCCTCCCCCCCTCTCTCTCTCTCACGTACTCTAACTAACGTATGCCACCATTAGCCTCCACAACTTCCAGTAATCTATTCTCTCTCTCTTTCTCTCTCTTTATCCTTCTCTCTCACTCCACCTCTCACTACCTCTTTCTCCCCTCTCTCTCGCTTTTTCTAACGCACTCTATCTCTTTCTTTCTGTCTCCCCCTCTCTCTCTCTCGCACTCTCTCTTCTTTCTGTCTCCCTCTCTCTCTCGCACTCTCTTTCTCACGCACTCTCTCTCTTTTTCTCTCTCTCTCACGCACTCTCTCTCTATCTTTCTGTCTCTCACGGACTCTCTCTCTCTCACTCAAACAAACGTACACTGTCATGCTTCTCTCACAACTTTCAGTAATCTCTTCTCTCTCTCACTCTCTCTCTCACTCTCTCTCACTCTCTCTCTCTTACTCTCTCTCTCTCTCTCTCTCTCTCTTACTCTCTCTCTCACTCTCTCTCTCACTCTCTCTCTCTCACTCTCTCTCTCACTCTCACTCTCTCTCTCTCACTCTCTCTCTCTTTCACCCTCTTTCTCACACACCCTCTCTCTCACACACACCCTCTCTCTTTCTCACGGACTCTCTCTCTCTCTCTCTCTCACCGACTCAAACAAACGTAGGCCGTCATGCTTCTCCCACAACTTTCTGTAAAGCTACTCTCTCGCAATTATATCCCTTTATTCCCTTTATGTTGCTAGTATTTTCATTAATGGGCGATAATTACAGAACATGATTAACGAGAAAACTAATGCATTTTCCATTCTACCATTCTTATCAAAGCGCCGGATAATTGTGTACCCAAAAAGGTCTTACCGTTTGATCCATGACACAAAATTTAGCGCGTAGACAGAAGACACCAGATGGATGATGCAGTGGTACAAGCAAAAAGACTTTATTTAAACATGTTCTTCATAAATTATGCTTTTAAACTCAGGAATGAACAGTTTAGCTCGGCCATATTTACGAATTCACTTGTCGAAGAGTTTTACATGATTACACTCGCATCGCTGGCTGCTAACAATGGATTCGTAGATTGTTAAGTATTTTAAATGTTAGTACATGGTATAGTTTATTGATGCGATCTGTTTTGATAAACTATTACAGCGATTACAAACGTTGGTAAGGGATCGTGTATTAATGAAATGGATCTGGGTTGATAAATGGCTTCTTTACTGTACCCTGTCATCATCATCATCATCATCATCATCATCAAGTTAGACGGTTAGAAAACTGATGATAAAGTAGTTTGATGTCTCTCCACTGTACTCATCATCAACAGGTTAGATAGTCTAGGCTAGGGATTAAGGTTAGATAGTCTAGGCTAGGATTAGGTTAGATAGTCTAGGTTAGGGATTAAGGTTAGATAATCTAGGCTGGGGATTAATGTTAGATAATCTAGGCTGTGGATTAACGTTAGATAATCTAGGCTGGGGATTAAGTTTAGATAAACTTGGCTGGGGATTAAGGTTAGATAGTCTAGGCTGGGGATTAACGTTAGAAAGTCTAGACTGGGGATTAACATTAGATAATCTAGACATGGGATTAAGGCTTGATAGTCTAGACGAGAGATTAAAGTTAGATAGTCTAGACGAGGGATTAACGTTAGTCTAGACTGGGGATTAACTTTAGATAGTCTAGACGAGGGATTAACGTTAGATAGTCTAGACTGGTATTAACGTTAGATAGTCTAGACTAGGGGTTAATGTTTGATAGTCTAGACTGCGGATAGATAGTCTAGACGAGTGATTAACGTTAGATAGTCTAAGCTAGGGATTAACGTTTGATAGTCTAGACTGCGGATAGATAGTCTAGACGAGGATTAACGTTAGACAGTCTGGACTGGGATTAACGTTAGATAGTCTGACTGGGGATTAACGTTAGACAGTCTGACTGGGATTAACGTTAGACAGTCTGGACTGGGATTAACGTTAGACAGTCTGGACTGGGATTAGTTAGACAGTCTGACTGGGATTAACGTTAGACAGTCTGACTAGGATTAACGTTAGACAGTCTGACTGGGATTAACGTTAGACAGTCTGGACTGGGGATTAACGTTAGACAGTCTGGACTGGGGATTAACGTTAGACAGTCTGGACTGGGGATTAACGTTAGACAGTCTGGACTGGGGATTAACGTTAGACAGTCTGGACTGGGGATTAACGTTAGACAGTCTGGACTGGGGATTAACGTTAGACAGTCTGGACTGGGGATTAACGTTAGACAGTCTGGACTGGGGATTAACGTTAGACAGTCTGGACTGGGGATTAACGTTAGACAGTCTGACTGGGGATTAAGATTTGTTTTTTCGTTCGCTCGCTATGAATCTCAGACGTAGTCAGGGTACATACTCTAGTACATTTGACGTTTTGCGTAAAGGTTTGCTTTACTTTACTAGGTGACCGGCGTGATGGTGACCACATCCCCAACGTTTGCCAATGGGCATGGTACAAAAATGAGTGCATTACTTACTTTTTACTCGCTTTACTTATTATCAGTGTTCTTCGTCATTCGGGCGAGTCTTACTCCGACTTCAGAAGTACTTGTAATTTTGCGTCTTCAAGTAAAGGAACAGTGTCTCCTGTATAGTCGAACCAAGTACTGTGTGTCAGTCGAGAATTTTGTTGGGATCAAGATGGCATCGAACCCCGGAAGTTCCACGGCACGTTTCATTAGCTCATAGAGTTGTTATTGTCTTTCCCAGGTGGAGATGAAATTGGTTGTCCACTCTTGCCGTTAAGCGTAGGGGTGGGAGCTTTAATTTGCGTGTCTGAGCCAGATGAGTCGTCCTTGTTGTGGTATATCCGTGTTTATTTAGGGTGGACTTGATATTGTCTATCCATCTTTTTCTTGGTCTCCCTTAGCTCTAGTACCTGATCTCTTATTATTGTATGCTGTTATTGGTGGTTGATTGTATTTCATTCTCATTAGATGTCCAAACCACTGCATATGTTGTCTTTCGATGTATTCGTGCATGAAGTTATGCCCACTCTGCTTCTGATGTCCTCATTTCGTAGTCTGTCTTTCCTGGTGACTCCCACTGCCTTCCTCAAGCATTTAATTTTGCATGTGGTGAGATTTCTGTGGTGTGCTGCTGTCAGGAACCAAGTTTGGCACTGGTAACAAAATGTTGGTAGGAAAATACTTTTTATTATCTGTCTTTTTTTTACTTCCATCTTGATCTTGGGTATTGTGATGGTGCAGTTGGTGTTGTAGTAAAGGTGCCAGTTGGGGTTGTAGTAATGGTGCCAGTTGGGTGTTGTAATGGTGCCAGTTGGGTGTTGTAGTAAAGGTGCAGTGGTTGTAGTAAAGGTGCCAGTTGGTTTGATGGTGCGTGTGTGAAAGGTGCCAGTTGGGTGTAGTAATGGTGCAGTGGTGTTGTAGTAATGGTGCCAGTTGGGGTTGTATAAGTGCCAGTTGGTTGTAGTAATGGTCCAGTTGGTTATAGCACCAGTTGGGTGTGTAGTACAGTACCAGTTGGTTGTAATGGTGAAGCTGGTAGATCCCTACATTTGCTTTTTGGCATATTGGTTCTATTTCTCTATCGAGTTTTCCGATAGAGAGTTAATCAATTTCTTTATTAACGATCCCTTCCATCACGCATATAATTTTGTCTTCAACTTCTAAATTCAATAAAAGAGGTCAAATTTCAGTGAAAAATCGAACCATAATAGAGTTTACAAATTCTCGAATTGTCAAAAACAGAAACTTGCACGTCATCTGAAACCGTATTAAACCTAGGATGAACATCATTTCACTTCACGCGCCATCATGTTCTTTTCACTAGTATAAACATTAAAACAAAAAACTACTTTCACAAGGACGAAACAAAAGATCAAGTACTTTAACAAATTAGAAGTCCGCCACTCTATCTGCTCGCTTAATTAACTCACTAAAACACGCTTCTATAATTAACCCTTTTAATTAATTAATGACCATCGCCGTGGCCTCATCTCATGCAAGCCATACAAATGTCTGATGTTTTCTCTTTTTTATATTTTCTTTTAACGATATTGATGTTAGGTCAGAATGACGTCATCAAGTGCTGTGTTCTTTTTCCCCAGTAGTAGTAAATGTAACTTGTGTGTTTGAAGAGTTTGTAACTAGCGGTAGAATAGTGAGTAGTGTATTTGCTTTCTAGTCGGGAAGTTCTGGTTCGATCCCCAGTAGTGTATGTCTTTTTTCTTCTTTTGTCCTTCTCTGTTTTTTTGCCGCTAGGGGTAGCAGGTTTAACTGCTGATGTGTTCGTAGCGCGTTGGACTACGGGTGACTAGTCCTCTGTAAGTGCGGGTTCAACTCCGCGGACTGGCAGAAAAGCTACAGGTTCCCCAGATTTACGGTGTTCGTGGCACCGAGCCGAAGGGTTACGATGTCCATGACACCGAGCCGAAGACCTTTCAGCTCAAGTGCTTCTGGATCGAAACAAAAACAACTGATGATCGGTTTCCGAAATAATGCACGCTCGGTCGCTTGATATGGTGTGGTATTATGGAGTTTTAAGATGTCTGTAACTCCATCAAACCCATCTTTTCTTGGTCTGTCCTTTCCTCTTGATGATTCCATTTTCAGGTTGTACGCTCTTGCAACTGGTGTATTCGGGTTCATTCTGACTAAGTGGCCAAACCATTTGAGTCCCTGTTTTTCAATAAATCTAACAGCAGGTGTTGTTCCGACTGTTCTTCTAATTTCCTCATTTCTTATATGGTCTCTTCTTGTTTTATTTACTGCTTTCCTCAAGATGTACACTGGGATTTTTCCGACCGCAAACACAAGCGGCGCTTAGTCGACGCAAATGTTTGTTCTTTTCCTTGTGTTTGTTCGCTCTAAAATAATGACAATAATTTTTGTTCTTTCTTCTTTCCTTTCGTTCACATGAAATATTGTCTACATATTCAATGCTTTCTCTTGTTTAGACTTAATTGTCTTTTGTAGCTCACACCGAGGTTTGTACATATTAACTAATCTTCGTGATTTGTATGTTTCATCAATGCACTTCGGTGAGTAACCATGTGTGCTTCGATATTTTGTTTTGTACACAGGAATATCTCAGCGACAGTGTACATATTCCGTAGCACCGGCTACGGTCCCTGATGTAATTTTGAAGATGATGAAAATATGCTGTATGATATTGTTTTAAATTGTAGCATATTCTACAGGACGTAGCTATCAACCACAATAAACGAGTCGTTGATTTTCTAGATACCACTTATACGTTCAGTAGTTTGTCATTGCTTTCTGAACGGTGAGGTCTATTTTTACCTTTTGTCAAAATCCCACGGAAACGAATTTGCTTCCAAACTTACACACCGTGGGGTTTGAACCAGGTACGCTTGGGTTTGTGATCCAGCTCACTACCGCTTGAGCTACAGATGATATACACTGAGTAAGTTCTCTGAGTCTAGTGAAACATCAGTGGAAAGAAAACGCACTGACCTCTAAGTGAGCTATAAAAAAACTGACACTGACCTCTAAGTGAACTATTAAAGAAAGTAGAAGTTCCTATATCTTCTTCTTCAAGCTCCATATTCGCCATTTGTTAAACTACTCTTTGCGATCTGTATGTGATCTGAGTCTAAGAACGATTGTACGTTGTGCCAGTTACGCGCCTACAAGTACGCTAGCACATCGTTTCTTCTTCTTCTTCTTCTTCTTCTTTGCGTTCGTTCTTTACGACCAATTTTAATCACCTTTGTGATATGTTTGATCTTTGCCAAGAACGTGTTTACGTTGCACAATGGTTTGGTAGGCCCCTAAACGCACAGACTTCTACACGTTTAGGACACGTGCATCCGATTTCAGTCAAACCTCCTTAGTCGCCTCTTACGACATGCATGGCAGGTAGCAGTGGTTCTATTCTTTACACCCAAGTTAGGGCCCCGGTAACCACTCGGGCGGCATCCGTTTTCTGCGACGCTTTTTATTTACTAGGGTAGCTTCCCAAGGCCCTACCTCAGTCGTCTCACACGACATGCCTTGTAAGTCGCAGTGGTACTACTCTTTGCTCCCCTTGCGAGTCCCGGCAACAGACGGCATGAATGTGATACAAGAGATTGAATATAAAGATGATATTTCAAACAAACGAAAGGAAAGAGGGACAGGACTATCATATCGACTGTCACCGCATCGTTACATCGCAACTCCGGCGACGACATATATCTAGTTGAATTCAAGAATGTGTGACACAATTCGTGTGTATTTTTTTTAAAAAGTCATAAAAATATTTACTATGCATTTTATTCTGGGAGAGTTCGGAAATGGCAGTCACTGAAGAAATTGCAATAACTTAGTAATCTATCACAAGTAACTAATTAAACTGTCAGCGCCGCGCCACGTTGGCGAAACGACAACACTCTCATGAACACAACTACTCACAGTATCTGTGTCTATGTCTATCTATACATCTGTGTCTATACCTATCTATACATCTGTGTCTATGTCTATCTATACATCTGTGTCTATGTCTATCTATACATCTGTGTCTATGTCTATCTATACATCTGTGTCTATGTCTATCTATACATCTGTGTCTATGTCTATCTATACATCTGTGTCTATGTCTATCTATACATCTGTGTTTATACCTATCTATACATCTGTGTCTATGTCTATCTATACATTTGTGTCTATGTCTATCTATACATCTGTGTCTATGTCTTCATACATCTGTGTCTATAACTATCTATACATCTGTGTCTATGTCTATCTATACATCTGTGTCTATGTCTATCTATACATCTGTGTCTATGTCTATCTATACATCTGTGTTTATAACTATCTATACATCTGTGTCTATAACTATCTATACATCTGTGTCTATGTCTATCTATACATCTGTGTCTATACCTGTCTATACATCTGTGTCTATGTCTATCTATACATCTGTGTCTATGTCTATCTATACATCTGTGTCTATAACTATCTATACATCTGTGTCTAGTCTTCTATACATCTGTGTTTATAACTATCTATACATCTGTGTTTATAACTATCTATACATCTGTGTCTATGTCTATCTATACATCTGTTTTATAATATCTATACATCTGTGTTTATAACTATCTATACATCTGTGTCTATGTCTATCTATACATTTGTGTCTATGTCTATCTATACATCTGTGTCTATGTCTATCTATACATCTGTGTTTATAACTATCTATACATCTGTGTCTATGTCTATCTATACATCTGTGTTTATAACTATCTATACATCTGTGTCTATAACTATCTATACATCTGTGTTTATAACTATCTATACATCTGTGTCTATGTCTATCTATACATCTGTGTCTATGTCTATCTATACATCTGTGTTTATAACTATCTATACATCTGTGTTTATAACTATCTATACATCTGTGTTTATAACTATCTATACATCTGTGTCTATAACTATCTATACATCTGTGTCTATTCTATCTATACATCTGTGTCTATGCTATTCTATACCTATCTATACATCTGTGTTATAACTATCTATACATCTGTGTCATGTCTATCTATACTATCTATACATCTGTGTTTATAACTATCTATACATCTGTGTTTATAACTATCTATACATCTGTGTTATAACTATCTATACATCTGTATAACATTTATACATCTGTGTCTATCGGGACTTGATCTGAAACCGTCCAGAAAATCACATCAGCCTAGAGCTCTGAATATTGTTCATCTGCTGTCCGAGAGCATCTCATGCTGTACGACATACCTCTCAACAACATTCCTCTCAACAACACAACTTTCCTCTCAATAACACAACATACCTCTCAACAACATACCTCTCAACAACACAACATATATCTCAGTCACACAACATATCCATCAACAACACAACAAACCTCTCAACAACACAATATACCTCTCAACAGCATCACTAACCTTTCAACCACTCAACAGACATTTCAACAACACAACAGACCCTCTCAAAAACACTCGACATCTTCATCAGCACGACATACCTCTAAAAACAGACAGACTGCTCCGCCACACGCCAGGAGGCACCGCTGCACGACAGACCATAGTCTTCTGGAATTCTTTCACAACTAATGTATAATGAATTCTATTGAACACATCTTGAAGAGCCATTGAGAACATAAAAAACCACTAACGATCGGTGTGAATTCCTTATTATACTCCAGAATAAAAACACACACAGGGAACAATGCAACAAAGCACGGAACGAAATAATAGTAGAGAATCATTTATGTTCGAGTTATGATAAAGAACTTTTTTCTCTCCATTTTTTTGGCAACAGACAATTTATATCAACGCTACGGATGTGTGTTTACACGTTCAGTGTTTAATTATTCCGTGGCTAAAGTTAAATTTTTTAAACATGTTTAGATAATATAAAAAGAAGGAAGTATAGTTATAATGAACAGATGTTTGTTTGCGGTAATCGGTTGCAGGGTGTTGTTCAGCGAGTAACGGTAATCGGTTACGGGTGTTGTTCAGCGAGTAATGTGATAATCTGGTAAGCGATTCAAAGTGAAAACGCGTGAATTAATTGATTTTGTAAAGCTGATTGGGAGGTGGGAAAAAATGTGTGGAAAATGTCAAATAAGTGTGAAGTGAGAAATGAATGCAGCCTCCGGTAACAGAAGACCGAATAGCTTAGCCGACGATTAGAAATTACTCTTGATGGGGATGGTTTTTATATATGTTTGATAGAACACTGTAGAGTTATGGTAATTTTACTCAATACTTCGAGTTCATAGTTTTTTATTGATGAAAAATATAAATAATACTGATATTTCTGAACTTGTTAAACTGAACTTGTTAAACTGAACTTGTTAAACTGAACTTGTCACATAATATAACCTTGATTTAACATGTTGTGTTGTTTTTAACATGAATTTGTCTTTATTCTGGAATGTTAGGTCACGCGGCAGTTGTGGTCTTATTTATTTTTACCTGAGCCCGCCGGCCGTATGTTATCGGAGGTCACGGAAATGAGCTAAAGATAAAATGAAACAGGATAGCCACAAAAACATTTCAATATGAATAAAATATTTCACAAAAGTCTTATCTTATCTTATCTTAACCACATTTGGCGTGAAGCGTCGTGGGAGAGTTAGTTTCCTATCTTGTGCCAGGTGTGTTGCGCTTGACGTTGTCAGTCCATGCTTCGCAGGGACTCTGAGATTTATCTATCCATCTTGTTCTTGGCCTGCCTCGTGCTCTGCGCCCTGAGTGTCGATTATTATAGGCACGTGATGGTAGTAGATGTGGTTCCATTCTCATTAAATGGCCGAACCACTTGAATCTTTGCTCTCGATGTACTGTATGCATGGTATAGTACCAACGATGCTTCTGATATTCTCGTTTCTCACTCTATCTCGCCTTGTAACGTTGACAGCTTTTCGTAGACATCTCATTTCACATGTTGTAATCTTTCTTTCTTGTGTCTTAGTCAGGGGCCATGTTTGGCACTGATAGCAGAAAGTTGGAATAAATATGCAGTTTATCAGTTGTCGTTTGACTGCCATGTTAATGCTTGGATGTTTTAATAGTGGTGACAGTTGGTATGTCACTGCATTTGCCTTCTGGCATCACAAAAAGTTACCAGGCTATATTTTTTTTCCACATGATTTTATGATCAGAAACCACATAATATGTTTTGTTAACATGACAGCCCGTCACCGCAAGAAACGACAGTTCTCCATTACGAGGTGGTGATCTTGTACTGTTAACGATTACCATCTGTGGTGGGTTTTTTTCTCAAACCAAAATATGTTGTTGGCCAGGATGGCTATTAAGAGCCAAACATTTGTTAACAGCGTATAGGGAAATATGATACTGCGGTTTATGTATTAACCTGTGAGGTTTTTGTGTTTTTGTTGAACATAACTTTTGGCACTGGCCGTTGTTGCAATTTTAGAACAGAACTTGAATCTGGGCTCTGTTTCTTTGTTCTTCTTCCTTTGTCGTCGCCTGTTACCGGGTTGTTGCCCAGTGTCGTCACACTGTTACCGGGTTGTTGCCAGTGTCGTCACACTGTTACCGGGTTGTTGCCCAGTGTCGTCACACTGTTACCGGGTTGTTGCCCAGTGTCGTCACACTGTTACGGGGCCGTTGTCTGTACCGTTGTTGCCAGTGTCGTCACACTGTTCCCGGGTTGTTGCCCAGTGTCGTCACACTGTTACCGGGTTGTCGCCCAGTGTCATCACATGTTACCGGGTTGTTGCCCAGTGTCGTCACACTGTTACCGGGTTGTTGCCCAGTGTCGTCCTGGCTTTGCTGTTTTTGTCTTGCGCTGTTCTAGTAGCTTGGGAAATAGTTATTCCTGCTTTGTGGCAGGATTCTGCTATGCCATCTAACCATCTTTTTCGTGGTCTTCCTCTAGCCTTCTTTACTGATGTTCTGTTGTAGAAGACTCTGTATACAGTGGAGTTTGGATGCATTCCTTATTAAGTAGCCAAACCACTTCATTCTTTGTTTCTCAATGTAATTCAAGCAAGGTTCTGTCCCAACTTTCTTTCTTATGCTGATGTTGGTGACTCTGTCTTTTCTGTTGTTGTTGATAACTTTTCGTAGGCATCGCATTTCACATGTAATTATTTTTTGCGACTGTGCTTTGCTCATTGTCCAGGTTTGGGTCTAGTAACACAAAGTAGGTATGAAAATGCTGTTGATCATCAGTTGTTTAGATGCCAGTGAGATCTGGGCTCGAAGACTTAAAATAACATTAGCAAACGTTTTATCTTATTAACTGAGTCACGAAGAGAGATGAGTCACTTTTATATGGGTATTTTTTTTCCTGCCATCCAGCGGAATTGAACTCGCATACACAGAGGGATAGTCCCCCGTAGTCCAACGCGATACGAACACGCTGGGCAGACGGGCTTATATGGGTGGGTATCAGGAGTTTATTTAAAATTGATAACAGCTGTTTTGGTTATATATCTGGAAAGCCAAAGTATTTAAAAATCCTTCAAAATAATTGTCACTCGCTTCTAAATTATATCGGGGACCCTCTTCTTTGCTACGGAGTTCGTGCACTGCCGCTGAGATCTTCCTGTGTAAGAAAGAGATCGGTGTACTCATAGTTACTCACTGAAGTGGCCCGTGTGTTGCCAGGGCTCGCAAGGGGAGCATAGAATAGTAACGTTGCGACCTAAAAGGCATGTCGAAAGAGGCGACTGAGGTAGTGACCTAGGAAGCTACCTAGTAAATAAAAAGCGTCGCAGAAATCGGATATGCTGGCCTACTTGTAGGCGCATAACTGACACAACGTAGAATCACGCCCGAGTGGCTACCGGGGCCCAACTTTGGGGTGTAAAGAATAGAACCACTGTTATCTGCCACGCATGTCGTAGGAGGCGGCTAAGGAGGTTTGGCTGAAATCGGATACACATGTCCTAAGCGTGTAGAAGTTTATGCGTTTAGGGTCTACCAAACCAATGTGCAACGTATACACGTTCTTGGAAAAGATCAAACATATCACAAAGAGTGATTAAAATTGGTCATAAAGAACGAACGCAAAGAAGAAGAAGACACAACGTAGAATCGCTCTAAAGCTCAGATCACATACAAATTACAAAGAGTTGTTAACAAGCTGTCGATATAGAACGCTCGAAGAAGAAGAAGCAGAAGAAGCAACTGAAGTGCAATGATGATGGTCCTATCAATCAACCATTTAACACTAACATAAAAGTCCATAAGTTAAACCATGCTTTGGCACAGGTTTCTTGCATGCAACTGAAGCGAAACAGAAGTATGAAATTACATTTACTCAGGGAGAAAAACTCACAGAATTAACCCACATGCACACTCGTACGCACATCAGATAACATCAAATCAGATTGCGCACACAGGAAACAGAAGAAATGTGAACGACTTTCCGTTGGTCACAGAACATGTGAGGACACGGAAGTTAGATCTAGTTTCAAAATGTTTGTACAGATTTTCAGTGGCGTATCGTTGGAGTGGGTAGTAGAAATGTGTGTATGAGAGGGAAAAAAAATAGAGAAAGAGATAGCGAGCTATGAAGGGGTCATCATCAAGCAACATGTTCCTCGCATAACATCGCTTTTATCCCAGCCTGTCTGAAAAAGTCTATGTCTCTAACAACTTCTCCCATCTCTTCAAAGGGTTCGAGGTTTCTTTGATATCCTGCTGCCCCCTTCGTCTTGGTCTTCCCCTGCTTCTACCCACAGAAACCATGCCGTCCATTACTGTTCTATTCTTCTTCTTTGCGTTCGTTCTTTACGACAAATTTTAATCACTTTTTGTGAAATGTTTGATCTTTGCCAAGAACGTGTATACGTTGCACATTCATTTGGTAGGCCCATAAACGCATATACTTCTACACGCTTAGGACACATGCATCCGATTTCAGCCAAACCTCCATAGTTGCTTCTTACAACATGCATGGCAGGTAACAGTGGTTCTATTCTTTACACCCTAAATTTTGGCCCCGGTAACCACTCGGGTAACTGTTCTATTCAAACCACCGTGTCGTTTAGTGAGACCGAAATACTTCATTTTCCGGGACATGTTGTGTAAGAGCCAATGCTCCACGGTACGTAAGTCTTGTAGTATGTCCTTGTTTGTTCTATTCTCTGTCCAGGGCGTTCTAAGAATTATTTGCTAACACATTATTTCGAACGCTTCGATTTTGTGCCTTAATGTCCGTGTTAAGGTGCACGTCTCGTAAACATATGTTAACACAGGATATATATGCATGCTCTCAGAAGTCTTCACTTTGTTCTTCTGTGGCATACGTGAACAAAACGCAAGATGTAATCTAATGAACAGGTCGTATAGACGCACAATATCCTAGTTTCACCAGTATATTGTCGGGACTCGCAAGGGGAGCAAAGAACAATAGCACTGCGACCTACAAGACATGTCGTTAAAGGTACTGGGGTAGCCTCATTTTTTTCCGGCAAAGCACTTGCTTTTCAGTTTGGCTCGGTGCCATGACATCGTAACCTTCGGTTCGTACGAACACCGTGAATCTGGGAATCTGTGGCTTTTTCTGTGGCCTGCCCAACGTGAATTAATGAACAGAGCGCTCTGTCACCCACGACTCCAAGACGCTAACGAACACTGTCTAGAGGTACGGGTCAGCCTTACATTAAAGCACCTCCTAGGAAGCTGAGGTAGTGAATAAATAGGTCGCAGAAATCGGATGTGCTGGCCTACTTGTAGGCGCATAACTGACACAATGTACAATCGCTCTTAGACTCAGATCCTATACAAATTACACAGAGTGGTTAACAAGTGATCTACCCTCTTCTTCAGAACCTCCCATATGGACCACTTGTTCGATTTTTGTTGTAGGAATCAATGTGTCACCACTGCAACAAGTTTGATAACCACTGAACTAGACTGTAATTAAACGATAAGCTGGCTGGCTTCATTAAGACACAGACAATCGGGCTCCGTAACTGCTAGAATTACAGAGATGGAATATGAGAGCATGCACATCCTGTGCTCGTGAGTTAGCATGTGAGGCAGGCAATACTGCAAGTAGAGCACTGTCTCTGACAAGAGTGATCAAAGTCAGATTATCCAGTAAAATATGAATATTAAGGTTGACATTGATTTTTACAAACATTTGACAAGTGTGATTTGGTAAATCAGGGAAGTGAGAGTTGGAAGGGAGGGAGAGAGGAAGAGAGAGAATTAGAGAAAGAAAGAAAAAGTGACCGGGAGCCTTACATCAAAGCACCGCCCGTGTGTTTTACCAGGGCTTGTAAGGGGAGCTATAGAATAGTAATACTAGACCTACAAGGCATGTCGCCCGAGTGGTTACCTGGGTCAAAATTTAAGGTGTAAAGAATACAGCCACTGTTACCTGCCACGCATGTCTTAAGAGGTGACTAAGGAGGTTTGGCTGAAATCGGATGCACGTGTCCTAACTGTGTAGAAGTCAACTTGATGCCTTGCAGGACGGCTGGGGACAGCCAAAGGCTAACGGAGAGCGAACCCAGTAAACGCTGGCTGAATCCGGACACATCGCTGAAGGATAAGCACCAGAGCTCAAAATGGCGCTGAAGATGTGACGAAACGCACCCATGCTAACGCTGTATGAATCAGATTTCCACATGAATGAATTTATGGAGAGATCTGGTACATCAGTCTTGTAGGTGATCGCGAGAGAGAGAGAGAGAGAGAGAGAGAGAGAGACAGAGTAAGATGCGACTGAGGTAGAGGCCTAGGGAAGCTACTCTAGTAAATAAAAGCATCGCAGAAATAGGATGTGCTGGTCTACTTGTAGGCGCATAACTGACACAACATACAATCGCTCTTAGGCTAAGATCACAAACATATCACGAAGAGTGGTTTAACAAGTGGTTAATATGGAACGATAGAATAAGAAGAACAAGATTAGACCTTATAAAGACATTTTAGTCGCAACCCCAGCCTTATCTTTTACTATACAGTATAACCCACTTATCTCGACCTCGGTTAACTCGCCAACCCTATTAAGTCGACGCTTTTGAAGTGGAACCGCCAAATTCTCTCTTTGTCTTAGCATTTTCTCATCGGATATCTCGATTCTTTTATGTCGCCGAACCCTAATATCTCGAGCACAAAGAGGGCCAAATTTGCCACTTAACGTTGGTTATCTCGATCCCCATGACCATGGGTGTTAACTTATGCTACAGTAATATATACAGTCCAATATTGGCAGGTGTTGACTCATGTAAGTTTCTTTCGTGGGAATGGAGATCCCATTTTGCAAGAACACGGTATTTTGATTTTTTAATTTATCGTACTTGGTTCACTGCGCATGTGCTGAGTTCATGTGAGTTCCTTGTCTGAAGGATAATATGCTGTAGCTATTCTGTTTATTTTTCCATTCTAAAAATGTCTGGAGGTGTTAAGAGAAAACTGGAGAATCAGTCAATAGAGAAAAAGTATGAAATCATACTGCAGCTAGAAAAGGAACAAACCGGCAGACCTCAGTCGTCAGCATGGAATTCCAGCAAACACCATTTCGGGATGGAAAAAGAAGGCAGACGCGATAAAGCAAATGTACGAGAAGTCTGTCTTTGATCCAGCAAGAAAAAAAACTTAGAGTGCACATAGTTGGTGCACATATGCCTTTGTTGTTAGCAAACATGTATGTACATTTTTATAGCATGCCGATCGCTTCATCAAACAAATAACACGTGCATGTACATTCTCATTTATTAACGCACATCATGTACATAAAGAAATTTCAAGCACATGTTAATATTTTGCCGCCATATTGGTTTTCGTTTATCTCGATCATCGGTTATCCCGACGATTTTTGGCAAACCCCTAGGCCGGCGACATAACCAGGTTCTACTGTACTTTGCAAAGATGTCAGACTTCCTCTTTTGTTCATGTATTTGTTTTTTTTTGTTGTCTCACAAAATTTCACATGCGGAACACACAAAAATTTCACAGGCGGAACACACAAAATTTCAGGCTTGGAACACAAATTTCACAGGGGAACACGAAAAATTTCACAGGCGGAACACACACAAATTTCACAGGCGGAACACACAACAATTTCACAGGCGGAACACACAACAATTTCACAGGCGGAACACACAACAATTTCACAGGCGGAACACACACAAATTTCACAGGCGGAACAAGCAAAAACAAAGTGCAAAAACAATAACACTACACAGCGATGTTTCGACAAATGGCCTTTATCAAGCAAAGGATACACAAGAAGGGAAGAAAGTCACTTCTTATGCGACAGACATAACAAACATACAATAAGACAATAAATCACTAACGGCCCTAAAATGAAAATATGTGACTAAAAACGAAAAACTAAATAAATGCGAAAACTAGGAATGGAAAAAGAAGATAAACAAGCTTTTTCGATCCAGAAGCACTTGAGCTGAAAGCTCTTCGGCTCGGTGTCATGGACATCGTACCCTTCTGCTCGGTGCCACGAACACCGTAAATCTGGGGAACCTGTAGCTATTCTGCCAGTCCGCGGAGTTGAACCCGCACTTACAGAGGACTAGTCACCCGTAGTCCAACGCGCTACGAACACGTTGGACACGCGGGCATATAAACAGGCTTTATAACCCTTTACCCAATCATTTATACATTTAACATATACACATATACTATGGAGCATGCGAAGAGACATTATTAAGAAGCATAGGAACGTAGTGTGTTGAGTCCATGAGGTCGCAAGGAACCATATAAAGATATAAAACGATTTTCTAGAGCAAATCGATTACGATCATCAGAAGAACATGATCGGATGGCTGTGACCTGGATATCACGAGCTTCCAAAGGGTCAGCTCACAGTCAACTATAAACTCACACGACCAGCGTCCAGTATTGTGTATATAGACGAGTTCATTTTAAAATCAACACAAAATCGCTAAATCAAGTTAGTATACAACAAGTTAATTTAAAATAAAATATCAAAAGATATTAAAACCATAGACTCCATGGAATTGAGTAAAATAAAAAAATCGAGCAGTGTTCTATGAACATTATATTATAATCCTGCCCCACTCAAACTAGGTCATGGTTTCTATTCAGTTATGCGCCAATATTAGAGTTGGCTGTGGAAGTTTCATTGAATGATGGCTACTGGGGTCCCACTTGTTATTATATGGACTTTGTAAAACTACTGTACTTTGTTGTTACGTGTTTCGCCATTGCTACATAGTTTTACTACAATCTTCTCCATTGCTACATAGTTTTACTACAATCTTCGCTATTGCTACATAGTTTTACTACAATCTTCGCCATTGCTACATAGTTTTACTACAATCTTCGCCATTGCTACATAGTTTTACTACAATCTTCGCCATTGCTACATAGTTTTATCGCAATCTTCCACTATATCGATACAAATTTCACTGCAGTTAACAAATCAAATCTGACATTATTTATGATTACATTCTGAATGCAACCAATTTGTCGGACAGTAGAAAAAAATAAATTGTATTGCACCAAAAATATTGACTAACGATTGAACTAAACAATTCTCGCGCTTGAGTTGTTGACAAGTGGAACTGCAATAAACGTGTGTCTCCAGGCATTGATGATGTTGTTTTTCTTATTGCACATAGAAATATCCATTATTCTGTACTTGATTGCATTTGATGACAATAAAAAAAGTTTCATAAAAATAGTACATCATTAAAAAGTTAGATAATGTCGCAAGAATGGTTAGAATTTTGTTTCTGAAAAAAAGCTGAAAATTAGTATTGTCTTTTGTTGTTTTCTTTTCTTCAATCATGTTGTGCCTTACAGCGTCAGGATAAGAAGAGATTTCTAGAACGAGCCCTTGTGTGCACTTCATAAATATTGTCTTTCGTCGCCTCTGTTATCTCTGAGGTCCACCTTTTGCGTTGCCGACCTTTTGTTTTGTATCGGGGCAACATTGCTCCTTGAGGTGCACTGTCTGTTGGTAATGAGCATCGTTTGATACTGTATACTTCTTCTTCTTCTGCGTTCTCACTAGAATGGGATTTCGGATTCTATAATAAAGGCCGCCGTCTGCCTCAGATTGTCAGCCAAGCCATACAGTTTGTCTTGGACGCTGGTGTAAGTGGGCCACCTCTTTCTTCTCAGGTCTGCGTAATTTGGGGCAGTTCTGTAGGATGTGCTCTGGTGTCATACTCGCCAAGTCACAGGAGCACAGGTCGTTAGTGTCTATCTTGAATTTAGTGTACAGGTGGTGTCTCATTCTGTTGTGACCCGTCCTGATACTGTTGAGAAAGGACGAAGAATTTACCAACTCGTCTTTTCAAGAGGTCAAAACCCTCATACAGAGAAAATCTGCAGTAGACTGGAAGACAAACACTGGATATGATTATGGAAAAGACTCCTCAAAGACCTAAGTAGAACAAACCAGGTCATTATATTTGGACTACGCAACGAACACTGCAGACTAAACAAACACTTATATAGACTAGGAATAAGTCAAACTGCTCTCTGCCAGTGTCAGCAGGCGGAACAGACACAGGAGCATATCCTGCAAGACTGTCCTCTCCTGGGTGAGCCGAGAAGCAACATGTGGTCACATCCAGTCGACCTGAAAACTAAGATATGGGGAAACCGGACAGACCTGAAGCTGTCTGCCCAGTTTGTGGTCCACGGTAAATTAAGCGCATGACCAGAGATCACTGAAGATGGAAACCGGACAGACCTGAAGCTGATTGCCCAGTTTGTGGTCCACGGTAAATTAAGCGCATGACCAGAGATCACTGAAGATGGAAACCGGACAGACCTGAAGCTGATTGCCCAGTTTGTGGTCCACGGTAAATTAAGCGCATGACCAGAGATCGCTGAAGATGGAAACCGGACAGACCTGAAGCTGATTGCCCAGTTTGTGGTCCACGGTAAATTAAGCGCATGACCAGAGATCGCTGAAGATGGAAACCGGACAGACCTGAAGCTGATTGCCCAGTTTGTGGTCCACGGTAAATTAAGCGCATGACCAGAGATCGCTGAAGATGGAAACCGGACAGACCTGAAGCTGATTGCCCAGTTTGTGGTCCACGGTAAATTAAGCGCATGACCAGAGATCGCTGAAGATGGAAACCGGACAGACCTGAAGCTGACTGCCCAGTTTGTGGTCCACGGTAAATTAAGCGCATGACCAGAGATCGCTGAAGATGGAAACCGGACAGACCTGAAGCTTACTGCCCAGTTTGTGGTCCACAGTAAATTAAGCGCATGACCAGAGATCGCTGAAGATGGAAACAGGACAGACCTGAAGCTGATTGCCCAGTTTGTGGTCCACGGTAAATTAAGCGCATGACCAGAGATCGCTGAAGATGGAAACCGGACAGACCTGAAGCTGATTGCCCAGTTTGTGGTCCACGGTAAATTAAGCGCATGACCAGAGATCGCTGAAGATGGAAACCGGACAGACCTGAAGCTGACTGCCCAGTTTGTGGTCCACAGTAAATTAAGCGCATGACCAGATATCGCTGAAGATGGAAACCGGACAGACCTGAAGCTAACTGCCCAGTTTGTGGTCCACGGTAAATTAAGCGCATGACCAGAGATCGCTGAAGATGGAAACCGGACAGACCTGAAGCTGATTGCCCAGTTTGTGGTCCACGGTAAATTAAGCGCATGACCAGAGATCACTGAAGATGGAAACCGGACAGACCTGAAGCTGATTGCCCAGTTTGTGGTCCACGGTAAATTAAGCGCATGACCAGAGATCACTGAAGATGGAAACCGGACAGACCTGAAGCTGATTGCCCAGTTTGTGGTCCACGGTAAATTAAGCGCATGACCAGAGATCGCTGAAGATGGAAACCGGACAGACCTGAAGCTGATTGCCCAGTTTGTGGTCCACGGTAAATTAAGCGCATGACCAGAGATCGCTGAAGATGGAAACCGGACAGACCTGAAGCTGATTGCCCAGTTTGTGGTCCACGGTAAATTAAGCGCATGACCAGAGATCGCTGAAGATGGAAACCGGACAGACCTGAAGCTGATTGCCCAGTTTGTGGTCCACGGTAAATTAAGCGCATGACCAGAGATCGCTGAAGATGGAAACCTGACAGACCTGAAGCTGACTGCCCAGTTTGTGGTCCACGGTAAATTAAGCGCATGACCAGAGATCGCTGAAGATGGAAACAGGACAGACCTGAAGCTGATTGCCCAGTTTGTGGTCCACGGTAAATTAAGCGCATGACCAGAGATCGCTGAAGATGGAAACCGGACAGACCTGAAGCTTACTGCCCAGTTTGTGGTCCACAGTAAATTAAGCGCATGACCAGAGATCGCTGAAGATGGAAACAGGACAGACCTGAAGCTGATTGCCCAGTTTGTGGTCCACGGTAAATTAAGCGCATGACCAGAGATCGCTGAAGATGGAAACCGGACAGACCTGAAGCTTACTGCCCAGTTTGTGGTCCACAGTAAATTAAGCGCATGACCAGAGATCGCTGAAGATGGAAACCGGACAGACCTGAAGCTGATTGCCCAGTTTGTGGTCCACGGTAAATTAAGCGCATGACCAGAGATCGCTGAAGATGGAAACCGGACAGACCTGAAGCTGATTGCCCAGTTTGTGGTCCACGGTAAATTAAGCGCATGACCAGAGATCGCTGAAGATGGAAACCGGACAGACCTGAAGCTGACTGCCCAGTTTGTGGTCCACGGTAAATTAAGCGCATGACCAGAGATCGCTGAAGATGGAAACAGGACAGACCTGAAGCTGATTGCCCAGTTTGTGGTCCACGGTAAATTAAGCGCATGACCAGAGATCGCTGAAGATGGAAACCGGACAGACCTGAAGCTTACTGCCCAGTTTGTGGTCCACAGTAAATTAAGCGCATGACCAGAGATCGCTGAAGATGGAAACAGGACAGACCTGAAGCTGATTGCCCAGTTTGTGGTCCACGGTAAATTAAGCGCATGACCAGAGATCGCTGAAGATGGAAACCGGACAGACCTGAAGCTGATTGCCCAGTTTGTGGTCCACGGTAAATTAAGCGCATGACCAGAGATCGCTGAAGATGGAAACCGGACAGACCTGAAGCTGACTGCCCAGTTTGTGGTCCACAGTAAATTAAGCGCATGACCAGAGATCGCTGAAGATGGAAACCGGACAGACCTGAAGCTGTCTGCCCAGTTTGTGGTCTACAGTAAATTAAGCGCATGACCAGAGATCGCTGAAGATGGAAACCGGACAGACCTGAAGCTGTCTGCCCAGTTTGTGGTCTACAGTAAACTAAGCGCATGACCAGAGATCGCTGAAGATGGAAACCGGACAGACCTGAAGCTGATTGCCCAGTTTGTGGTCCACGGTAAATTAAGCGCATGACCAGAGATCGCTGAAGATGGAAACCGGACATACCTGAAGCTGACTGCCCAGTTTGTGGTCCACAGTAAATTAAGCGCATGACCAGAGATCGCTGAAGAAGACGAAGAACTCCGTAGCTCAGAAAAATGACAGAAACCTCTGCAGAAAATATACTCACACACCGAACGTTGTCCCGGTTCGAACTCACGAGCTCCACAACGCAAGGCTAACGGCTTAACCACTTCGCCACGAAGACTCAATAAAATCGTAAATACTATACATACCCTGTTAATGGTTTCCTATGGAAATTGTTGGGTTATAGACTTAATAGTATAGGGAAATTGATTGATTGTTTGATTGGTTGATTGATAGGACCATCATCATTGCACTTCGGTGAGTAACCATGTGTGCTCCGATATCTTTCTTACACAGGAAGATCTCAGCTGCAATGCACGAACTCCGTAGGACCGGTGAGGTTCCCTGATGTAATGGTGAAGACATTTTTGTAGCAATTTTGCTTTTAATATTTTCTAATGAATTTTGCTCAGGCAGCGATTTTCCAGCCTGCTCATCGCGATTTTGAACTGCCAAGGGTTCTTTTACGTGCTCAAACTGAACACGGGATCTCACTTCTCTCTCTCTCTCTCTCTCTCTCTCTCTCTCTCTCTCTCGATCGTTATTTTTCCGCCGTGTTTATCATTTTAATTGTGATATATACACAGCCTTTGCCAAGAACGCAATTTTACGTCACAACGTTCAGTACCATTTGGAGCTCTATAGTCCGTTCTCTCTCTCTCTCTCTCTCTTTCTCTCTGCGATCGTTCTTAAGCCATTTTTATCATTCTATTGTGATATATAAACAGCCAAACATCAGAATGGAATGTACGTGCACAGCCTTCAGTACCTATTGGACCACAAGTGCTTATCTTTCGGTGGTGTGTTCGGTTTCAACCAGCGTTTACTGGGTTCGCTCTCCGTTAGCCTTTTGCTGTCCACAGCCAAAACCCACAAGGTTGCTATCGTCTTTCAGAGCAGCGACCCGTAGACGACCTGCCCTCCCGGACTGATGAGCGTCATCTGTCCAGATAGTCCGTTCAACAACTCATGCCCACTGTCCAATGCGAATTGTGGCAATACCATCAATTTCACAGTAGCGAAACGTTGCACCCAATCTTAGAATTATACCGACGCAAATGTCTGATGGAAGAAATTGCTATAGGAAACCTGGATTTTGTAATATAACGGTTTCCGTTGATGTTGGCGGCATATTTGGCTAGTCTGAAACGAAATTTTAGTTTTTACAGTAAACGCACACATATGACATTTGATGACAAGTCTCATTCAAAGGCGTATCATCTCAGCTTATACATGAGGACCAATGTTGATAGTTGCAATACAGACATGAAATAAACAAGAAATGTAGACTGTATTATTGTTTTTAAATAACTTACATTACAGTTAAAATTAGCTGCCATGTTATAATGTCATCCCCCTTTCACGTCCAGGCTTGGCAATGGCGGAGCAACTGGAGAGATTCTTTTCAAATTGCTACTTTTAGTGTTTCCGTAGGGCGTCCTTCCTTTCTTGACCTTCCACTTCAACGCCTGCGTTAGTATTCTTTAATGATTTCTTCTCAAGGTATGCCCAACACATCTCTATCTTCTCCTTCTTATAACAGTTGTTTGTCCGCGTGCCCAGCGTGTTCGTAGCGCGTTAGACTGCGGGTGACTAGTCCTCTGTAAGTGCGGGTTCAACTCCGCGGACTGACAGAAAAGCTACAGGTTCCCCAGATTTACGGTGTTCGTGGCACCGAGCCGAAGGGTTACGATGTCCATGACACCGAGCCGAAGAGCTTTCAGTTCAAGTGCTTCTGGATCGGAAAAAAAAAAATTACAGTTGTTACTAGTGGTTGACCAGACATTCAGATTTCATCACTTCTGAATAGTAAAACATATACAATAATCGGAGAAATCTAAATAAAAAGGGAGGTAATTTTATAAAGTATATTAGCAAACTGAAACGACGTTTCGACCAAAAGACCGTTATTTAATTAAGCGGAGAATAACGACACACATTAAAGTAAAATAGGAAGGCAACACAGACAGTTGATTTGAAACGGACACACTATGAAACTATACAATATAAAATTTATATTTTACTAAGTTTCAGTCTTAAACTATGCCGTTGCCCGCCTGTCCAGCCAGCGTGTTTGTAGCGCGTTGGACTGCGGGTGAGTAGCCCTCTGTCAGTGCGGGTTCAATTCCGCGGGCTGGCAGAAAAGCCACAGGTTCCCCAGATTTACGGTGTTCGTGGCACCGAACCGAAGGGTTACGATGTCCATGGCACCGAGCCGAAGAGCTGAAAGCTCAAGTGCTTCTGGATCGGAAAAGAACACCAAAAAATTATGCCATTCTGGTTTGTATTTTATTTTGTATCTTATTTTCTACTTCTTCAAACTCTCGATATCGACCACTTGTTAAACCACTCTTTGTAATCTGTATGTGATCCGAGCCTAAGAGCGATTGTACATTGTGCCAGTTATGCGTCTACAAATAGGCCAGAACATCCGATTCCTGCGACGCTTTTTATTTACTAGGGTACCTTCTCTAGACCCTTACCTCAGTCGTCTCTTACGACATGCGTTATAGGTAACAGTGTTACTATTCTTTACTCCCCTTGTGAGCCCCAGCAAGACACGGGTGTATTGTGTATATTATTACACGCATTGCTTGATAAAGACTTTATAGTCGAAACATTGATTTTGTCATTTTTTTTAATTTTTGTAAAGCTAAATTATTTAGTTTAAAAAATTCTTTTAAGTTAATAATTAATTGTAGCTATCAACTTACTTTCCATTTTATTCCAAAATATGAAACCTTCACTCGTGGAATGAGCTCCACCAAATTACTAAACACAAACTCCCTCGTAATCTATACATCTGGAGTAGTTCACTCTCAGCCTCCTGTCTGGTAGCAGAACTCAATGTTGAAAGCTTTAAGAGCACAGATGTCGCTGAGCTGCGACTAGAAATGTCACGTGACTAGTAACACTAAACGCTAGTCGCAGTTTTCAAGCGACAACCAAAATTTTATATTCATTCTCTTTATGTTCCCGTCCACTTCTTTTATTAGTCATCGCTCTTATACTTCATCCCCTGTTGTTTTGAGAATCCGCACACGCCGCCTTTACACGTAAACAATAAGGGTATCAATCTGTGCTTTGGGCTACCCCTTCTGTCATTATTGTCGCTAGGTTCATCCACCTCTTCTCATTGTGGCCTCGTTCAAGCTGCACTGCAAATTCAAATTGTGAGCCAGTGCTTTTCGGTACTATTTTTAGACTTCGCACATGTTTGTGACCTCAAATCATGAAAGAGAAGGGCATGTTTGAAGGATATATTCAGTAGTTTGGGGGCCCTTTTGTGCATCCTGTGCATCAATCATTTGGGGTATCTTTCAGTTTATGGAGATGTGCTTGCAATCTGCAGTGTCTTATGCAGAGCCTTCTGCTTCTTCTTTGCATTCGTTTTATCAAATAAATTAACCACTCTTTGTGATATATGTGGTTTCTCTCTCGATCACGCCCAGACTGATGTACCAGATCTCCTCATAAATGCTATTCCTGTGGAAATCTGGTTCATGCAGCCTTAGCATTGGTGTGTTTTACATCGCATCTTCAGCACCATTTGGAGCTCTGGTGCTTATCCTTCGGTGATGTGTCCGGTTTCAGCCAGCGTTTACTCGGTTCTCTCTCCGTTCTGTAGCCATCTAGTGTTTTTTACGGTGAAGGGTAGCTAACCCCACTCCCAACCTCCTTACTCGCCTCTTACGACATGCGCGGCAGGTAACAGTGGTTATATTTTTTACACCCTAATTTGGGCCCTGGTAACCACTCGGGCGATATCTGTGGTTTGAGACTATTTACATGATTTAATGAGTTTTCTACAATGGAACATCAGGAAAGAATGCGAGAGGTAGACCACGAAAAAGATGGATAGATGATATCACAGCCCTCCATATTAGCCTACCTTATCGTGGATGGAGGGTTTGTGTGCCTTTAGGATCCTTCAGGCTATGTCGGCGGGAGTCTAACTCCTGGCAGGTCTAACCAAGCCGAACAGACTGAAGGTGAAAGGCCAGACCAAAAGGCGGGGAGCAGGATGGGGCCTCATAAGGTGACAGTGCAGAACCCACCGGCGAGTGGTAAATACTCTGGCTGCAACCAACACATCCCCAGCTATGGGACAAATAGCACTTGTCCTCTCTCTCTCTTGAGGAGGACATCCTTTTTCTTGTCTTGTCTTCTACTTCATGACACTTTCCTTAAGCATAAGGATTAAACTACAGTGTCCAAGGAGCACACCCTGCATAAAAGCCTGGGTTGGTGAGCCCGGCAACAGAAGGCTGAAGTCATCTAGAGTAGGACGACTCCAGACAAACCCGGGAAGACATATCTCGTCAGCAGGGGACTGCAACTGTCTAGAGAACAACCTCAAAAAAAGATGTCCTCAGAAACGGAATGTGTCAGCCATTATTGGCGGGGAGGAATCGACACATACGAACAACTCAAATGGCCGATATCACAGAATCCTGTCAAAAAGCCAAAATATCTATCACCCTAGTAACTAGAGCAGAGGAAAACAAAAACAGAAAACCACGACACTGAGCAACAACCCAGTGACAATGGGACGACACAAGAAGAAGTAGTTTGAGCCGAGAACGGAAATACTTTGCGACTCTGTTCATAGAGATTAATATTCCATACAGGACACTGTATATTACAAGCATATATTTATAAACTGACCAGTTATCATCATCAAATAGCTTGTCCTAAGCAGAATTTTCCCACTCTAACAGTCCGTCGGAATTTCTCTCTCTCATAGACCAAATGTCCATCTTGTGTAGTCATCATGCTCAAATCATCAGTTACATCCTGAATCCATCTTTACCGTGGTCTTCCTCTACTCCTCTTTCCCGAGATGCCTCCTTCCATAATCATCTTATCCAATCCAGTGTATCTTTTTATATATCCAATATACGCCCGTCTGCCCAGCGTGTTTGTAGCGCGTTGGACTACAGGTGACTATCCCTCTGTGTGTGCGGGTTCAATTCCGCGGGTTGGCAGAAAAAGCCACAGATTCCCCAGATTTACGGTGTTCGTGGCACCGAACCGAAGGGTTACGATGTCCATGGCAACCGAAGGTTACGATCAGGCACGAGCCAAGAACTAAAAGCTCAAGTGCTTCTGTATCGGAAAAAAAAATATATCCAATATAATCTAATTCTCTCATTCTTATTTGTAGCATCAGCCAGTATTATTTGATTTTGAATTCTGTCTATCCACGTTTCACACTCATACGTTGACATTGGGAATGTGCATGCTCTTAGTATTCTTATTAGTATACCGAAACAAATGTTGTTCTGTGAACTTTCGGATGGGAAGAGGCACCAGGGCAGACCACTGCTCAGATATAGATGTCTGCAAGGCCTCAATGAAAAATTTTTCTATCGGTCCCAGCACATAGGAAAAACTAGCTGATGGCAGAGTTGTGTGGAAAGCCAAATCGCAGAGTCTTTTGAGAAGAGACTTATGTATGAACTGAACGACAAGAGAGAAAAGCGAAAACACAGAAGTTGTCACAGTAAAACACTTGCAATTGACCGTCTGTAAAGACGAAAAAGGCCATATATATAGTATTCTGATCTTTGTTTTCCTATCAGTTCCATGTCATACTGTTCGTAGCTGTTTAATTGTTTGTAATTTATTCCAACTCTCTGCTATCAGTGCCAATCATGACCCCTGACTAAGATACAAGAAAGAAAGATTACAACATGTGAAATGAGATGTCTACGAGAAGCTGTCAACGTTACAAGGAGAGATAGAGTGAGAAACGAGAATATCAGAAGCATCGTTGGTACTATACCATGCATACAGTACATCGAGAAGCAAAGAATCAAGTTGTTCGGCCATCTAATGAGAATGGAACCACATTTACTACCATCACGTGCCTACAATAATCGACACTCAGAGCGCAGAGCACGAGGCAGGCCAAGAACACAATGGATAGATAACATCTCAGAGTCCCTGCGAAAGCATGGACTGACAACGTCAAGCGCAATACACCTGGCACAAGATAGAAAACTAACTCTCCCACGACGCTTCACGGCTAATGTGGGTAAGATAAGACAAGATAAGATCGTTTGTAAGGCCATGTTTAGTAAAGCAAAACTGTATTCTATCTCCGATATTGTTTGGAGTGGTCATTGACTGGGTGATGCGAAAATGTTGCAGGGGCGAAACTGGCATCGATTGGGTTGGAAATAGTCAACTAGAATATTTGGATTGTGCAGATGATATTGCCTTGTTAAGTAGAAACAACCAAGATATGCAAAGAAAAGCAGACAACTTGTCAACTATAGCATCAAAAGTTGGACTGCAGATAAGCTATGAAAAACAAATATAATGAAGACACCTATGGGAAGTAATGTAGATATCACACTGGAATCTAAAATGATAAAAATAACTATGCAGTTCACCTATTTAGGTAGCAATTTTGATTGCACAGAAAATGTTAAAAAAGAAATTATGATACGAATTAGCAAGGCAACATTAGCTTTTAAAAGTCTAAATAAAATATGGAACTGCAAGTTATATAGTATTAAAACTAAATTACGAATTTTCAATTCAAATGTTGTATCAATCCTAACATATGCCAGCGAGAGTTGGAAAATGACTAAAGATATAGAACTCAAGTTGAATGCATTTGAAAATAGATGTCTGCGAAAAATAATGAATATAAAATGGATCGAATTCAGGAGAAGTGATGAAATCAGAGACATGTCTGGTCAACCACTAGTGACAACTATTATAAGAAAGAGAAGATGGAGATATGTTGGACACACCTTGAGGAGAAATGATCAACGAATATCAAAGCAGGCATTGAAGTGGGATGCAAAGGATTCAAGAAACAGAGGACGACCTAAGAAGACCATGAAACAAACTTTGCTGAGAGAGGGAAGAAATATCGGTCTCAGTTCCATGGAGGAGATTGAGCGAGTTGCCCATGATAGAGCAGTATGGAGAAATTGCTTGCAGACCCTATGTAACGTATACCGGTACAAGCGAAATTATTATTATTATTAATGCCATGTTTGCTCTTTTTTAAATTTCCCTCTTTCCATTGCTTTCTCTTGTTAGCCGTTGCGTATGTATATGTAAATATATATATATATATATATATATATATATATATGTGTGTGTATTCATTTGTTTAATCAAATATTTCTGCCTTTTTATTCTGAAACTGTTTGAAATCTGTGGCTCTCTGTCTGCCCACAATATATCTAGCGCTTCAGTCTATCTTGTATAGATATTCATTTTTACAATCAATAATCTTCCTGTCCAGCATGTATGTATGTGAGGCTGTTCGTCTGTCTCTCGCTCTATTAAAACCTCCCCACGTCCTCGTGTAATTTGACCAATATTCTTTCCACAACACCCTCCTTCCCTTTATTCTCCTCCTCGTCCCTCTACCAACCTCATATCAGCAACATTAATAGTATCGATAGTAATGTCAAAAATCGCAAAGAAAGAACAGCTTGCACGGTACTTAAAGTAGCCAGGAGACTCAAGCCAAGAAAGTCCTAAAGATCGATAATAATCCAAACTCAGACTATCAACCATTTGTCCCTGTCATTAGTAATTTTATAATGCCAGTTTGTTTAACAGTAAATGTCAACCAAACACAGTATTTGTACTACCGTCGGTCGTTATCCAGAAATGGTGGACGCAATTTGCAAACAAGAACAGAGACGCAAGATTTGCTTAAAGTCTGCGTTTTATACGTTTTAGCCAGAATGTACTACATTCCTGATTAATTGTACTTCTTCTTCAAACTCTCCATATCGATCACTTATTAGAACACTATTTGTGATATGAGCCTAAGAGCGATTGTACGTTGTGCCAACTATGTGCCTACAAGTAGGCAAGCACATCCGACTTCTGTGACGCTTTTTATCTACTAGGGTAGCATCGCTATGCCACTACCTCAGTCGCCTCTTACATGCCTTGCAGGTTGCAGTGGTACTATTCTTTACTCCCCTTGCGAGCCTCGGCCACACATTGATGGATTAATTATATAAGCATACGTAAGTACAAACACTTATACATACATGCACATACACACTTACACACACACACTTTTGGGGGTCTCTGTGGCTGAGTGGTTAAGCCCTTTGCCTTGCGAGTCGAAGGTCGTGGGTTCGAATCCGGAAAGCGGCCTTCTGTTCACAAGTGCAGTTTTTTTCAGAGACCCCTAGGATTGTTTCCGGAGCTACGGAGTTCGTCCTTTGTGCAATACTCTCGGCAGGTGGCGTGCCATTTCTGCGGAGAGGGACCGAGCCATATGGGATAAAACCTGGTGCAATGAAGTCAATCCTTCGGCTTTGAAACCTTTTAAACACTTACACACATCATCATCCAATTTTAAACAGAGCTTTGACACCCTAAACAGTCCTACGAAATTTCTCTCTCTCTCTCTCTCTCTCTCATAGGACTCTGCAGCTGTCATGTTAAAATTATGTCCCATCGCGATGAGGTTTCTCCTTGATTTTCTGACCATGGAGTATGAGCAACAAATAAACAGTGTACAAGTATTAAGAGCTTCCAAAAAACAAATAGACTAGTACAGGATTCGAACCAGGGAGTTATTCATCTAAACTAATCCACTTGAACAGCTAAATTGCAGGAACTTGAATTGAAGATTGGAGTGGCCAGAAAAGGGAAGCACAACAAACGTACGAGTAGGCTCATCATTCAACATCGAACTGGTAGAATTAGTCGATGGACGCTGCTGGAGATATTGCGAAGGAGATCGGAGCATCTTTGGCCATGTCCAGAATGCAATGAAAATATTCCAAACTGAAACTGAAATATATACATATTTACTACGGCTTATAGTATATTATATATGGTGGCGTCTGTGGCTTAGGGGATAGTGACTCGGTCTATTAACCCCGACGTTCTGAGTTCGAATCACGTGCGAACAATTTGCTTGAAAATTGTTTCGCGGGGATTTTACAAAAGGACGATGGCACCACCCGTTCAGAAAGCAATGGCAAACTACTGAACGTAATAATGCCTAGAAAATCACAAACAACGTTAAAAGCTGGGGTTGATTCGCAAAGTCCTGTAAAGGATATGCAATTAACTTATAGTATATGCCTGCGCTAACACTCTTAAAACTGTTCTAAATCGACTCCCGAACAAGAAAGGACAGAGAAGGAGTGACAAATGAGACACAGGACATAACTTAAGCATGTTAAAAAACAAAACTTCACTATCATTAAGAATGATGAATAAAGGGATTAAAAATACTGAAAAGAAACCAAAAACTTGCACTAGACAAGAAAGTCAGAAACAGATAACATACAAGGACGATAACAGCATGGTGTCCCAGGTTGAACATAAAGTTCGGTTTGGTAACTGGAGAATATTATCAATCACGTTAAACAATCACTTTCATTATCGGTTTAAAGACATACGGAAGTTTAAGTAGAATGCTTTTGTGGTTTCATGTCTGACACTGCCATTATTAAAAGGAGTAGGGGTGGTCGAGTGACGGTAACTTGGAATCTAAGCAAGGATTCTAAGCACTTCCGATTTTTGTGACTCTTTTTATTTATTTATTTATTTTGTGACGCTTCTTCAATTATTCTTCTGCGTTCTCACTATATTGGGATTAAGGATTCTTTAATAAAACCAGCCGCCCGCCTCATGTTGTCAGCCACGCCACACCATTAGTCTCGGACACTGAAAAACAGCTTTTCTAAGGTATCTCATCTCTGTTGTTATTATTTTCTGTTCATTATCCGCTGTGAGAGATCATGTTTCACAATGATAGCATAAAATTGGCCAAAAGTAATATAAATATACTCACAGGTGTGATCACGAGAGAGAGAAAGAGAGAGATAGAGAGAGATACTCACAGGTGTGATCGAGAGAGAGAGAAAATACTCACAGGTGAGTATGAATCGTCTACATCTGTAATCATCCATCCTCGTTAGATCCATGATTTAGTTCAATTAGGATGTCTGTTGTATGTTTCCCTGAAGAAGACTTATAGTCGAGACGTTGGTTTTGTTAGTTCTATTATTTTATTATTCATTTTTGTTGTTTCTGAACAACATAGTCGAGACTTGCATTTTGTTAGTCTATTATTTATTTCATGTGCTTGTCATGTACTTGTCATGTACTTGTCATGTACTTGTCATGAAACGGCAATTTATTACGTATCACCAGTCTTCCTCGGTTTTCTCCAGATCTGATATCTCTCGCTCTCTCTCTCTCTCTCTTTCTCGCTCGATCGTTCTAAGCCGTTTGTATCATTCAAATGTGATATATAGACAGCTTTAATACCAAGAACGGGTATACGTTCACAACCTTCAGTACCAATTGGAGCTTTGGTGCTTATCCTTCGGTGGTGTGTTCGTTTCAACCAGCGTTTACTGGGTTCGCTCTCCGTTAGCCCTTTGCTGTCCCAGCCAAACCTGCAAGGCAGCAGGTTGCTATTTTCTTTTAGGGCAGCCACCCTTAGATGACCTGCTCTCCCGGGTTTATGAGCGCCATCTGCCCAGTGAACTTGTTGACTACTTAGTTTGCCGCCCGTCCAGTTCTGTGTACGGTTTGCTCCGTTAGTCTTTGATTGTCCCCAATCAAACTACAAGACAACAGTACCAGTAAGACGATCTGATCTGATCCTCTCTGACCAGATCAGATTTGTAGGTTCTACACATCCCAAAATAATTTATCAGGATTGATCTGCTTAAAATCTGCGATCTGCCTTCATGTAGCATGCCCTTTGCAAAACATCGTTTTGAAACTTTAAGAAAACCAGAGGGAAATATAACAAGAATGGCTCTTTCCTGGAGCACGCATGGAAACTTCTTCTTCTTCGAACGCTCCATATCGACCACATGTTAACCATTCTGTGTGATCTGAATGTGATCTGAGCCTAAAAGCGATTGAACGTTGTGCCAGTTATGCGTCTACAAGTAGGCCAGTACATCCGATTTCTGAGATGCTTTTTATTTACTAGGGTAGCTTCCTATATCAGTCGCCTCTTACGACATGCCTTGTAGGACGCAGTGGTACTATTCTTTGCTTCCATTAATGGCTCCGGCACCACAAGGGCGCCATAGAAAGCGAAAGATAACACAAACAAACAAACAAACATGTGCACAAAGCCAATTAAAAATATCCCCTCCCCCTCACTTCCCAAATTAAACAACCACACTTTAAAAAAGAAACAAAATTGTACTCAAAATACATTAACAAAATATCTCCGCACCCAAAACAACCGCACCAAAATAAAAACCCACATTTAAAAATTTTTTTAATTTTCCGATCCAGAAGCACTTGAGCTTTTCAGCTCTTCGGCTCGGTGCCATGGTCATCGTAACCCTTCGGTTCGGTGCCACGAACACCGTAAATCTGGGGAATCTGGGGCTTTTTCTGTCATCCCGCGGAATTGAACCCGCACACACAGAGGGATAGTCACCCGTAGTCCAACGCGCTACGAACACGCTGGGCAGACGGGCAAAAAAACCCACATAGAATCAAACAAGCAAAAAAAAATTTACAAAACAAAAAAACATATCAACAAAGAGGCCCTTTTCATGATTAAAGAGAAGAACAAAATAATTTAGACAAGTTGAGAGACCACCAAACTAAACGAGCTATATTTGTATATTAATTGATTATTCTAATAGCGCCCCCGCCTCCACTTACTAATAAGGCACATGAGCGTACCATACTAAACCTCGTAGAAAGATTTCACTTAGTCTCTCTCTCTCTCTCTCTCTCTCTCTCTTTGACGCCAATCTTACCAAGCGTGAAATTATTCATTGTTCCCCATCACCGAAATTTAGAGGGTGTGGCTGGCAGTTTTGAACCTCTAACAACGCCATCTGCTGCTTGGAACAAAGCGTACCAGAGTCACAAATGATTCTCTTCGCGCGGGATGTATGAGTAACAGAACATTTGCATTTAACGACACGTTTCTGCTCATCGAATATAGAACATGGAACCACTTTCTCTTTCATTTTCTTACTTTTTCTTTTCTCCCGTCCTGTTTTCCTCAAGGCGTCGGATAAGAGTTAGTTAGTTAGTTAGTTAGTTAGTTAGTTAGTTTATTAGTTTGTTCCTTTCGTGCCAAAGGCGGCACATAGGGTAGAGGTTTTAGATCTCCGTGTGATACGGTTCTTTGCTAGCAGTTGGAGATCTTGTATGGTTTTACATCCCAATAGTTTACTTTCTTGTTGGGTGGTTCTTCGAAGAGTGGTCTTTGGTCTTCCACGTTTTCTTTTCCCAACTGGTGACCACATAAGGACTTGTCGATTTAGTCTCTTTTCGTCTGATCTAAGAACATGACCTAAATATTTCCACCTTCGTTTCCTTATAATATTTGATATGGGTTGTTGGTGTGTTCTATCTCTCACTGTGTTGTTAGAAAGAAATCACTCCATTTTAAATAAAAAGTGTCAGGATAAGTAGAGATTTCTAAAACGGACCCTAGTATGCGCTTCATAAATAGTTTCTTTCGTTGCCGCTGTTATCTCTGAGGTCCATCTTTTGCATGGCCGGCCTTTTGCTGTGTATCCATTGTATCAGAGCAACATCGCTCTTTGAGGTGTACTGTCTGTTGGTAATCATCTTATGTGGACGAAGCATTTAATTTGTAGCTTCTTGATAAAGTTTAGTACTGATGTTGTTCCCACTTTTTTCCTGATGTCTTCATTTCTCAACCGGTCTCTTTTGTTACACCCAGCATTCTGCGTAGACACTTCATCTCTGTCGTGACTAGTTTTCTTCTATCGTTTGTTGTCAGCGTCCAGGTTTGGCACTGGTAACATAATGTTGGGGAGAAAGATTGTGTTGAACATTGCTCTTTTTGTGTTCATGGTGACATGTTTGCATTTTAAAATTGGCGCCATTTGTTCTATCATTTGATTTGCTTTGTTGCATCTGTGTTGAATTTCATTAGTTATTTTTCCGTTTGCAGAAAAAAATGAAACAAATATTGTGGAAAATATCAGTTATTATCATCATGTGGTGGCCCGTGTGTTGCTGGGGCCCACAGGGTGAGCAAAGAATAGTAACACTGCGACGTACAAGGCATCTAGTAAGAGGCGACTCGCCCGAGTGGTTACCGGGGCCCAAATTTGGGGTGTAAAGAATAGAACCACTGTTACCTGCCATGCATGTCGTAAAAGGCGACTAGGAAGCTCTGGGTGAAATCGGATGCATGTGTCCGCTAGGAATGCTAACCCGAAACAAATGCTTGCAGAAAACGGATGCACCAGGCCGTAAGGCGCATAACATGGTGCAACGACCCCTCACAATGAGGAATGGGATAACGGATTCTACGGTCGCCAATCTGTCTCGGAGATTTAGCCACGCAGTAAGAATGTCAGACCTACCATCACGAGGTGGCCAAAACTTACTGCGAGAAGAGGTCGGCACAAACGGGAAGCAGAAATCATAGAAATTATATCCTACAGAACTGCCCCAGTATGCAGACTTGAGAAGAAAGAGGTGGCCCACTTACACCAGCGTCCAAGACAAATTGTATGGCGTGGCTGATAATCTGAGACAGACGGCTGCCTTTATTAGAGAATCCGAAATCCCAATCTAGTGAAAACGCAGAAGAATAAGAAGTAAAAGGCGACTGAGGTAGGAGCCTAGGGAAGTTACCCTAGTAAATAAAAATAGTCGCAGAAATCGGATCTGCTGCCCTACGCGTAGGCACACAACTGGCACAACGCAAAATCCCTCTTAGGCTCAGATCACATACAAATTACAAAGAGTGGTTAACATGTGGTTGATATAGAGCGTTCGAAGAAAAAGAAGATTATCATCGTGTGCCATGTCGATAAACATCATGATTCATCATCTTCATCATCACGTCTGCATTGACAAACATCAATAAAAACTAGTCAAAGATTGTACATACCTAGTGCGCACTTTTTCAGCAAATGAAAGAATAAATAATGAAATCAAACATAGATGATATCAAGCAAAACAAATCAAAGAACAAATGGCCCCAATTTGAAATTTAAAAATATCTCCATGAACACTATAAGAGAGAGAGCCGCTGTATCGTAGTGAACTCGCTCCGCAAGGCTGGTGGTCTGGGTTCAGCTCCCGCAATGCGCGTGGAATTTTCCCGACCACGACGGCTCTCAGGTCGACCCAGCCTCAACTGGGTACCAGACATGCTCTGGGAAAGTAAAGACGGCCGGCGTGATGCTGACCACATCACCCATTGTGTGCCGACGGTCAATGAAAATACAGGCCTAACACTGTATTGACCTATATACCACGAGGTATGAAAGGGTTCCTTTACTTTACTTTTTACTTTACTATAAGAGCATTGTTCAACATAATCTTTCTCCCAACATTATTCTATAAGTACCAAACCTGGACGCTGGCATCAAACGATAGAAGAAAACTAGTGATCAAACATATCAGTTATCAGTTATATAAAGACTATCATCATAGCACTCCAGACATGTCCATAGGTGCTCCGATCTCCGCCTCAGCAAGTACAGCGGCCCAACACGCCAGTTCGATGTTGATTAATCAATCTCCTTGTATATTTTGTATGTCGTTCTTTTCGGGCTGCACAAATATTGACACCCATTTCTCTCAATCTGGTCAGCGAGTTGGATTCACAGCCCTAAACTCTTCTGTTCGGAAAGACTCAATGCGGGAAGAATAGCATTTCGATCCATGGCAGCTCCCTCTGATATTGTAGCCAAGCCAGCCAATCTATCAGCTCGTTCATCAAACATAGATATTATTATTATACATTCCTCTCGTAACATTAAAAGTTACATAGGGCCTTCATGCAATTTCTCCATACCGCTCTATCCAGGGAAACTCATTCCACTTTTAAAATGGAATTGAATTCAATATCTCTCGCCTCTCTCAATAAAGTTCGTTTCAGGATTTAAAAATGCAACATACAATCGTAGACCATAACCAAAACATTAAAGAAAGAAATTGAAGCTTTTGAAACAAAGTGTTACAGAAAAATTCGTAGAATATCCTGGGCAGAGAAGAAAAAAACAGAAGACATACTACAAGACCTGCATATATATATATATATATCTCTTGCGATCGTTCTTTTGGCCATTTTGATTTTTTTTTTTTCTTTCGTCCCCTTTCAACTCAGACGAAGTTTCATCTCTGAAACTGATTTTTGCGTGAAAATCCGTTTTCCAATTTCTTACAATGGCAGCAGCGTGCAACTACTCTAGGCAGTCCCCCGGCCATTTTGATCATTCTTATTGTGATATATAAACAGCCTTTGCCAAGAACGTATTTTTACGTCACATCTTCAGTACCATTTCGAGCTCTGGTGCTTATCCTTCGGCGATGCGTCCGGTTTCAGCCAGCGTTTACTCGGTTCGCTCTCCGTTCTGTAGCCATCTAGTGTTTTTACGGTGTGGAGTAGATAGCCCCACGCCCAGTCTCCTTAGCCGCCTCTTACGACATGCGTGGCAGGTAACAGTGGTTCTATTCTTAACACCCCAATTTGGGCCCGGTAACCACTCGGGCGAGACCTGCATATCAAGAAGCATTGCTTCATAAATAACATCATGTGACAAAAGAAGTAATATTTTGTACACGTTAAAAATCACAGCGGTTTGGAGACAGTAGAAATGGAAGGCATGGTTCCTGGATGACGCTGGAGGAGGCGGGAGAACTTGATAGGGACAGAGATTTTTTGTCATTTGTCAGGCTGGCTGTGATGATGCGAGCGATGTTCCGCAAGGAACCTGCTGCTACTTGATATCATCAAATAGTTTGTCCTCATCAGAACTCTGCTGAAATTTTTACTTTTATTTTTTAATCTTTCTAATGAATTTTGTCAGGAAATTTGTCTTTTGTCTGTTGGGAATTTGTCTTTTGTCTGTTGGGAATTTGTCTTTTGTGTGTTGGGAATTTGTCTTTTGTGAATTGGGAATTTGTCTTTTGTCTGTTGGGAATTTGTCTTTTGTCTGTTGGGAATTTGTCTTTTGTCTGTTGGGAATTTGTCTTTTGTGTGTTGGGAATTTGTCTTTTGTGTGTTGGGAATTTGTCTTTTGTGTGTTGGGAATTTGTCTTTTGTGTGTTGGGAATTTGTCTTTTGTCTGTTGGGAATTTGTCTTTTGTCTGTTGGGAATCTGTCTTTTGTCTGTTGGGAATTTGTCTTTTGTCTGTTGGGAATTTGTCTTTTGTCTGTTGGGAATTTGTCTTTTGTCTGTTGGGAATTTGTCTTTTGTCTGTTGGGAATTTGTCTTTTGTCTGTTGGGAATTTGTCTTTTGTCTGTTGGGAATTTGTCTTTTGTCTGTTGGGAATTTGTCTTTTGTCTGTTGGGAATTTGTCTTTTGTCTGTTGGGAATTTGTCTTTTGTCTGTTGGGAATTTGTCTTTTGTCTGTTGGGAATTTGTCTTTTGTCTGTTGGGAATCTGTCTTTGTATCCGAAACCTTTTAATTTGTTGTTTATAGATTCTTCTTCTTCTAATGCTACATATCGACCACTTGTTAACCACTCTGTGTGATCTGTATGTGATCTGAGCCTAAGAGACATTGCACATTGTTCCAGGTATGCGTCTACAAGTAGGACAGAACATCAAATTTCTGCAACATTTTTACTTACTAGGGTAGTTTCCTTAGGACCCTATCTAAGTCGCCTTTTACGACATGCCTTGTAGGTCGCAGTGATACTATTCTTTGCTTCCTTTGCGGGCCCCGGCACCACACGGGAGGTTGTTCCTTGATGAAGTTCAGAACTGGTGTACCCACCTTTTTCCTGATGTCTTCATTTCTAAACTGGCCCTTATTCACAGTAGCTGACAGATTGATGGTTATTATAATTCTAGAAAATATCAATCTGACACTTGAAACCATTTACTGACAAAATTTGAAATTGAAACGCTGTCATTCATTTATAATTACAAAACTCTCATCCTGAAACTGGTTTGCAACTATTATTTCAAATTTTAATTATGTATTCGAATATTCCCATTTTAAAAAAAACATTTTTGTCTAAGATTTCATTTTTTCCTCTACTTCTTTTACTTCTTGTGTTCTTACTTTTTAAATTTCTTTGTTCTTCTCTGCTTTTTTGCCGTTAGACGTAGCAGGTTTAACTGATGATCGGTTTCTGAGATAGTCCACGCGTAGTCCCTTGATATGATGCGATATTATGAAGTTTTAAGATGTGTGTAACTTCATCGATCCATCTTTTTCTTGGTCTGCCCCTTCCTCTTGATTATTGCATGTTCAGGTTGTACGCTCTTGCAACTGGTGTTTTCGGGTTCATTCTGACCAAGTGGCCAAACCATTTGAGTCTCTGTTTTTGAATAAATCTAATAGCAGGTGTAGTTCCGACTGTTCTTCTAATTTCCTCATTTCTTATATGGTCTCTTCTTGTTTTATTTACTGCTTTCCTCAAGCATCTCATTTCACACATGGTAATGTTCTTTTCTTGTTCCTTTGTCAGTGTCCACGTTTGGCACTAGTAGCATAGTGTTGGTATGAAGATTCTTGCGTTCACCCACTATAAATTCAGGGTAAGGCGTTTCTGACTGATTTTTGCGTGAAGGCCTGTTTTCTTTATTATCAGCGTCCATACATGCTTGCCTGTTTTCCTGTACTGTTCTTGCCTAAAATTAATAAATTATTCAGTCAATTCTGTTGTTTTTTTTCATTGTGGGAAAATTACTTTCTTTTGCTCTCTTCAGTTTCTCCAGTCTTATTCTTCATCTTCAATATACGTCCTGCCCGTGTGATGACGGAGCACACAAGGAAACAAAGAATAGTACCACTGCGACCTACAATGCATGTCGTAAGAGGCGACTGATGTAGGCCCTAGGAAGCTACCCTAGTAAATAAAAATCATCGCAAAAATCGGATGTGTTGGCATACTTGTAGGCGCATAACTGGCCCAACGTAAATCGCTCTTAGGCTCAGATTACATACAAATCACAAAGTGGTTAAAAGTGATCGATAAGGAGTGGTCAATGAAGGAGATCAAAAAATGCCATGGTTTCCCTATGCTAAGATCATTCTATGGTTTTCTGTAAATGTGTTCTAACATACACAGTAAAATCGATTCTTTACTTTTCTTCCTTGTTGTAGTTACATTTTTATTACATTTTCCTTCCTTTCTGCTTGCTCATTTAATTCTTTATAGAATTCCTTTCGGTATTCCTTTTATATTATTTGTTCAGCTTTTTGATGTTCAAACTCATTTTGTGCAGAAGTAACTATTTCAATGATCAATACCTTTTTACAGACATGTCCACTCCCGCGCTTTTGTTCTGTGGTTTCATGAAGCAGAAGGTAAACATCGCCATTTTTCGGACAGTTCATTCCTTCCTTCCTTTCGTTCGCTTGAAATATTGTCTATATATTCAATGTTGTCTCTTGTATCCTTCCTTCCTTTCGTTCGCTTGAAATATTGTCTATATATTCAATGTTGTCTCTTGTATAAGCTTCACTGTCTTTTGTAGCTAGCACAGAGGTCTGTGTAGTTTTCTGTCCAGTGTTGTTTCGTTAGGCCAGTGAGTTTGCCTCAGTGTATAATATTCAGGGAAGTCTTGAAGTATGAGCTCTGCAGTCTGATGTGTCTGTCCACATGTACACATGGCTGAATTGTCAATCTTGAATTTTGTATACATGTGGCTGCAAAGTCGATTATGTCCTGTTCTAAGGTGCAGAATAACAACTTGTTCCAATCTGCTCATATTATAGTAATCGTCTTGTGTTGGTATTTGTGGCTTTCTCATTGATTTAATCATCCTTTTCTTTTAGTGATAGGTAACTGGCACATCCCGGTTGCTCTTCTGCAGCACCTTCCTTAGCCAGTCAGTCTGCTGTTTCCTTTTCTGGTAGTCCACAGTGAGACGGTATCCACTGTAAGACGACCTTGCACTGCTTGCACAGTTTAGACAGTAGGGTCTGTAGCTCTGGCAATTTTCTGGACTGGAGTGCTTGGAGTACTAGACAGTTCCTCATTATCATCATCTGGCTCAGCGGGGGATAGCAACGTTGCGTCCCCGGTTTCCATGACGCATGTATCATACATTTATAGCATCCTATTTTGCAAGTATTAAAGTTAATAACCTTCACGCCCGCGTGCCCAGCGTGTTCGTAGCGCGTTGGACTACGGGTGACTAGTCTTCTGTAAGTGCGGGTTCAACTCCGCGGACTGGCAGAAAAGCTACAGGTTCCCCAGATTTACGGTGTTCGTGGTACCGAGCCGAAGGGTTACGATGTCCATGACACCGAGCCGAAGCTTTCAGCTCAAGTGCTTCTGGATCGGGAAAAAACAAAAACAAACCTTCACAAAATACAATGAAATACAACCAACTACCAATAACTGCATACAATAAAAGAGATCAGGTACTAGAGCGTAGGAAGACCAAGAAAAGATGGATAGACAATATCAAGTCCATACTAAATAAACACAGATATAACACAACGGGGGCGACTCATCTGGCCCTAGAACGCAAATTAAAGCTACAACCCATACTCCTAGCGACAAGAGTGGACAACCCATTCTATCATCCATCTGGGGAAATTCAATATACAATAGACACAAAACAAACGATTATTTCCCTGTTTCGTAGCGCCCCATTGAATGCGACCATCGCCCGAGTGGTTACCAGAGCCCAAATTTGGGGTGTAAAGAATAGAACCACTGTTACCTGCTACGCATGTCGTAAGAGGCGACTAAGGAGGTTTGGCTGAAATCTGATGCATGTGTCATAAACGTGCAGAAGTCTATGCGTTTAGGGGCCTATCAAACCAATGTGCAACGTATACACGTTCTTGGCAAAGATCAAACATATCACAAAGAGTGATTAAAATTGGTCGTAAAGAACGAACGCAAAGAAGAAGAAGAATGCGACCATCTAACTTTTGCAATCTTGTTTAATGTTGTTATAACCATTCCTCCCTCCCTCTTGCTTTTCCTGGTAAAGCGTCGCATCTCTACTGAATAATTTACATTTATTATAATTAGTTGAGTGAAGAAGGGAAATTGCGTATGAATTAGTTGTAGTAGAAACAGAGACGGATTAGCGTATAATTAGTTGTAGTAGTACAGAGACGGATTAGCGTATAATTAGTTGTAGTAGTACAGAGACGGATTAGCGTATAATTAGTTGTAGTAGTACAGAGACGGATTAGCGTATAACTAGTTGTTGTAGTACAGAGACGGATTAGCGTATAACTAGTTGTAGTAGTACAGAGACGGATTAGCGTATAACTAGTTGTAGTAGTACAGAGACGGATTAGCGTATAACTAGTTGTAGTAGTACAGAGACGGATTAGCGTATAACTAGTTGTAGTAGTACAGAGACGGATTAGCGTATAACTAGTTGTAGTAGTACAGAGACGGATTAGCGTATAACTAGTTGTAGTAGTACAGAGACGGATTAGCGTATAACTAGTTGTAGTAGTACAGAGACGGATTAGCGTATAACTAGTTGTAGTAGTACAGAGACGGATTAGCGTATAACTAGTTGTAGTAGTACAGAGACGGATTAGCGTATAACTAGTTGTAGTAGTACAGAGACGGATTAGCGTATAACTAGTTGTAGTAGTACAGAGACGGATTAGCGTAATGCCTGAACGTTTGTCTATAGACTATGACACAAGAGGGTTGTGGGCTCAATCCGACACTACCCGTTCCACTCGTGAGGAAAGTAATTGACCCTCATACCTTCTGCACACTAGGATCTCGAAATATTGGTCCACATACCCCCTGCAGTCTAGAAATATGAAGGGATAGGCAAATTATTCCCTAAGGTCTGAAAAGACTATAGGAAATGTTATTATTTGTAGTAATACTGCAATCGTAACATTGTGCCCGCCTTCCACAACCATTGCGCCCCACGCTTCCACAATCATTGCGCCCCGCGCTTCCACAACCATTGCGCCCAAATATATAAAAACATTGAACCGCACTGATCTAGCGTATACATGTCGGAACTTGACTTCCATTACAGCAGCTCTAACTGTCTCCCCGTGAGCGTCTGTAGCTCAATCGGTAGTGGGTTCGATCACAAACCCAAGCGTACATGGTTCAAACCCCACGGTGAGCAAGTTTAGAAGTGGGAAAATTCGTTTCCGTGGGATTTTTTACAAAAGGTAAAAATAGACCTCACCGTTCAGAAAACAACGACAAACTACTGAACGTATAAGTGGTGCCTAGAAAATCAACGACTTTCTTACTGTGGTTGATGGCTACGTCCTGTAAAGGATATGCCTCGATTTTCATTTCAACTGTATCCCTGACCTGTGTGAGATGTCCGGCGTCTGCCTGCAGTCATACTAACTCGTCTACGACATCCTGCACCAATTTTTCTCTTTGGTCCTCCTCTCCCACGTCTGCACGGCATTATGTGCCCCTCCCCTGCTCCCAGAATAATATTTCCCAGAGAATCATGTCGTTTTTAAATGTCCACAATATTTCATTGTGCCATTTTTATCTTCCTTCTTTATCAGCCTCTTTTCTTCAGCTGTAAGCTGTGGAAGGTGGGTCTATTTGTTCTTTTCTTCAACTGTAAGCTGTGGAAGGTGGGTCTATTTGTTCTTCTCTTCAGCTGTAACCTGTGGAAGATGGGTCTACTTGTTCTTTTCTTCAGCTGTAAGCTGTGGAAAGTGGGTCTGTTCTTTTCTTCAGCTGTAAGCTGTGGAAGGTGGGTCTGTTCTTTTCTTCAGCTGTAAGCTGTGGAAGGTGGGTCTGTTCTTTTCTTCAGCTGTAAGCTGTGGAAGGTGGGTCGTCTATTTGTTCTATTCTTCAGCTGTAAGCTGTGGAAGGTGGGTCTAATTGTTCTTTTCTTCAGCTGTAAGCTGTGGAAGGTGGATCTATTTGTTCTTCTCTTCAGCTGTAACCTGTGGAAGGTGGGTCTACTTGTTCTTTTCTTCAGCTGTAACCTGTGGAAGATGGGTCTACTTGTTCTTTTCTTCAGCTGTAAGCTGTGGAAAGTGGGTCTGTTCTTTTCTTCAGCTGTAAGCTGTGGAAGGTGGGTCTGTTCTTTTCTTCAGCTGTAAGCTGTGGAAGGTGGGTCTGTTCTTTTCTTCAGCTGTAAGCTGTGGAAGGTGGGTCGTCTATTTGTTCTATTCTTCAGCTGTAAGCTGTGGAAGGTGGGTCTATTTGTTCTTCTCTTCAGCTGTAACCTGCTGTGAAGGTGGGTCTACTTGTTCTTTTCTTCAGCTGTAAGCTGTGGAAGGTGGGTCTATTTGTTCTTCTTTCAGCTGTAAGCTGTGGAAGGTGGGTCTGTTCTTTTCTTCAGCTGTAAGCAGTGGAAGGTGGGTCTATTTGTTCTTCTTTCAGCTGTAAGCTGTGGAAGGTGGGTCTGTTCTTTTCTTCAGCTGTAAGCTATGGAAGGTGGGTCTATTTGTTCTTTTCTTCAGCTGTAAGCTGGGGAAGGTGGGTCTATTTGTTCTTTTCTTCAGCTGTAAGCTGTGGAATGTGGGTCTATTTGTTCTTTTTCCTGTTCGTGGTATTCTAAGTACTCTTCGGTAGCACTTGCATTCTTCTTCTTCCATATCGACTACTTGTTAACCACTCTGTGTGATTTGTATGTGATCTGAGCCTAACAGCGATTGTGCGTTATGCCAGTTATGCGTCTACTAGTAGGTCAGCACATCCGATTTCTGCGATGCTTTTTATTTACTAGGGTATCTTCCATTGTTCAGAAAGCAATGACAAACTACTGAACGTATAAGTGGTGACCTGAAAATCAACGACTCGTTTACTGTGGTTGATGGCTACGTTCTTTAGGATATGCCACGAATTCATTTCATCTTCCATAGATCCTACATCAGTCGCCTCTTAAGTTTTGTAGGTCGCAGTGGTACTGTTCTTTGCTTCCCTTGTGGGCCCCGGCACCACGCGGGCAGAGTTGTTACAAAGTGGGCCTATTTGTTATTTTCTTTTCTACCTGTAAGCACTTGTATTCAAAGGCATTGATCAATTTTACAACTGTTTTATCAATTTTACAACTGTTTTATCAATTTTACAACTGTTTTATCAATTTTACAACTGTTTTATCAATTTTACAACTGTTTTATCAATTTTACAACTGTTTTATCAATTTTACAACTGTTTTATCAATAAAACAACTGTTTTATCAATTTTACAACTGTTTTATCAATAAAACAACTGTTTTATCAATTTTACAACTGTTTTATCAATAAAACAACTGTTTTATCAATAAAACAACTGTTTTCGTGTCATTATTCTACCTATTTATCTGCTATTTATCTGCTATTTATCAGCTATTTATCAGCTATTTATCTGCTATTTATTTGCTATTTATCTGCTATTTATCTGCTATTTATCTGCTATTTATCTGCTATTTATCAGCTATTTATCAGCTATTTATCAGCTATTTATCAGCTATTTATCAGCTATTTATCAGCTATCTATCTGCTATTTATCAGCTATTTATCAGCTATTTATCTGCTATTTATCTGCTTTCTTCTATAGGTTTGTTGATCTTACAATTTCTGCAGAATCGTTTTAATGCTCATTTGTTCACTATGAATTCAAGCGTAGTCATGAAGACCAATACGACACATATGGCTAGTTTTGTGTGAAGGCTTTCTTTCCTTATCACAGTGTCCCTCGCCTTTTTAGGCGAGTATTGCTCCGTAGTCACATCATGGGCGTCCTAAACATTTTCCAGGGAAGCATGTTGGGGTTAAAACGAAAAAAAATAATTTTTCCCCAGTTCTTCTACGCGGAAACGGAGACCAGATTTGCATCAGTCAATCAAAAAGAAAGATCCCAGGATGGGACAGGGGACGGGGGTCGCCTCTTCTTCCGCCCCCTCCCCTACCATAATGTGTGGACGCTTATGCAGGTAAGCTGTAATGATAAAACACAATTCCGAGAAGAAGCAACTGTCACATTGTCATATGTGCACACTCACTAACTTGCCTTCTCTGACAGAAGCACACGTAAACGATGAATCATTTGATGGCAACGAGAAGATCTCAAAGCTGGAAAATCTAACAAAAAATATGCAGCTACCAATGGTAAAACAAAACGGTGCTTTAATAACCCCCAGATCTAAATCTATCTTAACTAATGTCAACGCTCATATGAGCCGTCCCTACTTTAGTGATCTATAGAAGACTAGACAGATTCAAACAGAGGGTTCACATGGTCACACGTGCATGCAGATTATAACTCATAGATGATACACGACGGGCTTGATCGGAGCGTGTCCTTTTGTTAGCCAGTTTCCGAGTGATATCAGTTACAGCGTTTGTCAGGATCGTCTCCGTGGATAGATTACGGCGACCGAGCATTGCCTCCGGGGTGTTTTTTCTTCTTTCCGTGGGCACTAATTAAAAATAATAACTTGGAACGGATAAAGCTGTTTAAAAAAAAAAAAAAAAAATGAACAAGCTTATATTCATTTAAAACGCCTGTTTAAATAATACTTATGAGTTTTGATGTGGAGCGTTTATCTGAATGGATTAGAGCGGGCTCCCATGCAGGAGACCCGTGTTGACTCCCGGTAAGGCCAATGTGGTGTTTTTGTGTCGGGCATAAAGAAAAAAAATCAAAATCTGAATAGTTGCACTAGCCATGCTGCCCGTAAACACATGTACCCTCTGTCCTACACAGCCCTTCTTATTATTATTACACTCCATATCAACCACTCCGTGTGATCTGTATGTGATCTGAGCCTAAGAGCGATTGTACGTTGTGCCAGTTATGCGCCAACAAGTAGGCCAACGCATTCGATTTCTGCGATGCTTTTTATTTACTAGGGTAGCTTCCTAGGTCCTACATCAATCGCCTCTTACGACATGCCTTGTAGGTTGCAGTGGTACTATTATTTGCTTCCCTTGCAGGCCCCCGCACCACACAGGCGAGACTCGGATTCAATCCCGGTACGGTCAATGCGTTTTTGTGTCTGGTCATAAAGGAAAATCATAACATAAAGCAGTGGCGGCTCGTCATTAAGGACCAATGGGGCCGGGCCCTACCAAAAATCATGTATAACTAATGTGTATATACTAATATATAACTTAACCTAAAACCATGATCTTCTCGAAAAATTTGGTCCGGCCCCAACCAACAAAAATGATCGCGAGCCGCCACTGACCTGAACAGTTTCACGGTTACTGTACTATCCACGCGGCCCGTAAATTCCACAAACACAAGTCTCCCCTTGTCTTACACCGTCTTAAGTAACGGTATTACAGAAAGTAACGAAGTGTTAAATAACCTCTCGTTACTGCCTGTAGTTCTCGCTTTTAGGGCGGAGATGTTCCCAGTGGTTACCGGGGCCCAAATTTTGGGTGTAAAGAATAGAACCACTGTTACCTGCCACGCATGTCGTAAGAGGCGACTAAGGAGGTTTGGCTGAAATCGGATGCATGTGTCATAAACGTGTAGAAGTCTATGCGTTTAGGGGCCTACCAAACCAATGTGCAACGTATACACGTTCTTGGCAAAGATCAAACATATCACAAAGAGTGATTAAAATTGGTCGTAAAGAACGAACGCGAAGAAGAAGAAGGAGGAGGGCGGAGTTATTTTCCTGATCCAGAAGCACTTGAGCTTTCAGCTCTCTGGCTCAGTGCCATGGACATCGTAACCCTTCGGTTCGGTGCCACGAACACCGTAAATCTGGAGAGCCTGTGGCTTTTCTGCCAGCCCGCGGAATTGAGCCCGCATTCACGTGGAGCTTGTCACCCGTAGTTCAACGCGCTACGAACACGCTGGGCAGGCGGGCTTAGGGCGGTGTATGATAAATGGGACGAGAGCCTGAGAAATGTAATTGTCGCATGGCTAGTGCAGTCGCCGCGAAGCTGTTTAGGTTAGAATTTTTCATTTATGCACACAACAGACACAAATCCTGAACCTTACCATGGGTTGAACACAGGTCTCCCGCATGAGAGCCGCGCTCTAATCCATTCTGTCAGACGTTTCTCGGTAACGAAGTATATTTGTCTTAGAATGAGTTTCGGATATGTTTATAATATTTTTTTTAAAACGATGCGTTCTGTGTTTGATTCTGCTGTATCCCGCAGATCTGAGGTCACCTAGTCTTTTTTTTTTTAGAAATTAGACAAGTGACAATTGGTAGCCTGCTGATGTCCCGCAGAACACACAAGCCAATATCATCTCCCGTGGTTCAGACCGGGGAATTTTGACAGTGAGATCAAAGGCTGATATGCCCCTGGCTCGCGTCAGACTGTTGCCTCCCCTATATCAGTTTTATGGCTCTGCGTAGGGAGACGAGCCCAAATAAAAGAACATGCGGACATTGTATCTGCCAGTCTACGGGCTTGTAGGCGCCTCACTCGAACAACGAACACACGCTCGAAGGCTCACATTACATATCGACCACAACGAATGGTTTAACAAGTGGTTATTCTTCGAACACCATAAAGACCACTTGTTAAATTACACTTTGTGATTTGTATGTGATCTGAGCCAAAGATCGATTGTACTTTGTGTCAGTTATGCGCCTACAAGTAGCCACACATCCAATTTCTGCGATGCTTTATTTACTAGGGTTGCTTTCCATGTCTCTACACGTCGCCTTTTACGACAAACCTTGTAGGTCGCAGTGTTGCTAATCTTTGCTCTCCTTGTGGTTCCTGCAACACAAGGGCGTGACAAGTGGTTGATGTATAGCTAACGGAAAAAGAGTATCTACGAGATCCGATTCTACTTGACCCTCTCATTTCGCTTTAAACATTGCCTGTATCTGCTAACATGTCTCTTGTATTTTTCCGGTCCAGAAGCATTTGGAGCTTTTCTCAGCTCTTCGGTTCGGTGCCATGGACGTCCGCAACCCTTCGGTTCGGTGCCAGAGGACGTTCGTATGACGCCTTCGGCTCGGTGCCATGGACGTCATAACCCTTCGGTTCGGTGCCACGAACACCGTAAATCTGGAAAAACTGTGACTTTTCTGCCAGCCCACGGAATTGAACCGACTCACAGGAGGCTTTGTCTCGGTATAAACCCCATTGTCCTTGAACACACAGAGGTTCGCTTTTGTTTGTTTGTTGTTTACTTGGCTGGATGAGAATAAGAAATTTCAAGAATCGCAGGTGAAGCAACGGACGCAGTGGATTCTTTCTTTTCTTTTTTTTCTCCAATCCTGTTTGCCTCACAGCGTCAGGTCAAAAAGAGATTTCTAAAACGGGTCTTTGTGTGCGCTTCGTAGATAGTATCTTTCGTCGCCTCTGTTATCTCTGAGTCCATCTTTTGCGTGGCCGGTCTTTGCTTGTACTCATTTTATCGGAGCAACATCGCTCTTTGAGATGCACTGTCTGTTGGTAATCTTCTTATGTGATCGAACCATTTAATTTGTTGTTTCTTGATGAAGTTTAGTACTGATGTTGTACCCACTTTTTCCTGATGTCTTCATTTCTCAACTGGTCTCTTCTTGTTGCACCCAGCATCCTGCGTACACACTTCTTCTCTGTTGTGACTAGTTTTCTTCTATCGTTTGTTGTCATCATCCAGGTACTAGTAGCATAATGTGGGGAGAAATGGACAGAGCTGACACCGTGAACGCCCTGATAGAGCGTGGCCGCAGAGAAGATCTTCATCTAAACCAATTCACGTCAACTACTAGACTGCGAAAGCTGGATTTGAAGATTGGTGTGGCAAGGAAAGAACAGTACGACAGGTATACGAGTAAGCTCATCAATCAAAATAGAACTGGTACGGTCAGTCGCTGGACGCTGTTGGAAATATTGCGAAGGAGATCGGAGCACCTATGGACATGTCCGAGTGCAATGAAGATATTCCAAACTGAAACTGAAACTGTGGGGAGAACGATATTTGAGCAATGCATAAGATCAATAAATAGACAGTGTACAAGTATTAGGGCGCCCGTGTGTTCGCCAGGGCTCGCCCGGGAGCAAAGGATAGTAACACAACGACCTACAAGACATGTCGTAAGAGACGACTGAGGTAGTGACATAGGAAGCTCCCCTAGTAATTAAAAATAGGCACATAACTGGCACAACATACAATCGTTCTTAGGCTCAGATCACAAACAAATCACAATGAGTGGTTAAGAACTTGTCGATATGGAGCGTTGGAAGAAGAAAAAGTAGTATTAGGGGCTTCCGAAAAAAAAACAAATGACCAAACACAGGATTTGAACCACAAACGTTTATTTCTTAATCACCCATTGCCTAGCGCTACAAAACACAATTATCGAGCTATTGTATATGGTTTTAATTCTATCCCGCAACCTCGTGGTGCCGGGCCCGAGCAACGACATTACCACTGAGACATACAAGGCATGCTGTAAGAGTCGACTGAGGTAAGGGCATAGGGAAGATACCCTAGTAGAGAGCCGCTGTAGCGTAGTTGTTAGTGAACTCGCTTCGCAAGGCTGGTGGTCTGGGTTCAGCTCCGCAATGTGCGTGGAATTTTTCCCGACCACGACGGCTCTCAGGTCGACCCAGCCTCAACTGGGTACCAGACATGCTCTGGGAAAGTAAAGGCGGCCGGCGTGATGCTGACCACATCACCCATCGTGTGCCGACGGTCAATGAAAAATACAGGCCTAACACTGTATTGACCTATATACCACGAGGTATGAAACGGTTCCTTTACAAGATACCCTAGTAAATAAAAAAAATTGTCGCAGAAATAGGATGTGCTGGTCTATTTGTAAAATTAAGAACGAAAATCCAGTCCTTCGAAACTAAATGCTATAGAAAGATCTTACGAATACCATGGACAGAAAAAGAAAGAACACTGATGTCCTGAAAGAACTAAATGTTAAAGAGAATTGGCTGATAAACAACATACTATACAGAAAAATTACATACTTTGTCACATCAAGCGTCACGATGGCCTGGAAAGAACAATACTAGAGGGCAGGGTTCCAGGATACAAGATATTAAAGAAACCATGAACATGACCATCGACGAAGTGGGTGAACTAGCAAGAGACAGAGTGAATTTCAGATGCACTGCAAAGAGAGCAACGTCCTATAAAGGATACGCACCTTGATGATGGCCTACTTGTAGGCGCATAGCTGGCAGAACGTACAATCGCTATTAGGCTCAGATCACACACAGATCACACAGAGTAGTTAACAAGGGGTGGATAAGGAGCGTTCGAAAAAGAAGAAGAAGCTCAATCCCATCACCAGATTACAGTTACATTTTATATGCATTCTCCAAGCATTCATCATGTGAATATCGTCCGCGAATCTCATTAAGCTTCCGGTTCGACCAACAACAATGATCAGCTGACTGGGCCGTGCATAATGTAGCCCCCAGCCTCTTCTGTTAACAAATGTCCCACGTGACTGTCACATGATTCAGAGGATTGTTGTTACTAACAAATGCTGTTAATTAATATCATTTTCCTTCTATTGATATTTGTTCTGTTCAAATCTGAGCATTTTCGACTATTTGCTTCATATAATACCTCTTTGTGATGTTGTATAAAAGAATAACGATCTCGGTTTACGCATTGGTTGCGCTTTGTCGTAAATAGAAGTTGCGTTAAGCAAACAATGCGATGAATGAAATACTGCAATTCTTTTGTTGTTAATATTCTCTTGAAAAATAATCATCAATAATTGTTTGTGGTTTGAGTCAATGACTGCAAGTACGCCATGTTACCACTTTACTCGCCGAGTGGTTACAGGGCCCAAATTTGGGGTGTAAAGAATAGAACCACTGTTACCACACCTGCCACGCATGTCGTAAGAGTCGAGTAAGGAGGTTTGGCTGAAATCGGATGCGCATGTCCTAAACGTGTAGAAGTCATGCGTTTGAGGCCTACAAACCAATGCAATGTATACACGTTCTTGGCAAGATCAAACATATCAAAGAGTGATTAAAATTGGGTAAGACAAAGAAGATAAAGAAGACGACTAGTTTACTGTGTCTTCTTCCAAGTCTTGAGTCTAAATTCTGTTCACTCCCAATGTCTGGAATTTTCCCAACCACCTTCAGTCACTATCACCTCAACTGCTTCAATCCATCTCTGCAAACCCGCTGATGCTACACATTCACCCATCGTAATCCACTCAATGAAAAACACCTAACATCTGTATTGACCTCTAAACCACAGTATAATCCCATTCCTTTACAAGATCCTAAAATATAACATGACATATTTTTCTCAACAAATAAGATTGACTTACATTGTTCTTTTTCTACAAATCCACAAATATAACATTACATCATCCTTCAACAAATAAATTTGACTTACATTGCTTTCTTTTTCACAATCCATACAAATATAAATTGACATCATCCTTTCCTCAAAAAATAACATTGATACATTGATTCTTTTCTACAAATACTATAACATGAAATTGCATATCTTTTTCACATCACAAATATAACTTGATCACTTGCATTTTTTCCTGAAACACAATATAACATTGATCACATGATTTTCTCAACAAAAAACTTTGACATGCCATCTGCTTACTCAACAAAATAACATTGATTCAATGCATCTTTTCAAACAATCCTATAAAGATGACTCACTTGATTCCTTTCTTCTACAAATACGAAACTGACAATCCTATTAGGCTTCTCACACAATATAACATTGACTTACATTGCATTCTTTTTCTACAACCACAAATATCATGACATCCCATCCCTTCTCAAATATACATTACATTCTAATGCATTCTTCTCAACATCACATCATTGACATCGATCCCTGCTCAAATCCACATTAATTGACTTCGCATCTTCTTACCAACAAACATAACTGATCAGCCTCTGCAACAATCCACAATAATTGACATCCCATCCTTTCTTTAACAAATAATTGCATCCCATCTTCTTCAACAAATATACATGAATCATCCTTTCTTCTAACAAATATAACATTACATCATCCTTTCTTCTAACTATATACATTGACATCCATCCTTTCTTCTCAGCAAATATAATTGACATATCTTGCTTCAAAAATACTACATTGATCATCCTTTCTTACTCAACAAAATAACATTGACATCCATCCTTTCTTCTCAACAATATAACATTGACATCCATCTTTTTCTCAACAAATATAACATTGACATCCATCCTTTCTTTCCAATTACATGACATCTCTTTTTCAAAAATAACATTGACATCATCCTTTCTTCTCAACAAATATAATTGACATCCATCCTTTCTTCTCTACATTGATGACATTCCATCCTCTCTCAAATTTGAAGGTTAAAGAATTAGAATCCATCTGTTACTCAACAAAATAACATTGACATCCATCTTTCTTCTCATAAATATAACTGACATCGATCCTTTCTTCTCAACAATATAACGATTGAATCCATCCTTTCCTCAACAAATATAACATTGACATCCTCTTCTTCTCAACAATCATAACATAATCCATGCTTGCTTTCAAAAATATAAATTGACATCCATCTTCACTCAACAAATATAAATTGACATTCCATCCTTTCTTCTCAAATTCTTACATCCCATCTTTTCTCATCAAATACTAACATTGACATCACCCTTTTCTTCTCACAAATAAACATTGACATCCATCTTTAGTCTACTTCTCTAAAAATTACTTCATCCCATCCTTCTTCTCAAAACTAACATTGCATCACCCTTTTTCTAAACAATATAACATTGAATCCACCTCTCTCAACATCATAACTTGACATCCCATCCTTTCTTCTCAACAACTAACATTGACATAATCCTTCTTCTCAACAAATATCATTGACATCGTCTTTCTTCTCACAAACAAACTTGACATCCCATCCTTCTTCTCAACAAACATAACATATACATCCCAATCCTTCCTAACATATACATTGACATCATCCTTTTTCTCACAAATCCACAAATATAACATTGACATCCCATCCTTTCTTCTCAACAAATATAACATTGACATCCCATCCTTTCTTCTCAACAAATATAACATTGACATCCCATCCTTTCTTCTCAACAATATAACATTGACATCCATCCTTTCTTCTCAACAAATCCACAACATAATTGACATCCATCCTTTCTTCTCAACAAATATAACATTGACATCCCATCCTTTCTTCTCAACAAATATAACATTGACATCCCATCCTTTCTTCTCAACAAATATAACATTGACATCCCATCCTTTCTTCTCAACAAATATAACATTGACATCCCATCCTTTCTTCTCAACAAATATAACATTGACATCCCATCCTTTCTTCTCAACAAATATAACATTGACATCCCATCCTTTCTTCTCAACAAATATAACATTGACATCCCATCCTTTCTTCTCAACAAATATAACATTGACATCCCATCCTTTCTTCTCAACAAATATAACATTGACATCCCATCCTTTCTTCTCAACACATATAACATTGACATCCCATCCTTTCTTCTCAACAAATCCACAAACATACTGACATCCATCCTTTCTTCTCAACAAATATAACATGACATCCATCCTTTCTTCTCAACAAATATAACATTGACATCCCATCCTTTCTTCTCAACAAATATAACATTGACATCCCATCCTTTCTTCTCAACAAATATAACATTGACATCCCATCCTTTCTTCTCAACAAATAAACATTGACATCGCATCCTTTCTTCTCAACAAATACTACATCATCCTTCTTAAAAATAAACATTGACATCGCATCCTTTCTTTTCAACAAATATAACATTGACATCCCATCCTTTCTTCTCAACAAATATAACATTGACATCCCATCCTTTCTTCTCAACAAATATAACATTGACATCCCATCCTTTCTTCTCAACAAATCCTCACATCCAATTTATCATACACCTGATCCGATCTGATCAAATTACAAATTCATATCTTCTCAGACCGATAATCTATTATCAAACATTCATGGTATCAGATAAAATATGGTTTCGAGTTCAAGCACAAGAGATCTATTGCTCTGGTTGAAAGCTTTATTTATAGCTCCCTAGAAACGAGAGGTCATGTGAAACAAGATGGATCACTTGTATCAGAATTCAATGATGAGTTTAGTTATAAAGTGCGGATTCGGTTACTGCTCAAGGAATCAATAATGCTGCTTCAAATTGTCTCTTATATTCTTTAAAATGTTTCCATTTGATTTATCGATTACAAGACATTAAAATCTGCACAGATTTTGGTAAGAATTTCGGAAAGTAAAAAAACAACTAAAAAGTGGGATGCATGTATTTCTTTGTGTTTGTGATCGGTTTCGTATGCTCGTCTAAACCTAGAGATGGATTGCCTCTATGAAGATGCATGTCTAGAGATGGATTGCCTCTATGAAGATGCATGTCTAGAGATGGATTGTCTCTATGAAGATGCATGTCTAGAGATGGATTGCCTCTATGAAGATGCATGTCTAGAGATGGATTGCCTCTATGAAGATGCATGTCTAGAGATGGATTGCCTCTATGAAGATGCATGTCTAGAGATGGGTTGCCTCTATGAAGATGCATGTCTAGAGATGGATTGCCTCTATGAAGATGCATGTCTAGAGATGGATTGCCTCTATGAAGATGCATGTCTAGAGATGGATTGCCTCTATGAAGATGCATGTCTAGAGATGGGTTGCCTCTATGAAGATGCATGTCTAGAGATGGGTTGCCTCTATGAAGATGCATGTCTAGAGATGGATTGCCTCTATGAAGATGCATGTCTAGAGATGGATTGCCTCTATGAAGATGCATGTCTAGAGATGGGTTGCCTCTATGAAGATGCATGTTTAGAGATGGGTTGCCTCTATGACGATGCATGTTTAGAGATGGGTTGCCTCTATGAAGATGCATGTCTAGAGATGGATTGCCTCTATGAAGATGCATGTCTAGAGATGGATTGCCTCTATGAAGATGCATGTCTAGAGATGGATTGCCTCTATGAAGATGCATGTCTAGAGATGGATTGCCTCTATGAAGATGCATGTCTAGAGATGGATTGCCTCTATGAAAATGCATGTATAGAGATGGGTTGCCTCTATGAAAATGCATGTCTAGAGATGGATTGTCTCTATGAAGATGCATGTCTAGAGATGGGCTGTCTCTATGAAGATGCATGTCTAGAGATGGGCTGTCTCTATGAAGATGCATGTCTAGAAAGGGCTGTCTCTATGAAGATGCATGTCTAGAGATGGGTTGGTTGCCTCTATGAAGATGCATGTCTAGAGATGGATTGCCTCTATGAAGATGCATGTCTAGAGATGGGTTGCCTCTATGAAGATGCATGTCTAGAGATGGATTGCCTCTATGAAGATGCATGTCTGGATGGGTTGATTGCCTCTATGAAGATGCATGTCTAGAGATGGATTGACTCTATGAAGATGCATGTCTAGAGATTGGTTGCCTCTATGAAGATGCATGTTTAGAGATGGGTTGCCTCTATGAAGATGCATGTCTAGAGATGGGTTGCCTCTATGAAAATGCATGTATAGAGATGGGTTGCCTCTATGAAAATGCATGTCTAGAGATGGATTGTCTCTATGAAGATGCATGTCTAGAGATGTATTGTCTCTATGAAGATACATGTCTAGAGATGGATTGTCTCTATGAAAATGCATGTCTAGAGATGGATTGTCTCTATGAAGATGCATGTCTAGAGATGGGCTGTCTCTATGAAGATGCATGTCTAGAGATGGGCTGTCTCTATGAAGATGCATGTCTAGAGATGGGCTGTCTCTATGAAGATGCATGTCTAGAGATGGGTTGGTTGCCTCTATGAAGATGCATGTCTAGAGATGGATTGCCTCTATGAAGATGCATGTCTAGAGATGGGTTGCCTCTATGAAGATGCATGTCTAGAGATGGATTGCCTCTATGAAGATGCATGTCTAGATGGGTTGATTGCCTCTATGAAGATGCATGTCTAGAGATGGATTGACTCTATGAAGATGCATGTCTAGAGATTGGTTGCCTCTATGAAGATGCATGTTTAGAGATGGGTTGCCTCTATGAAGATGCATGTCTAGAGATGGATTGCCTCTATGAAGATACATGTCTAGAGATGGATTGCCTCTATGAAGATGCATGTCTAGAGATGGATTGACTCTATGAAGATGCATGTCTAGAGATTGGTTGCCTCTATGAAGATGCATGTCTAGAGATGGGTTGCCTCTATGAAGATGCATGTCTAGAGATGGATTGCCTCTATGAAGATACATGTCTAGAGATGGATTGCCTCTATGAAGATGCATGTCTAGAGATGGATTGACTCTATGAAGATGCATGTCTAGAGATTGGTTGCCTCTATGAAGATGCATGTCTAGAGATGGATTGCCTCTATGAAGATGCATGTCTAGAGATGGGTTGCCTCTATGAAGATGCATGTCTAGAGATGGGTTGCCTCTATGAAGATGCATGTCTAGAGATGGATTGCCTCTATGAAGATGCATGTCTAGAGATGGATTGCCTCTATGAAGATGCATGTCTAGAGATGGATTGTCTCTATGAAGATGCATGTCTAGAGATGGATTGCCTCTATGGAGATGCATGTCTAGAGATGGATTGCCTCTATGAAGATGCATGTTTAGAGATGGATTGACTCTATGAAGATACATGTCTAGAGATGGATTGACTCTATGAAGATACATGTCTAGAGATGGGTTGCCTCTATGAAAATGCATGTCTAGAGATGGATTGCCTCTATGAAGATGCATGTCTAGAGATGGGTTGCCTCTATGAAGATGCATGTTTAGAGATGGATTGCCTCTATGAAGATGCATGTCTAGAGATGGATTGCCTCTATGAAGATGCATGTTTAGAGATGGATTGCCTCTATGAAGATGCATGTCTAGAGATGGATTGCCTCTATGAAGATACATGTCTAGAGATGGATTGCCTCTATGAAGATGCATGTCTAGAGATTGGTTGCCTCTATGAAGATGCATGTTTAGAGATGGATTGTCTCTATGAAGATGCATGTCTAGAGATGGATTGCCTCTATGAAGATGCATGTTTAGAGATGGATTGCCTCTATGAAGATGCATGTCTAGAGATGGATTGCCTCTATGAAGATGCATGTCTAGAGATGGATTGCCTCTATGAAGATTCATGTCTAGAGATGGGTTGCCTCTATGAAGATGCATGTCTAGAGATGGATTGTCTCTATGAAGATGCATGTCTAGAGATGGGTTGCCTCTATGAAGATGCATGTCTGAGGGAGGAGTGAGAGATGGATTGCCTCTATGAAGATGCATGTCTAGAGATTGGTTGCCTCTATGAAGATGCATGTCTAGAGATGGGTTGCCTCTATGAAGATGCATGTCTAGAGATGGATTGCCTCTATGAAGATGCATGTCTAGAGATGGATTGACTCTATGAAGATGCATGTCTAGAGATTGGTTGCCTCTATGAAGATGCATGTCTAGAGATGGATTGCCTCTATGAAGATACATGTCTAGAGATGGATTGCCTCTATGAAGATACATGTCTAGAGATGGATTGCCTCTATGAAGATACATGTCTAGAGATGGATTGCCTCATGAAGATCATGTCTAGAGATGGATTGCCTCTATGAAGATGCATGTCTAGAGATTGGTTGCCTCTATGAAGATGCATGTCTTTTTCTTCTTCTTCTAACACTTCATATCGACCACTTATTCAATCACTCTTTGGAAGCAATGAATATGATCTCTGGGGGTCTCTGTGGCTGAATGGTTAAGCCCTTTGCCTTGTGAGTCGAAGGTCGTGGGTTCGAATCCTGACCGCGCCGTTCTGTTCACGAGTGCAGTTTTTTCCAGAGACCCCCTATGATTGTTTCCAGAGCTACGGAGTTCGAGCTTTGTGCAATACTCTCGGCAGGTGGCGTGCCAATTCTGCGGAGAGGGACCGAGTCATATGGGGTAAAATCCGGTGCAATGAAATCAATCCTGCTTAAAAACCGTTTAGACAGTGTACAAGTATTAGGATCTTCCGGAAAGAACAAATTACCAAACACATAATTTGAACCACAAACTTTTATTTCTTAGGTACACATTGCCTAGCACTACAGACGAGCGTTATTTAGAACACAATCAGATAGCTAGTGGTTTTTACCATTTTGTGTGTGATTTGTATGTGAATTTTGTGTGTGATTTGTATGTGAATTTTGTGTGTGATTTGTATGTGAATTTTTGTGTGTGATTTGTAATTGAGTTTTGTGTGTGATTTGTATGTGAATTTTTGTGTGTGATTTGTAACTTAAATTTGTGTGTGATTTGGTGTGAATTTTGTGTGTGATTTGGTGTGAATTTTGTGTGTGGTTTCTATGTGAATTTTTGTGTGTGATCAGTATGTGAATTTTTGTGTGTGATTTGTATGTGAATTTTTGTGTGTGATTTGGTGTGAATTTTGTGTGTGGTTTGTTAGTGAATTTTATGTGTGATTTGTATGTGAACTTTGTCTGTGATTTGGTGTGAATTTTGTGTGTGATTTGTATGTGAATTTTGTGTGTGATTTGTATGTGAACTTTGTCTGCGATTTGTATGTGAATTTTGCGGGATCGCGGAGACTATAAGTCAATCAATCAAGTGCCATACCTGCCGGCGTAGGCGATCATGTCTCTCCACAACTCTCTTTGCTTGGTGCATGAAATCAGTTATGACGTCAATCTTTTGTCGAACCATGATGTCAGGCCATCCATCATTTTCTCCCTCTGTTTTCCAAGATCTCTCCTTCCCTGAATCTTACCTGTAGTCACCAAATGTTCTAAACCTTCTCTTCGCATTATATGCTCGAAAACCTTGATTGTCTGATTCTTATTCTTTTGATAAGGTTTCTTTGTGTGCAGGCCTGATTTAAAACTTCCTCATTTGTTTTCTTTGCTGTCTATGGAATTTTCAACATTATTCTGTAAAACCACATTTCTGTTGTTTCCAATGATCTTATTGATTTGTTGTTCATTGTCCATGATTCGCTGCCATACAGAAGTATTGGTTCAATATAACACTGGAGTACTCGTTTCCGCAGTGTCATTGGTAGTGAATTCACGCATAGTGTGTTCTTCATTTTCATAAAGCTGCTTTCGTTTGAGCTATTCTACTCCTAATCTCTATTGTACATCTTCCATCTGATGTTAGGAATGTTCCCAGATATTGAATTGATGGACTTGTTTCAGTGTTGTGCTATTTATTTTGATATTACATTTTTGTGTTTTCTCATAAGATAAGTACTCTCCTCAATTTGTAGTTACCCGTTGTACAAGTAGAACTGGATACCTGAAGGAAGAGTGAGGTGCGCTTAACCAGCGACCCACATGAACCATCAGTATGCATACTCTTCGATATATGTTGGGGGAGACTAAGTCCTTATGGATCGGGCGGGAGTTCTACGACGTCAGGTTAGTAACGATGCAATATTTCTGTTCATCTTCTTCTTCTCCTTCAAATGCTTCTTATCGACCCCTTGTTAAACCACTCTGTGTGATTTTATGTGATCGGAGCCTTCTTCTTCTGCGTTCCCACTAGATTAGTATTTCGGGTTATCTAATAAAGGCAGCCGTCTGTCTCAGATTAGCAGCCACGCCATACAGTTTGTCTTGGACGCTAGTGTAAGTGGGCCACCTCTTTCTTCTCAAGTCTGCATACTGGGGCAGTTCTGTAGGATATAATTCCTATGATTTCTGTTTCCCGTTTGTGCCGACCTCTTCCCGTAGTAAGTTTTGGCCACCCTTGTGATGATAGGTCTGACATGATCGGAGTCTAAGAGTGATAATACGTTCTGCCAGTTATACGCCTACAAGTATGTCTGTACATCCGATTTCTGCAACGCGTTTTATTTACTAGGGTAGCTTCCCTAGGCCCCTACCTCAGTCGCCTATTGCAACATGCCTTGTAGGTCACAGTGTTATTATTCTTCCCTCCCCTTGCAATCCCCGGCAACACACAGGCGATTTCTGTTCAAAATTTTTAATCCCTTTTAAAAAAATATTTTGCTTTTCAAAATCGATCAAACTATCCCGAGACCAGTAAGTATTTAATCTAAATTTGTTTTGACACAACTAGACAGTTGAAGCTTCTGCTTATATTAGACAAACCTAGCTGTTTTCACTTCAGCGTTTGTGTTTTTTAATTAACAATTTAGTGTTCACTGTAGCAAGTCCGTCAGTGTAGATACACATAATGCATTTAAACTATTATATAATATTAAAACCACTCCTTCTAATTTGATCAAGAAGGCTTTAGCTAAATATAATAATAATAACAATAATTGCCCTTCATATATAAATGTTTACGTATAACAGAGGGCAGTGGCGGCTCATGATTAGTTTTGTTGGTGGGGCCAGACAGAAATTTTCGGGAAAATCATGGTTTCGGTTAGGATGTATTTTAATGTATAAAATAATAAATACACTTTACACCTTATTTTTGGTGTGGCCGGCCCCACTGACCCTTAATGACGAGCCGCCACTGATAGAGGAATTGAGATAATATGATACGAACGTGGAACTCAGAGAAAGAACTAAGCAGATACCAGTGGAGAAATAGCTAAGGAAGAGACGTTGGCGATGGATAGGACATATATTGAGAAGACCGACCAGAAGCAGTGCAAGACAGGCACTGTTTTGAAACCAGCAGGAAAGAGGAGATGGGGAAGGCCTAGATCAGTGCTTCCCAACGTGGGGCCCACGCCCCTTCAGGGGGGAAATTTGATTGTTAATGGGGCAATAAGGGGACAAGTTGATTGTTAAGGGGGCAATTAAATATGTATTTTATGTATGCATGCATATACATATATGTATGCATGTATATGTTACATGGGTGGCATACGAATTTTAGAATAGGCTTAGGTGGGGCATGGCCATAAAAATGGTTGGAAAACACTGGTCTAGACAGACCTGGAGAAGAGAGCTATAAGCTGGTATTAAAAGTAAAGGTAAAACATGGAAAGAATTGGAAGAAATATCACGCGAGAGGAAGAGCTGGAAGAAGTTTGTTGAAGACCTGTGCTCCGTTGAGAGTTGAAAGGTGTGTCCGGTAACAATAATAGTAATATCTTCTTCTTCTTTGCGTTCGTTCTTTACAACCAATCTTAATCACTCTTTGTGATATGTTTGATCTTTGCCAAGATCTGTATACGTTGCACATTGGTTTGGTAGGCCCCTAAACGCATAAAACTTCTACACGTTTAGGACATGTGCATCCGATTTCAGCCAAACCTCCTTAGTCGCCTCTTACGACATGCGTGGCAGGTAAGAGTGGTTCTATTCTTTACACCCCAAATTTGGGCCCGGTAACCACTCGGGAGAATATTAATATCAATTTTTATTGTGTGTCTGCTATAAATTCAGGCATTGTCATGGGATCTTCTTCTTCTTCTTCTGGCGTTCGCCTGCTAGGGATTTAGGTGTGGTCAAAGTATCTGGTATGGAGCTTTTAACTGATATTTTTAGGAAGGCATTCTTCCCTTATCACCTGTCTCCCTCACCACATAGGTATGCCTTCCGCTACTTCAGAGGTAGACTTCATGGCTTCTAATATAGCGTCTGTGACTGAGTTTTGCGTGAATACTTGTTTTCCGTATAACCAGTGTCCCTCACCATACTTGTGTGCTGGCTCCGACTTCATATTTCAATCTTTATGGCTCCTAATATGGCGTCTTTGACTGATTTTTGCGTGAAGACTTGCTTTCCATATCACCAGTGTCCTTCACCATACTTGTGTGCCGTCTCCGACTTCAGATTTTAATCTTCATGGCTCCTAATATGGCGTATCTGACTGAGTTTTGCGTGAAGACTTGCTTTCCTTATCTGCAGTGTCCTTCACCATTTAATCTTCATGGTTCCTAATATGACGTATCTGACTGAGTTTTGCGCGAAGACTTGCTTTCCTTATCTGCAGTGTCCATATACATTTTCGGTATACGTAAGGTATGCCCTGATCATTTACTATCCTGACTATAGGAAGCCTATATGATCCTGACTATAGGAAGCCTATATGATCCTGACTATAGGAAGCCTATATGATCCTGATTATAGGAAGCCTATATGATCCTGACTATAGGAAGCCTATATGATCCTGACTATAGGAAGCCTATATGATCCTGACTATAGGAAGCCTATATGATCCTGACTATAGGAAGCCTATATGATCCTGATTATAGGAAGCCTATATGATCCTGACTATAGGAAGCCTATATGATCCTGACTATAGGAAGCCTATATGATCCTGACTATAGGAAGCCTATAGGATTCTCACTTTATGATCCTGACTATATGATCCTGACTATAGGAAGCCTATATGATCCTGACTATAGGAAGCCTATATGATCCTGACTATAGGAAGCCTATAGGATTCTCACTTTATGATCCTGACTATATGATCCTGACTATAGGAAGCCTATATGATCCTGACATAGACCATATGATCCTGACTATAGGAGCTCTATGATCCTGACTATGGGAAGATTATATGATCCTGACTATAGGAAGCATATAGATTCTTACTCATAGATCCTGACTATGTGATCCTGACTATAGGAAGCCTTGTGATCCTGACTATGGGAAGCCCATATGATCCTGACATGGGCCTATATGATCTGACTATGGAAGCCTATAATCCTGACTATAGGAAGTCTATAGATTCTCACTACTATGATCCTGACTATATGATCCTGACTATAGGAAGCCTATATGATTCTGACTATAGGAAGCCTATAGGATTCTCTATGATTCTGACTATATGATCCTGACTATAGGAAGCCTATATGATCCTGACTATAGGAAGCCATATGATCCTGACTATAGAAGCCTATGATCCTGACTATAGGAAGCCTATATGATCCTGACTATAGGAAGCCTATATGATCCTGACTATAGGAAGCCTATATGATCCTGACTATAGGAAGCCTATAGGATTCTCACTTTATGATCCTGACTATATGATCCTGACTATAGGAAGCCTATAGGATCCTCACTATATGATCCTAACTAGATGATCCTGACTATAGGAAGCCTATATGATCCTGACTATAGGAAGCCTATAGGATTCTCACTATATGATTTTGACTATATGATCCTGACTATAGGAAGCCTATATGATCCTGACTATAGGAAGCCTATAGGATTCTCACTATATGATTCTGACTATATGATCCTGACTATAGGAAACATATGATCCTGACTATAGGAAGCCCTGATTATTTATTTGGGGATCTAAATTACAGGTACCTCTAAAGTCGGATTAAAGCTTGTCTGAATGATGAATGGCAATTGTAATAAGAAAAGCAAGACTTCACACACAAAAAACAACCAGAGACGCCATATTAGACGCTTGAATTCATAATGGGAGGAAGAAACAAAAATAGTGTTCAAAAATAATAATAATAATGATGTTAACTCTTTCCATACCAGGAATGCTATTGAGTTCTGACCCCGGTTCTTTTAGAACACAAGAATAGACTTACCATAACTTCTTTTTTTTTCAAACCAGGACAACTTCGAAAGCTTGCATGAAACAGAAAGTGGGCGAGCTCATTCTATGCGATTTTAGAAAGAGTGAAATATATTCAGTATAAGTATTTACGATTCAAACAGGCAAAATAATGGATTGATTACAAAAACAACTACAAGTATGTTTAAACGTAACTAAACGTAAATAGGAAGAACACTGATGTCCTGAAAGAACTAAATGTTAAAGAGAATTGGCTGGTAAACAACATACTATACAGAAAAATTACATACTTTGACCACATTAAGAGTCACAATGGCCCGGAGAGAACAATTTTGGAGGGCAGTGTCCCGGGACGTAAAGGCAGAAGCAGACCAAGAAGAAGATGGCTACAAGATATTAAAGAAACCATGAATATGACCATAGACGAAGTGGGTGAACTGACTAGAGACAGGGTGAATTTCAGATGCGGTGCAAAGAGAGCAACGTCATATAAAGGATACGCACCTTGATGATGATGATACGTATGTAGTAATCATTAAAAATAATTCTTAAGTGAATTTAACTTATTATTAAAAAGTTATTAATATTTATCACTAGCGTTAGATTAACAAAAAAATTCTTGATTGCTTTTAAAAGCTTCTGAAAATTGAAGGGCTTTAGTGGAAGAAGAGCCTATCTCACTCTTCCATTAAAATGATTTTTTTGTCTCCATAATACGATAGATTAAACCATGTAGTATGTACATAAAGTGAGCGTCTGTAGCTCAAGCGGTAGTCAGCTCGATCACAGACCCAAGCGTACCTGGTTCAAACCCCACGGTGGGCAAGTTGGAAGCAAATTCGTTTCTGTGGGATTTTACAAAAGGTAAAAATAGACCTCACCGTTCAGAAAGCAATGGCAAACTACTGAATGTATAAGTGGTGCCTAGAAAATCAACGACTCGTTTACTGTGGTTGATGGCTACGTCCTTTGGGATATGCCACGATTTTCATTTTTTTTTTCATGTACATAAAACGTTCTGGGTTGTAGGATAGTCACAACATTTTTATTTGTATTAATGAAAAGGGGTAGCAGGTAAAGGTAAACCTCTATCAAAGGAGATGTAAGGCGCCTCCTTCCCTCCGCTAGTCTACGGGACATCCTTGGGCAAGGTGGAGTACCCATTTAGCCCCCGGCATGGTCACGTGGAAGCCATGGGAGCAGGTGGTGGATGAGTGAGGGAGCAGCCGACAGAGTGTCAATAGTTATGGTCTCAAAACTAGCGACGGTAGAAGAAGATCTCTGTAATAGAGACAATGGTTACAGTCATGGACCAGTATGGTCACTGCTAGGAAGGTAGACAGAGGATCTCTGTAATAGAGACAATGGTTACAGTCATGGACCAGTATGGTCACTGCCAGGAAGGTATACAGAGGATCTCTGTAATAGAGACAATGGTTACAGTCATGGACCAGTATAGTCACTGCCAGGAAGGTAGACAGAGGATCTCTGTAATAGAGACAATAGCTACGGTCATGGACCAGTATAGTCACTGCCAGGAAGGTAGACAGAGGATCTCTGTAATAGAGACAATAGTTACAGTCATGGACCAGTATGGTCACTGCCATGAAGGTAGGCAGAGGATCTCTGTAATAGAGACAATGGTTACAGTCATGGACCAGTATAGTCACTGCTAGGAAGGTAGGCAGAGGATCTCTGTAATAGAGACAATGGTTACAGTCATGGACCAGTATGGTCACTGCTAAGAAGGTAGGCAGAGGATCTCTGTAATAGAGACAATGGTTACAGTCATGGACCAGTATGGTCACTGCCATGAAGGTAGGCAGAGGATCTCTGTAATAGAGACAATGGTTACAGTCATGGACCAGTATAGTCACTGCCATGAAGGTAGGCAGAGGATCTCTGTAATAGAGACAATGGTTACAGTCATGGACCAGTATAGTCACTGCTAGGAAGGTAGGCAGAGGATCTCTGTAATAGAGACAATGGTTACAGTCATGGACCAGTATAGTCACTGCTAGGAAGGTAGGCAGAGGATCTCTGTAATAGAGACAATAGTTACGGTCATGGACCAGTATAGTCACTGCTAGGAAGGTAGGCAGAGGATCTCTGTAATAGAGACAATGGTTACAGTCATGGACCAGTATGGTCACTGCCAGGAAGGTAGGCAGAGGATCTCTGTAATAGAGACAATGGTTACAGTCATGGACCAGTATAGTCACTGCCAGGAAGGTAGACAGAGGATCTCTGTAATAGAGACAATGGCTACAGTCATGGACCAGTATAGTCACTGCCAGGAAGGTAGACAGATGATCTCTGTAATAGAGACAATGGCTACAGTCATGGACCAGTATAGTCACTGCCAGGAAGGTAGACAGAGGATCTCTGTAATAGAGACAATGGTTACAGTCATGGACCAGTATAGTCACTGCCAGGAAGGTAGACAGATGATCTCTGTAATAGAGACAATGGTTACAGTCATGGACCAGTATAGTCACTGCCAGGAAGGTAGGCAGATGATCTCTGTAATAGAGACAATAGCTACAGTCATGGACCAGTATGGTCACTGCCAGGAAGGTAGGCAGAGGATCTCTGTAATAGAGACAATGGTTACAGTCATGGACCAGTATAGTCACTGCCAGGAAGGTAGGCAGAGGATATCTGTAATAGAGACAATGGTTACAGTCATGGACTAGTATGGTCACTGCCAGGAAGGTAGACAGAGGATCTCTGTAATAGAGACAATGGTTACAGTCATGGACCAGTATGGTCACTGCCAGGAAGGTAGACAGAGGATCTCTGTAATAGAGACAATAGTTACGGTCATGGACCAGTATGGTCACTGCCAGGAAGGTAGACAGAGGATCTCTGTAATAGAGACAATAGTTACGGTCATGGACCAGTATGGTCATTGCCAGGAAGGAAAGCAATGGCAGACTACCTTTCAGACAATGCCTAGAAAACCCCAACAATAATACTGTTGGGGTGGCAACGTTCTGTTCAGAACAAGCTATTTGATGATGATGATGATGATTAATGAAAATAAAACGATGATGATGAAGATTTAATGCACTCAAAAACTGTGAATGCTGCTTTTTCAGAATATAAAAAATGTGGATAGCCCTTTTCCACCAAACACTTCAATTCAATTTACAATTAACTTTGCAGCTCTATAAATCTTTTACAGTTGATTCAGTCCACAGCCAACTCTAATATTGGGCCGCATAACTGAATGGGGAACTTTGACGTAGTTTCAGTTGGGGAAAGGAGGGGTGCTGGAATTTATATATGTTTGATTACTTACTTACTTAATCCCGTCATGCCTAGTGACACATGGGGCTTCAGAAAGGACTTTCCATGCTCTCCTGTCCCGTGCAACCTTCAGCGCAGAGCCCCACGTCAGAGATGCGGTGTCCAGTTCCTCTTCCATCATGCGCCTCCATGTTGTCCGTGGTCTGCCTTTCTTTCTCTTTCCTCTGGTGTCCAAGTGAGGGCTATCCTTGCAGGCATTTCTTGTCTCATTCTCATAACATGTCCGAGCCATTTCCATCTTCTCTTTTGAGTATGTCATTCATTGCCTCTGTCTTGTGTCTTGGAGTAGTTGGTTATTGGATATTTTTACTGGCCAAAAGATTCCCAAGATTCTGCGAAGACAAGAGTGGTGAAAACTGACAGCCTGCTAGTATCTCCTTTGGTCATCCTCCAACACTCCGATCCGTAGAGCAAAACTGGCAAAACAATGCTTTATAGAGTTTAAGCTTTGTGGTCCTATTGTAGATTTTGGACTTCCATACTGGTTTCATTCTGGCAAAAGCGGTTCTGGCCTTACTCAGACGTGATTTTATATCTTCCTCTGTGCCACCATTTAGTGTCAGTACGCTACCAAGATATGTAAACTGCTCAACCCTTTCCAGTGTTTCATCTTCTAACATTACTGGTTGTTGGATTTCACTGTTTGTCATAATTTTTGTTTTTCCTGTGTTTGTTTTGAGGCCTACTGTCTTTGCCGTGCTGTGAAGTATTGTACTTTTCTCTTGTATATGTTCATATTTGTGTGACACCAGGGCTATATCGTCTGCAAAGTCCAGGTCCTCAAGCATCTCGAAAGGGTCCATCTTATTCCTCTTGGTGCTTGTTGTTTTATGGCATTTTTAGCACCCAGTCAATTGTAATACTAAACAAAAGAGAGGACATTACGCATCCCTGTCTTACACCAGATTTTACTGGGAATGTTTTGTTGGAATTCTTTAGGTTGCAGGAGAAATCTTTATAGAAGAGGGCTATGATGTTGACAAGCTTCTGCGGTACGCCGTATTGTCTCAGTATCTTCCATAGGCTGTCTCTGTGCACGCTGTCGAATGCCTTTTCAAAATCTATGAAGTTGATATATATAGTCCTTGCCACTCGCTACATTGTTCTAAAATGTTACGCAGGGTAAATATGTGTTCATTTGTTCCTCTTCCTTTCCTAAATCCTGCTTGCTCCATTCGTAGACACTTGTCTATTGCTTCTTGTATTCGCATTATGATAATTTTGCAGAATATCTTACTTGGTATTGAAAGCAACGTGATTCCTCTCCAGTTATTGCAATCTGTTAGGTCTCCTTTCTTGGGGATTTTCACCACAGTACCCCTAGTCCAATCCTTAGGCAATTCTTCTTTCTCCCAGATATCTGCAAACAATGGCTCTAATATGTTTGCAGCTAAGATGGGATCGATCTTGAAAAGCTCTGCTGTCATTTCATCATTTCCCGGTGCTTTGTTGTTTCTCAGGGATCCAATAGCTTTACTATTTCTTGCTTTTCTGGCAATTTGAGGTTGATATCAATATCCTGTGCGGCCGGTGGGATATCCGGTGGATGTTCAGGATCAGGTCTGTTTAGCACATCTTCAAAGTGGGATGTCCATCTCATATCCTGCTCCTGCTCTGTTGTCAACAGTTGTCCTAGGCTGTTTCTGACTGGCATGTTATGGTTGTGTCTTTTACCTTCGCATAATTGTTTGGTAATCTTGTACAGTGTGTGCAGATCATGTACTTTAGCAGCTTTTTCTGCTATTTCTGCTGTCTTATATATGTTTGATAGAACACTGTTATTTTTTTGGGGCAATTTTACTCAATTCTGTGAGTCTATGGTTATTTATTGATGAAAAATATTTATAATATTGATATTCCTTATTGTTAAACTTAACTTGTTGCGTAATATAGCCTTGATTTAGCATTTTGTCTTGATTTTAACATGATTTTAAAATTCGTCTATATACAACAATACTGGAATGCGAGGTCACGTGACCGGTCGTGCTCTTATTTCCTAGGATTTTTACCTGAGTCCGCTGGCCGTATGAGTTTATAGTTGGCTGTGATTCAGTCGATATATTATTCATTATTGAGAATTTCCTTTCAGCAGGTGCAGGCAGATATGCCTGGTAGACGGAAAATGTATTTTAATATTTTATATTTCTATAGATGTGTTTTGATAAACGTTTTTTCCTTGGCAACATGAGCTTGTAAGGCATGGACCTTTGACAAAGCGGCGGAGATCATAAATGCCTTTGAATGCAAATGTTACAGAAGAGTACTTAGAATATAACGGACAGAGAAAAGAACAAATGCTTCTGCTCTGCAACAACTTGATATTAAAGAGAGTTGGCTATTAAAGAGTATAACATAAAGGAAAATTAAATATATCGGACACATCAAACGACATGCTTGCATAGAGAAGATAATTGTATACCTGGAAGAAGAATGAGAGGAAGACCTAGAAGGCGATGGGTGCAAGATATCATTGATGATCTGAGAATTACTTCTGCTGCTGACGCCTGCCAGCTTGCACAGAACAGAGAGTTTTTTTCAAGACTGCTGTCATGGGAGCCAAGTTCTGGAAAGGACACGCTACTTGATGATGATGATAGATGTGTTTACTTTTCTTTGCAATTCAAATTTCCCCCAAATGCTATAGTTTGGAGATCCAGAACGGCACTTGTCCACACTTTTTATTCAAAATAGCAGGGAGAAAATGACAAGCTGACCGGGACGCAGGGACCATACCTTCAAACCGGGACTGTCCCGATTGATTGATTGATAAGACCACCATCATTGAACTTAGCTGAGTAACCATCTGGGCTCCGATCTCTTTCTTACACAGGACGATCTCAGCTGCAGTGCACGAACTCCGTAGCACAGCCGAAGGTCCCTGATGTAATTTTGAAGATAGTGAAAATATTTTAGGAATTTTTATTTTAAATCTTTTCTAATGAATTTTGCCCGGACAGCGGCTTTCCAGCCTGCTCTTCTCGATTTTGAACTGTCAAAGGTTCTTTTAAGTGCTCAAATTGAACACGGGACCTGCGTTTTAACGTCCGACTCAGATAGGACTAGGAACTCGATCTCACCTACACTGAAATCAGGAATCTCTGGAAAACTACCCAGATGGCTCTACAAGGGAGCGAACCTGGTACCTTTGGCACTAGAGATGAACACTCAATGTGTACGCCACATAGACCACATTAAAAACAGGAAAAACCGGAATTTATGACAACCTACACAAGAATATAGAGAGCCGCTGTAGCGTAGTTGTTAGTGAACTCGCTTCTCAAGGCTGGTGGTCTGGTTCAGCTCCCGCAATGCGCGTGGAATTTTTTTCCGACCGCGACGGCTCTCAGGTCGACCCAGCCTCAACTGGGTACCAGACATGCTCTGGGAAAGTAAAGGCGGCCGATGTGATGCTGACCACATCACCCATCGTGTGCCGACGGTCAATGAAAAATACAGGTCTAACACTGTATTTACCTATATACCACGAGTTATGAAAGGGTTCCCTTACTTTTACACAAGAATATAACGGAAATATTTTATATTGACGTTGCTTTCACTAGTTTTCACAGTAATACAAATTCAAATAATTATTAATATATACATTTGTTACGCACGTGTGTTGCCGGGACAGCAAGGGGAATAAGGAATAGTAACAGTTCGATCTACAAGGCATGTCGTAAGAGGCGAACGAGGTAGGGAGCTACCCTAGTAAATTAAATGCGTCGAATTTTTTCCTTGAAGACGATATCTTTTTTCTTGTCTCTTCTTCTACTTCTGTGACACTTTCCTACAAGTATTTAGGATTAAACTCTCTTCTTCTTTGCGTTTGTTCTTTACGACCAATTTTAATCACTCTTTGTGATATGTTTGATCTTTGCCAAGAACGTGTATACGTTGCACATTGGTTTGGTAGGCCCTGAACGCATAGACTTCTACACGTTTAGGACATGTACATCCGATTTCAGCCAAACCTCCTTAGCCGCCTCTTACGACATGCGTGGCAGGTAACAGTGATTCTATTCTTTACAGCCCAAATTTTGGCCCCGGTAACCACTCGGGCGAGGTTTAAACTATAGTGTCCAGGGAGCAAACCTAGCCTAAAAGCCAGGGCTAGTGAGCCCAACGACAGAAAGCTGAAGTCACCTAGAGTAGGACGATTCCAGACAAACCCGGGATGACAGATCTCGTCAACAGGGGACTGCAACTGTCTTGAGATCTCGTCAACAGGGGACTGCAACTGTCTTGAGATCTCGTCAACAGGGGACTGCAACTGTCTTGAGATCTCGTCAACAGGGGACTGCAACTGTCTTGAGATCTCGTCAACAGGGGACTGCAACTGTCTTGAGAACAAACTGAAACAAAATATATCATCATAAACGGAATGTGTCAGCCATTATTGGCGGGAGGAATCCCCACATACGAATGAATCAATGGCTGTGCGAAACAAAAAGTATACTAAACGATTATTTGAAATATTCACACACAAAATAAATAAAAACAAATGACATCTTTCAATCAAAATTATTTTGTCAATGAAAAAACGGAAAAATTTAATCAAAATTATAAAAAATTGTGTTAAAAAAGGTGGTGATGCTAAAAAATACTGTTGAATTGTGTTTGGTCTTTATCTTAAACGTTTGTAAGCTTGGGGAGAAGAAGAAGATTACAGTAAATTGACTGCGGACAGAAGGGACTATCAACCACAATCAGGCACGTTTCCGGGTGATGAATTGGGAAATAACTTTACATCTCTCTCTCGCGCGATCACCGCCCAGACCGATGTACCAGATCTCCCATAAATTCTATTCATGTGGAAATCTGATTCATGCAACCTTAGCATTGATATGTTTTACGTCACATCTTCAGTACCAATTGGAACTCTGATACTTATCCTTCGGCGATTTGTTCGGTTTCAGCCAGCGTTTACTCGGTTCGCTCTCCGTTCTGTAGCCATCTAGTGGTTTTTTTACGGTGTGGGGTAGCTAGCCCCACGCCCAACCTCCATAGCCGCCTCTTACGACATGCGTGGCAGGTAACAGTGGACCTATTCTTTACACCCTAATTTGGGCCCCGGTAACCACTCGGGCGACTTTTACATATGAAGTATCCTGCTGGAAGAAAACACAGACATCGATACTTTTCTAAGATGAGAACAAGGAGTTATTTTGTAAGAACTCTCTCGTGTGTGTGGTGCCGGAGCCCCGAAATGGAAGCAAAAAATAGCACCAGAGTTACGGAGTTCGATGTAATTTGGAGGTGGTGAAGATATTTTGCAGAAATTTTATTTTAAATCTATATTAATGAATTTTGTTTGGGAAGTGGTTTTCAGCCTGCTCTTTCGATTTTGAACTTCCAACGCCGAGTGGTTACCGGGCCCAAATTTGGGGTGTAAAGAATAGAACCACTGTTACCTGCCACGCATGTCGTAAGAGGCGACTAAGGAGGTTTGGCTGAAATCGGATGCCCGTATAGAAGTCTTATGCGTTTACGGGCTTACCAATCCAACGTGCAACGTATACACGTTCTTGGCAAAGATCAAACATATCACAAAGAGTGATTAAAATTGGTCGTAAATAACGAACGCAAAGAAGAAGAAGAAGAATAGCTGGCAAAGGTTCTTTTACGTGCTCGAATTGAACACTGGACTTATGTTTTATCGTCCGTCTCCGATAGGATTAGGAACTCAATCTCACCTACACTGAGATCAGGGATCTCTGGAAAAATATCCAGATGGCTCCACATGTTTACTTTTGGTACGAAAGGCGAGCACGTAACCTCTACGCTACGGACACCCTTTAACCTCAGCATACGTTACATTAGTGTTACAGACTCGTAACATATCTTCTGAGTCTGTGTTCCTAACCCAAAACCTATTTGTCATGATTTGCATCTCTCTGTCTTCTGTGCTTGTCACGCTAGCCAGGTGATTAGCTCTGTCACATAATAAAGGACCATAGGCGTTGATATGTTAAGGCAAGGAGGGGGGGGGAGGAGTTGCTTTTTGATAAACTTTTTATGCGAACCTAGTCTTCTCCATTTCCGCATAGTAAACAACCGCATAGTAAACAAGCGCATAGTAAACAAGCGCATAGTAAACAAGCGCATAGTAAACAAGCGCATAGTAAACAAGCGCATAGTAAACAACCACATAGTAAACAACCGCATAGTAAACAAGCGCATAGTAAACAAGCGCATAGTAAACAACCACATAGTAAACAACCACATAGTAAACAACCGCATAGTAAACAACCGCATAGTAAACAACCACATAGTAAACAACCGCATAGTAAACAACCACATAGTAAACAACCACATAGTAAACAACCACATAGTAAACAACCACATAGTAAACAACCACATAGAGTAAACAAGCGCATAGAGTAAACAACCGCCCGCATAGTAAACAACTGCATAGTAAACAACCGCATAGTAAACAACTGCATAGTAAACAACCACATAGTAAACAACCACATAGTAAACAACTACATAGTAAACAACCACATAGTAAACAACCACATAGTAAACAACCACATAGTAAACAACCACATAGTAAACAACCACATAGTAAACAACCACATAGTAAACAACCACATAGTAAACAACCACATAGTAAACAACCACATAGTAAACAACCACATAGTAAACTACCACATAGTAAACTACCACATAGTAAACAACCACATAGTAAACAACTACATAGTAAACAACCACATAGTAAACAACCACATAGTAAACAACTACATAGTAAACAACTGCATAGTAAACAACCACATAGTAAACAACCACATAGTAAACAACCACATAGTAAACAACCACATAGTAAACTACCACATAGTAAACAACCACATAGTAAACAACCACATAGTAAACTACCAATAGTAAACAACCACATAGTAAACAACCACATAGTAAACTACCACATAGTAAACAACTACATAGTAAACAACCACATAGTAAACTACCACATAGTAAACAACCACATAGTAAACAACCACATAGTAAACTACCACATAGTAAACAACTACATAGTAAACAACCACATAGTAAACAACCAAATAGTAAACTACCACATAGTAAACAACTACATAGTAAACTACCACATAGTAAACTACCACATAGTAAACTACCACATAGTAAACTACCACATAGTAAACTACCACATAGTAAACTACCACATAGTAAACAACTACATAGTAAACTACCACATAGTAAACTACCACATAGTAAACTACCACATAGTAAACTACCACATAGTAAACTACCACATAGTAAACTACCACATAGTAAACAACTACATAGTAAACAACTACATAGTAAACTACCACATAGTAAACTACCACATAGTAAACTACCACATAGTAAACTACCAAATAGTAAACTACCACATAGTAAACAACCACATAGTAAACTACCAAATAGTAAACTACCAAATAGTAAACTACCAAATAGTAAACTACCACATAGTAAACTACCACATAGTAAACTACCACATAGTAAACTACCACATAGTAAACTACCACATAGTAAACTACCACATAGTAAACTACCACATAGTAAACAACCACATAGTAAACAACTACATAGTAAACAACCACATAGTAAACAACCACATAGTAAACAACCACATAGTAAACAACCACATAGTAAACAACCACATAGTAAACAACCACATAGTAAACAACCACATAGTAAACAACCACATAGTAAACAACCACATAGTAAACAACCACATAGTAAACAACCACATAGTAAACAACCACATAGTAAACAACCACATAGTAAACAAGCACATAGTAAACAACCACATAGTAAACAACCACATAGTAAACTACCACATAGTAAACTACCACATAGTAAACAACCACATAGTAAACAACCACATAGTAAACAACCACATAGTAAACAACCACATAGTAAACAACTACATAGTAAACAACCCCATAGTAAACAACCACATAGTAAACAACCACATAGTAAACAACCACATAGTAAACAACCACATAGTAAACAACCACATAGTAAACAACACATAGTAAACAACTACATAGTAAACTACCACAAGTAACAACACATAGTAAACAACCACATAGTAAACAACTACATAGTAAACAACCAACTAAACATCAATCTTCTTCTGCTTCGAACGCTCCATATCGACCACTTGTTAACCACTCTGTGTGATTTGTTTGTGATCTGTGTCTAAGAGCTATTGTACGTTGTGTCAGTTATGCGTATACAAGTAAGCCAGCACATTCGATTTCTACGACGCTTTTTATTTACCATGGTAGCTTCCCTAGGCTCCTACCTCAATCGCTTCTTACTACATGCATTGTAGGTCGCAGTCTTACTATTCATTTGCTCAACTTGAGCGCATCGGCAACACACGGGCGAATATCAATCAAACTACCAACTCATTTTTTTTTCTTCAAATTCATGACACTCCCATATCTCCCTCACACCCCCACCTCCACCACCCGGTAAAAAGTACGGGGACGCCCTTGTAGAGGACCTTACGATAACTGACTTACCTAACTAAGTACATACATAATTCTTGACTGATTCATATAGATCACTTGTGCTCATTGTTTTACCAAGTTCTGAATCACCATATCAATAATTTGACCATCGTTGTAATTAACAAAGTATTTGGATCAGTTTGTCACATGGTCGGTACCTTCCCAATGTCGTAAAAATAATAAACTGTTCCAGGCATCTTGTGTGTGTGTACATTAAAAAAAATTCTATAATTATGACATTTCGTTCTATCATAAATCTGGATAATAAACCAACGTACTAAGTTCCTTCCCCCCTCCCCAATGCTTTATTTTCCTCGTTCTAATGTCAGACCTATTTACCAGAGGGTAGTGTGTGCTAAGCCTGGACACAATGGGTTTTAATGAAATCCCCGGTTTTTTCCCCGGTTCTCCTTAGTCTGTCCTGTTTAAATATTGAATAACTAGACAGGTTGATCGATGTATCGAAGGCCATATGCAGACGGGAATAGATAGTGGAAGACCAACAGACAAGAGAGTCATGCAAGTAGAAGCCGGAATGATAAACAGACGTAGAGATAAACAGACGTAGAGATAAACAGACGTAAAATAAACAGAATAGAGTAACACAGATGAAAGATAAACAGATAAGATAAACAACATAGAGATAAACCCAGACGTAGAGTTAAACAGGATCTTTTAAGAGAAACAGACGTAGAGAAACAGACACAGAGATAACAAGATATAGAGATAAATAGATCATAATTTAGTAAACAGATTTCATGAGTAAACAGACTAGAGATAAACAGATCGTAGAGATAAATAAAACAAGAGATACGACATAGGATAAACAGACATAGAGATTAAACTGAAATAGAGATAAACAGACATAGAGATAAACAGAGTGAGAAAACAGACATAGAGATAAACAGACGTAGAGATAAACAGACGTAGAGATAAACAGACATAGAGATAAACAGACGTAGAGATAAACAGACAAAGAGATAAACAGACGTAGAGATAAACAGACGTAGAGATAAACAGACGTAGAGATAAACAGACGTAGAGATAAACAGTATAGATATACATACAGAAAGGTTAGTACATGGATAGCTATAAATATATAAATATATATATAAATATATATTGATTGATTGATTGATAGGACCATAAACAATGCACTTCGGTGAGTTACCAAATATGCTCCGATCACTTTCTTACACAGGAAGATCTCAGCGGCAGTGCACGAACTCCGTAGCACCGGAGAGGATCCCAATGTAGTTTAGAAGATGGGGAGGATAGTATCGTCAATTTTATGTTAACACTTTTATAATGTGTTTTTTTCCATGCAGTGCCTGTTCAACTTGCTCTTCTCGATTTTGAGCTGTCAATGGTTCTGTTAAGTGCTCAAATTGAACAAGGAACCTACGTTTTATCGTCCGTCTTCGATAGGACTGGAAATCCGATCTTACCTACACTGAGATTAGGGATCTTTGGAAAATATCTCGATGACTCCACGAGGGAGTGAATCGAGTATCTTTGCAACGCGAGTCGAACACCTAACCTCTACGTCACATAGTTCATAGTTCATAAGTACGGTTCCAACTTCACTGCAACGGGTCACCCCATAATTGCTCCGTTCCTGTGCCAATGAAAATCACACGAAATACTAACAACTGTGAAATGTTTCTCTGTGAACTAATTCCAGAATGAAACAGCCTGTACCGCCACAAAAGAAACCTGCTCCGCATAAAATGCATATGGCCGTCACTAATGTAGCAACACAAAACTGTTCATCACTTGAATTGCAATTCTTGTCGAATGGAACATCAATCACGACAAAATCCAGCTTTCTGCACCCGAAATATAACTGCATACGGCAGATTGAGCTTGTTCGTCATAACCGCTGTCCGTAAATTTTCTGAATACACACTAACACACAACAAACGCACAGCTGACACAGTAAAAAGCATTCCATGTAACATTCATAGCTTACAGCGTTGCTCAAGCACTAACTCAGTAGCTCGGCAAACGAAACCGGAAAATACCCGACCAAACATGTTGGAAATGCGCTAGCAAAGTCGTGTTCAGAATCAAACAGTTCTGACTCTGAATGGCCCTCCCGCATTCCGCCAGTGCTGGCCAGGTTTTTCTACGTCACATAGACTCCCATAAGCATATACCAAGTAGTAGCATGTTCCTTACAGAACGTCGCTTTGATCTCAGCCCGTCTGAAAAACTATTTCTATCTAGCAAGTTCTACCGACTCCTCTAGCGTAATGTTCATGGTTTCTTTGATGTCCTGCTGTCGCCGTCGTCTTGGTCGCCCCCTGCCTCGTACTCCAGGAACCATGCCTACCATTACCATTATCTTCAAACCAATGTGGCATTTAATGCGGCAAAATATTTCACTTCCGGACATAATCTATTTATGTGCCAATACTCATCGATATACAGGTCTTATAGGATGTCTATGTTTTGTCTCTTCTCTGTCCATGATGCTCTAAGATATATATCATTATCATCAGGTGCCGTGCCGACTTTTGTAGGCGATCATGGATCTCCACAAATCTCTGTACCTGGTGTTTGCTATCATCTCAGATGTTGACGCTCTTTCGTGCCATGAATTCAGGCTAAGATATTATCTCTCTGTCTTCCTCTGTCTTGTCTATCCTCGATTTTACCGGTTGTCACATTTTCTCATTACATGTCTGAAAAATGATGACTGCCTCTTTTTTATATTGATAATAAGCTTTCTTTGTGGCATGACCTCATTTGACACCTCCATATTCGTCATTTTAGCAGTCCATAGAACTCTCACCATTCTTCTTTTCTTCTTCTTTGCGTTCGTTCTTTACGACCAATTTTAATCACTCTTTGTGATATGTTTGATCTTTGCCAAGATCGTGTATATGTTGCACATTGGTTTGGTAGGCTCCTAAACACATAGACTTCTACATGTTTAAGAACGATGCATCCATTTCAGCTAAACCTTCCTAGTCGCCTCTTACGACATTCGTGGCAGGTAACAGTAGTTCTATTCTTTACACCCCAAATTATTTGGGCCCCGGTAACCACTAGGGCGATTCTTCTTTTAAAATTACACTTATGTGGCCTTCAGAGATTTTTCTGTCTATCTATTTACTATCCAAGACTCGCATCCGTATGTCAGTATTGACTCGAAGTAGCACTGAATAACTCTCATTCTGACCACAACTGACAGTCACTTGTTGCATATAATGCTTTTCATTTTCTGGAACGTTGTTTTGACCAGCCTTATGTATATATCAAGATATATATCAAGGTATATCAAAGGTATATCAAGGAATGAATATAGGTATATCAAGGTATATCAAGGTATATCAAGGTATGTATCAAGGTATATCAAGGTATATCAAGGTATATATCAAGGTATGTATCAAGGTATGTATCAAGGTATATCAAGGTATGTATCAAGGTATATCAAGGTATGTATCAAGGTATGAATCAAGGTATATCAAGGTATGTATCTAGGTATGTATCAAGGTATGTATCAAGGTATATCAAGGTATATATATATCAAGTATGTCCTTCCGAAAGTACCTGTCATCATGACTGCCTAAAAACTCATATATATATATATATCAAGGTATGTATCAAGGTATATCAAGGTATATCAAGGTATATCAAGGTATGTATCAAGGTATATCAAGGTATATCAAGGTATGTATCAAGGTATATCAAGGTATATCAAGGTATGTATCAAGGTATATCAAGGTATATCAAGGTATGTATCAAGGTATATCAAGGTATATCAAGGTATGTATCAAGGTATGTATAAAGATATATCAAGGTATGTATAAAGATATATCAAGGTATGTATAAAGATATATCAAGGTATGTATAAAGATATATCAAGGTATGTATCAAGGTATGTATCAAGGTATATCAAGGTATGTATCAAGGTATATCAAGGTATATCAAGGTATGTATATATATACAGTGGCGTCTAGTGATCATTTTTATTGGTGGGGCCAGACACACATTTTCGGGAAAATCATGGCTTTGGGTTAGGTTATATTTTAATTTATTAAATAATAAATACACGTTAAATATTATTTTTGGTGGAGTCCTGCCCTCTGGTCCTTAATGACGAGCGCCATGTAGATTTATATATATATGTATATATATATATATATATATATATATATATATATATAATATATATATATATATATATATATATATATATATATATATATATATATATATATACAAGCTGGTTTTAGACCTGGGATAAGCTGCTTAGACCAAATAATTACCCTACGACTAATTTTGGAGGAACATATTGAGAAGCAACAACCACTAATACTAAATTTCATCGATTTTAAAAAATGCTTTGATAGTCTACACAGAATCTCTCTGTGGAATATTCTGAGATGCTATGGAATACCAGACAAAATAATAAACATTATTAAGAGCCTCTATGATAGTTCACAGTGCGCAGTTCGCACTGATGGTGGACACAGCGACTGGTTTATGGTTGAAACCGGAGTAAAGCAATGCTGTATTCTATCTCCGCTATTGTTTGGAGTGGCCATTGACTGGGTGATGCGAAAATGTTGCAGGGCGAAACTGGCATCGATTGGGTAGAAAATAGTCAACTAGAAGATTTGGATTTTGCAGATGATATTGCCTTGTTAAGTAGAAACAACCAAGATATGCAAAGAAACACAGACAACTTGTCATCTATAGCATCAAAAGTTGGACTGCAGATAAGCTATGAAAAACAAATATAATGAAAACACCTATGGCAAGTAATGCAGATATCACACTGGAATCTAAAACGATAAAAATAACAGAGCAGTTCACCTATTTGGATAGCAATTTTGATTGCACAGGAAATGTTAAAAAGAAATTATTATACGAATTGGCAAAGCAACATCAGCTTTTAAAAGTCTAAATACAATATGGAACTGCAAGTTATATAGTATTAAAACTAAATTACGAATTTTCAATTCAAATGTTGTATCAATCCTAACATATGTCAGCGAGAGTTGGAAAATGACTAAAGATATAGAAAGCAAGTTGAATGCATTTGAAAATAGATGTCTGCGAAAAATAATGAATATAAAATGGAACGAATTCAGGAAAAGTGATGAAATCAGAGACATGTCTGGTCAACCACTAGTGACAACTGTTATAAGAAAGAGAAGATGGAGATACGTTGGGCACACCTTGAAGAGAAATGATCAACGAATATCAAAGCAGGCATTGAAGTGGGATGCAAAGGGTTCAAGAAAGAGAGGTCGACCTAAGGAGACCCTGAAACGAACTTTGCTGAGAGAGGCAGGAAATATCGGTCTCAGTTCCATGGAGGAGATTGAGCGAGTTGCCCAGGATAGAGCGGTATGGAGAAATTACTTGCAGGCCCTATGTAACGTATAACGGTACGAGAGGAATTATTTTATATATATATATGGGAATGTAGGAAAGGTTTGATGACAATGGAAGAGAAATTTAAAAACAGTTATCGAATCAATTTGTGTCTTCTATACAGTTTTAAGAGAAACGAAACAAACTATACAGGATACATCTGTAGCGTGTAACAAGGAGAGAATTCTGCTAAGTCTGGTCAACCTTATCATAAATGATGTTTTCCAGGTATGTGATTCTATTCACTGTCACCACTCACAAAAAAATAGAAGTTGTGTAATGCTTTCCACTTAACAAATTGAATTTCTTTTGTCCATTCAACCAGACGTTTATCCTTGTTTGTAAAAGTAAAAGAAAGTATTTCAGAAGCTAATGAACACGAAATAACAAAACAAATTGCAACAACGATTGCTTAGACAAGAAGTTCGCCAGAAGCGAGAAACAGTTTAAAAAAAAAAAAATACACGGACAAAAGATTAAAAAGAAAGACTTGCAAGAAATTATCGGATTTAAATCTACAGAATTCGTGTTGTCATTCCTTTAGTAAATTCAATACAATCTTTTCAACAATCATTGATCACAGAAATGTGTAGGATTCCATTAAGACTGTGTCTGTTTCGTGTCAAGATTTGGAGATATTGTTCGGAATTGGTCTACGTACACACGCGCTCGCGGGTCGCGCACACAAACACACACGTGCACGCACTTACAGATACGCACTCACGCACATAAACAGACATATTTAACATAATCCCTCGTCCGTGAGTTGCCGGGACTCACAAGGGGAGTAAAGAACAGTACCACTGCGAACCAAAGGCATGTCGGAGAGGCGACTAATGTAGGACCTAGGGAGACTAGCCTAGCAAAATAAGAAGCATCGCAGAAATTGGATGTGCTGGCCTACTTGTAGACGCATAACTGGCACAACGTACAATCGTTCTTAGGCTCTGATCGCTTACAAATCACACATAGTGGTTAACAAGTGGTCGATATAGAGCGGTCAAAGAAGAAGAATAATGTTCGCTGTTGGTCTACGCACACACGCGCTCGCGGGTGTCAATGCGTGCATACAAACACACACGTGCGCACACATACAGATACGCACTCACGCACACAAACGTGCGCACACATACAGATACGCACTCACGCACACAAACGTGCAAGCACATACAGATACGCACTCACGCACATAAACAGACATATTTAACCCAATCACTCATCATTATCAGGCGCCGTGTCGGCTAGCGTAGGCGATCATAGATCTCCACAGATATCTCTCCCTGGTGTTTGTCATCAACATGTATACGAGTAGGCTCATCAATCAAAATAGAACTGGTACGGTCAGTCGCTGGACGCTGATGGAGATATTGCGAAGGAGATCGGAGCACCTATGGACATGTCCGGAGTGTAATGAAGATATTCCAACTGAAACTGAAACTGAAACTGAAACTGAACTGCATCTCTCAGATAGTCCGTGCCATGAAGTCGGGTTGTCCAAAATTGTTCTCTCTGTCTCATCTCCGTCGATTTAACCAATGCCAGAATGTGTTCTAAGTGTTTCTTTCTCATTGAAAAATTAAAAATGAAAATCGTGGCATATCCTTTACATGACGTAGCCATCAACCACAGTAAACGAGTGGTCGATTTTCAAGGCATCACTTATACGTTCAGTAGTTTGCCATTACTTTCTTCTTCTTCTTCGACGTTCGCCTGCTGTAAATTCAGATGTAGCAAAGGCGCTAGATATGACGCTTCTGACTGATTTTTGCGTGAAAGCCTGCTTACCGTATTATTAATTTCCTCGCCATACATTCGGGTCTTCTTCGACTTCAGAGGTACGTAAATATCTACAACACGTGGTGTTGTCAAGCGGTCACCCATCTAAGTACTAACCACGCCCGACGTTGCTTGAGTTTGGTGATCGGACGAGAACGGTGAGGTATATATTTCTTCTTCTTCTTCACACTTCGCCCCTAGGGAAGCATAGGTCCTCAACCAAGGTCTTCCAAGCCCGCCTATCCAAGGCCTTCCAAGCCCGCCTATCCAAGCCCTTCCAAGCCCGCCTATCCAAGGCCATCTTTTCCAGATCTCGCCATTCTCTCCCCGTCCTCTTGCATTCCATCTCTAACTTCCGTCTCCAGGTGTTTCTGGGTCTTCCTTACTTCTATTGCCCTGGGGTTCCATCGTAGAGCCTGTCTCATGATGCTGTCAGGGGTTTCCTCAGTGTGTGTCCTATCCATCTCCACCTTCTGCTCATTATCTCTTGTTCCACCTGCCGTTGTCCTGTCCTATCCCACAGTTCTCTATTTGTGGTCCTGTCGTACCATCTCAGATGGAGTATCCTGCGTAGGCATCTATTGATGAATGTCTGCAATTTTTTGGTGTTCACCTTAGTCGTTCTCCATGTCTCCGCTCCATACAGAAGGACAGACTTGACATTTGAGTTAAATATCATTATCTTAGTTTTATTCCTAATCATTCTTGAACTCCATATGTTCTTCAGAATGGCAAATGCTGATCTTGCCTTTTGTATTCTAACCTTAACATCTTCATCTGTGCCACCTTGAATGTTGACGACACTTCCCAGATATGTAAATGGAGGTATATTTTACAGTTCGTAAAAATCCAAGGGAACTAATTTGCTTCCAAATATGTCCGCCGCGGAGTTTGATCCAGGTACGCCTGGGTTGGGATGCTACCGATTAAGCTACAGACGCTACCTTCTCATTACATGTCCGAAAAATGATGATTACCTCTTTCTTACACAATCATTACACAATTGGAAAACGTGATGTGGCTGATCAGTTAATTTTTACTAACATTTTTCAGTTTGACAAATATAAAACTTGCATCCAATTAACTGTTTCTTCTTCTTTGAACGCGCCACGTGTTAAACCACTCTTTGTGAATTGTACAACGTGATCTGAGCCTAAGAGCGATTGTACGTTGTGCCAGTTATGCGCCTATAAGTAGACCAAAATATCCAATTTCTGAGACACTTTTTATTTACGGTTGTAGCTTCCCTAGGCATCTACCCTCGTCGCCTCTTACAACATGCCTGTAGGTGGAAGTGTTACTATGCTCTCTTGCGACTCCCAGCAACACACGGCCGCCTAAATAACCTAAAACAAAGATCTAAATAAATAAATGAACAAACAATCAATAAGATCATTGAAAGCCACAGAGATGGGGTTTTACAGAAGAATGCTGAAAATTTCATGGACAGCAAAGAAAACAAATGAGGAGGTTTTAAATCAGGCCTGCACACAAAGAAACATTATCAAAAGAATAAGAATGAGACAATCCAGGTTCTTCGGTCATATAATGCGAAGAGAAGGTTTAGAACATTTAGTGACTACAGGTAAAATTCAGGAAAGGAGAGATCGTGGAAGACGGAGGGATACGATGTTAAATGGCCTGACCTCATGATTCGGCAAAATATCGACGTCAGAACTGATTACATGCACCAAGCAAAGAGAGTTGTGGAGAGACATGATCGCCTACGCCGGCAGGCACGGCACTTGATTGATTGAAATAAATAAATGCGTATAAGTCCCCATCCATCTTGTTCCTTTTAGTCAAAAAGTCCGTATTATTAAACACTGGCAACGAGACGCTACTTTGCATATACTCCATCAAGATAAAAACCTGCTCAGTGTCTAATTGTCTAAAATAATTGAGATCTATTTAATAATTCCGTGCACCGTTGAGTACTTTCCCAAGTAATACGCATTGGCTTAGTCACAATACCAGGAGTGAATGTATTTGTTACGGAAAATACTGGAAACAAAATTAAGTGGCGGAGACAATGTGGGAAATTTAAAGAACATCAAATGGTACAAGCATATAGGAACATAAAGACTAAACTAATCTTCTTCTATGCGTTCGTTTCGTATGCTCGTCTAAAACATGAGATGGGTTGCCTCTATGAAGCTGCATGTCAGTTGAAATGTAACTTAATGAGAATAGTTTCATTTAGTGTGTTTCGCTCTTTCTACATAGCTTTACTGCAGTCTTAAATTATATCAATAATATCACTCGCTGACCAGATTGAGAGAGATGGGTGTCAATATTGGTATAGCCCGAAAAGAACGACATACTAAATATGCAAAGAGATTGATTAATCAACATCGAACTGGCGTGTTGGGCCGCTGACGCTGCTGGATTTGTTGAGACGGAGTGAGGAGCACCTAAAGACATGTCCGGAGTGCTATGATGATAGTCCTCATATAACTGATCATTTGATGTACACACGTTTAGGTTGAAAGTGTAACCAAAGGAAAGAAAAACTTATTTGTCGTTTCTGTTCACAAGTTTATCAAATTAATCAATCTTCTTCTTCGAATGCTTCATATCGATGACTTGTTAAACCACTCTTTGTGATTTGTATGTGATCAGAGCATAAGAGCGACTGTACGCGGTGCCTACAAGTAGGCCACCACATCTGATTTCAGCGATGCTTTTTATTTACCAGGGTAGCTTCCTTAGGTTCTACATCAGTCGCCTCTTACGACATGTCTTGTGGGTCGCAGTGGTACTATTCTTTGCACCCTTTGTGGTCCCGGCAACACACGGAAGATACTAAGTATCTTAAGAACAATGTCACCAAGGTCCTTTCATTAAGGACGTCAAATAAGTTTACCATGCTCAGAATACGGACCAGTCTGCACGATATGGTTGCTAAGCATGCGTTTTTAGTTTTGAGCTTTAATTAGTTACTTCCTAATAAAACCTTTCAAACCATAGACCGCTGCGGTCAAATGTCAGGATTACGTAAACATAGTCACCTTGGTAAAGCTCATTCATAAACCATCGTCACCTTTGTTAGCTATTCATCTTAAAGCTCTTCTTTCTTCTTCATGGTTCGCTCCATATTAACCACTTTTTGAACCACTTATTGTGATCTGTTTGTGGTATGCGCCTAAGAGCGTTTATACGTTACGCCAGTTATGCGTATATAGACCAGTAGGCAAGCACATCCGATTTCTGCTCAGCATGTTCATGGCGTAGTCATGGCGTCTAATATAGCACAGGTAACTGCTTTTTTTTATAAGGCTTGCTTTCATAATCACCGATGTCCCTGGTCATTCAGGCGAGTTTTATTTTGACTTCAGAAGTACTTGTAATTTAATTACCAAATCAAGAATCAGGGTCTTCTGTTGTATAACCGTGTACCATGAGCACACCAACCATTTTTATGGGGTTAAGCTGGTCTAAACCACGCTTGAATTTCTACGACAGGCGGTCACTAGAGCAGAATGTTATATGCTTCGCTAACGACGTTCCCTGTCTTCTTCTTCTTCTTCTTCTTCCACCATTTACTTCTTTATAGAAGGGGGTGTAGTGATCTTGTGTGTGCCTGTTCTAGCCATTTTGTAAACTTTTATTCGCCCGAGTGGCTACCGGGCCCAAATTTGGGGTGTAAAGAATAGAACCACTGTTACCTGCCATGCATGTCGTAAGAGGCGACTAAGGAGGTTTGGCTGAAATCGGATGCACATGTCCTAAACTTGTAGAAATTTATGCGTTTAGGGGCCTACCAAACCAATGTGCAACGTATACACGTTCTTGGCAAAGATCAAACATATTACAAAAGGTGATTAAAATTGGTCGTAAAGAACGAACGTAAAGAAGAAGAAGAAGAGAGTAAACTTTTATTCATTTTGTTAAAGTTGTTCTTGATGTCGTTGCTCCATCTTATGCGTGGTCTTCCTCTTGCTCTGTACTCATTATACTTTTTCTGTGTGGCTCTCTGTGGCTCTCTGTGGTAGGCGATACCAGAGCATTCTGGTCAGGTGTCCAAACCATTAAATCTATTGTTCATTTATGAATTACATGACTGGTTTCACATCCAGTCTTCTTCTGATTTCTTCATGTCTAATTTTGTCTCTTATTATTGACTGAAATCGGATGCACATGTCCTAAACTTGTAGAAATCTATGAGTTTAGGGGCCTAACAAACCAATGTGCAACGTATACACGTTCTTGGAAAAGATCATACATATCACAAAGAGTGACTAAAATTGGTCGTAAAGAACGAACGCAAAGAAGAAGAAGTCTCTTATTGTCACAGCTGCAGATCTTCTGAGGCACATCATCTCCGTCGTTATAATTTTCCGCTAATTAGCTGCTGTTATTGGCCATGTTTGACCACAGCCAGGTCTAGCACAGGCCAGACAACTGGCCGGGTATTCCCTGACCTAGATAAGAAAAGGATCTGAAAATTACAGATGTTTGATAGAACACTCGCGCTTTTTGCAATTTTACTCAATTCTGTGAGTCTATAGTTATTTGTTGGTGAAACATATTCATAATATTGATATTCCTTATTGTTAAACTTAACTTGTTGCATAATATAACTTCGATTTAGCATTTTGTGTTGATTTTAAAATGAATTCGTCTATATACACCAATACTGGAATGCGATGTCACGTGGTAGTTGGGTCTGATTTCACAATCTTACCTGAGCCCGAAGGCCCAGTAGTTTATAGTTGGCTCTGGTTTGACACTGGGAACATAGTATTGGCCAGAAAATCGTTCTTATAAGATTTGCATTAATTTTTAGCGGTATCTCTTTATGTGACAACAGTGGTATTAACTGTCCCAGTATCTGGTTAGCTTTTGTTCGTCGACTATCGATATTTTCCCGTCTTCTTTAGTTGTTATCTGAACTTTTGACCAACTTGGTTAACTATACCAATTTGACTCAGAACTAATGTCCTTCAGATCTGTGAAACCAATTTCTAAATAGAAAGGAAACCTTACGGAACTTGCTAAATATCGCTAACAAGGAAATGAGAAGAGAATTTACAGTCCATACTTGTGAGACCTCAATTTGATCAATTATGTCAAATTAGATAACCAAAGTGTTAGAACAATTTTGAAGAACTCATCATTTTCTCACGATGTTTTCTAATTTTTTATTTAACACTTCCATCTACGTTTATTTTCGCGAAATTTGTAAATTATGACTCGCTTAACATTATATCTTCGTTAGATTGTTACTTTTGTTTCTTCCGCAAACTATGATTATTTTCTTCAATTACAGTGGACCATAAACTGGGCAGTCAGCTTCAGGTCTGTCAGGTTTCCCAAAAACTTAGTTTTTGGGGGTCGACTGGGTGTGGTCACATGTTGCTTTTCTGCTCACCTATGTGAGGACAGTGTTGCAGACATGTTCCGGTGTCTGTTCCACCTGTTTACATTGGCAGAGAGACGTATTCCTAATCTATGCAAGTGTCTGTTGAGTCAGCAGTGTCTTGTACGTAGGCGAAATATAATGACCTGGTCTGTTCTGCTTAGGTCTTTGAGGAAGTCCTTTCCATAATCATATCCTGTGTTTGTTTTCCAGTCTACTGCAGATTGTCTCTGTATGAGGGTTTTGGCCTCTTGAAACGACAAGATTTTGATTTGTTTTATAGTTGTACATCTTCCATCTGAAGTTATGAATGTTCCAATTCCGCCCGTCTGCCCAGCGTGTTCGTAGCGCGTTGGACGACGGGTGACAAGCCCCCTGTTAGTGCGATTCAATTCCGCGTACTGGCAGACAAGCCACATGTTCTCCAGATTTACGGTGTTCATGACACCGAACCGAAGGGTTACAATGTCCATGACACCGAGCCGAAGAGCTGAAAGCTCAAGTGCTTCTGGATCGAAAAAAAAATGTTGCAATATATTTGAATCACTGGAGTTGTTTCACTGTTATGTTGTTTATTATCACATTCTATTAGCTCATAAATAAACTTTAATGTCACGGAAATTGAAATACTTTAATCACATTAAACGTCACAGTAAGAAGAACGGCTGTTTCCTGAACCCGCAGGGAAAACGAAAAGAGGGGAAAGCCTAGAAAACATAAGAGATTTGGAGGCAGGGATTAACAGTATATTTTGAGTTGGAAGGAGTTGCATGAAATAGCTTAAGATATGAAGACTTGGCATGAGTTGGTATGGGCGCCTATGCCCTAATTGGGATTAAAAAAACACAAGGGAGAGGGAGAGAGAGAGAGAGAGAGAGAGAGAGAGAGAGAGAGAGAGCGAGAGAGAGAAAATCGTTACAGTGGTTTGGTGAGAACAGTTAATTGAAGGCACGCTCCATGGAAGACGAAGAAGAGGACGACCAAGACGACGGTGCAACATGACATTAAGGAAACTTTGAGAGGGCGGGTAAACTTGCTAGAGACTGATAGCTTTCCAGACATACTGTTATGTTATGTTATGTTATGCGATCGATGTCATGGCACTTTGGGCATTCCCATTCGTGCTATGTCCTCCGTTGCAGCAGCCATCCCAAAGTCCATTTGTTCACAGTACCCATGAGAAGTTGATTTCTATATCTTCTCTCTCTACCACGAAGACGACACTGTCTGGTATGTCCAAACTTAACGCCTAATTCTCAAACTCGTTCCAGTGTCTGAGACCCGACATGTCACCATTTGAGAGCGTAGCGCATTGATGATATCGGCTCTGTCCATTCTTCTACCCACTTGAGTCGGGGCAGACATACTGTGATGAGATCGACGCTCTTAACCCTTTCGGTGCTACATACTTTCCGAAGGCTGAGCTAAAAATAGCTACTCTTTGTTTCTAGGTCACAAACGAATGTACACCATAGCAGGACAGTAGCAATATAAAGTGTTAACACGTCTTCAGCCCACAGAGGAGAGATAGCAACAGACGTGTTAATACGTCTTTAGAAGTGAATGAGAAAAATGTATATATACGTCCTTAGCAGTTAAAGGGTTAAAAAAGATAGTGAGGCTGAAAATGGATACTCGGCCTTTCCGAGTTAGGGGGAAATTTGTACACGTCACTGAAACTTTCCTGTATGTTGTACTCTCCGAGGACGCTTTCATCTATGGTGACCCACTAGTGCATACAGGTCTATTTCTTCCAGTTTACTGGTTCAATCCACCATTCATTAACCTTTAACAATTTACTGTTAACTAGCGACTCACAGGGAATAACTCTTACAATTGGGACATAATAACGCCCCCTTCCAACAGCATGCTTCAGAGAGCATAATGGATACGGACAAATGCGATCAATAAAGGCGTTCATTCTCCCTCGATTTTGACGATAATGATAACAATGATGCACTAGACCATGGGCCTCCAAAGTGGCGGTACTGCCCCCAGTGGGGCTGAAGCCTCGAGTGGGCCGATAGTGGGTTCAGAAGCATTTGGGTGTTTTGTGTGTTTTTTTCCAATAGAATAATCGTTTACAATTTGAATTCTGCAATTAAATTCATCTTATGCTTATCTTACACGATCCATTTTTCCCATCAAGTTTCTAGTTCATGTGTATAATCATTTGAAAATTGACCATGTATGTCACAAATATATATATCAAATTCCTATATCAAAGTGAAAATAGAGCATGTGTATATGTATAAATGGGAGGGCGTTGGCAAACTGGTATAATGGGAGGAGGGGGCGTTACAAAGTTTATGTCGTTCAAAGTGGGCGGTGGGCCGAAACAGTTTGGGAATCTATGCTCTAGACTAAGCAGAACCATACGTGGGTTTCAGGGCTCTTCAGTTAATGAGAGTAACTTACTTGGCTTATTCATCTCCGCTCCTCAAGGAGCATAGGGCCTCAACATTTGTTCACAACTTTTCCCGGTCTCCAGCTGTTTTCTTTATGTTCTCCCAAAATAGTTGAACACTCTTCAGTTTCTCGAGAAGACTTCGTCTCCAGGCCTTTTTAGGACGTTATTTCCGTTTTCCTTGCGGGTTCCACTCAAGTGCTTGTCTAGTGACACTGGATTGTGTCTTCCGTAGGGTATGCCCGACCAATCATCATTGGTCATCATGGATTCATGTCCTGTTATTATCCACAGGTCTGTGTTTGCGCAACTCTGTCATAACATCTCGGTCTAAGAATCCCTTCCATGTGGTGTCGGAGCCTGCAATGGAAGCAAAGAACAGTACCACTGCGACCTACAAGGCATGTCGTAAAAGGAGACTGATGTAGGCCCTAAGGAAGCTACCTTAGTAAATAAAATGCATCGCAGAAATCGGATGTGCTGGCAGAATTTTAGGCACACAACTGACACAGCGTACAATCGCTCTTAGGCTAAGATCACATACAGATCACACAGAGTGGTTTTCAAGTGGTCGATATGGATCATTCGTAGAAGAAGTCCGAGAATCCGTCGAAGACATATGTTGACAAAGTAATTACGTAGAATAGAGGGACTGAGATGGTATTTTTTTTTTTTTTTTTTTCGTTCTTTCGTCCGCTTTCAACTCAGACGAAGTTTCATCTCTGAAACTGATTTTTGCGTGAAAATCTGTTTTTCCAATTTCTTACAATGGCAGCAACGTGCACATTGTAAATTACTTTACACTGGCAGCCGTGTGCTCAATGTACTCGTAATTAGTATTCCCTCGCCATACAGGCAGATTTTCTCCGACTTCAGAGGTACTCACGTTATCGTCCTGAGTAAGACCAGGGGACTCGAACAAATGCCGGACAGTAGGTTCGAACCCGAGCTATGAGGCGTCTCACAGCTAGCAGGCCGAGCTACTATCAACTACTCTAGGCAGTCCCCCACTGAGATGGTATGATAAGATTACAAACGATTAGCTTAGAGAAATACCTTACCTGATTATTCTGTGTCTAGTTGTAACTTAGCGTTTGAGAAAGATACTCCCCCGTGAGTCATTTTTTTTTAGAATGGCTCGCTGGTTGTGTTCGTAAGGACGCTCGTATGGCTAGGCGATGGGTGTCGTAAGAAATGAGGTAAGTGGTTCAAATCCTGTGTTTGTCTATTTGTTTTTTTGGAAGCTCTTAATACATGTACACTGTTTATTTGTTGATCATATTCGTTACTTCCATTGCTTCCTCTGGGGTTCTGGCAAAAATCTCCTTGTTCTCATCTAACAATTAACTTAGAGAAAGAACTAAGTAGATACCAGTGGAGAAAGAGCAAAGAAAGAGACGCTGTTAAGGTCTCTTTACGAATTTCATTACTGTAAAACCAAACATGGGCGTAAAAGTGAAACCAGATGTGACTGTACAAGTATTTGTTGTAATTACTAGTAATCAGAGTTGGTGGTGTTTGAACATGTATCGATACTTTAATGAAGTCAAGGTTTTTTGGGGACTCCTCTTATTTTAGCCTTATTCTGAACCTAATGATTGTACACGGCTGTGTAATGAAGGTTGTTATTTGCAGAGGCGTAGCAATATGTTCCCTGGGCCGGAAAGTGGGGTTTATATTTACGTGTAGGTTTGGATGTTTGTACTGGCCACTGATTTGAACTGGGTATGTTTCCATAGCTTGTGTTAAGATCGTGGAGAGTCGCGCCAATAATGAAGATAATTAAAAAAGTTACAAAGTGTGAATACCATTGTCTTTATTAACGACACGGGAGATTGTACAAAGGAGATCAGAAGGCTACTCGCCCGAGTGGTTACCGGGGCCCAAATTTGGATGTAAAGAATAGAACCACTGTTACCTGCCAGGCATGTTGTAAGAAGCGACTAAGGAGGTTGGGAGTGGGGCTAGCGTCCCCACACCGTAAAAACACTAGATGGCTACAGAACGGAGAGCGAACCGAGTAAACGCTGGCTGAAATCGGACACATCGCCGAAGGATAAGCACCAGAGCTGCAAATGGTGCTGAAGATGTGACGTAAAACATACCAATGCTGAGTCTGCATGAATCAGATTTTCACATGAATAGAATTTATGGAGAGATCTGGTACATCAGTCTGGGTGATGATCGCGAGAAAGAGAGAGAGAGAGAGAGAGGGGAGAGAGAGGAGGTTACTGGTTATTGGTTACTGAATACACCAGGCGATGTACGGAAGCCTACAAAACTGAGGTGGTCAGAGCGGATCAGATCATATCTAGAGAAAACCGAGGGGTGGCTGGGGTGATATTTAATAAATTTATGTTTTAGAACAAAGACACGTATGTATGGTATCATATAATCAAGCAACATGAATAATCAAATCGTAAAGCTAACAAAAATCCAACGTTTCGACTTTAAGTCTTTGTCAAGGAACATATGCACATACACAATGAATACTAAACAAACTAAATCATGGATTCAAATAGGATGGATGACTAAAGATGGATATATTTTCATAGCTATCTCCCCCAACAGATCTCGAAGGTATGCATACTGATGGTTCATGTGACTCGCTGGTTAAATAATTTCCTCTCGCTGACCCACAAAACATCCAGATCTACTTGTACAATGGGTAAATGGAAACTTCTCAATTAGTATAGTTTTAGTTTAGTCGTTGGGTCATCATCACCGCACTTCGAATCAATTAGTTTATCGTTCGTGTGTTTCCGGGGCTGCAAGGGGAGCAAAGAATAGTAACACTGCGACCTACAAGGCATGTCGCATGAGACGACTGAGGTAGGAATCTAGGGAAGCTACCATAGTAAATAAAGAGGGTCGCAGAAATCGGATGTGTTGGCATACTTGTGGTGCATAACTGGCACAACGTACAAAGGCTCTTAGGCTCAGATCACATATAAATCACAAAGAGTGGTTAACAAGTAGTCGATACGGAGCGTTTGAAAAAGAAGAAGAAGTGCTCTACCAACTAGACACAAACACACACGCACTCACATACACACGAACGCACACATAGAGCAATTATTTATATTAACTAAAGTAATTAAACTCTGTGAATAGTAATTATTCGATACTCGCTTAATTAATACACATTAATATCTTGTATTCTTCTTCTTCTTCCCGTTCGTTCTTTACGACCAATTGTAATCACCCTTTGTGATATGTTTGATCTTTGCCAAGAACGTGTATACGATGCACATTGGTTTGGTAGGCCCCTAAACGCATTCTACACGTTTAGGACACATGCATCCGATTTCAGCCAAACCTCCTTAGTCGCCTCTTACGACATGCATGGCAGGTAACAGTGGTTCTATTCTTTACACCCCAAATTTGGGCCCCGGTAACCACTCGGGCGATCTTGTATTCGAAAGTCAAGGGCGTGATCTAGGAACAAGTATTCGTTACTTTACCACTACAAGATATCTAGCCACTATTCGTTATGTAGTCCAGTATCTGCAACACGCTTTTAGTTATGTAGTCCAGTATCTGCAACACGATTTTAGTTAAATTAAAAGGCTTAAAATATCGGTAGTTCCTGTCAGTTCAGATTTAGGATCTTCTTCGGTGAACGCTCCATATCGACCACTTGTTAACCACTCTGTATGATTTGTATATAATCTAAGCCTAAGAGCGAGTGTACGTTGTGTCAGTTATGCGTCTACAGGTAGGCCAGTACATCCGATTTTTGCGATGCTTTTTATTTACCAGGGTAGCTTCTCTAGGTTTTACATCAGTTGCCTCTTGCATGCATTTGTAGGTCGCTGCTGGACTTGATCCCGGACCACTAGTATAAGAAGCGAGTTCCCTAACAACTGAACTACTGCCGCTCGCATTCTTACTATGCAGTTTTATAATTATTTGAGAAGTATATCGTTCAGTAAAGATTACAACATGTGAAATGAGATGTCTACGAGAAGCTGTCAACGTTACAAGGAGAGATAGAGTGAGACACGAGAATATCAGAAGCATCGTTGGTACTATACCATGCATACAGTACATCGAGAAGCAAAGAATCAAGTGTTTCGGCCATCTAATGAGAATGGAACAACATTTACTATCATCACGTGCCTACAGTAATCGACACTCAGGGCGCAGAGCACGAGGCAGGCCAAGAACACGATGGATAGATAACATCTCAGAGTCCCTGCGAAAGCATGGACTGACAACGTCAAGCGCAAAACACCTGGCACAAGATAGAAAACTAACTCTCCTCACGCCGTTTCACGGCAAATGTGGTTAAGATAAGATAAGATTGTTCAGTGTAATAAAATATTAATAGGTCCCGTTGTTGGCATGTCGGTCACATTACCAAAAATAGAAATTCGGACGCGGTATGCGCATGATGTGTTATACAGTGCACTTCTTCTTCTTCTTTGTCGTCACACTGCTACCGGGTTGTTGCCCAGTGTCGTGGTTTTCTGTTTTGTCTTGCGCTGTTCTGGTGGCTTGTGTGATTGTTATCTTTGCTCTTTCACAGGATGCTGCCACGCCATCTAACCATCTTTTCCGTGGTCTTCCTCTTGCCTTCTTTCCCGATGTTCTGTTGTAGAAGACTCTGTATACTGTGGAGTTTGGATGCATTCTTATTAAGTGGCCAAACCACTTCATTCTTTGTTTATCTATATAATTCAAGCACGGTTTTGTGCCAACTTTCTTTCTTATGCTGATGTTGGTGATTCTGTCTTTTCTTGTGTTGTTGGTAACTTTTCTCAGGCAACGCATTTCACATGTAGTTATTTTTGTGACTGCGCTTTGCTCAATGTCCATGTTTGGCTCTGGTAACACAAAGTAGGTATACAAATGCTGTTGATCATTTGTTTCTTAGCTGCCTGTGAAATTTTTGGGTGCCTTAACAATGGGGCTAGCTGGTAGGTTACAGCATTTGCTTTTTGTACTCTAGCCTCTATCTCTCTATCTAGTTTTCCGTCTTCTGTGAATATGCTTCCTAAGTATTTGAATTCTTTCACTTGGTTTATTTTAGTGCCATTGACATGGATGTCTAGATTATTATGTTTTCTTCCCATATTCATTATTTCTGTTTTAGTGTTGTTGATTTTCATGTCATGTTTCACACAATTATTGTTCAAAGTGTCAATATGATGTTGTAGATCTTGTTCATTTTGATGTATCAGGCACTGATCATCTGCAAAAAGCAGTTCATTTATTTCATCATTATCTGAATTTGACTCTTGAGTTATTTTATCCATATATGTAAAAAAGAGTAGTGGTGAGAGGACACAACCTTGTCTAACACCTGATGTAATGGAGAACCAGTCGGTCATTCCTTCTGTAGTTCTTACTGTACTCTGGCTATCTTGATATAAGGCCATGATGTTACCTAATACCGTACAGTGCACTGATTTGCATATATGTTATGTGATATGGTGTGATTAGCGCGTTGGATGTCCTGTTTCGTATTTTAGAACTTGTTGAAAAAATAAAATATAAATTACAAAAATTAAAAACTTAACTTAAAATGGAAAAATCACCATTATAAATATGAACAAATGAAAATGGTGGCGTATCCTTTACAGAACTTTGCCATCAACAACAGTAAACGAGTCATCGATTTTTCTAGGCACCACTTATACGTTCAGTAGTTTGCCATTGCTTTCTGAGCGGTGAGGTCTTTTTTATCGTCCGTAAAAATTCACGGAACTAATTTGCTTATAAGCTTGTCGGCAGCGGAGTTTGAACCAGGTATGCTTGGGTTGTGAATGTGCTCACTATCGTTTAAGCTACAGAAGCTCACCCATTGTAAATCTTCTTCTTCTTCTTCTTTGCTTTCGTTCTTTACGACCAATTTTAATCACTATTTGTGATATATTTGATCTTTGCCAAGAATGTATACGTTGCACATTGGTTTGGTAGGCCCCTAAACGCATAGACTTCTACACGTTTAGGACATGTGCATCCGATTTCAGCCAAATCCTCCTTAGTCGCCTCTTATGACATGCGTGGCAGGTAACAGTGGTTCTATTCTTGACACCCCAAATTTGGGCCCCGGTAACCACTCGGGCGATCTTGTATTCGAAAGTCAAGGGCGTGATCTAGGAACAAGTATTCGTTACTTTACCACTACAAGATATCTAGCCACTATTTGTTATGTAGTCCAGTATCTGCAACACGATTTTAGTTAAATTAAAAGGCTTAAAATATCGGTATTTCCTGTCAGTTCAGATTTAGGATCTTCTTCGGTGAACGCTTCATATCGACCACTTGTTAACCACTCTGTGTGATTTGTATGTAATCTAAGCCTAAGAGCGAGTGTACGTTGTGCCAGTTATGCGTCTACAGGTATGCCAGTACATCCGATTTTTGCGATGCTTTTTATTTACCAGGGTAGCTTCTCTAGGTTTTACATTAGTGGCCTCTTACATGCATTTGTAGGTCGCTGCTGGAATTGATCACGGACCTCTAGCATAAGAAGCGAGTTCTCTAACGACTGGACTACTGCCGCTCGCATTCTTACTATGCATTTTTATAATTAATTGAGAAGTATATCGTTCAGTAAAGATTACAACATGTGAAATGAGATGTCTACGAAAAGCTGTCAACGTTACAAGGAGAGATAGAGTGAGAAACTAGAATGTCAGAAGCATCGTTGGTACTATACCATGCATACAGTACATCGAGAAGCAAAGAATCAAGTGGTTCAGCCATCTAATGAGAATGGAACCACATTTACTATCATCACGTGCCTACAGTAATCGACACTCAGGGCGCAGAGCACGAGGCAGGCCAGAACACGATGGATAGATAACATCTCAGAGTCCCTGCGAAAGCATGGACTGACAACGTCAAGCGCAACACACCTGGCACAAGATAGAAAACTAACTCTCCACGACGCTTCACTGAAATGGTTAAGATAAGATAAGATTGTTCAGTGTAATAAAATATTAATAGGTCCCATCGTTGGCATGTCGGTCACATTACCAAAATAGAAATTCGGACGCGGTATGCTATGATGTGTTATACAGTGCATTCTTCTTCTTCTTTTGTCGTCACACTGCTACCGGGTTGTTGCCCAGTGTCGTGGTTTTCTGTTTTGTCTTGCGCTGTTCTGGTGGCTTGTGTGATTGTTATCTTTGCTCTTTCACAGGATGCTGCCACGCCATCTAACCATCTTTTCCGTGGTCTTCCTCTTGCCTTCTTTCCCGATGTTCTGTTGTAGAAGACTCTGTATACTGTGGAGTTTGGATGCATTCTTATTAGTGGCCAAACCACTTCATTCTTTGTTTATCTATATAATTCAAGCACGGTTTTGTGCCAACTTTCTCTCTTATGCTGATGTTGGTGATTCTGTCTTTTCTTGTGTTGTTGGTAACTTTTCTCAGGCAACGCATTTCATGTAGTTATTTTTGTGACTCGCTATGCTCAATGTCCATGTTTGGCTCTGGTAACACAAAGTAGGTATAAAATGCTGTTGATCATTTGTTTCTTAGCTGCCTGTGAAATTTTGGGTGCCTTAACAATGGGGCTAGCTGGTAGGTTACAGCATTTGCTTTTGTACTCTAGCCTCTATATCTCTATCTAGTTTTCCGTCTTCTGTGAATATGCTTCCTAAGTATTTGAATTCTTTCACTTGGTTTATTTTAGTGCCATTGACATGGATGTCTAGATTATTATGTTTTCTTCCCATATTCATTATTTCTGTTTTAGTGTTGTTGATTTTCATGTCATGTTTCACACAATTATTGTTCAAAGTGTCAATATGATGTTGTAGATCTTGTTCATTTTGATGTATCAGGCACTGATCATCTGCAAAAGCAGTTCATTTATTTCATCATTATCTGAATTTGACTCTTGAGTTATTTTATCCATATATGCAATAAAGGGTAGTGGTGAGAGGACACAACCTTGTCTAACACCTGATGTAATGGAGAACCAGTCGGTCATTCCTTCTGTAGTTCTTACTGTACTCTGGCTATCTTGATATAAGGCCATGATGTTACCTAATACCGTACAGTGCACTGATTTGCATATATGTTATGTGATATGGTGTGATTAGCGCGTTGGATGTCCTGTTTCGTATTTTAGAACTTGTTGAAAAATAAAATATAAATAAAAAAATTAAAAACTTAACTTAAAATGGAAAATCACCATTATAAATATGAACAAATGAAAATGGTGGCGTATCCTTTACAGAACTTTGCCATCAACAACAGTAAACGAGTCATCGATTTTTCTAGGCACCACTTATACGTTCAGTAGTTTGCCATTGCTTTCTGAGCGGTGAGGTCTTTTTTATCGTCCGTAAAAATTCACGGAACTAATGTGCTTATAAGCTTGTCGGCAGCGGAGTTTGAACCAGGTATGCTTGGGTTGTGAATGTGCTCACTATCGTTTAAGCTACAGAAGCTCACCCATTGTAAATCTTCTTCTTCTTCTTCTTTGCTTTCGTTCTTTACGACCAATTTTAATCACTATTTGTGATATATTTGATCTTGCCAAGAACGTGTATACGTTGCACATTGGTTTGTAGGCCCCTAAACGCATAGACTTCTACACGTTTAGGACATGTGCATCCGATTTCAGCCAAACCTCCTTAGTCGCCTCTTACGACATGCGTGGCAGGTAACAGTGGTTCTATTCTTTACACCCCAAATTTGGGCCCCGGTAACCACTCGGGCATATAACAAGCATATAAAACCCTTACCAACACCCAAGATATAAAAAAAAGTTGTGGAAAGAATCAGTTATCAGTTATACGAGGACTATCATCATAGCACTCCGGACATGTCCATAGGTGCTCCGATCTCCGCCTCAGCAAATCCAGCAGCGTCCAGCGACCCAACACGCCAGTTCGATGTTGATTAATCAATCTCTTTGCATATTTAGTATGGAAAGAATATTTCAACTAACTGTTAAACTGCAAAACACAGGGTACAAGAACATTCCAAATGAGACATGGAAAATACCTGGAATTGGACATTATAGATTATGAAGTTCAAACGATCTAAAACAAAGCAAAAGTAAAGGCAGCAGGGATATATGGTATTACAACCTGCTGCCTTTGGTTTGGCTGGGGCAGCAAAAGGCTAACGGAGAGCGAACCGTACACAAACGCTGGTTGAAACCGAACACTCCACCGAAAGATAAGCACTTGAGCTCTAAATGGTACTGAAGGCTGTGCACGTACATCCCGTTCTGATGTTGGATGTTTATATATCACAATAGAATGATAAAAACTGCTTAAGAACGATCGCGCGCGCGAGAGAGAGATGGTATTACAACATAAGTATTTCAGTTTCAGATTGGAATATCTTCATTGCACTTCGGACATGTCCATAGATGCTCCGATCTCCTTCGCAATATCTCCGGCAGCGTTCAGCGACTGACCGTACCAGTTCAATTTTGATTGATGAGCCTACTCATATATCTGTTGTGCTGTTCTTTTCTTGATACTGCAATCTTCAATCCAAGCAAATATTAGATCCCCAATTAAGCAATATTCAGTTTTGATCCTCAGCAGATCAGACAAGTTCACAAGATCAGAGGGCAGATTTCGATATGAGTGTATGTCGTCTATAGAAGTTTCTAACCTCCAGAGGCTTACGTGGATATACTGTCCTGGGCATGTGGGTGTTTACGGTAATGAGAGAGCGGACAGGTTTGCATCAATAGAATCGATTTTTGGGGAGTTGAAGATAGATGATAAGGGGATATTTTTCGGTCTCGTTGTGACTGTCTGTTGGATGAGGACACTAAAATCGATGTTGAATCGATCAAGCGATTGAGACAGTTTGGAGTTACCCGTTGTACAAGTCGAACTGGATGCCTGAGAGGCAGAGTGAGAGGTGTGTTTAATCAGCGAGCCACGGGAATCATCAGTACGCATACTCTTCGATATCTGTCGGGGGAGACTGAGCATCTATGGGTCTGCCCAGAGTGCATTGACGTCAGTTTAGTAACCAATAACCAGTTTGTTTAGAAAGAGTAAGAGCTGTATAAAGGCAATATTTACACTAAGACAGATCTACGAACAAACAACTTAATACAATCGAAGTAAACAATTTATTTTTATAGACCAAGAATATGGCATTCAATAGAGTAAACAGGTGCTGCAAACTATGGAAGATCCTTGAAGAATATGACATCCAGGGACAACTATTAGGTAACATCATGGCCTTTATCAAGACAGCCAGAGTATAGTAAAAACGAAGAAAGGGATAACCGACTGGTTCTCCATTACATCAAGTGTCAGACAAGGTTGTATCGTCTCACCACTACTCTTTATCACATATATGAAGCCCGTCTGCCCAGCGTGTTCGTAGCGCGTTGGACTACGGGTGACTATCCCTCTGTGTGTGCGGGTTCAATTCCGCGGGATGGCAGAAAAAGCCACAGATTGCCCAGATTTACGGTGTTCGTGGCACCGAACCGAAGGATTACGATGTCCATGACACCGAGCCGAAGAGCTGAAAAGCTCAAGTGCTTCTGGATCGGAAACAAAATCAAAAAAAAAATCACATATATGGATAAAAATAACTCAAGAGTCAAATTCAGATAATGATGAAATAAATGAACTACTGGATGTCGTCAGTCCTGATAACAAAACAACAAGATCTACAACAATATATTGACATGTTGCACCACAATTGTATAAATTATGACATGAAAATCTATAACACTAAAATTGAAAAAATGAACATATGGTGAAAACAAAAGAAACTAAACATCCATGTCAATGGCACTACAATCAACCAAATGCAAGAATTCAAATATTTAGGAAACATATTCACAGAAGAAGGAAGACCAAACAGAGAGATATAGTGCTGTAACCTTCCAGCTAGCCTCATTATTAAGTCACACCAAACATCTCACTGATAGCTAAACAACAGATGACCAACAGAATTTTCATGCATACTCTGTGTTATCAGAATCATATATAGACAATAAGCAACAAAAAATGGCGCAAAAAGATGCTGCCTACGAAAAGTTACCAACAACAACAGAAAAGACATACTCACTAATATTCGCATAAGAAAGAAAGTTAGACAGATTTTGCTTGAATTACATTGAGAAACAAAGAATGAAGTAGTTCTGCCTCTTAATAAGTATGCAACCAAACTCCACTGTATAGAGTCTTCTACAACAGGACAACAGGAAAGAAAGTGAGAGGAAGACCACGAAAAAGATGGACAGATGTCAAAAAGATAAAATATCTATCACTCAAACCACTAGAGCAGCTCAAGTCAAAAACATAAAACTTCAACAATGAGCTTCTTCTTCTTCTTCAAACGCTCCATATCGACTACTTGATAACCACTCTGTGATTTGTATGTGATCTGAGTCTAAGAGCGATTGTTCATTGTGCCAGTTATGCGCCTACAAGTAGGCCAGCACATCCAATTTCTGCGATGCTTTTTATTTACACGGATAGTTTCCTAGGCCCCTACCTCAGTCGCCTCTTACGACATTTCTTGCAGCTCACAGTGGTACTATTCTTTGCTTCCCTTGCAGGCCCCGGTACCACAAGGGCGAGACAATAAACAATAACCCAGTAACAGTGTGACGACAACAGAAAGAAGAACGAAGACGTGTTAATAGCGAACAATGGTTAAGTAACGATTGCTAAAGTAATGAGTACCAAGTAACGATTGCTAAAGTAATGAGTACCAAGTAACGATTGCTAAAGTAATGAGTACCAAGTAACGATTGCTAAAGTAATGAGTACCAAGTAACGATTGCTAAAGTAATGAGTACCAAGTAACGATTGCTAAAGTAATGAATACCAAGTAACGATTGCTAAAGTAATGAGTACTAAGTAACGATTGCTAAAGTAATGAGTACCAAGTAACGATTGCTAAAGTAATGAGTACCAAGTAACGAGTCAATCAATCAAGTGCCATGCCTGCTGGCATAGGCGATCATGTCCCTCCACAACTCTCTTTGCTTGGTGCATATAATCAGTCCTGACGTCGATCGTTTGTCGAGCCAGGATCAAGGTCGTGCCGTGTTATGATACAGAGAGGCGGCCGCATCAGACGGCACCGTAAGGGGGGCGTGCGGCATAAGCAGAGAAATCAAAATCACAATTAAAGGTTATTTTAAAGAAAAAACATTTAAGGGCGGAATTTCGAAGACTTGCATCATACTGAGAAAATATACCGCACGGCCCTGACCATAATATCAGGCCATCTAACATCTTCTCCCTGTGTCTTCCAAGATCTCTCCTTCTCTGAATTTAACCTGTAGTCACCGAATGTTCTAAACCTTCTCTTCGCATTATATGCCCGAAGAGCCTTGATTGTCTGATTCTTATTCTTTTGATAAGGTTTCTTTGTGTCTTTCTTTCTTCTTTCTTTCTCGAATCCTGTATGCCTCACAGCGTCAGGTCAGGAAGAGATTTCTAAAACGGGCCTAGTATGCGCTTCGTAGATAGTCTCTTTCGTCGCCTCTGTTATCTCTGAGGTCCATCTTTTGCGTGGCCGGCCTTTTGCTTTGTACCCATTGTATCGGAGCAGCATTGCTATTTGGGGTGCACTGTCTGATGGTAATCTGCTTACGTGACCGAACCATTTAATTTGTTGTTTCTTGATGAAGTCTAGTACTGATGTTGTACCCACTTTTTCCTGATGTCTTCATTTCTCAACCGGTCTCTTCTTGTTACACCCAGCATTCTGCGTAGACACTTCATCTCTGTTGTGACTAGTTTTCTTCTATCGTTTGTTGTCAGCGTCCAGGTTTGGCACTGGTAACATAATGTGGGGAGAAAGATTGTGTTGAACATTGCTCTTTTGTGTTCATGGTGACGTGTTTGCATCTTAAAATTGGCGCCATTTGCCCAATTTTACACATGTGTGGCAGGTTCTTTGTGTGTAGGCCTGATTAAAAACCTCCTCATTTGTTTTCTTCGCTGTCCATGGAATATTCAGCTATCTTCTGTAAAACCACATCTCTGTCGCTTGAAATGATCTTATTGTTTGTTTGTTCATTGTCCATGATTCGTTGCCATACATAAGAATTGGTTCAATAGAGCACTGGAGTACTCGTTTTCGCACTGTCATTGGTAGTGAGTTCACGCATAGTGTGTTCTTCATTTTCATCAAAGCTGCTTTCGCTTGAGCTATTCTACTCCTAATCTCTGTTGTACATCTTCAATCGGATGTTATGAATGTTCCCAGATACTTGAATGAGTTGAAGCGTAACGAGTATGAGTACTCGAACTCCAGTCAAAAACCGGTAACGAGTATGCGTTGCAAAAGTAACAAATAGTATATAATACTTAAGAGTAACTGAAACTCACATCAATAATAGTAACGTCATAACCCCGATATCTTGTGTAGGACACATTAGGAATACTATCACATCACAGAGTCCCACTAGTCTGCGCAACTCCGTCGCTATGGACACCAAAATAATTCTAGCTATCCAGACGGAGGAGATTAAGTCTGTAATCACCCATGTTGTCGCGGTCTATAGTAGCCAAAACTGTAATTACTGAAGGCAAAATGTCAGTCGAGCGATTTCGAGTGAAATGAAGTATTGACAAAAGGATCAGTAACACTGCAACGGAAAAATTTCATTTTCCCATCCATTACTGTTTATCCCTTCTTATAATATCCGATTCCACAATATCATATCCCAGTATTTGATATCGATTATATTTTAACTAATATCGTGTTTCTTTAATTTCTCAACCATGTTCGAATCTAAAATTCTTAAATCTGTAGAAATTCTTATTATGTGTATTCGTCAAGTCCGTATTTATCAACATCAAATAGTTTGTCATGGGCAGAACTTTGTCATCCTAACAGTCCTTCTGAATTTCTCTCTCTCATAGGTCTTAGGATGATCGCAGTCGATTCGCCCTGGAGATCTGTTTTATTTCATTCTATGGCACCGTGCGACTTCTTGGACTCAACGCATTACATTCCTATGCTTCTTAGTACTGTCTTATCTCATGCCTTGTAATCTATATGTGTATTTGCTCCATATATATAAGTTATTTATCCACTATATTGTTTATTGTTTCTCTTCTTTTCCACTTCCGGTTTTGTGTTGCACTCATTTCGTTATTCGTTTTTATTCCCAGATTTTCATTAGATAGGTTTGAATGTTTCTACATGTAATCGTCCATTTGTAGTGTTCCTCGAAATTCGTCATTCTTGTTGTATTGTTTGCTTGATAAAGGCCTTTTGGTCGAAACGTTGCTGTTTATCGTCACTGTTTCTGTATTTTGTAAAACTATAGTACTTTGTTTTTACGTGTTTAGGTCTTAGGATTGCGCCTCTGCAGCTATCATGTTCAAATCATCAGTTACATCCTAAATACATCTTCGTAGTCTTCAGATACAATGGGTACAAAGCAAAAGGCCGGCCACGCAAAAGATGGACCTCAGAGATAACAGAGGCGACGAAAGAGACTATCTACGAAGCGCATACTAGGCCCGTTTTAGAAATCTCTTCCTGACCTGACGCTGTGAGGCATACAGGATTCGAGAAAGAAAGAAAGTCTTCCTCTTCTCCTCTTTGCTGGGATGCCTCATTCCATAAGTGTTTTCTCCAACTCTTCATGTCTCTTTATATGTCTAGAACACCCCAATTTGTTCATTTTTGGGTAGTTTTGTAGCACCAACCATCTTTCTTTGATTAGGAGTTCTACCATGATCTTCATAGCCAGATTACATGTAGTCACGACAAAACTACCTCTGTCTTCCTTTACAATACATCCAATAATAGCTGGCACAGTTACGATATCAGAGGTCACCGCATTAGACAGTGATGGCGTTTTTAACGCATTGAGAGAGTTTTTCCGAACAGAGGAGTTTCAGGGTTGTGAATATCTCTATCTCTCTTGCGATCACCGCCCAGACCGATGTACCAGATCTCCCCATAAATTCTATTCATGTGGAAATATGATTCACGCAGCCTTAGCATTGGTGTGTTTTACGTCACATCTTCAGCACCAATTGGAGCTCTGGTGATTATCCTTCGGCGATTTGTCCGGTTTCAGCCAGCGTTTACTCGGTTCGCTCTCCGTTCTGTAGCCATCAAGTGTTTTTACGGTGTGGGGTAGCTAGCCCCACGCCCAACCTCCTTAGGAGCCTTTAACGACATGTGGCAGGTAACAGTGGTTCTATTCTTTACACCCCAATTTGGTCCCCGGTAACCACTCGAGCGGTTGTGAATCTAAGTCGCTGTATAGATTGATAGAGATATGTGATACAGTGAGGCAAACTCACTGGCCTAACGAAACAACACTCAACAGAAAACTACACGGACCTCTGTGTGAGCTACAAAAGACAGTGAAGTTTATACAAGAGACTTCTTCTTCTTCTCTTCTACCATTTACTTCTTTATAGAAGTGTTGGGGGGGGGGGCGTAGTGGTCTTGTGTGTGCTAGTTTTAAGGCACTTTGTAAGCTGATATTTATGTTCGTAAGGCTGTTCTTGATGCCGTCGCTCCATCTTCCTCTTGCCTTGTACTCATTATACTTTTTCTGTGTGGCTCTATGTGGTAGGCGATACCAGGGCATTCTGGTCAGGTGTCCAAACCATTTAATCTGTTGTTCTTTTATGAATTGAAAAACTGGTTTCACATCCAGTCTTCTTCTGATTTCTTCATTTCTAATTTTGTATCTTATTGTCACACCTGCAGCTCTTCTAAGACACCTCATCTCTGTTGTTATGATTTTCCGCCCATTAGCTGCTGTTATTGGTCATGTTTGACACTGGTAACATAGTATTAGCCAGAAAATCGTTCTTATGAGATTTGCTTTAGTTGTTAGCGGTATCTCTTTATATGACAACAGTGGTGTTAACTGTCCCAGTACTTGGTTAGCTTTTGTGCAACGATTGCTGATACAAGAGACAACATTGAATATATAGACAATATTTTAAGCGAATGAAAATAAGAAAGGAAGGATAGAGATGGATGTCGATATTGGTGCAGTCCGAAAAGAACGACATACCAAATATGCAAAAATATTGATTAATCAACATCAAACTTACCTACCACATTCTGTTTACAGCGAAAGTTGAGGTTTGGCGTGGGATTAACTACAGCACCCTGTAAAAACACTTAGCTTCAGTAACCACAGCCAAGCGCATGAGAGCTTGCAAGGCCTTGGTTGTGGACCTATGTCTCCTTAGAGGTGAAAGAAGAACAAAGAAGAACATTGAACGGGTGTGATGGGCAGCTTCATTTCTTGATTCGGGGATCAGAGCACATATGGACATGTCCAGAGTGCAATGATGATAGAGTGTAATGATGATAGAGTGTAATGTCTTTTTATGTGTCCAACATATCTTACTGCTCTTTGTACGTGTGCGTGTTGTGTGTTCTGTCTTTTCGCGCAGCTCATTTTATTTGTGTTTCAACAACACGATGATTTTTATGTGTCCAACATATCTTACACTCTCAATTATGTGACATGGCACGTCTCAGACACTGGAACGAGTTAGAGAATTAGGCGTTAAGTGTGGACATGCCAGACAGTGTCGTCTTCGTGGTAGAGAGAGAAGATATAGTAATCAACCTCATGGGTACGGTGAGCAAATGGATTTTAGGATGGCTGCTGCAGCAGAGGACAGAACATGCATGGGAATGCCCAATGTGCCGATGACGTCGATCACATAAAGTAACATATAACATAACTGCTCTTTGTTAGATTTCCTTGAACAATTCCACTTTATTCCTAACTTTTCTATAATTGAAAAAAATCGGTTTCTGTAACAATGAAACGGACAAAACTCTTCTATAAACTCACATATCATAGGCTTCAGTTTTGTCTTTTAGTTACATGTTCAGTAACCATGTTTCTGAAGCATATATGATATAATAGCCGTCCATCGCAAGCGATGATGACAACAGTCTCAGACTTGTGCTGCTGTACATCTCTGATGTGTGCGGAGGTGACTTTATAGTCCAATCTTAAAACACCATCCCCTACCACAGGTGGGGCATACATGATCAAGGTTAGACATGTGCGCGTTGTGTGTTCTGTCTTTTCGCGCAGCTCGTTTTCTTTGTGCCTCAACGGCGCGATGATTCTCAGCTATGCGGGTTCCTCTTTTGTTGTTATAGCGCCACATTTGGCGATCTTGCGCAAGGAATTCCCAGCATGTGGTGTCTATATCGAAGCATTTAAGAGACACTTTAAGAGTGTCTTTGAAGCGTTTTTTTGTCAACCAGCAGAACGGCTGCCCCTTCAAGTTCGCATATATCAACTGATTGGGGATGCGTTTATCAGGCATTCGAGCAACGTGACCGGTCCATCTTACTTGGACCTTCTGCAACAGGGTGTTAACCCTTGGGATCTTTGCTCTTGTGAGGACTTCGGTATCTGGAATTTTGTCCTGCCAGCTTATTTTTAGCATTCTGCGTAGACAACTTGTGTGGAAGTGGTTTAGTTTTCTTGCGTGTCTGCTATACACTGTCCATGTTTCGCTTGCTATGTGATATATACAATTTATAACTTCTGACTAGGCCGACATTCGGATGCGCTTGTCGTACTTGCCGCAAGGACATATATTACGTCGCACAACGTACTCACTTTATCGTTTGATTCTGAACACGACTTTGCTAGCGCATTTCCGACATGTTTGGTCGGGTATTTTCCGGTTTCGTGTGCCGAGCTACTGAGTTAGTGCTTGAGCAACGCTGTGAGCTATGGCTGTTACATGGAATGCTTTTGCTGTGTCAACCGTGCGTTTGTTGTGTGTATTCAGAAAATGGCGGACAGCGGTTATGACGAAAAGCTCAATCTGCCGTATGCAGTTATATTGCGAGTGCAGAAAGCTGGATTTTGTCGTGTTTGATGTTCCTTCGACAAGAATTGCGGTTCAAGTATGAACAGTTTTGTGTTGCTACATTAGCGACGGCCTTGCATTTTATGCGGAGCAGGTCTTTGTGGCGTTACGCGGCTGTTTCATTCTGGAATTAGTTCACATAGGAAACGTTTCACAGTTGTTAGCATTTCGTGTGATATTCATTGGCACAGGAACGGACATTATGGCTGACCCGTTGCAGTGAAGTTGACCGTCGATGAACATGAACTAACTTTATCGGCGCATTCACACGTGTCACAAAGGGTTGTTAACTTGTTTGATAAGAACGAACGTAAAGAAAAAGATAGCACCTGGTGACTACCATTATGTTATTTATCTGTTTGCATGTTAATCTTCTTCTTTAATTAAACAGTCGTTGTTTTCTATTTTGTCTTGCGCTGTTCTGGTGGCTTGGGTGATTGTTATTTTTCTCTTTGACAGGATTTTGCTATGCCATCTAACTATCTTTTTATTTTGGAAGAAATATTTGATGAAATATGTGCTTTTTTGGTATAATTAATTATTACATTGCAATCATATTCATAAGGAGCGTTTGCAAAGTATAAGTCTTAACATTTCAGTACATTATGGGGTCTTAATTCACCTGCGTCCTGGTTCCCTATAGTACTACACCAACTGACCAGAACTTTCTTATCTGAGTGCTAGGCAAACTTGTAAAGCTATAAACACTGTGATATATTTGTTTATTATTTAGTGAGTGTAAATATAATTAAAATGAAATGCAACGTTATTTACATTTTGTTTTGTATACTGCTGATGACGCTTTTAATGCAAAGTTTTTAAACAACGGACTCAGCCTCGTTCTAATCTATGGCCGCTTGTTTTTGTGACGTCATTATCACATAATAAAGCACAGTGTCGTTGTATGACGGCGTTTTGAGCTGATTTATGGGTGAGTTTAGACTGTTTTAGCATAATAATCTATTTCTCCATACCTTTCTGCATACGTTGGGATGCTTTATTTGTTTCGGATTAGTTCAGGTCAGCTCAAAACCGGTAGCGGAAACATGGAATCGTTGCATGTAGCGGCCATGCACTTCCTGCTTCCTGTTTTGTCAATTTCATTTGAAATCAAACATGATCAAAGGGAATACAATAATTGTAATATGTTATCACAAAGTATACAGTTTATTAAAATAGTAAGTCAGCAATTTGTATACAATTTTACTGGTTTAAATTCCGTTCATGTGAGGTGTCGTTTTATTCCTTAAAAATATGGTGTGACAGTCTGAGTCTTCTTGTTTCACTCACTCCTACTTCACTCTAAGCACTCATCTCTCATGACTATGATTTCACTAATGAGCTTAACTTGCTTACTACTTCTAGTACTAAGAGTAATAGCCTTACTCGCACAACACTGTACTGTACTACTCTGCTCATACGTCTTTACGTTAGTAAACTTTAAACTTTGTAAACTCCATACTGTCACTTAACGTACTCTAACTGCTGGTGACTACAAGGGAATTTATTTAAAAAGACCTTACTAAAAACACTCACACTGTGTTGCTGTTAGTGTAACTTACTAACTAGTTACAAGTGCAACTTGTAAAAAACATAAAGAGGCTACTTAGTAACTACTGTAACACATATAATATATATTATATATACTTTATATATCATATAGCTTTCACTTTCACCCCACAACTCACTGACTGAACTGAACTCACTGAGTAGGCACTCAGCAGTGGAAGGAATGAGTGAACTCAGTGACTACTGACCAGTCTGTAGTCTTACTGAAACTCTTACCTTTAAGAAACTAAAGTTTGAGATTTTGGTTTAGCTTGTTGTGTTTATTGAATATTGATCATTGCTAAGTTTTTGAAGCAGCATTAAGATAGCCTAAATAGCTAACTCAAGCTGCTATTGCTATATTAATCTAATTCGATATATGTCAAATAGGTTTTGTTGGTTATTGATATTAGTTATAGTCACTTAATATCGGTCTTTGTAGGGTGGTGGAGTGATTAAGCAATTTTCCCTGTGTTCTGGTGATCGTTGGATATGGTTAGAATCCGGACTGTGTCATTTATTTGGTTCATGAGTGCATTTTTAATGATTTTAATGGAATAGGATTTAGTATTATCGCTAGAATGAAAATTCGTGGCATATCCAAAGACGAGCCATAACACAGTAACAAGGCCTGATTTCAAGGCGCTACACTTATACATCTAGTTTGCCATTGCTTTCGAACGTGGTGGCGGATTCGACTTTTGTAAAATCAAGGAAACATTTGCAAGAAAGCTGTCCCATGCGTGATTCGAACTTCAGAACGTAAGTTTTAAGACAGCGGAAGTCATAACCCCCTTAGAACAACTGCATAATAACATATAAATATCTTTAAAGCTGGTAGAGACCAGTCTGATCCACAAACACCATAACTACGAGCACACCAAGACACATTTCAAAGGTCCAAATTGCATAACAGGCAAAGAAGCTAGTGGAAAAAACAATCCATAAACTTTGAGATGCCCCAAAAAATGGGGAAACTGGTAAAACAACTTAGTAATGAGGGCACGGGAAAAAAAGGAGATTAATGAAGGACATTGTTCCTGGAAGAAGATGCAGGAGGCAACCAAGATGACAGTGCCAACAGGATATTAAAGAAACTATTCCGTTGTAGTGATGGAAGAACTTGCCAGACTTATAGTTTTTACAGATAGACTGAAGAAGGCAAAGTACATAATGATGTTGGGATGTGTATGAATTATATAATAGATTTCCAAATATATCCATACACCAATGTATTTCTAAGTGTTGAAAATGATAAACTTTAACTCATCAACTTTCATAATAGTTTGTGTATGATTGTTCGCTAGTAAAATCTGTGGCATAGGTAGTAGCTTATCACAACCCAAAGTACCTTGTTCAAACTCCACAATGGGCAGTTTCTAGCAAATTTGTTCCCACAGATTTTTTACAACGGTAAAAATATACCTTTCAGCTCAGAAAGCAATGGGAAAGTACTGAACGTATAAGTTGTGCCTAGAAAATCAATGACTTGTTTGCTGTGATTGATGGCAACATCCTGTAAAGGATATGCCACGATTTTCATTTCATAATTGTTATACTTTCATTGATGGAAAGTCAGCATTGCACAGTAGCTGTGGTAGCAGTGCACAAGATTCAGTAATCAGCATATAGTTTTAATTGTTTGTATAGTCAATTCCCTGGCCTATCCAGCTGAATTTGGGTGTCCATATTTTCAGAATTTGATGTGCGTGGCCTTTATAAAAAAATATAGTACATTACCTGCAAAACCAGGGTAATCATACTTATGCTCTTTGACTCTAATTGAAATGAGTGGTTAAGAAGTGGTTTTTCAAGAAAAATTTGAATAATAACATAAAGGGGTGAAGTTCTTTGAAATGTTATGGGTCTTCTACTTGCAGACCAAATGATTGTGGAAAACGTGCAGACATTCTTAGAGCATACAACACTTCGAGCACAGGAAGGATCACGAAGGATGTCCTTGGTTGATCTTGGCAAACGTTTGCTGGAAGCTGCCAAGCGAGGTGAAACAGACACAGTCAGGGCACTTATGTCAAATGGAGCTCCATTTACTACAGACTGGGCAAGTATGCTTATTTCCTAGATATTTATTTTGTTTGCTATCATATTGTTGGCATTGGAAAAACATATGTGCTTTTGAGTATAAGTGTTACAGAAGAGTCCTCTGTATATCTTGGACAGAGAAGAGAACAAATAGATCTATCCAGAAAGAACTCAAAACCAAAGAAAACTGGCTGATGCCACAAATAAGAAAGAGAAAATTGAGATATTTTGGACATATAAAAAGACATGAAGGGGTAGAGAAGACCATCATGGAAGGAGGCATACCAGCAAAGAGAAGAAGAGGAAGACCACAGCAAAGATGGATTCAGGATGTAACTGATGGTTTGAACATGACGGCTGCAGTGGCGGGACATCTGGCCTACAAGAGAGAGAAATTTCGGAGGACTGTTGGGTTGGTAAAGTTCTGCTCAGGATAAGCTATTTGATGATGAACATATTTTTAGTAATTGGCAAATTTATGGAAAAGATGCTTTTCAGTAATGTTCACTGGTGCTGCTAACGAAACCGATGACACACTTCCCTGTGGGTGTCTTCTTCTTCTTCTGCGATCGTTCTTCACGGCCAATTTTGGTCATTCTTATTGTGATGTATAATTGGTCCACTGGCAAGAACGGAGTGATCTACGTCGGACGATTGTGCGCCCATGGTGACTAGGCCCGCCCGTCCGATTTCAGCCAGCTTTTGATTTACTAGGGTGAACTTTCCTTAGGTACGATCCTTTCGGATCTACGCCTTTACGATCAACTTTGCTGTATATTTGGGCTTTGTGATCTACACCAGGACAGTGAGTTACGCTGCTTTACCCGTTCTGAGAAATATTTCTCGGGCTTGTCCTCGGACGGCGTCTTACTCGTATAAAACACTGTGTAAAGTATCGGCCTTCGCCAATGTTCAGGACCTGGGCTTCATGTCTGATCTGCACATTGTCGGCCTTGCTTTACCGTACATTTTTGAGTTTGATCCAGAGAAGGAACATTCTCAGCCTTTTCTAGACGTGCGTTGGTACGTGGCAATTTGCAATTAACCTCGAAAGGCACCGGCATGGGGCCTAATACAAACAATGTGGAGGGTCGTTTCAGTCGGCGCTTTCAACGCAACTGAGGATTTTGCGCCCGCCACCATCACCCGCTCCAGTTATTCCGGAGATGTTAGTTGCGACTGCAATCGAACCTTGCCCGGTTGCCCCAAGGCTGGCAGTTCCTTTAGGTATCACCAACCTCAGTTCTTCCGGGGATGTTAATTTGTAATCACACAGTACCTTGCACGGTTTTCCCAGGGCGGGTAGTTTCATTATGCACTAAAACGCAACTTGTTCTTTTGCGCTTGGCAAACCTTGCCCAGTACATGTATCTGCACTAGGCCACCGATGCAGAATCATCTGCAATCTTCTCTCGTACCGACACGAGGGTAGACTTTTATTCGTTACGGTCCTGTTTTATTTATTCTTGCCGACGGGCTGGCAATGTTTGCCCTCCTCAGGGCTTCGCCCTTCTGGCACACGCTTCGTCACTGGATGCACCTCTCATCCATGTGAGAGACCTTTCGTTGCTGTTTCGTTACGTTTAGGAACTTGGGCAATATCTTGTTGGACTTCGGTCAGAGATTTGTGCATTTTGTTAGTATGGATCTGTTTTGCATTTCCGACTTGCACTGCTACCACTACCAGTAGTTCTCCCCGATCCCTGCCCTCTTAGCCAGACCGGAACCAGAGTCTGTTTCCAGGGTCACTGCGTGGAGGTTGGGGGCAGGGTCTTGATTAGCGCGCCCCCTCGCTAACCCTGGCTCATGTTACCACCATAACCTCATGAGCCTTTGACCCCCCTGTGGGTGTCTAATATTCTGCACACTTTTCCATCATCATCTAGTAGCTTGTCCCTTCCAGAACTTGGCTCCCATGACAGCAGTTCTGAAAAACTTTCTATTCTGTGCAAGTTGACCTACTCAGCAGTAGCCATTCTCAGATCATCAATGACATCTTGAAGTCGACTGTTGTCTGGAGCTCATCTCTGGTGCCTTGTAGTTTTGAATGTAACATATGTGTCAGTTGTGATATGTAGTCATATTTGTATTTAATGATATAACCTGTTAAGGATGGTATTGTGATACACAAGTGCGACAACCACAATGTAGTGTGGCTCGGTACTATCATCATTGAATAGTTTGTATGCTGTTATATCTAACGACAACAAATAAAGAAATATGCCTCAACAGATATGCCATGAAAGAGACGGGAAGAGAGGTTTACAGACACATGGCTAACTCCAATGACACATCAACCACTTTACAAGAAAAGATCAGAGCACCATTTTTAGACTCCAAATCCAACAATTAAATAGCTACCGAATTGAAAAACGGATTGTAGCTGAATTAAATTTTCGTTTTATTTTCCCATTACAGGTGTATGTACAAATTCAGCTGCAGTTTTCTTAATTATTAACAGATTTTTACGAGTAATATATCATTTTGTAGGTAAATAAATTGTCTTTAAGATTGTTCTAAAACAAATTAATAGTGGCGCCCCCAGCGGCTTATAGGAGCCACTCAGTTAATAATCACATGAACAGAATTCAACCACAACACACTCCAGAGTGCCAACTGTGTGCACATCATCATAAAACCGTTCACCACCACCTCTTCAGGTGTTACACGCTAGATGATGTCAGGAAGATTATTATGTGCAGGGTTATGCCCATACTTTTCTTTGACCAACAACATACGATGGATGTGGTGGTGAACATTACACTAGTAGCATATACTTCCCGTTGTTTCTCTGGTACCCAGTTGAGACTGTTTTGACCTGAGAGAGGTTGTGGTTGGAAAAGGAAAGGAAAAAAATGGGTATAAAGGAACCCTTTTTCATACCTAGAGGTATATTGTGTAATACAGTGTAAGGCCCTTATTTTTTATTGACTGTCGACACACAATTGGCAATGTGGTGAGCATTCTTTATGGTACCAGTCAACATTGATTCCTGAACTTGACATTTATGTTGCCAAAAGGCAGTAATCCCATGAGCTCTAGCTTCTTCTTTGAGCGCTCCATATCGACCACTTGTCAACCACTCTATGTGATTTGTATGTGACCTGAGCATAAGAGCGATTGTACGTAGGGCCAGCTATGTGACTACAAATAGGCCAGCGCATCCGATTTCTGCGCTGCTTTTTATATACCAGGGTAGCTTCCTAGGGCCTACATCAATCGCCTCTTACGACATGCATTGTAGGTCACAGTAGTACTATTCTTTGCTTCCCTTGCTGGCCCGGCAACACACAGGCGGGCTCTAGCTAATAAGTAACATATACCAGATCTTGATTTCTCATTATATATTTGTATACCATATCTTGATTTCTGATTACATTTTTATGTCCTAGAACATGTTTTAATTTTTTGAAATCAAAATTTCTTGTCTGAACAGCTAGGCACGTCTCCTCTACATTTTGCTGCACAATATGGTCACCAGGAAACAGCAGAAGTTCTTCTCCGAGCTGGAATTAGTAGGGATGCTAGGACTAAAGTTGATAGGACACCCCTACATGTTGCATCTCAAGAGGGACATTTAGCTATAGTGCAGCTGTTACTTCAGAGCAATGCTGATATTGATGCTAAAGATATGGTGAGGACTAGTACAGATGAAGTATTGATACTTTGTTGCAGATTGTGCATTTTGTTTTTGTATATTGTTTAATTTAGTTTAGTTTTTTTGATCCGGCAGTCATCTGAGTGTGTACACTTCAGCCTGAGGCCATGACAGTGAATCTACAAATCTGCTTGAGTTGTGATGCATTTGCACAGTGTTCTACTTCTGGGTTGTGGTGTAAGTCATTGGAAGAGAGGGTGTGTGACTTTCTTGTTAGCAGTCACACAGATGGCATTACAGGCAATCTTACATTGTATGAAATGTATATGTGTGTATTTAGGGACATCTGTTGGCGTAAGGTGAGGAATAATGACTTGTTCATGTTTTGTACAGCAATTTATGCGGTATTTTGGATTTGAGGTGCTCCGATGTTTACAACTGTTTTTTAGAGAGAATAGCATACATATTTTAGACATACAAATTTTTCTAGAGTGATTAGAATGAAGAAACTAAAGGCAATCAGCAAAAGGCAGTCTATGCCAAAGGTGGGCCTCAGAAATAACAGAGGCAGTGAAAAACACTGTTTATGAATTGCACATAAAAGCCATTTCTATACATTTTTTCTTATCCTCACTCTGTGAGACAAAACAAGATTAAAGAAAAGAATATATCTGTTGTTTATCATTCCTAATTTGTTTATTCCAGTTAAAAATGACACCCCTTCACTGGTCGACAGAGAAAGGTCATGTAAACATCATTGGAGTCCTAATTCAAAATGGTGCAGATATAACTTTGGAAGACAAGGTCAGCTGAATCCTAAATTAAAGATTGAAATTTGTAATCTTTGTTTGTTGGCGTTAAATTTAACATTCAGTAACAATTTTTTTTTACTACCTACTGCTTCTACTTTTACTAATACTACTTTTGCTACTAAAAGTTAATTGCATATCCTTTACAGGACTTTGCGAATCAACCCCAGCTTTTTTAACGCTTTTTGTGATTTTTCTAGGCATTATTACATTCAGTAGTTTGCCATTGCTTTCTGAAAGGGTGGTGCCATTGTCCTTTTGTAAAAATCCATGCCAAAAAATTTGCAACCAAACTGTCTGCAGCGTGATTCGAACTCAGAACGTCGGGGTTAATAGACCAAGTCACTAGGCCACAGACGCCACCCTTTTGCTACTACTACTTCTATTACTGTCCTTCCTTCGATCTAGCAGTACTTCAGCTTTTGCCCTTTGTCCCAATGTCATGTAGTATTTATATTGTATATTTATCATTAAATATGGTTCATAGTCTGGAATTTTTTCGGCAGACAGGACATGTATATGATTCAAGTAATAGTAGTGAACCTACAACACTAACCAGACTGCAAGAATTCCAAGTCAAATGTGGTGTAGGTAGACAACGCACTTAGTTAGTTAGTTTGTTCCTTTCGTGCAAAGGCGGCACATAGGGCAGAGGTTTTAGATCTCCATGTGATACGGTTCTTTGCTAGCAGTTGGAGATTTGTATGGTTTTACATCCCAATAGTTTACTTTCTTGTTGGATGGTTCTTCGAATAGAAACAAGCGCACTACTGGTAACCAAAGAAGAATAGTAAACCAACAAAGAACCGGTGTCGTTAGTAGCCATACGCTAAGAGACATATTGATGAGGAGATCGGAGCATTTATGGACTATTGGTTCAATGTGCAGTGATGATCTGACAACTAAACTAATATCATTTTTTTGGGATCCAGAAGCACTTGAGCTTTCAGCTCTTTGGCTCGGTGCCATGGTCATCGGAACCCTTTGGTTCGGTGCCACAAACACTAAATCTGGAGAACCTGTGGCTTTTATGCCAGCCCGCGGAGTTGAACCGCACTCACAGGGGGCTTAAACTAATATCATTAAAGAACTAAGCTTACTAACTTATTTATTGCAAAAATCTCACTAATGTCTACTATTAAAACATTACTTGCTTCTATCTACGGTTGGTAGAAAATGCAAACTAATATGATTAAAGAACTGGGGTGTCTGATATTGTAGCCAAGCCAGCCAATCTATCAGCTTGTTCATTACCCCTAACTCCTGCGTGCCCAGGGACAAAAATTGTGATTTATCTGTACCAGTACCTCCACCCAGTTGTGTTTCACCATTCCTGATTCGACTTTACGAATCATGCTCATGGAGTCACTGAGTAGGAAAACATGAGAGTACTTGTGAGATGCCAACTATTTCATCGCCTCTGTAACCGTATTATTATTCTCTGCCTCCGTAAGATTAGTTCTTATGCACAGAGAACATTTTGGTGGCATTGCAGTATTTATTTCATATTTTTCTTGTTCTTACTTTTTCTAGATTGTTATATTTTGATTATTTTTGCCCATGTGTTGCTGGGGCTTGCAAGGGGAGCAAAGAGTGAGTAATACTGCAACCTACAAGACATGTAATAAAAGGTGACTGAGGTAGGGCCAAGGAAGCTGCCCTAGTAAATAAAAGCTTACTACCATAAATTGGATGTGCTGCCTACTTGTAAACACATAATTGGCACCAATGTACAACCGATCTTTTGCTCGGATCACATACAAATCACAAAGAGTGGTTAACAAGGTCAATATGGAGCGTTTGTAGAAGTTGACACTTTTCTAAATACTGTAATGCCACCTCATACAGAGAAAATCTGCAGTAGACTGGAAAACAAACTGGATATGAATATGGAAAAGACTTCCTCAAAGACCTAACCCAAAGGGTCGGCAACCTGCGGCTCTTTCGATGTCAAGTTGTGTCTCTTTCGATGTCAAATTGCGGCCTTCCAGTTCCATGCGCAAAAATAATTATTATATTATTTTATTTTCAAAACTCGTAGCAATCTATTAAAATCATTTATTTAAGGTTTAAATTTTTTATATAAATAAATATTATTTCGTATTTAAAGCCATTTATTTTAAATCAAAAATCAAATTTATATACCTAATCCTAATCAAATACCATAATATTGAAACAACAATTTTAGTGGCTCTTTAAAAACTGAGAAATTTATAAATTATAACTTTTGGCTCTTCCGTCTCAAAAGGTTGCCGACCCCTGACCTAAGCAGAACAGAGCAGGTCATTATATTTTGCATATGTACCAGACACTGCAGACTCAACAGACACTTACATAAACTAGGAATAAGTTAAACAGCTCTCTGCCAGTGTCAGTAGACGGAACAGACACCGGAACATGTCCTACAAGAATGTCCTCTCTTGTGTCAGCTGAGAAGCAACATGTGGCCACACCCAATCATCCTAAAAGCTAAGCTTTGTGTAAACCTGACAGACCTGAACCTGATTGCCCAGTTTGTTGTCCACAGTAAACTAAGTGCATGACAGAGATTGCAGAAGATCAGGAAGATTATGTTGACATTTTTGTCATTTTAACTTTTGTATAAGAAATGTTATTACAACATGTGAAATGAGATGTCTATGAAAAGCTGTCAACGTTACAAAGCGAGATAGAGGGGAAATGAGATGTCTATGAAAAGCTGTCAACAAGCGAGATAGAGTGAGAAACGAGAATATCAGAAGGTCGTTAGTACTATACCATGCATACAGTACACAGAGAAGCAAAGAATCAAGTGGTTCGGCCATCTAAGGAGAATGGAACCACATTTACTACCATCACGTGCCTATAATAATTGACACTCAGGGCGCAGAGCACAAGGTAGGCCAAGAACACGATGGATAGATAACATCTCAGAGTCCCTGCGAAACATGGACTGACAACGTCAGCGCAACACACCTGGCACAAGATAGAAAACTAACTCTCCCCATGAAGCTTCACGGCAAATGTGGATAAGATAAGATAATGTTATTGACATGTTTATTACATTATGTTTGTTACTGTTATTGCTTCAGTTTGGTCGCACTCCTGTTGACATTGCACTAGCCAATGGCCGGACAGATATTGCTCATCTCATACAGATTCACCAGGACGCATCTGGTGTCATTGAAGATTCAGACACTATCACTATTGAAACACCAGAGACCCTGGTCACAGAGACTGTATCTACCAGTGAGGGTGTGGATGGGCTGGTCATAGACACAGACAAACGTATGTATTTTTTTTCTCAGTTCATCCGCTATGATTTCAGGTATAGTCCGGGTGCCTAAATATGGCAATTCTGATTGATTTTAGCATGAAGCTTGCTTTCCTTATTATTATTGTCCCTCGCTATTCAGGCCAACCTTACTCAGACCTCTGAGGTACATGTAAATTAAATCCCCAAATAAAGGATCAGGAAACCTGTAGTCCAATCAGGTGCTGTTTGCATGCCACATTTTTTGGGCCCATTTGACCTCGAACTCTGGAATTGACAAGGCACATGGTTACTAGCAAAGTGTGTTACAGGCTTCACTATCGGGGCCCCATCAATTGTATGTATTATAACATTCATTTTTGGATTTGGGCATCCTGGTTCCCAACATGGCAGAGGTGTTAATTGTAAAGGGATAAGATGTGCGTTGTTTATGGTGTGAACAGTCTCTTTCTTACACAGGAAGATCTCAGCGGCAGTGCACACTCCGTAGCACATGAGAGAGTCCGCAATGTAATTTAGAAGATGGTAAAAATATTTTGTAGGAATCATATTTTTAAATCTTTGTAATAAATTTTGCCATGGATTCGGCTTTTTCTCAATTTTGAACTGCCAAGAATTCTTTTACATGATCAAATTGAACATAGGACCCCGTGTTTTATCGTCTGTCTCCGGTAGGACTAGGAACACAATCTCACCTACAATGAGATCAAGGATCTCTGGAAAACAAATGACATTACAGATAGGCAAAGGGAGACATTGAAAGAGAAGTCTACAGGTACATGATCAACCCCACATGACAGCAACATTTGGTTATAAATTTGTGGGAAACCTTGCGTACCTTCTGCTAATAACATGATTCAAGGAGGCAACTCTTCTCACTCTTTAGACCTTCAAGTGACACTGCAGGCTCAACATGCACAGAATAAAGCCTGCCCAGACTACACAGTGTGCATGCCAGACTGAAACACAAGACTCTGGAGAGCACATCTTGCAGTCATGTCCATCATACATACACACACCATGAAACAAAACATGGCCTCCTGAACAAAGCTTACAGAGCAAGCTATTGGGAACTCATGAGGAATATTGACATGCAGCTTCATAGAGGCAACCCATTTCATGGTTTAGACTAGCATAGAAAACTGATCACAGATGAGGAAACCAAGAAGAACCATGAATGAAGGTTAATAAGGGAATATAAATCATAGAATCATATAGGAAATATGGGTTTTAGCTAGTAACAGCTTGCCCTACAACTTAACTCCTTGTGGACCAAATGCCATACTACGTGGCTTTGAGTTGGACACATTTTTACCAGGAACCACACTAAAGGGCATTTTTTAATTCTAAAGACAAAATGCTTGTAAAAACATGACTTTTGCCCAGGTCACTAAGAGTTAAAAAATCAGTTAAATCATAAGAGAGCAAATGATTTGCTGACAGCCGTCTTATTCTCTTTGCTAGCCTAATATTCTCTTGTCTCTTCACAGTGATAAAATCTGAACCCGATGACTCCACTGATCAGAGCAGTACATCAGTTCTTGCAACTCTGGCTGCGTTGGCAACAGCATCCAATTCTTCCAGTAATTATTTTGATGTTGTGTTTCTGTTGATGTTATAATTATGTTGCTGATATATTTGGTATGATTGCCTATTCATACTTATTGTTCTTATATTATGAAGTCGACATCATTGCACATTGGGCATTCCCATGTATGCTTCGTCCTCCGCTGCAGCAGCCATCCCCAAGTCCACTTCCCCACCGTACTCAAGAGAAGATGATTAGTATATCTTCTCTATCTACCATGAAGATGGCATGTCCAAACTTAACTTCTAATTTTCGCACTTGTTCCAGTGTCTGAAACTCACCTATATCACATAAATGGGATTGTACCACATTAAAGACATCTGCTCTGTCCATACTTCTGCCAGCTTGAGTCCAGGCATTGTTTGCAAGAAAGTCAGCATGTGTTGCCCTGCACTCCAGCATGTCTAGGTGTGTACAGCCAAGTCAGCGTCTTCAGATGTGATCTCCGAATGCTGTGTGATATTGTTTCGACACAGAACTGGACACAATATACTGGACAGACAGCCGAACACATCCTGCAAGATTGTCACCTGTGGAAATAACACTGACCAACAGAGACGAATGTCCCATGCAAAGCTGTTTGGACGCCTTGATGAAGTAACAAACACAACATACATGCAGATAACCGGACTCAGTGAACAACAGCAAACGAGAAGATGACAAAAAACAATTATTTGTCAAGTAATTCTGGTCAAGATGGTGCAGTAAGCTGGTTGTGAATTTCCGAAGTCGATTTTTCAGTTTTCTTTAGATGGAATTTGTGTATTCTAGCCTGAATGTGATAGACTAGTGCACTGTGTGGCCCATCTAGGGGATTCTGTAGCCACTGGAACAGGCCTAGCAAGCCGACAGTGGTATAATGTGACCCATCTGAGGGATTCTGAAGCCACTGGGACAGGCCCAGTAAGTGAAAGACTAGTGCACCGTGTGGCCCATCTGAGGGATTCTGAAACCACTGGGACAGGCCTAGTAAGCCGACAGTGGTATAATTTGACCCATCTGGGGGATTCTGAAGCCACTGGGACAGGCCTAGCAAGTGAAAGACTATTGCACTGTGTGACCCATCTGAGGGATTCTGAAGCCACTTGGACATGCCTAGTAAGCCGACAGTGGTATAATCAAATTATGCTGGCAGAATTATGAAGAGCCTTCGAGAACCGGTTAGAGCAATGTTATTCCGATACAATGGATACAAAGCAAAAGGAAGGCCTAGGAAAGGTGGACCTCAGAGATAACAGAGGCGACACGAAACACTTTATGAAACACTTTATGAAACGCACATAAAAACCTGTTCCAGAAATCTCTTCCTATCCCGATGCTGTGAGGCAAAACAGGATTGAAGATAGGGAAAAAAGTAAAGTACTGTTTTTTAAAAATATGAGAACCAATACATGACTAATAATTTGAAGTTTGTACATATCATACATCTGCATACTCTAGGTCACGCAGCAACATCAGAGGCCATGAGTTGGTTGGAGAGTCAAGGAATCACCATGATATCTGGAGATGGAAGTCTGATTACATCTGCAGTGGAGAGCGGACAGACAATCACATTAACAGGTAAAGAAAAATAGTGTTTGGGGGACTGTACATTTATAGTTGTTGATGAGAGGACAGAGCACGCTAGATAAGTTCTGCATTTACTTCCTGTATGATCATTTTAGTTATAATGCTTCTTCTTCACCCCTAGGGATGTGTAGGTCCACAACCTAGGCAGTCCAAGCACTTCTATCCAAGGCCACCCTCTCCAGATCTCACCACTCTCCCCATTTTCTTGCATTCCATCTCCAACTGCCGTCTCCAGGTGTTTCTGGGTCTACCCTTACCTCTATTACCCTGGGGTTCCATCTGATGGCCTGTCAGGAGGTCTCCTCAGTGTGTGTCCTATCTATCACCACCTTCTGCACCTTAACTTTTGTTCCACCTGCTGTTCATACTAGCTAGCAATGCACGTTTTAACAAGTATCTTCATTCCATTGCAGACATTTTCAGTGTATGACATTTCATCTTCTGACAACCTGGTTGGCTATGAAGAAGCAAAAACCATTGCCAAAGGGCACTACAAAGCAAAGTGGAATAAAGAACACCCAAAACACAACAAGGACGATGGATATTACCAACTGTCCTGAAGGGACCAGACAGTCATACCTCACTTCCGAACGGTCACAACAGAATGAGACACCACCTGTACACTAAATTCAAGATAGGCACCAATGACCTGTGGCTTGGCAAGTATGACAACAGAGCATATTCTACAGAACTGCCCCAGTATGCAGACCTAAGAAGAAAGAGGTGGCTCACTTAAACCAGCATCCAAGACAAACTATATAGCGTGGCTGATAATCTGAGGCAGACAGCTACCTGTATTAGAGAATCCGAAATCCCAATCTAGTGAGAATGTTCTTGTATGCCATTTTTATCCATACTTTTGTTTCCTCATATGTCATACTGGTGTCTGTGGTAGCCTGCCGTCTGCTTTTGCCAATATGTCTGTAGTGTCATTGTCAGGTGTTCCGTAATGGGATGGTATCCACTGTACTACTGCTCTTGAAAAAATGTTGCATACTTGGTGTCGAATACATGCAGTTCTTTTAGGTTGTTATCTTGATTTTTAGAGCTCTTCTTGCTGTCGTTCTTACGACCAATTGTAACCACTCTTTGTGATATGTTTGATCTTTGACAAGAACATGTACACGTTCACATTGTTTTGGTAGGCCCCTAAACGCATAGACTTCTACACGTTTAGGACACATGCATCCGATTTCAGCCAAACCTCCTTAATCGCCTCTTACGACATGCATGGCAGGTAGAACAGTGGTTCTATTCTTTACACCCCAAATTTGGGCCCGTAACCACTTCGTGATTTTTTAGAGCAATAATTACTGACAGGGCATCAGTCAAAAATACTATATTTTGTTTTACATGTTTCTCGCACATTATGGCTGTTTATATGGTGATCTATCTGCGTTGCAGAAGCTGGAAAAATAGCCCTGAATCAGTTCATACAACAAGAGGCTGGGATGAATGGGGTTGATGAAACGGCAGAAGATGATGGAGTACTTGATGAAGAAATCACAGAGGAATCTATAGTGGAACATTCTGGAGCTGGAATTGATGTGGAACATGGACAGGTAAGATATACAGGTAGAATAGGAGACAGGTAGGATGTATAAGATGGACAGGTAGGGTGTATAAGTAGAATAGGAGACAGGTGGGGTGTATATTTTGGACAATAGGGTGTAGAAGCAGGAAACGGGACAGGTAGGGTACAAGTAGGACAGCAAACAGGTAGGGTGTACAAGTAGAAAAGAGACGGGTGTATGATTAGGATGGAACAGGTAGGGTTGCAAAATGGACAGGTAGGGCTTACAACATGAACACAAGTAGAACATAGAATCTTGGTAGAAGAGGCAACATACCTCAACCAAACTGATCAATGGTTCACAGCCTTCAGATATGCTTGAATCCAATCCAGCTTTATACTGGTTGTTTTATGAGCAGCTACTGACCAAATAGTAGATAATTTTTCCTACAATGTTAAACTTTGTAAAGTCTTTTAATATTGTTTTAATGGATGTTTGTAGATTGAGATATTGGTAATGTTTTCCTCTCTAGTGCATGTCATAACCGGTTCTCGATGATTATTTTCATATTGTATACCTTGCATGTTAACTGGAATAACTGTTAATGTGTTGCTGTAGCTGATATGATTGCCCGATCGTCGGCAAAAAGAAATTTGTTAAAGACTTACCCAAGATTGTTCCCTTCTCTGGGTTAGCTATTTTACAGATTTGATAGATATTTGTGAGGAACAGCAGCGGTGATAGTACGTATCCTTGTCTTACTCCTGACCCAACGTGGAACTTTTCTGATAGCCATGTTTTTTGTTCGAACCGTAAACTTGCCGTTTATATAGTCTCTTGCATAGATTAACTATGTGTTCATCTGGTATTCTATGCTTTACAGCTTTGGTATGGTTTATCGATGCACCAGAAACATCACACCAGGCCATTAAGCACAAAGCTGTGCTATCATGGTTCTCTCTAAATAATCACATTGTGAAGTCTGACACACCACATGTTACGGTAGATGGACATACACTCACCCGAACAGCATCTATGAGTTATTTGGGTGTAAAATTTGATCGCAGTCTATGCTTTAGGGACCATATCGACCAAGTTATTTGCCAAGGCTCGCAATGCACTATCCGCACTGAGAATCATGGCGGCTGCTAACATTGAGCAACGCCTTGTGCTCTTGTACCAAGGTATTGTTCTGTCATGTATAGAATATGCATGCACTCTCCTAACAATTAGTCCTACGCAAACAGTGAGTCTGGAAAAATTCAGAATGAGGCTATGCGCATCATTCTGGGAGAGGGACTGCCTAGAGTAGTTGATAGTAGCTCGGCCTGCTAACTGTGAGACGCCTCATAGCTCGGGTTCGAACCTACTGTCCGGCATTTGTTCGAGTCCCTGGTCTTACTCAGGACGATAACGTGAGTACCTCTGAAGTCGGAGAAAATCTGCCTGTATGGCGAGGGAATACTAATTACGAGTACATTGAGCACACGGCTGCCAGTGTAAAGTAATTTACAATGTGCACGCTGCTGCCATTGTAAGAAATTGGAAAACAGATTTTCACGCAAAAATCAGTTTCAGAGATGAAACTTCGTCTGAGTTGAAAGCGGACGAAAAAAAAAAAAAAATCATTCTGGGATGCACCAAAGATACACCATGAGTGTCAATGCGATTCCTTCTTGATCTCCCAACTATTGCTAACAGAATTGAAACTTGGAGGGTTCGATCATATATAAGAATCAATGCAAACAAGGAACATCCTCTCCATGAAGAACTCATTAAGGAGAAAGGGTGTAGACTCAAGAGAGGCAGATCATGGCTGAGTCAGGCGGAAGATACGCTTAGGAAAATATGTGTGATCCTTCCGGAATTGAAACAGGAGAGGAATGGATTGCTGTGCCGCCTCAATTTCCGACTGCTTTCACCGTTATTACATCTATTAAGAAAACTGCGAACAAAATAATCTATCACTGCTAAACGTGGAGGGCTGCTGGCTCTCTTGAATGACATCATCAATGATACAGATGTGGTTATTTACACCGATGGTTCAGTCATTCGCCAACAACGCTGTGCTCGGGCTTTTTCCGTACACTCAGGAGGAAAAATAATAAGAGAGGCCAGTGGGGCCTACGCAACAACCACAAGTAGCTTGACAATGGAGGTTCGGGCGGTTACTGAGGCGGTGAACTGGTTGGCATCTCACAATTACTCTGTGTTTTCATACTCAGTGACTCCATGAGCATGATTCGTAAGTCGAATCAGGTATGGTGAGACGCAACTGGGTGGAGGTACTGGTACAGACAATGATCAGAGAAATCACCTTTATTTTTGTCCCTGGGCACGCAGGAGTTAGGGGTAATGAACGAGCTGATAGATTGGCTGGCTTAGCTACAATATCAGAGGGAGCTGCAATGGATCGAAGTGACATTCTTCACGCATTGAGAGAGTCTTTCCGAACAGAGGAGTTTCAGGGCTGTGAATCCCACTCGCTGACCAGATTGAAAGAGATTTGTGTCAATATTGGTGCAGCCGAAAAGAACGACATACTAAATATGCAAAGAGATTGATTAATCAACATCGAACTGGCGTGTTGGGTCGCTGGATTTGCGGAGATCGGAGCACCTATGGACATGTCCGAGTGCTATGATGATAGTCCTCATATAACTGATAACTGATCTATGCTTTACAATTTCAGAGTGTTATCACCATAGTTACCAGCACAGATGATGGTGATGATGGACCAGAAACCAGACAGATAATCATGGAAGAAACCATTATACACGATGGACAAGATGGAAGTAAGTTGAAAATATGTTTCAAGGAAGAATCTGTTTTGAATTGGATGTTTTGTTATGTCATTTTCTGCAAGATCTTTAATATTTAAAAAATTTATCTTCATTTCTCTAATCTTGTTTTGCCTTGCAGCGTCAGGATAAGAAGAGATTTCTAGAACATGCTTTTGTGTGCACTTCATATATAGTGTTTTTCACTGACTCTGCTGATCCACGACATTGCTCTTTAAAGTAATCTGCTTATGTGGCCGAACCATTTAATTTGTTGATTCTTGATGAAGTTCAGTACTGATGTTGTACCCACGTTTTTTTCTGATTTCATTATTTCTAAACCGGTCTCTTCTTGAAACTCCCAGCATTCTACGTAGACACTTCATCTCTGTTCCGACTAGTATTTATTATATGCATCCTTAATTTGAGATGTTTGAGATTTTGTTACAACTTCATTTCCTTTGAGATAATAGATCATGTTGTGCATCTTATCATGTGATTTAACAGTTCACTAGGGGGGTAACTATTACGGTGTAACAATTGAGGATTTGCTATATTGTTTTTAAGTCTAATTTCAAATGCACGATTTCACGATGTGTACCTTGTGTATTGAGTTCATTAGAGATTTGATGTTCTGTATTGAGTTCATTAGAGATTTGATGTTCTGTATTGAGTTCAGTAGAGATTTGATGTTCTGTATTGATTTCAGTAGAGATTTGATGTTCTGTATTGATTTCAGTAGAGATTTGATGTTCTGTATTGAGTTCAGTAGAGATTTGATGTTCTGTATTGAGTTCAGTAGAGATTTGATTTTCTGTATTGATTTCAGTAGAGATTTGATATTCTGTATTGATTTCAGTAGAGATTTGATGTTCTGTATTGATTTCAGTAGGGATTTTATGTTCTGTATTGATTTCAGTAGGGATTTTATGTTCTGTATTGATTTCAGTAGGGATTTTATGTTCTGTATTGATTTCAGTAGGGATTTTATGTTCTGTATTGAGTTCAGTAGAGATTTGATTTTCTGTATTGATTTCAGTAGAGATTTGATATTCTGTATTGATTTCAGTAGAGATTTGATGTTCTGTGTTGATTTCAGTAGAGATTTGATGTTCTTATTATTTCAGTTGAGATTTTGAGTTTTTGTTATTGATTTCATTGAGATTTAGATTCTGTTTGATTTCATGGATTTTACAGTTCCCGTACATTGTTTCAGTAGGATTTTATATTTTTTGTATTGAGTTCAAAGACGATTTGATTTTTCTGTATTGGTTCAGTAGAGATTTGATATTCTGTATTGATTTCAGTAGAGATTTGATGTTCTGTATTGATTTCAGTAGAGATTTGATGTTCTGTATTGATTTCAGTAGAGATTTGATGTTCTGTATTGATTTCAGTAGAGATTTGATGTTCTGTATTGATTTCAGTAGAGATTTGATGTTCTGTATTGATTTCAGTAGAGATTTGATATTCTGTATTGAGTTCAGTAGAGATTTGATGTTCTGTATTGATTTCAGTAGGATTTATGTTCTGTATTGAGTTAGTAGGGATTCGATGTTCTGTATTGATTTAAGTAGAGGTTTGATGTTCTGTATTGATTTCAGTAGAGGTTTGATGTTCTGTATTGAGTTCAGTAGGGATTCGGTGTTATGTATTGAATTTAGTAGGGATGAGAAATAATCGAAAAGACAAGACTCACCAACATCGCCATAAGAAAGAAAGTTGGGACAAAATCTTGCATGAATTACATTGAGAAACAAAGAATGAAGTGGTTTGGCCACTTAATAAGAATGCAACTAAACTTGACTGTATACAGTCCTCTACAACAGAACATCAGGAAAGAAGACGAGAGGAAGACCACTAAAAAGAGGGGAAAATAGCATAGAAGAATCCTGCCAAAAAGCTAGACAAAAACAGAAAACCACGATACTGGGCAACAATCCAGTAACAGTGTCATGACAAAAGTGATAAATATTTGACTATACATGTAGTATACTACTCACTTGTCCCCAGTTATCACACATATAACAGATGAGAATGGAAATGCACTAGTGGTAGAAGAAGCCGATTCATCGCTTGTTGGTACAACCGAAATAGAGGAGGATGAGACATTAGGAATAGAGGTATGGTGTTGGTGTGATTGAGTGGCTGCGTGAGTGGGTGGTTGTGAGTGAATGAGTTACAGCATGCCTGTGTTATAGTGTGTGTGTGTGTTTGTGAGTCGTCATACAAGTGACAGCGTAAGAGGGTGGTGAGTAGCATGAGTTGGCGACAACGTGGAGTGGGGGATAGGTGACAACATGGGTTGAGTCTGGGACATTACAAAAGAACCGCAACTAACCAACGGCAACTACCACACACTCGGCAGACAAGGAGAGACCATCACCAGACATATCAGGACAGGGCATAACAGATTGAATAAACACTTGCGGTGACGGCCATTTGCATTTATGCGGTGCAGGTTGCTTTTTGTGGCAGTACGGCTGTTTCATTCTGGAATTAGTTCACACAGAAGACAGTTCACAGTTGTTAGCATTTCGTGTGATTTTCGTTGGCACAGGAACGGAGCAATTATGGAGTGACCTGTTGCAGTGAAGTTGGAACCGTACATATAAACTATGATATTTTCCTATATTCAAATTACTATGGGAATGAATGAATGAAACACTTACATAAGCTATGATTATCTACATCCCGTGTGGCATCGCTGATCAAACCACAGAACATGTCCTGCAAGACTGTCCCTGTGTGTCCTCCTAGAAAGGAAACTGTCCATACAACACTGCATTCAAAACTACATGGCACCAGAGATGAGCTCTAGACAACAGCCGACTTCATCATAAGGACGCATCTGTCCGTATAATCATCAAAATAGCAATCGCAAAGAAGAAGTCGATGTGTGAGTACATTAAGTGACATGCGTGTGTGATTGACAATATGAATCACTTGAATTTCTTTATTATATATATTTGTAACACTGTTTGATATATACTTGTTGTTTCACGGTAACCAATGGGTGTGTCTCGGAAAGTTTTGCATGCAGATTGCAAAGTTTTGATATTTGCTTCTGTCACATACCATCCTGAGAAAATCTGTGTGCAAAATATGGCAGGTTATAATACAAGCATACCTACTACTGAGAGCCGCGGTAGATTAGTTGTTAGTGAACTCGCTTCTCAAGGCTGGTGGTCTGGGTTCAACTCCCGCAGTGTGTGTGGAAATTTCCCTGACCGCGACGGCTCTCAGGTCCACCCAGCCTCAACTGGGTACCAGACATGCTCTAGGAAAGTAAAGGCGGCCAGCGTGATGCTGACCACATCACCCATCGTGTGCCAACGGTCAATGAAAAATACAGGCCTAACACTGTATTGACCTATATACCACAAGGTATGAAAGGGTTCCTTTACTTTCTTTTTATTTATACCTACTACTTTTTTTTTTTCTTTCGTCCGCTTTCAACTCAGACGAAGTTTCATCTCTGAAACTGATTTTTGCGTGAAAATCCGTTTTTCCAATTTCTTACAATGGCAGCAGCGTGCACATTGTAAATTACTTTACCCTGGCAGCCGTGTGCTCAATGTACTCGTAATTAGTATTCCCTCGCCATACAGGCAGATTTTCTCCGACTTCAGAGGTACTCACGTTATCGTCCTGAGTAAGACCAGGGACTCGAACAAATGCCGGACAGTAGGTTCGAACCCGAGCTATGAGGCGTCTCACAGCTAGCAGGCCGAGCAGTACTATCAACTACTCTAGGCAGTCCCCCATATACCTACTACTAAAACCATTCATGCGGGGGCCTGGGCCTACAAGAGAAGCAAAGAATAGTACCACTGCGACATACAAGGCATGTCGTAAGAGACAACAGAGGTAGAGACCTAATGAAGCTACTCTAGTAAATAAAAAACATCGCAGAAATTGCATGTTCTGGGCTACTTATCAGTGATAAACCTTCTCGTGATAAACCTTCTCAAACTAGCACATATCGTGAGGGAGATGCAGGGGAAACATTTTGAAACAGACATTCACATTTCAAAGGTTCTGCCAAAGTTTTAGCATCACGACTCGCAAGGATGGAATTTTCTTCGCCAAAAATCAAGTTATATTTTTCTTCTATTCGTCTCCTATGATATCCAACATAGTCATAGCACATAATTTGATGAATTTGAATAATTTTTGCATAAAGACTTGTTTTCCTTATCCCCCAGTGATCCTCGCCATTCGAACAAGTCTGACTTCGACTTTAGAAGTACCTGTAAATTAGATCCCCAAGTCTTCTTCTTCTTGAACGCTCCATATCGACCACTTGTCAACCACTCTGTGTGAGTTGTATGTGATCTGAGCCTAAGAGCGATTGTACTCTGTGCCAGTTATGCGCCTACAAGTAGGCCAGCACATCCAATTTCTCCAATGCTTTTTATTTACTTTAGTTAACTTCCCTAGATACCTACCTCAGTCGCCTCTTAGGGCATGTCTTGTAGGTCACAGTGTTACTACTTTTTTTTAATCCTCTTGCGGACCCCAGCATCAACAATCCTACTAATCTCATGACAATTTTTTACATGTGACTAGGCCCAGATTCGAACCCAGACAAATGAATAGTTTCTATCAGATTCTAATACAAATTTATTGGTCAAGCAAATGTTATTGTCATTAGGTCAACAAGTACCACTCTTGACAATCGTGAAATGGCGTAAACTTGCATGGTTCGGGCATGTGATGAGACATAGCTCACTTTCTAAGACTTATCCTACAGGGAACAGTTGAGGGTAGAAGAAAGTATGTGATGAGACATAGCTCACTCTCTAAGACTATCCTACAGGAAACAGTTACGGGTGGAAGAAAGAAAGGAGGGCAGAGAAAATCTTGGTTTGACAACATCAAGAGCTGGTCGGGGCAGAGTTTATCCACACTCGCCCGAGGAGTTAAAGACAGATTCATGGCATGCTTTTTGTGCTGATGTCTCCACAGTGACACCCTACGACCCTAAATGTTTATGGGCTTTATTATTATATTGTCATTTTAGTGTATTTATTGATATTTAATTTTTTCTTTGTCTCTTGACCAGGATCAAGAGGTGACTGCTGAGGTTGAGGAGGAGGAGGAAGAAGAAGAGGAGGATGATGAAGAGGGCATTATACTACAAGAAGAACAGGATGAGGATGTCAAAGTTGAATATCAAGAACTTGTGTCAGAAAGTGGAGAGAAGGATGGAGATTGAAAGAATAAAAGTATGTCTGTGCTGAGTAAATGGAGTGAGAGATAGTATTTGTTAGCTGGTGCTGATGGATAGAATTGAGGGATATGTGAGGGGTTGATTGTGAGAAATGGGGTGGGGGAGATTGATAAACAAATGTGGGATGGGGTGGATGGATTGATAGTGAGAACTTTGGAAGATTGTCAGGGAGATATGTGGGAATTATTAAAGAGCAAAGTGTATTGATAGAGAAGTGTGATGGTTGATAGAGAGGGAATAGAGTTTGGATTGTTAGAGAGAGAAGTGTGGGAGATTGATAGAGATATGCAAGGACAGTTAGAGAGCCAGAAGTGTGGGGGATTGATAGAGATATACAAGGACAGTTGGAGAGACAGAAGTGTGGGGGATTGATAGAGATATGCAAGGACAGTTGGAGAGACAGAAGTGTGGGGGATTGATAGAGATATGCAAGGACAGTTGGAGAGACAAGTGTGGGGGATTGATAGAGATATGCAAGGACAGTTAGAGAGCCAGAAGTGTGGGAGATTGATAGAGATATGCAAGGACAGTTGGAGAGACAGAAGTGTGGGGGATTGATAGAGATATGCAAGGACAGTTAGAGAGCCAGAAGTGTGGGGGATTGATAGAGATATGCAAGGACAGTTGGAGAGACAGAAGTGTGGGGGATTGATAGAGATATGCAAGGACAGTTAGAGAGCCAGAAGTGTGGGGGATTGATAGAGATATGCAAGGACAGTTGGAGAGACAGAAGTGTGAGAATTGTTAGAGATATGCAAGGACAGTTAGAGAGAGAGAAGTGTGAGAATTGTTAGAGATATGTGAGGATAGTTGGAGAGAGAGAAGTGTGGAGAATTGTTAGAGATATGTGAGGACAGTTAGAGAAGTGTGGGGATTGATAGAGAGAGAAGTGTGGGGGATTGATAGAGATATGCAAGGACAGTTAGAGAGAGAGAGACGTGTGAGAATTGTTAGAGATGTGAGGATAGTTGGAGAGAGAGAAGTGTGGAGAATTGTTAGAGATATGTGAGGACAGTTGCAGAGAGAGAAGTGTGGGAGATTGATAGAGATATATGAGGACAGTTGGAGAGAGAGAAGTGTGGGAGATTGATAGAGATATGCAAGGACAGTTGGACAGAAGTCTGAGGATTGATGGTGAAATCTGAAAATCAATGACTTCATCTTTAGGTTAGATATAAGAAGACTGGTGTTAAGAGTTATCAGATCATGTCTCTCTCTCTGTTCTAGATGACTTCTATATGTTAGACAGACAGAATGACAGTAATAGAATCAATTATATCTATGTTATATTTTTCCAAAAGTTGATGTTAAAAGAGAATAATTACAAATGAATAAATTACATACATGCATCAGACACGCACACAAACTTGAGATTTATTTGATAGATATTTATTTCCTTTACTTAGAATATTGATTTTGAATCTGATTATATAGCACTTCAATGTCTTCTTCATATCATCAAATATCTTGTCCTGAGCAGAACTTTGCTACCTCAGCAGTCCTTTGGAATTTCTCTCTCATAGGCCAGATGTCCTGTCTCTGCAGCTGTCATGCTCAAACCATCAGTTAGATCCATCTTCTCTGTGGTCTTCCTCTTCTCTTTGCCTCCTTCCATGATGGTTTTTCTCAGCCCTTTGTGTCTCTTTATATGTCCAAAATACTTTAATTTTCTCGTTCTTATTTGTAGCGTCAGCCCTACCTGAGCGGATTTTCGTTCTATTTGTAGCGCAGCCCTACCTGAGCAGGAGTCTCCGCAGCACTAAGCATAGCACTACATGAAAGGTGGACAAAACGGTGGTGAGCCTCGAAGATGGGGATCTTTATCCAGAGAACCACTACTGCCTTGTAGTTCGATTGGGGACAATCAAGGCAGCGAAGCAAACCGCAGACAAAACTGGATGGCAGGCAAACCAAGTAGTCAAAAAAGACGTAACCTGGGCAGATGATGCTCAACAACCCGGAAGGAAGGTTGTGTAAGGGTCGCTACCCTAAAAGAAAATAGCAGCCTACTGCCTTGCAGGTTGGCTGCGGACAGCCAAAGGCTGACGGACAGCGAACCCAGTAAACGCTGGCTAAAACCGGACACATCGCTGAAGGATAAGCACCAGAGCTTCAAATGGCGCTGAAGATGCGATGAAACACACCAACACTACGGCTGCATGAATCAGATTTATGGGGAAATCTGGTACATCAGTCTAAGTGGTGTGCGAGAAACTAAAATAGAAAAGAGTAATTCAAAATAATCAATCTGGAATAGAACACATGACCAATTCACATGGTGAGTGTGGCTGTGTCACGTCAGTAGTTAGTGATGACTTGATTGATCAACTAAACAAAAGATGAGCAACCTACGGTGCAGACATTTTTAGAACTATCATTATACCAAATACTTTGACAGTAATTTACAGCTTTTCTTACCATCTAGAAAACAGAAACTTGGATCTCTGTAAACGTAAGAACTAAAGTAACCTAGAACTCTGTAACGTAACAACAAAAACTATAAGTAACCTCAAACTCTTTAACGTAGCAACAAAAACTATAAGTAACCTCGAACTCTTTAACGTAACAACAAAAACTATAAGTAACCTCGAACTCTTCAACGTAAACTATAACTTTTAACGTATAACTTTTTAACAAAACTATAAGTAACCTCGAACTCTTCAACGTAACAACAAAAACTATAAGTAAACTATAACTTTTAACGATAACTTTTAACAAAAACTATAAGTAACCTAAAACTGAACATTTTAATGTGACCTTAAATGCAAACTCAACAAATCTGATCAAAGTTAATTAATCAACCAATAACTGTAGGACATCAAGTAAAGTCTAAACTTAACAACACTCACAAACAGCACCATCCAACAACCAACATATTGAACCATATCTTAGCTAGATGAACATTTGAGCAATAAAAAAACTAAGAAAGCACCAAAGAAAACAGGAAATTTGTTTAGTTGAAGAATATCCATATACATGACCCAATAATCACACAGAAATATTAATTTAAAAAAAACCAACAAATGAATACTCCCAATTTTTACGATATCATCTGTGCTCACAGGCAACTAAAGCTAACAGACACCCCAACAAATGAATACTCCCAATTTTATGATATCTTTGCTCATATAAAGGCAACTAAAGCTAACAGACACCCCAACAAATGAATATTCCCAATTTTATTATATCTTTGCTCACAGACAACAAAAGCTAACAGACACCCCAACAAATGAATACTCCCAATTTTACGATATCATCTTTGCTCACATAAAGACAACAAAAGCTAACAGACAACCCAACAAATGAATATTCCCAATTTTATTATATCATCTTTGCTCACATAAAGACAACAAAAGCTAACAGACAACCCAACAAATGAATACTCCCAATTTTATTATATCATCTTTGCTCACATAAAGGCAACAAAAGCTAACAGACAACCCAACAAATGAATACTCCCAATTTTATTATATCATCTTTGCTCACATAAAGACAACAAAAGCTAACAGTCAACCCAACAAATGAATACTCCCAATTTTACGATATCATCTTTGCTCACATAAAGACAACAAAAGCTAACAGACAACCCAACAAATGAATACTCCCAATTTTATTATATCATCTTTGCTCACATAAAGACAACAAAAGCGAACAGACAATCTATAAAAAATAACCTACACATTTTCACGTTCTTAACACTATAGTTCATTTCATTCTTGTTTTACAGACATTGTCTAAGCCGAAACAGATAAAAACAAAGTACTGTAGCTTTACAAAGTACAAAAATGACAATACACAGTGGCATTTCGACCAAAAGGTCTTTATCAAGCAAAGGATGCCCGCCTGCACAGCGTGTTCGTAGCACGTTGTACAACGGGTGACAAGCTCCTTGTGAGCACAGGTTCAATTCTACGGGCTGGCAAAAAAGCCACAGGTTCTCCAGATTTACGGTGTTCGTGACACCGAACCGAAGGGTTACAATGTCCATGGTACCGAGCCGAAGAGCTGAAAGCTCAAGTGCTTCTGGATCAGGAAAAAAAAAAAATCAAGCAACGGATACACCAGAAGTGAAGAAATTTGCTTGTTAACGGCAGACATAATTAACATATGTAAATATATATTTAACATTATATTGAACTTTATATGTTATGTCTGCCGTATTAGAAGTGAATTTCTTCCCTTCTGTTGATAAAGGCTTCTCGTCCAAACGTTGCTGTGTATTGTTTTTGTACTTTGTAAAACTACAGTACCTTGTTTTTATGTGTTTCGCCATTGCTACATAGATTTACGTGCAGTCTTCCCGTATAATGATAATTACATTTTCTACGGTAAGAGAGGAAAAAAAAACAGCCTTTAAATATCATATATAAGATCAAAATAATCAACTTTATTCAAAAGATTAAGATCAAAAGATTTATCAAAAGATTAAGATCAAAATAATCAACTTTATTCAGACTTATCATAATTGTTAGATTAATTATCATGTTCAATAATTTCCTCACAGATGCTGAATATAACTAAAATGTATTTTCTTTAATAAGAAACTGAAACTTGAAGTTCATGATGATTGCGGAGAGCTATTTTTAGGTATTTTTAATTCCACAACAGGATCTGTCCCAGGGTAGGGTGGCAGGTTTAGCCCGTACTTCTGCTCAAGGCCAGGGGGTACAAACCTGCGGAAATAAAAAAGGGATGATAATCAAGATCTGAAAATTGATTTATATATTTCAGGCGTCCGGGTGGTTACGGGCCCAAATTTGGGGTGTAAAGAATAGAACCACTGTTACCTGCCAAGCATGTCGTAAGAGGCGACTAAGGAGGTTTGGACAGAGCCGATATCATCAATGCGGTACGCTCTCAATTATGTGACATGGGCGGGTCTCAGACACTGGAACGAGTTCGAGAATTAGGCGTTAAGTTTGGACATGCCAGACAGTGTCGTCTTCGTGGCAGAGAGAAGATATAGTAATCAACTTCTCATGGGTACTGTGAGCAAATGGACTTTGGGATGGCTGCTGCAGCGGAGGACAGAGCACGAATGGGAATGCCCAATGTGCCATGACGTCGATCGCATAACATAACCTGAAAATAGAATCATCAAGAGGAAGGGTCAGACAAAAAACGATGGATTGATGGAGTTACAGACATCTTAAAACTCCACAATATCACAGCATATCAAGCGACCGAGCGGGTACTATCTCGGAAACCGATCAGTTAAACCTGCTATGCCTAATGGCAAATAAAAAAAAGCAGAGAAGGACAAAAGAAAGAAAAGATGGCTTTTCATTAATAGTAACCTATATGAACACAGTCTGTCAGGTTACTTCAGTAGCTGGTCTACAAGGTATAAGTCTGGCATTGCATTCAGCAGAGTTGGGGGTCAACTAGTCCTTCTTAGGAAGCACAAAAATGTGAAAATTAGTAGCCCCTGATGACGTCTAAAACACACAAGCCAACACCATCTCAAAGTGGTGTAGATCGTAAAACTTTGACCACAAGGTCCTTTGTCATATTAAATGCACCACTGGCTACCTTGCTTTTTCGTCGATGTGAGTTTGTAGAGAAGGCCCAAGCAGACTTTGCATGGCGCACTACCGATCCATCCTGTAGAGAAGGCCCAAACAGACTTTGCATGGCACACTACCGATCCATCCTTGTAGAGAAGACCCAAGCAGACTTTGCGTGGCATACTACCGATCCATCCTTGTAGGTCATCCTAACTTCATTTTTCATAATGATGGTCTCGACGTCTGCATCCACCACCACGGCATTCCTCTCTCCGCACCCTTTTTTAATAATTTGATAATGTATAATGGTTTCTCTATCTCACTCGCGATCACCACCCAGACCAATGTACCAGATCTCCCCATAAATTTTATTAATGTACCTTAGCATGGGTGTGATTTTCGTAATATCTTCAGCGCCATTTGAAGCTCTGGTGTTTATCCTTCGGCGATATGCCCGGTTTTAGCCAGCGTTTACTGGGTTCGCTCTCCATCAACCTTGGATTGTCCCCAGCCGACCTGCAAGGCAGCAGGTTGCTATTTTTTTTAGGGTAGCTATCCTTAGACAATCTTCCCTCCCGGATTGTTGAGCATCATCTGCCCAGGTTACCAGTCTTTTCTTGGACTACTTGGTTTGCCTGCCGTCCAGTTTTGTGTACGGTTTGCTCCGCTATCCTTTGCTTGTCCCCAATTGAACTACAAGGCAGTAGTAGTTCTCTGCGAGGTGGAACGCGGTTATTGTTCTCTGGATGGAGACCCTATCTTCGAGGCTCGCCACTGCTTTGTCCACCTCTCATCTCTCTTGGGTGCCCCTTTGCCAATTTCTGCTTGTGTATAATGGTTTTAAAAGTGTATTGGGGGAACCTGACAGCAAGTCGAGTCAATCTTCAATGTGGAGATAGTATCTTAATGAATAAGTGAATCAATAAACTGAGACCAAATAGTAAAGGAGGCTGACATAATGAAATAGTGTGGAGAAAAAATGGTACTACCTTCCTCCAAGAAAATGTCTTTGACCTTTGAAGTGAACAGCGCATTGTTTTGGTGCTGTAAGGGAGATAAGAAGGTCTGGCTGTAAGCCTGTAGGGTTACCTTTCTCCACATCCCAACCTGAAATCAAATATGCGACAACTAATGAACATTTGAATAACAATATCATCTCTCTTCTAAATGTCAATGTGAACATACTATTAACATGGTCTCTCTTGTCTTCTAAATGTCAATATACTTATAACATGGTCTCTCTTGTCTTCTAAATGTCAATGTCAACATACTATTAACATGGTCTCTCTTGTCTTCTAAATGTCAATGTCAACATACTATTAACATGGTCTCTCTTGTCTTCTAAATGTCAATGTGAACTTACTATTAACATGGTCTCTCTTTTCTAAATGTCAATGCCAACATACTATTAACATGGTCTCTCTTGTCTTCTAAATGTCAATGTCAACATACTATTAACATGGTCTCATCTTCTAAATGTCAATGTGAACATACTTATAACATGGTCTCTTGTCTTCTAAATGTCAATGTGAACATACTTATAACATGGTCTCTCTTGTCTTCTAAATGTCAATGTCAACATACTTATAACATGGTCTCTCTTGTCTTCTAAATGTCAATGTCAACATACTATTAACATGGTCTCATCTTCTAAATGTCAATGTGAACATACTTATAACATGGTCTCTTGTCTTCTAAATGTCAATGTGAACATACTTATAACATGGTCTCTCTTGTCTTCTAAATCTCAATGTGAACATACTTATAACATGGTCTCTCTTGTCTTCTAAATGTCAATGTGAACATACTTATGGTCTCTCTTGTCTTCTAAATGTCAATGTCAACATACTATTAACATGGTCTCATCTTCTAAATGTCAATGTGAACATACTTATAACATGGTCTCTTGTCTTCTAAATGTCAATGTGAACATACTTATAACATGGTCTCTCTTGTCTTCTAAATGTCAATGTGAACATACTTATAACATGGTCTCTCTTGTCTTCTAAATGTCAATGTGAACATACTTATAACATGGTCTCTCTTGTCTTCTAAATGTCAATGTCAACATTACAAAAATATGTGGTCTAGTAGTTAGGTACTCGTTTCAAAGGTATTCGGTTTGTTCCCTCGTGGAGCGATCAGGATATTTTTCCCAGAGATCCCTGATCTCGGTGTAGATGAGATCGAGGTTCTAGCGGAGATGGACGATAAAACACAGATCCTGTATTCAAGTTGATCACATCAAAGAACCCTTCTTCTTCTCTTCCACCATTTACTTCTTTATAGAAGTGTTGGGGGTGAAACATAGTGATCTTGTGTGTGCTTGTTCTTCTCTTTCACCATTTACTTCTTTATGGAAGTGTTGGGGGTGAAACATAGTGGTCTTGTGTGTGCTTGTTCTTCTCTTCCACCATTGACTTCTTTATAGAAGTGTTGGGGGTGAAACGTAGTGGTCTTGTGTGTGCTTTTTTAAGGCACTTTGTAAGCTGATATTCATGTTCGTAAGGCTGTTCTTGATGCCGTCGCTCCATCTTTGCGTGGTCTTCCTCTTGCCTTGTACTCATTATACTTTTTCTGTGTGGCTCTCTGTGGTAGACGATACAATGGCATTCTTGTTAGGTGTCCAAACCATTTAATTTGTTGTTCTTTTATGAATTGCATAATTGGTTTCACATCCAGTCTCCTGATTTCTTCATTTCTAATTTTGTCTCTTGTTACACCTGCAGCTCTTCTAAGACACCTCATCTCTGTCATTATGATTTTCCGCTCATTAGCTGCTGTTATCGGCCATGTTTGACACTGGTAACATAGTGTTGGCCAGAAAATCGTTCTTATGAGATTTGCTTTAGTTGTTAGCGGTATCTCTTTATGTGACAACAGTGGTGTTAACTGTCCCAGTACTTGGTTAGCTTTGTGCAACGATTGCTGATTTCGCTATCGATACTTCCATCTGCTGTGAAAATTGTTCCTAAGTATTTGACCTTGGTAGTTCAAAATTGAAAAGTGCATGCTGGAAAGCCGCCGCCAGGGCAGAATTCATTAAAAAGATTTAAAAATAAAATCTTTTCAAAATCTTTTCACTATATTCTAAATTACATCGGGTACCCTGTTACATCGATGTAGGCCCTAGGGATGCAACCGTAGTAAATAAAAAGTGGCGCAGAAATTGGATGTGCTGGCCTACTTGTAGGCGCATAACTGGCACAATGTACAATCGCTCTTAGGCTAAGATCACATACAAATCACACAGAGTGGTTGATATGGAGCGTTCGAAGAAGAAGAACAAGACAATATGACAAATACACCCAATTAAGAAAATAAAGTAATAGTTGTATGTTCCATTATCTCCACGGTAATTCTCCTCTGTAAGAGAATATGCCAAATACACTCCTGTGAAAGTATGACAAATACACACATGTAAGAGAGAATATGCCAAATACATACATGTAAAAGAATATATACGAAATACACATATGTAAGAGAGAATACACCAAACACACCCATGTAAGAGAATGTAAACCTACCACTGGGTATGTCTATAGAACAGATAGGCACTTTCTCCTGGATCTGTGTTAGACTTTCCAGCACGGAGGCAAACTCTGGCCGAGCTGGAGGTTTGAAGCTAAAGCCGAAGATGGCATCGATGACCAAGTTAAACGAGTCCACAATGCACTGGGGGTCCGTGGGAAAGAAGGACAAAGTAGGGATGTCAAGCCGCTCGCACTGGAAGTGAAAAACAGGTGAAATAAATTAGGTAAGATACGACGTATATATAAATATTCCTCGATATGTATATATATATATACGTACTGCTCTCATACCATTATATGTTACATAGCACTTGTGAGCAATTTCTCCATACCGTTCTTTACTGGACAGTAGTTCAATCTCCTCTATGGATATTTATTGCCTCTCTCAGTAAAGTTTAATTCAGGTTTTCTCTAGGGCGTCATTAGGATGACAGAGGGTGGAGGTACTGGTACAGAAATGTGGAGGTACTGGGTACAGAAATGTGGAGGTACTGGGTACAGAAAAGTGGAGGTACTGGGTACAGAAAAGTGGAGGTACTGGGTACAGAAAAGTGGAGGTACTGGGTACAGAAAAGTGGAGGTACTGGGTACAGAAAAGGATCAGAGAAATCACTTTAAGTTTAGTCCCTGGACAACGCAGGAGTCAGGGGAAACGAACGAGCTGATAGATTGGCTGGCATGACTACGATAACAGGGAGCTACACTGGACCGAAGTGACATTCTTCATACACTGAGAGAATCTTTTGGAACAGAAACAGAAGTTTAAGAGTTGTGAATCCCAATCGTTGAGCAAACTGAGAGAGATGGGGGTCTATATTGATACAGCTTGAAAAGAACGACATAGCAAGAACTCAAAAAGATTGATAAATCAACATCGCATTGGTGTGTTGGGCTGTTGGATTTGTTGGGGCAGGGATCAGAGCAACTATGGGCATGTCTGGAGTGATGTGATGATACTTCTAATGGAACTGATGTAACTGATAATAGTCTACATACCTGATTAATAACACCCACTCCAACTGTTATAGCACCAATCTACACCGATGGCTCTGTTAGACGCGGAACCAGATCATCGTCGGCTTATTCAGCACGGCGAAATGGTCGCACACTTCATGAGGACTGCGGCGCTTTCGAGACAACGACATCGAGCATGACTATGGAGATCACTGCTGCCTCAGGGCTCTGTCATGGGTGGCTGAGCAACAGGTTACCCATACGATCATTATATCATGCTCGATGAATATGCTTCAACTGATTGAATCTGGAAGTATGCGTGTGGAATGGGTGGACAGCATTCGGAGATCACATCTCAAGAAAATGACTTGGCTGTACACACCTGGACATGCTGGAGTGCAGGGAAACGAGCGTGCAGACTTTCTTGCAAACAATGCCCCGACTCAAACGGGCAGAAGTATGGACAGAGCCGATATCATCAATGCGGTACGCTCTCAATTCTGTGACATGGGCACATCTCAGACACTGGAACGAGTTCGAGAATTAGGCGTTAAGTGTGGACATGCCAGGCAGTGTCGTCTTCGTGGTAGAGAGAGAAGATATAGTAATCAACTTCTCATGGGTACGGTGAGCAAATGGACTTTAGGATGGCTGCTGCAGCGGAGGACAGAGCATGCATGGGAATGCCCAATGTGCCGTGACGTCGATCGCATAACATAACATAACTGTTATAATAATAATTCCTCTCGTACCGTTATACGTTACATAGGGCCTGCAAGTAATTTCTCCATACCGCTCTATCCTGGGCAACTCGCTCAATCTCCTCCATGGAACTGAGACCGATATTTACTACCTCTCTCAGCAAAGTTCGCTTCAGGGTCTCCTTAGGTCGACCTCTCTTTCTTGAACCCTTTGCATCCCACTTCAATGCCTGCTTTGATATTCTTTGATCATTTCTCCTCAAGGTGTGCCCAACATATCCATCTTCTCTTTCTTATAACAGTTGTCACTAGTGGTTGACCAATGTCTCTGATTTCATCACTTCCCCTGAATTCGTTCCATTTTATATTCATTATTTTTCGCAGACATCTGTTTTCAAATGCATTCAACTTGCTTTCTATATCTTTAGTCATTTTCCAACTCTTGCTGGCATATGTTAGGATTGATACAACATTTGAATAACTGTTATAGCTATTATCTTATAAGAAAGAGAAGATGGAGATATGTTGGGCATACTCTAAGAAGAAATTATCAAAGCAGGAATTGAAGTGGAAGGCGAAGGGTTCAAGAAAGAAAGAATGCCCTAGGGAAACAATGAAAAGAACTTTACTGGGAGAGGTTGGCGAGCCCCACAAGGGGAGCAAAGAATAGTAACACTGCGATCTACAAGGCATGTCGTAAGAGGTGAAGGTGACTGAGGTAGGGGCCCAGGAAAGCTACCATAGTAAATAAAAAGTGTCACAGAAGTTGGATGTGCTAGCATACTTGTAGATGCATAACTGGCACACATACAATCACTCTTAGGCTCAGATCACATACAAATCCCAAAGAGTGGTTAGCAAGTGGTCGATATGGAGCGTTCGAAGAAGAAGACTGAGAGACACGAAATATCAGACTCAATTCCATAGAAGAGATTGAACAGGTTGCCAAGGATAGAGCGGTATTGAGAAACTGTTTGCAGGCCATATGTAACGTATAACTGTATGAGAGGAATACAATACAATACTCGGACTGTCTCGAGGTGGTCAAATGCACAAAGCAACTAGACATATGACTGGTTCATACTTCGCGGAACTGCGTCCTTAGAAGTCCAAAACACTTAGGTAGCGTGGGATTAGTCATGGACTTAAACTAACAATATTGGATTCTTAAGTGGTACTATGACAGCGAAGAAAATGAAACGAAATTAACTCAAGAACATTAAGCCTGATTATCATGAATCAAAATTGTATTATTCGTGTTGTTTCCCTTTGACTACAAACTTTCATGTCTGAGAAGTTAACGTAGGCAGCTGTTAGGTAAGCTGGTAACAGTATCACAGTCACGACTACCACTAGCAGCATCACTACTACTATCACAACTACCACTATACATCCTCAACATAGAACACTACAACTACCACTACTACACAGTTACTATAACAATAAAGGGCCGTATCTTGATTAGTACGACTAACACTGGACAACTGTCCCTCCTCTCGCAGCACTGTGTTCTCATTAATAACAGTATGCTGGTAGATTGTATACAGCTGAGGGGACTATGTGGCGTAGTGGTTAGGTGCTGCCTCTCGTCCAAAGATACTCGGTTCACTTCCTCGTGGAGTTGGAGTGGAGAATGAAAAAGGACAAATTGCAGCCAAATATGTGAAACAGAGTTGAAGAATTGATTAATGTCTTTGAATGCCGTTTACTATGGTTGATGGCTACCTCCTTTGGGATATGCCACGATTTTCATTTCTTTGAATGCATGTGCTACAGAAGAATACTCAGAATACCAATGACAGAAAAAGCAAAAAAAATATGTAAATTTTGCAACAGCTTAAAGTTTGAAGAAAAAGAAGATTAAAAAAATGAGAAAAATTTTAAATTTCGGACGTATAAAACGGCATGATTCTCCTGAGATTATCCTGGAGCCGCGTTTCTCAAACTGCGGTCCGCGGACTACCAGGGGTACGCGAGGTACTCACAGGTGGCCCTCAAGCGCTTGAGGAAATATTATGATCTTTGACATTGCAAAAAAAAAAAACATTTTAAAAACATGTATACAAACAGTGTTAAACTAGTCTCGCTGCAAAATCAAAGAACCCGGACCAGACCGGAGTCTAAATGTGTGACAGGACACACTGAACGATTATTTGAAGTTTCCGAAGTCTGAAAAATTGAGCCAGCTTGACTGTTGGTGTGGTGTAATAATAACTCCATCGTTAGAAGAATGAAATTTAAGTAAGTAAATGGCTGAAACGATCTTGTGAAAGATAGGATAAATAACGTTGGCGTACACTAGTATTTGCTGCTAAACATTTTGGCTGAGCTTCAGGATGGATCACTGGCTGAAATTGAAACGCAAATGTACTGATAATGCTAATGATGGCGCGTCTTGTTCAAGGCAAAAGGAAACCTCTTTATGTTTATTAAAACGTTATACTGCAGACATTGTTTACTATTGTAACACACAAGTAATTAATTCCTGTCCATTTTCATATATAGAAACCTTTGGAGGTCCGTGGTAGGAAAATGTATTTAGGGGTCTGCGGTTAATGCAAAGTTTGGGAACCGCTGCTCTGGAGTGCTCGATACCGGGTAGACGAAGGAGAGGAAGACCAAGGAGAAGATGGGTGCGAGATGTCATAGACGAATTGAGTATGACTACGACAGACGCCGGGCACCTCAAGCATGGCAGGGATGAATTTAAAACTGCTGTCATGGGAGCCAAGTTCCGATAGGGACAAACTCTAGATAATGATGATGCTGATGATGAAATGTCCTCAACCAGTTTCTTGCAGCTTTCTGCTTCGATATTACCGAGGATTTTAAATTAAAACCAGATGAAACGCGGCCCAATATTTGTTTCTCGTTAGCTTGAAGCAGTTTATTAAACATCTCATCTCGGTAGAGTTCGTTGATATGAGAACTCTAATTATCCATTCGTCGATGGAATTTGGTCGCCAGTACTCGAAAAGCCAGTAAATCGTCTGCATATAAAGCAGCCTTCACTCTTGCTGGCAGATCCTTTACTAGGTCTGGCCTACTTGTACTCATAATAAACAAATACACAAACAAGATTAAATGTAATTGTTTCATGTCCACTAATCTCCCTATCCTATGCAAGAGACAGCTTTTATCTCCCAAACATACACACAATTCCTCATGTATTCCTTACCTGAAGAGCAAGAGCCTTGAACAGAGGTTTGTTGTTTTGCTTTGGGTAAAACAATGTAGGCTTATATCCCTGAAATACAATAAAATTGAAAATACTTGCAGGAATACATGATATGAAATACTTGCAGGAATACATGATATGAAATACTTGCAGGAATACATGATATGAAATACTTGCAGGAATACATGATATGAAATACTTGCAGAATACATGATATGAAATACAGATAATGAAATACTTGCAGGAATACATGATATGAAATACTTGCAGGAATACAAGATATGAAATACTTGCAGGAATACATGATATGAAATACTTGCAGGAATACATGATATGAAATACTTACAGGAATACATGATATGAAATACTTACAGAAATACAAGATATGAAATACTTGCAGGAATACATGATATTAAATACTTACAGGAATACATGATATTAAATACTTGCAGGAATACATGATATTAAATACTTGCAGGAATACATGATATTAAATACTTACAGGAATGCATGATATGAAATACTTGCAGGAATACAAGATATGAAATACTTGCAGGAATACATGATATGAAATACTTACAGGAATGCATGATATGAAATACTTGCAGGAATGCATGATATGAAATACTTACAGGAATGCATGATATGAAATACTTACAGGAATGCATGATATGAAATACTTGCAGGAATGCATGATATGAAATACTTGCAGGAATACATGATATGAAATACTTGCAGGAATACATGATATGAAATACTTGCAGGAATGCATGATATGAAATACTTGCAGGAATACATGATATGAAATACTTACAGGAATACATGATATGAAATACTTACAGGAATACATGATATGAAATACTTGCAGGAATACATGATATGAAATACTTACAATTTGGGAAGAATATATAAACATAAGTGGGCGTATATAGCTTAAGCGGTGATCAGCTCAATCACAACCCAAGCCTAGCTAGTTTAAACACCACACAGCAATTTGGAAGCAAAATTCGTTTATGTGGATTTTTACGAACGGTAAAAATAGACCTCAAAAAACAATTCCCAAAGGAATATGGATTAGACATTAACATACAGAAAACAAAAACTATGGTAATCAACAAGGAAATGGAAAAACCTAAAATGAATATAAAAATACATGGAGAATTACTACATCAAGTAAAACAGTTCTTATATCTCGGTCAGATGATAACAGATGATGGCAGATGTATAACAGAAATTAAAAGAGAATAGGAATGGCCAAGGATAATTTCAATAGTATGAGAAAGTTACTGACATCCAAACAAATTACAAACAGGCTAAAAATGAGAATGATCAAATGCTATATATATCCTATATTAATGTATGCTCGGAAACATGGACAATGAACAAGCAGTTAGAAGACAGAATTGATGCATTTGAGATGTGGATATATAGAAGAATAAGCAGAGTTTCATGAACAGAAAAACAGACAAATAAACAAGTTTTAGGAAAACTAGGTATGAAGAAACAACTATTAAGAGAAATAAAATTCAGACAAGTAAAGTTTTTTGGGCACATAAAAAGACATGACACCATGATAAAACATTTACTAGAGGGGAAAGTTGAGGGGAAGAGCAAGAGGAAGACCGAGAGATAAGTGGGAGGAAACTTTAAGAAATGGACAGGTTACAGTCTGGCAGCGTGCAACACCAAGGCGAAAGACAGAGGATGCTGGAGATTCATTGCAGCTAACCTTCGATGTGGAGACGGCACCTGATGATGATGATGAAAAATATACCTCACCATTCAGAAAGCAATTGCAAACTACTGAACGTAATAGTGGTGCCTAGAAAATCGACTACTCATTTACTTTCCAACCTAATCTAATATACGATAATTGTCAATGGTTCTTTCACGTGTCACCACCACTTTGGGAATTGTGGATGCCTCGCCGCAGGAAAGGTCCGACGGTTGATCAGTTTTGAAGGAGGCCACTCTATCGACAGCAATCTGGGAATTATTCGAATGTTCTATGATCTGGTGGTCGATACATGACAATCACGCACAGCTGCAACATGCCACGGTAGGTGGAATAACCCAACAAAAAGAATATTTGCACAATTCCTCTAGCATTAGTTAAATTGTTTAGGTCCTGTGTGATTGCTGTACTGACCGACGGTTGTGAAAGTTGGAAATCAACAAAGAAAATTGATAAGAAACTGGACAGCTTTGAGTATAAATGTTTCTGAAAATTATTAAAAGTAAAATGGAGTGATATCGTTTCAAAAAACACAGTGAGAGATAGAACACACCAACAACCCATATCAAATATTATAAGGAAACGAAGGTGGAAATATTTAGGTCATGTTCTTAGATCAGACGAAAAGAGAATAAATCGACAAGTCCTTATGTGGTCACCAGTTGGGAAAAAAACGTGGAAGACCAAAGACCACTCTTCGAAGAACCATCCACAAGAAAGTAAACTATTGGGATGTAAAACCATACAAGATCTCCAACTGCTAGCAAAGAACCGCATCACATGGAGATCTAAAACCTCTGCCCTATGTGCCGCCTTTGGCACGAAAGGAACAAACTAACTAACTCTAGCATTAGGCCGACTAGATCTGTAGGAAAATAGGAAATTTCCGTTGTAGTAGGCTGATTTTTTCGAATGTTTGATAGGTGCTTTTCGCTCACGCGGAAAGTACTCGCTTCGTTCCCCCCGTGAAGTCATAACGATATTTTTCCAGAGATCCCAGATCTCGATGTAGGTGAGATCGAGTTCCTAGTCCTATTGGAGACAGACAATGAAACGAAGGAACGTGTTCAAGCTGAGCACGAAGAGAACAATTGGTAGTTCAAAATCGAGAAGAACAGACTGGAAAGTCGCTGCCGGGTAAAATTCATTAGAAAGATTTTTAAAAATACATTCCCGCCCGAGTGGTTACCGGGGCCCAAATGTGGGGTGTAAAGAATAGAACCACTGTTACCCGTCACGCATGTCATAAGAGGCGACTAAGGAGGTTAGGATGAAATCGGATGCACATGTCCTAAACGTGTAGAAGTCTATGTGTTTAGGGGCCTACCAAACCAATGTGCAACGTATACACGTTCTTGGCAAAGATAAAAAAATATGCCAAAGAGTGATTAAAATTGGTTGTAAAGAACGAACGTAAAGAAGAAGAAGAAATAAATTCCTACAAAATATTTTCACAATTTTCTAAATTACATCGGGGACCCTCGCTGGTGCTACGGAGTTTGTGCACTGTCGATGAAATCTTCCTGTGTAGGAAAGAGAACGGAACACACACGATTACTCACCGAAGTGCAATGATGATGATGCCGTCCGTTTCCGATAGGACTAGGAACTCGATCTCACCTACACTAAGATCAGGAATCTCTGGAGAAATATCCAGATGGCTTCACGAGGGAGCGAACCTTTTTCTTCTTCGAACGTTCCATATCGACCACCTGTCAACCACTCTGTGTGATCTGAATGTGATCTGAGCCTAAGAACGATTGTAAATTGTGCCAGTTACGCTCCTACAAGTAGGTCAGCACATCCGATTTCTGTGCTGCTTTTTATTTACTAGTTTATCATTCCTAGTGCCTACATTAGTCGTTTCTTAAAAGGTTTAAAAGCCGAAGGATTGACTTCATTGCACTGGGTTTTACCCCATACGGGTCGGTCCCTCTCCGAAAAACTGGCACTCCACCTGCCGAGAGTATTGCACAAAGCCCGAACTCCGTAGCTCCAGCAACAATTCTAGGGGTCTCTGGAAATAACTGCACTCGTGAACAGAATGGCGTGGTCCGGACGTGAACCCACGACCTTTGACTCACAAGGCAACTTACGACATGCATTGTAGGTCGCAATAGTACTATTCTTTGCTTCCCTTGCGGGTCCCGGCACCACACGGGCAGGAAGCGAACCGAGTTCTTTTAGAACGAGAGGCGAGCACCTAGCATCTACACCACAGAGCAACCCCCGCTCGTTAAAGAGGATTTTATGTAAAAATAAATACAACAAAAAAGATTACACAAAATGTACATTCCAAACGCCTAGTAACAGAACTTTCACTCAAAGACTTACAAAGAGTTTAAGGTGTCGAGCACACACAAGACCGTCACCTCCATTATTGCCCGGCCCACAAATGACAAGCACAGCAGCGTGGTCCTTCTTCAGAGTGTCTGGAGGATAGCACTGATGATAGAACAAGAAAACAAGAACAGTAAGAGAAACAATAATACCGGCTGCTTACCTTCTTCTTCTTTGAACGCTCTATATCGACCACTTGTTAACCACTCTGTGTGATCAGTATGTGATCTGAGCATAGAAGCGATTGTACGGTGTATCAGTTATGCGCCTACAAGTAGGCCAGCACATCCGATTTATGCAACGCATTTTATTTACTAGGGTAGCTTCCCTAAGCCCCTACCTCAGTCGCCTCTTACGATATGCCGTGTAGTTCGCAGTGGTACTATTCTTTGCTTCCTTGCGAGCCCCGGTACCACACGACCGAGGGTAACAGTTCAGACAGAACTGTTGGATTCAACTTACAACGTCCGTTGTCTTGAAAAAAAAAAATTTTAATGACATAATTTTTCCTTGTTTTTGTAAACTAGAAATTACCTGTTTTGAATTCATTCTCAATTTGTTCAGTTTCACCGCATCCATCTAACCCAGATGACTTTTAGATGATCGCTTCAGTCTCTTTGAATGTGGTTATCTCATATAAAACATAAGCAACGTATACATTTATAAATGTAGTAAATCGTGGATCTCTGTGGTTAAGACCTTTGCCTTCTGAGTCGAAGGTCGTGGGTTCGAATCCGGACCGCGCCGTTCTGTTTACGAATGCAATTTTTTTTCAGAGACCCCTAGGATTGTTGCTCGTCCTTTCTGTAATACTCTCGGCAGGTGGCATGCCATTTCTGCGGAGAGGGAGCGAGTCATTCGGGGTAAAACCCTGTGCAATGAAGTCAATCCTTCGGCTTAAAAATCCTTTAAATGTAGCAACTAAACAAGGTAGCATCATCATCAAGTAGCTTGTCCCTTCCGGAACTTGGCTCCCAAGACAGCAGTCCCGAAAAACTCAAAGGTTCTGTGCAAGTTGGCCGGCGTCAGTAGCAATCATTCTCAGATCCGCCAATGACATTCTGCTCCTATCGTCTTCTAGGCCTTCCTATCGTTCTTCTTCCAGGCACCATTCCTTCCAAAATTATTAATTTCTCTATGCACTGATGTGTCCGAAATATTTCATGTTCCTTCTTTTTATGCTTTGTAATATCCAACTCTCTTTAATATCAAGCTGTTGCAGAACAGAAATATTTGTTCTTTTCTCTGTCCATGATATTCTAAGTACTCTTCTGTAACATTTGCATTCAAATGCATTAACGATCTTCTCCGCTGCTTTGTCAATGTTCCATGTTTGACAACCATATGTTGCCAAGGAAAAAACGCAGGGTCTTAATTAAACGTGATTTTTGTTCTTATGTCAGTTCCCTTCCATAGGTTAATTAGTTCTTTTAGTTTTTGCAAAGCAAACAACGTATACAGTTATAATAATAATTCTTCTCGTACTAATTTAAGTTACATAGGGCATGCAAGAAATGTCTCCATTTTGCTCTTTCTTGTCAACTCGCTCATTCTCTTCAATGAGTCCCAACATTTCTTGCCTCTCTCAGCAAAGTTCGTTTTACGGTTTCCCTAGGGCATCCTCTTTTTCTCGAACGCCTAGCTTCCCATTTCGATATTTCTTGATCATTTCTTCTCAAGGTATGTCAACATATCTCCATCTTCTCCTTCTTATAACAGTTGTTACTAGTGGTTGACCAGACATTTCTTCTCAAAGTATGTCCAACATATCTCCATCTTCTCCTTCTTGTAACAGTTGTTACTAGTGGTTGATCAGACATTTCTTCTCAAAGTATGTCCAACATATCTCCATCTTCTCCTTCTTATAACAGTTGTTACTAGTGGTTGACAAGACATTTCTTCTCAAAGTATGTTCAACATATCTCCATCTTCTCCTTCTTGTAACAGTTGTTACTAGTGGTTGACCAGACATTTCTTCTCAAAGTATGTCCAACATATCTCCATCTTCTCCTTCTTATAACAGTTGTTACTAGTGGTTGACAAGACATTTCTTCTCAAAGTATGTCCAACATATCTCCATCTTCTCCTTCTTATAACAGATGTTACTAGAGGTTAATTAGGCATGTCTCTGATTTCATCACTTCTAAATTTGTCCCATTTTATGTTCATTATTTTTCGCAGACATCTATTTTCAAATGCATTGAACTTTCGATATCTTTAGTCATTTTCTAACTCTTGCTGGCACATGTTAGGATTAATACAACAACTCTCGCTGGCACATGTTAGGATTGATACAGCAACTCTTGCTGGCACATGTTAGGATTAATACAACAACTCTCGCTGGTATATGTTAGGATTGATACAGCATTGGTACTGAAAAAAACCAGAATAAATAAACTATCAATCAATCAATCAATCAAGTGCCATGCCTGCCGGCGTTGGCGATCATGTCTCTCCACAACTCTCTTTGCTTGGTGCATGTAATCAGTTCTGACGTCGATATTTTGTCGAACCATGATGTCAGGCCATCCAACATCTTCTCCTCTGTCTTCCACGATCTCTCCTTCCCCTGAATTTTACCTGTAGTCACCAAATGTTCTAAACCTTCTCTTCGCATTATATGCCCGAAGAACCTTGATTGTCGGATTCTTATTCTTTTGATAAAGTTTCTTTGTGTGCAGACCTGATTTAAAACCTCCACGTTTGTTTTCTTTGCTGTCCATGGAATTCTCAACATTCTTCTGTAAAATAAACTATGGACTCATTTAATTGAGTAAAACTGAAAAAGACAAAAAACTTGTAGTGTTCTATCGAGCATATATAAGTTAATCCCCATCAACAAGGGAGTAGTGTTCTATAGAACATATATAAGTTAATCCCCATCAACAAGGGAATAGTGTTCTATAGAACATATATAAGTTAATCCCCATCAACAAGGGAGTAGTGTTCTATAGAACATATATAAGTTAATCCCCATCAACAAGGGAATAGTGTTCTATAGAACATATATAAGTTAATCCCCATCAACAAGGGAGTAGTGTTCTATCGAACATATATAAGTTAATCCCAATCAACAAGGGAGTAGTGTTCTATAGAGCATATATAAGTTAATCCCCATCAACAAGGGAGTAGTGTTCTATCGAGCATATATAAGTTAATCCCCATCAACAAGGGAGTATCTGATCTCCTGACTAAGCTAGTAGATCTTATATAGGAGATCTCTGTGACCTAGAGAAGTTAGGCGCTTGTCTCTCCTGTCAAAGTTACCAGGTTCGCTCCATCATTGAGACATTTGGATATTTTTCCAGAGATCCCTGATTTCAGTGTAGGTGAGATCGAGTTCCTAGTCCTATCGGAGATGGACGATAAAACGTAAGTCCCGTGTTCAATTTGAGTACGTAAAAGAACCCTTGGCAGTTTAAAATCGAGAAGAGCAGGTTGGAAAGCCGCTGTCAGAGCAAAATTCATTAGAAAGGCTTAAAAATAAAATTCTCACAATAATATATTCACCATCTTCAAAATTACAACGGTGACCTTCGCCGGTACTACGGAGTTCGTGCACTGCTACTCCTTCTTCTTCGCGTTCGTTCTCTATGACCAATTTTAATCACTGTGATATGTTTGATCTTTGCCAAGAACGTGTATACGTTGCACATTGGTTTGGTAGGCCCCTAAACGCATAGACTTCTACACGTTTAGGACACACGCATCCGATTTCAGTCAAACCTCCTTAGTCGTCTCTTACGACATGCATGGCAGGTAACAGTGGTTCTATTCTTTACATCCCAAAATTGGACCCCGGTAACCACTCGGGAGCTGCTGCTGACATTGTCCTGTGTAAGAAAGAGATCGGAACACATATGGTTACTCAACGAAGTGCAATGATGATGGTCCTATCAATCAACTAACCAATCAATCAATCAATCAATCAATCAATCAATCAATCAATCAATCAATCAATCAATCAATCAATCAATCAACCAATCAATCAATCAATCAACTAATCAATCAATCAATCAATCAACCAATCAACTAATCAATCAATCAAGCAATCAATCAATCAACCAATCAATCAATCAACCAATCAATCAATCAACTAATCAATCAATCAATCAATCAATCAATCAATCAACTAACCAATCAACAATCAATCAATCAATCAATCAACCAATCAATCAATCAATCAATCAGGTAGACACATGAGGCATCCTAATAAGTTCAACAAGTAATCAAACAATCACATACCCTAGTTATAGCTACGGCACAGCTGTATCCTGCCAGTTCCATTAGCTGATCTAAACTGAAGAGATATTCATTGAACAACTCTAGATCAATCTGTTGGGCCTCCTCTTGTCTGTAGAGATAAGAGAAACGTAAACACAATTGTAATCATGATGGAGGCAGTTCAATGATACTACAGTATGAGTAACGACACGATTAGGTTTGAAACGAATACCCTCGACACAATTGAGACTTTTAGAGATGTAGTTTTAGGGGAAGAAGCGGTGAGGTGTTGGGGGTAAGTAGACCGAGTTACCGACATAGAGATAGAGAGAAAGAGATAGATAGAGAGAAGGTGTACAACCACATATACACAATGAATCGAAGCAGTGGCGGCTCGTCATTAAGGGCCAGTGGGGCCCCACCAAAAATAAGGTGTCACGTGTATTTATTATTTTATACATTAAAATATATCCTAACTGAAACCATGATTTTTTCGAAAATATCTGTCTGGTCCCACCAACAAAAGTGATCACGAGCCGCCACTGAATCGAAGTATCGACATTAAGCAGACAGAGAAATATACAGCGAAGAGAATGAAGTAGAAAAGCGTATTGAATAGAGTATATGAAGAAATCTCATAGAGATAGAGTGAAAGAGAAGAGAGAGAGAGAGTGAAAGAGAGAGAGAGAGAGTAGAGTGAAGAGAGAGAGAGAGAGGAGAGAGAGATAGTAGATGAAGGAGAGAGAGAGAGGGGGAGAGATGGGAAAGGAAGAGAGAGAGAGAGAGAGAGATAGATAGATAGAGTGAAGAGAGAGAGAGAGAGAGGGAGAGAGATAATAGATAGAGTGAAGAGAGAGAGAGAGGAGAGAGAAAAGAAGATAGTAGAGAGAAGGATAGATAAAAAGTGAAGAGAGAGAGAGAGAGAGGAGAGAGAGATAGATAGAGTGAGAGAGAGGGAGGGAGAGAGATAGATGAGAAGAGAGAGAGAGAGGGAGAGAGATAGATAGATAGAGTGAAGAGAGAGAGAGAGAGAGGGAGAG